>CM055820.1:21743947-23069544 GCA_029582265.1 Zoroaster sp. YZ-2022
AATACCATTTTCCAATCATTTTCCAAACTGCATTTCAGCAAGCTAGTATCAAGGTAAAATATTGTAAGATATTTTAAGGAATTGTATAAATTTAAAAGCAACCCTATCATATTTTCTTTAAAAAAAGTGTCATTTTAGTTTCCTGCACACGATTAAAACATGATGGGCCCAAGTCTGAAAGAATATGGTGAAGAAATTCAACAAATTTTGTCCAAAAAGAATTCTTACACGTAGAAGCCAAAAGATTTGATTCTCAAATAAGATCAACTTCAAGCATCTGTTATTCATGAAGTCTGGAGTAAACGCTTAATAATAATAATAATTAAGATTTGTAGCGCGCACATATCCACCCTGCTGGGCGCTCAAGGCGCGGAAACAAAGAAAAAACATGAATACAAACAATATACAATGATAGCATAGGAAGAAAAATATGTACTGAGACACATGTACCTACAATGCAATTACAAATATACATCATCTTTGAAGAATTGTCACCATTGTCATGCCGGGCACGCCCACCGGTTGATAAGTGGAGGAAAATTGCTCATATACCATTGATACATCGGACCTAATACCAGGCACACCCCCCAGATGGTCCTCCTTTGGCTCCTGGATGAACAGGGCAAGTAGAAGCCATACCATACTAAGCTGTTGGGGTGTGTCAATGGGTACATCTCATTTAAGGGGGGATTCCAGGGACTGTACATGAAGGCACGGAACGACTAATCCCAATTGATCCCAGCTGAAAAAATGTCCTCACACAAATGTGTTAGGCCAAAAAAAAAAAGGGTCTCCGGTTTCTGGTCTCCGCGGACGTCACCTCGGACCTCACCTCGGACCTCACCTCGGACCTGTGCATCAGCATTTTTAATTTCCTTTTTATTTGCTATGAAATGATGTCCAATTGCGGCCAAAATTGCTGGATCGATTGGAATTCTGCCGTGCTGTGTTTTGAACGACTTTTTCCACATAGGGGTATGAACGTTCGCCCGATTTGTGAGGTCTCTTTTAGCAGCCATACTTTGTATGGGAAATCTGGTCCCCGCATATACAATGTATCACGTATTTCCCTGTTGGCAAAAAAAAAAAAAAAAGATGGCGGAAAAAGAAAAAAAAACGCATCACCGCAACGAATTTGAAGCCGAACTATGACCAGAAACCGGAGACTTTTTTTTTTACCTAAGAAACAAACAACAACAAAAAACTGAAAGAATTATTTAAAAGCTTGATTAGCTGTAAGATAGTAATGGTACCAAATATCCGAATAGAGAAGTTATTCCCTCCCACATTGAATATATATATGTGAATTGTAAATTCAAATCTGAAACGGATCACGGGCCGATTCATTACCACAGTAGCATTGCATATATAAACAAATCTGAATACATGTACATTGTTACTGGTTCCTCATTAACACAATAAGCAGACGACATTCACAGGATACTTGAGAGTCTGGTTTCCCTACTTTCACAGCACCATCAGTGACTGGTAATGTTGTTATGGGATATAACATAAAAACATGGATCCACTTAACCCAGCAACTTACCCACTTTTTGAAATCACTTACCACCTGAAAAATCCACTTACCTCTGGTAAGTAAGCAGGAATTTCAAGGCTTGTTTCATTTCCATTCATTACCCAAAATATTATAACACAAAAAGAAAATAATAACAAGAGCTGAATTGAATTATTCTTGTTATGAATTTTATAATTAAAAAACAAACAAACAAAGTACCTGAAATATTATAAACATGGAAAAGTGTTCATCAAAGACTGGCCTTCGGTTTCTGAAATGTTATGTCAGATTTTAAAAAGTGGGTTTCGGGTACCCGACCCACTAAAAAGGACCCGGGTATTGAACTTGATGGTCGGGTACCCATGAACCCGGGTACCCATCACAGGCCTAGAAGTACATGGCTGAAGAATTTACAGTTTTGAATAATTTGCAAAGAAATTGTTCTTTTATTTGAATTCAGTAAGACACAATGTTATTAAATTGAAGAGACATCTTTAACATTTTTCACACGCAACATTAATTTGTTGTTATCTTTTAGACTGAAAGAGTTATATTTTCATTGTAAGAATGAATACAACAAAGCTCAATGCATTTTCATTTTTGTTTAAATAATGACACAATGAAAAATTAAAGGGGTATCATCACAATCGACAGGGCATGGAATCAGAGTGTTCTTTTTGGATTAACTCAGTGACTGCCCCTCAATACTCAATACCCCACATGATATGGTCATATTACCGTTGCTGCTGTATAAATGGGCCAGTAATTTTCAGTCAGTGTGTTCATCTTGAACTAGGACACCGATTCCATGCCCTGTTGAAAGATTGCTTTGATCGCAACAATACTGCCCCTTTAAGCTGAAGTTTTAATCGGTTGATTTAAAAAAATATATATATCATGATTCAAAGAAAGTAAGGATGCTTCAAGAAGCAGTCTTGCCAATACTATTTTGAATTCAGTAAGACGCAATGCCCTTAGACTGTGTTTAATATTACCCAACAATGAAAACTGTGAAAACTGTAATGATTTTTTTTTATAACAGTTTTCTTTTATGAAAATTTTGAGGTGATTGTCAGTCAGAACTCAGAAGGATTACCAATAATCACATTTATGTGTGACATATTTTCAGTTTTGTTATAGATAAAAAGCACTTTCGGAGTTCGGAGAGATTAATCTATAGACCATGTGACTTATTTACACTTTGTAAGTACCAGGTTGATTTCCCATCGGGCAAAAGTACTTCTCGACATAACATCAAGAGATTTTCAGATGAATAAGATTTGAGATGTAATGTTGGTACCCTTTATTAAAAATAAATCAAATAAAGAAATTTTCTGCTGATATCTCAAAATCAGATTTGATGGTTTCTTGTCATAAAACAGTGTACGTCCTTTTGTGCCCTGCGCAGTTTCACCTTTGGGGCTCTTCTGTAAACATGTGATGTCATTGGTCACCTCGTTTATATCGGCATGTAGCAAGCTATGAATATATTGATCGCATTTTCAGCAAACAGACTCACAATGTATATATGTAAAACCTCAAAAGCATTTAATAATTAATTAACATCGGAATGTTTACAAAAACACAACATTTAAAAAAATGTGAACCCCAGCATTGATCACAAGTCATATATAATTTATGGCTCCCATTCTGAATGAAAACAGGCAGTTAGTTTTTCAGGAAAGAATTTCCTGTGTTAATTTATCTAGGAAGGAAAGGAAAATGCAATAAATGGTTTCCCTTCAAAGTAACTGGTAGAGATACCGTCCTGTTGGCTTGTAACCTATTTCAGGTTGACTTTGATTGACACAATGCATGCATACAATTCTCAGTCCACTGTGCATTTTTTTTTTTTTTTTTTTACAACACAGCACTTCCTCTTGTGGGATCTAATGTACATTGTGTATGCACTGGAACACCCATAATTGCATTGCTTTTGTGGTTGTGGCCTTTTTGTGAACTAACTGTACATGTACTTCCATGTACCCAGACTCCATTCAGTTTTCTTAGTCCATTATAGTGGAATAGTGGTCAGTTATTTTTACTGTGAGCTGTTGAACACACACACTAGGAATAGCAGTATACCCCCTTGTTAGTATACATTCAAGCAGGCAGCCAGGCTTTGCTGGTCTGCTTGTGTATTCATAGGCTAACAATAGACCTGTTATGTAACAGCCGATGTGGGGGTTGTTTGTTGCAGCCAGTGCTTAGCATCATGCAACTGGTCCACTGACCAATCATACTGCGAGGTCAGCTTGTTCTTGGGTGGGACCGGCCCCCCAGGATAGGCTTGAGCAAAAGACAACGTGGTCAGTTGTTAGTTTCCTGATGCTGAGCTTGCTGGGAGGTTGTGGTTTTTTCCTTTTTCCTATGTGAACTTGTTCTGGTATATTTTTATTGAGGTTTTTTTTTTTTTTTAATAATAAAACCTCAATGCATGAAGAATTTCATTGACTACTTGTTCATCTCTTCCTGCTTGTGAAACTGCATGAATTGGTAAGTTATGTTGTGCACATTCTGAAGATTTCCAGTTGCATTAAGTTTTGCTTATCAGAGAGAAGCGTTATTTTCTTGTTCCATTTTTAGTCACTTTACCCTTGAGCAATATTGGTAAAGCCAGTTCAGTGATTATTAAGAAATGTGGACAGTATTCACCATATTCTTGAACCTTTGAGTCTTTTGCGTACTAAATAGACATGCCCCGTTTTAACTTACGGTTGATCTGTTTTATCATGCTTAAGGGTAGAATGTCGTATCTGGCCGCCACTATTTTTCATTAAATATAACCAATAATGTAATCTTACCTACCTGGTAAGGTGGAGAACATATGGATGATGATGGACATATACTTCAAATTATTCCAGGATATTTATTTCATGAAAAATCAGGCATTTTTGGTATACGATGACTTCCTCAGTCATGTCAATCTGATCTTGTAAACTCCACAATTAGTGACCAAGACAGTCATTGTACATGCATAGTGGCAACTATAATAATAGGATCCTTCTAATTCTATTTTCTGAAGAGGAGGATTTTTTTAGAAGGGAAATCAAGTCCGAAAACAATCATAAAAGTGGATTTTAAAGATAGTTTTTGCTTTCTGTACCACCAAAAATCGATAGAATGATTTTTTTAACTAGTTAGTGGTTGCAAAAAAAAAGCCCTTAAAAAGTGGCGGCCGGATACGACATTCTTTCCATCCTTAACCCTCCTATGACTGCAAGGGTCAAAATCAGTCAAAATGTTGATATACTTGCCATGGTATATATAGTGCAGTTAAAAGTCGAACACTGTCAAACCTTACGTTGTAGTAAGTACATTTACAGGTCAAAATGAGTCGACCATTTGACTGGTGTTGTCTGGTTTTGTTGCGGGTGGTCAAAATGACAGTAAAAACCAGTCAAAAATACCAGTGTGTGCACATTTGGGTCAACAGTCAAAAAGAGGCAGTTGACTGGTTTTGACCTCAATAGCAACTTCCCATAGTGCAGCTATAGTAGGAGGGTTAATGGAATAATTCAGTTGGAGCTAATATCAATGCGGCGTGACGTGTGTAAATCTAATTTGCTGTGCAATTTATTTATTTTGTTTGTGTAAAAGCTTTGTGATAAAACTACATGGGATATGCATGTACCGTATGTAGGCATGTGTGTAGTCACACTAGTTAGTCAAGATGTTCCAAGGGATTGTTGAAATGCGTGTGGAACATGTACATTTTTTACCATTGTAAACCTGTTGTGTTGTAGAAACCATGCGCTTGAAACCCACCCAAAATATCCTTCAATCAACTTAACGTGGTCCAAAAAAAGTAGCATGTCAAACTCCGCCAGTATGCGTTAGTTGAACCTGCTTAAATCTTCCATTTTTATAGTAGAGTGATGATAGTCTGGGTGTGATTTGTCTGGATTTTTAGATTTTTACAAATTGCATTGTGATCCTCCCTCCGGATTAAAAAAAAAATTAAGCAATAAAGGATAGCAAATCAAACACTCGGAACTATAGATTTCACCCCAGTGCTGTTCACAACAGCAGCCCAAATAACCCCCTAATAAAATTTATGTGGATTTTTCAAAACTGCCCAATCACACCGCTGTAATTGGGAAAAAAAATATTTAGATTGAAGCAAAATATGATTGAAATAAGTGGATGTTTTGTGAGTATTTGTATTCCTTCAACCATGGTGTAACTATGGTGTAACTAAAGAAACCAGCTTCAATTGATTCCAGTGTCTACACCACAAGTATTTGGTTTTGAAAGAAAGTTGATGGGGGGTCACTAAAGATTATCATTTACTTACAAGAATGCCACCCTCTATGATAAGTATGGTCACATGTGAAATGCATTGAGTATGCAGTGCTACAGTCCGTCTGTGTAGGGCAAAATTAAATCAATCACATGTGAAATATGCCAAGCCTTCCTTTAGTCAAGGCAACACCCATACCTAATTTTCTTAATTGGCATAATGCTTTTGATGTTGGTCTGCACCCATTTATTCTCTCCTGGGAAATTCAAGCAATATTTAAATTCATACAACATCACAGCCCCCTTTATCAATTTAACTCTAACAGGTGTTTCCATTAAACAGTCTCTGGAATGTCCAAGGTTATTGTTATGTAATACTGGATGCAGGGGATCCTGTTGCAAATTATAATATGGCAACCTTGTACAATGGGTTCCTTCAAACTCTCTCCCTTTGTGTTTAAGCATTGGACAACAGCAGTAAGCCACGTGTCTTGTAATAAAGGAAAGGTACATGTACAGCATTGATTATAAACTAAATTATTTCAGAACTTAGTGGTGGGTGTTACATTGTAAGTTGGTACAAGGGTATAAATCATAGGATATTGTTTCATCTGATGTGCTTTCGTTTAAGGAAAAAAGATAACAAAATTCAAATGTTAAAAAGTTAGACAGCACCTTATTATCAAACATTTGAGTTGCATAAAAAAAACGGAAATGGTCATAGGGAACTTATGTGATAAAACTATCACAGGTGAGTTAAACATCTAGTAACTAGATGTTTTAAAACTGTCCTTTCTCTATGGTTGAAAGATTGTAGATTCCCAAATTCCACAGAAAACCAGACATTGGTAATTACTAGATCAAATTAAACACAAAACGGAAAGAAATGTTTTTCTTTCTTTTTTCTGATTCAAATCTATTGTGACACAAACACAGGGTTTACAGAGATGCCAACATTCCAAATTGAACGAGTAATTCGCCACAGTGCATCCGCCTCGGACAAGAAAATACCCAAATTACCCCATTTTCAAACCTCACACTCGAGGCTTTACATTTTTATAAATCATAAAAATTGATACAAGGATCGTAGAATGGACTCAATAAATCATAAAAATTACGCCCAAATCGTAAATGTTGGCATCTCTGCGTTTATTTTTATGATATATTTCTTGTAAAGGTTTTAAAGATCACACATGACCAAATACATGTACCTATGTTGTACCTTCCATTCAATGAATTTCAATGAAATTAATTACTGATCAAATGAGGACATTTGCAGTGTTTGTCAGTTATTTTGTGAAATACATGTAAGTGAATCTTACTCAATTATAATTGCAATCAAGTGGAGAACTAGTCTTGGTTCAAAACTGTATGTTTATGATACACGAACGCTACAATCACAAACTGCTATCACACGCGAACTGCTATCGAACAGTCTTGAGAATTTCATAGAATCTCCACCCGAAAACGTGGAAACCACTACGCATGCGTCAATTTGAAATGCTATCACGGCCCACATTTTTTGTGCGTATAAACAACTGACTGCCATGTTCATTGATAGACAACTTTACGGCAGTCCGTTGTTTATGCACATGCATAGTGATTTCCCCCTGTTTTCGGGGGAGATTATACGAAGTTCCCTAGTGTTTGATAGCGGTTCGTGATTGTAGCATTCATGTAGCACCGTCGGATCTGGTATCAAAAACATAGTTTTGAACCAAGACTAGTATAGAACTAGAAATGAATTTAAAAAAAAAAAAATTTGCTTATTCATGTGCAAATTAGTAATGTCACAGCAGAATCTGATACATAATGATTGATTTGTGTGTAGAAGTTGCCCGATTTCCCTCATCTTTTCAAAAGTCATTTCCTCTGTGATTTTCTTGTAAACTTGAGTGTTTGGATTAACAATCGGTAAACATTTGAGGTAACCACCCTTTCCTTGGGCAAGGTTTTTGATTTTGTGTTCTCACAAAACAGCGCCCTCGTTTGTCAAAGAACAAACATTAATATTTGTACAACTTGAAACAGTATACTCGGTCTTGACTCGACATCAAAAATAGACTTCCCATTTTGTTTTAAATGTACAGAAACATGGATATGACATAAAACACAATATCCGTCACGTTAGCAGTTTTTCCAATGGTTATTTATTTTTAAGTACCTGAAACCGACCAAAAAGTGTTTCAACATGTGAATGGACATGCAGGCTTATACTAGAACTAATATGAGTTGATGTATTTTATTTTTTTATTTTTTCATTTATTTTTTACCCTCAAATTTCCATAAAAATTGGACGGAAAGTTACCTCACTTTTCCTTCAATTTGTTGATGGAAATATTAGGGTAATTAAAAAAAATAATAGTAATAATCAACTCAAATTATCTTTAGGATAAGCATGCATGTCTATTCAAATGTTGATATTCTTTTTGGGTGGTTTCAGATATTTAAAAAAAATTACAACCATTAGAAAAACTGCTAACGTGACGGTAGGAAAGTGGCCCCCTTTATTGTGTTTTATGTCATATTACATTTCATAGGCTCTTAAAAGTTGCATGTTGTAATATACACACATACATGTATGTATTTCACTTGGGTTCTTGGTATCTCATAAAGATTAATCTTAATTCCCAACTGTTGAACTTAAAGCAAATTTTCTTTTCTCGTGGAACAATGCCAACCACTTTATGAGAGCAGGTTATTAATCCTAACCCCCTAGGCATTGTGGCTAGGAACCTTCCTGAATCCTCAAATCCATCAGTGCACTTTTGGAAACATGCCCTTATCTTCAAAATGCACCATGCATTTTTGTTGATCTTTCATATTCAGCACTTACGGCTTGTACTTCTTGCCAGATTAATTTTGCCCCATTTGAAGAGGTGAAGGTACCAGTTTCCAACAGTGCTGAATTTTTCCAAAAAAGTGTCCCTTGGATGATTTTGATGGATTTGGGGTGGTTAGTGTTAAAAGAATCTGTCATAAACTTCAGTTTGTTCAAATCATTAGCTGATAAGAACATTGATTAAGACTCATTTTTATCAAAAGTAATGTACTTTACATTTACCTGGTTAACTTACTGACAAACTGGGCTATTGGCAAGTTATCAAAGCTAGCATCATTCCATAATCTCTTCATCTCAATAAAATATGAAACCCATTAACTCATGGTAAACATTTTGATACCCCACCTCCTTGTTGAAATTATCCTGAAACGTCCATGTACATGTATAGTTGATCATCATCACTTGATGAATGTGAAGTTAATGTCAGGAAATTCCTCCCAATGTTCATACGTGTACATGCTGGTGTGAACTCGAACACAAGTGACCTACAGTCGTCTTTAACAAGTTAAAATTGCATATAAAATGTGTACATGGAACCGGTTCTCTCCTGTATCCTTGCAAATAATCATTTTCTTCCACAAGATTAGTTATAGGTGTAGCAATACTTATCAAAATTCAAGAAATATTGTTTAAACTTTTCTCTTTCTTAAGGTGGAACAGCACCATTGTCATACACCAAGAAGCCGGCTATAGCTCCTAAACCTTCCTCCTTGAAGAGCCCGCCACTACCGCAGAAGCAGTACCATGGCTCCACCAAGAAACCAGTTCCTCTCCCAACCCCCAAGCCTCGCAAGCTGCAGGCCACGCAGAGCTCACCGGCTCAGACAACGCCAAGACCCCAGATGGTCAAAACCAAGGCATTTCAGAATGCCGGACAGAGGGAGAACAGCGAAGATTCGGGCGTGTTTGACTTGAGAGACAGCACCGAGCTGTCCAAGGCTGATGTCGTCATCGCCACCGAAGTAAGAGATTCCATTTCGGAGGAACCCGCTGCCGAATATGAAGTTGAAGATGGTTGGTGTGACGACGAAGGGAGTGTAGCACCAAGTGAAGATGTGACACCGACTAACGGCAGCCTCTTAAGTCCGAGACAAACCCCACCGAAGCCTCTCCCCAGAAGAGCCCCACCGAGTCCAGTGCCACCGCCGCGGCGAGCTAAGAGTGTCATCGATCCACCCAGTCTTAACAGATGTTTGAAACCAAAACTGAATAAATCCACAGATGATCTTACCTCCTGTACTGTAGAGGAAGAGAAAGATCAATCCGCCATAAATCATTCCACCGACGGTCATTCCTATCAATTATCAGATTCTCAGGCTGACAGAATGACCCCCCCTCCTGCAACAGAAATTGACAACTCGAGCAAAGGTTCTCCCCCACTACCACCCCACAAACAAGACGACTCTCCTAAAGAGCCACCCCGGTACAGTTCCATGGTGAAGCCAGTGCGGCCCCCTCCTCCCGCTAGACCCATCCAATCGGCCCCTCCAATCGGGCCCAAACCCATGGGTCGAAAAATCCAGTCTCGGATAATCCCCGATTCCAACTCGATATCGGAGATGGGAGATGGGTTTCCGAGGAGCGATGTTTCTCTGGAGTCTTCACCGATAATTCCACCGCGGACAAGACGGAGTCTCAGTCTCACTACTGAAGAAACACTGCATACAAATCACATTGAGAAAACCCTCAGCCTCGATGAGACGCATGGGGGTGGATGCGCTGAAAGAGATTTCGCCAGTAATGGACAAAATCCTCTTAACTCTGAAGCCTGTACCATCTCTGAGGAGAGTGAGCCACGCGTCGTCCCTCCCAGAAAGAGATGGTCCCATCACTCGCAAAGCAGTATCACCGCAATACCCTACCACAAAGTGCAATGTCCGTCTCCCTTCAGTTCCACGAATGACCTCTCCATGTCGCCCAGGTCCCCCGAGGTAATCCTGAACATGACAGGAATTGTTGGTTACCATTCCGTCGCCCCGCCACGCCCCTCTCAGGGCCCACCGAAGCGTACACCACCACCCCCACCTGCACCTTGCGCCGCCTCCAAACAACATCGACCCATTCCAACGGGTTCATATAAACAAACCCCACCGCCAAGGCCTCCACCCATGCGAAGTGCCTTGCCCCCGAAACCAGCAGTGCTTGTCCAAAGCATGTCACAAGAGGACAGTGACAACTCTTCAGTGGAACCGCAAACCAGGGACATTCAACACGGTCGAGAACTTCCCACAAGCGGTGATGTGCAATCGAATGTTAACGACAGGAGGAACAGCGTTGTCAGCGATGACGACGAGTACGTCCTCCCCGATTGCCCGTACTATGAGAACAATGAATTCAACCCCATCTTTGATCCACTTCTGTCCCCACTGGCCGAGGCTGCCACCAAAAGACCGGTACCCGGGAGGCAGAAGCGGCTTCCTCCGCCCAAACCCAGGAGGTCCCCAAGCATCCAGTCTGACATCTCTAATGACGGCTACGAAGACATGTCAAGAGGCTCGCTGGCATCAGTGGCTCTGAGTTCCATTGGAGCTGAAGTGTACTCTGTACCCAGGTGAGTTAAAGATGTTCTTATTGTACAGTTTGTTAAGATGGCTTAAAATTTGCTTCGGGAATGAGCCTTATTATTGGTTAAATGTGAAATAATTCACGATTTTTTGCTGAACCACACAATGCACACAGATATAAAATACTTTAACTTGGTTTTTTTATGTTTTTTATATCTTATCCTGTGAAATGGAGAGGAAGAAAGAATGTTTTCACTAAAAATTTTAATCTGAAAAAGGAAATGAAAAAATATACTTATGACATAAAACACAATAAAGGGGGCCACTTTCCTACCGTCACGTTAGCAATTTTTCTAATGGTTGTAATTTTTTTTAAATATCTGAAACCACCCAAAAAGAATTTCAACATTTGAATAGACATGCATGCTTATCCTGAAGATAATTTGAGTTGATTATTACTATTTTTTTAATTACCCTTAAATTTCCATCAACAAATGGACGGAAAAGTGAGGTAACTTTTTCTGTCCAATTTTTATGGAAATTTGAGGGTAAAAAAATAAATTAAAAAATTAAAAAATAAAATAAATCAACTCTAATTAGTTCTAGTATAAGCCTGCATGTCCTTTCACATGTTGAAACACTTTTTGGTCGGTTTCAGGTACTTAAAAATAAATAACAACCATTGGAAAAACTGCTAATGTGACGGATGCAAAGTGGCCCCCTTTATTGTGTTTTATGTCTTATGGTACTCCCCGACTTCTAATTAGAAAAACCCTTAAGATTGTGTCCTATATAATAAGTTGCACAGTATGCAGGCGGACATGTTTTTTTAAATCTAGTTGCATGACTGGCATTTTATGAAGAGAATTAATTATAAATGCCAATAGCCATTATTGCATTCATGGTGTTTGCACAGGCTAGTCTCATTAGGTACACTCAGTCCAGCCCATAAAAGCATTGATTTCTTCTTATAAGCAGCTCAAGTAAGGATTATGTAACATTATGTAACCAGTATGGACCAAAAGTGGATGTGCTTATCTATAAACAGAATTGGGTAAAAGGTCAGTTGTTGGATCAGAGTGCCTTCTGCCACCTGGAGTCAAGCAGACTCCATTTTGTGGTGTGGCATTGAGCAGAGGGCCCTTTTTTTGACCCTGTTGAAGGGTTATTGTAACTGCATTGTGTTGGTCAAATCATGGAGGAAGGAAAACACTTTGATATGTTTTGGAAGTTGTTGAATATTCCCACTATTTTGAGAGTAAAACCGCCTTGTGTTTTTTAAGTTTAAAGTACATGTACTAATATGAATATAATTTTAATTATAACATTTATAAGTATAAAAAATGAATTTGTTCAGAAGTCATATATACATGTACATGTATAAAGAAGAGATGTTGATGTTTTCAGACAGTAAAAACCATTGTAACCAGTGTTGCGATTGGGTTATGTGAAAGTGGTGTTTTAATTAAACATTATTAACCGGCCATACTACTGCATTATAAGAATTATACAAAGAAATCATAAAAACAATTCTGTTACATGAAAAAAAATAAGTAAAGTCTGTTGTAAATGGAATGGGTCTCACGGTCAAAATTGGTTTAGGGAACGGGTCTCGGCGGCCACTATCTGAGGAACTTAGGGCAAATTTTTGAAAGGACTTTTCTGGTCAAGTAATTTTGAATTTTTTTTTACACATTTGGCACAAAGTTTACAAAAGTAGCTTTTATGGGAGAATGCCAAATTGACACTATGTGGGGGGAAAAAATCTCTTTTGAGTAGTATTTAGTAATTAGTTCTGTACTGTTGGTTACAACAACTCGGCATTTTGATCAGTGTGCTCGGATCATCCTTCAGGAGAAAGGGATCAGAGCACATAGTGTCACTACAGTCTTTTCACCATGCAAAGCTACAAATCTTACTGAAAAAATGTCAATGAAGTGTTACAATAATTTTGTGAGGCAATGCTGGCGTCATGAAAGAGATGGGACTGAGAGGAACATGGCAGTGAATACAGTTATATTAGACTTTCATGAGATACCATAGATTTGTGTTGGGGTGACCTTTCTTCCAAACTTCATATGAACTCACCAGGTTTGGTCATTCTGCCAAAATTGGTTTAAAATGCACATTGCACCTCTAATAGTGATAAAACAGGGACCCACTTTAACTGAAATATAAACTTTGAACTCCTTGACAATAAACTAAAGAGATAAAACAATTATTGGAGCTTCAATTTACAATGTATTCATTTCAGTTTATGGGTGTATATATGCCCAAAAGTTAAATTTACTTTTGCCATTCAGATGTAAAACTAGGCTGTAAACGTGACACTACATGTTGAAAAGAAGGGCAAATTATTCCCATAATGGAGGACTTGTTTTGAATTTCTGGGTCAGAAATGAAATTGGAGACTTCTGTGAAGAAATACCCATTCGTCATGCCATGGTGACAATTCCGGAATCAGGAGTACCATTTCATATTGCTTGAAATATTGTTGTGACATGATCTGGATTAAACAAAGTGTGTTTATCAGGAGAGGTTTATTAAGGCTTTACCCACGAGATGGCTAATCGACGGTCGATATTCTTTGTAGCCAAACCAGAGTGAGTGATGGTGCCATTTCTTGAAGAAAAAAAAGTAAATTGTAAAGACAAGTACAGTAGTGCAATCACTTAACTGTTCAACATGTAGTGCTAGAAGGTACATGTGTCCTTGTGAAGTCCTAATTAAGGCCACGGTGCAGATTACTCATTGAATGGTTTCTTTATTTTGTGTGACGCAAGTTGTTGAGCTGTGAAATTAATTGGCGAAAGCAGTTTGACAATGACGTAACAACCACTGCTTGTACCCTGCAAAGCAGTCTTGATACTAATTAGAGCTGTTCTTGTCAACCCAACAGATCATGCGAGCACAGTATGCACGAGAGTGGCCGGTGCCAGTGTGCCGACTACGCCGAGCAGAGTAGCTGCGAAGAAGAGGGCTCCCTCTCGGACGATAGCTACGAGAAGTTCGACCAGGAAATCCTGGCCGAGAAGGATGAGGATGTTGAGCCGGAGGTGCGCAAGAGACGCAAGGCGTTCTTGGTAGCACAGGAGCTGCGCGACTCGGAGCGTGTCTTCGTGGATATTCTAAAACTCATCAACGAGGTAATTGGTTTTTGCAGGGGTGATTTGTCCGGATTTTCGAATTTTTACAAATCTCAATGTTGTGATCCTCTGGATTTTAAAGATTTAAGCAATGCAACTTTTCAGCTGATCAGCTGATTTCCTCTTTTTTCTTTAATAGTGCTATAGAAAACTGAAACACTGTAAAGTTTTGTGCTGGGCTGTTTCCTCTTTTTTTTTTTTGCAATTACAAAGTTGCATGTCTGAATAAAGGTACTGGATTTTAAAGATTTAAGCAATAAAGGAAAGCAAAGCAAACAATCAGAACTATAGATTTCACACCAGCAGCCCCAATACCACCAGCAAAATTTACGTGGATTTTTCAAAATTGCCCAATCACACCCCCGTATTTTTCCATGCATTTGGTTTGAATGGTTTCCTGGATAATTGTCACATTTCAAGATAGAGGGAAAAAAAGATTCTTGTTTGGTGGATATGGTAGATTTGTCAGTGGAATGACAGGCATTCATCGTCAAGTTTAACCGAATGCAATGGAAACGATCTGAATAGTCATTGACTGGGCGTTTGAGTTCATGACTATGTTACTCAAAAGAGCTGATGTTTAATTTGTCATTTTGTCTAGCAGCATTGAACATATATCCTGCACACACACCAGGTCTGCAATCAAAATTACCTGTAAAAATGACATCTAGTAAATCCTATGCATATGCATGTAGTTAATGTTCTTTTTAAAAAAATGGTTAAAAAAAATTTAATATTCAAAATAGATATAACATGTGGATGTTTTGTTTTGAGTAATATTTAAATATATGAAATTTTAAGAAATATCCCAAATGTCCCATTTCTTGTACATCAACCCAAGGAAACTCTCGACTACGACTTAACACTGCTCTTTTTTTTTTTCTCAAAGGATTTCAAGGCAGCTATCGATGAAGCTGAGAAAGCTGCTGGACGACCCATCATCGAGAAGGGAACCCTCGATCAGATCTTGGGCCATCTCCCTCAGCTGCAGATGTTCAATGAGGATCTGCTGTCTGACCTCGACTCCCGCATTAATAACTGGTGAGAAACATAACATCTTTCCGATATATTTAGAGGGACAATATCGTCACAAGCAGAGTAGACTTTCAACAGGCCGTGGAATCGGTGTCCTAGTTTTAAGATGGACACGGTGACTGGAAATTGCTGGCTCGTTTACGCAGCAGCGACGCCGATATGAACTTGTGGTGTCTCGTTTTCAGTCAACGAGTTAATCTAAAACTAGGACTCCGATTCCATGCCCTGTTGATCGTGACGATGTTGTCCCTTTATCATTTGAATAAAATGCGTGGACAATTGAAAAAAAAAGCGTAACAAACTAGCAGTTTACGTGGCCATTGCTGAAAATATCTTGCATAAAACCTTTTCTGTAAGTTAATTTGAATGAGCTTCTGACTAGCATGTCCTCGGATATATTTTGACAATGTAGGTAGATGCCAACCAGTCAGCAAGATGGCATATTTGGTAGAGGTCTGGTACGGTTACCTATAGGTTGGCGGTTCCATAGCTTAATACAAACGATTAATTTACATGTAATTTTACCACTGATAACAGGTCTGATAATCCCCGCATTGCCGATATCTTCCTGAAGAAAGGGCCGTACCTCAAGCTGTATAACACCTACATCAGAGACTTCCAGAAGTTGACTGCGGCGATTGAGGATGCCTGTACCAAGTCACCTTTGTTCCAGGCAGCCGTCAAAGAGTTTGAGGTGAGATTTATCATCATTGAATTGAACGCCGCAATGTCTCATTGCTGGCTGGTTTCAGGCCAGTTTTTATTTTCTTAAATATAAAACTAATTTTAGCATGATTATTCTTAAAAACCGCATTTCAAATTTATTTTTATTTTAAGTCAATATTGTCAAATGGCAACTTTACATCGTGACGTCAAAGCTAATATAAAATATTGAAAAGATGTCAGTTATCTCCGACAGATTCACAGGTCTGAAGCAGAGATGTCAACAAAATAACTTGATATCAACCTCTGAAATATTTTGTAATATTTATGAAATTTTTGTGTTAATAACTTAAGGCAAGTCCACGGTGTCAGAATCTTTCTGTGAGACAACACATGCTGAAGCCTATCCAGAGGATTCCACAGTATAAACTACTATTGACTGGTGAGTTTTTTTTCTCAACATAAAAAAAATCACTGTTTGTGGCATCCCATCATTTCCAGAAACCAGAAGTTTTATTTGTCCCGGAATTAGAGCTTTCCTTTGGGTAATGACACTTGACCTTAAATCCCTGGCTGTTTTTTTGCTTATGACCTTTCTGAATCCACCCATATCCAGCACCAGTGTAGTAACACTACCTCCGAACTGTTGAACTTAGGATGGAATTGGAACACCAGAACTCCATGCAAATTATCCCTGCCAGGTCCTATTCACTACCGAGTCCGTTACAGGCTTACAGCTGAACAAACTTCCTGTAACTGCTTTTCCAGAAACATGAAATCCGACATAAACAAATTCATTTTTTTAAAAACAATTTCGAAACCGAGTAGGACGCCGACAGATTATCAGGCGGGAGGCGGACTGTGATTTTGTATGCAGTGGGGTGGGCATGATGACTGGGGAAATGTACCGGTTTTTGTTTGGTTTTTTGCCATTTCTTGGGTCTTTAACCCTAACTCCCTAGGCATTGTACTAAAACAATAAAAATCCTTCAAAATCCTGCAACTGGCTTTGTTGTCTAGGGAGTTAGGGTTAAATGACTGTTTATCTATCCTGTTGCCTAACCGTTTGTCCATTTGTGTCTATTTGATGTCTTCTCTGTTAATCGTTTTTGTGAAAAAAATTTATACCATTTTCCTTTTCTCTATCTTTGGCTGCATCTGTTTTGATGGTCGGTGGCTTCTCTAGCTCAGAGTTAGGAAGTCAATCTTTTTAAAATGAATTTATATATTTCAATGCCTGTTTTATTTACTGATTTATAGTACCTATTACTGATTTATTGTCCCTTTTTAATGTGTAAATAATTTTGATGTAAATTTTGTAAATTTAAATTCTGTAAATTGGACCCTTCAGCTTAACTTTTATCTGACTTGAACTGTATGCTCTTAAAGGGGCAGTATCGTCACGATCAACATGGCATCGGAATACTAGTTTTATATTAACTCAGTGACTACTGTAATACCCATATGATAAGGTCATATTACCGTTGCTGCTGCATAAATGAGCCCGTAATTTTCAGTCACTGTGTTTATCTTAAAGGGGGACTGACATGGATTTAAATCAAACAGTTAAATATGTGATCGTTTTATTCTTTTATATCAGTAAAAGATCAATAAAATTTTTGTTTTGTGTTTTTATTGTTTTTGAGTGTTATTTTACCATTGTAAAAATGCCCCCACTTTTACGCCCTGCACGGAGGAGGTGTTTGTGACGTCATGTCGGGAAGAGAAATTCGGCTCAAAACTCGGCTCAAAATGATCGCTGCACAAAACTATGTGAGCCGATGGACCTGACCACTTTACTCTTGTCAGTCGAACTTTGCTCGTCCAAATACGGCGATTTTTGGGTCACTTGGGAACAGATGAAGGCTAACACCGTCTTTGGTGGTGTTGCTGCATCCTGCAGAAACGCATCTTCCCGGCATTTTATTAGTTCCGGAAACAAATCATGGAAGAAATTAAATCGACGCTACGTGTGTGAAACGTTTGTATGTACATCATGTACACATCGGATCTTCCCGACCTTACATCACATATCTTATGCAAATGAAGCTTCCACCATGGGGCGGGGTTGCCTCCCCCAAACACTTCAAACATTGTTTTAAAATACTTGTACTCAGAAATCAATGATTAAATAGACACAGGTGGGTCTCGAAAACAATATTTTATTACAAAACGCCTTAAGTACACACACAATAAAGGATGTCAGTCCCCCTTTAAACTAGGACATCGATTCCATGCCCTGTAGAAAGTCTGCTCTGATCGTGATTATACTGCCCCTTTAAATTGTATGCACGCATGGCTTGTAGACAATGTGGATCAGTCATTGATTTTATTTTATTGCAGAATATCTGAAGCAATTGGATGAGTCGACTCAAGAGCTTGATTACAAAAACACTGAAGGTAAGAACCCAATAAGTATTTTAAGAAAACATTCAGGTAAACATTTTCAGAGGAAAGCAACTTGTACTCAAATATAAGTAACAATTACCGAAAGCAGTCCTTTTTGTCAACAAGTATGTATTAAACAACCCTGCAATTTTCTCAGGACTTTTCACAAATCTTCCTTTGAGAAGTAGCCACCAAAGAAAGAAGTAACCTGTATTGTGTCCAAACTTCTAGTTTCTTGTTTGTGGGGATGTGGAGAGTCTGTAAATCCTCCAAAAATTAAACATCAGGGGGCTTTGTCCTCTAGACCAAGGGGAGACCCAGACCCCACTACCCATTTTTCCAGATTTGATTACTTTTGTCAAATCACATCCCTGTAAACGATTAAAATCTTAATTACATCTCGATCCTGAGAAGCTTTTTCACTATATTCATTTGACAATGTTTTGTTTCATTCAGGTGATGTGTGGTCATTGTTCATCCATCCTGATTCAAATGTTTTTGTTTTTTTTGTAGCGGCTCTGATCATCGTAAGTGAGGTGGCGAATCATGTTAACGAGAGCATGAAACAAGGGGTAAGCTATGTCTTCATTAATTTGGATTTTTAATGATAGGACGGAAACTCCTCATATCCTCATGAGTCTTATTTTTGTTTTTGTGGGGGGGGGTAGTGAAAAGAACCAGGAATTTGACATTGTTCTGGGATATTTATTGCAGTAATCAATTGTACACATAACTAGTGTATCAGGATATTAAATGTGCTATTAATCAGGAATTTCAAATGTGATATTACTGTTATACTTGGAAGGTAATGCAATAATCTACATATGTGATTTTGGTTAAATAATTTTATTAAAGCGTCACTCCCCTGAGCAATTTCCCCCTCTATACGTACATACCAAAAATTGCAAACTTTGCTTCAACATTCTGGGGCCAATTTCATAGAGCTGCTTAGCAGATGAAATCGCTTACTAGAAACATTTTCTTAGCGGATTTCTTTGGTTACCAGCCAAACTTTCATACAAAATGTATGCATTTTGGCCTGGTAGTCTGTTTTGATATTGCTTAGCAAAAATATTTGCTTAGCAAAATTCTCTGCTTAGCATCTCTGTGAAATTGGCCCCTGGTCTCAACTTTGTCTTGATATTTTGGTTTTTGTTTCAGGATAATCTAGACAAGCTTCTCCAACTCCAACACAGCCTGGTGGGCAACCATGAGATAGTCCGGCCAGGACGGGTGAGTCTAATTTTTTTTTTAAATGTCCAATACCAATCAGGAATTCTTCAATCGGATTAATCAGTGGTTGATGTCTGCACATAGCAGCTGTCGACATTGATTTTTTTTTCCTGCTCATTGTGGAAATTAACGGCTGTTTATAGTTTTAGGATGTTATGTTAGCTTCATGATAGAGGGTTTTTACAAGGGCAGACGTGTCATATGCATGGAATCTCGGTGACCATGAACTAACTGGTTACATGAGTAATATTTTGTTATTGATAATGAGATTCATGATTTATGTGTTGGAGCTGCTGTGACTATAATGCAGCTGAACTGGTGCTTGCGTTTCAGAGTAAAGAAATAGTGAAAATTGAATGCTCAATTTTACCAAAATTTTATGTTGGCAGGTAAAGTTATCAGTCAACAAAAAAAACCTGAGCATTTCTATTCTGATAATTTAACGCATCCACTTGCAATCATAACCTGAACACTCGGAATAAACTCCTAATTTTAAATTTGGCCAGATGGGGATTTTTTTTAAAACTTTTGAAATCATTAATTTTAATTAATTTTGTTGCATTTTAGGTCTTCATTAAGGAAGGAGACCTGCTGAAGTTATCGCGGAAGGTACCGCAGACTCGCAGATTTTACCTGGTGAGTATGTTAATGATCAACTGCTGTTGGGATAAAGAAATTTCAACCATTTTACACAACCTTCCACCCCCCTTCCTCCCCAAGTTGTAATTTCTCAAGAAAAGCGCCGTCAGAAAAACATGTTTGCAAGATTTCATATCCAGTCACCTCGGAACGTTTTTAATGCCATGCACTTGTCTTCCAAGATGTATTAGAAATTATAATAATTACAATAATTAATTTAATAATTTACTACAGAGAGAAAATTGATTTGTAACATCTAAATTACCAATGTAAAATAAAATACTGTCTCAGGCCAGTTTCATAGAAATACTAAAGTGTACTTAGCATCAATTATGTTTAGCAGGAATTTATTTTTTTTGCCTACCAATCTTTGTTGTATACAAAATTTACAGACCTTTGCTGGTTTTTGGTGTCAATATTTGCTTCTTGTAGCTAAAAGTTCTATGGCCCATGTTTGCCTGTACATTAGATAAATTTTTTTTAAACTTATTATATTATGCATATATATTTTTTTTTCAGTTGAGCGATATCCTGTTGTACACGACGCCATTCTTGTTGACTCCTGGCCAGTATAACTATAAGCTACAAAATGTTCTCTCGTTAGCCGGCATGAGGGTAAGAACTGCTCATATGGATTTTTTTTTTACGGTGTCAAACTACGTATTTTTTTTTGGGGGGGGAATAGCCTCACAATGACCAATGAAAAGATACTTTATGTCGGCAGTCTACCAAATGCAAATTGGGCTCGGTTGACAAAATTATCTGGACAAACTTCTTGAGGATGTTATGTGAGATACAGAAGACAAACATACAATTTCTATGGAAACTGCATTGTCAACAAAAAACAATTTTTTTTTTTTTATGGAAAACCTCGGTTTTGTTATGGTTTGGTGCCCTTAATAGTAACTCAAGAAATTTGACAATCTAAAGAAAAGGTTTCAGTCCTGGACTGAATTGAAATTTGGCAAAAGATCACCATTGCCAACTGCATCCTTTGCACAAATATTTTATAATTGTTCAACTATATGAATTGTTGATTTTATTTTCTTTTTTCCCCCAGGTGAGCAAACCAGGCCAGGAAGATTACAAGAATGAGTTTAGTATCATCAGCGTCCAGAGATCATTTACATTAGCTGCAAGGTGAGGAATGCATCTCAATGTCATTAGAAAACAAATCCTAGGGCCTTGGTATAAATATAGAACATTTTAACCCTTGTCATTACCGATTTGTTTCAACAGGATGTCCCACTGGTTACCGAATTGCCTACCCAGTCATGCATGAATTCACACATTATTGCAGTATTCACACAGTATGCATCCATTTACAGGCACTTTTTCTAAATTCGTTTTTCATCATGAAGAATTCGTTGGAGAAAGATATATTCAAGGAAGTGATTGTTGCTTACGAAATTACCTTTCATATGATACCAAAATCATTGGCATTGCATATAAAATGATTGGGTTATCTATTTTACTTCCCCCGACTTTGTTTCACAAACACAGATCATTTTGTACACAAGTGTATGGCGTTCCACAGCACAAATGGCCATTGAAAGGATTGATTTGTATTATATCCGATTTCTATAATAGCAACATGTAGGTTGGGCTATACTATTAGAAAGATAAGGAATCAGTCTTTCCAACCATATATAGCATGGGTATGGACTGCGAAGAAGGGAAGAAATACAGCTGTTTTTAAAAACTGGTCGTGATACTCCCAATTAAGTGCTGTGTGTGTGGTGACCTTGGTCGACTGAAGTCGCCAATGGTAGTGAAAGGGTTAAAGTAGTAGTTATTACAGTAATTCATATTGGGGTTCAACTAAAGTGTTTTAAGGGAAGTTACACGAATATCAAAAGAAATAAATGCTCACAGCTCACAAAGCATTCTCCAACAGATGTCACATGTCGCTTGATTTGTAAATTGTTTGGTTCGTCCAGTGAAAACTTCCAGATTTTATCTTTTTTTTTTTATCAATCTGTTCACTTCACAGTACACCACAAGAGAGAGATTCTTGGATATCTGCATTGAACAAGGCCATCACAGACTATGCTAGTAAGAGGAGTTCCTTCGCCATGCTGCATCCGTATGCCCAGGTAAGAGACCAAACCAACCGACCGGGGATTTCAAAGAGCTGTAAAGAATTTTCTTAAAATCTGGCACAAATAACTTAGTTGAAATTCTGGAATTCCAGAAGTCAATGATCATGGCAAAATGATGTTCTTGTTGACTGGATGTTAAATAGTCGGGCCTGTGATTTAACACATTGTTTTTGTTCATTGTTTTTTCTCCTCCTCTCCTCCTCCTCCTCCTCCTCCTCCTCCTCCTCCTCCTCCTCCTCCTCCTCCTCCTCCTCCTCCTCCTCCTCCTCCTCCTCCTCCTCCTCCTCCTCCTCCTCCTCCTCCTCCTCCTCCTCCTCCTCCTCCTCCTCCTCCTCCTCCTCCTCCTCCTCCTCCTCCTCCTCCTCCTCCTCCTCCTCCTCCTCCTCCTCCTCCTCCTCCTCCTCACAATTTTTTTACCATTGTACAGATCGTTAATTGTCAAAAAATATTTAAACAAAGTTGACCCCAATTTGACCTTTACTTCCTCCCGAACACCTAGTGTTCTTAAAACACCCCGTAAGTCTCATAGGAAGTATGTTTGGTTCACATATACTTTTATTTCAATGGTACATTTCACACGGACTAAAAGTCGACCATATTTACAAAGTCATTCAGTACAAGCCTAGTTTTTCTGATTTCAGGATTTTTTGCCTCAACATTTTCTTGAAAGAGAAGTTGCCACCAAGGAAATAAGTAGCCTGTATTACGTCCAAACCTCTAGTTTCTTGTTTGTGGGGATTAAACATCCAGGAGATGCAGAGGTTTTGACCTCTAGACCAAAGGGAGACCCAGGCCCCGCTACCCATTTTTCAGGATGTTTTACTTTGTTTCAAATCACATCCCTGAATAATGTATTTTAAGGTCATTGTGCGAGATTGGTTTTTGGTGGTGGTGATATTTCATACTTTGCCTGTGGTTTTGTTGCTATGAAAATCAAACTGAGTTGTCCCTGTTCAAGCTAGCTCAATACATTTTTACAAAGTCTACATCTCAAAACTTGCAAAATATGAAACTTAGATGAAGGCATAAGGTCTGCAAATGTATATAAATTTGCATTTTAGCGAAGCTCCGGATGACTCGAGCAACACGGGACATCTTCGCACTCTGGAAATGGACCTGGCAGCCATCTTGAATCGCCATGGCAATGCTACTGTATTTCAGGCGGTATACTGGTAACAGCTTTTTGCCGAATTTACCAGTTACTTCTTGAAATACAGGAGTGTTGTCCAATCACACCGCTGGACACTTGCCGTCTGCTGCTGACTGAGCTCCACAAGAGGTCTTAAAGACATTTCTTGTTGTAAATTGTTGACATAGAAAGAAACAATGATGGATTTCACTGTGCAACTAATTTATAGAACACAATGGCATCATGTTAAGTGTTAATTCCAAATGTTATAATGGGTGTTAGCAGAAGTGTTACCTACATCAAGTGTGGCACTCGTGTGCTAACCTAGTCCACGGCTAGAACACTGTAAGAGTAACAACAATATTCTCGTGAGGAATTCAGTATGTGGTGTTCATCGAACTGTACCCAGATTAATTTATTCTAGAACGCAATTACTGGCACTCCGATGCAAACATATCTTACAGCACCCCAAAACACAAGAACTCTTAGGCGGACAGTCAAAATTCCTGAGTTTCTTTGTAAAAGAATGAGAAACAGTGCATTGCCATACCTTGTTCGTAATTTCAATATTAGTTGAATATACCCTCTTTTATAATTTTTAATTTCTAATTTCATTTAAACTGTACAGTTCTGGTATATTTGTACAGTACCTTTGCCCATTTTTTTTTACTGATAGCTGATAATACCCTCTATTTTTAACTATTTATAAATATACATTTAAATTCTCCAAAAACTATTTTTCTGGTTGTCTGTTTTTAATTTCCATGTGCAATTTGAGTTGTTCTGTCTGTATTTTTTGTTCTTTTCCTTTTTTGTCTTTATAACGGTACTTTCTTAAATATTTTATTGTAAATTTACCTGTAATTCGGCAGATGCCGCGATTTGTAAATATTTAATAAACCATTATTGAATTGAATTGAAACAATGGCTTTGGTCCCATTCGTGACTTTTTGCTCCACAGACTGATGCAAAAGGTCTCAAAAAAGCGGTGCAGTCTGGGAGACCGTGTGTGAGAGAACTGTATCTCTCGCGCACAGCTTAGCATTTGCACGTTCTCCCCACAGAAGATGGTTTGCCCGCAACTAGTCTAAGATTGCAATTAGTTCTCGAGGAACTAGTTTTGCGTGGAAGTGCCTATTCCATGATGCCCCACGGCAGGCCGGGCAGGGGGAGCAAAACTCATAACCAAGCTCATTGTGGGCATGCACACATTTGGAGTCCAATGCCGTGGTGTGGATTACAGCAGGCTTGACACACTGTAGATAATAGACTTCTGGTGTTACTTACAGAAGCAGTTGTAGTGGCATTGCACTGTAGAATTATGCCCTGATACCAATAGAGTCCTCTGTTTAACCATCGTTAATCTTTGTTTATATTTGTAGCTTCTCTCCGAGGGAGACACCACAAGCCTGGGTCGTAAAGCCCCTGCCTGGATACCCGACGGCCGTGTCACTATGTGTATGATATGCACATGTGAGTTTACAATAACATGGAGGAGACATCACTGTAGAGCATGTGGAAAGGTACTTTAAAAGAATATAAATATAAATATTAATACAAAACTAAATTTAAATCAGTTTCTCAAAATAAACCAGTAAATGAATAAGCATGTGTTAAAAAGTTGGTCTTTTTGGCATAGTATCGTCACGATCAGGGCATGGAATCGGTGTCTTAGTTTAAGATGAACAGTCACTGAAAATTACTTGCGCATTTATGAAGCAGCAATGGTAATATGACATGTCAGGTATTATTTTCAGTCACTTAGTTAATCTTAGTCACTTAGTGGAGTGTCGTGGCCGAGCGGTCTAGCTTACCGGACTCAAGTTCTGGTGTTAGCAGCAGAATGTGGGTTCGAATCCCGGCCGTGACACTTGTGTCCTTGAGCAAGACAATTAACCATAATTGCTTCTCTCCACCCAGGGGTTAAATGGGTACCTGTGAGGGCAGAGTTGGTTGATATTAGCCCTATATGCGCTGTAATGTCAGCAATTGAGCTGTATACTCCCCAGGGAGCTGAGATGGTTTCAGGAATGATTTATGAGCCTTATGAGCAGGGGTAATAATATGCGCCTTGAGCACCACTCAGTTGGTGGATACGTGCGCTATATAAGTCCACACATTATTATTATTATCTAAACCTGGCACTCCCGATTCCATGTCCTGTGGATTTTGATAATATTGTCTTTCTAAAGCAAACAATATGGAGGCAGCCCTATGCAATAACTGTCGCAAATCAACCAGTGGCCATTTCCCCCCCCCGTTTTACATATAAATGGGGCTCGGACTAACTCGTAACAGCAATTACAAATAGGATACCTACCAGATTAATTTATATTAAGTCGGGGAGCAAGACGGATGTTTGATTCTCTGCATCAATGCAATATCCATCAGTTTATTATATGTAGACCAACATAGGCTTAAACGGTTGCAATCATAACTACATCTCGATTCTGAGAAGCTTTTCACTAGATTCATTTGACAAATGCTGTTTTGTTCCATTCAGGTCATTTGTGGTAATTGTTCGTCCAATAAGGTTCCTCTGTTGTATCTGACGAACAAGGTCGCTAGAGTCTGTGACCAGTGCTTCAAAAATCTTGTCAAAGGTAACTATGCTGTTTATTTTCATTCATTAGTAGATAGTCAGTAAGCTGCTTAATAATGGTTAACAAGTGATTAACCCTCCTACTACAGCTGCACTTTAGTGGCAAGTAGCTATAGTGATCAAAACCAGTCAGCTGACTGTTTTGACTGTTGACCCAAATGTGCACACAGGGGCATTTTTGACTGTCATTTTGACCACCCTGAACAACACCAGACAATGCTTTTACCAGTCAAAAACGGTCGACTCATTTTGACCTGTAAATGTACTTACTACACGTAAGGTTTGACAGTGTTTGACTTAGGCACCTTCTCAAAACTATTCCCGAATAAGTTGCAGAAAAGTTTCTCCGCAAAGGGTATTTAATTGCGAAAAAGTTGAGGTCAGATTCTTTTGCTTGATAGATTTTTCTTCTATACAAAGCACACATTTATCCTCAATATGTTTATAGACACTTCACCTAGCAGTCTGCGGTTTGGCCAACTGATAAGATCTCAGTCCTTTGCGGTTTTGAGAAGCCAGGTAATGTTTACGAAATATGACATGCCTGATTTATTGATCAAGGACAATATAGGCTTACTTGCTGAATGAAAGAGCCAACTCTTTAGCAACAGAACAATTAACACAGGTTTACTTTTAAATAAAAAGTACTACAGATCCGAAATTCTTCAATACTATATGAAGATTTTAAGAATGAAATGTTCTTCGGCAATATAGTAACAGCACAATGGTTACATGTCAGTGAGATTTTCCTAGCGCTAATAAATTACCAAATAAAGCAGGACCATATTTTTTCAATGCTTGTGAAATGGCAATAAAGATTGTTTCCCACTGTGAAAAACAAGAACAAAATCAAACAAAAAAAATCACAATTTAGAACATGGATTCCTTTTCTCTTTATTCAGAATTCATTTGTATTGTAAGTTTTCAGTGTGCTAAAGTTTTATAAATTATGTATACAGTGTATTTTAAATTTTTAGCAAATGTTCATCCAATGAAAGACAAATTTCTGTATTTTTTATGATGCGAATAATTTCTGGTGTTTGATGGAGCAGAAAAGTTATTTTTGGAAATTGAAAACCGAAGGGCGGAGGAATACCAGTATATCGTGTTTTTTTCTGAGAGGAGTTTTAAATAGGTTTAAACAATATCAGGAACAAATTACTCAGTGAAAACTTTCAATTCGAAAGTTTGCTTTACATCTGAGACCGTTCTTATTGTATTTAAACTTGATAACAAGGGGAAAATCCCTATTTGATTTCCAAACGCGGCGCACAAAGGACAATGTGGCACATATTTCAAGGGGATTAAGAGAACACAATAATCCGAACAATAAAAGACCTGTCAATCATTCTGCCTTGATGCTGGTATTTTTCCACTCTCGGACACAAGGGAATAAAACCTGGGGTATAATATTTTGCATTGTAGAAGAAGTGGAAAAATACATGTAACATAATACAGAAAACTATTGCTATAAAACAACATGATTGAAAGACTATAATCGTATTGGGATTTATGACTAATTCATTTAATCTTTATGTCGATGATATAAGCTTTTAAAGATTTTTTTCTGTTATTTGCATGGAGCAAAGAAAGTTATTACGGAAACTGAATACCGAAAGCGAAGAATACCATGTTTCTTCAATTTTTTTAAAACAAATTTTGTTTTTAAATATTAGGAAAAATTACTTCATTGACACAAGCTTGCTTTGATTGAAGACACTGTAATTGTATTTTAAACATCGTTTTCAACTATTAAAGGGGAACGAGCAGATTCCTTGATTTTCAATGTTACCGTTTTTTCCATAATGGCAAATTTATAATAACAACGTCAATACGTCAGTTAGTTGTACCATTCGATGATTATCCTGTTCAAGTTCACTAACTTTGGTAACAATGAAATAATAAACAACCTTTTCTATATGAATTTAATAGGAAAGTACATTATTTTTGGAAGAAATACGGTGGTCACTTTTTCTTGAAAACAACGAAAAATGGTTTTACTAAACACTTTGTCTATTTTTTTTTTTGTATGTTCATATTGGGCTTATATTTTGATTGCGGCAATGGAAATAAGCAACAGTGGTTTGGGGGCTCTTCAAATGCTATTTTCCTGACTTGCACAGTATTTCAGATGGAAATATTTTTCTGGAGGATTGGTAGTTGTATGAACGTTATAATCATTGAGCTTTCAGATTGAATTTATCAAAATTGTTTTGATGATTACCAATCCCATAGTTTAAAAAACATTTTTAGGATTATTTTGACCATGGAGTTTCCACACTTGTGTTCTGACCAAACGTAATAAAACCTTAATCTCGCAAGCATGCCGGTTATATGTATGAAAAGTTTTACAGGAAAGTGTATTGATGCTAAACTCATCCTGTTAACTGTACCATTGTCACAACCGCGTCTATAAATAACCGGGATCTCTGGGCGAGTGACCAAACCGTAAATCCACCAAGCAGGGACCACATGCTGGCTTCCAGTAGATAACGATCTCAATGTCTGCGGTTTAGCCTTCGTGTAAACAAATTGCCTGGTCGAGTTTCAATACTTCTTCGCAAACTTATTCGTAATATATTTGGACTGCTTGGGGATACTTTGGGCATTGAAAAATCAACTGCGGATAAATCTCTGCGCAAGTTATTCGGGAATAGTTGTGAGAAGGTGCCTTAAGCGCACCAGATATACCTTGGCAAGTATATCATTTTGACCCATGCAGTCATAGGTTTAATCTGTATAGAGTAAGACCATGGCTTTGCAATTGTGCTATACACGCGTCGGTGTAGGGCAAAAATTGAAATCGGTTGAAATGACACTGTAAGAATTGTGCTCTTGAGGAAATTTATTTGTAATTGCTTGTTAAACCGAGGAATGTATTTATTCAATTGGTTACACAGTTCATCTTATACAAAAAATGATTTAGACACTGGGACACATGCTCAAACTTTATTCTAGGTCGGGTCATGGTCCATGCCAACAGAGGGCGGTATTGCAACACCTAGTTTTTATGCATGATATTGCAATAATTCAATGATTGCATTCATTTGTGTTGATCAGGAGATAAACAAGGAGAGGAGAACGAAGACATCAAAGATCGTGGGAAGGTTAAGAGTAAAAGGAAGAGGTCAACCAGGCTGGTCATCAGACCCTCGGCGCTCAAACAGGTACGAGAAAAACCAAGATTACGCCAGAGGTTACATATTTAAGTAAAGACCGTTTGCAGTGACGCCATGTGAAATTCTCAATCGAGTAGTAATTAGTTTTGAAAAGAACTGGTGGTGACAACTCGACGTTTCGATCAGTATGCTCTGATCATCTTCAGAAGAAACATACTTGAGAAATTATTTCATTTCATAGGATTCACATCATAGGATTGTTGATGAAATTCTGAAGTATACGTAGCTTGGCCAGGTTGTGGTAGCTTTACCGGATTGTTGTTCACAGTGAATATCAAAGATAACTCGGCGACTGAAAATAATTTCCCACATGACACGGTCATATTACCATTGTTGCCAGTAGTTTGCAGTCACTGTGTTCATCTTAAACTAGGACATCAAGTTCTGGTGTTAGCAGCAGAATGTGGGTTCGAATCCCAGCCGTGACACTTGTGTCCTTGAGCAAGACACTTAACCATAATTGCTTCTCTCCACCCAGGGGTTAAATGGGTACCTGTGAGGGCAGAGTTGGTTGATTAGCCCTATATGCGCTGTAATGGCAGCAATTGAGCTGTATACTCCCCAGTGAGCTGAAATGGTTTCAGGAATGATTTATGAGCCTTATGAGCAGGGGTAATAATATAATGCGCCTTGAGCACCACTCAGTTGGTGGATACGTGCGCTATATAAGTCCACACATTATTATCGATTCCATGCCCTGTTGAAAGTCTGCATTGATCGTGACGATACTGCCCCTTTAATTGTACATGTGCTTAGTTGACACCTTTGTAATTATGCAAGGTATAAATATCTTTAGCATTTATGCAGTTATCCTCATGACTAAACTGGCTCACTGCAGGTGTTCCAAGGGTTCATTTATTTCCTACAGTAAAACAAATTTATACAGAATTCATTCAAGATACATATTTATGGAGTATTACCGTGGAGGGACCCATTAACCAGTTCGCACCGGGAATAAAAAGTTTTTCCGAACCCCGTGGCGGGTTTATTTTTACCGCACAAACACGACCAATGGTCCTCACCAGAGCATGACCGGGGAGACCGCGTCTTCCACCGTATGGCTCGTTGCCACGTCGACCGGGAATCTATACAAATATTCCCGAGAATCCTGTGGCGTGTTTAGACGCTCTCCGATCCGCTGTCCAAAAAAAAATTGCATGTATACACGGCCTCTGACGCGAACTGGTTAAGAAGCAAAGCTTGTAAGCATGGGTCCCTAGTGCATGCATGTGTCTTGAGCTGTTAGACGTACTATAGGATCAGGTCAAATGTAAACCCCAAGGCTTCCTGCAGCATTCTATGAGTTACATAATATTATTATAGAACATATAATGTAACTACAGGACCAGTTGATGGTTGCTAACGGATTTTAGATAATACCACACTCAAAATGTTAAACTCGTATTGTGAAAATATTGATGTATGACTGGAACTAAAATAAACTCAAATTTTGTTGACGAAATTATGAAGTCTGTCTCTTACGTTGGCAAACAGGTGAGCGCCAACGAGCAAGACACCACCATGAGCGGCTACCTGATGCTGAGACGGAAGAAAGACTGGAAGCGTCAGTGGTATGTCTTAAAAGAGAAGGTTCTGTACCGTTACAAGGCCAGCGAGGACGTAGCCGCACTGGAGAGCATGCCACTACTTGGCTACGAGATTCAAATATCCACTGAGGTGAGTTGATGCGGTGCTGCGGATTTAATAGTTGAATGTTTTACCTCCAAAGAGTCGGTGTTGCACATATGACATCTGTGCATTATTGCGATATGACCTCGTTTATTCATCATACAATGCCCTCTTTCAATTATGCAAAACTTATGCTTCAGTAATATGTAGGCCAGGCCTATGATTACTCAAGTTTTTTTTTGCTGAATTCAGAATTTGGGTTTTTTTTTTTACAAATACTGCTTTGCCTTAAAATTTTCTTGAAGAGAAATAGCCACTAAGGAAAAAAGGAGCTTGTATTGTCTAAACATTTAGGTGTTTGTGGGGATGTGGGGTCTGTAAATCCTCCATAATTGAGGTTCGGGGTCCTCTAAACCAAAGGGAGAACCAGGCCTGCTACCCATTTTTCAGGATTTTGTTTTCACTTTTATCAAATCACACTCATGATTGTTACAATCACTCTTTCAACTATGCTCAAGGTGTACTTCAATAATATGTACATTCTAAATCTTCCGTCGTGTATTGGAGTAATTGTGATTTGTTTTTTTGGCATGGTTTTTGTCTACAGCTTTATGAGGGAATCGAACCCGGCCTCATCATGTATCTGTCCCACAAGATGAAGGTGATGTTTGTCCTGCGAGCCGAGAACAAGGCCATGGCCGAGAAGTGGGCAACATTAATGGCGGAGGCAACTCATCTCTGAAAGAGCACAGTATGAGAGAGGGGGAAAAAAACTACATTTATTCTCTATCACCTTGCCAAATGACGCCATGCCCCATGTAAAATCTTACAAAAGCAGCACTTGTGCGTATATAAAACATGTACAAGAAATAAGAAACACTGTTATTAAGTTTGTCCAAGATGTCGTCAGGAATTGCATTTATACGTCGGGTGGGCACAAGGCCAGTCAACAAATATGATGAATGAGTTTGATTGATTGGTGTGTGTTAACCCATATCCGCCGATCTACGTGATAACCTGTAGATATGTAAAATGCTACAAACGCCGACCTACGTGATTTTCCGTACCGTGTTTTTGTCCAATTCCAATTTACTACGTTTTACCGATGACTGTATTTCATGATTATAGATATGAAATTAGACAAGTCTGACATCATAATAAAGTGCATGTTCTCCTCTTTCCATCAGTATATAATGTGTCTGTCAGTGATTGTAATATTCTCTAAATAAGGAATCTTTCTGATTGTGTGCAAAAACAATGTATCTCTGTGTTTACATGGTTAGGCGGTTATGGGTTAAAGTAATTGTGCTATTATTGCCTTATTGTGCTATTTTATTTGTAATTATCTGAAATTTTTAAAGGACTAGCAGGGAATCAAATTTTTGAGGAATGTTACTGGACCATAGGTGACACAGCTATTAACGTATATAACGGGGACAGTACATTTTTTACAGAACAAAAAAGATTACTAAATAAATGGAATGTTTAACTTTGAGTGAAGGGGAAATCAACTTGCTTGGCAAGATAATACTATTGTTACGGTTCTTCCAGTCGTCCAGAAAGGACCTTGAACCAGGGCTGTTGCAATTAGATTTTTTATAAGGATTTTAGAACATAGTAGTTGTCCATCTTTGTCTTGTTCCCCAAATGTTATACCAAAAATTGCCCCAAAAAGTATGTAACTTGAGGCACCTGTCCATTTTGGACTAAATGTGACCCGCTCTGGTAAAACCTGAAACTTGGACCCAACTTTTCGGAGTGACCTCCCAAATTTATCGTGAAAATTAACAATGTTCCCAGCAACGTTTCAGGATTTTTCTTTTTCCATCAAAATCTTGAGAAAATGCTCTATCTCTGTATGGTGCCATGAAAATCTCAAACTGGTGCCTAGGGTCAGTTTTTCACCTTTTCATGGCTGTTACGCATTATGGTAAATGCCAAAAATTTCAGGTTTTGCCAGAGCGGGTCACAAATCTCATTTTCATTCCCATAGATATGTATATTAGAAAACAAAGATGGCCACGCAATGGCAAAGTTTTATTGCCTTGGAGTTGCACTTACATTATGAAGGCAACAGGTTATCAATAATTATTCATTTGTAGTATAACCAATCCTGCTTTCCATTTACCAAAGTGACCAATCAAAGTTGACAATTTTGACATTAAATAGGTTTTTCCTAAATCTACATTTTACTACCTCTAATGTATCGACAGCTAATTTATAATTCGTGACGTCTTCCATATTGTAATCATCAGTTGTATCCAGTATTATTACATTGTGCCTTAATGTGCTCCAAGCATACCTTTTGATAATTGGAAGAGAATGATTCCTTAATTCGACCAAGTGTACTGAATCATACACAATGCTTATGGCAAATTTTTACCTCATTTGTACAAAGTGCTTGATGTATTTTTTATCAACATATCAATTCTGTGTGATAAGGGGAAGGTACAATAACTTTAACCACCCCATATCCTGCAAAATCCTCCAAGGGGCACTTTTTTGGAAAAATTCAGCAACGTTGGAAACTGGTGCTTTCAAGCTTCAAATGGGGAAAAATTACCACCTGGCAAGAAGTACAGGCCATAAGTGTTAAATATGAAATATCAACGAAAAAGCACGGTGCGTTTTGAACATAAGGGCATGTTTCCAAAAGTGCACTGATGGATTTTGGAGGAATAAACAAAACGGTAATCTCAAAATTTATCAATCACATTCACTCAAATTACTTATATATCTGTATTATTATTAAAAGATGCATTGGGCATGTCTTCAATGAAATGCTGCAAATTTATTTTTTTAAATAAGATGCGTAGCAAAGTCATTGCTCATTTACAATGCTTAACTGATTGTATAAGATGGAACTAGTGTTGGGATGTTTCATTTACAATGCTTAACTGACTAAAAGATTCGGTTAAACAGTTAGCAAACTAACTAAATGTTGCAGTATTATACTTGCTTAAAAACAAAAAGGACAACCTTTTTGGAGTGCGAATAATTCCACTAAAGTTTGGTATTGATGCATACAAAAGCCAATCTGTACGGTTGGTCATAGGATGAATTATACAGTTAATATAGGATACAAGTTAAATGTGTATCAAGTTCTATAACATTGTATATTAATAAATGTAAATAAATATTTGAAGATAGTTATACGTTTAATATGATGATCAAGTATGCAATTAAAAAAAGTATATTCAATCGATTGCACGTGCGCAAACACAAATTATGCAAGAGTATATAAGTACATGTTGAAAGAATACAGTATTTATATGATCTAATGGGTTACTTCATATGTTTAATCAATGCGGAATGTTTATCTGGAACAAATTTACTACTTCCAAATGTTATTGAAATGTATTTTTTTCATAAGATTTCTTGCTGACAAGTGTGCATGATTACGAGCCAATAAATGAAATTGATATGATGCCAATAAAAAATGTACATTTATTTGAAATCCTGTTCGTAATATGTATGCGCATTCTTTTCTGCTTCCAAAGCTGCCATGTGTGTAATTTAACCTAAATTCCTTTTTATGTTCAAAAGCGATTCTTGTGGCAGAAATTGACTTTGTTAATATGATTACAAGTCTTCAAAACATTATGTAATAATAATGTGGACTTATATAGCGCACGTATCCACCAAACTGGTGCTCAAGGCGCATTACATTATTACTCAACTCCCTGGGAGTATACAAGCTCAATTGCTGCCATTTTGGTGCATATAGGGCTAATCAAAAATGACCAACTCTGCCCTCAGGTACCCATTTACTTCCTGGGTGGAGAGAAGCAATTATGGTAAAGTACTCAATGACACAAGCACCATGATCGCGGTTGGGACTCGAACCCACACTCTGACGACTCGGCCATCAGAACACAAATCCGATGCACTTGACCATGGCACAACTGGTGTCTTTAAAAAAAAGCACTCTGGACAACCTATGTACTGCCTTAAAAATGTTGACTATTGTGGACAGCCCATAATTGGTTATGAGCTTTAATTTCACTTAGTAAATATTGCTTCTGCATGTTAATTTGGCACTGCTCTGGAAATAACCAACATTCTTTAAGTACACTTATAAATGTACATTGTATTTTACATGCAATTATCATGCTTCCTAATTTCTTGTATAACTCCTAACGAAAAATGGTGGTCAATGCATTTCCAACCGGCTTTTGATGATCGTTGGAGTATGGAGGAAGGAAGAGTCAACACTTGTGAAGTGGGCGTGGTTTATGTTGGAATTACGTGACATTTCTTGTGGGATGTTTCCACTGAATGGTTATCCTGTGTGTTATACTGAAGTATAAATGCAAAAGCAAGCATCATGAGATATTGAAAATGAGAAGTTCCATCCAGCAATTTCCTTGCAGTTGTTGAAAGAAATCCATAATCGAGTTTACACTGAATTTGTGTTCGCCTGGTTCTTAGGACAAGGTCAACCATCACAACTTAATTTTGTTTTGCTTATTGGATGCTGATAAAGGCTGGGAGGAATTAGTTGATATGTGGTATGAAGGGAAATTTTCAGAAAAGTTTTATAAATTGCACAGACATGAATACTAGCCCAGGTTTGTTATTGATCAGATAAAAGGGCAATATTGTCACGGCCGGAGCAGACTGTCAACATGGCATGGAATCGGTGTCCTCGTTAAGATGCGTAGTGACTGAAAATTACTGGCTCGTTTATGCAGCAGCAACGGTAATATGATTTAATATTAATTATAATATGATCAATATGTGGGATATTATTTTTAGTCACCGAGTTGATCTAAAACTAATACTTTGATTCCATGCCCTGTTGATTGTGACAATATTGTCCCTTGAAGTACAGAATCTGTACCAGTCTACCAAAGAATACCATGATATATCTCTCAAAGATCAAAATGATTATATAAAACCATCTGTTTAGTGACTATGATTGTAAGTTGCATTGACTACCAGGTCAACAAGTAAATAGCCTTGAATAATTAGTAGAAAATTGGCAATATTATACCTGATAAAAAATTTACAAAATATTTTTGTAACAAATGTTAACATCCGGCCCCAGTACAACACAAGTAATTTGCCAAACATCCTTTGAAATGTTTCCGTCCATAATAGTTTGATTTTTCAGGAAAGTACCTTTAATTTTAAAATAAAAGGTTGCTGTGAAAGCGTATCCCCATACCACTCTGCTGATGGATAAAGTTGCTATCATACCAAGCCCTTTCCCCATCCACCCCCCCCCCCCCCACCCCCATAATCATACCCTCAACTTGTTCTAGCCTGCAACTGGGGCCAATTCCATAGAGCTAGCTCCCTCGCAGATAAAATTGCTTACCAGAAAATTTTGCTTAGTGGATTTCTGTGGTTACCAGCCAAACTTTCATACAAAATGTATGCATTTTGGCTGGTAAGCTGCTTTATAAATGCTTAGCAAAAATATTTGTTTAGCAGCTCTATGAAATTGGTCCCCAGGGATTAGAAATAATCATGCTGAGACTACAAACTAATTGATAATAAACAGACAAATTTGCTTAACAAATATGTCGATGAGTATGGGCGGCCATTGGGGCAAAAAAGACAACTACAGAAATATATCAAACGCCAGAAATATATCAAATGGCAGAAATATATCAAATGCCAGAAATATATAAAATCCCAGAAATATATCAATCCCAGAAATATATCAATCCCCAGAAATATATCAATCCCCAGAAATATATCAAGCGCAAGCGCCAGTAGAGGGCGCTGTGTAGTCGATTTCTACTGTATACTCGGTATTTCACCAAGATCAAGCTAGCCGCGGATTCAACCGCGGATTCAGCCGCGGATTCAACCGCGGATTCAGCTGCAGGTTTTCTCACGGATTTAACCGGATCGGGTCAGTTTAAAAACTGGATAGATGTAAATTTGAAACCCACGATCAGGTTGGTCCAGTGCGTGTGAATACTGCACTCAATACGGTATGTTTCCACACGGCCGGGCGCAGGCGAAATGAAATGATGATTGCGCCCAGCCTCTATCGTTAAAAGCGTAATCGTATAACGCCAAAACCACGATATGCCCCAAGGTGAAATGTCATCTCCATAATTCGTTAACAAAAGTTAACAAAAAATAATATTAAAGGGGGCACAAATTGTTTAAACATTTGATGAGTTGGTCACAAATACTCTCAATTGTGTAACTATATACACGGCATATGGTACATATTCTAGAGTCCCTTTAGTTATGAAATATTAATCGTATCAAGCCTAAACCACGATATGCCCTAAGTTGAAATGTCAACTTCATAATTCATTAACAAAAATTAACAAAAAATAACATTAAAGGGGGTACAAATTGTTTTAACTTTTGACGAGTGATCATAAATACTCTCCATTGTGTACACGGCATATACCGGCGATAATGGTATGAAAAGTTGAAATGTCATCTCCATTTATTCGTTAACAAAAATTTAAAAAAATTAACATTAAAGATGGCATAAATTGTTTTAACTTTTGACGGGTTGGTCACAAATACTCTGCATTGTGTAACTATATACACGGCATATACCGGCGATAATGGTACATATTCTAGAGTCCCTTTAATTATGAAATATTAATCCTATCAAGCCAAAACCACGATATGCCCTAAGTTGAAATGTCATCTCCATAATTCGTTAACAAAAAATAACAAATAATTAACATTAAATGGGGCACAAGTTATTTTCACTTTTGATGAGTGATCATAAATGCTCTGCATTGTGTAACTATATACATGACATATACCGGAGATAATGGTACCATAATCATATCATGCCAAAACCACGAAGTTTAAACCTCAACTTCTTAATTTATTCACACAAAAATAATAAAAAGGAACTCTAAAGTGGGCACAAATTACCGACGCATTTGAACTGAAAAGGCTACCGGTATCATTAACATGATGATAAATGGCCGGCTGAATGTCCTCTGACAGGGTCTGTGATTGAACGCAATGATGCCTATAGCTATCCCTGTAACGTGCCATCGCGCTTTTTTTGTAAGTAGGTTTGTAAACCAAATTTAATTACTCCGTTTACGCTCATCCCAAATTTCTCAAATTCCGTAAGTTCACTGTTGAGGGATATCCAAATAGCATGGTTAATTCCCATTAACCTGCTTTGAACCCTTGACTCAAAAAATCCTACTGCAAAAAGCATGGTACATTTTCTGTGCCCCCATAAACTTTAACAGTTTGGGGGTGAGTCATTATACCAACATCAATTTTCTGATGACTACAATTCTTTGCGTCTCAAAAAACGGCGCTCAAGACGTCCACGCATATGATCATGCATTGAAATTCCGCATTTATACAAGAGAATCCTTCACTGAAACAAACTGAAACACCAAACTGCTAATTTCATTTGTAAGTTACCGTCCAGTTGATTACATAACCTTAGGTGCGTCATTTAGGGTAAATTGAGGATACTAGTACTAGTAGTAGGGCCCCTAGTACTAGTACTAGTAGTACTACATCATGTACTAGGCCTAGTTGTTGTACTGACGGTAGGCCTAGATCTTGGACTCGGAGCATCAGGCACACCTTGCTGTTGTTGAACTTGAAGGACACTTTTAGGAGTTGATTTGCCCTTCGGAGGAGGCTTGTCGCCTCATCCAATCTGCCAGGGGGTGGCTGCGACATTACTTCGACGACAGAAGATATATCATAGATCTAGTAGACTGACGACTGGGTACTTTGTGTGCAGTCTCGTCTGATCTTTCGCACTTTTGCATGCACATAATTTATGTATGTGCAAAAGAAGCGCGAAAGACTACACAGCGCCCTCTACTGGCGCTGGCGCTTGATATATTTCTGACGATTGATATATTTCTGGGATTGATATATTTCTGGCGTTTGATATATTTCTGGCATTTGATATATTTCTGGCATTTGATATATTTCTGGGATTGATATATTTCTGGGGATTGATATATTTCTGGCGTTTGATATATTTCTGGGATTGATATATTTCTGAGGATTGACATATTTCTGGGGATTGATAAATTTCTGACGATTGATATATTTCTGACGATTGATATATTTCTGGCGTTTGATATATTTCTGGAGATTGATATATTTCTGGGGATTGATATATTTCTGACGATTGATGTATTTCTGGGGTTTGATATATTTCTGGGGATTGATATATTTCTGGCGTTTGATATATTTCTGGAGATTGATATATTTCTGGGGATTGATATATTTCTGACGATTGATATATTTCTGGCGTTTGATATATTTCTGGAGATTGATATATTTCTGGGGATTGATATATTTCTGACGATTGATGTATTTCTGGGGTTTGATATATTTCTGGGGATTGATATATTTCTGGGGATTGATATATTTCTGGGGATTGATATATTTCTGTAGTTGTCTTTTTTGCCCCAATGGCCGCCCATAGATGAGCAATATAGAATCGGCAACCAGCCTAAGTCTGTACATTTGGTATTAGAAGTTTGAATGGTAACCAACACAACTCGCTGAGCAATTTTTGTTTCTAAGCAGATTTGTTGCTGCTGGCCGGCCAAACAGCTACCGGCCATTGATGACTTTGTGCCCTCTTGATCTTTCGACGAACAGTTAAGTTACAGCATTGGGGACTCCCGATCCCCTGTATACATGTAATTTCCGCAATACCAGTTAGATTTCGCAATGTCATTAATAATGTGGGTGTGTGGGTGCCGCGAAGCTAGCTAGACAGGCTTTGGCGTGCGCGATAGCCGGCTGTTTATTTCTTTGACGATGATGGATGATGGAGGCAAGCAGCATGGAGGATCGATGTCAAGTTACCAAGCAAGTCAAGAAAGCGTAACGTTAGTATTTTATATACATAAATATAGGTAAGTAACTGTTAATGTTCACTTAACGTTAGCTGCAATCATGATGGCGGAAGGAACACATAGCCATTCTAACGTTAACTCCCTCCGTATCCTTGGCCTTGGCCCTGGCCCTGGCCCTATCCCCAAATGTACAAAAAAGGGCGATTTGTTCAACTTTTGATCTGCTAACGTTAACATTAATTATTACAATCTAATAATTTTTTGAGCGGTTTAGTGCATCGGATTTGTGTTCTGATGGCTGATGGGAGTGATGAGTCGTTAGAATGTGGGTTCGAATCCCGACCGCAACCGCAACCGCGCGTGGTGCTCATTATGACATGTCCTTGAGCAAGACACTGTCTTTACCATAATTGCTTCTCTCCACCCAGGAGTAAATGGGTACCTGTGAGGGCATGAGTTAGTTGTTGTGTTTGATTAGCCCATATGTGCCGTAATGGCAGCAATTGAGCTGTATAATTACTAGATACTACCCAGGAATTTGAGATGGTTTCAGAAATTATTTATGTGCCTTGAGCACCAGTTTGGTGGATGCGCTATATCCAAATTATTATTATTATTATTTTACTTGATACAGAGGGAGTCCAGTGTATTGTGCACGCAATGAATTATGGGAGTTGGGTTTTGGAAAAAAGTTGTAAACAAATGCACATGTTTGTGCACAAAGTCAATGGAGGAGAAAGGTGGTCGGTCAAATTGCCTTTTTTTTATTTTACGTATTATAGCAAAATTATGGAAAAAATTATAAAGAAAATAGTTCAATGACATACAGATCATTTGTACAAGTAAGAAAAGAATCATTTTTTATTCCCAGAAACCATGCAAACAGAGGATTTCTCAGCTGATTTCTGGAGTGACAGTTATATTCTAATTTACTCGATCACTACTAATGGCCGAGAAGCTCTTCAGTTCGGTTTTCGGAAAATTTTCTTTTAGAAATTTTCTCCTCATCGACAAAAAATATATATTGCAAAAAATTCAGGGATGGTAAAAAGGAGAAAACGGTGTCTTGTGCCACTTGCCTTTTTTTTATACATTCCTGATATTCAATTGTTATTATTTTTTGTACAATCTAATTAGCAGTAGGAACAACAATTTATTGGCGTTTGACAAAAGCTATAATTAATACAATATTAATCCCAAGGGATTAAAATTCTCATTTCAGATCTGATGGGTGGTGATCCGTGTCCCCAATCTACGATCGGGGAACGTGATGCGGTAATCAGACGTTCCATAATAGTTTCTTGATGGGATAATAGTTCTTGTCTCAACTAGCACTTTGTTTGATTTTAATTATTTTTTATTGGTTTGTGTTTGGGTGGCAGCAATTTTGTATTTATTTATTTATTTGTTTATTTAATTTGTTTTAATGTTTTTAATTTTACGCTCGACCGACACCCCCAATTTATAATCATCATTATTGTGGGTTTGACCACAATGCCCAATTTGTTTTTAAATACGATGAAATTATCAGAAATTTACCCCCTTTTTTAAGAAGAAAAAAATTCTTAAAATGTGAGTAAAATATGGTTGTCGCACCATAAATCAGAAATCAGCTGAGAATTCCTCCATTTGCGTAGTTTTCAGGGGAAAAAAAAAGTCAATTCTTTTCTTAATTATAAAAATGTTGTTTATAATTTAACTGATTTCTTAAAAAATGTCTCCATAATTTTGCTATAATACGTAAAAACATCAATTTTCTGACTGACCACCTTTCTCCTCCATTGACTTTGTGCACAAAACCCAACTTCCATAATTCATTGCGCGCACAATTCCGATAAGGCTTAATGGCCCCAGAATGGGGCTGTGATTAGGTAAGCTTGCCCAAGCAGACAATTTAAAGTTCAATATTGTGAGATTGGTATTTTTTGTGAAATTTTAAGTTTAAAAAACATTTTTTTTAATTCCAAAAATGTTTTGAAAATTTCATGAAAGTGAGCTATCCCAGGATAATTGATTTTATGACCAAAGTGTCTGCTTGGGCAAGGTTACCTAATCACTAGAGTTTTTGGTTGTAATAATTAGCAGATCAAAAGTTGGAAAAAAAGATGTAGTGCTAGTAGTCCATGGGCTACGGACTGAAACCCTCCCCCCTTCCCCCCCCCCCCCCCCGGGATTTTTGAAGACTACTTTTGGGGGCAGCCTATTGTATCCCATTACAATATCTGCTTGTCTGCAAAGAGAAAAGTAGTCGCTATGTTCTAACATAATTTGGCGATTTATAATCATAACTCACATTACATTATTACAATTACATATTACAGGACTGCCTTGCCATTGAAAATGTTGAAATGATTATAACGAAAAAGGACCATGGGCAATGTAACCGCAGATAGCTGCCTTTACCCCACATGTACAAAAAAGGGGCGATTTAAAAAAAAAAAATTCCAACATTTGATCTGCTAATTATTACAATCTAACATTTTGTGATTAGGTAAGCTTGCCCAAGCAGACACTTTTGGCATAAAGTTTACTATTGTGAGATCAGTAATTTTGGTGAAATTTTAATTTAATTTGTTTTGTTTTGTTTTCGAAAATTTCATGAAAGTGATCTATCCCAGAATAATGGATGTTATGTCAAAAGTGTCTGTCTGGGCAAGGTTACCTAATCACAAAGTTTTAGGTTGTAATAATTAGCAGATCAAAAGTTGAAAAACAAGAAAAATCGCTCCAGTTTTGTACACGTGGGGTTAGGGCCAAGAATATGGAGGAGTCCAGTGTATTGGCCCTAGAATGGGGCTACATGTATGTCAAACCCAACCGTCACTTATGCAAAATGTCTTTGAAGTATCTTTCCCCCATAGTCTAACAGTTGTTTTCAATTTAAGTTCATGCAGGGCACCATTTTGTAACTCAGAAATTGGCTTGACTGGAAATCTTCTAGTGTGGAGAAAATAAAGAAAGGCTGCATGTACGAAACAGTTGTAGCAGGGGTGCATTTTGGCCAACACGAACATAAACTTGTTTCTGACATCAAATTCTTGACCAGAAACAAGATGACATACATGTAGCTACGTGAAAACGATAACGTAATCAGAAACTTGTTTTCAGTTTGTGACATGTTCAGTCCTCAAAGTTTCTCAAAATATATGTTGGAATTTACATTTTGTCAAAACTAGAACTAGTAATAAACTTGAAAGATGTATATAAACAATCATTCCATCATCATGTTTTAACAAATAATAATTAACAAAACTTTTGTTATTTTTTTAACAATCCACCATCTTGAAACCAAGCATAACCGATCACAAACTTCGATTTACGTTTGGTCAGAACAGTGATGTCATCGCAGCACAACCGAACTCACGAAAAACGCTTAACCAATTGACCGAAGCCCAAACATGTTTCTGGTCAGGGTCGTGAAAATGCACCCCAGTATGTATGTTTTAATGGTACATGTATCCACATGCAAATTATTGTACAGTTGTACCAACCATATTTAGCCTTTCTCGGAAAAATGACAAAACTGTAGAGGAATTTGCATAAACTTGTCTAGGTCATGCTTATTACAAAATCATCTGTAGGCAAATCGTATGATATACTGGAAAGTTAGTGCTTGTGAAAGTGGAAAAAGTTATTTAACCACTGATTTTATTTGATACAAATATTCAGGGGTGAACATGAACATCTGTTCATGTAGCTTGTATCTGTGGAAACCATAAAATGATTAGTCTTTGCATTGATTTTTTTAAAACCCTAACTACCCCCAAATCCATCAGAATCGATCAAGTGCCACTTTTTGGGAAAAATTCAGCGCTGTTGGAAACTGGTACTTTCACCTCTTCGAAGGGAGCAAAATTACTACCTGGCAAAAACTTGTACAGGCCATAAGTGCTGAATATGAAAGATCACATGGAAATGCATGGCGCATTTTGAAGATAAGGCCATGTTTCCAAAAGTGCACTGGAGGATTTTGGAGGATTCAGGAAGGTTCCTACTCCTAGCCAGAATACCTACATGTACATGTACATGTAGGGGGTTAGGGTTAAAGAGGTACAAATCCTCAAAATGGACGTTCCTTAAATAGAAAAAGTAATTCTTTTATGTTTACTTGGTCAGTAGTTGAATATTATTGGTTATGAAAGAAAATCTATTTAAAAAAATGTTTACATTTTTTTACACATTTCACAGTACTTTTTGCCAAAATTATAAACACCTTCCATTTTATTGGTATTTCAAGAATATTGATTAAAAGTTTTTAGAGTTTCTTCAATTAATACATTTTTACTCTGGAATAAGTTCAAACATGATTTTTTTTTCCTTGGGTGCATTCTCTGAGCCCCCATAAACGTTTACGTTTTTTTTTTTTTTGGGGGGGGTGAGTTCAGGCTTTATATAGCAACATCAAATTTTGGGGGAAAATGTTAAACTTTTTTATCACCAACTCAAACATGCATGGTTCTAGAATCCCGGCCAAAATAGTTGGGACGCGTGACAATAAACATGCTCTCCCCTGTCCTCCCGCTTCAATGTATTGTCCCCGAGACAAAGACAAAGACGTCTGGTCATGGCTTCAAAGATAAACTAAGAGAAAATTCAGACAATCCCGGCCAAAATAGTTGGGACGCGTGACAATAAACATACTCTCCCCTGTCCTCCCGCTTCAATGTATTCTCCCTGAGATAAAGACAAAGACTGCGGTTTGTCCACGTCTGGTCACGGCTTCATAGATAAACCGAGAGAAAATTCAGACAATCCCGACCAAAATGGTTGGGACACGTGACAATAAACATACCCTCCCCTGTCCCCCTGTCCCCCTGTCCCCCGCTTGCCCCACCAATGTTGTTATCTCCAGCCGGAGCACAGACCGTGCAAAACGGAGAGCTAACATTGTCCGGGGGCTGGGGGCCCAGCGAGATTTGTCCGGGATTGTAGGTCGGATGATCCCAACTAAACACACCACCACCTTTTTTACCCATCTCTTGTTTTTGACTGGCCTGTGCTCCACAATTTACTTTTCCAGTGTAATTTTGCTTTTTATATGCTGTATTTGAAGCCACTGACAACAATTTATCTAGATTTATAAATACTTGGCCTACACTCATATACAGTTACTCTCATGTACAGTTGATAGCCATGGTGACCAATTTCCTGATTTAACCACCAATGTTAAAATTGACTATGTTTGAGTAATCACACATCACACTATCACTAAGAACCTAAACACATGGTGTTACCACAAACCAAAACGATATCAATACTCCACCATGCAAATAAATAAGCCTTAAATTTTATCACACACACCATTATTTTTTACTACTCAAAACAATTTAGGGAACACCGGATTTTTAACATCAAATAGGTTTGAAATGTTCCATGAACCGGGATTTTCATTTGCAACCCCCTCTCTCTTTCAGTAGTCATGTCATGAAATGTGTAATCACTACATGCATCCTTTATCATAGCTGTTTCATTGTGCAGTTGTTTCTCATCAACTCGGTGAAACATTGTGTTTATCTGAAATAAATGATTTTGCTTTCACTGGAATTATGCCGGTGTTCCCTAAATTGTTTTGAGTAGTAATAACAAAAAAATAAATAAACAAATAAACAAAAAAACAAAAAAACAATTAATTTAAAAAAAGCAATGGGTATCAATGTTGAATTTGTTATAAGAGACGGTACAACTTGAATAGATCAGGAAGTACTGGTTCATTCAACAGGAAGTATCTAGGCCAAACAAAAAAAGTCTCCGGTTTCTGGTCATAGGTCGGCTTCAAATTTGGTGCAGGGGTTTCTTTTTTGCCAACTAGTGAAATACATGATACAAGCATACGCAGTAATTGGAACCAGACTAAATTTTCCATAAACACTGATGTGTGCATCGTGTAGAGAACTGTGTAAAGAACTGTGCAAAGAACTGTGTAAAGAAATGGGAAACTGTCATATAACCACCACGCTTCGAAGAATCGAAAAGAAGAAGAGAGTATTATATTACAGAATATTATGTAAAACCACAAAATCGCCCAAAATGCACTTAACATGTTTGTGCTCCAAGTACTTGAATTGTTGTTTCTTATCCACTTTCATAATGATTATAACGGTATATATCGATTGCAATGCTTATAAAATCTTATAAAGATCTTGCATATTTCACCAAATAATTGTCAGCAGGTTTACAGCAATTATTTGGCCAAATTAATTCATGGCAGGACCCACAATAAATTCATTTTGCTATGCTTTTAAGCCATGAATTGTATTCATTTCCTTATTTGAAATAGCAATGTTTGGTATAAAAAGAAAACCAGTCGAAATTGCAGTTAAAATGCTCAGAGGATACGTATTTAACCTATGACCTATGGCTGCTTCCTTTGACCTCGGTTCACTGTGAAGCAGGAAGGAAGCCAAATTACATGAACCCCAATTACATGAACCCCATTATTACTAGCTGCACACATTCATACTGTACGTGTACATGTACTGCTATATGAACAATGTGAATGGCAAATAAGGAAATTAAACATCATGTACATACTCATGTATGTATAGCTGATGAGGACACACTTTGGAGATCACTGTGCAAGATATACATACATGTATTAGACAGTGCAGACGTCTTGTTGTCCTCAAGATACCTTTTTCTGGTGTTGAATGGAATGGACACAGTGCAGTTAGTTTCCCATCCTAGGAGGGTGTGGCATTGTAAAGTACGTTCTAAAAGTGAGGGTAGTTTTTTCACTGCGTTACTTTTTTTTTGTATTTGTACCAGGAAGCTGGTTGTATTCAGTAACCCAAGATACACAGCTAGCCAACATGCCAACATGCCAGCCAACATGTCTACTCTTACAAGCCTAAAATTTGTACCAGCCATCGGCCGCACAGCAGTGGCCAATAGCCAGCCCACCCAGTCTGGCCAGCCAGCCTGGCCAGCCAGCCCACCAGCCTGGCCAGCCAGCCCACCAGCCTGGCCAGCAAGTGAATGACCTCATGTCATCAGCATACCCAGTAATCCATGTGCTATTCGGTGGATAAATGAGAATCAGTCCATGATGCACACCGTAAGTACAATGTACAGTACATAGTTAAATTGAAAATTCACAAATTACTTTTTATATATATTTATTTTATGTTAAAATCTATCCAGTAGGACCAAATACAATAAAGGTTGTGTTTCTGATAACATGACCACAAAAAAATCATTTCAGAAATGTTTTATATGTATGTTACATATGGTTACTCACATTATATTTTTTGGACATGCAAAAAATGTCGCTTTTTCTCTTAAAAGATGTAAGATCTTGTAAAATCTGGATATAATGCAACTGACATAAAACACAATAAAGGGGGCCACTTTCCTACCGTCACGTTAGCAGTTTTTCTAATGGTTGTAATTTTTTTTTTTAAATATCTGAAACCACCCAAAAAGAATTTCAACATTTGAATAGACATGCATGCTTATCCTAAAGATAATTTGAGTTAATTATTACTATTATTTTTTTAATTACCCTAAAATTTCCATCAACAAATGGACGGAAAAGTGAGGTAACTTTTTCCGTCCAATTTTTATGGAAATTTGAGGGTGAAAAAATAAATAAAAAAATAAAATAAATCAACTCAAATTAGTTCTAGTATAAGCCTGCATGTCCATTCACATGTTGAAACACTTTTTTGTCGGTTTCAGGTACTTAAAAATAAATAACAACCATTGGAAAAACTGCTAACATGACGGATGCAAAGTGGCCCCCTTTATTGTGTTTTATGTCAACTACTGTGAAAAAAACCGATGAGTATACAAATATAACATGGTTTGAGGGTGGACAGTCGATATTAGCTCCCCAAGGTATTGGAAGTTGGCAAACTAGTTCCCGAGGCGAAGCCGAGGGAACTAGTTTGTCAACTTCCAATACCGAGGGGAGCTAATATCGACTGTCCACCCGAAATAAACCATGTTATATTTGTTTTACTATACCTCATACATATTCAGTTGTATTACAATAATAATGAATGAGCATCATTGTCATTGAGCTCGGGAAAATGCGAATTGACATTTACGTGTGCCGCCATCTTTTCTTGTACTATATGTAGCTAGGGCGATGTTCGCGCGTGCGTACTACACCCGTGCGACTGTTCCCCGTTATTGCTTCGTAAAAGCGCGTAAATGATAGTTTAACGCATATGCGTTAAACTACACTACGCGATTACCTAATGCGTGATACTCGCGGGCGCTTGGTAAACAGCCAAAATAGCATCTGGCACGTGACGGTGAATGGACCAGTGAGAATTCAGATCTCGATCATGAATATGTATGAGGTATAGTAATGAAATATATAGCATGGCATTAAGGGTGAGCCCAAAACCTCAAAAATGTATCGTGAGTAACCACAGAATTGCCCATATTAAGAATACATGTGACATCTGTGTTCATGTGTTCATGTGTTCATGGAGTGTCGTGGCCGAGCGGTCTAGCTTACCGGACTCAAGTTCTGGTGTTAGCAGCAGAATGTGGGTTCGAATCCCGGCCATGACACTTGTGTCCTTGAGCAAGACACTTAACCATAATTGCTTCTCTCCACCCAGGGGTTAAATGGGTACCTGTGAGGGCAGAGTTAGTTGATTAGCCCTATATGCGCTGTAATGGCAGCAATTGAGCTGTATACTCCCCAGGGAGCTGAGATGGTTTCAGGAATGATTTATGAGCCTTATGAGCAGGGGTAATAATATAAATGCGCCTTGAGCACCACTTAGTTGGTGGATACGTGCGCTATATAAGTTCACACATTATTATTATTATTATGTGTGTCCATCTGTGGTACCACTGCAGTAATGCTGAAAAACGATAGTCAGTGGATAAGTATATGCCTATAAAATATCAACTCTCATTCAGGTTGACCAGCATGGCCTGTGATGTGAACCAGTTGAGCCTTGACCACCAGGGACCTGTGACCCCCAGCAACCATTTGACCACTAAGCGACCCTGTGACCCCCCAGCGACGCTGTGACCCCAGGGACCTTCTGCCCGCTGTTTTGCGACCTAGTATCATCATAGCCGGTGAATAGTCAGTCGGCTCGGTGATGAAACAGCACATGTGAGGAGTCTTGGAGCTGATCGGACATGGAACACGTAAGTTCCATATTCCATATCTCAAATCAGAAAATTTTTAGTAGCTCATTTTTTCTGATCCACTTTGATTTTGATGAAACGAGTTTGTTCATGAAATCCTGCGTCAGGAGCTTATGCTAAAAAATAAATGTACATTTTTTTTTTGAGTTCGTAAACAGGACAAAGTTGTCTCGGGTGTTATAGATGTCTCGGGTGTCCCTCAATATATTTCCATTTGCTTTGTCATTTTTTAACCAGTTCGGTGCGGATGACGAGTTATCTCGCGAGAAAAAATGTTGCCCAGTCGCGGATGACGAGTTAACTCGCGAAATTTGCATATGAATTGCCGTTACCTCTAGCGTACGTATTGTGTATGGGATTCAATCGCAGTTGCATTGCTGGGTACCAGGATATCTCTAGTTTTATTTACAAGCAGTAGGTGGCGCTATTGGACTTTTGTGGACACAATATTGAGGTCGCTTCAGCGGCGATCGAGATGACATAAACAAAATGGCGGCCTCCATGATGAAGCGCTCTTTCACAGACACTGAACTTCTAGGCTTATTTGTATCATCAGGCACGTCAAATTCCGATTCATCGAACTCAGAGGCAAATATAGATGACTTTGCCTACAGGTCAAGCAATAGTAGTAACTCTTCGGATCCAGATACTAGTGAAAACAGCGGGGAATATTAGGGAATATTGCAATAGAAACAAACCATTAATCCATTATGCTGATGCCCAGGCCCCCCATCCCCTTCTGCTTCCCAAAATGACATGTGAGCATAATGAAGAGGGCTATAAATAAGGTATGGGTTTTATTTTTTCTATTATCACATTTTATTTATTTCACAGAGCTTTTTATTTCCGGAAATTGTCATAAATATTAAAATTATGCCAGCAATTGTAGTACATGCAGTATGCTACTTTTTGATTTTTTTTGTTGTTGTAAATATCCCGCGTGGAGGTGTTTTTTGGCGAAAATTTATCCCGCACCGAACTGGCTAATGAGGTTAAATTTGAAGAAACATTGCCTATGGTTGCCTGTTGCCCCTTATCTCAACATAAAAGGAAATGAAAGGTCTGGATCAATCAAATTTGTTTTTAATGTTCCTTTGTTGAATATCAGTCTTTGAATATCGGTGTGATGGTAGTAGATTGCATACATGTAGAATTTCAAATATTTTTACACAAATTAACCCTCCTACTATAGCTGCACTTTCGTGGCAAGTATCTACAGTGGTCCAAACCAGTCAACTGTCTGTTTTGACTGTTGATCCAAATGTGCACACAGGGACTTTTTGACTGTCATTTTAACCACCCTCAACAATACCAGACAATGTTTTTACCAGTTTAAAATGGTCGACTCATTTTGACCTGTAAATGTGCTTACTTCACAAAAGGTTTGACAGTGTTTGACTTTTAAGTGCACTAGATATATCTTGGCAAGTACATGTATATCAACATTTTGACCGATTTTGACTGATTTTGACCCTTGCAGTCACAGAAGGGTTAATTCAATTTGTCCTTATATTTAGTACACATCACTTATTAAACAACGTTGTTATTTATTTTGTTTATAAACAGAAGCTGTGACGGTGAAGTCATCTGTGTTTGGTTTTCCTCAACATTGGGTGTTACCACAGAGAAGTGCCGAGTCGTCAACAAGTAAAAACCAAGGCAATGTTTTTGCCCTTTTTATTAAATGCAACATTACATGTAGTTTAAATGGGTTTTATCTGATAATAATTCACCAAATGTTGCATTCGTTTGAATTTGAATTTCTAATCGGTGATTTTTGTGAAAGAAATCATCAATCCAACCCCAGCTTTGTTTTGTTCGATCACAAGTTAATTGGGCAGCTTCCAGTAACGAGGTATATTTCTCCAACTTTGTTTCCAACGTCTGCTAACATTGAATCAATGTGAGGTGAGCGACAGAGCATTGCACTATTAACCCTCCTACTTCTGGTACCTTTTTCATACAAGTTGATCCACCATTTGAAACCATTCGCTTTTCTGGTTTTGAATGGTGAAATAACTGTGTACAGTATTGATTCCCCAAATGGTTTTGAATGGTAGGTCAGCTAATACAAAACCTTGTTTGGATCTTTCCAAATGGTAGTACAGCTAATAAAAAAAACTTGTTTGGATACTTCTAAGTGGTGAATCAATGGACCCTCTATGCATTTGAATGGATTTGAATGGTAGTAAAGTTTGCTACCAACACTGTTCAAATGGTATCACCATGTGTGTACAAAACCAATGGGCATTTTGGTAAGTGGAAATTTTGAATGGTTTCAAATGGTCTATCAGTAGGAGGGTTAAGATGTAGTTTCCTCAAAATATACATGTATATTGACTTGAATGTATATATATGCATACACTGCTGTCAATGTATATGGCAACACAAGTGTCGATACAGGTGTTTCCGATTAGCAGAATTTATTTCCTCCAATCCTCAGCAAGATTTATTCTCCAAACGGAGTTAGAGTAAGTTTAGTTGCTGAGAAACATGCTGTATAGCTTCATTGAGCAATGCTGTACATGTACCTTTTGTAAAATAATTCAAAAATCTATCCACGTCTTATAAAGGGGGCTGCAAAATGATGAATAGAACAGATTCATTCAGCAGCATCATTCAAAAACTTGTAGTCCCAACTAAAACAGCTGTTACTGGTTATAAGCTATTAACCCTAACCCCCTAGGTATTCTACCTAAACCCCTCAGAGGTATTCTACCTAATCCCCTAGGTATTTTACCTAACCTCTCAGAGGTATTCTACCTAACCCCCTCAGAGGTATTCTACCTAACCCCCTCAGAGGTATTCTACCTAACCCCCTCATCAGAGGTATGCTACCTAACCCCCTCAGAGGTATTCTACCTAACCCCCTCAGAGGTATTCTACCATATTCAGCACTTATGGCCTGTACTTCTTGCCAGATAGTAATTTTGCCCCATTTGAAGAGGTGAAAGTACCAGTTTCCAACAGTGCTGAATTTTTCCAAAAAAGTGTCCACTGGAGGATTTTGCAGGATTTGGGATGGTTAGGGTTAATGCCACCTGCCGATGGGATTTTATTCACCCCTGTGAATAAAAGAGCCCCTTGTATGTGTTTTGATGTAGGTAGGTACACTTAAAAGTCGAACACTGTCAAACCTTACGTGTAGTAAGTACATTTTCAGGTCAAAATGAGTCGACCGTTTTTGACTGGTAAAAGCATTGTCTGGTATTGTTCAGGGTGGTCAAAATGACAGTAAAAGCCAGTCAAAAATGCCCCTGTGTGTACTTTTGGGTCAACAGTCAAAACGGGCAGTTGACTGGTTTTGACCACTATAGCTACTTGCCACTAAAGTTCAGCTACAGTAGGAGGGTTAATAAACCTGTACATGTACACAGTCCAAATGAACACGACTTGAATTAAGCCGAATTAATTAGACAAATGGCGTCCTCTTGTGACACATGTACAGTAGTTTCATGTTATTGTCGAACCCAGATATTAGATTGCATTGTGTATACACGTAGAGAAACACTTCCGTCACATTTTTTCCCTTTCATTTGAATTTAATCAGTGAGCCACTAATTACTTCATGGTTACCTTTTCTTTAAGTATTATGCTGCACGGTATTCCTGGATTGTTTTATCTAGGAGTTGTACTTTGGCGAACCCTAAGTCAAGGCACACTCTTCTGGAAATCACTTTCTTGAATTGAAAATATCTGCTCTGGGTAGGGCAGACCATAAATATTACAATCTCATTGCCTTGAGGTACGAGTGTAGAATCTTCTCTCCATATGATACACATCAAGAGCAGTAACATTGGACTTATTTAGAACTGTACTTGGAAAGAAAATATCTGTTCTGGGTAGAGCAGATCATCTTATTACAATCTCATTGCCTTAAGGTACGAGTGTAGAATCTTCTCTCCATATGATACACATCAAGAGCAGTAACATTGGACTTATTTAGAACTGTACTTGGAAAGAAAATATCTGTTCTGGGTAGAGCAGACCATCTTATTACAATCTCATTGTCTTGAGGTACGAGTGTAGAATCTTCCCTCCATATGATACACATCAAGAGCAGTAACATTGGACTTATTTAGAACTGTACTTGGAAAGAAAATATCTGTTCTGGGTAGAGCAGACCATCTTATTACAATCTCATTGTCTTGAGGTACGAGTGTAGAATCTTCCCTCCATATGATACACATTAAAAGCACTAACATTGGACTTATTTAGATCTATACTTGGAAACAAAGTATTTGTTCTGGATAGAGCAGACCATCTTATTACAAACTAATTGTCTTGAGGTACGAGTGTGGAATCTTCCCTCCATCTGATACACATCAAGAGCAGTAACATTGGACTTATTTAGATCTATACTTGGAAAGAAAATATCTGTTCTGGATAGAGCAGACCATCTTATTACAATCTCATTGCCTTGAGGTACGAGTGTAGAATCTTCCCTCTATATGATACACATTAAAAGCACTAACATTGGACTTATTTAGAACTGTACTTGGATAGAAAGTATCTGTGCTGGATAGAGCAGACCATCTTATTACAATCTCATTGTCTTGAGGTACGAGTGTAGAATCTTTCCTCCAGATTCAATCGGTGAGCTGCAGGATTGTTCATACTTTCTGATTACACATTTTTTCTTTATCTTTCAGTATTTCGAGACACAGTATTCCTGCATTGTTTTATGCATGAGTTGTACTTTGGTGAGTCCTAAGCCAAGGCACATTCTTTTGAAAAATCACTTTCTTGAATTGAAAATATCTGCTCTGGATAGATTAGTTTGATTGCCTTGAGGTACGAGTACAGAATCTTCTCTCCATATGATACACATAAATAGCAGTAACATTGGACTTATTTAGATCTATAATTGGAAAGAAAATATATGTTCTGTGTAGAGCAGACTATCTAAATTACAATCTCATTGCCTTGAGGTATGAGTGTAGAATCTTCCATCCATATGATACAAATTAGCAGAAGAATCATTGGACTTATTTAGATCTATAATTGGAAAGAAAATATCTGCTCTGTGTAGAGCAGACTATCTAAATTACAATCTCATTGCCTTGAGGTATGAGTGTAGAATCTTCCATCCATATGATACAAATTAGCAGAAGAATCATTGGACTTATTTAGATCTATAATTGGAAAGAAAATATCTGCTCTGGATAGAGCAGACCATCTTATTACAAACTCATTGTCTTGAGGTACGAGTGTGGAATCTTCCCTCCATATGATACACATAAATAGCAGTAACATTGGACTTATTTAGATCTATAATTGGAAAGAAAATATCTGCTCTGGATAGAGCAGACCATCTTATTACAGTCTCATTGGCTTGAGGTACGAGTGTAGAATCTTCTCTCCATATGATACACATTAATAGCAGTAACATTGGACTTATTTAGATCTATAATTGGAAAGAAAATATCTGTTCTGGATAGAGCAGACCATCTTATTACAATCTCATTGTCTTGAGGTACGAGTGTAGAATCTTCTCTCCATATGATACACATCAAGAGCAGTAACATTGGACTTATTTAGATCTATACTTGGAAAGAAAATATCTGTTCTGGATAGAGCAGACCATCTTATTACAATCTCATTGCCTTGAGGTACGAGTGTAGAATCTTCCCTCCATATGATACACATTAAAAGCACTAACATTGGACTTATTTAGATCTATACTTGGAAAGAAAATATCTGTTCTGGGTAGAGCAGACCATCTTATTACAATCTCATTGCCTTGAGGTACGAGTGTAGAATCTTCTCTCCATATGATACACATAAATAGCAGTAACATTGGACTTATTTAGATCTATAATTGGAAAGAATATATCTGCTCTTGATAGAGCAGACCATCTTATTACAATCTTATTGCCTTGAGGTACGAATGTAGAATCTTCCCTCCATATGATACACATTAAAAGCACTAACATTGGACTTATTTAGAACTGTACTTGGATAGAAAGTATCTGTTCTGGGTAGAGCAGACCATCTTATTACAATCTCATTGCCTTGAGGTATGAGTGTGGAATCTTCCCTCCATATGATACAAATTAGCAGAAGAATCATTGGACTTATTTAGATCTATACTTGGAAAGAAAATATCTATTCTGGATAGAGCAGACCATCTTATTACAATCTCATTGTCTTGAGGTACGAGTGTAGAATCTTCTCTCCATATTCCAGATTCAATCGGTGAGCTGCAGGATTGTTCATACTTTCTGATTACATTTTTTCTTTATCTTTAACTATTACGCTATACAGTATTCCTGCATTGTGTTATGCATGAGTTGTACTTTGGTGAGTCCTAAGCCAAGGCACATTCTTCTGAAAAATCACTTTCTTGAATTGAAAATATCTGCTCTGGATAGATTACAGTTTGATTGCCTTAAGGTACGAGTGCAGAATCTTCTCTCCATATGATACACATAAATAGCAGTAACATTGGACTTATTTAGATCTATAATTGGAAAGAAAATATCTGCTCTGGATAGAGCAGACCATCTTATTACAATCTTATTGCCTTGAGGTACGAATGTAGAATCTTCCCTCCATATGATACACATTAAAAGCACTAACATTGGACTTATTTAGGTCTATACTTGGAAAGAAAGTATTTGTTCTGGATATATCAGACCATCTTATTACAATCTCATTCAGTGTCTTGAGGTATGAGTGTAGAATCTTCCCTCCATATGATACAAATTAGCAGAAGAATCATTGGACTTATTTAGATCTATACTTGGAAAGAAAATATCTGTTCTGGGTAGAGCAGACTATCTTATTACAATCTCATTGTCTTGAGGTACGAGTGTAGAATCTTTCCTCCAGATTCAATCGGTGAGCTGCAGGATTGTTCATACTTTCTGATTACACATTTTTTCTTTATCTTTCAGTATTTCGAGACACAGTATTCCTGCATTGTTTTATGCATGTGTTGTACTTTGGTGAGTCCTCCATATGATGCACATTGAAAATCTAACATTGGACTTATTTAGATCTGTACTTGGATAGAAAGTATCTGCTCTGGGATAGAGCAGACCATCTTATTACAGTTTGATTGCCTTGAGGTACAAGTGTAGAATCTTCTCTCCATATGATACACATAAATAGCAGTAACATTGGACTTATTTAGATCTATAATTGGAAAGAAAATATCTGCTCTGGATAGAGCAGACCATCTTATTACAATCTCATTGTCTTGAGGTACGAGTGTAGAATCTTCTCTCCATATTCCAGATTCAATCGGTGAGCTGCAGGATTGTTCATACTTTCTGATTACATTTTTTCTTTATCTTTAACTATTACGCTATACAGTATTCCTGCATTGTTTTATGCATGAGTTGTACTTTGGTGAGTCCTAAGCCAAGGCACATTCTTCAGAAAATCACTTGCTTGAATTGAAAATATCTGCTCTCGATAGATTACAGTTTGATTGCCTTGAGGTACAAGTGTAGAATCTTCTCTCCATATGATACACATAAATAGCAGTAACATTGGACTTATTTAGATCTATAATTGGAAAGAAAATATCTGCTCTGGATAGAGCAGACCATCTTCCCAGCTAACAAAATGACGTCGTGGCGACGTCAGTCGTACGTTGCGGTGACGTTAGATTATAACGTCAGGACAACGGAAATGTGTGGAGTTTTTAGAGCGTCGGCGACGTTGGATTATAACGTTACAAACTGACGTTCTCACAATGTCCTCACGACGTCCTCACTACGTCCTCACGACGTTCTCACTACATCCTCACGACATTAAATAACATTAACAGAACATTTATAAACACATGCACGTTTGTTCTTGTTAGACGATAATCACATATTTTGACACCAACACCTTGTTTGTAGATTTCGTGTATATTTTATTACTGGCAAGTTGGCCTTTGCTGCAAGGGCAAGATATGGTTACAATTGAATATAGCTGGCACTGATCTGAACCAACTCAATCCAACATGGTTTTATGTATAACACCAACTTGTGCTAGTGATAAATTATGTATTATCCTAAATTAGGATAAATACGCCAATAACATTAAAACTATTAATCGTACGTATTTGAACACTGGAGAAACATGTAAAGACGGTCAGTTTGTCACATTTCTTACAATTTAATTAGTATCGTAGTCTCAGTGTAAGTTTGAAGGTGACAATTAAGTGCTCATTTTCATTGTTGCAGTAAATTGTATTGATTTGAATTCAGCGCGAAGTAATTGCGGTTTTTTAACCACTTATCTTGTCACGCTCTCATTCCGTGCTACCATAATCCTATCAATTCTTTATAACACTGGCGTGTTGTTAATATTGAACGGAATTAGGCGAATGGGGTATACCCCATTCGCGTTATTAAAATGTCGATATGTTCATTTTTACACGTTTATATCCCCAGATTCAAGAATCAACAGGATTATATGGCAGCACGGAATGGGAGCGTGATAAGATAATAAAATAAAAATTAAAAAACGCCATTATCTTCACACTGAATTTAAATCAATACAATTTACTAAAATTAAAATGGGCACACCGACACCACAATACTCAGTAAATTGTAAAAAATGAGGTGACAGACTGACCGTCTTTAAATGTTCTTAATCCTGGTGTTTTCAAATACCAAATATGATTAATAAATTTAATGTTATAGACGTAATTATAACTGCTGAGTTACTTTTTGAGTTCTTTATTTAACCAGTTGCGTATATTACGTACATGTAGGATACAACTTTGGCAATAAAGGTAAGTGTCATGTACTCCCAATATTTAATAATGGTAAAACAATAAACCTCAGTCCTATACTGTTATGTACATGTGAATTATTATTACAAACATTCTTAGCAAAATGTTATTGCCAAATAATGCTGACGTTTTGGAAGAAATTGTGAAAACACGAGTAGGTTTAATTGGGAGGAATTCAAACAACTTGGGCCATACTGTCATTTTATTTCCCTCTCAAATGCGAGCATTTCTGGCCGAGAAATGTCCACCAATGTTTGGTACGAACTTCACAAGTATTCACTACAAGTATCAGGGGTGTTTCCACTTTTTTCTTATAAATCTACAGGCAACAAAACATTAAAACATTTCATTGTATTTTCTGGAAAAGATTGGTACCGTAACTCCCTAAGCATTGTTTTTACACGATAAAAATCCAGGGGATTGGGTTAATGTACATGCTTTAGAGTCGAGTTCTCAGAATACTACATGTTCATATTACTTGTACAATCCAGTATATGAGAGTTCATTTACCAGATACATCATTTGACCTTTGTTTTAATACGAGAATGATACAATGGATGATGTGGAAAGGAGATAAAATAAAACAATTTAATATTGATAAATAAACAACATAATAGAGGATTCCTAACAATTACTTTGAGCTGACAAAGACCCAGATTGCTGTAGTTGTGGCTGGTAACAATTCTTAATGGGTGAGGGATGTAAATGGAACATTTGGTTAAATTAATTAATTCTATTATCACTTTGTCAATCGAAAAACAAAATTGTCTGTCCACGTTACAAACTGTAATTTCTTAAACACCCATACATTTCTTATTTGTAAGCACAAAGTTTTAGGAATGTACAGCGAAAAATGTGGACAGAATAGTTGATTGTATTGTACCCTCCCATGTTTCTCTCCAATAGTTATGAAATGTACCCCATTGTGGAATCTATATAGATCTTTGTCATCCTGTTTGGTGGATTAAAATTAATAAACAAAACTATAAATATAGGTCTACTATTACCATGTATGCATCCTATGTTAAATTATAGAATTGTCCAAGTGTCAAAGATAAAGGTAACGCTCGGCCAACCTATTTTCATGATGCATGCAATGAAAGAACAATTGCGGCGCCCACGTGTGCTGCACGCAGCGTACAATGGAACGTGATCAGTAGTGCAATGTACATGTATCATTTTATTGAATCCCATGTGACCTATTATCTACCAATCAAATGACAAGGATATATATTTATAGTTTCGTTTATTAATTTGAATCCACCAAAAAAATGACAAAGATCTACCTATATGGATGTTATATAAAACAAATATTGAATGTTTATGAGTGCAATGGAAAGAATATTTTCAATCGTTGAAAGATGAAATTTTCCATTTAACTCATTTGCCTTGTTGAATGGAACATTTCATCTTTCAACGATTGAAAATATTCTTACCATTCATTGCACTCATAAACATTCATTATTTGTATATGACACAAACACAGTAAAGGTGGCCACCAATTTACCTGTCACGTTATTCACCAATTCACCTGTCACAATTCTTTGTCTTTATTAACCATCCCACTGCTCCAATGTTTATCTCTACATGAGTAACCCTATCACGTCAAAAGCTCTGGGGTGCAAAGAGTGGTAATTTTTTTTTTTTTTTAATTACTGCCAACTTTTTATTAAAAAATGGACAGAAAATGCGGGTAAATTTTTCCGTCCAATATGTTGAACAAAAGCGGGTGTATAACTTACTTTAAACAAGAACAAATGTGTTCAAAACCTGTGTCGGGTGCCGGTGGTAATCGGGGTCCCGGACAATCGAAATCGTCACGATCGTGTGAACATATGTGTGATTAGCCCTACAAACAGGGCTGAATTATGGCTCTCTTTTAAAATTTGGTCTTAGTATTGTGGCCGGTATTGTAGCCGGTGTAATACAAAATACTGTTCGCTTATTATGTAGCGCTAGCACGAGTCACGCGACTTTTATTACGTGCGGAAAAGCATTAGGTCTGTACTGCGCATTCTCATCGGACAATATATCTCAACAGACAGTTTTTTGCATGATACTGAAATTCAACCTCGTTCCATTATGATCTTGCGCTGTACGCAAGATCATGTGTACATGTGTACATGTGTGCAGTTCAAGGAAACTCAATTTTGACACCCCTCAGAACAAGAACAACAACGCGTACTATCCATAGACTCTGCGTCTTCGACGCAGGTAAAAAACTTAAAACACAGGTTACTTCTTAGGTTCATTTCTGTGATAGTATACATATCAACTCAGTGCTACCAAAAAAATTCTGAAGGCTTTATGTAATAGGTATAGTTTATAAATGATAAAGAAACACTCCTAACGTGACAGAATTGTGCCTGCCCCCTCCCTTTACCGTGTTTTACTGAACACCTACTCGGCCTCGAAATCTGAATCTATTTCAACATCTCCATTATGTTGGGGTTGTTGCTCAGCTCTTCTGGCTGGAGTAGCCTGTGTGAATGTAAGCAAAAAAAAGGTAAATGCACTAGATGTATTAATTTTACAGAAAGTAAAGATGTGGAAAATATTGAAATTTTGCAATTATTAAAAAAAGAAAACTGACTAGACCGGGAATCGTATATGGTTGATAGTGTCCCAAATTGTCAGTCACCTTTGTTCAGGTTGCTAGTCAGAAGCCATGAAACCAATACATACTGTGTGGCCAATGATCAATTACGATACACGCAGCATTAGCAGTAGTAGGGGATACAGCTTTTTAATATCAAATCGTCAAATAAACCACAATTTTAGTGATTTCAAAGGGGAACAAAGAAAACTGCCGGGAGCAGGAATCGAACTTGCGACCTCCGGATTACCGTACCAGCACTCTAACCAACTGAGCTATCCAGCTCTATGGTTGGTAGTGTCCCAAATTGTCAATCATCTTTGTTCAGGTTGTTAGTCAGAAGCCCTGAAACCAATACATACTGTGTGGCCAAGGATCATAAGATACACGCAGCATTAGCAATGCTACAAACCTGGGAAGCAGTAGCAGGGGATCACTAGGAGAGGATAAAGCTTTTTAATATCAAATCATCAAATAAACCACAAGGGAAACTGACTAGGTTCCATTTTAGTGATTTAAAAGGTGAACAAAGAAAACTTTCTGGGGTGGGAATCAAACCTGCGACCACTGGTTATATACTGGCGCTCTACCAACTGAGCTATCCAGCCCTATGATTGGTAGTGTCCCGAATTGTCAATCATCTTTGTTCAGGTTGCTAGTCAGAAGCCAGTCAGTTTTCTTTGTTCACCCTTTTAAATCAAGTAACACCATGTATTAGATGGTGTCAATACAATGGATATCTTCTCCTCACACACTCGGTTTATCCAGTCTCAGTAGGGCAGAAAGTGTACTCACTTTGTAGTTGGCCTCGCCTCTTTTATTTGGGCAATGCTTCAGCGTGTGTGCCAGCATGTCTTCGATGTCCACAGTCTTGGACGTCGGATGGTTCTTCTGGCAGGCTTCTATGTAGAGAGTTTTGAATATAACCAGATGAGGTTATGTTAGTTTATACTAGCTCTAATAACTTCTACCTGTTAATGACAGTCAACAGAAGTTGACAAATTTTAAAAGCTGGAGCGCTGGTATGTTAATCAAGAGGTCTCGGGTTCGAGTCCCGGTTAAGTCAAATTTTCTTTGCTCAACCTAAAATCAAATTTTAAAAGCATTAAGTAAGACCCACCTATACCATTTATTTGGATTATCAATGTATCCACAAAGCTTTAAATTTTACATATCCATGCTTCCTGGGTAGACAAAAGCGTGGTTATTATTTAGTTACTGTTTAAGTGTGATGTGATGGGAACATTTTAAAATATCTGTATGGAGGACCTAAATGTGGGTCTTTACTTTGTATCATTGAATAAACCAACATATTTTATCACGGAAATTTTCAACGAAAATAATCCCGCGCTGGGGCTCGGCCACGGTGAAACAATCCCGGTGTGAACTGGTTAACCCTAATCCCCTGGAAAACAAAGCAAGTTTGAGGATTTAATGCTCAGGGGTTTAGGGTTAGGAATTCACTTGACACGTGTTGCAGAAAATGAAAATACTCACTGATTAGTATTTTTGAGATCGAAAGCTCACTGAAAGCCATTTTGCCCTTTCGGCCCTTGAAGCTGTATGCAGACCAAAGCATGTTGGTGCCAAGCTTCTTCATCATCCGCCGCACACTCTCTCCCAGGTCATATCCACTCAGGGTGCTGAAGTGGCAAACCTAGAAAACAAAATGTACCAATGTTGGCATTAAAAACCTTTGTCTCAATGGAAAAACAAAATACATGTACAAAGTGGTAGGCCTGTGTCACGGACAGGGCTTTCATGACTGAGAATTTCGCCCCCAAATAATGCACGTAATTAAAAACCCTATTGTTGGCTTGCTACAATAAAAAAAATGCTGGGGTGATGTCTATCTTTTTTGTTCCTGCAATTAATCTTTGGCAAACCCGGCACAAGGGGAGAATTTTTTCACAAGCAAAATTGGTGCTCCGTTTACGACTTTTTTTGAATAATACAAACTTCACATTAACGGGAGTCGAGTGTACAATTAAATTTTCCATAAACTGAAAGCTTTTTTTTGTACTGATGTGCATCATGGGGTTTGGTTTGCATCAAAAGTTGAAACCGTTAGGCTTTATGGTCAAGTGTCTTTGTTATGATTCACCAATTTATCCATGATTTTATCAACCGTAGTTTGTTACAGAATGAAAATCGTAAAATATGAATAATAAGCTTACCAGCATCTTTCTGACATTAGACTCATCGCTTATCTTCTGGCAGAGGGCCTGAAGTTCTGCAGTGGATTCAAGTGGCCTAGGAATGATATCATCCAGGTCCTCGTCATCAGGCCCATTAGTCTTGTTGGCTAGACTCCTTAGGATGGATATTTGGATCCTCTGGTTCTCGATGATCATATCAAGTTTACGATACAAGTTCTGATGATTATCTGCAAAAATATGTTCCACCATTATTAATTAATAATCACGAATCAGGGGTGAGATTTAAAGAAAATTATATAACTCTACTGGGGTATCCAGGGACTTCTACACAAACTGCATGGTCAAGGACCTCAAGCCTCACATAATAAAGTCTTCCCCCCCCCCCTCAAAAAAGAGAAAAAACCGACAAATCTTACTCCTCGGATTAACAATTCAGACACCACCAACCATAGGGCTGCATGGCATGGATAGCTCAGTTAGTAGAGCGCCGGGACGGTAACCAGGAGGTCGCAGGTTCGAATCCCGCTTCAGTCAATTTTCTTTGTGCACCTTAAAAATGACTTTGAAAAATTGAACCTAGTCAGTTTCCCTTGTGGTTTATTTGATGATTTGATATTAAAAAGCTTTATCCTCTCCTAGTGATCCTCTGCTACTGCTTCCCAGGTTTGTAGCATTGCTAATGCTGCGTGTATCTTATGATCCTTGGCCACACAGTATGTATTGGTTTCAGGGCTTCTGACTAATAACCTGAACAAAGATGATTAACAATTTGGGACACTACCAACCACAGGGATGGATAGCTCAGTTGGTTAGAGCACTGGTACGGTAATCCGGAGGTCAAAGGTTCGATTCCCGCTTCAGTTCACCTTAAAAACCATTAGCTAATTAACAGCTTTGTATATTTACCACCACGGAGCATAGCAAAATCGGTTGGACTAGGTGTATTGGACTGTGAACTGGGTGAACTAGGTGAACTGGGCGGTGTTGATCGGGGTAGACTCTGCGGTGTTGATCGGGGTAGACTCTGCGGTGTTGATCGGGGTGGACTCTGCGGTGTTGATCGGGGTGGACTCTGCGGTGTTGATCGGGGTAGACTCTGCGGTGTTGATCGGGGTGGACTCTGCGGTGTTGATCGGGGTGGGATTGGCATTGTTGGTCTCCGTGCATTCAGGGGTGCGGACTTGCCTGGACACGCCTTCTTCTGTGGTGCTTCGTCATTTTCCTCTGACATATGTATAGAAGTGCAAACAAATTAAAATGTGCCAATTAAGGAAATCTGTGCCCAAAGTAAAACAAAGTAAAACTATAATTGGGTCATTCCACCAGGTTGGCATGGTGTCCTTGTTACATGGGTATAATGCACCGTCTATTATCAATAATTGAGTGCGCAATCACAGCTGCTCTTCAATTTGGAATGAAATCACTGTCTTACCTATAACAGGACGATACAACAATGCCAATAAGGATTAGCAATAAATGATAATAGACAGTGCATTGTACCCATGTAACAAGGACACCATGTCACAAAATCGGGACCGTACTCAAGTTCCCTCAGCCTTATGTTCCCTCAGCCCTATGTTCCCTCAGCCCTAAATAGACCCTATGTTCCCTCAGCCCTATGTTCCCTCATCCAGTCTTAACACTCCATGAGGGAACATGGGGCTGAGAACATAGGTTGAGGGAACATAGGGCCTAATTTGGATTTTAAAAAAATGTTAGGCATTGAGGGAACATAGGGCTGAGGGAACATAGGGCTGAGGGAACATAGGCATGACCCCACAAAATCTGCCCCGACCTAATGGAATGACCCAATTAGTTTACAAATGTAATACATAAATTGTGAGTTTTTGGTGATTTTTTTCAAAACTAAGCATAATTGCTTGTTGGGAAACTCCTTCAGGTTGCCCTGGTGATTTTGTTGTTGCCTAGTACAAGAAGGCAACCCTTAATTGTGCCTTGTTCAACATCAATTTTTTTCTGTGTGAATTTAGTAGAGGAACTGAAAAGCACAAAGGAGTACTGACCATTACTTTCTTCATCCGATGACAGAAACCTAAGGGGCATTAATCGCTTCCTTGGCTGCGGTTTTCATCTGCAGACTCTACATTTGATGTCTCTTCTGCCTGTTGTGCTTTCTTCAATGCTCTGTCATAGTTATCTGTAAGACAAGTACATGCATTTACAAATTGTAAACATTTACATAACTGTGCACATTAATTGCCCCCAAACACTGCACAGTTCTGCTTTTACAGTCATGTACACAAATATTGTTGCTTAACCCTTACTACCCCAGGCCCATCAAACTCCAACAGCAGATTTTGTTGAGTTTTGAGTACCATGCTGGTTTAATCTACTGTTGGGATTTGGCTGGAGGATTACCATGGGTGTACAGTTATGGTGTTGGATTTTGATTAAGGATGAATGTGGGAGCTTGTGAATTTCAGTTTTTAGCGTGGCTATTATTGATGTGGGGTACGGCTTGTGTCCCAGGGGTACAGCTTTGTGTCTCATGTATTGAATGGGCTTAGAGTAATTATGCTGAATTTGAAATCAAAAACATTTGATTTGGTAACCAATATTTAGTACTTGAACACAGTTGTTGGAATTGTGAACATGCTCCTCAAACGTTGCATTGGGTCATGTGTAGCCCTACAAACAGGGCGTTATATGGCTCTCTTTTAACATTTGGTCTTATTATTGTTGCCACTAACGCCCTGCAGTATGTAATTAACGCCAAGAATGGCGCCCTGGCTTCTCACGATCACACTAAACAAAGATGGCGGCGCGCTACAGACATGACAGAAAGATTTTTGAACTTTAGTCGTTCATAAACTTCATCATGCCTGTTAAGTTTATAATTTTGGTGAGCCTTATTACATTGTATGAATATTAAACTAAACCCTCAAGAATACGGTGGTATACATGGAAGTGTTCAGCGATACGTATTTCGGGAGATATTTGGAGCCAACATTTACAACAATTTCGGGACATGATTCTTGGCGTTAATGGAATGTGTTACTGCAGGGCTGATATGGCGACAATACTGAGACCAAATTTTAAAAGAGCCATAATTCAGCCCTATTTGTAGGGCTAGGTTATGTGCACCCACTCAGCCAAAATCCAACGGCTAAGGCCTGCTGGAGTTTGACGGATTGTGTACTGTAGACATCACATCACTCCACATTGTTGGGGTTGGTTGCGTTGAGAAAAGATCTTAGTAAAAATGGCTAGGGGGTTAGGGAATTGTGTGTGTAATTTAAAATAATTGTATTCCTTACCTGAACGAGAAAACACACGGACTTTGTACCTCTGCCACTTTTCTTTGTCTGGGATCTCGCCTCTCCTAACCTTTTGTGATGCACCAGACTTGGGCCAGTAACTAAACAAACCCTGAAACAGTTAACAAATAAACCAGTCAACTCTGGTTAAACACAGCAAAGATACTTTCAAACTTGTTTATCAAAACAGATGTTGACCTTTAGCACTAACCCCGGCGTACCTTGTCTAGTAAACTGCTGCGGGCTAGTAAATACCTCTTAACCATTCTTTTATCGGTAGTGTGACAAATGATTGAAGCATACATTCTTTACCAGTGGAGTGGGGAGGAGTCGCTTACGGTAATTAACCACAAACACATTGTCTCCAATTTTACAATTATGTCATGCATGTAGGAAGATTGTTATAACCAAAATATTCTCACCTCGTCATTCTTTTCCATCCATGAATTGTGGACCACTTCTACTGAAGACTCGTCCACAAATTCAACAACTGCATATGTTTGCATCTGAAAAGAACATGCACAAAATGAAGCATAACAGTAGATGCTATATACATAATGTAGTAACTGCTGTTGCACATTTTTTTGGATGAGTTGTCTGAGAGTACAACTGACCGGTTTCATCTTGGACTTGAACCAAGAACCTCTTATGGACAAGCACCAAAATCCTAGAACATGAGTTCTTAATAGGCGGTCTGAGGGCCAGATCCGGCCAGCGAAACAATCCGCCCGCCAAATGATCTAATCCAGCCCGAAAAACAATTATGATCAAAAAAAATTGAGGGTTGAAAAAGATAGCCCGAGTGGCTGTAATTTTCCTCACCTGAGCCCCAATCATGGTGGAGCTCAGGTGATGGGTGATTCTGTGTCATGAGATTCTCCACATAAATAATGTGACCTGCCAAATAAGAACCCCTGTGCTAGACCAATGTAAAGACAGCAGATCTCCATATAAGTACATGCACATGTAGATTCACTACCGATCGCTACGAGAGACCTTCCAATACAAATTGGTTCCATTTACTTACTGTATGTACTGTATACACACCAGAAGAAAACCTACAGAGGTGTCCCTGTATTATTGTCAGAATCCTTCATGCAACAGCGCCATGAATATAGCTTCCCTCTCCTTCTCATTGATGATCATGATGGCTTTTTTATCAAGGCAAATGTCTGAGACCATTTTCATACGTGCACCTCTAGTGTCAACTTTGTAAATGCCAACGAGGTGTGATTCACAAGGCTGAGCAAACAATGCCTGTGTTCTCTCATATACTCTGCACAGCAACATTTTATTTTGTTGTTCATCCTGTTCGTTTGTAATTTCAACAACTTCACAACAGGACAAATTGTTCATTATGTATGAATTATTTGGCCTCTTTGTAGAAAGTTCTTTATCACTTTTGACTTCCTTACATTCTACATGTTGTAGTTCACTTATTCTCTTGATGATCTGTGTCAGTGGCTTCTTTCCAGATCTGACCAATCTCTTTAAATGTTGCAAATAATTTTCAAATGGAAATGTTGAAATGTTGTCCACACAGCCAAATTCCTTTGCATCTGCAGAAATGTGGACCATACTATGTACATTGTAAACAAGAAATTCTTGTCCATACAGAATACGTGCCTGATCCACAAAATACACCAGTAAGGTATGGGCGTATTCTCCATGACATCGTTGAAGACGATCACACACCAGAATTGAGACTGCGATACAAAGTGTCATGAAATGGTCATACAATTCTTGTCTCAGTATCTTTTTTAAAACAATCTTCCCAGTGTAGAGCAGAAACTGTCTTAACTCGGTTGCTTTCCAGCGGTCAATCTCATCCAAACCTCTGGGTTTACGCGCAAAGTTGCTTGGAATGAATCTTTGAAGGTCAGTTAATTTTGTACCGATTTCTTCACAATGTCGAGAAGACATTTTGACTTCTTTTTTCTCCCTCATCCAGGTCACCAGCAACTTTTTCATTACCCCAAGGCACACTTGATGCATGTAATCAATAGGAAATCTCTTGATCATATCAATAGGCAGGTCACACAATGGGGAAACACCATGATGGTGTTCTTCATTTGTATGGTTCCTGAATGAGGCATCAGTGCGAAGATCAACATTCTGTGTTTCAGGATAAGTCATTCTTCCAACCCAAAGACCACCCTGTGTGCATCTGTCACATCCATGATACCCAGAGTACTGCTTGATTGCCTTAACCATAGCTTTTGCTGGGGCATCACACACAATAACTCTTAGTTTGACCTGAATTGTTTTGTCATCACATTGAAGCCCATGCTGAAGAAGTTGATTCAAATCTTGAATTGTATCAACCAAAAAGTCGAGATTGGCAGGCTTCGAGACTCCCAGACAAAGTGCAACTGGAAAAACCTTTTGGGGCACTAAATGAATGGCGCACAAAATCGGCCACAAGGTTTTTCTTGAGCTTTTGAAGAGAGGAATGCCATCAATGTTGAAGGAAATTTCGAGACTATCCAGCAATGCTTTGGTGTCTTTAGGGTACTTCTGAACTCTAGTCGTCAATTCATCTATCAGTCCAAAGTAGAAATATTCCATACCCGATCTGAAATCGGTGATGACCTCTCTGGATGTTTTCAGCAAAGTTCGGGCAGATAACGGTAATTCAGAATGCCCATGGTTCTTAAGGAGTTTAAGTAGGTCATCCACAGCATTGTGCTTCACCTGGAATTTATTTACCCAGGCCACTATGCCATCAGATAGCGACGCATCCATTTCTTCCAAGGAATTTTCTGAGTCGGAGGACTGTGGAATATGCCTATCAACTTCATCCCAGCTACATGTATAATCATCATCAATTACATGTACATGGTGCTGATCTTGACAAGTACCATGTTCACCCAAATCTACTCGAGTTTCAGCATTGTATTCCAGCTCTTGTTCTGCTGGATGCAATATTTCGGTATGACTGATGTTACTGTCATTGTCATCATCACTGTGTAGATCTGAGGCTTGAATTTCCTTCTGACGTGACCTTGCTACTGACGACCATCTCCTTTTGTATTGAAGACGGCGACTCCTTTTGTCATCCATCTGCAATACAGTACATAATTACATGGTTCAACCATGAGGGAAATCTCACCTACATGTATGGCTCGAGTCTGAGGTTGATTGGGCCTCAGATCAGTGGTCGATTTAGACGGGTGCACGCATGCACTGGTGCATGTACTTTTTCTGTGCATGTACATGTAAACTCATACTCATGATACAATGTGCACGCCGTGCACGTAATATTTTGGCCTCCCATGTTTATTTACTTCAAGTATTTCCCAGCGAACACAACATGCACACCCGACCCAGATGTTACTCGATTCAATGCATGATTGACGTCGGCTGCAGTACATGTACTGTGTGCACTGTACATCTATACATTGTACATGTAAGCTACGACAGTACAGTACACCTTTTTCCCACCATTAGGTCAAATAAAAAAAACATAAGTTGATCATCCCTGCCAGCATCCTTTTTAGAGGCCACGTGGAATATTTTATTATTTATTATTTTGTAATTTTTTTGTGTAGTCAAATTTGTCAAAATTCTGAACTTCACATGAAATTGTGATTTAAAGAGTCGATGTTTGATCGTTCCCTTATTCTTATTATTAAAAAAGGGTCCTAAACTACACTATCGCCTACACCAGTCCTCATTAACGATTTTTGGCATTATCTGTCGTAGGGGTCCCACTGGGACGCAGGGTTGTAGCTAGAAGAAAGTGAGTGGTGGCTCAAAATGGCGAAGCGGCGTGGTGAGCTAAGCTCGCGCTCACGGCCGGGGGTCCAGGGGCCCGCTTAAGGGCCCCTGGCGGGGGTTCAGGGCCCCTGAAGCTCCTGGATTTTAGCATTATTTTAAGCCTTGGAGAGCCCCTGTTTCACTAATTTTTGAGGTTTAGGAGGACCATTAATTGATACAAAATTGACTGCTATTTAGTAAAAATTGTCAGTCAATGTTGTCATTATTTGTACTTTTAATAATATTGTTTGCTAAAGTAAATTACCAAGATGGTGTCATGGTGTGAAACAAAAGAACAGGCCACCAAGCCATGCAAAGAAAAAAAATAAGTAGTTTTTGGGGTAATCCCATTAACTCCATTAGTTGCCTGATGAGTGCTTAGCACGAAACATGTTACATGTGTAGCAGCATCGTTATAGTTTTTTTTGTAAAATTTTGTAAAGTAAATTGTATTTATTATCACGCTTATTATAAAGCCTCTAACTGTCACTTATAGTATTAAATTGTATTTGTAATGAGTTTGAAAATTGAAATGGACAACAATTGTTATTAAATTTTGAAAAATACAAACATCTTGTGTACAAGTAGTCTTTCTTACCTTTTTAGTGTAGTTTAACTTTGTATCTTCTGGTCTTCTTATTCGCCCATAGTTTGACTGCTTTCTCATAGGGAAACTGGTCTACTGGAGGCCCCTCAAGACTTATCCTCATTAATGAATCCAGAGTATCCTCTGCCATTCGGTTCCTGATGTCCGTTTTGACTATCTTCATGTTCGAAAAATCCCTTTCACAGTCCGCCGTGTGAGGGGGGAGCACTTTATAGATTCTAGCTAACTTTGCCAGCTCAGGGAACATTGCACTGTATGCATTATCAGTATTACTTAGACAGGCAAGAAAATCTGTCTCAGGTGCAGATTTAGCATAGTATTGAAAGTCTTTCAATTCCTTGTTGGCTTTGGATTTGTCTATTGCAAATTGCTCACACAATGTGATAAGAGAAGCTTCCAACTGACTTAACTGAACAGTATCAGAAGTGTAGGATGCAGGATCAAAGAGTACATCAAATGCTTTCATGATCTCTGTATCCTGGAATCGGGCGTTGAGATTGTCTATCAATTTATCCAAGAAAGGTCCTTGTACAGTCTCTCTGAAGGTGGTAACTTCATCTTCAAGATTGTCTTTTTTGTACTTCACAGATAATCCATTGGTTTTCAGCTTAGCTACAATATCGCTGATCTCTGGAGTTAGGTCGAAGTTTTTCTTTGCTTTAAGAATACCAACTGTTGCATCAAGGGATACTTGTATGATTGACAAGTCAATGTGTGATTTTTGGAAATTGGCACTCAGTCTATTCACACTTGGTAAAACTTCACACAACAGACAAAGAGTTGCAATGAATTCAAATCTAGTCATCAGATTGACTAACCCAGCTGCACCTGAGTCAGCCCGTTCAGCAGCCTCACGTTCCAAACTGTACAAGATTGTTGTCAAAATGGATTTCAGTTTCACTGTACATTCACCTAAGGCAAGCCACCTTGTGTCCGATGGGTTGTTTACTTTACCAGCTTCATCCAAGCTTTCTTGAAGTAATGCCTGGACAGATGCAAGTCCAGACGTACGAACTGCACTTCGTGAATAGAACGCGTGTAGAGAGTGTAAGACTCGCTTAAAATTGCGTATTATAGGAAACACAGCCCCTGCTTGCGTTGCAGCTAAATTGAGTTTGTGGGCAGCACAATGCTGGCCCACAGCCTTGTTTAATTGTTTATCTGGTTCATTTTCATCTTTTTGTTGTTCTGTCTGTCGCTCCACAATTTTTTTCACTGCTCCGTTTTTTGACCCTGTCATCACGGCCGCACCATCTGTGCCGATTCCATATAATCTTTCATATGATAAACCATTATTTTCAATGTAGCCAGTGACCTTACGACTTATAGTACTTGCATTTAGAGTAATTATGTGGTCATCAAGTTCATCCATGTCTGTGTAATCAGCATCACCAGTGCCAGTAGGCCTATCTTTAGCCAATGCATCCAGTATCTTGCAAAATTTTACACGTACATCTCCAGATTCGGTAATATATCTGCAGTGGATAACCAACTGCTCAATTACTGAGCAATCTGTAGTCTCATCAAACATAAGTGAGAAATGTTTGCTAGCCTTCAATTCACTCAAGATTTCTTGCTCCAAAATTTCATTGATGCACTCTAGAAATTCAGCAATAGCCGTATTTGATGTATATTTGGCATTATTTCCTTTCGAAATTTTTCGTTTAATGTCTAGTCCCAACAATGTTGCCAAATCCATGAGTTTTTCAAAATTGGTTGTATGGGCAATTCTTTGTTTACATAACCAATATAAACATTGGAAAGCTTGGATCATTGCGTCCTTACGAACAGCTTCTGGTTTACTCAACTCAGCTGAAACATCCATGCAAGACATGAGTTCCAACTTCACCGTGTCTTTATGTTCATTTGATTGTTCATGGTATTTGACACTTGGTAGTCGCACTCTCTTACACGGTGTTGAGTTCCAAGTTGTACGCCCAAAGGGGGTCTTGTTGTGTTTTTTACACCATAAACAGTACATTCCTTGATTTGGATCGTAATTGAGCCATGGTCGCCCTCCTTTCCATGCGTTGTGGAATTTCGATGAAAGCTTCTGCTTTTTTAATGAGTCAGCGTTCTGCACATTTTCATCAAGCTTACCGGTCGCGATTTCAGCTGCATTTTCGTTGCTCCCCCCTGCAGAATTATCCTCCTGCGAGTCCTGCGATGTGGATGTGGTAGATTTATTTGATTCCACAGCTACGGTGTCCGCATGTTTTCGCTTTGAAACTGGAGCAAAAAAGCTGGTAATATTTGACTGGGCCATGTTTACATCGATATCGCACGTGAGTGAGAGCAAAAACTTTCAGTTGTCAATCACTACTAGTAGTTCGCGAAGTCTGGGTAAAGCAAGCGTGGCTTTATCGGCTTACACGTGCTCTAAGCTACGGCGAAGACTAGCGCAGCGCGAAATGATAGCTGTTTGCACAGTCGTGAGTAAGCATACACGACGATCGCTTCGCTTTACTTCATATCACGCATGCAGCAAGAGACCACCAATCATCCCACCTACATCCCATATTTTCGAATGACGTCAGGGGCTTTCCTGACGTCATATATTGATGTTATGTTAATGTATCGTACGTGTTGAACACAGCTGTTTTTGCGATACAAGCTATTTTTAATGTGATATTGGACGGAATTAAAGGAAATTTACGCCTTGAGTAATGGTTTAAATGAACAAACACGAGTCAAATATGTTAAAATCTTGTATATTTTGCATGATTTTAATAATTTTACACCACTTTTTGTGCTGGTCGGTGAACTGTTATTTTCATGTGAGTGCCGGTCGGTCAAGCTGAGTGCCGGCTACTGCCGACCGGCGCCGACCACCGTGGCTACAACCCTGGGTCCCAGTATACTGGGTACATAACATGTAGTTTCGACTTTTTCAAACTTTTGGCCATTAAAAAGACGGCAAATACACGACTCACCATAGGGTTTCTTAAACTCGTGAAGAGGTAAATACCGGCGCGATCGATCGCCGGATCGGGCATGGGTTTTCGAAGGTTTTATAAGCAACAAAAACATGACATAAAATGCAAAAATACGATTGGAACAAACAAAATAACAGATCGTATTTATGCCACAAATAGTTCTCCATCTGTATACTCACCTTAAATGATGATTGGCAGAAGACTGAGAAAGGATGGTTTGGATTTAGCCGTTGACTGTTCTTGGTAGCAGAAATGAATCGAGCATGCACGAGGTACGTGTCGACGCGTGGCGTGATGAAGAAAAGATGGCGACTGGTGGTGTGCGTACGTACGGCTTTCTGATAGTGCGCTTGCATAGAAATGTATGACATGCCCATACCCAGGGGCGGATCCAGGAATTTTTGCGGGGGGGGGGGGGGGGGGGCAGGCCCGTCAGATTTTTTTATGTCCGATTGTTGCAGACAGGTGAACATATAGGTACCGGTAATGCAGCACATTGTTACCGATGCACTTAATACACGTAGTATAACGCTCACCATATGCAAATAATAACCCCTGCGGAATGTAATCTTTTTTTATTGATATTACTATATATTTTTTTTAAAAATTTTTTAAAAACATTTTTGGGGGGGGGGGGGGGGTCAGAGCGGGGGGGCGACACCCCCCCCACCCCCCGGATCCGCGCCTGGTGCCAAAGGTGATTCTGCACATTGATTAATCTCGAGTTGAGATGCATATGACAATTCTTAAAACTTTTTTCCATTAAATGTGTGTGTATTGGGGTGTCGAATATTTTTAAATTTTCCTTAATTCCATACAAAATGATGATTGGCAGAAGACTGAGAAAGGATGGTTTGGATTTAGCCGTTGACTGTTCTTGGTAGCAGAAATGAATCGAGCATGCACGAGGTACGTGTCGACGCGTGGCGTGATGAAGTTATCATAATACCCAGGGTATGCCCAAACAGGTTAAAACTGGTTTCCATTGCAGGGGCGGATCCAGGAATAGTACGTCATGGCATTATTTTACCGCGAAGAAGTTTAATAACATATTAATCGTTCTTCAAGGTATAACGTGAGGTTGTAATTTATTATACTACTTAATTTGTCGAATAATTAAACAAATACCGGTATATAGGCCTTAGTGAAAACTAAAGTTTCCTGAAGGTCACCGTGAATATAACATTACATTCTGACATTGTTAAATGTTCAAGCAATGTTAGAAAAAACGTTACCAACCAAACATTTCAGCAACGTTAGATAACGTCATCAAAAAACATTTTCCAGACGTCGCAACATATGGTCTAAAAATGACGTTACTTTAACGTTAAAATAACGTTAGCACACAACGTTACAAAACAAACATTCAAACGACGTTAGGATAACGTCATCAAAAAACATTTTCCACAGGGCACAAGTTAAGGTCGCAATTCGACGTTACCATAACGTCCTGATAACGTCATTATCTAACGTGACCAAACGTGACGTTCCAGTAACGTTATGATGACGTTATGTGTTTGCTGGGTTATTACAATCTCATTGCCTTGAGGTACGAGTGTGGAATCTTCCCTCCATATGATACACAGCAAGAGCAGTAACATTGGACTTATTTAGATCTATACTTGGAAAGAAAATATCTGTTCTGGATAGAGCAGACCATCTTATTACAATCTCATTGCCTTGAGGTACGAGTGTAGAATCTTCCCTCCATATGATACACATTAAAAGCACTAACATTGGACTTATTTAGAACTGTACTTGGATAGAAAGTATCTGTTCTGGGTAGAGCAGACCATCTTATTACAATCTCATTGCCTTGAGGTATGACTGTGGAATCTTCCCTCCATATGATACAAATTAGCAGAAGAATCATTGGACTTATTTAGATCTACACTTGGAAAGAAAATATCTATTCTGGGTAGAGCAGACCATCTTATTACAATCTCATTGTCTTGAGGTACGAGTGTAGAATCTTCCCTCCATATTCCAGATTCAATCAGTGAGCTGCAGGATTGTTCATACTTTCCGATTACATTTTTTCTTTATCTTTAACTATTACGCTATACAGTATTCCTGCATTGTTTTATGCATGAGTTGTACTTTGGTGAGTCCTAAGCCAAGGCACATTCTTCTGAAAAATCACTTTCTTGAATTGAAAATATCTGCTCTGGATAGATTACAGTTTGATTGCCTTGACGTACGAGCACAGAATCCTCTCTCCATATGATACACATAAATAGCAGTAACATTGGACTTATTTAGATCTATAATTGGAAACAAAGTATTTGTTCTGGATAGAGCAGACCATCTTATTACAAACTCATTGTCTTGAGGTACGAGTGTGGAATCTTCCCTCCATATGATACACATAAATAGCAGTAACATTGGACTTATTTAGATCTATAATTGGAAAGAAAATATCTGCTCTGGATAGAGCAGACCATCTTATTACAGTCTCATTGGCTTGAGGTACGAGTGTAGAATCTTCCCTCCATATGATACACATCAAGAGCAATAACATTGGACTTATTTAGATCTATACTTGGAAAGAAAATATCTGTTCTGGATAGAGCAGACCATCTTATTACAATTTCATTGCCTTGAGGTACGAGTGTAGAATCTTCCCTCCATATGATACAAATTAGCAGAAGAATCATTGGACTTATTTAGATCTGTACTTGGAAAGAAAATATCTGTTCTGGGTAGAGCAGACTATCTTACAATCTCATTGTCTTGAGGTACGAGTGTAGAATCTTTCCTCCAGATTCAATCGGTGAGCTGCAGGATTGTTCATACTTTCTGATTACATTTTTTCTTTATCTTTCAGTATTTCGAGACACAGTATTCCTGCATTGTTTTATGCATGAGTTGTACTTTGGTGAGTCCTAAGCCAAGGCACATTCTTCTGAAAAATCACTTTCTTGAATTGAAAATATCTGCTCTGGATAGATTACAGTTTGATTGCCTTGAGGTACGAGTACAGAATCTTCTCTCCATATGATACACATAAATAGCAGTAACATTGGACTTATTTAGATCTATACTTGGAAAGAAAGTATTTGTTCTGGATAGAGCAGACCATCTTATTACAAACTCATTGTCTTGAGGTACGAGTGTGGAATCTTCCCTCCATATAATACACATCAAGAGCAGTAACATTGGACTTATTTAGATCTATACTTGGAAAGAAAGTATTTGATCTGGATAGAGCAGACCATTTTATTACAATCTCAGTGCCTTGAGGTACGAGTGTAGAATCTTCCCTCCATATGATACACATTAAAAGCACTAACATTGGACTTACTTAGAACTGTACTTGGAAAGAAAATATCTGTTCTGGATAGAGCAGACCGTCTTATTACAATCTCATTGCCTTGCGCTACGAGTGTAGAATCTTCCCTCCATATGATACACATTAAAAGCACTAACATTGGACTTATTTAGGTCTATACTTGGAAAGAAAGTATTTGTTCTGGATATATCAGACCATCTTATTATAATCTCATTCAGTGTCTTGAGGTATTAGTGTAGAATCTTCTCTCCATATGATACACATTAATAGCAGTAACATTGGACTTATTTAGATCTATAATTGGAAAGAAAATATCTGTTCTGGATAGAGCAGACCAGCTTATTACAATCTCATTGTCTTGAGGTACGAGTGTAGAATCTTCTCTCCATATGATACACATCAAGAGCAATAACATTGGACTTATTTAGATCTATACTTGGAAAGAAAATATCTGTTCTGGATAGAGCAGACCATCTTATTACAATTTCATTGCCTTGAGGTACGAGTGTAGAATCTTCCCTCCATATGATACAAATTAGCAGAAGAATCATTGGACTTATTTAGATCTGTACATGGAAAGAAAATATCTGTTCTGGGTAGAGCAGACTATCTTATTACAATCTCATTGTCTTGAGGTACGAGTGTAGAATCTTTCCTCCAGATTCAATCGGTATGGTGTTCTAAAGACGCCATATGTGCGTCGCGTCGTGCCGTCGCGTCGTACCGTCGCGTCGCGTCGCCCGTCGTCCGTCGCGTCTTGCCGTCGCGTCGCCCGTCGCGTCGCCCGGGTGGCTCTGTTGTGCCTCTGGGTGGCGCACTTCTGTCCTCCATTGATTGCTAGTGCAGTAGTAAATAGCTGGTGCAGGTCGTCGTCGTCGTCGTCACATAGGCTAGCGAAGATGATGGCACAATCCTCGGAGCCGTATACTTTAATCAATCCCTTATTGACGTGTCATCTCCACAATATCCTTTTCATTATATGTAGCCTACTGTTATAGCCTGGTTTTGTAACAACACGATGCCATTTTTAAAACTTTTAGGCCTAACGTTACTTAGCCTATTTTCTAGACAACTAACTACAAACACAGTAACCTGGTAACATAGGCCTAATATAAATTATAACTGCAGCAGCCTATTTCACGAAGCACTGATGAGTAAACTTATGAATCGATCTTAATTGCTTAGCAAAATGTGATGTCACAATACAAATCACCATGAAAATACTGAAACCCTGAGCAGTTCAGATAAGACGAGTTTCGTGAAATCGGGTGCAGGGAATTCAAATGCTTTGCATTGCCACTTTTTGGTCCATAGAAGATTATTCTACGGTACCACAATAGTACTACTAGCCCCATTGTGGTGCCAATCCAGTGGACTCCCTCCGTATCCAGTATCTCAATGGATTGGCACCAGAATGGGGCTACCACAATACATGCATTGTAAAATTTGATTATTTATTTAATACTTAGGGTCGCGTGATGTCTCGCATGTATTTGGTTTGCCCATCCATATAGGCTATATTGGATTCCTTCCTCCATGATTATACTGAGGCCTTGAGTCCTTTCTCGGTGGTTAACTTAGGGCACAGGTAAGTTGTACTGCTATTGGGTTGGCCTTAACATAATTACTAAGAGATGATGAAGTACGTCACTACTTTGGTGCTGGCTATACACATGGTGAGATAAGCAGTATTCTTGCACTTCGACATGGCGTCAGGTGCAGGTAATGTTTGAAGGTGTTTTTCTATATCTTCTCAGATTGTGGGATTAATTCAAGTAGCCTAAACCAAATTCCTATACTATGTAAAAAAAAAAAAAATTACCTCAAAAATAAAACTGTTGTTGACTTCTTTTGGAACTGATTCAACCATAAAGTTTTTTTTCTATAAATGTTGTCGTTTTAACTTTGCAACATAAATGTTTATAATCTGCATACATTTCAATGCCCAACGGCCATATTAAAAAAAAATACCACTTGAAAGCCAACACTTTTTTTTACAAAAACATTGATAAAATACATTATTTCAAGAACGTGTTAAATTGTCCTACTCATTTCAATTTTATTGGCACTGAGAAAAGGGTTGTTTTCGTCTGTGGTTGCAATCAAGTAAACATTTTCTTTACTACAAATACATCATAGTACATCACATCATTGGTGTGCGGTGGCTTTGCCATAGGCTTTGGCACTCGATCAGTAAAGTAGTGTTTTTCTCCTTTATGGCATGCATCTGCTTTAAGTCATTTCAATTTTTAAGGCCATGTCCATGTTTTCCTGAAATTGCATTGCACATACAGCTGTTATCTGCTGTTTAAGATTCAGATTGATGCATTTTAATTTAAAAAATGCTTTAAAACAAAACAAATTATTTTGACCAAAAAAACAGGCGGACTAGTGAAAAATCTGGTTTACTTGTTGAGCCGGCGAGTGAAAAACAAAATTAAGGGAAAGCACGCAGCCTTGTTATGATTATCATAAAAATGAACATATGTTAATTTTGAATGGTGTGCACTGTTTTAGCTTGGAAATCTACTTTACAATAGTTTACAATATTTTTCTTCCTATAGTACAAGGACTGTTCAAAGAATTCTGCACAGGTTAAATCTTCACCGTAACAATCACAATAGATGTAATCAGGATCTACACAGGTTTCTGATGTTTTTAGAGGTAAGTTAAAGACATCAAACTAATGTATATAAAGCCCTGTCTACTGCACTGTATGAGTAGATGTACATGTAAGTACTGTGAAAATTTCACACATGTTAACAAAAATAACCATAGCACAAAAACAAACTTCCCACTTTTTCAAGTGGCCATTATTCGAAAACAAAAAGTTTAAATAACAAATCTGTAAAAATGTACAGGTGCGTAGTTTTGTTAAGCACATTGACATCTCATTTTTTACAATAGCACCGGTATTTTTGATAGTGGTCATTTGAAAAGTTGCCCTCAAAAGGTATTGAGTAGTGAAAATTCACACACTGATTACACACTAGATGGCACTAATCACACAGAGTGGGCACTAATAAATTTTTCATAGCTTTTGAAAAGGAACTTTTCCCAATATTATGCCGTTTTCCACTTATTAACGGATCTTATTTTTGTTCAGTTGGAGCTTGCAGGTAGTGGATGCAATCTTGGGTGTCGTTCAATGTGTCAAGGATGTTGACACGCTATGGAATCCACCTTCCCAGGTAACAGTCACTCAGCCACAGCTCAGATTTATAGAAGCTTCAGCTCTTGTGTTCTGAGGCAAAACACTTTACTACAGTTGCTTCTTGCATAACATCTGCTGTCTTCCGTTATTTTGTTCTTGCCAAATTCCTTAGTCCTGTTAGTTTACTGTGACTGCCCATAAGCATGAGACTTGTTTAATAATGCCTCAAATAAAACTTAAGAAGTTCAGTGATCCTATAAAATAGTAATTTTAAATTAGATAAATCTTGTACTTTAATTTAAAACGTCAAACCTTTAAGTATAGCTATTGACTGTCATCCATTGTATGTTAATTGACGACGTGTAGGTTTGTATGCCTTTCAGGATCACAATAATTTCAGTTATTTCTTTAGTGTTTTATATTTGTATTTTAATTTTTGTAGACGTTGGTTTTTATTGAAAAACACAATGCATCATGCAATAGAAGCGTATCCAACAATAGACATTGTGTCTGCAACAGGAACTTTATACCAATTACATTAATTTCAGACCTGATATCAGTGAAAAACATGTTGGTATGACTAATTTCTTTTTAACAGAGATGTGGTCCTTGAGGGACAGAGGTTACTTGATGCTGAAGGGTTAGAAGGGCGACGGAGACATCGATTGAGACGTCGTGTATATAGTAATCAAGGGCCAAACTATGCAATCCATGTGGATCAGCATGATAAACTGCGACAATATGGATTCTGCATACATGGTTAATCCACTCAAATCATACGTGAAGACCGCTTCTCCATCTTCTGTTGATTGTAATACTCCGGCGGATTTCACAACCTCCTTCATTAACAACCTATAATTAAAAAAGACAAACTAGATTTTCACTCCATTATACATACTTTTACATCTGACACATAATTATTTGTGAAAACAAGGCAGTTTGTAGAAGCAAAAGTATTTGTAAATGTCTGATTGACCATTGCTTCCATTCATGGTCTTGCTTCAAAGAAATTCAAAGAAACAGCCTTACTTCAGATTTGTGTGACCACTGATTTTGTAATGCAAGTGGAATGACATAATTTTCAATCAAACAATATTCAACACATCAACATTTTAATTGTAGAAAGTACAGTGTTGTAAGTCCAGTACAGAACACAGAGTCCTAGTCTGAGTCAGTGTCTTTGAGTACAAGATGTCTTGTAACTTATTACAATATTGGCATTATCCACTGATGCTGCCAATAAAACTAGTCTTGGCAAATTGTTCAAATTTTAAACAAAGACTCAGTTCAGGCTGCCAGTTCAGAGTTACACATAACCTCTTGATACTGTTTGTGGTAACACAATGTAAGCTTCTGAAAAGAGCCAGTGGTCTGCACTTCAATGTTTCAAACAGTATTAAAAAACCGGTCTCCAGTCATCCAGCACTGCTTAATTAAAAATGATAAGAGTCTGACAGTGTTTACATGTTGTACATTCCTTTCATTAAATTACCTAAGCAAAATGGTAACAAAATGTAACAGGTCCACTTGCATACATATCTTTTCATTCACCTCCCTCATAGTCTGTAATCTCACCTGTGAAATAATAAGCAAAAACTTACTTGAAAAATTCAGGCATGGTCCGCTTCATCCTCTGCTTCTTCTCCTGCAAAACAATGCGAATTGGTCTCCAGAAACTGAAGGACTCTGAATTCACTGCTCTCATTGCTGAAGTAAGCAAGCGATTTCTGTTGATGATGACTGTCATTGGTTCTTCTTCAGTTACCATGTTTGCCAGATCTTGACATAAACGGCGAAGTGTACCTGTATCTGCAACATCAAATCTGTGTAGCAATTTTTTAAATAACCTAGTTGAAACAAAAATTAACGATTGATACTCACAAATGACAGAAACATAAGAAACCATCATAAAAGTTCATCCCATGATTTGAAGTACATTACAAATACTACATGAACAAATTGTCACAAACTCCTTTTTTTTGGGTGTAAATTGCAGTCTGTTTTCGGAACATAATTATTTTCATCAACATATTGTACAATAAAATGCTTCACTAGCATATGTTAGTGTAACAGTGAAAAATGAACCACTTGAATAAATAAAAAATGAACACTTTGGGAACGTGCTTAAGAAAAAAATAATAGTCGTGACGAAAACAATACCTGTTCCAACTGATAGGTTGGAACAGCTAAACAAATTGTGAACAATGAGTTTCATGACATTTTTATCTGCAGGTTTGAAGGAATGTGCTCCTCCAAAAACCGATTAGGCATATATATGTAATCACTACCAGGGCTTCTAAATATTTCGAGTGGAAAGCAGAGTTGCAGTCCAGTAATTTTAGTTGTCTAGCAAGTACTGCCGAGTACAAAGGTTGTCGAGTATTACTTGAGTACGAGTTCTTGGGACATTAAATATGAGTATCCCAGTAACAAGTACTCCAATCTCCGAGTTTGAGTTGGAGTACCAGAACTTTAAAATGAAATACTGCAAAAAGAGGTATAAATCACTCTCATTGATTGTTTTCTTGATAATAATGTATCTTTTAAAAATGGATACACCAAATGCAGCTTCAATTTTACTTTTTCTGTACAGCTATGACCTTTTATTCACTTGGGTTTAGAAGTATCAAAACATTAATGCATGAACAGGAAAGTGGTATTTTGAACACCAGTATTTGAAATAATAATCCAAGTGTATTTTAATATGTATGTATTTTAATATGTATTTTGATCATATATGTATCAAGTGCAGCTTTTTATTACGAGTACTTTGCTAGCAGAGTACAAGTACCTTCAAAACAGTATGCATGAAAAGTTTGTTTGTGAATGATTCCTTTCAAATTGCAGTTTATGATAAATGTATTCAGGCTATAACACTTTATAATATAATTCGTTCAAAACATGTAACATACTCAGTGCTCCGATTATATTGCTGGTTGATAAGACTTTCCTGGATTGCAAATGCAATGTCTGCATCTTCTTGAGTCTCATCAAAAAGTTGGGTGTACGTTTCATACAGGTCACTTCCATCTCTAGCACTTGAACTGCATGGTCGTGTTTCAGTCTGAAGGCATGAACCAAAGGTGAAAAGGTATAAAACAGAAAAAAAAGAAAAAACAAAAACAGAACCCCCCAAAAAACACATCCCCTTGGAGTGGACCATGCAGTATTAAAATACTTTAACCATTACCGAAGTGATTTTCATTAATGTAACTGTTGTACCAGTGATTGATATTCATATTAAAGACCATAGTTGAATTTATATACGTTTATTATTGAAGTCTTCATTATTTACTTCAACACTACAGACACTAATACACAGTTAGAACCCCCCCCCCCACTCCCATTTTGGTGTGTTGACATGGGAAAATTCATGGTATATATGCAATGCATGTTTTGTGGATTTTTTTCTCTGCATAAGAAAATTAACCAGAACCAGAACGGTTACCGTATCTCAAATTAGTCAACCAAGCTACTTAAATATACCACAGGTGCAATCTATTGTAGGTGATTTTTACAAAGAAGTTGTGGAACACTTTTGGAAAATTAGCAAGCAAGACATATGAATATTGAAGATTCCAGGGTTAGCATTTTGTACACTTTAATTGTTGTAAAACTTTATTTGTTAATACCTTTCAAATGAGTAATTATCCATAAAATAAATATATTACATGAAAAACATTCAGACTTTCACAGATTCTTTCTTTATACATTAAGTTCTGATCAATTTAAAAATATTCAATTGAAGATAAATACTTTACTTTCATCTTACCTGCCGGTGATTTGGAAAAGATATAGTCGGGGTGTCAGGTTGTGCAACAGAAGCACTTGGCAATGTCTGTTCATTCTGTAAAACAAAACAAAAAATCCTACTTTGTGTCATTTTGTTGTTGTTGTTTTTGTTGTTGTTGTAAATATTTCACATGAAAGGAGCACTCATTCAATAACAGTTTTTCTGTGTCCAGCAGGGTTATAAGCTAGTGGGTCAATAAGCACTCTTATTGCCTTACATACAAACAGGATTGTATGTCCTCCGAATGAGTATTAAGAAAGAAATGAATTTCACAGCAGAAAATAGTTATTGCATATGAGTCCAATCTCCCCAAAAAGTCCATGGAAGGTACAGCAATTTCTAGATCTGTGAACCTCCTAACTTCATTGAAAGATATTATAAGTTTGACAATGTAATGCATTGTCAGAAAACTTTTGAAAGTATTCATAGACTAGTCACTAATTCTGACACACACACACAGTATCAATTGAATTCAATTTAAAAAAAAGGGATATTATTATTCTTTCAGGAGGAAAAACTTACACTTAGTTCACATGTAGGCGAAGAATCCCTGGTGTCAGAAAGCTCATTCGGTGTTTGCCAGACAGCTTCATCGTCAGAAGAATGCGAATCCTAAAACGAATGATTAAAAAATCAAATCATTTATTTATCATTCTATTGCACAATGTACACATATTAGTTGTATGGCAGGGCTCAATGACTTCTGGTATGTTTGTTTTGATTCACCCAGTTTACAATTAAATAAATTAAGTAGATATAATTATGATGTTTGTGTTATTACAAACTCTACTGTTCAGGACCGCTTGTATGAAGAGTTGATAGACCTATGAAAATGTGGGATCCCAAAAAAATAAGTCTCATGTACTTGAATGAGTTACTGTAGACACTTCAATGCCCAACTCCCTTTTAATTATAAGAAAAGAAAAAAATTACAGCAGAACCAAAAAACAAAAAATGAAATGGAGAAACATTATTTTCAAACCAATCACTATTCACCTAAGTAATTCACCCACTACACTGACAAAAATAAGTGGACTTTTTGCTATCAATTATCTTGATATCTTGATAAGTTGGATGACACTCATGGAGCGCCATACTAAACTGGCTAACAGGTCATTGCAATAAAACAGTGTGATCACAAAGTCATACAGGGCATAAAGGAGGTCATTTACTGTCAATTGATTAATTCTGCATAATGAGAAGGATTTTTTTATTCCTTTCAGTTTGTTACTGATGACTTGCAAAATAGTTCAATTAATTTAAAAACACTATATGTAGGAGTACAAGAGGTATATGTATTTATGAGAAAGCATAACAAAATAAAGTATGTTTAAAACTATTACCTCATCACTGGGAAACCAAGTTTCCAAGTATAGGTGTACAGGATGGGTACGGATGTGTTTAAAGAAGTTGCCCAGACGAAACACATCCTCCCCAGGCATCGCAGAGCCAACACTCTCGCCACTGAAGGTACATAGATCAACCTTCAAGTCCTTCAGGGCTAACTGTTTAGCCTGATTATTCCCTTTTGGGAAAAAGGCCTCACAAAATCTATCTCTGACAAACTTCAAAGACGCATCCCGGGGGAGATCGAGTTTCTGTACACCTCCGCCCCGGTTGGCAACAACTTGCTTCATGATGGAGCTGTTTTTCTCACGATGTTTCCATCCGGCGTACACCCTCAGGGTTTCAGTCCCCTGTTTTTGAGGGGCAGGTTTTCCTCTCTTGTTCGCGACCATCTCACGGAGGCGTTGTACAGCAGGAATTGATTGTACGTCATCTGTTGAACAAAGAAACATAAAATATGAAACATTTTCCAGGAAGTATCAAGTGTATCTTTCCTATGTAGGCCTAAAGTATTTAATAAATTTTTTTCATGACTGAAAAAAAATGCAAATCTCAATAAAATTACCATTCAAATCAAACATCAACTGTCATGAGTAGTGAATCCTTCAATCCATGCAATTATAACTGTGATTTGGGAGGCTTGGTCTTGCAAAATTCTTGTTGTCAATTTATAAATACTGGTCCAGAAAACTATATGCTTCAAAAGAATGCGACGCGACGGTACAACGCGACGGAAGACGGCACGACGCGACGGATGACGGCACGACGCGACGGATGACAGAACCCACAGCCACTATATAAATCAATTGAAAAACAGGCGACGCGACAGGCGACAGGCGACGGCACGACGCGACGGACGACGGCACAGGCGACGCGACGGCACGACGCGACGCACATATGGCGTCTTTAGAACACCATAAATCGGTGAGCTGCAGGATTGTTCATACTTTCTGATTACATTTTTTCTTTATCTTTCAGTATTTCGAGACACAGTATTCCTGCATTGTTTTATGCATGAGTTGTACTTTGGTGAGTCCTAAGCCAAGGCACATTCTTCTGAAAAATCACTTTCTTGAATTGAAAATATCTGCTCTGGATAGATTACAGTTTGATTGCCTTGAGGTACGAGTGCAGAATCTTCTCTCCATATGATACACATAAATAGCAGTAACATTGGACTTATTTAGATCTATACTTGGAAGTATTTGTTCTGGATAGAGCAGACCATCTTATTACAGTCTCATTGCCTTGAGGTACGAGTGTAGAATCTTCCCTCCATATGATACACATTAAAAGCACTAACATTGGACTTATTTAGATCTTTACTTGGAAAGAAAGTATTTGTTCTGGATAGAGCAGACCATCTTATTACAGTCTCATTGCCTTGAGGTATCAGTGTAGAATCTTCCCTCCATATGATACACATTAAAAGCACTAACATTGGACTTATTTAGATCTTTACTTGGAAAGAAAGTATTTGTTCTGGATAGAGCAGACCATCTTATTACAGTCTCATTGCCTTGAGGTATCAGTGTAGAATCTTCCTCCATATGATACACATTAAAAGCACTAACATTGGACTTATTTAGATCTTTACTTGGAAAGAAAGTATTTGTTCTGGATAGAGCAGACCATCTTATTACAGTCTCATTGCCTTGAGGTATCAGTGTAGAATCTTCCCTCCATATGATACACATCAAGAGCAGTAACATTGGACTTATTTAGATCTATACTTGGAAAGAAAGTATTTGATCTGGATAGAGCAGACCATTTTATTACAATCTCATTGCCTTGAGGTACGAGTGTAGAATCTTCCCTCCATATGATACACATTAAAAGCACTAACATTGGACTTATTTAGGTCTATACTTGGAAAGAAAGTATTTGTTCTGGATATATCAGACCATCTTATTACAATCTCATTCAGTGTCTTGAGGTATGAGTGTAGAATCTTCTCTCCATATGATACACATCAAGAGCAGTAACATTGGACTTACTTAGATCTATACTTGGAAAGAAAATATCTGCTCTGGATAGAGCAGACCATCTTATTACAATCTCATTGCCTTGAGGTATGAGTGTAGAATCTTCCCTCCATATGATACAAATTAGCAGAAGAATCATTGGACTTATTTAGATCTATACTTGGAAAGAAAATATCTGTTCTGGGTAGAGCAGACTATCTTATTACAATCTCATTGTCTTGAGGTACGAGTGTAGAATCTTTCCTCCAGATTCAATCGGTGAGCTGCAGGATTGTTCATACTTTCTGATTACATTTTTTCTTTATCTTACAGTATTTCGAGACACAGTATTCCTGCATTGTTTTATGCATGAGTTGTACTTTGGTGAGTCCTAAGCCAAGGCACATTCTTCTGAAAAATCACTTTCTTGAATTGAAAATATCTGCTCTGGATAGATTACAGTTTCATTGCCTTAAGGTACGAGTGTATAATTTTCTCTCCATATAATACACATCAAGAGCAGTAACATTGGACTTATTTAGATCTTTACTTGGAAAGAAAGTATTTGTTCCGGATAGAGCAGACCATCTTATTACATTCTCATTGCCTTGAGGTATCAGTGTAGAATCTTCCCTCCATATGATACACATTAAAAGCACTAACATTGGACTTATTTAGATCTTTACTTGGAAAGAAAGTATTTGTTCTGGATAGAGCAGACCATCTTATTACAGTCTCATTGCCTTGAGGTATCAGTGTAGAATCTTCCCTCCATATGATACACATTAAAAGCACTAACATTGGACTTATTTAGATCTTTACTTGGAAAGAAAGTATTTGTTCTGGATAGAGCAGACCATCTTATTACAGTCTCATTGCCTTGAGGTATCAGTGTAGAATCTTCCCTCCATATGATACACATTAAAAGCACTAACATTGGACTTATTTAGATCTTTACTTGGAAAGAAAGTATTTGTTCTGGATAGAGCAGACCATCTTATTACAGTCTCATTGCCTTGAGGTATCAGTGTAGAATCTTCCCTCCATATGATACACATCAAGAGCAGTAACATTGGACTTATTTAGATCTATACTTGGAAAGAAAGTATTTGATCTGGATAGAGCAGACCATTTTATTACAATCTCATTGCCTTGAGGTACGAGTGTAGAATCTTCCCTCCATATGATACACATTAAAAGCACTAACATTGGACTTATTTAGGTCTATACTTGGAAAGAAAGTATTTGTTCTGGATATATCAGACCATCTTATTACAATCTCATTCAGTGTCTTGAGGTATGAGTGTAGAATCTTCTCTCCATATGATACACATCAAGAGCAGTAACATTGGACTTACTTAGATCTATACTTGGAAAGAAAATATCTGCTCTGGATAGAGCAGACCATCTTATTACAATCTCATTGCCTTGAGGTATGAGTGTAGAATCTTCCCTCCATATGATACAAATTAGCAGAAGAATCATTGGACTTATTTAGATCTATACTTGGAAAGAAAATATCTGTTCTGGGTAGAGCAGACTATCTTATTACAATCTCATTGTCTTGAGGTACGAGTGTAGAATCTTTCCTCCAGATTCAATCGGTGAGCTGCAGGATTGTTCATACTTTCTGATTACACATTTTTTCTTTATCTTACAGTATTTCGAGACACAGTATTCCTGCATTGTTTTATGCATGAGTTGTACTTTGGTGAGTCCTAAGCCAAGGCACATTCTTCTGAAAAATCACTTTCTTGAATTGAAAATATCTGCTCTGGATAGATTACAGTTTCATTGCCTTAAGGTACGAGTGTATAATTTTCTCTCCATATAATACACATCAAGAGCAGTAACATTGGACTTATTTAGATCTTTACTTGGAAAGAAAGTATTTGTTCCGGATAGAGCAGACCATCTTATTACATTCTCATTGCCTTGAGGTATCAGTGTAGAATCTTCCCTCCATATGATACACATTAAAAGCACTAACATTGGACTTATTTAGATCTTTACTTGGAAAGAAAGTATTTGTTCTGGATAGAGCAGACCATCTTATTACAGTCTCATTGCCTTGAGGTACGAGTGTAGAATCTTCCCTCCATATGATACACATTAAAAGCACTAACATTGGACTTATTTAGATCTTTACTTGGAAAGAAAGTATTTGTTCTGGATAGAGCAGACCATCTTATTACAGTCTCATTGCCTTGAGGTATCAGTGTAGAATCTTCCCTCCATATGATACACATTAAAAGCACTAACATTGGACTTATTTAGATCTTTACTTGGAAAGAAAGTATTTGTTCCGGATAGAGCAGGCCATCTTATTACAGTCTCATTGCCTTGAGGTATCAGTGTAGAATCTTCCCTCCATATGATACACATTAAAAGCACTAACATTGGACTTATTTAGATCTTTACTTGGAAAGAAAGTATTTGTTCTGGATAGAGCAGACCATCTTATTACAGTCTCATTGCCTTGAGGTATCAGTGTAGAATCTTCCCTCCATATGATACACATCAAGAGCAGTAACATTGGACTTATTTAGATCTTTACTTGGAAAGAAAGTATTTGTTCTAGATAGAGCAGACCATCTTATTACAGTCTCATTGCCTTGAGGTATCAGTGTAGAATCTTCCCTCCATATGATGAACATGTCTCGTTCATTTGCAAATTTAAGCCAATCGTTGATTTGATTTTTGATTTGATTGTCTGTTGAGTGGAGAAGGAATGGATTCTTGCAAATGGATTCTGAAATGAAATCATGTCACTTTTTTAGCACTGGCCGGAAACACAACTGAAATTTTAAAAGTACAACTTGTCGGGAAGGAGGTACAATTTTTCAAGTTATTATCTGCTTAACAAAAATATGAAAAGTTGGCAGCAGTTTTATTATTTTGTTGAAATAAATGAACTTTGAGCAAGCAAACATAAAAATTTGAGTAGAGAATTTGATGTATAGTCCAATGTTGTTGTTGTTGGCATCAGAGTAACAGAGAGTCACTGAATACTGTTAATACCCCTGTCACACCGGAGCTATGCTGCCGTTACGCTCCCACGGCGACCAAAAAAGTTGCAAAACTCAGTAGAAGCGCAGTAGGATCGCCAAGAGCGTAGTGGGAACGTAGTGGAGTCTACCTAGGTCGTGGGAGGGTCTCCATGGTCGCCAAACCTCGGCGATTGTTTTGAGCCTGCTCAAAACAATCGCGGAGGGTCGGCGACCTGGTCCAAAACGCAGTGGGAGCGCAGTGAGAGCGTAGTGGGATCTCCAAGAATGTACTGGGGACGTAGTGAAGTCTACCTGAGCGTGTCATGATCGTAGCAAGAGCGAGTTGGTATCGCCGTCTGCCCAATCTGCGACTGAAGTACGTCTGAAGTACGACCGCTGTACGCTTGTCACGCTCCCACTACGCTCTTACGCGCTCCTACCGCGCTCTACTACGCCTTATAGGGCTTGTTCACGCTCATACTGCGTCCACACGGGCTGTCAGTGCGACTATGGCGCTCTAATGCGTCCATGGCGATGTTACGGAGTTTCATGTACGTTGACAGTGCGATTATACTGCGATTATACTGCGTGTATAGTACGTTCTGACTTTGACATGCGATCTGGCCACAAATGGTATAAATACAGCCTATCCTCCACACAACATCATAATGTGCATCTCCTCTTCACCATGGCTGTAGAGAGGCAGAACATAATAATTGTACAACAGATATCCAGCAACAACAGGCAGATAATGATCTGGTTGCTCTGAACATCATCAGAAGAAGGCGGAGAAGGAGGAGGGCAAGGCCGAGGAGATGCTGGGTCCGACCATGGCTAGGTGAGGACAGAAGAAGTCAGTTTGGCCACTATGACCACCTGATGCCTGAGTTAAGGCATGAAGATCCTGCATCCTACTTCAACTTCCTTAGAGTAGCACCAGAAATGTTTGATGAGCTCCTTGCCAGACTTGGTCCAAAATGCACCAAGCAAGATACCAACTATAGGAAGGCTATCGAACCAGGGATGAAGATTGCAATGACTTTGCACCATCTGGCATCTGGTGAGAAGTATTCCAGCATGAAGTTTGACTTCAGAATTCCTCATAATACCATGTCTATCATAGTACGAGAAGTCTGCCAGGCCATCGTACAGGAGTACAAGGATGAAGTCGTCAACTGTCCAACCACCCCTGCAGAATGGGCTCCCATTGCTGACCAGTTCGAACGTAGATGGAACGTCCCTCATGCCTGTGGAGCCCTTGATGGGAAGCATGTTGCCTGCAGAAAGCCAGTGAACAGTGGAAGCATTTATCACAACTATAAAGGCTTCTATTCCATTGTTCTGATGGGCCTGGTAGACGCAGACTATAAGTTCATGTGGATAGATGTTGGAGGCCATGGACACATGTCTGATGCACAGATCTACAATGAATCTGAGCTGAAGGAGTGCCTACATGATGGGTCCATAGGTCTTCCTGCCCCAGCCCCCCTACCAAATGACAACAGAAACACAAAATATTTCATCCTCGGAGATGATGCCTTTGGGCTGCGGACATACCTGATGAAGCCCTACTCTGTGCGCCACATGACCAAGGAGCAGAGTATCTTCAACTACAGGATATCCAGAGGGCGTCGCATAGTGGAGAATGCCTTCAGCATCCTGGCCCAGCGTTGGCAAGTTATCCTGGGCACCATGCAGCAGGAACCTGACACTGTACGGCTCATTGTGGAGGCATGTGTCTGCCTTCATAACTTGATGCGAATGCGCTATCCAGCCCTTCAGAATGCTGGTTTGGATCAGGAGGATGCCAACCATAATATCATCCCAGGTGCCTGGAGGGCTGTTGCCAACATGCAAGAGGTGGACGAAATGAGAGGGCCCAACCGTGACAGCACTGCCGCCAAGAAACAACGTGAATACCTAAAGCTGTACTTCAACTCAGCTGCAGGGTCTGTACCATGGCAGGACAGGATGATATAGAAAGACCAAAGTGTGTTTGTCAGTGCGTCATATTCAGAGACAGTGTATTTATTCAATTACCATAGACAGTTGCTTCATAGTCTGAAGGGGAAGGGGATTTAAACAGGTCGGACGGTTTAAATGTTTGTGAGGGTCACAAACAGTCTAGTTGTAATTTGTCATGTTTGATGGATACTATTATTACTTTTACAAAATAAAGGCTGCAATTTATTATTGTATGCAAACTACAAATACGTGTTGTCCTATATTACTGTCATACAATTAAACTAAACATTTGCCCCTTTAATAAAAGTTTGGGACCTGGGAGTTTGGGACTTGGGATTATTTTAAGTTAAATAAGAAGTTTAAGCTATTCAATTTGCATAATAATAGAACACAACAAGATATATTTCATATACATGAAATGAAAACATTTATTTGTGAAATACAATACTGTGTATATCCTTGTAAATGATATGAGAATTATATCCTTTGAAACTGATTATATTTGGCACTAAATTATATCCTTTGAAACTGTTCATGGAAGGCACTAAATTATATCCTTTGAAACTGTTCATGGAAGGCACTGTTCATGAAACTTTGGCACTCTTCACACATCACCCTGCTTGCTGTTGTTATTGTTGTCAGCTGACTTGTCACCATCACCTCCCATTGCGCATAGGAAGGAGGTGGACGGAAATCCCTCAGTAGACTGTCCCAAACTGACGTTCAGAAACGATGATGCCGATGTGGAGGCAGGAGTGCTGGTTGAGGCGGTGGCAGCCGATGAGGAGATAGCAGGAAGCACCAGAGATGGTATCACAGGCTGCAGTGTTGTCAGCTGGGACTGAGGGGGCTGCATGTGGGTGTTCACCCAATCGGATGACTGGGAGGCCCACACTGACGTCCCTGGCTGCACAGTGGATGGCCACGACTGTGGTGGTGGCTGCCACTGGTACTGAGATGATGAGGCTGACTGTGTGGCAGATGGGTACTGCTGTGTGTACTGCTGCTGTGTGGTGGATGGCTGCTGCAGCTGCTGAGGACCTTGGGCCCTGACCTTGTCATTTCTGTCCAGGTATCTGTAGAGGAGCTGTGAATGTTCCTGTTGGAACTGTCGCCACAAGTACGGGTCCAGCTCCTGCATGACAGATTTAGCCCAGTCACTGTACGCTGATCTCTCTGTTACCCGGACAGGGGGCTTTAACATGTCCAGCAATTTCTCCTGGAGCTTCACTGACTGCACACCACGCTCCTCCAGGCCAGCCAGTACCCTCTCCTCTTCAGCTACTACTTTCTGCGCGCTGGCTGCCCTCTTCGGTCTGACATCAAGGATGGTGGGCTGGGTGGCAGAGTCTGTCAGGGCCTGCACCTCCTCGTCACCTGTCTCTTCTGCACCAGCAGTAGCTGCACCCAACTTGGACTTGATCTGCAAAGACAAAAGCAAAGAAGAAGGTAAGTAAAATGTGATTACAATTTCATATACATTCATAGACAATTATTTCACAAAGTGCATCAAAATGATATTTAATTTTTTACTTACACTGACAACAGTCCTGGGTGTGACCTCATATATGTGCCCCTTCAGAAAGTCGAAATGGGCCAGGATCCAGTGGTCCCGCTCGGTCAACTCTGCTGAGCCTGCCCCAGACTTTTTCTTCGTCAGGCGACCATATCTGGTGCGGAGGGAGCGATACCAGACCTGGAGGGTCTCCACTGTTTTCCCCATTTCCGTGGCCTTGTCTGCCCACATCTTGTCCTTCCTGCCCTTGTCTTTGTACGTGGTGAGCTTCTTATTGTACATAAGCTCATTCTCCGCCAGCCACTCTGCAAGACTCTGCTCCTCCTGCAAGGACAGACTGGCCGTCTTCTTGACCCTCTTTGCCTTCTGTGCGGGGGACCGGCTTCTGGGGGACTCTGCCGGAGAAGGGGTTCGTGAAGGCTCACCACCTGATTGTGGGACGGTGCTGGCAGGGCTACCTGACCTGGAAGAAGGTGTGGGGGATGGTACAACAGACTGCTGTGGCCTAGCAGACCCTCGGCCCCTGCCTCGGCCTCTCTGGACTTTCTTTGGCATGGTGATGAAGAGATAATGTGCGTTCTCCTGTGTGGTATGAAGATGATGATGAGAGATAATAACTGCGCTCCCGTGTGATGAAGATGAAGATGTACAGAGAGATACTGCTGCTGCGCCTGGGTGTGCTGATCTCCTGTAGTCGAGCTCGCTGTATTTATAGTCGCAGCGCCGAACGTGGTACAAATGCACAGAACGAGTGGGGACGTGGAGAGGCGTAGGTCGTAGTAAGGTCGTAGCGAGGTCGCCTTGGTCGCAGCGAGATCGCGTGAGCGTGCTGGGAGCGCCAGAGAACGCGGCGATGATCAAACTGGGAACGCATAGGTCGCAGTGAAAGCGTAGTGAGAGCGCAGTGAGCGAGTCAAGAGCGTACTGTGAGCTACCTGCCTCATAGATTTAAGGATTTTTTGACAGTTTTCGGCGACCCCACTGCGTTTTTGATGAAAATTGCATCTCAGTAAGGTCGCCATGGGATCGCACACCGGTCTGACGGGGGCTTAAGGTATTAAAGTAAGGTAATGACTCGGTCGTTAAGATGACGAGGTCAAGTCGAGTCACAAAATCTGCTCAAGTTGAGCCAACTTATCAATCATTAAGCTCTGAGATTTGTGTTTACACTTTAACAGATGATATCACTGATTGTCATTGTTATGCAGTTCTTGGACAGGGATGTACCAGTCTGACTTGACAAACTAGCGTAAACCAATGTTATTTGGCTGTGCCATTCTCTTGAACTGTTTCATGAATAAAATATACTTTTCATAGTGTGTTTTTAAGTCACATTCTTCTTAAAATCACCTTCTTGAAAAGAAAGCATCTGATCTGGGGAAATCAGACCATCTTATTGAAGTCTCAATGCCAGTGTAATTGGTTATGCAGTATTCCTGAAATGTTTTGTGAATAAAGTGACTTTTGTTAGCGCTAAGCCAAGGCACAACCCTTCTTAAAATCATGTTCTTGCAAGGAAAGCATCTGATCTGTGGAAATCAGACCATCTTATTGAAGTCTCAATGCCAGTGTAATTGGTTATGCAGTATTCCTGAAATGTTTTGTGAATAAAGTGATTTTTGTTAGTGCTAAGCCAAGGCACAACCCTTCTTAAAATCATGTTCTTGCAAGGAAAGCAGACTATCTTATTGCAATCTCAACGTCTTGTGGTAAAGTGGCAATGTATTCAGATGTGCGGTACTCTTGAAATGTTTTGTGAATAAAGTGACTTTTGTTTGTACTAAGCCAAGGCATACTTAAAATCAAATTCTTGAAAGAAAGCATCTGATTAGGGGAAAGCAAACCATGTTATTGCAATCTCAATGCCAGTGTAATTGGCTGTGCAGTACTCTTGAAATGTTTTGTGAATAAAGTGATTTTGTTTTAGTGCCAAGTCAAGACACACTCCTCGTCAAAAACTTGCTTTCCTTTCAATAACACTCTCAAATAAGTGATTAAGGCATTGTTGCAACGGCAAAACTTGCATCTCCATAGTGCCACCTGATTGCCTTGCCCTCTTTCAATAACTCTGAAACTCTTGACTCCCATGAAGTTGTCTGGAAAGTTTATTTTTTCCCCCAAAGCAGTGAATGCATATAGGAGGTATGTACACCAACACTGTTCATCAATGAGCATATCTTCTTGGTTTCGATCCACTCTTCTTAAAATCACCTTCTTGAAAAGAAAGCTTCTGATCAGGGGAAATCAGATCGTCTTATTGCAATCTCAATGCCAGTGTAATCGACTCTTGAAAAGTTTTGTGAATTAAGTGATTTTTGTTAGCGCTAAGCCAAGGGACAGCCCTTCTTAAAATCATGTTCTTGCAAGGAAAGCTTCTGATCTGGGGAAATCAGACCATCTTATTGAAGTCTCAATGCCAGTGTAATTGGTTGTGCTGTACTCCTGAAATGTTTTGTGAATAAAGTGATTTTTGTTAGCGCTAAGCTAAGGCACATTCTTCTTAAAATCACCTTCTTGAAAAGAAAGCTTCTGATCTGGGGAAAGCAGACCGTCTTATTGCAATCTCAATGCCAGTGTAATTGGCTGTGCGGCACTCTTGAAAGGTTTTGTGAATAAAGTGACTTTTGTTAGTGCTAAGCCAAGGCACAAACAACCCTTCTTAAAATCATGTTCTTGCAAGGAAATCAGACCATCTTATTGAAGTCTCAATGCCAGTGTAATTGGTTGTGCGGCACTCTTGAAAGGTTTTGTGAATAAAGTGATTTTTGTTAGCGCTAAGCCAAGGCACAACCCTTCTTAAAATCATGTTCTTGCAAGGAAAGCAGACCATCTTATTGCAATCTCAACGTCTTGTGGTAAAGTGGCAATGTATTCAGATGTGCGGTACTCTTGAAATGTTTTTTGAATAAAGTGATTTTTGTTAGCGCTAAGCCAAGGCACAACCCTTCTTAAAATCATGTTCTTGCAAGGAAAGCATCTGATCTGTGGAAATCAGACCATCTTATTGAAGTCTCAATGCCAGTGTAATTGGTTATGCAGTATTCCTGAAATGTTTTGTGAATAAAGTGATTTTTGTTAGTGCTAAGCCAAGGCACAACCCTTCTTAAAATCATGTTCTTGCAAGGAAAGCAGACTATCTTATTGCAATCTCAACGTCTTGTGGTAAAGTGGCAATGTATTCAGATGTGCGGTACTCTTGAAATGTTTTTTGAATAAAGTGATTTTTGTTAGTGCTAAACCAAGGCATACTTAAAATCAAATTCTTGAAATAAAGCATCTGATTAGGGGAAAGCAAACCATGTTATTGCAATCTCAATGCCAGTGTAATTGGCTGTGCATTACTCTTGAAATGTTTTGTGAATAAAGTGATTTTGTTTTAGTGCCAAGTCAAGACACACTCCTCGTCAAAAACTTGCTTTCCTTTCAATAACACTCTCAAATAAGTGATAATGGCATTGTTGCAACGGCAAAACTTGCATCTCCATAGTGCCACCTGATTGCCTTGCCCTCTTTCAATAACTCTGAAACTCTTGACTCCCATGAAGTTGTCTGGAAAGTTTATTTTTTCCCCCAAAGCAGTGAATGCATATAGGAGGTATGTACACCAACACTGTTCATCAATGAGCATATCTTCTTGGTTTCGATTCCACTCTTCTTAAAATCACCTTCTTGAAAAGAAAGCTTCTGATCAGGGGAAATCAGATCGTCTTATTGCAATCTCAATGCCAGTGTAATCGACTCTTGAAAAGTTTTGTGAATTAAGTGATTTTTGTTAGCGCTAAGCCAAGGGACAGCCCTTCTTAAAATCATGTTCTTGCAAGGAAAGCTTCTGATCTGGGGAAATCAGACCATCTTATTGAAGTCTCAATGCCAGTGTAATTGGTTGTGCTGTACTCCTGAAATGTTTTGTGAATAAAGTGATTTTTGTTAGCGCTAAGCTAAGGCACATTCTTCTTAAAATCACCTTCTTGAAAAGAAAGCTTCTGATCTGGGGAAAGCAGACCGTCTTATTGCAATCTCAATGCCAGTGTAATTGGCTGTGCGGCACTCTTGAAAGGTTTTGTGAATAAAGTGATTTTTGTTAGTGCTAAGCCAAGGCACAACCCTTCTTAAAATCATGTTCTTGCAAGGAAAGCTTCTGATCTGGGGAAATCAGACCATCTTATTAAAGTCTCAATGCCAGTGTAATTGGTTATGCGGCACTCTTGAAAGGTTTTGTGAATAAAGTGACTTTTGTTAGTGCTAAGCCAAGGCACAACCCTTCTTTAAATCATGTTCTTGCAAGGAGAGCTTCTGATCTGGGGAAATCAGACCATCTTATTGAAGTCTCAATGCCAGTGTAATTGGTTATGCGGCACTCTTGAAAGGTTTTGTGAATAAAGTGACTTTTGTTAGTGCTAAGCCAAGGCACAAACAACCCTTCTTAAAATCATGTTCTTGCAAGGAAATCAGACCATCTTATTGAAGTCTCAATGCCAGTGTAATTGGTTGTGCGGCACTCTTGAAAGGTTTTGTGAATAAAGTGATTTTTGTTAGCGCTAAGCCAAGGCACAACCCTTCTTAAAATCATGTTCTTGCAAGGAAAGCAGACCATCTTATTGCAATCTCAACGTCTTGTGGTAAAGTGGCAATGTATTCAGATGTGCGGTACTCTTGAAATGTTTTTTGAATAAAGTGATTTTTGTTAGCGCTAAGCCAAGGCACAACCCTTCTTAAAATCATGTTCTTGCAAGGAAAGCATCTGATCTGTGGAAATCAGACCATCTTATTGAAGTCTCAATGCCAGTGTAATTGGTTATGCAGTATTCCTGAAATGTTTTGTGAATAAAGTGATTTTTGTTAGTGCTAAGCCAAGGCACAACCCTTCTTAAAATCATGAGCAGACTATCTTATTGCAATCTCAACGTCTTGTGGTAAAGTGGCAATGTATTCAGATGTGCGGTACTCTTGAAATGTTTTTTGAATAAAGTGATTTTTGTTAGTGCTAAGCCAAGGCATACTTAAAATCAAATTCTTGAAATAAAGCATCTGATTAGGGGAAAGTAAACCATGTTATTGCAATCTCAATGCCAGTGTAATTGTTAGTGCATTACTCTTGAAATGTTTTGTGAATAAAGTGATTTTGTTTTAGTGCCAAGTCAAGACACACTCCTCGTCAAAAACTTGCTTTCCTTTCAATAACACTCTCAAATAAGTGATAATGGCATTGTTGCAACGGCAAAACTTGCATCTCCATAGTGCCACCTGATTGCCTTGCCCTCTTTCAATAACTCTGAAACTCTTGACTCCCATGAAGTTGTCTGGAAAGTTTATTTTTTCCCCCAAAGCAGTGCATGCATATAGGAGGTATGTACACCAACACTGTTCATCAATGAGCATATCTTCTTGGTTTCGATCCACTCTTCTTAAAATCATGTTCGTGCAAGGAAAGCTTCTGATCTGGGGAAATCAGACCATCTTATTGAAGTCTCAATGCCAGTGTAATTGGTTGTGCAGTACTCCTGAAATGTTTTGTGAATAAAGTGACTTTTGTTCCCGCTAAGCCAAGGGACAGCCCTTCTTAAAATCATGTTCTTGCAAGGAAAGCTTCTGATCTGGGGAAATCAGACCATCTTATTGAAGTCTCAATGCCAGTGAAATTGGTTGTGCAGTACTCCTGAAATGTTTTGTGAATAAAGTGATTTTTGTTAGCGCTAAGCCAAGGCACAACCCTTCTTAAAATCATGTTCTTGCAAGGAAAGCTTCAGATCTGTGGAAAGCACACCATCTTATTGTGATCTCAATTGGCTGTGCAGTACTCTTGAAATGTTTTGTGAATAAAGTGAGCTATGGTTAGTCACAGCATACTCTTCTTATAAAAAAAATCATCTTCTTGAAATGTAAGCTTCTGATCTTATTGCAATCTCTATGTCACATGGTATACGAGGGACAATGCAATCACATGTATGGTTTTTATGTATTAGCCCTCCTACTATAGCTGCACTTTAGTGGGAAGTTGCTACAGAGGTCAAAATCAGTCAACTGCCTGTTTTGACTGTTGACCCAAATGTGCATACAGGGGCATTTTTGACTGGTTTTTACTGTCATTTTGACCTGTAAATGTACTTACTACACGTAAGGTTTGATGTGTTTGACTTTTAAGTGCATTAGATATACCTTGGCAAGTATGTCAACATTTTGACTGATTTTGACCCTTGTAGTAGTAGGAGGGTTAGTGATAAGCCATTAAGGCATACCCTTCTTTATCATATTCTTGAAGAAAGCATTTGCTTTGAGGAAAGCATCTTATTACTATCTCAGTACCTCAGGGTATGTGAGTGCCAGTGTTTATACAGAATTCTTGTACGGTTTTATGTAAGAATTCTTCCTTCTTTTTTTTTTTAGTGATAAGCCACCAAGGCGCACTCTTCTAGTTATCACATTCTTGAAGAGAAAGCAACTGCTTTAAGGAAAGCAGACCATCTTACCATTCTTTTCTTTAGTGATATTGGTAGATTTCTCTTGCAGAAGACTTATTTATATCTTCCAAAAACACCCAATCCTGCGTTTATTCTGGTGATTTCTATATTACCCAAAATAAATTTCATAACTGAATGCAAACCACACCCACTTGGGCTAGAGGCTTCATAAGACACTAAAATTATATTGTTTCCATCATTATTTGTATCCCATTTTTGTGGGGGTGTTACTTTTGAAATATGCAAAAGTCTATTTAAAAGTTTAACCCTCCTACTTTAGTGGCAAGTAGATGTAGAGGTCAAAATCAGTCAACTGCCTGTTTTTGACTGTTGACCCAAATGTGCACACACAGGCATTTTTGACCACCCAGAACAATACCAGACAAGGCTTTTACCAGTCAAAAACAGTTGACGAGTTTGACAGTGTTTGACTTTTAAGTGCACTAGATATACCATGGCAAGTATATCAACATATTGACTGATTTTCACCCCTGTAGTGGTAGGAGGGTTAATCTGCTGTTGATAAAATATTGTAAATCATGTATTTTTTGTGTTGCTCTGTGTTTTATTAGACCACATGTCAATAACTCATTTGATTTGGTACATTGAATGATGTGTTCTCATTAATGTTATACCAGCAGAAACTAGATTTAATTCTGACCAATCTGTTGACCAAATGAATGCCGCCATTATACTGCGGATGGTTAGCCCATTGCACACATCCTTGTACTCAGGCATTTCATCACATTGTTTGCACATCATTGGCCAAAGAAGCAGTGGACTTTGTTAAATAAAAAAATGAATCGTTGATGCAGCCTGCTGTAATGGCAGTACACATCATTTGGTTGGTAAGATTTGTCGATACTTACCGGAAGGCATAACAATTTAACCCTGTAGTTTTCAAGAAATATATCATAACCCTACAGGCATTTCACAGACTGCTCAATAACACCAAGATCCACCAGCTTAGAACAACGGTTCTTTTATTCTCTGCTGAGAGCAACAAGGTGCTCATGTTTTTTTTTTTTAAACCATAACAAACTGCAACATGGTTGTTATTTTTTTCAAAAGGTAGTTTTTGCGGTTTTCTCAAAAGTGTGAGCACCTTTCATGATGACTTAGTTTTGTTATATTTCTTGAAAACTGTAAGGTTTAAAATAAACGTATGTTTGGTTTAACCAATTAATACCAATTGCTCTGCAAAAAGACATGGTAATCTTTTCATGTACATGTAGCATCAGACTTCATTAAGTGAAGCACACCCAAGTGATATGATGAAAAAGAGATTGCAATTTATTATTACAAATCATTTTAATTATCAAGATATACCAATACAATTGTCACATAATTTGTAATAAAATATATTATAGTAATTAATCTGCACAATTACATGTACATGTGTCTTTTATTTTGATTTGTGATTTTTTTATTTAGATTGAGTATAACACTACGAATGAGATATGGAACACAAAATGCATTATAAACAGTAATGACATTAAGATGAAAATCATTTCTTGTTAATATATTGTTCCGTTTTTAAGTCAAATTTAAAGTTTATAACTTTCGTGACCCAAGCAATTCAAATATTTAATTTACTATTGGGTGGTTTGAATGTGTTTTGTTCATGAATTACAATAATTCTTGTTTACAAAACATTGATGTTTGATTGCAAATTTCACTGTTTATACAAACTTATGTTTAACTTTCCCCTAAACTCAAGTAAATTATTCCAATGCATTACTCCTTTTCAAACCATACCCTGTTTAAAATCATTTTACAGAAAATTTTCTTTTCAGTGTTCAAATAATGACAACAAAAAATCACTTCATTGAAGCCAAAATGATACTTGGCAAGTAGATAGGATCAAACCACGAAACCTTTGAATGCGGACGCAGCAGGATTTTCCCACGAAATTTGGTTTTGTATTGTAGTATTTCCTTGTGTTCAGTTCAAGTTTTTACACTGGAGCAGGAAATGAATCTGTAATAGAAGAAATTTACAATTTCAATCTGGCTTATCAACCCTGATTAACTTCACACAAGTTGGTGATTAAATCAATAAAGTATTTTCACACTGAAGCCATCTATTGTCTAGTTTCCCTAGATGTATAATAATGGTCACAATGATGTGGCTCACGTCATCATAGGCACCAGGCTGTTTTGGACATGCCTCTCTTTCTGATACTCGTACAGTCTCAACACAAGTTGCTAATTTGTGTATTACACGTATAATTTATCTGTGCGAGGTATTAAATAAGGATGGGGTCTGAGGATTCTGATGCCCACCACACCCTTCTGGTCAATAGGTCCTACAGTTATCTGTCTGACACCACGATGTACCAACCAGCTGCTTCTGACAATCATCATTTCCTCATGGTAAGGACCACTTTACCGGTAGATTTTCTTGCCATCACTAATTGGAATGCTTCATTTACCTAAAACAACAAAAAACAAAATACTATAAATATCGCAGCACCCGCTGCTATATAGGATTCTAGCCAGCCAATCAACATCGGGCAAGCTCGGTGGTCGAGAGGTTAAGACGTCTGCACGAGTAAGCAGGAGATCGTGGGTTCGAATCCCGCCCGAGTCGCCTGTGACGTTTTTTCCACAGACACTCGGAAAGCACTGAGTATACACACGTCGGTGTAGGGCAAAATTAAATCAGTTAGTTATCACCTGACGCAAGAATTTCATCAAACTAAAAAAGTAAATAAAAAAAATTAAAAATTGGTATCACAGAGCTAAGGTTTCATCATATACAAACATGGAATAATCCCTCCTGCCCACATTAATATAAACCATGATTGATGGATCCAGGAAGGTGAATCATGCATGCCTCTCCCGCGCCTCTCCCCCTCCCCTTTTGAAAAATCTACCATTTTAGAAGAAATGTTGAGTCAATTTGCCCCTATATGGGTCATGGGGACCCTCCTCTTTTACCACGTTGTATCCACCCCTGCAGAGACAGACACTTTTATGGAAACTCTCGGCACATGTTTAACATGGAAAACTACACTTACAAGTTACAGTGGCCACTTGTACCTAACATAACTGGCCCTAATTTGTTGTGCTAACAATGTGGACACAGAATACATGGTTATGCACATTATGAATGCACACAAGCAGAAAACCACGGGGGGCCACGTGAATTTGTATTGTTAGGCCAACAAAAAAAGGGTCTCTGTTTTCTGGCCGCTGTGCGCACCGCCTCAGACCCACGCGGTGGCATTTTTAGTTTTCTTTGCTATGAAAATGATGTCCTATTGCAGCCACTTGCTGGATCGATTGGATTTCTGCCGAGCTGTGTTTTAAACGACTTTTTCTTAGTCCCCATACTTTGTGTATGGGAAATTTGGTCTGGTTCCAATAAATGCGTATACATGTATCACATATTTCACTCACTGGCAAACAAAGATTACCCCCCCCCCCCCAAAAAAAGCGCATCACCATACCAATTTTGAAGCCGAACTATGACCAGAAACCGGAGACTTTTTTGGGGTGGCCTTAACCCATATCCGCCGATCTACGTGATAACCCGTAGATATGTAAAATGCTACAAACGCCGACCTACGTGATTTTCCGTACCGTGTTTTTGTCCAATTCCAATTTACTACGTTTTTCCGATGACTGTATTTCATGATGATAGATATGAAATTAGACAAGTCTGACATCATAATAAAGTGCATGTTCTCCTCTTTCCATCAGTATATAATGTGTCTGTGTCACTGTGGAATATTCTCTAAATAAGGAATCTTTCTGATTGTGTGCAAAAACAATGTATCTCTGTGCAGGGGCTTAGGCACATACAGTCTTTTGTGTGTTTACATGGTTAGGCGGATATGGGTTAAAGACTAATAAATAGGCCCAAAAATGGTGAGAAAGTTGATCGAATTACTTAAATTTACCCCTTCTGAACATCACCTGACATAATCTTTAAAATTTGAGATGATTTCAACTCACCCTCTCCAGTGGGAATGTCTCACACACATGTGGTTTAATCTTCCCCTCCTCAAAGAAGCCAAGGCAGTCCATGACGGACTGCCTGCTCCTGCGCGGGTCGTTCATGCGGTAGTTGCCCCAGAAGAGACCCATGGCCGAGATGTTCTTGACGAGCAGGATGTTGGCTGGTATCCTGGGGATCTCGCCACTGGTGAAGCCGATGACGACGAGGCGACCCTCCCATGAGATGCTTGACAAAGGGGAGAATTAGATGAGTCAAGTGTTTGATGTTGTCTGTTCGTTGTTAGGGGAACAATCGATATTTCAACAGCACACTATTCTGCAAATTGGATCAATGGACTGTTGGACCAATGAGTCGCTTAAGCTTTCGTATCCGCTTCTTGCATGACTTGTTGAGGGTGCCCTGTACGTCGCTAGGGCATTAAGCATATTACTGTTTAGTACAGGGGGTCATTCCACCAGGTTGGGGCAAGCTTTGTGACATGGTGTCCTTGTTACATAGGTAGATGTACCCTTCATTATCCTTATTATGAGTGCACATTCTCAGTTGTTCTTCAAATCAGAATGAAATAAATCTGTGTGCATTGAATAGGAATTTACAATCATGTTAATTAGGAGTCATAATAAATGATGATAAATGGTACATTTACCTACGTAACAAGGGTCACCTATCACAAAGCTTGCCTCAACCTGGTGGAATGACCATTATGAGCAATTGCAGAATTTCCATTTATAACTCATCAGTTTTTTTCACAGTGGTTGCATTATACCCAGACCTTACTCAGCACAAAAAAAATAGTTTAATTAAATAAATTTGTTATATGAAAATGCTTGTTACTCACATTACACTTTTCAGCCATGAGTAAAATGTTGCTTTTATTCATGTTGCATTTATTTGTCCCGAGTACAGTCTGGGTATAATGCGAGTACGGTCTGGGTATAATACGAGTACGGTCTGGGTATAATGCGAGTATGGTCTGGGTATAATGCAACTACTGTGAAAAAAACTGACAATTGAAATATATAAGTAAGGAAATTATGGCATTAAGAGTGGGCCCAATCCTGTTGGTAAGTGTGATGACGTAATTCCAACATAAACCATACCCACTACGCACATGCTGGCTCCAACGATCATCAGAAGCCCATTGAAAAAAGAATTAAAAAGAAATTTAAAAAAAATAAATAAATAAAAATAAATCCTCAAAAGGTTGCATCATTGCTTAAAAAGTCACAGACAGACTTACCATCGCAAGCAATCTTTGAAAACATCCCCGCCTACTGCATCCATGATAACATTGGCCCCTCTACCCTTAGTCAGTTCCTTTGTTTTCTCTTGGACACTCTCCTGCTTGTAGTCTATGGCTGCGAATGCCCCCTTGTCGGTTACCAGTTTGCATTTCTCTGGTCCCCCTGCGGCCCCAATCACCTGTAAGGTGTGAGAGTGGGAACATATGTTATATTATTGAGTTCTGACAGTCGTACTTCAGTTAACGATCTAATGACTAAACTTAGCTGGAATAAATTAGAACAAAGATGGAATGACCAACTTCTTATCACAACATTTAAATGTTTACAAGGCAACGCACCTTCATATTTATCGTCAAATTTCTTATTCAGTGATTCTGCACATTCCAAGGGTACACGGAGTCAAACATTTAAATGTTTACTTCTTCCACCATGGAAAACTAATCCAGGTAGACGGTCATTCCACTTTAGAGCTGTAAATCGCTGGAATAAGTTGTCAAATGACATTCGGTTCAACTTTAGTACCATGACTACACATATTTTTAAAAATGCCATCAGTACTCATTAATGCTGACATATTATGATTTCATGTATATTGATATATAGGCCTAATGTACATTTATATGTTTACACTTTTAAACTTAATACTATGTTATGACTGTGTATATTATGTACACATACTGTAAATATATCTTGTATATAATTTTGTACATTTTAAATACATGTAGTGTAGAATACAATAATGTTTTAATCTGGACCTCTTGGGAGACCAGTACTTTGTATTGAAAGAGATATCCAGAATAAAGACAGAATAAACAAACAAACATCATGTATTAAACTCTTCTCGGAAGAAGTGATGGCTCTGAGAAGAGCCGGTTGGATTGTTCTCAACGTTTCGACTAGTCTGCTCTAGCCGTCGTCAGGAGACTGAAGAAAGTGTAGAGTGCAGGAGATTTTTTTATCTTGTGTTGGAGGATCATGCTGTGGGCGGGAACTGCAAGAATATATGTTTATGTTTGGCCACAAGAGGGCGCTATTACAGAGCTGCCAACCCCAGCAGACAAAAAATCGTATTCACAATCCCCAAAAATACTATTTTTAACACAAAAATCGTATTCTTAATAAAAACAATGCCGATGTTGATGAAAAATTAAAAAAACCTTGCACCTCACACGACGAAAATCACTTCACGGAGGTTGCCATGTTGATCACATACGCTGCATGCACAGCCAGTACAGTACACACTCACGAACTTAACACAACACGTGGTGCACGCATACGAGCGATAACGTACACTCAGTACACATGCAGGCCTCGAAATTGCCGTCAGTCTGTGCCATATTTTATTTATCACTGAAACTTGGCTTGCTCATGATGACTCTGTTGTCATTGGGGAACTCACTCCCTTTGGATATTCCTTTCTCAACCACCCACGCTGTACATCTAACCATGGAGGAATTGGCATTTTGTTTAAAGCTTCACTTAAGCTTTGTGTCAAACCAATGGATTTTAATGCTGAAACCTTTTAATATGTTTGCATTACAAATGGTAGTTGCTGTTATCTATCGTCCTCCCCCTTCACCTGCAAATGGACTTAAAACAAAGGATTTCTAGAAGAAATGAATTCATTTCTTACTGATCTCAACCTTTTACCAATAGATATTGTAGTACTTGGAGATTTCAATTTACATATTGACACTCCAGATAAACCTGATGTAACTCACTTTAGAAACACACTTTCTTCAGTTAATTTGCATCAACATGTTCTTGATCCTACTCATAGATATGGCCATGTTTTGGATTTGGTTATTACACGCACTAGTGATCTGGATCTTATTTGTGACTGTTCAGTTCATCGAATTCTAGAATCGGATCACTATGTAGTCAGTTTTGAATTAAAACAAAGCAAACCGAATCATCAGAAGACCACTTCAACTGTCCGTAATTTTACTAATATTGACATGGATGCTTTTCACATTGATCTTGCTTATTCAATTCAATTAAATTCATCTTTTATTGTCCTTAAAATGGAAATTTGTATTGTCGAACCTGCTCATATATAAGATTAAAAATATTTAAAATTATTTACAAAAACAAATTATTACACCTAATAAAAATTAAAAAAAGAACTAAAAACCATATATACACAAGAGGGCATACAAAATAAGATTCAGTAAAAACAAGAGAAATTCGGGTAGGTTTATCCGGCAAACCTCTACCCCTAAAAACCTCTACCCACTCACCAGACTAAAACAGAAGACATCATTGGACCAAACACATTGAAAAATACAAATACATGTACAACATTGTATCCAGGAAACCACTATTTCATGTTATTTCATGCAGCCCCTCCTCCCCCTCGGCCTGTATCCTCTGTTCCCTGTACAAGTTACTGACTATCATTAAAAATACGAATAGAGTGTGGTAAAAAAGAGTTTAAATATCTACTAAAGTTCTGCACTTCAGACTTCTCAGCCTCCTACCAGACCTCATTTCCTCATAAAAATCATGCAATGGATGTGTATTATTGATTAAAATTGACTTGGCCTTAATTAAAATTCGTTCGTGACATATTGCGCTTATGTCCTGTTCTTTACCAAACATCTTACCCACCCGCTTAGCAACTCTCTGAATTTTGACTAAATCCCCCTTTTTTGCACTACTAAACCAGACACAGCAGCTGTACAGGATGACACTCTCAATGACTGAAGTATAAAAAAGCTTCATAATAGTTTTATCGACCTTGAATGATTTCAATTGCCTAAGAAAGTATAGACGCTGTTGTCCTTTGGCGACGAGCGATTTACAATGGTCAGACCATGATAGGGTATTATCAATGGTTGTTCCTAAGTACTTATAGGAATGAACAATATCAATATCATCATTGTTGATTGTAATACAATGTAAATAAGGTTTGAACTTCCTGAAGTCAAAGATCATCTCTTTTGTCTTTTCAGTATTCAACTTCAGAAAATTGTTGCTACACCATGTAACAAAGTTATGAATGGTATTTCTATAATCCAGTTCACTATCTTTGAGAAAGCCAACAATCACAGTGTCATCTGCATATTTAAAAATACTGACATTGTTAGAGTGATTGATGTAATCATTTGTGTACAAAATAAAAGCAATGGTGAAAGAACACACCCTTGAGGGCACCAGTATTTATTGTTATTTGTCCAGATAAAGTATTGTTCACTAATACACGCTGAGTCCGATCCTTTAAAAATCGCATATCCATAGAATGAGTGATGGATTAACATTCAGGTTTTGTAGCTTCTCCAGTAGTCGGTAAGGTTGGATTGTGTTGAATGCAGATGAGAAATCAATGAAAGTGGCCCGTGCATAACAACCAACCTTATCGACATGTTGCTGTATAGCATTCACCAGACAAAGAACTGCATCATCTACAGATTTGTTTGGTTGGTAGGCAAATTGGAATTTATCAATACGATTGAGTAGCGGCTGTAAAATAAATCTCAGAATGATTCTCTCCAAACATTTCATTGTCAGTGAAGTTAATGCGATTGGTCGATAATCGTTTAACTCGGACGGTCGAGCTCGCTTAGGCACTGGAACGACGGTGGCAGATTTCAGCAAAATGGAATTAAATATGAGTCTGTTGACTGCTGGAAAAGAACTGAGTAGGGAACTGCCAGTTGTTTGGCACAAACTTTAAGTACCTTTCCAGAGATTCTATCAGGGCCAGCTGCTTTGCGGGGATTTAAGTTCTTAAACAGTTTTTCGACTTCTCTGACTTTGATGACAATACGCTGGCTTTCTGTATCAGTGGAGAGAGCCGAGCATTGTAATGAGATCTGATCGCTGAAACTTTGAGTGTCAAAGCGACTGTAGAATACATTTAGTTCGTTTGCTGTAGACAAAGGGTTTTCTAAATTTGCAAATGAGTCATGTTTTTTCTTTTTAGAAAAACCTGTTATGGTTTGTAGACCCTGCCAGAACTTGATAGATCGATTACATCAGATACATATGATGTCAATGATGCCATTCTTGTCTTTAACAATGCAATCAGAAGAGTAGTAGACAAATTTGCTCCTGTTGAAACTAAAACTCGCACACTTCGTCCCAAACATCAATGGTACAATAATGAAATTCATGAAGCTCGCCGACAACGTCGTTGACTTGAACGAACTCTTAAGAAACATAACAATGAGATCAATCGTCAGCGCTATCTTTCTCATCACAAATATGTTATCGACTTGATTCAGAATGCAAAGCAGGAGTTCTTTAATAGCGAACTGCAATCTGCCGATATGAAAAAGGTGTTTCAAATCACTAACACTTTGCTGAACAAAAATAAAAAAATCTTTTCCTGTATGTGATTCAAATGAACACCTGTCCAACAAATTTGCAGACTTCTTTGAGAACAAAATTGTCAAGATTCGCACAGATCTTGATAATGACACTGATTTGGCAAACTCCATTCCACTTGATAATGTGTCTGACACTGTGCATGCAATAACTGTTCTGAATAACTTTGAAACAGTTGATGAAAATGAGATTTGTAAAATTTTCTTACGATTAGCAAACAAGTCTTGTTCTTTGGACATCTTGCCAACATGGATGGTTAAGCAATGCACCAACATTATTGTACCAAAGCTGACTTATATTGTTAACTTGTCTTTATCAACTGGTGTTTTTCCGGATGTTCTAAACAAAGCTGTCATTACGCCCATTCTCAAGAAACCATCTTTGGATACTAATCAGTTGAAAAACTACAGACCAGTTTCCAATATACCTATGTGGTCTAAAGTCATTGAAAAGGCTGTCGCTTCACGTCTAAATGATCACCTTGCTGATAATCATCTGAATGAGACTTTCCAGTCTGCTTATCGTGCCCTACATAGTACAGAGACAGCATTGCTTAAAGTTAAGAATGACATTATGTGTGCTTTGGATCAAAGGAGAGCTGTCTTCGTTGTACTCCTTGACCTTAGTGCAGCTTTTGACACTGTTGATTATCATATTTTTCTTAAAACGTCTTTCTGACACATTTTGCATCAAGGATACGGCCCTCCATTGGTTCTCCTCTTATCTACAAGGTCGACGAAATCGTGTTGTAGTTTCAGGATCGTATTCTTGTGAACATATTATGAACTACGGACTGCCACAAGGTTCGGTCATAGGACCTATGGGGTTTTCTCTTTACACTCATCCTCTTGGCGAAGTTATCCGTCGGCACCATGTCAATTACCATATGTATGCCGATGATACGCAATTGTATGTTGACTTCGATCCAACCGTGCTAGGTGAAAAGGAGAAAGCCTTGAATATACTTATGTCATGTATAGATGATGTTATAGTCTGGATGTGCAGAAATAAATTAAAACTAAATGCTGAGAAAACTGAATTCTTTGTCGCTGCCTCTAAGAACAATTTATCACATGTTCAAGATGTTTCTCTTAACATTGGAAATGCTACAGTAACCCCCTCAACCAATATTCGGAATCTGGGTGTCATGTTTGACCCTGTCATGTCAATGTCATCTCAAGTCAATTCAATATGTAGCTCTACTAATTACCATCTGCGCAACATTGGAAGATTAGAAAATACATCGATCATGATACTTGTCACCATGTGGTTCGTTGTCTTGTTACTTCTCGTCTAGACTATTGTAACTCTCTATTATATGGCATCACCAAAGCACATCTTAAACGTCTCACTGGTATTCAATATAGAGCTGCCAAACTTGTTCTCGCCGTTAACTGCTGGAGAGCTCATGGATCTCCCTTACTTGCTCAACTACACTGGCTACCCATTGAGAAACGTATCCAGTTTAAAACTCTGTTATATGTTTTCAAATGTTTGAATGACATTGCTCCACCTTATCTCTCTGATATGTTTCATCTTCACCAAAGCAAATCAAGGACTCGTTCTTCCTCTGATAGAACTCGCTTACCATTCATAAGTCCAGATTATCTTATGGCAGACATGCCTTCTCACACTCTGCTGCTGAACTTTGAAACGGTCTACATTATTGTCCGTGATTCTTCTTGTGTAGTAACATTTAAGAGTAAACTTAAGACTTATTTGTTTCCTAATGTGTAGATTTTAGATTTTGTTTTGTTATGTTTTTGCCCGTTTTAATTTTTCCAATTCTTTTGTTATGCGCTTTGATCATGTTTTGGAAAAGCGCAATATAAATGCCTGTTATTATTATTATTATTATTATTATTATTATTGCTGCGATGCCCCCAAAATCACCGTGACATTTCACGGCAATAAATTGCCGTGCCCTTCATTATATCTTGCATAACAAATGCCACCATTAGACGAGAAAAAACGATCTTTTTGCTGTTAAAAACAAACGTTAAAAATCTATTACAGTAGACGTAAAAAGACGGCAAAATTGGCTTATCGCTGGTGCCCATAAAACCAAAACGTGTAGTAAACACGTGTATCATATCAATTGGTACCCAAGCAGTACTGGGAAACCCACATTAAAATCGCTTGCGTGCATGGTAATTAGGTTCGAAGGCAGACAGCCAATAGGAAAATTTGTTACGCGGCATATGTACTACATTTAATTTGTTTATTGGCTGAATTCCTACATAATGTCGGAATTTAGCCAATAGGAACATTTTTTAGGCTGCCAAGTAGGAATTCAGCCAGTACTTTGTTTCATCAACAGTGGGTGCGATCGGTAACGACTACAAGAAACTTAACTCGCGCCTTTCTCCGGCTTTTGGAGCTTAATTGTTTTCTCCTGCAGAAAAATACCGTAAGGTTTGTGCGCGCGGACGGAAAGAAGTAGTAACCAGGCAATATAATTTTTTAGTTGGTATTTTTTTTAAAGAAATCGTATTTTTTACATGTATATCGTAGTGTCGTATTTTAATCGTTTTATCGTACGAAATACGACAAAATCGTACTGGTTGGTAGCTCTGCTATTACCTATAACAATGTTTCACCAATGCTTTTCGCTATTTTAATGGCAGTTTCAAGAAAAAATGTTTTCATCGGAACATTACTGTTCTACATATGTCGTAAAATGACATATTTCTTAAAATAATCATGAGAATCATGGTTTTACAGTAAAATAAATACCAAAATGAATTTATAATGGGTCCTGTCATTAATAATAATACATTTTTGTTTACTGTTAAACCAAGCTTGTGACAACTTCTTTGTGAAAGATCTCATTTCAAAGTATACTACTCAAATTAAACAATTTAGGGAACACCGGATTTTTAACATCAAATAGGTTTGAAATGTTCCATGAACCGGGATTTTCATTTGCAACCCCCTCTCTCTTTCAGTAGTCATGTCATGAAATGTGTAATCACTACATGCATCCTTTATCATCTGTTTCATTGTGCAGTTGTTTCTCATCAGTTCTGTGAAACATTGTGTTTATCTGAAATAAATGATCTTGCTTTAACTGAGATTATTCCGGTGTTCCCTAAATTGTTTTGAGTAGTATATTTGTTTTCCTTTCTAGAAGGAAATGATCAATGCTCCAATGAAGACACAAATTTTCAGAAATTGCTGGAGGATTCATCTTGAAGGAATGTAGTGACAAGAGTATTAATATATGCAAAATCTTCAAAGAAGATCATTATAGTAAATTGTTCAAGTCATTAAAGAGACAATAGCCTATCATCACGATCAACAGGGCATGGAATCGGAGTGATAGTTTTAGATTAACTCAGTGACTGAAAAATAATACTCCACATGATAAGGCCATATTACTGTTGCTATTACTATTATTTTGGGCATACAGATGATTTGTGAATTAGGGATACGTTTTTGACAGCTCTGCTAATTAGCCATTTAACCATTCAGTGAATCACTATGAAGCTAATTTTGGTTTGGCCTTGTGAATAATAAATAACCTTGACAAAAACAGCATTGGTCAAAACTGGCTATTATATTGGCTATAATATACACCATCTTTGTCAGATTCCCTGTATACACAATTACGATTACAGCGCTTAAACTGTGAATACATACAAGGGACCAGACTATTTTCCCTTCCAGCCTGGGTTTGGTCACATGTATGTTGTGAACAGCACTGGGGTGAAATCTATAGTTCTGGGTGATTGCTTTGCTTTCCTTTATTGCTTAAATCTTTAAAATCCGGAGGATCACAACATTGCGATTTGTAAAAATCAGGAAATCCAGAAAAATCCGGACAAATCACACCCCTGATTTGTATTGAAGAGAACACAAATGGCTGTACTGTGATAAAAGGTCTATTTGGTCAAACTATCCAGCCTGCACTCTTACTGCCATCAGCGTGCCATATCATACCCCATGAATCATTACAAAAATTAAAATCTTGGAAAATGTTCTTGGAAAATTATGACAAATTCAGGTCAACTTATGCATAGGCAAAGTGACAATAGCCAAATTTAAAAGAGATGCTAAGAAGTTGATTTTTTGCCAAGTCCAAAAAAAAACAAGTCTCCTTTTTCTGGTCATAGGTCGGCTTCAAAATCGGTGTGGTGACACTTTATTTTTTCCCAACAGGGAAATACATGATACATGGGGACCAAATTTCCCATATACAAAGTATGGCGGCTAAGAGAGGCCTCACAAATCGGGCAAACACCTATGTGAAAAAGTCGTTTAAAACACAACATGGCACAATTCCAATCAATCCAGCAATTTTGGCCGAAATAACCAAAAACGCACAGCCTTAAATCCAACAGTATCAATGACCTTATTTTTGATATTCTGTAAACATATTCAGGAAACAAAGATGGCCGCATAAGGAAGGTTTACAAATAGCAAACACACACAACAAAAATAAACCTGTGAAATATAAGAGAATTAAGGCTATTAAATCAAATGGGGAAAAAAAAAAAATTTAAGATGTGTTTTCTACCTTAGCTCCAAGAACATGAGAAGCTAGGTCAACTGCAGCAAGACCAACCCCACCGGCGGCTGCTGTCACCAACACTGTCTCTCTGTCAACAAATATGCGTCAAGAGTTGTATTACATGTCAAACAATGCACAACCATATAAAAGAATTAACTGCCTTCTGTGAAAATGCGAACAATTTATTTATAATTTCTGAAAAATAAATTAACCCTAACCACCCCAAATCCCGCAAATCCTCCAAGGGGCACTTTTTTGGAAAAATTCAGCACTGTTGGAAACTGGTACTTTCACCTCTTCAAATGGGGCAAAATTACTACCTGGCAAGAAGTACAGGCCATAAGTGCTGAATATGAAAGATCAACGAAAATGCATAGTGCATTTTGTAGATAAGGGCATGTTTCCAAAAGTGCACTGGTGGATTTTGGAGGATTCAGGAAGGTTCCTAGCCAGAATACCTATAGGGGGTTAGGGTTAAGGAAGGCTCCTAGCCAGAATACCTATAGGGGGTTAGGGTTAAAGAAGGTTCCGAGCCAGAATACCTAGGGGGGTAGGGTTAATGGAAGGCTGTGTTCAAATACAAATGCACAAACCATAGAGTACCTTATATCTAGAAAAGGTAGAATAAAAAGAAGACGGGTCAAGTAAAAAGTAACAGGCTGCCCCAGTATTTTTTCCCAGAAGAGGATTAACCCTAACCCCCCCCCCCCCCTACAGGCATTTCACAGACACCCTGCTGAACACAACAAAAAACAACAGAAAAGTGTACAGGCTGCCCAATGCAACAAGATCCACCAGCTAGAACAATGGTTCTTTTGTTCTCTGCTGAGGTCAACAAGATGCAACAACATTTTTACATTTGTTGCATCTTGTTGCATTGAGCATGGATACTTTTAAGATTCAAGAGTAGCCATACCAGTCCTTTCTACTGTTCTCCATATCGTTTGCATGCCAGAGATTAAAGGGAAGGTATGAAACTGGTAATTAACTGATCAAAAAAAAACTACTAAACCAAATGATTATCTGAAGGTAAGGTAAGGTAAGGGTTTAACGACACACCAACACTATTGTGTCATATTCGTGTCATAAAGATTAACTATTTACAATTTAAAAAATATATTCAATGATGGTTAGATCAATGTCAAATTCAATAACACTCACAATAGTACAAACTTCAAACTTTAAAATTTCTTAAAAAGACCGATTTCCTTTAGGAATTCAAAGATTCGGGTTGGGTTTACTTCTTCAAATAGAGTACTCAAGTCTCTAACATTAAAGTACTTGTGTCGTACAGGCATGTAGTCAATACATTCTATAAGGATATGTTTGACAGTAAATAAGCAATTACAAGGGATACATTGTGGAATCTCTTCAGATTTTAGCAAATATTTGTGTGTGATATATGTGTGCCCAATACGGGCCCGTGCCAACACTATTTCTTCTCTACGTTTTCCAAAGAATTTATTCGTATCAAGTCCAGCATTTGGCTGAATTATATGTAGTTTATTGTTAGGGAATGTGTCCCATATTGACTGCCACTTAAGTTTAATGTACTTGTTGATGTTGACTTTGAAGTCTGTATGAGGGATCTGTATGTAGGTTACATGTATATTCAAGTCAAGAGCTTCTTTTGCTAAGGCATCAACTTTCTCATTCCCCTTAATACCAACATGGCTTGGCACCCAAGCCAATACAACAGATTTTTGCATTTCCACCAGCTCAGAATAAGCCTCGAGTATCTCAAAAGTGTAAAATGATATCCTGTAGAATGATCAATAAGGCCGAATGCCAGTTTAAAGGGAAACATCACCCCAGTTTTGAAATAAAATTATGTGAAGGGTGTGATGTTTCATGGAGACTGTCTTTTTATTTTTTTATGATCGGTTGTTGCAATTGCAGAAAATGATGATTTTATTAAAAATCGCTTGCCGTCACGCGCGCGGCCATTTTGTTGCGCGATGTCTATTCATCCAGGACATTGTGACGTACTGACTGCACCAACAACCCGAGCGTCCTTTTCTTGAGGCATTACCGCACATGACTCACAACTGCACCAGTCCGTATTTTGCCTGTGTGCAGTCGGTCGCCCACTCGACCCAGGCAGCTGCACGTCCTCAATGTTTTCCACGTCCATTGCGATATCGTTATTTCTGTTTTGTAGCTCTTCGTCCGTAAAACTTGGTTCAAAATCGTACGGAGATGGCCCTGATTCCATAATTTTGATACCCAGATTTCGTAAAAGCAAAGAAAAATACGTCGAAGGTGAGAGCATGGAGCTATAAAAAAGGTGAGAGTAAACACGGGAGCTTGTGTTTGACCGTGAGAAATGATCGATCACAATCGTCGGGCACCTTTCTACCGTGAGCACTATGTATGCTGATAGGTGCGTCTAGGCGCGATACTATCGCCACATGTCAGCTGTACACATACGCTTTTTCATTGAGGTGCAGTCAGTACGTCATAATGTCCCGGATGTGGCGGGATTTTTAAACAACATGGACGCGCTCTATGAACAAGAATTTAAGAACACAATAGACCAGCATTTCGTTCTCGATAATGAAAATCGATCATTGCTCTGTGGATTATGTTCTTTACAATATGTCCTTTCAGAATAAATAAAATTTTGGCGGGCCTGGAATTTCCCTTTAATGGCTTGCAATTCTGCGGTATAAATTGAAGCACTATTTTTTATTTTATTATTTCAGCTTTCTTTATTCAGGGTAGCACCATTCAGTGAAAAACACTGCTTTCCAAGGTGGCCCTGACATAAGTACAATGTTTACAGTAATGAATATAATTATACAGGTAATCTGCTTTGATATTGTTTACCGCGACCTACAGCGGCTGCTGCGACCCTGTCCACGGTTTTAGATCCATCAGTATAAAAGCTTTACAGTGTTTGTATTTATCTTTAAGTTCTCCAAATTTACTTTGGAAGACGAGGTCACTAGTTGATCTCTTCTTAAGTTGCTTTAAAGATAGATCCACTTCTGGTCTATCAACTTTCCAAGGTGGTGTTTGAGGAACTGTAACCAGCGCTATGCGATCTGGAGTTTGGCAGACTTGATGAAACGCTTCCTTAATTCGAATTCCCAAGGGTGGTATAGCCCTTGGTTTACTGATATAAAAGTGAGCATACTGTGGCATAAAAGTGCTCTCATATGCTGGATTATCAGGGTTACTTCTGAGTTTAAGTGTATATTGAAGAGACAGCTTTTCCCACCTCAAATGTAGAGGAGGCTCATTAGCTTCAATATATAGACTCTGCATAGGAGAAGTCCGAAACGCACCCAAACAAAGCCTTAGACCTTGGTTCTGAACCAGTTCAAGTTTTTTAAGATATGACTTTCGAGCTGCACTGTAAACAACACAACCATAATCTAATTTTGAGCTGATAATAGACCTATAAAGTCTAAGTAGGGTGGTACGATCTGCACCCCAGTCCATTTTTGATACTACTTTCAAAAGATTTAAGGCACTTTGGCATTTTTTCCTAACAGTCAATATGAGCTTTAAAATTTAACTTGCTGTCAAAAATTAAGCCCAAGAATTTTGTCTGTAGCACAACAGGGATACGGGAACCATATATTTTAAGTTCAGGATCTAGATGTAATTTTCTTTTGTTGCAAAAATGCATGCAGACAGTTTTAGTTTTGGAAAAACGGAAACCATTTTCATCTGCCCATTGTTCTATTTTACTCAGACAATTTTGCATTTGTCTTTCAATAGTCACCATACTTTTTGCTGAACAAGTGATAGCAAAGTCATCCACAAACAGAGATTTACCCATCCCTGTTTTAACCAACTCGGCAATACTATTAATTTTCAGAATAAATAGAGTCACCGACAAGATGCTACCCTGAGGAACACCCATCTCTTGGTCATGAAGTTCAGAAAGTACAGAGCCTAAACGAACCCTGAAAACACGATTCATTAAAAAACTCTTAATAAAAGCTGTCATTCTACCTCTTAATCCCGCCTTATGCAGGTCTTTCATAATTCCGTACTTCCATGTGGTATCATAGGCCTTTTCCAGATCAAAGAAAACCGACACCGCATGATTACCACAGACAAAGGCATCACGAATAATTGATTCGAGACAAACAAGTTGATCAGTTGTACTACGACCATGTCGAAAGCCACTCTGATATTTAGATATAAGATGATTTTTTTCAAGAAACCAAACCAAACGAGCATTAATCATTCTTTCCATTGTTTTGCATAGACAGCTGGTTAAAGAAATAGGGCGATAATTGGTTGGATTTGTGGGATCTTTCTGCGGTTTTGGTATTGGAATAATTATGGCCTCTCGCCAAGAGTCTGGCAAATCACCAGATTCCCATATTGAGTTGAAAATGTCTAATATCACTAAGAGAGATTGCTTTGGTAGATGTTTTAAAAATTGGTAATGTATTTCATCTGGTCCAGTAGCAGTATCATGACATTTGTCAAGGGCATCATTTAGTTCTGTGATATTAAATGTAATTGTATTCTTCTCCATTATCAGATTTGAAATTGGGTTTTTGTTTTTCTGCAGTATTTTTGAAAGCTTGGAATTTTGGAGAATAGTAATTACTACACTCCTCAAAATAAAATAAGGGTCAAAAGTATTTTTGTGAAAAATGTTGACCAAGTCAGGACATAGAAACATTTTTAGTAAGGGTAATGGGCTAAAGGTTGCTCTGCAACATTTTAAGCACTTTTCACATGGTTTGCATGTCTATTGGCTTAGAAACTGACAGATCATGTGACAAGACACAAAAATGCTGATAACAGGTTCATGATGTCGCAATCAAGTTTGGCACATCTGCTTTATTTTTCGTCAAGACTTAATGAGATTCCCCACACATAATCAATAGTATTCTGCAATTGATAGAGTAAAGTTAAACAGTGGGTTAACCAGCATGGAAGCTGTAGGGATGAGGGGACCCCTTGAGCCCCCTCCCTATTTTGAAGGCTTTCCCACCAGTTGATATTCTCTCCCTGTCATAAACTTTGGCAAATCAACATTATTTCTGTATGTTTTGAGACTTAAAGTTAATGTCAGTATGAGGTTACATGACCCCTGACTACACATTCCATTACAACGCCTCCTCATGGACTGTACTGTGTACCCAGTGTTGAATCCTGTTGACAACATCTCAGTAACACCCACAAAGAAAAAAAGCAGATGTGCCAAACTTGATTGCGACATCATGAACCTGTTATCAGCATTTTTGTGTCTTGTCACATGATCTGTCAGTTTCTAAGCCAATAGACGTAAACCATGTGAAAAGTGCTTAAAATGTTGCAGAGCAACCTTTAGCCCATTACCCTTACTAAAAATGTTTCTATGTCCTGACTTGGTCAACATTTTTCACAAAAATACTTTTGACCCTTATTTTATTTTGAGGAGTGTAGATGAATTTTTTTGAAATTCATCTGCTAATATTCATTGAACCATGGTTTATGTTTGTTATGTGGGTTCGCAGAAGACTTTGGTATAGTTTTTGATGCTATATCCATTAATATATTCTCCAGTGCAAAAACTGAATCCTGCACATCTTGAAATGCTTGTTTAGTGATAGATTGTAAACAGAGGTTATTGTATTCAGCCCAGTTAGCTTTGTGTAGTTGCCATTTAGGAGTCCTTTCCTCCGGTAGTGGTTTATCAATGTCAATGAAGATAGGGAAGTGATCACTTCCACACTGGTCATCAGCGATTCTCCACCCGAAATCCATATATACAGTTGGAGAACAAATGGAAAGATCTATTGCAGAAAACGAACCAGAAGGTGGATGAAGATATGTATTAGAATTATCATTAAGAAGACATAATTCAAATTTCTCAATCACAGACTCCATTATCTTGCCGAGATGATTGGAATCAATACAACCCCAAAGATCACTGTGGCCACTGAAGTCGCCCAATAACAAAAATGGTGAAGGCAGTTGATCAATCAATTGGTCCATTTCAAGTCGACTTAATTTATATCTCGGAGGAATATAAACAGAGCATATAGTTACTGTACGGTGAAGAGTAACCTTAACAGCAACAGCCTGAAGATTAGTATTTAGTTGAATAACATCGTGAGGGATTCCTCCTTTAACTAATATAGATGAACCCCCGATTGCTCTGCCATCTATAGGAGAAATGGTAGTTTTACTATAACTGTCATAGCCTCTGAAATTACCACTAGAATCGCCAAGATGTGTTTCCTGTAAACAAACTACCATAGGATTATTATCTACGACCAAACGTTTAATTTCTTCGTAATTGGCTTTAAAACCTCTACAGTTCCACTGTATTATGCCTGCTGGTTTATTCATGGATTAATGTTAGTTATCTTTTTGGCAATTAGGCCTTTAATCTCATCATACCTGGCCCGAAGGCCTCTGCAATTCCACTAAATAATATTTGCTTGGTTTAGAGTAGTCATTTAAGTTTGGGTGGATTTTCCGCGTCCTTTTTCTTAGAAAGAGGACACAGCTTTGGTGTGGGCACCGCATCGGTTTCCATAGAATCTTTATCGTCATCCTCTACTTCAAGATGATCATATCGATTCGAGGTGACGACATATTCCCTGGATGCCTTTGTAGAGTCCCTAGAACGTGATCGAGATCGATCATTTTTTTGTGGTGGGGAAAGTTTTTTGTTTTGTTTATTTTTAGAGTTTCTTTGGAAGTGGTTGGCGTTTCTTTGGAGGTGTTCAGTGTTTGTTTGGAGGTGCTCGGTGTTTGTTTGGAGGTGCTCGGTGTTTGTTTGGAGGTGCTCGGTGTTTGTTTGGAGGTGCTCTGTATTTGTTTGAGGGTGGTAAATTTCATATTTGTCAAGGTCTGCGTTTGCGCAGTGTATTTCGGTTTAGGCTGAATAAACTGGTCAATGCGTTTGGGATTAGCAATAGACAGAGGCCAAATGATCTCTGTCTGTACCGAGATTGATTTTGTCACAGTTTCATTTACGGACTTAGTGGCTAAGGCGTATGATTTTTGTGTTGGGGTGCAAACATGCTTCCTGGCCTCGGGGAAGGAAATCCCAAGGGTATACTTGATACGCTGAATCTCTCTCTCCTGAGTCCATTTTGGGCAGTCTCTAGAGAAAGCCGCATGTTTGCCTTCGCAGTTTGAACAATGTAAAGGGTTCTTACATGATCAGATTTTCCACATTTGGCACAGTTTGCTGCCTTTTGACATTTATCCTTGTGGTGCCCAAATTTTTGACATTTGAAACACCGCAAGGGGTTTGGGATTAAGTGTCAATTGAGGCATTTAAGTATCCAACCTTGATAGATTTTGGAAGTTGACTCAAGTTAAATGTCAAGATGAGTATATTGGTGCCTAACCTAATACCATCACGGGTTGTCATAATACGTTTGACATCTGTGACGTGTTGGGACTTTAAGTTCTCAAGAATTTCTTCTTGAGAGCAGTCCCTTAGATCAGGACACCATATAATGCCTTTCTTAAAATTAAGGGCCCGATGTGGTGTCACTGTGATTGATGTGTCAACAAGGTTCAAAGAGGTGAGGAGATTTTTAGATTGTTGATGTCTGTCTACCTCTACAAGGATGTTGCCATTGCGTAATCTCTTCACCTCTTTCAGGGTGCCGGCAATACCTTGCAGGCCCCTTGAAATGGCGAAGGGGGATAGTTTAGATAGTGGTTTAGTTTGGTCAGTTCCCTCTATAACGAGGAAATGCGGCCAATTTGGAATCAATTCAGTTTCCGAATCCGAATTGAGATTGATTCGAAGTCGTTTTTTAGTTGTACCAGTTGTATTTTTTGTGGAAGCCATAATAATTTATTAAAATTCACCACCAATGGTCCCCACCCACCTTGGAGCCCAACAAGGGGATATCAAAAAGAGGGGGAAACCAGCCCTCTGATACCAAGGATACATCAGTGGTATACTTGTCTCCAAGTTTTCACAACTCAATTTCCCCTAAACCTTAACTGGTAGAGGGTAAGAGTTCCTTGAGCATTAAAAACTTAGCAACAACTGACTCGATTAAGCAGCTGCCTACTAGGGATCCTTTAAATGAGTGAGCAAAGAATAAGAAAATTGGAATTGAGGAAATGAGAAATCGGTATAAAAAGCAGAATCAATAGGATCCCTAGGACATCCACCACCAGCCGATTGATCAGGCCGAGCCTATCTGACCTCCCGTCTAGGAGAAATTAAGGCCAAAGCAATGTGTTGCAGGAATGCACTGCGCACAATACATCCTACTCAACTGCCAGGATCCTCTCTTCCTCCGACACGGGTCGCAGCTCACAGCAAACAAGCTGCCCCCTTTTAGTCGCCTCTTACGACATGCAGGAGGATACAGTGGTTCTATTCTATCCCCGAACCCACAGGGGGTAATGATTATCTGAAAGCTAACTTAATGTACAGTTGGTAAAGGCACTGTAGTGAAATTCCAGGGACATGCCAGTACCAGGTGTTTCGTTAGCATTCCCCACCAGAAGTTTCTTTTGCATTATGAATAGTTCTGCCACGACTAGGCCAGGAGATGCCTAAGTCATTCATCTATTGTATCAGTGCATCCACAAGTAGTGCGTGCATTGTTCCTTTTTCTTTTATATTTGGGGGCTGAAAATGCACTCCAGACACTTCGAACTAGCAAGCAGCAGCAACAAGTATTGTGACAAGTGCTAGCTCTTCTTATTACCAATCTCGTTGTTTGGAAGCAGGAATCCGAGCTGAATTGGCAGTGTATACTCCTACACGGTGACGGTTCCTGCTGAAGGACAACGAGCAACTAGTGTACATATTAAATTTATATTACGTTCGAGAAGGAAGTTTCCCTCGGATTTATTTAGGGTAAGCATTTACCATTATTAATTAATAAAAACCCTAAAACTGGTGACCCCGACGTTAGTTGAACTAAATAAAAAAATATTCACGGACATTTTTAACAAGAATGATCCGATGTCTATTTGCTGCTGACTCCAGAGGACTTTGTTTAATGGTGGATGCGTCAGATGTTGCAGTTGGCGGAGTACTTGAACAATTTCAAACTAAAGTAATGAAACCAATTGCGTTCTTTTCCAAACGTCTACAGTCAGCAGAGACTAGGTACAGTACTTTTGGTCGTGAGTTGTTGGCTATATATTTATCAGTACGCCATTTTAAACATGCACTAGAAGGTCGTCATTTCTACATTTTGACCGACCACAAGCCTCTTACTTATGCTTTCAAATCTAAACCAGATCGCTATTCGCCAAGAGAAATTCGTCATTTAGACTACATATCTCAATTTAGTATTGACATCCGTCATATTAAAGGTAAAGAGAATGTTGTAGCAGACGCTCTCTCTAGATATGATATAAATTCACTCAATGATAACAATCTGTCTAAAACCTCTGTGGATTTTGACCAAATAGCTCTTCAGCAGAAAACAGACCCAGAGCTAAGTAACCTTCGCGAATCGTCTAGTCTTCATTTTGAAGAAATGCCAATTTTAACATCTCAAAATACCATTATTTGTGATACATCTACTGGTCATCCACGCCCGTACATAACCCCAGAATTCAGGCGTGACATTTTTAACTCTATCCATGATCTATCACATCCAGGTATTAGAGCCACCCAACGTCTAATCACTCAACGGTTTGTATGGCCATCTATCAACAAAGATGTTCGAACTTGGACTAAACATTGCATTCAGTGTCAACGTTCCAAGGTACATCGTCACACTGTGACTCCGATAGGTACCTTTGCAACACCTGACGCTCGTTTCAGTCATGTACACATTGACTTAGTTGGTCCCTTACCAAGTTCGAATGGTTTTCAATATTTACTTACATGCATAGACCGATTTACTAGGTGGCCCGAAGCAGTGCCAATTCCTGATATCACTGCCGAAACAGTTGCTAAAGCTTTTGTTGAACGATGGGTAGCCAATTTTGGAGTTCCCTCAAAAGTCACCACAGATAGAGGTAGGCAATTTGAATCACACCTGTTCGAACACCTTTCACGACTACTAGGTACAAAGCATATTCACACTACTGCATATCACCCAGCCGCAAATGGGTTGGTAGAACGTTTTCATCGTCAACTAAAATCTGCTTTTAAGGCACAAAGCAACCCTAATCGATGGACCGAATCTTTACCACTAATTTTACTAAGCATTCGTACAACCCTTAAAGTTGATCTTGACTGCAGTGTTGCAGAATTGGTATATGGTTCCACTCTGAAATTGCCAGGAGAATTTATTGTTCCAATCAACAATTTTTACAATCTAGATCCTGCTAGTTATGTTGATCGTTTACGCAGGCAAATGTCAGAATTGAAGCCAAAACCTACAAGACTTAATCAACATCAAAGCCAAGTTCACAATGATTTATTTGCCTGTACTCATGTTTTTGTACGAGTAGATGCTGTTAAAAAACCTTTACAGCCTCCCTATCATGGCCCGTATCGTGTCATTGACAGAAAAGATAAATATTTCATTATATATATTAATGGTAAAGAAGATTCAATTAGCGTTGACAGATTAAAGGTTGATCATACTAATTTTGATGTACCCTTGAAGACACCGAGATCTGCCACACCGAACTCTACAACGGACAGTGCACCTCCAGAAAAACCAGACAGATTTACTCGTTCTGGACGTCGCGTCAGGTGGCCAAGCAGATTTGTTGAAACATAAAGTAACAGATATAATGTGTATAAATAATTATATTTTCCATGTTATCGATCACTTTTTATGCATTTATGATCTAGAAGGGGGGCTAGATGTAGTGAAATTCCAGGACATGCCAGTACCAGGTGTTTCGTTAGCATTCCCCACCAGAAGTTTCTTTTGTATTATGAATAGTTCTGCCACGACTAGGCCAGGAGATGCCTAAGTCATTCATCTATTGTATCAGTGCATCCACAAGTAGTGCGTGCATTGTTCCTTTTTCTTTTATATTTGGGGGCTGAAAAAGCACTCCAGACACTTCGAACTAGCAAGCAGCAGCAACAAGTATTGTGACAAGTGCTAGCTCTTCTTATTACCAATCTCGTTGTTTGGAAGCAGGAATCCGAGCTGAATTGGCAGTGTATACTCCTACACGGTGACGGTTCCTGCTGAAGGACAACGAGCAACTAGTGTACATATTAAATTTATATTACGTTCGAGAAGGAAGTTTCCCTCGGATTTATTTAGGGTAAGCATTTACCATTATTAATTAATAAAAACCCTAAAGCACCAATCATACAGTCTGGAGTGCTCTCATTTCAGAGAAAACACGAACAAGTCATTGGCGGATCCAGGGGGGGGCTAAGGGGGCTGTAGCCCCCCTAAAATCGTTTAAAAAGATATTTAAAAATCTGATACAAACGGTAAGGTATTCCCCCTCATTTCCCCCTCACTGTGCTTTGTTTTCCTCTCCCTTTGATTATTTCATTGTAATTTTTGTAGTACTGAAAAATCGTTCTTGATTCTCAGCTCCCCCCCCTAAAAAAAATTCTGGATCCGCCCATGCAAGTACGCATATTTTTTACATTTACATTTTCAATATGAATGCTTTTGAAGACATTTCTCAATAACTGAGACTCTGCATCGAGGTGAAATTTTCACAGGTTGATTGTTCAACCCTAACTACCCCATGTCCATCAAAATCCACCACCTCGTTTTGCTTGATTTTGGGGGGATTCAGTACTCCACAGTATAGCCCAGCAAATAGCCTAGCAAATAGCCCAGAGCATGTAGCCATGTGTACCAAATCCATCAAACTCCACCAGCTGCTTTTGTTGGATTCAAGATAGCCAAGCCATGGATGCTTTGCATTTGCCACTGTAATAATAATAATAACTAGATATAAGTTTTTGTCACAACAAAAACAAGGTGTTCGGTTGAAGTTAAAATGGTTACGTCATTAATTCGAAGTGTTGGAGAAGTCAAATGTTAACGTCTGTTGAAGTTCTCGCGAGAAGTTTATTTGAATACAATACAATACTGAATTTAGAAATTATTTTAATATTAAACTTTGACTTCCGGTTTGGACAGGAAGTAAGGTCAAATTGGGGTCACCTTTGTGTAAATACTTTTGACAATTAACAATCTGTACAATGGTACAAAAATGTCAATTTACCTCCTGTGGTTGTTGAGATATGATTTTTTTAAATATTAAACTTTCACTTCCGGTTTGGACAGGAAGTAAGGTCAAATTGGGGTATAAATATTTTTTGACAATTAACGATCTGTACAATGGTACAACAATTTTTAATTTACTTCTTGTGGTTGTTGAGATATGATTTTTTTAATATTAAACTTTGACTTCCGGTTTGGACAGGAAGTAAGGTCAAATTGGGGTCACCTTTGTGTAAATATTTTTTGACAATTAACAATCTGTACAATGGCGCAAAAACTGAATTTTACCTGTTGTGGTTGTTGAGATATGATTTTTTTTAAATATTAAACTTTGACTTCCGGTTTGGACAGGAAGTAAGGTCAAATTGGGGTCACCTTTGTGTAAATATTTTTGACAATTAACAATCTATACAATGGTGCAAAAAATTTCAATTTACCTCTTGTGGTTGTTGAGATATGATTTGTTTTCAATATTAAACTTTGACTTCCGGTTTGGACAGGAAGTAATGTCAAATTGGGGTCACCTTTGTGTAAATATTTGTTGACAATTAACAATCTGTACAATGGTGCAAAAATTGTGAATTTACCTGTTGTGGTTGTTGAGATATTATTTTTTTTAAATATTAAACTTTGACTTCCGGTTTGGACAGGAAGTAAGGTCAAATTGGGGTCACCTTTGTGTAAATATTTTTCGACAATTAACAATCTATACAATGGTACAATAAATGTCAATTTACCTCTTGTGGTTGTTGAGATATGATTTTTTTTAAATGTTAAACTTTGACTTCCGGTTTGGACAGGAAGTAAGGTCAAATTGGGGTCATGTTTTTGTAAATATTTTTCGACAATTAACAATCTATACAATAGTGCAAAAATGTCCATTTACCTGTTGTGGTTGTTGAGATATGATTTTTCAATATTAAACTTTGACTTCCGGTTTGGACAGGAAGTAAGGTCAAATCGGGGTCACTCACAACTGGAGTTTCATCTACTTGTTAAGTTCTAAGTACATGCCAAGTTTCAAGTTCATGTGAAGTTTGCAAGTATGTTTTTGTTTGCGGACAAGATGGGGGAGGAGAAGGAGAAGAAGAAGAAGAAGAAGAAGAAGAAGAAGAAGAAGAAGAAGAAGAAGAAGTAAAAAAAAATAATTTAAAAAAAACCGTACAAAAACAATAGGTGTTTCGGGTACATACCCGAACACCTAATAATTATTAAAAGGCACACAAATCAGTAAAGCAGGTGCCCAGGTGGACATCTCTCGGTGAAACCCCCTCTTACATTCCATGTCCACTATTAAGCAATCCGATTAGCGTAACGCTAAACTTGGCATTGATAGGATAAGACTAATTAATTTCTTTTGCACCGATTGTGTAAAGACCACTAAAGTTGTATAGCGCCCTCTATAGTTAGAATTTCTAACGCACAATCGTGGACACTGAATGTGGGTCATTATGTATGTTGGCTTGACGTCATCATGACGTCACTGTTGCGGTTTCCTGATTATCATGACGTCACTAGGTTTCATCTACAAGTTAAGGTCTAACTATGTGTGAAGTTTGAAGGTTTTTTAAACTTGGCAAGTATGTTTTTGTTAGCGGACAAGATTGGGGAGAAGAAGAAGAAGAAGTAAAAAAAAAAAAACGTACAAAAACAATAGGTGTTTCGGGCACATACCCGAACACCTAATAATGTGGACTTATATAGCGCATGTATCCACCAAACTGGTGCTCAAGGCGCATTATATTATTATCCCTGCTCATCAGGCTCATAAACAGTGTTGTAGTCGAGACCAGCTTGTCCGAGACCAAGACCGAGAGACCAACACCGAGAGACCAAGGCATCCGAGACCGAGACCTGCCCATTCGAGACCGAGACCAGCCCTTCCGAGACCGAGACTTTTATAGGGCGAGACCGAGACCGAGACCGAGACCGAGACCGAGACCAAGACCGGCAAAAAAGGTCTCGAGACGGTCTTGAGACCGAGACCAGGTCTCGAGACCTACAACACTGCCGTTTAAGGTGGCGAGTGAAGGCAGAGGTTGTCCCGTATGTCTCCGATATAATCTTGGAACAAAACTTGCACTCTGCACAGTGCTTTTTTGTTCCCTTTCCACCACCTGACAAATCCTTGTGGTTTTTGATGCCGAACACCACCACTGCCGATTTATTTGACATGGCACCACACTGGCAGGGCAATGACTGTTGTCTCAAGTTTATCGTAAACTTTGAGTTTTATGAAGCGTGCCAATGCCAAACTTTACCTGCAACGCAATATACGTGTACGTGTGTAGCATGCCCGACATATACCAGTGACATACACGGGCAACTGTGCTCAGCGCGGGTACCATTCCGAATTGGCATGCTGCAGCAGGTCAGGTCTCCATTCAAGCTTCAATATCTTTCGTCGACGCAACAGCCTGATAACTTGCACATTGGAAGTCGTTTGACACAGGTAAAGGACTACTGAATAAAGACTAGGTTAGTGCAAATGAGCAAATCTAATTTATAGAGGGCGCATTTTGCAATTTTAACATGGTGTTTTATTGTGAGCGAGCCGAGTTCGCCGTGAACATATTTGGCTATTTTCTCTGCAAAAAATGTACGTGTGTTGTTGTGGTCTCAACGGGTCTCGGGGGTAAAATCCGAGACCTTGGCGTCTGAGACCGAGACCGAGACCTGCCCATTTGAGGCCGAGACCAGCCCTTCCGAGACCAAGACTTTTATAGGGCGAGACCGAGACCGAGACCGAGACCAAGACCAGCAAAAAAGGTCTCGAGACCGAGACCAGGTCTCGAGACCTACAACACTGCTCATAAATCATTCCTGAAATCATCTCAGATCCCTGCGGAGTATACAGCTCAATTGCTGCCTTTACAGCGCATATAGGGCTAATCAAACACAACAACCAACTCTGCCCTCACAGGTACCCATTTACCCCTGGGTGGAGAGAAGCAATTATGGTAAAGTGTCTTGCTCAAGGACACAAACACCCCGGTCGCGGCTGGGATTCAAACCCACATTCTGACGACTCAGCCATCAGAACACAAATCCGATGCACTAAACCGCTCGACCACGGCACTCCAATCCCATCAAAGTCCAACTATTGGGGTACCTTTTTACTGGCATGTTGATGGATTTGGGATGGTTAGCAAAAATGCTGAGGGAGTTAGGGTTAATGTATATCTTAATTCAAAGATAGTGACCATATTCATAGGAGCAGTTTTTCTTTTCTTTAGGTGAGCAATGGAAAAGGGCTAGTAAGGTCTGCCACATTCATTTCAAAAGTCTCTCATAATGATATAAATAATGGATGATTTTTGTAAATTTTTCTTTAGCAAACAGAGCTAAAGTGGGTGTGGGTGGGTGGGAGTGTTTTTGACTCACCCAGGCTGGGTATTGGCTCGTCTAGTCAGGCCCATCCATGCTGTCCCATAAGACACCGGCATGGCCGCTGCCTCCTCATAGCTCATGGAGTTTGGGATTGGAAACAAATCCTGAAACAAGTACACATTAAATCATGTGATTTAACCCTCCTACTACTACAAGGGTCAAAATCAGTCAAAATGTTGATATACTTGCCAAGGTATATCTAGTGCACTTAAAAGTCAAACACTGACAAACCTTACGTGTCGTAAGTACATTTACAGGTCAAAATGAGTCAACCGTTTTTGACTGGTAAAAGCATTGTCTGGTATTGTTCAGGGTGGTCAAAATGACAGTAAACACCAGTCAAAAATGCCCCTGTGTGCACATTCGGCTCAATAGTCAAAACAGGCAGTTGATTGATTTTGACCTCTATAGCAACTTGCCACTAAAGTGCAGCTATAGTAGGAGGGTTAACCCATTTTACTTTATAGTTCCTGAGAATTCATTGAATCTGGCTCTGTGGAATAATATTATTCCTTTTTTGTTTAATTGTGTAATGATTAAATACTTGGGCCTACTACCATTTCCGAAGGGCAGTGTATTAGAGGTTTTTTCCTCCCTGGGTGTCACAGTTACAAAGTTCAAAAGTCATGAGATATCTGGCCTTCTTCATCCAAATTAGTCACCCATGGTGGGGAAAAAAAACACTTTTATCTTAATAATTGTTTACATTTCAGAATAGGGAGTTAAGGGGTTGTTGCGCAGAGAAGGTGCAAGAAGGTGCTTGTGGTAATATACCACAGAAATATGCACAAAAATTGTAATGATAAATTTTGATAAGTCTATTTTATGTGGAGTTAATTATCACGCACAAAAGTGAACATCCGGGAAAATGGGTAGCGGGCCTGGCTCTCCAAGAAGCTTATAGGGGCAGAGGCAGTTTAACAACTGCCTTGTTCTGGACTAGTTACCCCTCCCAGTCCTATTCACACCGTAAAGAGGCTGGTTATTAACTTGTCTTGTTTCGGTGCGAGGGGCTGGTTTCTTCAGTGTGGAGTCGTTGTAACAACTCAATGACTTAGTAGCCCCCACCTTGGAGTGGCCATTGGCCTTGTGTGGGGCGAATTTGCGTAAAAAAAGAAAGAAAAAAAAAAGAAAAAAAGCTAGAGGTTTGGACAAAATAGATGCTACTTCTTTCCTTAGTGGCTACTTCTTTTCTTTCAAGAAAATTCCGAGGCAAAGGAACATTTGTAATAAAAAAAAACTTAAATCAGGAAAAAACCTGAGAAATCACAGGCCTGCTTTAAAAAGTTTATTGAAATTGGTATAATTGGTGCAGTATGGCAGAACAATGGACACGGATTCATTGATTAGTTTGACTCATTTTTGACTCATTACCAATTAAAGGTCAAGAAATGCCAGCAAGCCAAACCCAAGACTTACATCTTCATATGCTACACACTCCTCGGCAAAGCCAGACCCCATTGCCAGACATCCCACGACACGATCTCCCTGGAAAAACAAATTAACATCTACTACAATTTTTTTTTTTTCAACTGGCAAATAATATTTGACATCGTGAAACAGAATTCCGCTTGGAAAACACAACATTGCTTATTTATTGAACACGTTAAAAATGCTACATCCTTAAAGATACATCGTCTAAGGCGATCCACAAAATAGAATTTATAAAGCGAACAAATTTTGAAAGATAATATGGACAAAAAACAATTATGAAATTCACATGTCGGAAACTGTAAATAAAAGTGATATTTCAAACGCGCTGATTCTGATTGACAGCCATGCTGGCCAATCGGAACACTGCCCACGCCCTCGGCCCATAATAAATTGTGTGGTCACATGCAAACCGAGGATTAGAACAGTGGGCCAGCATTTTATTTCATTTGAGTTTGGATTTTACTGGTACAGTTTCCACATTGAGATTGGTCAAAAGGTCAAAATCAGTCAAAATGTTGAGATACTTGCCAATGTATATCTAGTGCGCTTAAAAGTCAAACACTGTCAAATCTCATGTGTAGTAAGTACATTTACAGGTTAAAATGAGTTGACCATTTTTGACTGGTAAATGCATTGTCTGGTATTGTTCAGGGTGGTCAAAATGACAGTAAAATCCAGACAGAAATGCCCCTGTGTGCACATTTGTTTCAACAGTCAAATCAGGCAGTTGACTGATTTTGACCACTATAGCTACTTGCCACTAAAGTGCTGCTATTCACACCGTGCATGAGTCGTTGAGGGCACATGTTGTTAGACCACAAAAGGGCAGCGATAGTGCGTCGCGTTTAGCGTATTTTGCAGTTGATGTGCGTATGCGCAGAATATGTGCAGCGATCATTGGCTCGCAGAAGTACATGCGTGTGTAGTACCATAACATACGCGCATAAAGTGTACGCACGACGCTCACACGATGCAAAAGTGGATGTCATCAAAACACTGGGTGAAGATTCACCGCTAGAGGGCTACGATGTGCACTGAGCGGATAGTAGGAGGGTTAAAATGACTGTTCTCACCTTTTTAACGGAGCTCACTCCATCTCCAATGTCCAACACCTGACCAGCTACCTCATTCCCTGCACATACACAAAACAACCAACATGATAACCAATTGTTTAGTAAAGATAAACTTCGACGGCACCTCAGACAGAAAGATATCAAAGGATGTTTGATCATCAGATTTATACCAAGAATGTTTTAGGCCAAAGAAAAATTCTCTGGTTTCTGCACACGTCCCCTCAGAGACATAAATCAGCATTTTAAATTTTCTCTTTTGTGCTACGAAACAATGTCCAATTGCAGCCAAAATTGCTGGATCGATTGGAATTCTGCCATGCTGTGTATTAAAAGACTTTTTCACACAGGGGTATGAATGTGTGTCCAATTTGTGAGACCTCTCTTAGCCGCCAAAAATGCCCACGTGTGCACATTTGGGTCAACAGTCAAAACAGGCAGTTGACCGATTTTGACTTCTATAGCGACTTGCCACAAAAGTAGGAGGGTTGAAAGTTAATAATAATAATAATAATAAAGATTTGTAGTGCGCACATATCCACCCTGCTGGGCGCTCAAGGCGCAGAAACAAAGAAAAAACATGAATACAAACAATATACAATGATAGCATAGGAAAAAATATTATGTACTGAGATACATGTACCTACAATGCAATTACAAATATACATCATCTTTGAAGAATTGTGACATAAGATGAGTTTCAAGCATCGACATAAATCTAGTTATACTATGACAAGATTTGAGTTTAGTTGGAAGATGATTCCAGAGTCTCAGAGCCGCAGCAGAAAAAGACCTATCACCCCAGTTCCGTTTTGAAGTTGTCTAAAGTTTATAATTAAAGCTTACTTATATCAGCCCTGCGAAGCAGGCTGATATATTGTATCGCAAAAATTATTTCTTTCTTTCTTCGGTCAAACGGTCACGTGACTAAAATAAAAATGGCCATAACTCTAAAACTATTCGGCCGATTTCAAACAAACTTTGTCAAATCATGGAGGAATAAATGCGCCATCGAGGCATGTTCATAAATTTCGGCCAACGGTCACCCAGTGGTCAGTAGTGGTCATTTACTGAATATTTACAAAATGCTTCTTCTCCCACATTTTGTGGCCTATTGCGGCCAAACTTGGACAGATGTACCATTAACCTGTGCTACATATGGGGTGTACATAGATTTTTGCCAGTGGACTTATAATGGTCACTATTGGTCATTTCACATGCATAGCGAGTACTTGTGCATGAAAAACCTCGTTCCCATGTTCCGATCGCCCTGATTGTATTGTGCCCGCTGCATGCGCAATCTGCCGTGTGTCGAGGTGGGTGCATGCCCGTGGTGTATTACGCGAACGTCGTCGCACCGCATTACTGGCCTGCTCGTTTCAACTCCATGGTAAGATGCTGATTTTTTTTTGTATTGTTTATTTAAACAATATACAAAATAAATAAACTGTTTTGTTCATTAACTATACATTGAAATGATATTTAACGTTTTCAGTAACCATAATTTCTGGGTACAGAATTTTGTGTGCACAAACAAAACAGATGATTTCAGATTAATTTTGCTCTTCAAAAATCATTTCAAGTTCTATAAACGTCAGGCCATTCATGTACGTAGTATGGTCAACGTGATCATGCCCACAGTTGTTTTCCCCTATCGTTCTAGAGAGAAAATCACCGAATGGATTCACTTAAAAAAAATTCGGGTAAATGTTGGTATCATGTACTAAATAGTAATTTAAAAAATGTATAATCTAGAAGGATTTCAGTATCACAAAATTCTGTGTGAAATCATAATGCCATGTCCGGAAAGTAGGCAAACGTTAACGTCTGTGTAGGCCTAACGTTATCATTATTTAAACATGTTCAATACTCTGGTTATGCTGAGGCTATCATTAAACTTTAGTCTTCGAGTTGTTTACAGAATTCAAAATGTTCATGGCTTGAAAGGCTACTCCAATGTTATTTTTGATGCTCATGGACTCTGGAGCCTCTAACGTTAACTTAGCCCCAAATACTCCACGCCCGAGGCCACAGAACTTGGTTAGCAAAAAATAGGATGTTATCTGCAAAATTAAAACAAATGTCGTATTCACATTTTAAATTTAGTTTATAGGGCTGATATTCGTGCTTCGTGAAGCACATTAGCTCTAGTTTTCATCTGTATTTGGTTACAGAAACCAGCCGGTTTAAAAATTAAAAAAAATTAATCCAATTCTAGATAATCATTTTTTTTTTCTCACCTGGTATAAATGGGAGTGGCGGTTTGACTTGATACTGACCAGCCACAGTCAGTATATCAGAGAAATTAATACCACAGGTGTGGATGGCTACACGTACCTGTAAAATAAACAAAGACAACAATACAGGAAACTTTCATTGGAACATTGAGGATTTCCTTTTAGAGAGGAAACCAAATACTTTGAAATGAGATCTTTCACACATTAGTTGTCAGAAGCTTGGTTTAACAGTTTAAAAAAATTGCAAATATTCATTAACCAGTTCGCACCGGGAATAAAAAAGTTTCTCCGAACCCCGTGGCGGGTTTATTTTTACCGCACAAACACGACCAATGGTGCTCACCAGAGCGTGACCGGGGAGACCGCGTCTTCCACTGTATGCTTATGGCTCGTTGCCACGTCGACCGGGTATCTATACAAATATTCCCGAGAATCCTGTGGCGTGTTTAGACGCTCTCCGATCCGCTGTCCAAAAAAAAATTGCATGTATACACAGCCTCAAACGCGAACTGATTAAAACCATAACCCTCCCAAATCCTCCAAAATCCTCTTTGCTAAAGTGAAAGAATTTGAAGGATTGAGGTTACATGCTACATGCTCTTTGCTAAAGTAAAGGATTTTGGAGGATTGAGGTTATTAGGCATACTTGCCTTTCCATGGTACATGTACATCCATGTTTGTTGTAGTGATTGCAAGATCAGTGTTTTGGGTCGGTGGACACTGTTTATTGCTCCATGCATGCAGGGAGGGTCCCTGGCCATGTACATGTATCACAGATTAGAAACACATGTGTGCATACATGTCATGTGCTTGCTTTACTACTGAATAATTTTGGAGGATTCATGTTATGTGTAAGCAAATGGGCCTAGGGAGTTAGGAAGGATTCATGTTATGTGTAAGCAAATGGGCCTAGGGAGTTAGGAAGGATTCATGTTACATGTATGTGTAAGCAAATGGGCCTAGGGAGTTAGGGAGGATTCAGGTTATGTGTAAGCAAATGGGCCTAGGGAGTTAGAGCTAATGACGGGACCCACCATAAATTCTTTGAAATGAGACATTTCACGATTGTTGGATTTGTTAGTAGATGAAGTGCATATTCACCTGTCCATCTTCAAGCTCTTCAGTGGATGGTACCTCGCTAATGGTGAGAGGTTTCCCTAATTCCTTACACACTGCTGCGCGATGGGTATGTTGGACACCAGCTACGTTGTGCTGACTAACGGCTCTGTTTGTCTGCAGAGGGGCACTGCAGCCTCTGAAATTACACAGGGAAAAAAAAAAAAAATGATTAACATCAGTCATGTATGTAATTGAAAAATGTCAAACCATTAGGTTGGCATTGTGATACTTCTCATGCATTTCACCTATGCAGACCCGGACTCAAATCAAGACTATTTGAATCCAACTTTAGCACAAGGAGTGTCGTGGCCGAGCGGTCTAGCTTACCGGACTCAAGTTCTGGTGTTAGCAGCAGAATGTGGGTTCGAATCCTGGCCGTGACACTTGTGTCCTTGAGCAAGACACATAACCATAATTGCTTCTCTCCACCCAGGGGTTAAATGGGTACCTGTGAGGGCAGAGTTGGTTGATTAGCCCTATATGCGCTGTAATGGCAGCAATTGAGCTGTATACTCCTCAGGGAGCTGAGATGGTTTCAGGAATGATTTATGAGCCTTATGAGCAGGGGTAATGATATAATGCGCCTTGAGCACCACTTAGTTGGTGGATACGTGCGCTATATAAGTCCACACATTATTATTATTATTATTATTAAGTCAACATGCAACAATCTTCAATCTTTATCTGAGTATATGTACATTATTATGGGGTGAGGGTTTTCCTAGACTAGTCCCCTGTCTTTGTCCTATCAAGGTTAGTGATAGGCTCCGGCTGTACCATTCAACGGATTTCATTGGATACGAGTGCGAAAGTAACGTTACGACACACGCGTGTACTTATGCCATCCATATATCATTGGAGATATTGCACGTGGACACCCATCATCGCGCGCAAGGTCAAAGTTGAATCTCCCCAAAAACGTCAAACTGGGAGGCCGATATCTGGCGTAACTCACAAGCCTCAAAGCGTGACGTCGGATCTTACAGGCTTGGGTTTTCTTTCCACTTCTTTCAACTTCATAGAGCCTTTTACACTGAACGCATTGGTAACCTTTGAAGAAAGCCTGTATCATATCATGTGCCACAGCAAAGTTTGCTGGTATAGTCTGACAAAATGGCGGCACAATGTTTGTGAGTAACACTTGTAGCTCTGAATGGTGAAAAGGATTTAGGTAAAGACTGTTTGCGGTGATACCATGTAGAAATTCTCTTTTGAGTAGATCAAAAGCATACTGATTGAAACGTTGATAGGTTGTAACTAACCAGTTCTTTTCATAATCACTTACTACTCAAAAGAGAATGTTTTACATAGTGTCACCGCAAATAGTCTTTACTTACAATGTTTGTGCTTTCACTACTGTTTTCAATGTGGTAAATTCCAGATTATGAGTTAATTTGATTGAATTCAATTTGTAGTCGATAAATCTCAATCCGTTATCATAAATTAAAAAATTATAATAAATTAAAAAATGTCTATTGCGCTGTTTCCATTTTAAAATGATCAAAAGCGCATAACAAAAATAAACACGCCATTAAATAAACAGCTATAAATACAAACAAGAAATTAATGACAAATCACTTTTTTTTTATTTATTATTATTTTTTTTTTATTTATTATTATTTTTTAAAAATTAAATCAGAACAGATGAGGTTGCCAAGCCAGCTCCCAAACCTCAGTATAGGGTTACGTCTGTCCCGCCAGAGGAGGATCTATGTCAATGTACCCCCACTGGCATCGGTGATTTCTCGATCTTTCCCGGAGACAGACACCTTTAACCTACCTACTGTATACTAATTAAAGGAATATAGCCTAACTGGCTTGGTTCTCATCAAAAGTACAATTAAGTAAAGGAGAAAAAAAAAAAAAATTTTAAAGGCTTCATTAAAAAGGTATGTTTTAATCTTACATTTAAAAGAATCAAGTGTCTGTTCATTGTGAATGTGGCGCGGAAGTGTATTCTAGAGCACTGGGGCTGCCAATGAAAATGCTCTAGCACCCAGCGTAGCAAGCATCTTGCCCTTAGGGTACTCTAAAACAAAACAACTCTATCAACCAACAATAATCTATGCTGATGATGGTACATGTATTTATTTTCCATCTTAATAATCACTTCAATTATCGACATGATGTACCTCCCAGAACAAACTCCTGAATTAACCCTCCTATGACTGCAAGGGTCAAAATCAGTCAAAATGTTGATATACTTGCCAAGGTATATCTAGTGCACTTAATTAAAAGTCGAACACTGTCAAACTTTACGTGTAGTAAGTACATTTACAGGTCAAAATGAGTCGACCATTTTTGACTGGTAAAAGCATTGTCTGGTATTGTTCAGGGTGGTCAAACTGAAACTGCATTAAAAACCTGTCAAAAATGCCCCTATGTGCACATTTGAGTCAAATCTTCAGATACCCCAGGACCCGTAAACAATTTTGTAAAAACACATACATGTAAATACTCCCGAATGTATAAAATAACCAATATGAACACAAGATTCTATTGGTATGTGACCCGCTCTGCGAAAAAGGGTATTAAGGGACGCTATGCTATTACCCGTAAAGGGCTGTTCTACATGTATGTGGAGAGGGTGAAAACAAAATTCACAACGTGATTTTTTTGTTGTTGGTTTATTGGCTTCTATTATATCAATACTTTCATAATTTATTTACAGAAATATTATTATTGATGAGTAAAGATGAAAAAACAAAAGTTTAAATTTTACACATTATGCAAATTAGCAAAAATATTTGAAAAAATACTTCAAGATGCTTGATAATTCAAATTTATATTGCACAAGCATTCCTAAAGGAGCTCAAAAGGAACATAACTGTTGCTATGGGCATTCAAGAGAGTTTCTTCTTAGCTCATTTCTTTTTCCACTTGCTGTGTTTAAAGGGCTGTATCTCTTAAGGCACTTCCGTTAATTTGTACAATATGAATATGCAAAAATCAGTATATCTCCAGAATGCAAAATGCCACAGGGTTCAAACCTACAGCAAATTAAAGCTTATAATGTAACCAATTCAGCTATCTATGTAACTCAATTTTTAAATTTTGTCCCATAATACCCATTTTTGTGGAGCCGGTCACATATAGAGTCATAATAAATATGGACTTACATGTACTGTAGTAATTTCCCGCCTCTATATTGAAAGCGACTCGTAGCATTCCCATTCCCCACACAAAAAAAGTTAACAACAAGTCAGAGACCTCCATTTATGTGGCTTAAATGTTCAGTCAAAATTTACGGGTAATTGGAACCGAAAAATGGAACCAGATAAATGGCACTTTAGGTCGGGTACCCGGATACCCGGCACAGCCTTAGTAAGTACAGTGTAGTACAAATTTTCCCCTCCAGTGGTCCTAAAGATGTATGTGTAATGGATTCAAGGGGGAAACCCCAAATCATTACAACACCCATGAGGTTAAAGCTAAACCAATAAAATACCCATTGATAAGATTTATTGTCATGTAAATGTCAACTGCATGTATTGGCTCATGGTCCCAATTCAATGAACAATACACTAAACCAGACAATAACATGAAGTAAGAATATACAGACCAACACGTACACGAACCCATTATTCTACTTGAAGCTTCAAATGGTATAGAATGGGGAAAAAAGCACTCCAGCTTAAAAAGTAAATCTCAAAAGAGGAAGTAAAGGGAAAAATTTGGTCCACCAAAAAGGAAGTCTTGAATTTTTTTTCAAGCAAACGGGGAACATTTGAACAGAAAGTCTTAACAAATAAATGGTGTTTCCTCTGCGATGGTCTTCATGAATGTAAGGAAAACGATACAGAGGCTTATCTCTAGGCCTGTCAATTTTGTGAGACAGTTGTCGTCATCGTCGTCTTCTTCAAGGAATTATTCTGTTGCCTCGGCAACATTTGATGTAGAGGATGCTGATATGGATGACAGTAATGATGTACATGTATTTCCTTATGACACAGGTGAGTACCCACTTTTCTCCCCCCTCACGCCTGGAATTTCATGGAGACCATAGAAGCCATGGCCTCCATTGCCCTGGTCTTGGTGCACCTAGACATTGGTGCACCTAGATATTGGTGCCCCCTAAAAATGTTCCCATAGACATTTTGATATTCTTAATATCTTTTGACCCCCCCCCCCCCTGTTTTTCCCGATCTTTTCAATCTGCTGCAGTTGAGTTATGGAACAACTTACCAGATGCTGTCAAACAGGCCCAAACATCAGAACAATTCAGAACCCGGGTTAAAACGTATTTGTTCAATTTGTATAATTGCTAACTAAAAGCACACAGGGACCTCACGGTGATATGCGCTATTATAAGAATGGTTTTATTTATTATTATTTTTTTTTTAATGTTATTATTCTAATGGAAGTGCCCTTTATTCAGGAAAAGTGCCTTACCCCTATATGAATATAACTCCAGGCCTGACATGCAGGCATTTAGAGGCTCAGTCGGCAAATGAAGCATCCAAGGTACTGGAACGAGGGTTGGTCCAGAATAAATTTTCAGTCGGCAAACCTAGAAGCTACATACATGTATAGGCTAGCTTTGCCGACTGCCAATGTATCGTGTTTCTAAGCACTGAAGATTTGCAGAGTTGTTTGTTATCAATTGTCTTTTACTTTATAATACACTGTATTTTACTCATGGAAAGAGCTGCAGTTTCAGGGGATGGTCGTGTCCCCCCCCACCCACCACCCACTTCAGAGATTGTCCACTTTGGGGGGAAAACAAAATAAATTTGTTCATATTAGTTTTCCATCGGTAAATTTACTCCCAAACAAATCTTTGCCTGGCTACACCATTGATGTCAGTCAGCAAATTGGCTCCCACACCCCCCCCCCCCAAAAAAAATATGCTTTCACTATACCCCTGCTGACATGTATCAAGAATGTTGGTGTTACTTATCTCATCAACCACCCATAAAATTTTGTAGAAATGCAACCTCAAACTACATACATGTACAGTTGTGCACTGTAATCATGTACAATGTAGTAAACATTCTCAGTGAAGGACTTGATCCAAATCACCAAACCCCAGATGTCTTTATCCTGCGGGTAAAGACCAAGTGTCCTTGGGCCATGCATGTACATGTACCTGCAACGCTAACTGAGCACTATGAGTCAGCAATAACACCAAACCAAATTGTTACACTCTGACTGGTTCTGTTTTGCCAGCGCCACGTGCGCCGGCTTAACGGTGGTTGGATTTTGAGAAAGACTGGTCCATATCAGTCATTCATACAACACCCATGGCGACACGTCTTGCCCAATCAGATTGTCAAAAACTTTCCGCGGCTTGATCGTGATTACAGACTTCCCTTTCCCTTGTCTCTGCTAAGTGCGCTTACACACATAGCTTAGGTGGAATTCATCCTGCTACTGATAATGATATAAATAATTTTCATACCGAATGCCAACTCTTTAATGAATGAGTCAGTGAGGAAAGATAAAATTAGGCCTGACCCTCTTCTTAATTAAAGGTACTATTCACAGCTGCAAAGCCAGTGTATACCTTTGACAATTACTGAATACATTGTAACACATGTACATGTAAATATTATCTAAAAGTTTATTTGATGTGTACTTGGTAAAGATACCAAACATCCTGTGAAATTATTCCCCCTGAAGTGAAGAGAGAATACATTTCTGCCAACTATGGTTTACGCCTCCCAAAAAAGTCTCCGGTTTCTGGTCACAGGTCAATTTCAAAATAGGTGCGGCGACACGCTTTTTTTTTTTTCTTTTTTTTTTGCCAACCACTAAAATATGTGATATGTATATGACATAAAACACAATAAAGGGGGCCACTTTGCATCCGTCACGTTAGCAGTTTTTCTAATGGTTGTTATTTATTTTAAGTACCTGAAACCGACCAAAAAGTGTTTCAACATGTGAATGGACATGCAGGCTTATACTAGAACTAATTTGAGTTGATTTATTTAATTTATTTTATTTATTTTTTTTTTTTTTACCCTCAAATTTCCATAAAAATTGGACGGAAAAAGTTACCGCACTTTTCCGTCCATTTGTTGATAGAAATTTTAGGGTAATTAAAAAAATAATAGTAATAATCAACTCAAATTATCTTTAGGATAAGCATGCATGTCTATTCAAATGTTGAAATTCTTTTTTGGTGGTTTCAGATATTAAAAAAAAAATTACAACCATTAGAAAAACTGCTAACGTGAATATTTGTTGAAACTTGTCAAGTATGAATAATAATAATAATAATAATAATGTGTGGATTTATATAGCGCACGTATCCACCAACTAAGTGGTGCTCAAGGCGCATTATATTATTATCCCTGCTCATAAGGCTCATAAATCATTCCTGAAACCATCTCAGCTCCCTGGGGAGTATACAGCTCAATTGCTGCCATTTCTAGCGCATATAGAGCAAACCAACTCTGCCTTCACAGGTACCCATTTAACCCCTGGGTGGAGAGAAACAATTATGATTAAGTGTCTTGCTCAAGGACACAAGTGTCACGGCCGTGATTCGAACCCACATTATGTTGCTAACACCAGAACTTGAATCCGGTAAGCTAGACCGCTCGGCCACGACACCTCATGTACATAATTGACCTTTTAAGCAAAGAACTATCGGTGTTTATCCTTGCTTTTGAAATACTAAATTATATTTTAATTACAACTATTAAAATGGAAGGTACAACATCGGAGAACTACAAAATGACTGAATGATTATCTGATAGCTTGGAAATCAATCATCCTGAATAAAAACATACCTCTCCCTGAGGTGCTCTCATTTCAGAGAAAACACTAATGAAATGCACATTTAGAAAAAGTTGCTGCATCCTGGGCTCTCCCTCGACTCCTTCCGAAAAATTATTATTGATGTTTATAAATAGCTCACTGGTCTTACTAAAGAGAATATGAGGTGTTTCTCTACCTGGAAAATGTGGTTTTTGACAGCCATTTTGTTGAAAAAGGACTGATACTTCTTGGGGGAGAATGTTGATCCAATGATCCTAACTATACAAGTATCCAATATAAAATTTAAAAAACAAGTGTACTGGAGCGAAGACGCAATTGCAAAACAAATAGATGATGTATGTACATAATAATAATAATAATGTGTGGACTTATATAGCGCACGTATCCACCAACTAAGTGGTGCTCAAGGCGCATTCTTTTTTTTACGTGCATTACACAACACACGGGACCAACGGCTTTACGTCCCATCCGAAGGACGAAGCAATTATGGTTAAGTACCTTGCTCAAGGACACAAGTGTCATGACCGGGGCTCGAACTCACACCCTGCTGCTGGCAACACCAGAACTTGAGTTCGGTGCGCTAGACCGCTCGGCCATGACACTCCATACATGTACGTGATGTGTGTTCCACCAACGAAATAACAAGGATCTTTATGTTAGTATTTTTAGCACCAAATGATGTCAAACAGTGAGATATACTGTAGACATGTATTGTTCGCATGAAAATTGTACATATGTTTACACATGAACAATATTTGCACTGTACTGTCAAATTGTTTACTTTAACGGGACAGTATCGTCACGATCACAGCAGACTTTCAACAGCGCATGGAATCGGTGTCTTAGTTTATTAAGATGAACACAGTGACTGAAGATCACTGGCTCATTTATACAACGGCAACAGTAATATGACCGTACCATGTGGGATAATATATTCAGTCACTGAGTTAATCTAAAACTAGCACTAGTATGATTCCATGCCCTGTTGATCATAACGGTATTGTCCCTAATAAAGGTTTCCCAGTTAGTGACAGCCATCGAGGATGTACGTGTACTGTGCAAGGTCATGAAACAACAGGTTCTTTCAATCAGCCTTTGTTAATATTAATCCTTCTTCAGCAAAACAAAGACACAAAACTAATAAGAGCTTTGTACAAGGAAATAGTGTACACTGTTGTTTGTTGATTGGTCATACACTGATGAACATACAATGTATCAACAAGGACGTCCAAGGAAATACATGTACATGTAAGGGTTTTTTTTCTGTCTCTGTAAATACTAACCCTGTTCTGTTTCAAGTTTCTGTTCCATTGAAAGACTCAACAAAAATAAGTCATCAGTTTTGAAATGAACAAAGAAGTCCTGAATTGGTCTCCCTTTAAAGGTACAACTGTGATTAACAGGCAATTGATCACACCAACTGTAACCCCCCCTCCCTCCTTCCTTTTAATTGGTTAAGTCACTCTTTAGGATCCAGATTGACAGCTCAGATGGCTTGTGCTGATTCGATGTTAAATGCCCATTACACGTTCAGAATCCAGAGCTTTCACGGTTGTATGCTTTAATTGTAATTTTTTGCACATTATAAATGAGTGAATCGTGAAGCTCAATCGTACCAAGAACCGTTGGAAAATTTTTATTGTTGCTAAACTTTGCTCACAGTGAAAAAACAAAGTCATGTGTACTCAAAGTTGAAACTTAAATGCTTGTGTATACATGTAAGGCCATAAGGGTGTGTATACATGTAAGGCCATAAGGATGTACATACACATGACCATGAAGCTATACATGTATCAGTTTCTCCTGGTTTCCCTTCCAATGTTAGTAAATGGTTGGTCTGAGATCAGACAAGAGGCGTCATTTCTATGGGAGTTTTTTTCGGCCAGCAGAAGTCATCCGTCACAGAGTGATTTACCACAGTCAAGGAGAGGGGAGCTGCATGTTTGGCCTACAGGGGAATACACTACACTTTAAGAAATGTCTTCTTCGGTGCAGTCTTTGTACAACTTTTTGCGTGTCAATTGCTCTTCCTTCTTCAAGAGATCGGAGAATATAAAATATGGAGAGAAGCAGAAGAGCAGCAAAGGCAAGCTTTCATTTCTATTAACCTTAGTAAACAGTTACGTCTTCAGTAAACTGTTCTCTTTTGTGAGTCCTAAGATACAATTGTACATGTGTACATGTACACGTATGTATCATATTGTAATCAAACACAAATATTTTATACATGTCCGAAAACGTGAGTAACCAGCATTTTTTTTCTCTTATATACATGTAGCGTACATGTAACAAAATTCTGAATTTGTTGTTGTGCTGAGTAAGATCTGGGTATAATGCAACTACATGTATATGTACATGTACTGTGAGAAAAAAAATGATCAGTGAAATATAAGTAAGGAAATTATGGCATTAAGAGTGGGGCCCAATACCTCAAAAGTGTAACGTGAGTAACCAGCATTTTTTTCTCTCTCTTGTACAGCGTGTACATATTTATAAACAATTTCTGAAATTTGCAACTACATGCACTGTGAGAAAAAAATGATCAGTGAAATATAAGTAAGGAAGTTATGGCATTAAGAGTGGGCCCAATACATGTACTTCAAAAATGTAACGTGAGTAACCATGGAATTGCTTATATACATTGTGTATACGTGAACATGTATCCACTAATATTATTATTTACATGTGTATTGTTAACCAGTTCGCGTCGGAGGCTGTGTATACACGAAAAAAAAATTTGCACCGTGGATCGGAGTGTCTAAACACGCCAAAGGAAACTCTGGAATATTGGTATGCATGCTCGGTTGAGCCACCCGTGTACGGTGACATGCACGGAAGACGTGGCCACCCGCTGTGGAAGCTTCCATTCACGGTGTGTGTGGGGGGAAAATAAACCCGCACAGGGGCCCAGAAAAACTTTTTTATTCCCGACGCGAACTGGTTAAATACATGATGTGCATGTATGGATGATTAAATAAGGTCCAAAAAAAAAAGTCTCTGGTTTCTGGTCTCCGCGCGCGTCGCCTCAGACCCATGTGTGGGCATTTTTAATTTTCTTTTTTTTGTTGCTATGAAACGATGTCCAATTACAGCCGAAATTGCTGGATCGATTGGAATTCTGCCGTACCGTGCTTTAACCAGTTCGCACCGGGAATAAAAAAGTTTTTCCGAACCCCCGTGGCGGGTTTATTTTTACCGCACAAACACGAACAACGGTGCTCACCAGAGCGTGACCGGGGAGACCGCGTCTTCCACCGTATGCTTATGGCTCGTTGCCACGTCGACCGGTAATCTATACAAATATTCCCGAGAATCCTGTGGCGTGTTTAGACGGTCTCTGATCCGCTGTCCAAAAGAATTTGCGTGTATACACGGCCTCCAACGCGAACTGGTTAAACAACTTTTTCACATAGGGGTATGAACGTTTGCCCGATTTGTGAGGTCTCTCTTTTAGCAGCCATACTCTGTATGAGAAATTTGGTCCCCGCATACGAATTTCCCTGTTGGCAAAAAAAAAAAAAAAATACCAAAAAAAAAAAGTGCATTACCGCACCGATTTTGAAGCCGACCTATGACCAGAAACCGGAGACTTTTTTTGTTTGGCCTAATGAACTTCCTCCTCTTATGTTTTGCCATCGTGCATTTTCATATTTCTAACTGTACAATCTGAAACTGAAACATGTAATCAATCTTCGCTTACAAAATGACATTGAATGCTACAATGCTTGTATTGTAACTGAACAATACATATAGTATATCATTTCTGTGTTGTACATGTCACTTCTATTTTTATAGAATTTGTCATTCAAAAATAACATGTCAAACTTACCCACTTTAAAAGCTGTATTTAATCTTTCCTAGAAATAATTTTGTTATAAGTTTTCAGAAATACACATGTGTATGAAGAAAGAACAACTACATGTATATGGGTCATTCCATGAACGTGGGACACTTTGTGTTTTCCATGTATTTCAGATATTGGGGCCTGTGCTATTCCTTACATCGTACGAGCTGATGATTATAACTTTCACCTATTGTTGCATCTCACACAGACCTACTATGACAACAAACAAAAATTTCTTGGGTCTCCCCTATTTTGATCCATTAACTTTAGTCAGTATATTACACAACGTAACAAGACACGGTGTCCCCTTGTAATTTTGTTACATCGTTAACCTCATATCTGGTGAAGCAGGAAGTAAATACATGACACCAGTTTTAATGTTTGTATCTATTATTTTAAAAGATGACAACCTACAAAACTATGATAAATAAGGTAACAAAACTGATATTTTTTTTCTTTATTTAATGAACTTAAAATTTTGACCTCCATGTCACACTTTGGGTCCCACGTTCATGGAATGACCCATATAACATCTTTGATAGCTGAAAGTTCACACCACTGTTGTTTAACCCTAACCTTCCCAAATCCTCCAAAATCCTCTTTGCTAAAGTGAAGGATTTTGAAGGATTGAGATTTACATGCTACATGCTTTTTGCTAAAGTGAAAGATTTTGGAGGATTGAGGTTATTAGGCATACTTGCCTTTCCATGGTACATGTACATCCATGTTTGTTGTAGTGATTGCAAGGTCAGTGCTTGGGTCAGTAGACATGCATGCAGGGAGGGTCCCTGGCCATGTACATGTATCACAGATTAGAAACACATGTGTGCATACATGTACATGTCATGTGCTTGCTTTGGGCCTAGGGAGTTAGGAAGGATTTAGGTTATGTGTAAGCAAATGGGCCTAGGGAGTTAGGGAGGATTCAGGTTATGTGTAAGCAGGTGGGCCTAGGGAGTTAGGAAGGATTCAGGTTATGTGTAAGCAAATGGGCCTAGGGAGTTAGGGAGGATTCAGGTTATGTGTAAGCAAATGAGCCTAGGGAGTTAGGAAGGATTCAGGTTATGTGTAAGCAAATGGGCCTAGGCAGTTAGGAAGGATTCAGGTTAAATGTGTAAGCAAATGGGCCTAGGGAGTTAGGAAGGATTCAGGTTATGTGTAAGCAAATGGGCCTAGGGAGTTTTGGAGGATTCAGGTTATGTGTAAGCAAATGGGCCTAGGGAGTTAGGAAGGATTCAGGTTATGTGTAAGCAAATGGGCCTAGGGAGTTAGGAAGGATTCAGGTTATGTGTAAGCAAATGGGCCTAGGGAGTTAGGAAGGATTCAGGTTATGTGTAAGCAAATGGGCCTAGGGAGTTAGGAAGGATTCAGGTTATGTGTAAGCAAATGGGCCTAGGGAGTTAGGAAGGATTCAGGTTATGTGTAAGCAAATGGGCCTAGGGAGTTAGGAAGGATTCAGGTTATGTGTAAGCAAATGGGCCTAGGGAGTTAGGAAGGATTCAGGTTATGTGTAAGCAAATGGGCCTAGGGAGTTAGGAAGGATTCAGGTTATGTGTAAGCAAATGGGCCTTGGGAGTTAGGGTTAATGCATGATGTATACATGCAGTACATTGTGTTACATGTAGGTAGCTTTTTTTCTGACATTACCAGTGTTGTACCTTTCCCTTAAAGGGACAATATGATCATGATCATCAGGGCATGGAATCAGAGTGCTACATGTAGCTTTAGATTAACTCATTGACTGACAATAATACCCCACATGATAAGTTCATATTAACCGTTGCTGCTGCATCAATGAGCCAGGACCGGTAACTTTCAGTCACTGTGTTCATCTTAAACTAGGACACTGATTCCATGTCCTGTTGAAAGTCTGCTCTGATCGTGACGATACTGCCCCTTTAAAGGGACAGCAAAAGAAACCACATATTACATGTACAGAATGTGTGCATGATGTTTAGACACAAAGTTTGACTTTTTTTTTGTTTTGTTTTTTTTGTTTTTTGTGATAACTTGGATTACGGAATTTTTTCTCCCGAAATTGGGCGGCTAACAAAAAAAATAAACAAAAAACAAACAAAAACACCACCGTTTATAATGTCCGCATGGTTTTTCCTCCGTAAAATACACAAATATTGGTATAGGCCTAATAATAGCATGCGAAAACGATGTGATGACACGTTTGAAGGAGCCATTTTGGACACGACGCGATGCATGGGAAACAGTCACAACAACAACCCGGCTGTCACCGCGCCGGCGGGTGCTTGAGCGCATGGCATTCTGGGATTGGACTGCCGCCCACAACATTTTCAACTTCCGTATGGGCCGATTCAGTTAGCGCATTTCCCGGGATTTGATCGTGAGTGTGAAATGACCGTGCATGTTCCCGGGAGCGACCAGATCGGTACAGTGTGAACGGTCGCTGGGGTGTTGGTGGGGTTAAAAACTCCCGGGAATTTCCCGGGAATTTTTTTCCCGGGAATTGGCTCTGTAGTGTGAAAAGGGCTTAAGAGGAATATAAGTGGTCATCATCATGCACCACAACAAAAGCTTCAAACATTTCAATAATGCAAACTCACTGCACTTGAAATGTTGTGTGCTTAAATAGTACATTTGATAGAATTGAAAGGGTATCACTACAGGTAGACGAATAAATAAATTTTGTTTCATGTAGATCTACATGTACATGTATACATGGATAGTTTATTTTTTCATGAACATATTTTCGTTTGCAGATATCCATATCATGCTTCTGGACAGTCTGGGAACTGGGAAGTGTATCTTTAACATGTACATGTATATTTAACATGAACAGTGAATTAAGATATACTTAACCAGTTGACGTCGGGAATATATTTTTTTTCCCGGTACCCCGTGCGGGTTTATTTTCAGTGAAAAATCTGAAAAAATTTCTAGCCATTAATAATTTTTTTTGTCAATGAAACTAAGTTCGGACACCCAAATAAACACCTTTACTCATTGACATTTTGAGACTTAAATGGCTAGTTTTTTAATTACGGTTGTGTTTGATCAGCACAATTAGACCGTTGGCAAGCCCCGATGCAACGGCCTATTAGCGACCGTGCCCGGTCGAAAAGACGGCATACCTGGAGAGAGATCGAATGCCTCGTAAACAATGGATATAAATCCCTCTTTACAAATCCCTGGCTGGTACGTCAAAGGAACAGGTCTTGGATAAAGGGATTAGGCAAAAATCAACGAAAAGAGTGAACTTGTTCAGTATTTGCAGTGAGTTTTGTCCGGGGCCACCGAACCGTGACCCCATGGACTCGAGAAACGATTGCGTGTATACAAGTCAGCCGCCACGACGGCACGCCACGTGTGGCGTGTTGACAAGTCTCCCGGTGACACACACAAAAATCGGAATGCGTGTTTAGACGCTCTCCGATCCGCTGTCCAAAAAAATTGCGTGTATACACGGCTTCCGAAGCGAACTGGTTAACATGAACAGTGAATTAAGATATACTTAAGACTAATTGCGGTGACACCATGTGAAATTCTCTCCTGAGGACGATCAGAGCATACTCTCCCGAGGACGATCAGAGCATACTCTCCTGAGGACGATCAGAGCATACTCTCCTGAGGACGATCAGAGCATACTGATCGAGTTGTAACCTCCATTTTTTTTCAGAACTAATTACTACTCAATAGAGAATTTCACATGGTGTCACCGCAATTAGTCTTACTTATCCTCTTCACCATGCAAAGCTACAAGTTTTACCAAAATATATACTTATCATTGACACATGAGGGCACTATCTGTAAAATCAAACTAGTAACTCGGGACACAAGAGCACTAAAATGTCAAGGTTTACAAAAAAGACCTTGCTAAACATAGCAGTGATTAACCCTAACCCCTAGGTATTCTGGTTAGGAACCTTCCAGAATCCAAAATCCATCAGTGCACTTTTGGAAACATGCCCTTATCTTCAAAATGCACCATGCATTTTTGTTGATCTTTCATTTTCAGCGCTTATAGCGTATACTTCTTGCCAGGTAGTAATTTTGCCCCATTTGAAGAGGTGAAAGTACCAGTTTCCAACAGTGCTGAATTTTTCCAAAAAAGTACACCTTGGGGATTTTGGAGGATGTAGGGTAGTTACATGTAGGGTTAATACATGTACCTAAAAGAAATTACATGTACAGTATTGAAATACTCAGTTTTAAGTAAGAAAATGCAACAGATCATAGAAATGACTTGAAAGAAGCCCAAAGCCAGAACGTCAATCTACTGTTATGCAACAAACCAACCAAAATGTTTATACTGTTACTTCAATGGCATCACAGATTTTCTCAAGAATATGGACAATTCCATGGTTACTCACGTTACATTTTTGAGGTATTGGGCCCACCCTTAATGCCATAACTTCCTCACTTATTTCACTTAGTCTTTTCACAATAGCTGCATTATACCCAGACCCTTACTCAGCACAAAATAATAATTTCAGAAATTTGTTTGCGTATGGTATATAAAAAAATGGTATATAAAAAAATGCTGTTTACTCACATTACGTTTTTCGGACATACATGTACATAAAATGTTGCTATTTCTGTTTATTTAACAAATTTCTGAAATTATTTTGTTGTTCTGAGTAAGGTCTGGGTATAATACAACTACATGTATATGACATAAAACACAATAAAGGGGGCCACTTTGCATCCGTCACGTTAGCAGTTTTTCCAATGTTATTTATTTTTAAGTACCCGAAACCGACCAGAAGTGTTTCAACATGTGAATGGACATGCAGGCTTATACTAGAACTAATTTGAGTTGATTTTTAAATTTTAAATTTTTTAATAATTTTTTACCCTCAAATTTCCATAAAATTGGACGGAAAAAGTTACCTCACTTTTCCGTCCATTTGTTGATGGAAATTTTAGGGTAATTAAAAAAATAATAGTAATAATCAATTCAAATTATCTTTAGGATAAGCATGCATGTCTATTCAAATGTTGAAATTCTTTTTGGGTGGTTTCAGATATTAAAAAAAAAATTACAACCATTAGAAAAACTGCTAACGTGACGGTAGGAAAGTGGCCCCCTTTATTGTGTTTTATGTCATATGTACTGTAAAAAAAAACTAATGAGTGAAATATGGCATTAAGAGTGGGCTCAAAACCTCAAAAATGTAACGTGAGTAACCATGGAATTGTCTATAAAATATGCAAATTTATATATTTTGTACCAACCACAAAGTGCAAAGAAAGGCAAAACAAACACACACAAAAAATGGCAATTAAAAAGTTGCACACTGACGTCAACTTGAATACTGGGCTGTGTGTTATGTTTTTACATTTATGTTAAAACTTTCCTTTTTCTCAGCACTTTTGTAAAGATATTATTTCCACATCAATTTGTAAATTTATCTAGAGATTGCACAAAGTCTTCCAAGGTCCTTATAAGGACCCATACAGTATTTCTCTACCATTCATAAATCACATCAGGTTGTGTACTGTTCACTAACTGCAATCAGTTTCTTGCTCTATCTATAAAGACATGGTCATAAAATGAGGATGGCATCTGTGGAATCTTCTGCAGTTTAGGAATTTTGTCAATGAAAATGATGATTTATATCTCAGAGATCCGTCACTGGGGGAGAAAAATATTATTTGGGAGGCGGCCTTAAAGGAAAGGTTTAACACTGGTTATGTTGGCAAAACTCCTTCTATACATTCAACAGGGCATGGAATCAGTGTCCTAGTTTAAGATGAACACAGTGACTGAAAATTACAGGTTCAGTTATATGCAGCAGCAACGGTAATATGACCTTATCATGTGGGGTATTATTTTCAGTCGCTGACTTACATGTAATCTGAAACTAGCACACCAATTCCATGCCCTGTTGATCGTGATGATATTATCCCTTTAAGGTATAGGTTGATAAGTTGCATGTTCCATGTAATTTGAGTCACTTTATAAGATTAAACAAAAGTAAAAGTAAAACTGAACAGAGCATGTACGCAGTACACATTTGATGCATACACACAGATGCATACATGTAGCTGAAAAATGAAACAGAAAGAAAATTACCAGAGAAGTTTCTGTTCACTATACATTATGATCTTACACAATCTCCACACTTCTATGTTCAAGATCACAGAAGAGTACATGATACACGTTGGTCGGGTTTGTTCGGTTGATGAACAGCCAAACCACACTGTTATAATAATGAGCTGCATGTACCTGCAGTAAAAACCATCGAGTCGGCACTCAGTGATCGTTTTGAGTGTTTACTTAATTACTTTGTTTGAAAACAAGCAGGAACAGAGAGTCCTGACACTCAGTGGTATCCTTAATGTTGATGAAATTCCAACACGCTTTTTTGTGGCAAATGCGAGTTCTGAGCCTTCTTTAAACCCTACTCTGATTACGTGCACATGCACACTTGGATTGACAATTCTTCATCTTCTGTCACTTGTGTTTACCTTTAAGATATGAACTGCATTATAAGATATGTCCAGTATTGAGTGAGGTACTGTACGTGTACTTCGGTGTACAGAAACTTTGCACTTTAAGTGTGTACATATTGTACACAGGCAAGGAGTGCTCCACCTAAGTACAAGTACATGTATGTATTATGCATGGAGTCCTGATGTTCATCACTTGAGGTAAGCATATGTACTTTATAGCACTTTGAAAGATGAGTTTATAATTATGACACAATGAAATAAGCTGCAACTTTCACAGGTTGGTTTCTTTACGTACATGTATGTACATTTTTACAAATTTGCACAAAAATTACCGAAGGTGAACCAGCATTAAGTCTGTATATTGCACAGTCATCGCATAATGCTCTGTGCTTGCACATTATAAACTACATACACTGTAGATACAGGTACACACATGTTGTTGAGCACTTGGAACACAAACATGGTTAAGTGCATTTTTGGCGATTTTGGGGTTTTTAGCTCTCTAGCTTATGCATATGTGTACATCAGATAAACGCCATGCATTGATGGTGAAAATTGCAAGAGAAATAAGAGCAGATTTCCATTTGCACATGAACAGAAACCTGATTTTTTGACTTGTCCAAACCAATTGACCTTACGTGTGTACATTTACAGGTCAAAATGAGTCGACCATTTTTGACTGGTTAAAGCATTATATTGTTGAGGGTGTTCCAAATGACAGTCAAAAACAGATAACAATGCCCCTGTGTGCACATTTGCGCCAACAGTCAAAACAGTCAGTTGACTGATTCTGAACACTATATAGCTGAAGTGCCACTGAAGTGCAGCTATAGTACAATGTAGGAGGGTTTAATGCCAGTTACACTAAAGTTAAATGGATCTGTCATCAGTGCTGATTCTACTTCTGTCAGTACTGGTTCTATTCAAGAGTGGACACAGGAAACCAACCCATGATAATAAGTATCATCTGCCTTTGGTTGTGGTCGAGTGTGTGTCCTCTGTTTCTACCCACACCATATATCCTGTGTTCAGTCTACAATCACTCCCATTTGGCTTTACTTCCTCTTCCTGATCCTTTTTACTTCAAATAATTTTGACATACATGTACATGTATGTAAATTGTGTTCCTGCCTCCGTGCTTGTACATGTCACACAAGTAATTTTTGTTCTCTCATGGTCAGTTACATTCTGCGTATTGTGCATCAAAAGATGAGCGTTTAATAGAAATCGTTATCTGAAAGTCGGTGTAAAAAAAAAAAATCGTGCTACACAAACCAGCACATTTAAACTGCACTCACTATTACTGAAAAGGGATCAACCTTTTCCATTCGGGGAAAAAAAATTGGGAGTTTTAGGAATGCTTTACAAATGAAGGATATTGACAATGTAACAACGAATAGTACGTTTCCACGGTAAGGACCAAGACGACATGAATACGCGGCAACAAGACTTGAGGCAGCAAGGCTTTATTTGGGTAAGTTTTAACAACAAAAATGTCCCCAGCTATCAACAAATTTTGTGGATATTTCTAGTTTTTTGTTTGCAAATGAAAACTAATAAGGCCAAAAAAAGTCTCCAGTGATGATTTTTTACATTTTTATTTGGTAATCTTTTTTTTTTCTTTTTTTTTTTTGCCAACCAATAAAATACATGTTACATGTATACACGGTTATTGGAACCATACCACATTTCCAATTCACAAATCAGGCAAACGTTGTTTAAAACAGCGCTGCGGAATTCCAATCGATCTAGCAAGTGGCAGCAATTGGACATTGTTTCATAGCACACAAAAGAAAACTAAAAATGCTGACACGCGGGTCTGAGGTGATGCGCACGGAGACCAGAAACCAGAGCCTCTTTTTTTTGGGGGGGGGGGGGGGGCCTTAGACCTCTCTTGTAAATTAAGGTTCAAACAAGTAAAACCATTCAGTTGAAACTTCAACAATTTTATTTCTATAAATATTTGTCGATCCTCATGAAGTATGAATGTTCTGGACATATGTGAAAAGGCACAATTGTATTTGAGGTTTATCAACTATTATGAAATATTATATACAAACACCGTAACTCTACATGAGTTACGATAATCACAACTAATCACCAACAAGAACAAGAGCACAGCCTGGCTGTACAATGTACCGGTACATTATCTAAAAACTGAAGATACAATGTACCGTACAAAAAGCGTGTAGTACATAGACAATTCATCAAAGTTTGACCCCGAGTGAGAATTACATACATGTATGTAATCACCGATTAAGTTACCCAGGATGGATGGATTATGTAGACATATCATGGGAATGACATACATGTACATGTACATGTACATGTACTGCTCTGGAACTCTCACAGCTTTCTGGTCATTTGCAAATTAACTTAATACATGTGTACAGTACGTACACACAAATACCAGTCAACTCGCCCACTGACAAACTCGCCCACTGACAAACTCGCCCACTGACAAACTCGCCCCCTGTTGGTACAAACTCACCCCCAAGTTTGTACCAGGGGGCGAGTTTGTCAGGGGCAAGCTTGTAAGGGTCGAGTTTGCCAGGGGACGAGTTGACTGGCATGTGTATAATCATATACACATGTACATGTACTAGTTAGAAGTCTGTTAATTTCTTAAACAAAGTGTGCCAGCTTGCTAATGTACCACAATCCACGGCATTGTTCTCCAAATGAGTTTTGGCTATGGGTGCATTCGAGTAGCTTCCCCGGGTCGACCCGGGTCCGACTCCGGAGCGTTCGAGTAGGTCGGACGTCACTGCCTGGGCTTACCTTAGTCAGCCTCAAGTAACCTGCTCGCGAAGCAGGTCACTTGAGTCAGACCCGGGTTAAGTGACGTGACGTGACGTCACTTTGGGAATATTCTGAATGGCCGTCATTTTTGTTTTCAGTGCGACAATCCTGAAGATTGAAATACATTTTCATCCCTTAAACTATTAATTTGTGAGTAGAGACTGTTCTCATACTAAAAGACGTGTTGATTTGTACGAACCTGAGAAGTAATAATTATAAGATCATTGGTTCCTTTTTTACCCGGGAAAGAATTATTTTGCAATCGTTTCCTTGTAAATATTTTGTTTTACAAAGTCCGTGTGACCTTTGACATTCTTCACATCGCTTTAACGACCACAAGAGGGTGAACGTTCAACGAGATGCTCGTTCGATTAGGTTGTACTTGGGACTCACCCATGTGACGTACTCGGGTTACTTCGGGGAAGCCACACACCCTATTATTTGTACCCTGCTTATTGGGAGCATCACGGGAGAAGCACTTGATGCCGCTTGCTCGTCCCAGAACTAAACGAGGTGCAAACTAAGTAAATGGAGACAGTAACTGAGTTGCACGGTCCAAATAATTTATTGAGTGCGTTTTTAGTGTATTATCCATTGTAAACACAGCTCTTGCGCACTTTGGCAAATCACACTGAATGTAGACTTTGCTTCTTTTGAGCCCTTTAACGTCAAATCTGTGGAATTCAACACCATGAATGACCAAAATCTATTGTTCTTGGAGTACAACACAATAGATTAATTACACACCAGGCACACTTTGTGTATGTAATATACTTCTCTGCAGCTGAAAGACACACTGTATGTCAGTGAGTGTTCATTATGAACAAATCTGCCATGTATACACGTAAATTTGTAATTTGGGAAAGAATGTCGTATCCGGCCGCCACTTCTTAAGGGCTTTTTTGGATTTTTTTTGCAACCACTAACCAGTTAAAAAATAATTCTATCGATTTTTGGTGGTACAGAAAGCGAAAACTATCTTTAAAATCCACTTTTATGATGGTTTTCGGACTTGATTTCCCTTCTAAAAAAATCCTCCCCTTCAGAAAATAGAAGGATCCTATTATAGTTGCCACTACGCATGTACATGTACAATGACCGTGTTGGTCACTAATTGTGGAGTTTACAAGATCAGACTGACATGACTGTGGAAGTCATCATATACCAAAAATGCCTGATTTTTCATGAAATAAATATCCTGGAATAATTTGAAGTATATGTCCATCATCATCCATATGTTCTCCACCTTACCAGGTAGGTAAGATTACATTATTGGTTATATTTAATGAAAAATAGTGGCGGCCAGATACGACATTCTACTCGTAATTTGTATTCATTCAAAATCTGTTAATGCCTTCACTCAATCTCGCGCTCGACCTTCTTTTGCTCAGTAAAAATCACATGATTTATACGTTAGTCTTCTACATGTACAATCATAATCAATGATAAACAAAACAATACCAAACTTTTCAATGACATTTTTTAAGACGATTTTTATTAACCCTGAACCACCTACCTATTTTGGCTAAGAATCTTCCTCATTCCGCCAAAATCCAACACAATGCACAAACATTACCACCCAACTGTTGTACTTAGCTGTAATTAGGACACCCGGCCCCATGCAAAGTATCCCTGTCAGGGCTATACAGTACACAGTCCATCAAAATACAACACCATGCACAAACATTACCACCCAACTGTTGGACTTAGCTGGAATTGGGACACCCGGCACCATGCAAAGTATCCCTGTCTGGGCTATACAGAACTGAGTCCATCAAAATACAACACCATGCAGTAACACTACCACCCAACTGTTGGAAATGGGACACCAGGCCCCATGTAAAGTATCCCTGTCTGGGCTATATACAGAACTGAGTCCATCAAAATACAACACCATGCAGTAACACTACCACCCAACTGTTGTACTTAGCTGGAATTGGGACACTCAGCCCCATGCAAAGTATCCCTGTCTGGGCTATACAGTACACAGTCCATCAAAATACAACACCATGCACAAACACTACCACCCAACTGTTGGACTTAGCTGGAATTGGGACACCCGGCACCATGCAAAGTATCCCTATCTGGGCTATACAGTACTGAGTCCACCAAAATCCAACAAACCCTGCTGTTGGTATTTGAATAGTTTGGGGTGGTCGGGGTTAACGATTTAATAAATTCATATGAATTTCCATGCCTTCATCTTCACCTGTTTAAAACCTCACAAGTTGTTGTTGTCCTCTTTCGGCTGCTCCCGTTAGGGGTCGCCACAGCGGATCATGATCCGCATATTTGATTTGGCATAGGTTTTACGCCGGATGCCCTTCCTGACGCAACCCTCCCATTTATCCGGGCTTGGGACCGGCACTAAGCATGCACTGGCTTGTACATCCCCAGTGGCTGGGTTCAATTCGGCCCTCGCAGCAATTATGGTAAAGTGTCTTGCTCAAGGACACAAGCACCATGGTGGTCGCGGCAAGACTTCGAACCCACACACTCTGACGACTCAGCCATCAGAACACAAATCCGATGCACTAAACCGCTCGACCACTGGCACGGTGGCACCCCACGTTTAAAACCTCACAAGAGTAATTTTGTAATTTTGTAATTGTAAATTTGTAATGCGCATTTGAACATCTCATTATGGAATTTGCGCAATATAAGTTAATAAATTATTATTATTAATTAAGAGTAGGCCCAATTGAAATGTTTGGTCTGTTTGGTCTCAAATGAAACTGAAAGAGAATCCTGAATGTGATGTTCAACTTCAAGTTACATGTATCGTGGGAGGAGTTCAGTGTGTTTCGGTCAAATAAAAATTATTGGGCATTGTCGAGAATGGCAAGTACACAAATATTTGTACAGTGTAGCTAGAATTTAGGAACCTGTACGGTCAAACAATAAAACTTTATGTCACATTAACGCTACTCGAGCATGGCGACTAGTAATTTTTTACAATTTTTAAAAATTAAAACATGTTACTAACGTTAGTCTTATAAAATACGATGATGATGATATCTGTCAATCTGATAATGATATGGCCTTCTGCGTGGCTGGATATCTCTTCCTTTCTCCTTGACCTTGTTGTAAGCAATAGCTCTGATGAGTAAACTAGGAGCTGTCTTACATTGTAAGCCTTGACAAGTGAAGCAGACGGGTAGAATGTCGTATCTGGCCGCCACTATTTTTCATTAAATATAACCAATAATGTAATTTTACCTACCTGGTAGGTGGAAAACATATGGATGATGATGGACATATACTTCAAATTATTCCAGGATATTTATTTCATGAAAAATCAGGCATTTTTACGATGAGTTCCTCAGTCATGTCAGTCTGATCTTGTAAACTCCACAATTAGTGACCAACACAGTCATTGTACATGCGTAGTGGCAACTATAATAGGATCCTTCTATTTTCTGAAGGGGAGGATTTTTTTAGAAGGGAAATCAAGTCCGAAAACCTTCATAAAAGTGGATTTTAAAGATAGTTTTCGCTTTCTGTACTAGGCTTGGGCGGTTCCGGCGGGTACCCGGTTCTACCTGATTCCAAATTGAGAATCGGAACCGCGGTTCCACTCTTTTAAAGAACCGGTACTGAAGAGTCGGTTCCGGAACCGAGTCCTTCAAATACCCGGTTCCCAGAGCGGCTGGGAGCCGAGCCCCAGTCAGAGCCGGCTCCAGCAAAATACCCGACTCTGAGGACCAACCCGGCTCCAATTGAAATATGCAGTTTTCTGAGCTCAAACTCTATAGAGCCGAGAACTGGCTCCAGTCAAAATACCCGATTCTCTCTGATGAGTGACCGACAAAATGTGTAGACTGCAGCAAACTTGTGAAGGCGCCACACACACAACTGATGCAAACCGCAATGTCTGTGCATTAGTAGTATGCATTGTGCGTCACCGAGTTGTTTATAATTGGCCCCATAACATGGATACTTTGGTTATGGAGATGTTAAAACAAAATTGTTAAAAATGTTGACAGCACGTGTCTTGAGAAGTGGAGTGATCAAGGTGGCCCTGTAATATGGATTAAACTTGTGACGAAGTTAATAGTCATGTTGCTAGTGTTCTTTATGTACTTTCAATATGGCATGGACGGAAGTACGGTACCTTGTGTATAGGGGGTGGTACAATTGCTTAATTACACTAACCCCCGTTTATAAATTGGCCCCCCCTAACATGGATACTTTGGTCATGACAATGTTAAAATGTTTGTTGACAGCACGTACGTGTCATGAGAAGTGGAATGATCAAAGGTGGCCCCGTAATATGGATAATCTTGTGACGAAGTTAGTCATGTTGCTAGTGTTCTTGTAATGTAATTTCAATAAGCATGGACGGTAGTATGGTACCTTGTGCATAGGGGTGGTATAATTGCTTAATTGCATGCTCCAACCCCTGAAGCATGTGCATGCAAAGCCATGGCATGTACTACCACTGCTTGTAACGTTGTTTGCTAACGGTAGGATAATGCAAATCTCTAATTTAGCTTAACGTTTCCAAAAAGTTTCTTTAAAGTTTCTGAAACATATTTTAAATTAAACAACATTATCATCACTGCATTTACGGTTGAAAATTGAAACTCCTTCGCTTCGTATCAGGGACACAACGAAGTTTGAATAGACCGTATGTTTTATTATTTTCTGTAATCCTTATGTTTTTCTTTGAATCTCTCAGAACTGTAACGAACCGGTTCCAGAAATTGTGGAACCGCCAAGCCTATTCTCATTCTGTACCACCAAAATCAATAGAATGATTTTTTAACTGGTTAGTGGTTGCAAAAAAAATCAAAAAAAGCCCTTAAAAAGTGGCGGCCGGATACGACATTCTTTCCAAGCAGACTTCTAGACTACAGTCAGTAGATCATTAGATGTTTATTTTTTAAAGTAAACAAGACATGCCCCAAACCTTGGGACAGATGGGGCATGGCTAGGCAGATTCACGCAAGCCGCCGCTGGCGGCGCACTTCAAAAGCTAATTTTAGACATCGCGATTGTGACCGACTCACTCACATCCGGGTTCTCGCGAAAACGTTCCCCCTGGCTGTCCGTAGCTCGCGTTGTCGCTGTGCGGATTAATCGTTATTTTTTAAACAGTGATTCGGTCCTGCATGCTGTAGATGCCATCTTAGATTCATTCATAAATTTTGCTTCGTTTCAATGCAAAATATCCGAACTCGGACGTTAGAAATATCGCCGTGTTTACGCACCGCTTTTCATCATTGTGCATGACGGAAATTCATCATCAATTTAGAGGTATTGGATGGTCTTCACGAAACTTGAAACCACGAAAAAGGATACACCGTATCGTGGTTATCTTAATTGTCAGTCGATGCCAACTGTAACGCTGGCGAAAAACAGTGCAACTCGCGGAAAATGATCCGACAGCAAATTCAAAACAAAATCACCGCTATCGGGCGATTTGACTCGCTGAATCGTATCACGACGCTGAATCGGGTGTCACGCACGGTGGATTTTGGTATTCAATGAGATTTTTGTTATAAAAGGGGTACATGCTAATTGCTATATAGACACTTTGTTAGTAGGCCTACTACAAGGATACGTTGCAGGCAAATGCGGTCACAACTTTTCAAATGAAACTGGCCTCCAAAATGACGAAATATTTAAATCAACAAAAATTCGTAACTTTGCACAGGGTTAACCTATCATGACCATTGACCCCTCATTTTCTTTCTAATTTTTTGCTCTATCCAGTGATATGACATTTAAAAGAATTGAAGCAACTTCAAATTTTCATGAAACTGCCTAGCATGGCTGGGGAAATGCAAATGCCATTTGTAATGATTAACGTTATTGATGGTTTCAGTAAAAACTTGTTCTACCTGGCGGCTGATCGGAGGAGAACTTCAGGTGGGCACCGGAAAGCAGCCATTGTGACGACAATTCCACGCCTAAACATGATGACATTCAAAGATTTTTATCATGTTCGATGCTTCGAAGACTGAAGTTAGCCCTAGGCCTAGCGAGTAGATATAGCATACACACCGCGCGCCAAGCACGTCAGTCTAGTATGTCCGCAATAAGTATATTGCGCCCTCTCTTGTTCCCAAACTTTCTTGTCAATGCAAAGTATTCGAAGTCAAGCACTGATTTCTCGACGCCAGCCTATTTTTCATCTAGCCTCGGTTTGGTCCCTTGGATCTTTATATACGCCATAGAGTTATACAGTGTGTCTCAAAAAAAATGCAAACAAAATTTAACGGAATGCCAGACGTAGAATGAGTAACCAACATAGATAATATAGGTATGGTTTGAAAGATACACCTTTCCACTATTAAAATGAGACATCAAACGTCCAAATCTGAAAATTTTTGACAGAGTTATGAGTACTTTTAGAGAGTCATGAGTACTCCAAGAGAGGTCAAATTGACGTGGGACCAAGTTTTTAAATGCAGTGATAATCGATTTTGTTTAGATGTGCAAGTGTTGCAATGTGGATGAACTGTTCATGATTACACCCCTTCCCCCTCAACATGCCCTCCCTCTCGCTCGATACACAGGCGACATCGTCTCTCCATAGAGCTATAGCTCTATGGTCTCTCCATGTCTCCCATCGCTCTCCTAACAACATCTGGAGTCTGCCGCAGGACGTCAATCTCAGCTGTTATTCTGTCACGGAGAGTCTGCAGGTCCGGAGGGGGAGTCGTGTACACCTTGGATTTCAAGTATCCCCAGAGGTAGAAATCACACGGGTGAGGTCTGGAGATCTCGGTGGCCATTCATGCACATGATTCAACGCTATGACACGGTCTCCGAACGCTTCATGAAGGCGGTCTCGGACAGCCAGTAGACGATGAGCCGGAGCGCCGTCTTGAGCACACTTTTCTTGGTATCAGTTTGTAAACATGTTTACTAGCTGAACGCACATGTCCAATTCCTAAACATCAATTTTCAATGGCTAAACACTATCCGTCCTCGTGCTAAAAATGTTTAGCATGTAAACATGTTTACAAACTGATAGCAAGAAAGTGTTTCGAAATTGTGTTTACTCGCTAAACACATTTTTGTAGGCCAGGCAATTATCCACACAGAGGCAATTAGGCTACCTTTGTCCCAATGCCTAAAATTGAAAACTTGGTCCCATCGTCAATTTGACCTCTCTTGGAAAAGTACTCATAACTCTGTCAAAAATTATCAGATTTGGACGTTTGATGTCTCATAGTGGAAAGGTGTATCTTTCAAACCATACCTATATTATCTATGCTGGTTACTCATTCTACGTCTGGCATTCCGTTAAATTTTGTTTGCATTTTTTTTGAGACACACTGTATATAAGAACGTCTGTATAACTCAATGATATACGCCCAAAATGTTTTCAACGAAAATCTGGTTTTAACTCAACAATGAGTGCGGGGTATAATTACGCCAATCCTTCTGGCCACGCCTGGCTGAAGCACAATCAAGTATCAAGTCCCATGGGTCATTAGTGTATGATCATAAATATTGTTACTTCTCTATTTTTTTGTCTATACATAGTATAAGTATTTGTTAGGGATTATGTGAGTAACACGGTCAAAACGTAACGTCACTGACTACTTTTTGGGCTACTTTTTTTGCCTGTCTGCATTATGGTAACGAGAGCATTCTATTTGTCGTCTGCATGATTAGGAGAACATGAATAGTTAAAAACTTGTTTTCTGATTAAATTGTTTTCATAACCGGTGCCATCAATTTTTTGTCAAACGTGATGTTCTGGTTCAAAATCTCCAATTCTAATTCAGAAAGTGATGAACACGGACTGGGCTAAATAAATAAAACAACCTACCAGCACATGCAGCAGGACGGAGCAGTAAATTATTGTACATTTAAGGGGTTGTGGTTACGCCTGTACACTTTCCCAACCTAAAATATTTTTTTAAACTTTGAAATATTCGGGTGGAAAAAATATTAAAACAACAAATGTTGTGAACAATTTAGGAAAGTTTGAGAACATTTTGGGATTTTTAGAGCTAAGTGAAAATTTTGGCCAATATGGAACACTTTGGGAATTAATTATAGGGAGTTATTTGGAGACGTTTACGGGACTGGGTGGATATAGAGGCGTTTGAGGGAATAATTATATAATATGCTCTCGGGGGTAAATATTGAGCGTTGACATGACTTCAGCTTTATTATACATTACCATTTTATTGACTGTCCCGTCAAAGTGCAAAGCAATCACGGAATGGGGATTGGGGTCCGCTAAGGGACCTGGAAGCTTCATAGGCCTAAGGTTATTATAGGGCCAAGATCATTTAAAATCGCCAATTTCAGTTATCACCCTTGCATGAACGTCTCGTCGTCCTACCCATAGAGAAAGGTCCGCTACCCCATACCGCCCCCAGAGTAAATTTTAAGACTTAAACACATTTGGATTGAAAACAAATAAAGGAATAAAAGTTTGTCTTAACTGCCTTGGGCATTTATGAATATTAGCCTTGTTATAACTTTTTGAAAGTGTTGTGACAATTTTGAGAACTTTTGATTTTTTTTCTCTCGATATTTTGGGCTAATTTTTGGGAAATTGTTTGATGTCTCATGTAAAAGAGTATAACTATGTTAACTTGATGGTATGAGCCAGTCTGTAAATAGGCATATTTATTTAGTATGCCTATAGTTTTAGCAGGGTTTATGGGTTATGGTTCTTAATGAACTAAATAATTGGTACGACTCTAGCTTTACCTGCCGTACTGCTTTCTACCAGCTTTGGAACTTTGATTCAAAGGTACAATTATATACATCATGCCTATCATCCCGGATTTGACGGCTTTAGCATTCGAATATGGGGCGAGGGAGGGGGATAGGTTATTGCCCCGCTACCAAGACCGTCGGTTGTGAGCCAATCGGCCTTTTATACCGGTCATTTTGGTTGGTATCAAACAGGCAATATCCAATTCTATATTAATAACGTTACTACATTGTATTCCCTGGCCTGACATGGAAGTATGATGGGATTCAAACATAATTATTGGCAAAAAAAAAGAAAAAAAGTGGAAATCCCACCTCCCCATCCCCCACCTCCCAGGGCCGGCCCCCATCTCCCAAGGCCGGCCCCCGCCCTGAATCTTGTTCCAGAATTAATTCCACGCTCGCCTCGCAGAACGGCGACTTGTAGAAAGTCTAGTTCTCGACTTCATGACCACAAAGTAAATATTTATTACATTTGTTGAAATGAAGTTGTGCACTGTACTGACAGATGACTATACAATATATAGCGGCCATCGCGCGCCAACGCATTTTGTGACGGTAACTTTATAATCAGTAATTCACTTCCTTATTCGAGTCAGTATCGAGATAATTACCATGTTGATGTTATACTTTCGAATTCACCATGGCCTCTCCTCCACAATCGGTAAAAAAGAACGTGCATCTGCTGAGGCAAAAGTTTGAGAGTGATGATGACAAGCAGAAGATCAGTAGAGGAAGATCTCAGACTGAATTTAATGTTGCCGGTGTCACGATTAGGACCCCAAAGGAAGCGGGTCTAACCAGGAAACACACTGTTGGGGCCAAGGGTCCTACGCCTGTCAACGACGGCGGCGGTGGAAGGGCGTTCCTGCTGGTGTCCCCACCCGGGCAGAAACCCAAAATTGCGGCATCCAGTGGTACTGATCAGTTTACTAAAAGAAAAGGTGCTTTCGATGTCCAACTGAAAAAGGATAATACAAACTCAAACAGCGTTAAAGTTTCAAAAACTACAGCAGTTCAACCGGAGATCAAGCAAGAATTCCCATTGAACATGTTGAAGGCAAAGAAGAGACCTGCACTGCCTTCAAAACAGAACAATCTGAACTTACTTAAAAGATCACAAAGTTGGGAAGTTAAGCCTGTTGTTAGTAAAAATGAGAATACTGCAAAAGGTGAGTTTCATTTTTAAATTTGATGTCGACCACCGGGGATGTTTTAACATTTCCAAATTCCAAAGATTTCAACTGACATTCTCTCCATCACAGGCGCGGTTCTAGAGACATTAATTCGGGGGGCTAACATGATAATAACATATTATGTGTTGATAATATATTGTGTTGATAATAATTATTAATATATGTTTGATCGGCATTTCATGTGTCCTCATAACTACAAATCCATGTACTATGGGCAATATTTGGGGGCTATGAAATTTATTTTGGGGCTGAAGCCCCCCCTAGTCCCCCCGTAGAACCGCGCCTGCTCCATCATTAACATTACCCCTCCTCCTCCCGAGTAATCAGTTTTAAATTGTGAGTAAAAATATTGAACATTTTTAATTAACAAATATTTTTGAACTTGGTAAATTTATTTTGGAAATTTTAAAATTAAACAGTTGAATAAAAAAAACAATGGTAGACCCCAAATTATTTTCAAATGTATTGCAAGGAGTTTATTCAGTGATGATTTTGAATTATTTATTTATTTATTATTATTTGTTATAGGGCCCAAAAAGTGTGGAAAGGGGAGTGGGGCCCCAAAATTAAACATTTCTGCAGTGCAAACTTACAATTTGAGTAAGTATTCTTTGAGAACCCCCTCTCCGAGATACTGTTCGGCCAATAGGACCCTCTCCTACAAGGAAGCCAGGGGATGGGGAGGGGAAGGGGAGGGGCAAGTTGGAGAGGGTGGTTGCACAAAGAAAATAAAGATGACCATAACAAATACAATGAGTTTTAAGGGAAGTGAGGTAACAGTTTCTTTTATTTTACATGTTCCTGAATCCTGACTCAGTCGGAAACAGCTGTCAAAGTGTTTTGCTTGGAATGTTTAGGTGTTCGTGCGACAGCGCGAACACCTCTTTGAAATTGTTTTTTTTTTTTCTTTTTTTTCTTTCTTCTCCTTCTCAAACATAGTTCCAAAGTTCACAGGGCCTTCAAAATTGACACATACTTAGACCATAACATGTAGTTGTCAATAAAGTTGTAACATACAGTTTCAGGTAAAAGTTGTGACGTCATGGTGACGTCATCAGATATCAAAATACACAAAAATCCAATTTTAATCTTACAGATCTTGAATTATGTGACATTTCGTACACAGACCCAATCTGTTATAATGGTCCATGATAATTGATATGGTATTTGGACATGCTTTCAAGTGGACGAAATTATTATTGACATGTGACCTTTAAAAAAATGTGACTGATGACGTCACCACCTGTCTGGCGGCAGGTTTAGAAAAATAATAATTTTCTATCTGAAAAACCATAGGAAATTTTAATATGTCTTCTGTGAATAAAGTGATTAGTGACATCGAGCATCTTTTCAAAAAATATGTTTGATGACATCATCAAAGATCAGAGTGCCCCTTAGTGGCAGTTTTAAAAAGGGATTATTTAAAAATCTCAGAAATTGAACCAAAGCAGGTACTAATGTTATTTTTTCATGATCATGAGGAGGTCATGACTTTCAAATTACCTGATCTGACCTTTACTTCCGGTCCAAACAGGAAGTTCAAATTCAACACATTCTAATGCAAAATTGATATGACATAAAACACAATAAAGGGGGCCACTTTGCATCCGTCACGTTAGCAGTTTTTCCAATGGTTGTTATTTATTTTTAAGTATCTGAAACCGACCAAAAAGTGTTTCAACATGTGAATGAACATGCAGGCTTATACTAGAACTAATTTGAGTTGATTTATTTTATTATTTTATTTTTTTATTTATTTTTTTACCCTCAAATTTCCATAAAAATTGGACGGAAAAAGTTACCTCACTTTTCCGTCCATTTGTTGATGGAAATTTTAGGATAATTAAAAAAATAATAGTAATAATCAACTCAAATTATCTTTAGGATAAGCATGCATGTATATTCAAATGTTGAAATTCTTTTTGGGTGGATTCAGATATTAAAAAAAAATTACAACCATTAGAAAAACTGCTAATGTGACGATAGGAAAGTGGCCCCCTTTATTGTGTTTTATGTCGTCTTTTGAATATGAAATTGATATTGTTATTATAAAAGATGATACACGTTTGCAAAATATGATATTGACATCATCGATGATAATTTGATTGAACCGGGGAAGTTGACACGAACACTGTCTCTAGTTATTTATTGTTTCGCTTCATTTGAGGATGTATTGCCCACATGTTCGGCTATTTTAACAGCAATTTCCTGACATTTTATTTTTCATCAGAACGTTGCTCTTGTAATAGAGGAAGTGAAAACAAATTATGCTGTAAAATGACTCATTTCTCAAAGTAATTATAAGAAACGTGGTTTTACAGTAAATGTGCACTGAAATGAATTTATGGTGGGTGTGTCATAAATTAATTTGGACACTTTTTTTACTTTTAAACCAAGCTGTTTTATTTCAAAGTATTTGTTTTTCCTTTTTAAAAATGAAATTATCATTGTTCCAATCAAGGCAGGATTTAGATACATGTAGGGTGTCCAACTTTACTGGGAATTTCAAAACAGGGTGTCTAAATTGTTCATTTACAATACTTTTACATGTAGGGCCTACATGGCAGATGAAATAAGGTGTCCAAAACTGAAACAGGGTGTCCAAAAGACACCCAGACACCCCTCTGGCTAATACTATGGTTCCAATGGAAACGGTAAAACACAGGCGAAATATCTTTAACCTTGTTGCACCATATATATTATTTTGTACTTTTGGACAACAGACAACGTTCAAAGTTAAAGGTACTCTGATATATCATCAGGTGACACGTAAAATATTTTGTTAGGAAATAAAAGATATATTGAAATATGGCAACTACCCTTGTGTTTTCCCGCCTTTTCTGAATCCCATCCCATAATCTGCTGTTATTCCTTATAGTATGGATCTGTTTCTTTGTTGTATACATTGTCTTTGATTCTGAAGAAGGTTGGGTTTGGATCAAAAGTTTATGACATCCTTACTACTCGTTTTACATTGTAGATATATATTTTTTTGGGGGGGGGAGAGGACCTCCCCACGCCCCCACAGTGCCCACGCCTCCCCACGCCCCCACACCCCGTTTCTTCTCCTATACGTGTAGGTCTACATGGAAATAGTAGTTACTTCTTTGTGTTATGTCAATCGTATGCTGATTTTTCCCAAGTGTGTCAAGCTATGTGAGGTTGAAAACTGTGAATTAATTTTTGTAAATGTCTCATAAAATTGTGGACAAATTTGGCTGAAAATTTCAGAGGTTCGTTTCTTTTCTTGATCTTCTTGAAATATGGATGCATCTTGAACCATAATTGTATTCTAGCTAAAGATTTGAGCTTCAAATGAATTACATGTAGGTTGATTGTATTGACGGGAGAGGGAGAGGGAGAGGGAGAGGGAGAGGGGGGGAGTGGGAGAGAGAGAGAGAGAGAGAGGAACTTCTCATTATTAAAGTACTTAAAAGAGCTTAAAATTGCTGACTCTGTAACACAAAGGATGAGGGCGGACAGACAGCGTGCAGTGACAGAGATCAGTAGAGGATATTGTAGAATGATGTCATGCTTTATTTTGTCTTAATAATACAAGGAAAAAGATCTGACCGAGTCCAGCGACATGGTTATTGAAATTAGAGAAAAAATAATTTGAAACAATATTCTTTCCTCTGATGTCTAAATGTATAATTTGTATAAATAATAAGGTATCAGTGGAACAGATACGTCTTATACGGAGGGCTTGACTGTAGGCAATGGCCTCTTTGCAGTGCTTGGGGTGGCATACATGTATATAAAACACAAGCAATTAAGAATAATGATTTTATGAAGGTTCCATTTCATCAAAATGTAGCAATTCCAACAATAAAACAGTTCTCAGTTGCCGGTAAGTTAAGGTATTTTCCAAAAAAATACGAAAAATGGTGGCCATTTTGAAATCCAAAATGGCGGCTGAAGATGCTCTTTAAAAAAATGGTACCAAACTTTTTTGAATTCAGCATACCCTAATTGACAAAAGTAACCCCAAAAATCCATTTTGGCACAAAAATCTAGCTAGCCCCAAATATCTGACATATACTGTACTAAAAGCCATACTATTGGTAATCTAAAAAAAAAAAAAAAAAAAAAAAAAAATACATAATTGATGTTGATGGTATCCCTTGAGCTCTTTTTGTCAGAGGTTGTATAATTTGAGTAAATTAGTATAAATAAAATTCTAAATTCATCTTTCTTTTTTTCAAATTTTGTTAACTTTTGTAATTTTAGTTTCAGCTTAATGCAGAGTAGATAAAACATGCAAAAAGTGTGAAAAAACATGCAATTTTTTTTATAGAAAACACTTTGAGCAAAACGTTGCCATCTGGAAATTGTTTCAGTGTATAACTACATGTATTTTGTTGGTGTTTTCTATAAAATACAGACCTGTGATTTCTCAGGATTTTTTCCTGATTTCAGGACTTTTTTACAAATCTCTCTTTCCCTAAAAATTTTCTTGAAAGAAGTAGCCACCAAGGAAAGACTAGAAGTATCCTGTATTGTGTCCAAACCTTTCATTTGTGGGATGTGGAGAGGCTGTAATTCCACCAAGATGAAACATCCAGCAGGTTCAGGGGGGCTACGTTGTCCTTTTGACCAAAGGGAGATCCAGGCCTGCTACCAATTTTTGTCAAATTGCAACCCTGTAAATAAGATCACTTACAACACTTTTTTTCAGGATGTTATAAATATACCAACTTCATATCAAGTTAGCCTTCTGGTGATAATGTGATAGTTTTGTAAACGGGTTACTACATGTATGTATCTTCCCTTAAAAAAGTGTGTAATCTTTCAGTGGAAATTGAGTTAGTTTGATTTTTAATCATCATTCCTAATTCTCCCAGGTGCACTCAAACAAAAGATGCATGCTTTTCAAACCTTTTTTTAATTTTTTTTGATTGTCATGATTTGCATCTGATGTATCATAATAATCCAATAGTAAAATTTGGATCTAAAGCTGACAAGTGCTGGGTGTTACCGGTTAGTTCGCTAACTGTTTAACCAAAACTTTCATGGTCAGTTAACCTTACAGCCACATCGGCAAATGGCACAATGTGTATAAATTTTCAATCAAAAAGCAATAAAAAACTTCCCGCATTGATAGTTTAATAACCATTGAGGCAAAAAAGAAAGTGTAGAACCACAAAATGGGTGGCAAATTCTTCCAAAATTGTTGGTCATATTTTTTTCAGTATTGGTTTTGGTTGGCCGGTTAGCAAACTTCTAAATGGTCACTGTAGTGCAGTTTCGTTTAACCGTCCCAGCACTAAAGCTGACAATAGTTTTATTCCTCCCTAAAAAAGTGAAGTAATGTCCAGTTTGGAAAGAGTTCTCTTTCCTAAGGTCCACATTAGAATGATTACAACAAATTTTAAAGGGACAGTATCATCACGATCTCAGCAGACTTTCAACAGGGCATGGAATCGGTGTCCTAGTTTATAGCCCTTTTCACACTGCACCTCTTATCCCCGGGGAAGGCCCTGGGAGTTTTTTTTACCCCATGGTTACCCCGGCGCAGTTTCACACGAAAACCCGCCCATATACACCCATCACAACTTCTAAGTTCCCCCTAATATTTTTTAGAATATCTCAACAAGTATTGCATGAATTTAAAAAATTCAAAAAGCAAATGACAGAATGACATGTTCTACAGCTCGTAATGAAATGGTTGAAATTCAATCATGCATGCACAATTGACAGTGATTTGAATGAAAATGCAGCTGAAAAAAAAGTTGCAGTACAAAGCATTGCTTCAAGGGCATGTTACACATGTAGTTTTCTGTAAGAACTCAGTTATGGAGAATAATGGAGGACCAATTCCATATTAAACTCTTGCTCTACCCTTCTAAAACAATGGACATGCATGTTGCATGTTGCTCTTTGAATATTCTTTTCTTATTATGAAACAGCCATCAATACCATTGTTATTGATGCATGAGTTCTTACAGAAAACTATACAGTGTAACATGCCCTTGAAGCAATGCTTTGTACTGTAACTTTTTTTTCAGCTGAATTTTCATTCAAATCACTGTCAATTGTGCATGCATGATTGAATTTCAACCATTTCATTACGAGCTGTGTAGAACATGTCATTCTGTCATTTGCTTTTTGAATTTTTTAAATTCATGCAATACTTGTTGAGATATTCTAAAAAATATTAGGGGGAACTTAGAAGTTGTGATGGGTGTATTTCCTGGGTTTCCCCATGCACGATTCACACTTTGATCAAACCCCAGGGCAACCGCGCTGTGTTTTTTGGAAGTCATGCATGTAGCTAGCCGGAAGTGCGCAATCCCAGTATGCAGTGTCCAGCTGTTTCTGTATCTCATCGTCGGACCGCATGGCGATCAGTTTAGATTCTTCTTCGTCCCCTCATCTTTCACCTTTTTTACCCATAGCGATTTGAATTGAACACAAAGAAAATTACAAAACGATTTGTTGTCGAAAGCCCCGGGGATTTGCCTAGTATGAAAAGGGCTTAAGATGACACATTGACAAAAAAATTACTGGTTCATTTACAGTATATGCAGCAGCAATAGTAATATGACCTTATCATGTAGGGTATATTATTTTCAGTCACTGAGTTAATCTAAAACTAGCACTCCAATTCCATGCCCTGTTGACCGTGATGATACTGTCCCTTTAAGGCATTTTCACCAATTTCTTGTGAACAACCTTATGTTTAAAGCTAAAAACTTTCACCAGTGGGTTGTTTAATGAATATTTCGATTTGAAGATAGTTTACAGGCACACTATTAGGCCTAATAGAAGTAGTTTTCTTAACATTGCCATTGGTGTACCTTTTAACAGTGTGTGTCCATGCATGTACATGATGTAAAATTTGATGTAGCTTCCTGGTTTAATTGGTTTAAGTTCATGCTTCAACCATGCTTCAACAACTTTCACTGTCTTTTCCTCTGCCTTTAAAGAATGGCCGCTCATGTTCTTTGCATGATTTGATAAGGGTCACAAGGCATACTTTGTGCACGTAGACTGTGTATAATTGTAAAGGTACTTCCTGGTTTAATTGTATTGAATGACACCAAGTATTACAGCCACACTAGAAGTTCAACTTGTTTAATGTGCACGTACAGTACCTCCATAGGGGGCCACAGTGTTCACAAATCATAATACATAAACTGTACATATTTACATGCATGGTTTGACTGAACCTTGAACCAACAGATTAATTGAAATCAATTATTTTGTTCATTCAGTATTTTAACTCATGTGTTCCTTCCTGAATGATTAACTCAACTGTGCATTAGGTCACTGTCATGCTTTTGTAATGTCTTTGACGAAAAGAAAGAAAAAAAAACATTTTCAAAGTATCCCACTTTTGCGTGTCAATTTTAAACATATTTTATAAATAAAACTGTCTGATTGAACTCAGTTGAGTTAAGAAATCAGTGCATTGTGTCATTGAGAAGGAAATAATGAAAATGCATTAAGATTTTTGTATTTATTCTAGTTGGAAGGGTAATTTTTCCTAAATTTTAAGGCTGTTCGTTTTCGAACCGAATACCCGAAATTGGAAAACTCGGATACCCATAAACAATTTTGTAAAAACATGTAAAACATGTAAATACTCCTGAATGTATAAAATAACCAATATGAATACAAGTTTCTCTTGTTTTATTAGAGTCACAATAAATGTGGAATAATTTCCTGCCTCTATATTAAAGATGACTTGTAGCATCCCCATTCCCCACACACACGTATACAAAAAGAATTCATGTGTTCCACACTTGCACTAATCCAATAACTGTGAACGTAATAGCCACAAATACCAACTTGTGATACTGGCACGACGGCAGTCAACTCAAAACAAACTAGATACATCAAACAAAAGCCGGCAAGTCTATGAAAGGCTGTTGGCAAATAATTTCTAAAACCTTGATCCGTGTTTTCTTCATTTTGTTAACAAAAAAATCAGAGACTTCCATTTGTGTGGCTTAAATGTTCAGTTGGAATTTAAAAAAATCATTTACAGGTAATTGGAACTTTAAAAAAATGGAACCGGGTAATGACAGTTTCGATCGGGTGTCCGGTTACCCGGATACTCAGCAAATTAAAGCCTTACTAAGTTCAAACTTTTTTTAAATTTTTTATCTTTTCTTAAAAGTGACAGAGCTTTTTACACAGCTTGAAACAAAGTCAGTTTCACAATTTGACCATTTGATTAATTTTGGCTTAGCAATTCTATATATTCTCTTTAAACTAGCTGATAATATCAAGTGATTTGTGTTGTTGTTATAAAGTGCACGCAGGATTTATAAAATAAAATAAAAAAGTAATTGTTTGAAGTACATGTAATACGATAAAATACATTTTAGTCATTGTGAGCTGGCCTATTTTTTGCCACATCGGCATTACACAGCAGTCAAGGGAACACTGTGTTTATTTATTCCCATGTTGCTCCTGCAATGGAATTGGTCATAACTTCCAGCAGTGCAATTGACCAATGACAGTGCGACATTTAGGCCAGTAAATTTCACTTTGTCGCACAGCGACTTGACTATAATAATGCAAGTTGCTTGTTGGTGTGTTGATACTGGCTGTGTAGGAGTGTCGTAATTGACATGCTTGATAGCACATTGACGACAGAAATCATGGCAGAGGAAGCAGACCATGCAGCTCACATTGTGTTGTCAGATTATGAAAGAGAAGACTCAGAATGCACACACGGGGTCATTTTATAGGGCATACCTTTCTCATTGTTTGCCATGGCCACAAGCTCTCCCACTCAGTGGGTTCTTACACCAGATAGACCTTCATATTAATTTTTTTGGTAATAATTTATAAACTATGATAGTTTCAGCTTAATGTGGAGTCTATATAAAACATGCACAAAGTGTGAAAAAAAACATGCACAGTTTTTTATATACTCTTAAAACCAAAGTGTTTAATCAACCTTTTAAGAGTTCGGTGAGTGACAACACTTTATAAAGTTCAAAATCAACTCAAAGAAAGTGTTGAATTAACACAGAGTCAAGTTAATAAAGGTCCTATGAATTAGAAATTTTTTCCATTGTAAACTATAAAATATGCACACATTAAGCTATAAATGCAATTAAAAAAAAAATGTATTGGAGATTTACACCGCAAAAAAAAAAAAAAAATTTGGGATGAACCCGCGCCCCTAAAAGGGGACAAATTTGTGACGTAGACCTAGGAACATGCTGTTTGTTGGCGCGCATCAATCAATACATATGAATGATACAACGTGCAAACTTATGTAACTGTTTTTGTTGTTATGCCGCCAAGGTGTATTGTTGCTGATTACAGCAACACTTCTAAAGAATGGTGTCAGTCTGCACAGATTCCCATCAGATCCAAAATATCAACGAATTTGTTTGTACGGCTGCAGTGAAGCTTACCAGAGCATAATGGTCAGGAATGTGCATTGTCAATGTCCTTTGTCATTCGGTGCCTAGGTCTACGTCACGAAATGCGATATCAAAAGGGACAACACAAATTTTGGGGACAAATTAAATTGTTATAACTCATGACAAACTTATAAAAATAGTAAGTATTATGTTTTATTAATACAAAACCATATATTAAGCCCCCAAAATGTAGTGTGAAAAATTACCATTTCATAGGACCTTTAAGTCTACCTTTATCAATGTTAATTCAACACTTTTAAAAGTTAAATCCAACTTCATAAAGATTTGTGACTTAATACCAAACTATTTAAAATGTTTATTCAACACTTTAGTCTTAAGAATGTAGAAAACACATTGAGCAAAAGGTTGTCATCTTGAGAATATGCCTATTTTGTTGGTGTTTTCTATAAAATAAGATCATTTAACAGCGCACCCTTTTTTCAGGATGATACCTTTACCAACTTCATATCAAGTTAGCCTTCTGATGATAATGTGATAGTTTCGTAATTGGGTTATTATGTATCTTCCCTTAAAAAAGTGTTTAATCTTCAGTGGAAATTGAATTAGTTTGATGTAGGATTTGAGACTGTGCATGGTGGAGATAGATGTTAATATGAGTTCTTTCGGGTGACACCATGTCATGATCTCTTCTTGGAAGAAGTGATGGCTCTGAGACGAGCCGGTTGGTTTGTTCTCAACGTTTCAACTAGTCTGCTCTAGTCATCGTCAGGAGATCGTTTATTTATAATCATCATTCCTAATTCCCCCAGGTGCACTCAAACAAAAGATGCATGCTTGTCATAATTTTTTGGTAATTTTTTGATTTTCATGATTTGTATTAATACCATTTTTTAAAGGCAACTGTAAAGGCTAATAACCCAATAGTAAAATTTGGATGTAAAACTTACATGATTAGTGTACAGCTGACAATAGTTTTATTCTTCCCGAGAAAACTGAAATAATTTCTAGTTCAAATTTAGCAAAGAGTTATCTTTTCCTAAGTTCCATGTTAGAATGATTACAACAAATCTTAAGGTATTTTCACTCTTTTCTTGTGTTTTTGCCCATCGTGGAATTTTGTTCCCCTTTTTTGAGTTTGAACGTTTTCATGATTCTCTTCCAGTTTCACTGTCAATGGTAATGCTACACTTGTTTTGCCCTTATATGAATCATTATGTGATCTAAATTTGTTATTTTTAATGGTTGTTATTGTTGATGTCAATAGTTTTTTTGACTTCTTTGTACATGTTTGCATTTTTAATATTGTAAATTATTCCGCAATTTAGGCTTGGGCGATATGGATTTTTTTCATCCACGATATATCGTCAAACATATATCGCGATATTCGATAATATCGCGATTATTTTTGTTTTTCACGCATGAGTGCTTTAGAGCCGGTAATGACAGGGATGTACCCACCTACAACAAGCGTCACAATAAATTGCCAGTGCTTACCTGAGAGACACGTGCAATTGCGCCGTTCACGAGTGCAACATATGGGGCGGGTTTTCGCTACCCTAACCAGAAACAAAATGGCACAGCTACGCGAAAATACCAACGTAACCAGACAATTGTTTTCAGTTTGTGACATGTTCAATCATCAATGTTTCTCAAAATAGAACTTACTCGTGAGTGCTAGTAACTTGAAAGATATACTGGTATATGAACAATCATTTAATCATGTTTTAACACTTTTTACAATCCGCCATCTTGAAACTAAGCGTAACCGATCACAAAGTTCGGTTTATGTTACGTTTGGTCAGAACAATGACGTCATCGCAGCACAACCGAACTTGGCGAAAACGCTTAACCAATGACCAAAGCCCAAACACGCTTTCTGGTTACAGTCGCAAAATGCACCATCACTATTGGCAAATCGTTTGCATAATAATTATGTGGGACGGTTACTGCGCTAGCGTCCCAATCAAATCATCAGCCCGAGTTCACGTGATTCGCGTTCCATGTGACTGGGTCATAGTATAAACACGTGACTAGGTTTATTCCTGCATATAGTACCGTGGTGAATAAAACCATGTGAACGTCATTTGCACTTCAGAAAATGTGGATTTTAGTCACACTATTTTAAAAATGAACGTCACATGGTTTATCAAGAGTACGTATATATGTGTTTTGTCTAGACAAGAGTCCCAGTATGGTATAATAGAATAGTGTCCTAATCCCTCAACTTTGATCGAGCCGCTGCCAATCCATGCTTTGATTTAATTCATGACTTATGTATAGATTTTTAAGGTAACGCCCATATTCTGCATATGTATGATATAATGTACTCGCCTGTGGTGCGCCAGTCAGAGTCACAGACCACCATGGATAGAGAGTGAGACGTAAACATTTTGTCTACACATCTGTTGGATCAAATACACCACTTAATCCCCAACACTTAATCAGTCTGAATAGATTTCTTTGAGTGGCGGTGGGTTATTAAACTACACCCTATCTATTAGGCGGCTCCTTTGTGATCTGACAGTCGGTTTACTACAGAAGTATTTCAATTTTGTTTCTCACGAAAGCAGAAAAAACTTCCCAAAGTTTTTTTTCTATGGAATTTCTGACCCAACTGACAATTGGGGATTTTGTTTAATCGCGATATATTTTTTTTCTTCACGATAATTTTTTTTCATCGCGATATATTTTTTTCGTCGCGATATATTTTTTTCATCGCGATCTGCCGATATGTCGATGATTTAAAAAGTTCTCGATATCATAATCGAGTTAAAAAAAATATCGCGATATTCGATATTATCATGTCATCGCCCAAGCCTACCGCAATTCGACCTTTGGTCGCTATGGAATATTTTGATTGAATAAACCATTATGAATAAATAGAGCTGGGGGAGACTATGAAATGGGTGGGGCACTTGTATCCTTTTTCACTGTTTCCCAGCTGCATTTTTGGCAGTGTACCCCTTTTTCTTAACATGGTTAACCTCCTCTGGATTTGCATCCGGTGACTGCCTGACTATACATGAACTGTATCATCGTGTGCCCAGAAGAAGGTCGTAAGGCTCTACAATCTTCTTCCAGGGCCTTACGACCTTCTTCCAGGCACACAAAGTACAACTTTTTGTCCCAGCAGAAGGTCGTAAGCAATAAAATGGCTCCTTTGAAAAAAAGTAGGGCATAACTGTTATATATTTGTTGCTAAAATTACTACCAAGACATGTTTTTCATTCCCATGTGGAATTTAACTTCTCTACAATGACTTGTATAAATGGCAGAAAAACAACCAAACTTTCACACTCAGTTTTCTTGAAACACAATTTTGCACATTAAATGCTTACAACCTTTTGGCGGTCACACTTTTGTTACGTCCTTCTTCCGGGCACACAACGCTACGTATATGGACGGTATTGGTAATGGTGGGAAAGTGACATCAATTGGTATGCTTTTCTTTGCATCAAGCCATCAACATTGAACATTATAAAGCAACCAGTGAAAATTTCAACTCAATGCGGAGTCCAAGTCATGAGAGTGTGAAAACAGAGTGTGAAAAGGCATTCAAAAGTTTGACAGAAAGCTCTTGGAGCAAAAAGTTGCATAGGCCTAATTTTTTCTTCTTTCTGTTTTCTCTGAAATAATTGAGCACTTCGGACATTCTTGGTACATGTACCTTTACCAAATTCATATCAAGCTTTCGGATAATCATTTTGTAATCAGGTTTTTCCCAATGCTGTGTGTTCCATTTAGAAAGCATTGAGATTGAAAATGAAACCATTAGAAATATTTGGTAATGAGATTAAGAATGATAGAAAATCCTCTCTGTGTGTTTCAAAAGTTAGGTTTCTGTATTGAACCACATTTTGGTTTAAGATGTAATTATTATTTGTGGCTGAGGCAGGGAATTAAAAAGAAAAGGATACAAATCTTTGTTATTTTGTGACTTCTGTTAAAAGGTCTTGTGAGAATATTCTGTATCACCAGTGGATTTTGACCTTGCTTATAATAGGAGGGTTAAGTCATTATACACGTAAGACCTTGTCATGTGCCAGGTGTCTTACTACAGCCAAACTGGCCTTTTCTGTTTTTTTTATATGTATCATTCAAACGAAATGACTTTGTTATTGTCTTTCCAGTACCTTGTAACAATTATAAGTAAGATCAGTCAGACCATGCAGTGGAGTTAATATTGCTGTTCATGGAACTATGAAAGAGGAAAAGCAAATTGCAATTATCATGCTTGATAAAACACAAATTGAAACCGTTAATAACTGTCACTGAGGTGGACAGTTAAGTGGTAACTGTGCACTCCTGGGACTTTTCTATGTTACTGTATTGTGGTGTGTTCTCAATGTGTGTAGCGACTCACCCCCCTTTCTTAAACAGCACAATTGCAGATTGACAAGCCATCTGGGTGACTGTATAGCATTTTAACTAGGTGTTTATTTACATGTACTGACTGCTGATCAGATCAGGTTACACCAGACAGGCCAAAGTCTCAGCACTATAAGTATAATATTTTTGTGAGAAATGTTTAGGTGTCAAATTTTTCCTTTTTGTAAGCATTATTTACAGAGCCTATAGATGCTTACTGTAGACTGGTCCCCTGTCTATATTCTATCAAGGATATAGACAGGCTTCAGGCGTACCACTCATTAGTCGGACAGATACGATAAAAAGTGTCATTATGTATTGTGCACAATTTGCCTACCATTGGCATATGTACTGAAAGAAGCAGTGAAGCGATAACAGATTAACCAATCAGGCTACACTCCACCACCAACACCAACATAATTATGAATATGGATGAAGTGAACTGTACCAGCCAGCAAGCCCCCTGTTGTTTAAGCCTATTAGTAAACCAAGATATAAACAAAGGTGATAATTGGCTCTACCAGACTGATACTGGGATCAAGATGTTTGACCTTGGCGAGAGTACGTGTTGTACCATGGTACAATGACTTAGGATACCCAGCAATTAGGATAGGCCCAATGGTTATATATGTCATGACAGAAAAAACCCGAATGGTGTACCATGTAATGTCGTTGTTTAAGTTTGGGATATGCCATAAAATACAAGACAAGACCACGAACGGTCACATGGAAATACAAAAACATCAAAACACTAATCATGAATAAACTGCAAATTTTACAAGTCATGGTACTATGATAACAATTAACAAAGATAATACACATAAGTAGTTTACATAGAACAATTTTATAGGTACATTTTAATTTTATATTTAAATGCATTAAGTGTAGACGAGTTTCTAATCACTGGGAAGCTTGTTCTAGTTGATTGCACCAGTATATCGAATTGTGTGTTGAAATATTTGTGTCTGGACTTGGACTATTAGGCCAAAAAAAGTCTCCGGTTTCTGGTCTCCGCGCGCGTCGCCTCAGACCCAGGTGTCGGCATTTTTATTTATTTATTTATTTATTGCTATGAAACGATGTCCAATTGCAGCCAAAATTGTTGGATCGATTGGAATTCTGCCGTGCTGTGTTAAACGACTTTTTCACACAGGAGTATGAACGTTTTCCCAATTTGTGAGGCCTCTCTTAGCCACCATACATTGTATATGTGAAATTTGTTCCCCGCGTACACAATGTAAACTATATATATATATATTTTTTATTGTTAAAAAATAATAAAGTTGTAAAAAAAAATACTATCCTTGATGAAATGTTGTCACTCTGATCCTTACGCAATGGTAGTTTTAAAATCTTTAAGGACAAATGTCATCTTTTGTATTGAGATATTTTGGAGATATGACAGCCCGGACAATTTAGTTCAAGTTATGCTGTTACAGGAAAGCCTTTCTAATTATTTACAGCTATCTCAATGTCTTGAACAATTTAATCATACTAATGACCACAGTCCCCCTCACAAACCTCATGCCCCACCCTCACCCCGACCTAAGCCCCTGCCCCCATTAACAAATCTTTGTAGAGTAAACCGATGCACACATACATGTATTTCTGGAGCCCAGTTTAACCCCTTCCCCACCCTGAATTGGTGCTTTCACCCTTCCAATGTCAGCAATTTCCCTTATTTACTATAAATACGAAAGTATTGATCGGGTGCCTTCTTAGTAACAAATGACGTTGGTATATACATCCACACATAGAAACAAAACATGCTATATTTAGCTTGTTGCTAAAAATGTATTATTAAAGCATTATTAAGCTGCCCCAGTTGTACTTTGCTGATGTCAAATTTAAAAAATGGCTTTCATAAGCATCCAGCAGTGAGCCATGGCTCCGCCTTTCTATTTTATGTATAAGAGAGCGAGTCTGAATATAAGGGTGCGAGATTTACAATGGTTTTATTCTCGCTATGATAAGACTGATTTTTGGTTTAACCATGGAGGAAGGAAAGGTTTAACTATAAGAGAGCGAGTCTGAATATGACCGCGTTCACACTTGATCCGGCAAGGGCGATCAAAGGAGGATCAGATCCTGCAAGGGCGATCAAAGGGCGATCAACAGCTAGTGTGAACGCAAGAGCGATCAGGATCTGATCCTCCTTTTTGATCCCCCTTTATTGCGGGATCAAAGGAGGATCTGATCCTGCAAGGTGGATCAAAAACGAGTGTGAACGCAACGCAGGATCAGACCCCGCACTTGACCCACCGACTTCCGGTCTAATCAAACAGACTGGGCGCGAGTTGAAAAAAATAAACCGCGAAAGCTTGTAAACAACCAGTGTTGGTTATGCAATGAGAGCGTCCCTTATTACACTGGTTCCAACACGTAACACAGCATTTCTGTGCACAAAAGAACATTACACGATTTGAATGGTACTTGGCATTTGCATCCCTGTTCTGCATGCAACAACCGTGCGTGACGAACCACATGCTTCGACCATTTCTACCTCTATGCATCGACCAGTTTCCTTCTCATCAGGCTTTCGTTTTTTTTAATCATAATACCACGGTTTTCATTAGTATTTGAAAATCATTTTGTATATCCATATTTTGTATTTTCTTGTCGCAGTATTATAGTACACTTAAGGTTTAGTGTTGTTGGTGGTTGTTTACGTTATTTCTTGTACGACATGGCCGAAGCTGCTGCTGTTGTACGGGGTCGAATGTGGTCGGAGGGGGAGCTGGCATGTTTTTTGGACATGCATCACCCGGGCAACGCGTGTGCCTGCGTGTGCGCACAATCAATGACCTTGCTCAGTTGACCTGTCACACGAGCAGTGTGGAACTGCCGTTGAACCGACGGTCGGGCTAGGGGGATCAATGCACGATCAGACTCAAGTGTGAACGCGTCCGCGATCAGTTTGATCGCCCTTGCAGGATCTGATCCTCCGTTGATCGCCCTTGCCGGATCTAGTGTAAACGCGGCCTATAAGGGTGCGAGATTTACAATAGTTTCATTCTCGCTATGACGAAACTGATTTTTTTTTTAAGTATCAGAGAGCGAGTCTGAATAAGGGTGCGAGATTTACAATGTTTTTATTCTCGCTATGATAAGACTAATTTTTTTGTTTTAAGTATACTAAAGCGAGTCTGAATATTAGGGTGCGAGATTTACAATGGTTTTATTCTCGCTATGATAAGACTGGTTTTAGTTTAAGTATAAGAGATCGAGTCTGAATATAAGGGTGCGAGATTTACAATGGTTTTATTCTCGCTATGATAAGACTGATTTTTTTTTGGTTTAAGTATGAGAGCGAGTCTGAATTATAAGGGTGCGAGATTTACAATGGTTTTATTCTTGCTATGATAAGACTGGTTTTAGTTCAAGTATAAGAGAGCGAGTCTGAATATAGGCCTAAGGGTGCGAGATTTACAATGGTTTTATTCTCGCTATGATGAGACTGATTTTTAGTTTAAGTATAAGAGAGCGAGTCTGAATATAAGGGTGCGAGATTTACAATGTTTTTATTCTCGCTATGATAAGACTGATTTTTTTGTTTTAAGTATACTAAAGCGAGTCTGAATATAAGGGTGCGAGATTTACAATGGTTTTATTCTCGCTATGATAAGACTGATTTTTTTTTGGTTTAACTATAAGAGAGCGAGTCTGAATTATAAGGGTGCGAGATTTACAATGGTTTTATTCTCGCTATGATAAGACTGATTTTTTTTTGGTTTAACTATAAGAGAGCGAGTCTGAATTATAAGGGTGCGAGATTTACAATGGTTTTATTCTCGCTATGATAAGACTGATTTTTTGTTTGTTTTAAGTATGAGAGCGAGTCTGAATTATAAGGGAGCGAGATTTACAATGGTTTTATTCTCGCTATGATGAGACTGATTTTTAGTTTAAAGAGAGCGAGTCTGAAATATAAGGGTGCGAGATTTACAATAGTTTCATTCTCGCTATGATGAGACTGATTGTTTTTGTTTTAAGTATACTAGAGCGAGTCTGAATATAAGGGTGCGAGATTTACAATGGTTTTATTCTCGCTATGATAAGACTGTTTTTTTTTGTTTAAGAGAGCGAGTCTGAATTATAAGGGTGCGAGATTTACAATGGTTTTATTCTCGCTATGATAAGACTGATTTTTTTTTGGTTTAACTATAAGAGAGCGAGTCTGAATTATAAGGGTGCGAGATTTACAATGGTTTTATTCTCGCTATGATAAGACTGATTTTTTTTTGGTTTTAAGTATAAGAGAGCGAGTCTGAATTATAAGGGTGCGAGATTTACAATGGTTTTATTCTCGCTATAACGAAACTGATTTTTTTAAGTATAAGAGAGCGAGTCTGAATATAAGGGTGCGAGATTTACAATGATTTTATTCTCGCTATATGATGAGACTGATTTTTAGTTTAAGTATAACTTAGAGAGCGAGTCTGAATGTAAGGGTGCGAGGTTTACAATGGTTTTATTCTCGCTATGATGAGACTGATTTTTTTTGTTTAAGAGAGCGAGTCTGAATTATAAGGGTGCGAGATTTACAATGGTTTTATTCTCGCTATGATAAGACTGATTTTTTGTTTGTTTTAAGTATGAGAGCGAGTCTGAATTATGATAAGACTGGTTTTAGTTCAAGTATAAGAAAGCGAGTCTGAATATAGGCCTAAGGGTGCGAGATTTACAATGGTTTTATTCTCGCTATGATAAGACTGATTTTTAGTTTAAGTATAAGAGAGCGAGTCTGAATTATAAGGGTGCGAGATTTACAATGGTTTCATTCTCGCTATGATGAGACTGATTTTTAGTTTAAGTATAAGAAAGTGAGTCTGAATTATATGGGTGCGAGATTTACAATGGTTTTATTCTCGCTATGATAAGACTGATTTTTTTTTTGGTTTAACTATATGAGAGCGAGTCTGAATTATAAGGGTGCGAGATTTACAATGGTTTTATTCTCGCTATGATGAGACTGATTTTTAGTTTAAAGAGAGTGAGTCTGAAATATAAGGGTGCGAGATTTACAATGGTTTTATTCTATCTATGATAAGACTGATTTTTTTGTTTGTTTAACTATAAGAGAGCGAGTCTGAATTATAAGGGTGCGAGATTTACAATGGTTTTATTCTCGCTATGATGAGACTGATTTTTAGTTTAAAGAGAGCGAGTCTGAAATATAAGGGTGCGAGATTTACAATGGTTTTATTCTCGCTATGATAAGACTGGTTTTAGTTCAAGTATAAGAGAGCGAGTCTGAATATAGGCCTAAGGGTGCGAGATTTACAATGGTTTTATTCTCGCTATGATGAGACTGATTTTTAGTTTAAGTATTAAGAGAGCGAGTCTGAATGTAAGGGTGCGAGATTTACAATGGTTTTATTCTCGCTATGATGAGACTGATTTTTAGTTTAAGTATAAGAGAGCGAGTCTGAATTATAAGGGTGCGAGATTTACAATGGTTTTATTCTCGCTATGATGAGACTGATTTTTTTTTGGTTTAACTATAAGAGAGCGAGTCTGAATTATAAGGGTGCGAGATTTACAATGGTTTTATTCTCGCTATGATAAGACTGATTTTTTGTTTGTTTTAAGTATGAGAGCGAGTCTGAATTATAAGGGAGCGAGATTTACAATGGTTTTATTCTCGCTATGATGAGACTGATTTTTAGTTTAAAGAGAGCGAGTCTGAAATATAAGGGTGCGAGATTTACAATAGTTTCATTCTCGCTATGATGAGACTGATTGTTTTTGTTTTAAGTATACTAGAGCGAGTCTGAATATAAGGGTGTGAGATTTACAATGGTTTTATTCTCGCTATGATAAGACTGGTTTTTTTTGTTTAAGAGAGCGAGTCTGAATTATAAGGGTGCGAGATTTACAATGGTTTTATTCTCGCTATGATGAGACTGATTTTTTTTTGGTTTAACTATAAGAGAGCGAGTCTGAATTATAAGGGTGCGAGATTTACAATGGTTTTATTCTCGCTATAATAAGACTGATTTTTTTTTGGTTTTAAGTATAAGAGAGCGAGTCTGAATTATAAGGGTGCGAGATTTACAATGGTTTTATTCTCGCTATGATGAGACTGATTTTTAGTTTAAAGAGAGCGAGTCTGAAATATAAGGGTGCGAGATTTACAATAGTTTCATTCTCGCTATGATGAGACTGATTGTTTTTGTTTTAAGTATACTAGAGCGAGTCTGAATATAAGGGTGCGAGATTTACAATGGTTTTATTCTCGCTATGATAAGACTGGTTTTAGTTCAAGTATAAGAGAGCGAGTCTGAATATAGGCCTAAGGGTGCGAGATTTACAATGGTTTTATTCTCGCTATGATGAGACTGATTTTTAGTTTAAGTATTAAGAGAGCGAGTCTGAATGTAAGGGTGCGAGATTTACAATGGTTTTATTCTCGCTATGATAAGACTGATTTTTTTTGGTTTTAAGTATAAGAGAGCGAGTCTGAATTATAAGGGTGCGAGATTTACAATGGTTTTATTCTCGCTATGACTAAGACTGATTTTTTGTTTTAAGTATAAGGGAGCGAGTCTCGTATAAGGGTGCGAGATTTACAATGGTTTCATTCTCGCTATAACGAAACTGATTTTTTTAAGTATAAGAGAGCGAGTCTGAATATAAGGGTGCGAGATTTACAATGATTTTATTCTCGCTATATGATGAGACTGATTTTTAGTTTAAGTATAACTTAGAGAGCGAGTCTGAATGTAAGGGTGCGAGATTTACAATGGTTTTATTCTCGCTATGATGAGACTGATTTTTGTTGTGAGAGCGAGTCTGAATTATATGGGTGCGAGATTTACAATGGTTTTATTCTCGCTATGATAAGACTGATTTTTTGTTTGTTTTAAGTATGAGAGCGAGTCTGAATTATGATAAGACTGGTTTTAGTTCAAGTATAAGAGAGCGAGTCTGAATATAGGCCTAAGGGTGCGAGATTTACAATGGTTTTATTCTCGCTATGATAAGACTGATTTTTAGTTTAAGTATAAGAGAGCGAGTCTGAATTATAAGGGTGCGAGATTTACAATGGTTTTATTCTCGCTATTATGAGACTGATTTTTAGTTTAAGTATAAGAAAGTGAGTTTGAATTATATGGGTGCGAGATTTACAATGGTTTTATTCTATCTATGATAAGACTGATTTTTTTGTTTGTTTAACTATAAGAGAGCGAGTCTGAATTATAAGGGTGCGAGATTTACAATGGTTGTATTCTCGCTATGATAAGACTGATTTTTTTGTTTGTTTAACTATAAGAGAGCGAGTCTGAATTATAAGGGTGCGAGATTTACAATGGTTTTATTCTCGCTATGATGAGACTGATTTTTAGTTTAAAGAGAGCGAGTCTGAAATATAAGGGTGCGAGATTTACAATGGTTTTATTCTCGCTATGATAAGACTGGTTTTAGTTCAAGTATAAGAGAGCGAGTCTGAATATAGGCTTAAGGGTGCGAGATTTACAATGGTTTTATTCTCGCTATGATAAGACTGATTTTTTTTGGTTTTAAGTATAAGAGAGCGAGTCTGAATAATTATAAGGGTGCGAGATTTACAATGGTTTTTATTCTCGCTGTGACTAACACTAATGTTTTTGTTTTAAGTATAAGAGAGCGAGTCTGAAATATAAGGGTGCGAGATTTACAATGGTTTCATTCTCACTATGACAAAACTGATTTTTTTGGTTTAACTATAAGAGAGCAAGTCTGAATATAAGGGTGCAAGATTTACAATGGTTTTATTCTCGCTATGATAAGACTGATTTTAGTTTAAGTATAAGAGAGCGAGTCTGAATATAAGGGTGCACACGCAACCCAAAGGAGCTTAAGAAAGAGCATAGCCTTTGTGGAAAAAGTTGCAGTCGATTCGTTTTGTTTGTTAATAAAAATGTTAAAATAAAATTGTTAGAATAGAAAAAGGAAAATGTTTTCATCACTTTTTGTGTTTTTGATATTAAAAATCGTGATTCCCGTGATTGCCTGGTTTAGTTTTGTGATTCAGAGAATTTAAATTAATATACGTTATCAAACGCCAATGTTGTTCCTTCATTTAACAGAAACTTAACCACTCCTTTGAGAATTTGAAAATGAATATAAACCATAAAAATCATGCCAAACAAATAACACTGCATCATTAACGGCAATAAGTGCAAATCTTTTATTTTGGTTTGAACTTTTTTAGTCGGATATATTGCTTGTCTCTGCCCCACAGAAAAATACGAACTATTCTATGCCACTGACTGTTCTAGTTCTTCACTACACTGGTGGAGAGCCAATTATCACCTTTCCTTAGCCAGCAGAGTGTTAATTGTCTTCACAACGGGGGTCTACCAGCTTCTGCAGTACCATCATACATATTCATGATATCCTGGTATTGGTTTTTCAGTGTAGTCTGATTGGACAATGTGTGTTATCGCCTCAGTGCTTCATTCAGCACTGCTTCCATAGGCAGCGTATGGAAACTGTGCACAATACTTAATTACACTTTTTATCGAAGCCGTCCGACTAATGTCAAAAGGATTTCATTGGATACGTTATAACGCGTTGTGCTGAAGATCTGACGTCACACTTCGAGGCTTGCATGCGCCAGCTACCAACTATATAAGGTCAAAGTTCAGCATCGGGAAAAATATGGCGGCTGCACGGCCAGGATCTGGCGTAATACACGCGCCTCTAGCTCAAGGCGTGACGTCAGATCTTCAGGCTAATGCTTACATGTACATCTCAAACTGCAAACCAAGACATTGTACTGTTACGAATCTCACCCTTTGCTTTTTGATAAATATTAGCGCCCTCTATTTCACTTCTTCCACTGTTAAATATTTTGCTTACGATGCAAATTCTAGTACTCTATAAGTCCCAGGGTTTGTTTCCCTGACCCTTGATTGTCCGCTATGAATATGGAATCCTTACAAGGACGCTACTTTTGCTCATATCCCAGCGCCAATGCATATTGCAACACCAGCGAGAGCCTTGCATGCGTGCCACACCCTCCCGCCACGTGGCTTGGAGCCTGTCCTTTGGACTTAGTCTATTTTTCGCATACTTTCCTCAGAGTCCACCCCACACACCGAACACGGTTCGTGGGTGTAGCACGGCCAAACAGTCACCGTGACTGACCCGCTCCGTCATAGGCCTTGGTCTGTGTGCCGTGCTCCCATGCGCAACCACTGCTCCCCTCATGCAATAGCTTAGCACCCTAGTAAGCATTGTCCCCTTGAACACGCCCTCACTTTACTTTCGTCAAATACCTTTCCTTATATGGAACAAGGACCCATCAAACTATAAAAAAAAGAACAAAGACCTGTTGTATAACCTGATTTTGCACACGTTTCTACCCTTAGACGCGGAAGGCAAACTTTTCATTGGCTAAGACGCTAAACTAGGCAAATGTTTTATTAATTCCTAGGCCCCAGATTCCTATATAAACCAAGAGATTTCCTGATCTCGGGGAAGTACGGTTCCGAGTGATATCTGTGTGATTCGATCCATGACAGTACGATATATACCGAACTATGACTTGTTGCGACAGTCCAGTGCCTCATTCGTTGAACCAATGGTGCAGTGTGTTGATTGACCATTGGTTCGCCTAGCTAGTGAGGTCTGATACACACTCTGGACCCGTCCAGACATCACATGTACATGTAGTCAAGCCCTGGTGGTCCCCGTCGTCGAGACTGACCAGCCGTCCATCTCTCGGTGTAGCAGTGCCCGTACCGTATACCGAGTTGAAAAGTCGCACGAACGAACGATGGTCCTACTGGCTGTATCCGGTCCCTTTATAGTTGGTACTTATACACTGTACACACCATTCGGAATTCGTATGTAAAGTACAAGACAAGTATTAAGTCTAACTGTTGAACTACGGTACCACTCTTGTCATACATGTTATTAGTGCCTGTTATTATTGTTGAATAGTGAGAATGATAATAAACAAACCTCATTTAATATTGTCACAACAAAGTTTGTGTCCGCCCTTATTATTTTGTTGACCTACAATAGTGGGAATTGCAACAGTACTAATTTGACTAATTTCCATGAAGTAAGTGCCTAGTTTGGCCTGATACGTGTGATGTTTGCAAAATTTATTAGATTGTAGAAGCTGTTCAAACATGTCAGAGTTCATTAACCAGTTCGCGTCGGAGGCCGTGTATACACGCAAATTTTTTTTGGACAGCGGATCGGAGAGCGTCAAAACACGCCACAGGATTCTTGGGAATATTTGGATAGATTCCCGGTCGACGTGGCAACGAGCCATAAGCATACGGTGGAAGACGCGGTCTCCCCGGTCACGCTCTGGTGAGCACCATTGTTCGTGTTTGTGCGGTAAAAATAAACCCGCCACGGGGGTTCGGTAAAACTTTTTTATTCCCGGTGCAAACTGGTTAATTTGGTCCAATCGTGCATACTTTGTCTCATGCATAATGCATGAGACTTGGCATCCTCTTTAGTAATAGTGTACTTTCATCTGAATCGCTCATTCATCTCTATTCTTTTTATCTTTTGTTTCTCAACAGATTCTAAAGCATCTCTTCAAGGAGGTTCCCCAGAACTAGAGGAGGAGACCCGGCCCGTTTGCGTGGCGGAGAGGGCCAGACGCTTTGCTGGAGATCAAGAACCACCAGGCGTCAGGAGCCACCCTCTACCAAGACGTCAACATAAACCAGGACCCTCAGCTGGGTTGGTCAGGAGCAGCAAATGGGGGCGTGGGGTACTAGACGACGACAAGGATGTTGATGAGTCTGATGACAGTAAGTTGACATTGTTGATTTGTGCATGGGAATGGCACAAGTTACAATAGAATATGAATGGTTTGCATGTACAACTTTGTACAGTTACTGTTTCACTGAATTTTTTCTTTGATTTTTATCTGATCTGACCATTCGGTGTCATATAACTATATGTTTTGTTTTGTGACCCTTAGTATGAATATGCGGTGGTATCTATTGTTTTAGACTTAGACCTTTGTTTGGTATCATTGAACTCAGTTGTGACAAATACTTGCCTGTGCCATTCATGTAGATTTTCAAACCAGTACAGCTACTATATGTAGTTAATGACAGTAGACAATGTGACCCGCACTATGAATAACTTTACCCTAAAAATGCAGTGAAAATCTGTTTTGCCATGAAATAACAGTTCACCACAATTTCACTGCAATTTCATGGTGTCTCTTCCTCTCAAGTATTGGCAATAATGTTCACTGTGATTTCAGGGCAAATTCACGGCGCTCTCGAGAATATGAGCTGCCCCAAAACTGCCACAAGAAGTTCATGGTGTTTTCACGGCGTTTTCACAGCGTTTTCACGGCGAAGGAATCCCAAGAGTATTTCATGGCGTTTTTACGGTGTTGTGTCGTCATGAAATTGCCGTGAACTATTTATTTCACGGTAAAACAGAGTTTCAGGGCATTTTCAGGGTAAAGTTATTCTTAGTGCCATGACATCCCATTTTTACAAAAGAGCCCCAAAAGTCAAACTGCGCCGGACACTGGTACACTGTACACTGTGGTCTATGACAAGAAACTACCAAATCTGATATTTTGAAATGTCGGCAGAAAAATTTAATATGATTTATTTTTTAGTAAGGCATTAACATTACATCTCAAATCTTATTCATCTGAAAATAAAAAATGAGGAGTAGAAGAAGTACAAAATGTACAAACTCTGCATACAAATACACAACACTGTGGCCCGGCGGAAAATCACCTTGGTACTCTAAAGGTTACTCAAAGCTGCTTCCATTTGTTTTTATGGAGTCATACATGCCATGCTAAATTGATGGGCTGGAATGAAGAACAGTGTTCCTTCGGTATTTGGGTACATATATTTATGTTCTTTCAATGATATGTTTTCTCTCTTGAGCCTCTACTTCCCTGTCCAAATTTCAAACTCTTCTGGTTCTCACCCTCTGCCGGTTTGAAGTACAGCTTTGGGCAAACCATAGTTTGGGAAATCCCTTCACATGGTGAAATTTGAATTTTTTTATTTTTTTATACATACATCAAATTAATTAATGAGGACACTGTGCCCTTTTCAAAACTGTTTTATTCGTGATTCTAGGATGTCTATAACTTGAGTTACGCTTTCAGGAAGTTTGAAAAAACCAGCTGACCTTCAAAGAACTTTGGTTTTTCAAACTTCCTGAGAATGTAACTCAAGTTATAGACATCCTAGAGTCATGAATAGCCTAAAATAATTTTGAAAAGAGCACAGTGTCCTTATTAATTTGTATAAAATACATTTTTGCCCCTTACACCAATGCATGAAGCACTGTATATTCAGTGCTTTCTGAGCGACTCTGGCGGGATTCAAACCCATGACCTCCTGCTTACTACTAGTAAGCAGGAGGAATTTTTTACATCGGTGTAAGGGAAAAAATCAAATTAGTTGTTTATAACTCAATGCAAAAATTTCATCAGTCTATATAAAACTGGATTGTTACTTATTTTTATTCGTTAAAGCTCCCCTTTTTGTTTTGTGTTATTAGGGCACTGGTCAGGTAATGAAATCAAAATAGGGCCATGATTGAATAATATTATCTTAACAGTTAAACAAAAAATACCAGAGTTGTGTTTAAGTAGCCCAAACTCCTTGTCCCGGATTTGAGCTAAGGCTTTTTTTGTTTTTGCCAACCTGGAAATACGTGATACATGTATACGCAGGGATCAAATTTCCCATACAAAGTAGGGCTAAGAGAGGTCTCACAAATTGGGCAAACGTTCATACCCCTACATGAAAAAGTCATTTAAAACACAGCACGGCAGAATTCCAATCGATCCAGCAATTTTGGCTGCAATTGGACATTGTTTCATAGCAACAACAAAAAAAAAACTAAAAATGCCAACGTTTTATAAATTGATATAACATTTACTGCTTTTTCTAAGGATAAAAGCACTTCAGATACATGTAAAATCTTTTTTTTTTTCATGATGATTGATACAAATACCAAATTTACTTACACAGAGTAAGTTTGATAATCTGGGCCCATATTCATAGAGCTGGTAAGCAACGAAAATTTCCCACCAGAAAAATTTACTTAGCAGATTCTGTTGGTTACCAGCTAAATAAACATCCATCAGAATGTGTGTTGTTTGGCTGGTGGTCTGTTTTATATTGCTAAGCAAAATTCTCTGCTTAAGCAGCACGATGAAATGAGCAAAGTCTTACCTTCCCTTTAACTATGCGTAGTTAATTTAAATTTGCAAACTCCTTGGAAACTTTAAAATAGAAGCAGTTACTGCACAGCCTGGCCATTATAAGCCAGATGAGGAAGATAATAATCCCTTTTTTCCTTGAAGAAATCATCCATTTGAAGTGGGGATAATTAACTTGGGGGGGGGGGGAAGTGGGATGTAGTATTAGTGGATAAAGGGGAGGGGGTGTAGCATTAGTGGATAAAGGGGGAGGGGGTGTAGCATTAGTGGATAAAGGTGGGAGGGGGTGTAGCATTAGTGGATAAAGGGGAGGGGTGTAGCATTAGTGGATAAAGGTGGGAGGGGGTGTAGCATTAGTGGGTAAAGGGGGAGGGGGTGTAGCATTAGTGGATAAAGGTGGGAGGGGGTGTAGCATTAGTGGATAAAGGGGGAGGGGTGTAACATTAGTGGATAAAGGGGGAGGGGGTGTAGCATTAGTGGATAAATGGATCAAAAGGTTTTATTTTGATTAATTTTTTTTTAATGCCGTGGATGCATGCAAATATCTGTAAATTTAACAAACTTTTCGCCTCGTGCCCCTATTTTTGGGGAAGTGTTCCCCCTTTGTCAACCATTCAAGATCTGCCCCTGGTTTGGAGGACCTGTTGCCAAATTACTCGGAAGTTATGAAAGTCTCTTAACCTCAATAATCACGAAAATTAGTTTTTTCCCGTTTACTCAGAAACATTATTTTGGGATGGTACAGTGTACGTGTATTTCTCAATTAATTTTGTATGTGACTCAAATCCAAATTGTTAATGTGGATTGCAAAATTGTCTCTGGTGAAACTTTATTTAAATTAGATACACACGTGTTAACATCCTTCCATCCTTACATTTCTGAGTTTACACGTTAGTCTCTAACAGTTGAAAACTGTGAGCTCCGAGGGAGACCAGTAATAATCACTTATCAGGCCATCACCCAGGATTAATGACAATAGATTAATAAATAAACAATGCAAAATAAATGTTATTGGCCTTACGTTTTGAAGGTTCTTTCTCAAAGGCCTTTGAGAAAACAAAACGTAAGTCCAATAACATTTATTTTGCAAATTTATACTACAGGTCCTTAAGGTTGGTAAGCAGTTTGTGCTTGGAGCACAGACATGTTAAGTGATTTTTTTTAGTTTTGAGAAAAACATGATTCAAGGTTTGGACCATTGTCAAAAAATCAGGTTTCTGTTCATTTGCAAATGGAAATATATTGTCATGCAATTTTCACCATCAGTGTATGACATTGGTGTTACACTGATGTGTGCATCATCTGGAGAGTGTATTATTACAGTGTACATAATATTAAACCCCCAAATCACAAAAAAATGCATTTAACATGTTTGTGCGCCAAGCACTTGGAATGTTAGCTCTGCTCTAAAACCCTCCTTATATTCTGTATGGATTACTAAATTTATGATACATTTTTTAATTTAAACAAAAAATAATTTTCAATTTCTCAGAAAAATCCACAATCCACTCTTCTAAGGAAATAACCCAATTTTAGTTTTGTTTTCTCAAGGTCTGAAAGGGAAGCCATAAGTACCATATTAGTTATTACAGCGCACGGAGGTGGAATGGCGCAACGCCATTGGGAGAAAAGGGGAATTCCCCCATCCTATTTTCATAGTTTCACTTTGAATATATATTTCATCCTTCCTGTACGTTAACCAATACAAAAATTGAATACTACATGTAGCCTGGAAGAACAGTTTTCAGTATTTTCACCCCTCTCGTTTTCAAGAATTATGGAACCTGTGAACGTTTTTGTTTCGATGAGAAAATGATGAAAAACTTTCACATGTTTTTATGTTTTTAAAAAAATATTTGCTGGACGCCAAGTTTTTGTAAAATCGACAAACTATATCAATTCCTTTTTTTCCCTGTAAGATGAATGCACTTCAGACAGAATGATTTCGCAGGATAATTGATACTCAAGTACAAACTTTACACCGAGTAAGCTTTCAGATAATAATTTGTTAATTTGATAATATTGTAATTACCAATAGTGTACATTCGTTAAAATATTTTGTATTTAAGTTTGTTGGGTATCTTTAGCCATGGATAAAATTTATTTTATTTATTTACATACAATATTTTTATTTGTTTATATATTATTATTTATTTATTTATTTATTTATTTATTTATTTATTTTTTTGGAGGGGGGGGGTTGAGAAAAAGTAGGAAGTGGATAGGATGTCATTAGGATGGTCATCATCCCCATACTAAATGTTGACAATAACTGTGCAGGGGTCGAAATTAACTAGCCCGCAGGACTAGTTATGTCAAAATTTTACTAGTCCTCATTTTTTAGTAGTCCTGAAAAAAGGTGAAATTCATATAAATACAAGAAAAACAAATGAAATGTGAGCAACATGTTCTTGATGAGATTATACTGAGATCATACTGAATGTTTTTTGTGTATTTTTTTTTTTTTTTTTCACTAGCCCATTAGACTACCCAAATCCCAGCAGCTAGTAGTCCTGTTGCTAAAACCACTAGCCTCGGGCTAGCGGACTAGTGTTAATTTCGACCTCTGATTGTACAACACTGAGCTATAGATGCTGTTTGATATTTTTTCCAGTTTGATCTTTTACTTGCATCTATAATTATAATATCTCTTCAGTACACACTGACATTATTGTATAGCGCCCTCTTGTGAATTTGTGTTACATATAATTTGTTGTAGGCAGATTACTCCATTTGTAACAAGTGATTCGTATTTTGCCAACTTATGAAAACAAAGTAAAATGCTTTTAAAGATTCAATTTTACAAGAAATGTGCAGCATTTATAAAAAAAATACCCAGTATTTTGTGGACTTTTGTTATTTCCGTTGAAGAATTGAGTAACCAAATACTTAAAAAAATTAAATTCTTCATTAAAAAATGTAATAAAAATATTTCAGGAAAATTAATAACTGTAAGAGCCCAAATGAATTTAGACTAGGACCCACTATTAATTCATTTCAGGACTTAAAGGGGAGGTACATGTAATTAATGTTGGTAATTTTGGAGAATGTTTTTTTTGTAGAATGCTAGCATCAAGAAATACTTTAACCTATGTATGAATGTTTCTGCTTATTATCATGTTGTATCATTAACCCTAACCCCCTAGGTATTCTGGTGAGGAACCTTCCTGAATCCTCCAAAATCCGTCAGTGCACTTTTTGAAACATGCCCTTACATGTATCTTCAAAATGCACCATGCATTTTCGTTGATCTTTCATATTCAGCACTTATGGCCTGTACTTCTTGCCAGGTAGTAATTTTGCCCCATTTGAAGAGGTGAAAGCACCAGTTTCCAACAGTGCTGAATTTTTCCCAAAAAGTGTCCCTTGGAGGATTTTGCAGGATTTGGGGTGGTTAGGGTTAACTAGTTTCATAGAGCTGCTTAGCAGGAAAAAATTGCTTACCAGAAAAATATGCTTTAATAGCAAATCTCTTTGGTTACCAGCCAAACTTTCATACAAAATGTACGCATTTTGTCTGTTCGTCTATTTTATATTCCTTAGCAGAAATATCTGCTTAGCCAAATTCTCTGCTTAGCATCTCTATGAAATTGGCCCCAGACTGGAAATGCATTCAGATTTTTGTGTTCATTCTGTTGTAGAAATTTAGGAAAGAATACTTTTTCTTATAAATGGTGTGGAAATTATTTCCCTTTTCTCGAAAGTGACAGCACCTCCAACAAACATTTTTAGGAAAGATTTGCTACAGCTTTATTCACTGATTGGAATTCAACAATTTTGTTTGTTAGAAATTACCAATCCTTTACCTTACTTTTTATTCATTAAAACCCTCCTACTACTACAAGGGTCAAAATCAGTCAAAATTTCAAAGTTCATGCCAGTGTATATCTACAGCACTTACAGGTCAAATACTGTCAAACCTAATGTGTAGCAAGTACATCAATCAGTCAAAAACAGTCGACTGTTTTTGACTGGTAGTGGTAAAAGCACTATATATCATGCAATGTTGAAGGTGGTCAAAATGAGTTGACCATTTTCGACTGGCAAAGGCACTTTGGTCAAAATGAGGTGACTGTTTTTAATTGGTACATATGTAATGTGGATGGTGGTCAAAATGAGTCAGCGTTTTGGACTGATATAAGCACTATGGTCAAAATAAATTAATTTATCAGTCAAAACAAGTCATTGACTCCTAGCCTTTAGTGGCCCTGCATTGATTTATCAGTCAAAAACTGGCAGCCTTCAGCACCCCTATCATTGTTTGTTCAGTCAAAACAAGTCAGTGATCCCCTGAAGCTGATAATGATCTTATCAGTCACCAGCAGTCATAGCACAGTGTGTGGCAGTTACCCAAATGGTCAAAACAAGTCACCAGTGCCCATGTGTGCACAGTTGATTCAACTGTCAAAAACGGTAAAGTGACTGATTTTGACCACTATAGCAACTTCCCACTAAAGTGCACCTAGAGTAGGAGGGTTTTAATACTTCAAGGCCATGATTCTCACTATTACATGTACTTATTGAAATGTGTCGTGTGTTTCCCCTTATAAAACAGCAAGATTCCGATTGAAAATGACATTTACCATTTAGGGATCGCAGGGAAACGTTATCTCCTTTCCCCATCATCCTCCGGGTCTTGATCCTCTATTAAAGCCCTATGACAAACTTTTATTCCCTTTATAAACAGCCAAAGATTGATTCAACAAATCTCAGTGATTCTTAGAAGTGATTCCATTTGAAGTGGGGATAATTAACGGGGGGGGGGCAGGGGAAGTGGGATGTAGCATTAGTGGATAAAGGGGGAGGGGTGTAGCATTAGTGGATAAAGGGGGAGGGGGTGTAGCATTAGTGGATAAAGGAATCAAAAGGTTTTATTTTGATTAATTTTTTTATTGCCGTAGATGCATGCAAATATCTGTAAATTTAACAAACTTTTCGCCTCGTGCGGCAGTATTCCCCCCTTTGTCAGCCTTTCAAGATCTGTCCCTGGTTTGAAGGACCTGTTGCCAAATTAATCGGAAGTTATGAAAGTCTTTTAACCTCTATAATTACGAAAATTAGTTTTTTCCCGTTTACTCAGAAAGATTATTTTGGGATGGTGCGTGTATTTCTCAATTTGTATGTGACTCAAATCCAAATTGTTAATGTGGATTACAAAGTTGTCTTTGGTGAAACTTTTCTTAAATTAGATACACACGTGTTAACATCCTTCCATCCTTACATTTCTGAGTTTACCCATTAGTCTCTAACAGTTGAAAACTGTAAGCTCTGAGGGAGACCAGTAATAATCACTTATCAGGCCATCATAAACAGCCAAAGATTGATTCAACAAATCTCAGTGATTCTTAGAAGAAAAGGTTGGTTAAGACAACACGTTTTAATGTACAACCATACACGCACGTACAATTGTCCATCCTGTATGCAAATATGTGTATGCACACACGTCAGCCAAAAAACTTTAAACATCCTTCAAACTCAATGTGTCATGTTACTCTTCATAAAAAATTCATATGTTTATATCAATTAATCCTCCTTTTTTAAATGTTGATTGAGACAAAATAATAACCATTTTACATGTTTGCATGACTTAAACTGACTAACATCAATTTGTTCAAAAACTAGAGAACACCAGATTCCGACGTGACCCGCACCACAGAAGCGATATGGGGCTTTCCTTTGGAAAGCACAGATCCAAAGAGAGTGAGAGATGCACTAAAGATAGCAAGAGTGGAAGAAAACCACAATCTCCCTCTGGTCACCAGAAGATGACCCCGAGATGGTTGTGGAGAAACAGAGAGCACTTTATGTTGGGCAGAAAGTCCCCAAAGTTCCACATTTCACAGCCCTACTCACAGGAAGATCACCAGGAGATGACGTATGAGGATCAGGCACGAGGTTCATTTCCTGAAAAGTGTCCTGCCACGGATCTTGTTGAGCAACTTCCACAACTTTCATTTGAAGGTCCTGATGAAGAGGTTCACCAGAATTTGTCACAAGCTCCGCTTCCCAAAGATGAGCCTGATGTGTTCCCAACCAACACTGATAAACCTGCAAAGCTTATATCGAAAGTTTCTTCATTTCCAACTGGGTTAGGTAATAAGATCTCAAAGCAGCAGTTGCTGGCAGAAGACCCTTCATCAAAAGGTGGGTCCTTGGGAGAAAAGTTTGAAGATGCAAAACTGCTGGCAAATGTTTTGAGGACAAGTGAAGACGAAGCCAGATCGGCTGCTCATCAGATGTCTCATGGGAAAGGTTTGGTCATTCCCCAACTATCCTTACGACCAGATAACACGAAGCTTTCTCAAAATGAACATCAACAAGTTCTGAGGCCTTTATTAGATGGTGATGCATCCTGCAAATCTAAAAAAGAAGAAAGGGTGTCTCCACCTATCCAACGGACAGCGATGAAGTCAACAAAACCATTACCATTTAGAGATGTGCCAGTCTGTCATACACCAATAGAAGTACAAGTACATGTACATTGTCAAGAAGATTTCAAAGAGGTATTTGAGAGGGTGGCTCTAAAACCATTACCAGATTTCCTCACTCAAGATAATGTGTCTAAGAGAAAGGGACAAGTAAAGCAGTCACCTTCAGTTCCTCATCGCAAGCCAACAAACCACTCGCCCAAGGTTCCCCACAAAAAAGCTATTCCACCCAGCATTCTGCTGCCTGCAAAAAGCCATGAAGGTTCCTCAGTGCCTGCTCAGAAGGAGGAAATGCCACCTAAATTTCATCAGCCAGCAGAGAGCCACACTTGTTTAACACAGGAAACAGAGGAGCATTATCTCCCAGCATCTGAGCCAACCAAGAAGCATAGCCCCCCATCTGGCAGCACAAGAATTCCGAAGCCCCTCCCGATAGTTCGCCGACCTGATTGCAGCTTGGCAACCCCACGGATCCAGCACGCAGTGAAGCCCTTGCCCCCTGCTCGTCAGATAAAAAGACATGCCGTTGCACTCGAGGATGGGAATTTCTTGGAGCCAATGCCAAAATCTCCAGCTGGGGAAAGGCGGCCATTGCCTGGGACTCCAAAACCATTGCCAAGAGTTCCAAGGAAAGAGAAGCAGATTGCACAGGTTGCAGCCACATCAGAGGTTCCTGTTTCAGGTTCTTCGGAGCAAGAGACAGACACGGAAGTGCTCGTAGAGAGTCAGGACAATGTGAATGATAATCAGACAGATGATGCTTTGGAGGTGGCTCCGCAGCTCGGTCATGACAATCCAGACGGTGTCGTCACTGAAGTCACCGCAGAACAAGGTTCAACTAACGATAGCGTCGTACCAGGTAGACTACTTGGTTTCAAAAGCATTTCATTAAAAAAGAGCTTTTGATTTTTGTGTAGCAAGGAAGGAAAAAAGTTAACTGAGCCTGTTTATATTCCTTTAGATTATGTTTACATGTATTTATTTATTTATTTTTCATTTTCATTCCAACGGCTTCAAGTTTTTGTCCACAAATCTCCATAATTTTTTGTCATGCAATATTATTCCTCATTTTCTTTATTTGTTGAAAAGAAAAAAGTTATACAATGTACATGTACATACATGTTCACTTGTATACATATAAACTTAAACATGTGTTCATCCAATTTGTACCATATACTGTATAGGTGTATGACTTATATGTACCATTGTACATGTATGGTACAAATTAGTGATGTTTTATACTATTTTTCCACAAATTATCTATCTGTATTTAATATGCCCAATACTTGTATTTTGTGGAAAAATAACCTCATGTCAGGAACGTGTAGCTGTACAGTAATTGAAAATAATTATTGAAGCAATAACAACCAATTTTTGTTTTATATTCAGTTTATGCTAACGCAGAAGCAGGTTTACTAATTTCAGGGTTTTAATGGCAAATTTATCCAGTTTTTACACATGAATGGCATCATAGCCCTCTAGTGGTACAAATGTGCCCAGTGTGTTGCTGATAGGGCACTTTGGCATTCAGTAAGCATTATTTGCTCAGTATACACTGTATGTGTGTATGAAACAGTCCTCCATTGCATACATCTGACTAGGGCTTGTCACAACATACATGCACAGACTAAATGAAGTGGCCCACCTGGCTGATTTTACTGACCATCTCACACTCCCAATTTCACCACCTCGCACTTATAAATTATTCAAATAAGATAAAAAGTGTGTTTTCCTACTTCTTTTCTAAATTTTGGGTACTGGATCTTTTCATTAGAACATCTTTTTTTTCTTATGGCTGCTAAACAAATATTGATTACCCCCTCGCACTCATCAAGCCAGGGGAAACACTGCTTTATTCATACATCATGCTACATATTTAAACTCCCATCCAGCAACTTTTTTTAAAGGGACAATATCGTCACGATCAACAGGGCATGGAATCGGAGTGCTAGTTATAGATTATCTCAGTGATTGAAAATAATACCCACATCATAAGGTCATATTACCTTTACTGCTGCATAATTGAGCCAGTGATTTTCAGTCACTGCGTTCATCTTAAACTTTGAACACCGATTCCATGCCCTGTTGAAATCTGCTCTGATCGTGACGATGTTGCCCCTTTAAATTCAATGTGACAACTCCCGTTGTCTCTCTGCAAAAAGCATTTAAGACAAATTTCCTCAGGATGATTGATATGTTTACCAACATTACACCACCTAAGTTTTGTTGACAGTAATTTGTTGATTTGATAATGTGATAATTACCACATACAAATTCCCTTTAAGGGGAAATAACTTAAAGGATGCAGAGCAGTACAAATGCTGGTGGACTAGGACAAGTCAAGCTTACTGGTTTGGTGGTTGGAGAAAAAAAAAGTTGAGGGGAAACCCCAATTTTGTTTAAAGATGTATCGACTGTTGTAAATTTCCTAAATTTTATGGTTTTCATTGAAACATTGTCAGTTTCCTTTTTAGAAACGAAAACAAATTACGCTAAAATGAGATATTTCACAAAATAGTTGTCGGAAGCTTGGTTTAACAGTTTAATTTAATTTAATTAATTTATGGACCCACCATAATTAATTTTGGTACATAATAAAACAAACTTCTTGTGATTTTTATCAGAGATGATTTTTAAAGCATTTTTTTTCTTCAAGTAAAATAGCAATGTTTCAATGAAGAAGACAAATTCAGGAAATTGCTGTAAAATTTTTGAAAAATATTAGACCAACAAGGAGCAACCTGCAGACCCCCCCCCCAAGTTTATACTGCTTTAGAAACCCTATACTGCCTGCTTTGATAATTGGATATCAGGTTGAAGGCTATTTCAATAGAGACCTACAGATCTTCAAGTACTAGTTGGATTTAAATGTTCATTGAAGCTGACTCAATGTAACCCAACATTTATTACAGTGCATGAACTTTGAGATTTGAAGGTTATACACAAGCACAAATATTAACCAAAATATATACAAAAATTTGTCCTCATCCCAAACTTAATCTAAGATTTCACCGAACTGCATACATGTACATGTACAGTTTTATGTTTTCGACTTAATTAAATTTAACCCTTTCATTACCGACTTGTTTCAACAGGATGCCCCACTGGTTACCGAATTGTTTGCCCAGTCATGCATGAATTCACACATTATTGCACAACAGTATGCAGCCATTTACAGGCACTTTTTCTAAACTCGTTTTTCTTCATGAAGAATTTGTTGGAGAAAGACACATTCAATGAAATGATTGTTGCTTATGAAATTCCCATTCATATGATACCAAAATCATTGGCATTGCATATAAAATGATCGGGTTATTTATTTTTGTTGAGTAAAGCCAAATGGGCAAATTCACATTTTGGGGACACACGAAACACTTTCAAAGTACATGAGTCAGGCGCGTGATGCCAATCTTCGTCATGATCTGATTGGTTGAAATCTATACGTCACATGTTGCACAAAAACAGCTGGTGAACAGCTGGCGCATATATGCGCTGTTCTGATTTTGATAAGCCAGTCTATACCATCCGTTACCACCACATGATTATGTTTTGTCCAATCAGATTGTCTAAAACTGTCTTGGGCATTATGAATGCAACATATAAAAAAAAGAGTACTCATTACATGTCACCTCACCTCAAGGCCCTGATGCACTCCTTCCACCTTCCCATGTCGTTCGCCACCGTCCTCGCCACACCCCCACCCTCTCCATCCCCAGTTTGTCCCTTTCTTTTTCTACAGTCCTTCCCCAGGTTGTTTTTGGCCAGGTTGTTCCTGCACATCGTTTTCTTTCAGGTTGCCAGGTCAGAGATGTTGCTCAAATCCTGTTGTTATCCAACCCTTACAAATATGTCCAATCCAATCTTCTCTTTGTAACTGTCACACTCATTTTTGTTACTCATTACATGTACATGCGTGAAACAGTCTGGGTTTTGTTTTATTTCATGTTCATAAAACAACAAGTTTGAGGCCAGAAATAAAACAAGTATTCTGAATGTTCAGATAGAGCACTAAGCGGTAAGCTTGAGAAAGCAAAACTACAAAAATAAACTTCTATATACCTGGTATCATAACAAATACACGTAGTATCATTATCAAATCTGTCAATACCAAGGAGGAAAAACCTTGCAAAAACAACAGTTATAATATATGTGATAATCTTTCAGTTGACTCTTTTGTTCTCAAAGGGTAAACTATTTGTGTTGGATCTGTGGCTCGTCGCACAAAGCTTGCTTTATTTTCAAGCATCGCTTCCATTTTTGGTTTTGCAGTTTTTGTTTTGATTTGATTTAATCGCATGCATGCAGGAATTAGACAGAAAGTTGATGTGCTGTCTGATGAGCTGTCATTAACAAGTCCTTTGGAATCGGTGGAACATCGTGATGAGGACAGTGCATGTAGCCATCAGGATATCACTCATGTTGACAGTGACAATGACAAGGACAATGACAGTGGTGGGTATTGTGTGAATGAAGGTAGGCATCAGTGGTGTATGGAACTTGAACTTTATATGACAGCACTTCAAAATTGTGGCAGGCAACAGAAATAGGGTTATCCGGCAATGGAAGTAAAAAATAATTGCATAATTTTTTAAAGTTTTGTTAGGCACTATATCTCAAATGTTTTTGTTAATTTCTACAATGTTTGATGTTATATGGATGAAGCACAACATTAAGAGAGAAAAAAACCTCTTACCTGCCATGAAATTCACATTACAGACAGAAGGCGATCTAAATGTGACCAAGTATCACATCGTCTATAAGATGATGATTCACTCATGAGCTGGGTACAAGAAGAATAGTGGTGGTAAAAATGTATCTGAAGGATGGTTTCAAAATTTGGCAGGGGGAAAACCTTTGTATGTATAGCTACCAAAGAGAGTTAATGCTGGCTCATATACTTTTATGAATGCAAATTTTACACCAGCAAGTGTTCACTTCTACATGTATGTGTGACCCAGTATGACAAAAACGTTCCAGAAATAAAAAATGAGTTATTGGTATCATATGAAAGGGCAACTCTTTAGCTTTTCAATGGTGAAAAAATGATATCCATCATGCATTCTGTTGGAAAGTTATGGACTTTGAAATTCGAAAAACAATGAAATTACGATTTCGAGAAATACAGGATGTTTTGAAAAAAAAACTGCACTAACAACCGCAAAATGGTGCTCGGAATTTCGCTTTTTCACACACTTATAAATCGATTTCAGTAATTTTGTTTGCAGGAAATTGTGAAATAAACATCTGGGAACTATAATCAGTAAAAACCCCAAAAGGCCGTATAACACCCCATTGGTCGAAAATTGGCTGTATCTTGGATTGGGGTTCAGCGACTTTTTGCGGGTTTCGCCGTGCGGGGTCACATATATATTCACACAAATTGGTATGATTCTGCAACCAGATTCAACTGCCAGTCACCGCGGGTAACAAGCGGGGATGGTGATACGTTTTGGTCACAGTATACATAAGTGGGCCGGTGATATATCACGCTATCACACATTATAAGTCTTGGTTCAAGACTGTGTTTGTACGTTTTTGATACACGATCCGTCACCGCACGCTGCACGATGGTGCTTATACAATCACGAACCGCTACAATTGAATCATGAACCGCTATCACACACGAGCTGCTATCAAACAGTCTTGGGAATTTCATAGAATCTCCCCCCAAAAATGGGGGGAAACCACTACGCATGCGTCAATTTGAAATGCTAGCATGGCCCACATTTTTGGTGCGCATGTGCATAAACAACAACAGACTGCCGTGAAGTTGTAGATTAGTGAACACGGCAGTCCGTTGTTTATGCGCGTGCGCACCAAAAATGTGGGCCATGCTAGCATTTCAAATTGACGCATGCTTAGTGGTTTCCCCCCATTTTCGGGGGGGGGGGGGGAGATTCTACAAAATTCCCAAGACTGTGTTTGATAGCGGTTCATGTGTGGTAGCGGTTCGTGATTGTAGCATTCGTGTAGCGCTGTCGGATCAAAAACATACAAACACAGTTTTGAACCAAGACTAACGTTACATCAGCATTGCTTAATAGCGATGATGGCCTGGACGACTTGACCGTCTGGTGGCGCTTTACAACATGGCTGCCCCCATATGTGCGCTATTAAGCGATGCTGATGTATCATGTGATAGTGTGATATATCACCAGCCCACTTATACTGTGACCAAAACGTATCACCTTCCCCGCTTGTTACTGATGACTGGTACATGTAGGTGAATCTGGTGATTCTGCGTATCATTCTTGTGAATCTCAGCTACATGTATAATAATAATAATAATAATAATGTAGACTTATATAGCGCACATATCCACCAAACTGGTGCTCAAGGCGCATTACATTATTACCCCTGCTCATCAGGCTCATAAATCATTCCTGAAACCATCTCAGCTCACTGGGGAGTATACAGCTCAATTGCTGCCATTACAGTGCATGTATGGGCTAGTCAAACACAACAACCAACTCTGCCATCACAAGTACCCATTTACCCCTGGGTGGAGAGAAGCAATTATGGTAAAGTGTCTTGCTCAAGGACACAAGCACCATGGTCGCGGTTGGGATTCAAACCCACATTCTGACGACTCGGCCTTCAGAACACAAACACGATGCACTAAACTGCTCGACCATGGCACTCCATATTGACATTACCATTACATGTAGTTTTTGCATTTGGGTTAATGTGAATTGGCATTGGCCATACCTGCATGGTAAAGGTGTATATGACATAAAACACAATAAAGGGGGCCACTTTGCATCCGTCACGTTAGCAGTTTTTCCAATAGTTGTTATTTATTTTTAAGTACCTGAAACCGACCAAAAAGTGTTTCAACATGTGAATGGACATGCAGGCTTATACTAGAACTAATTTGAGTTGATTTATTTTATTTTTTAATTTTTTAATTAATTTTTTTACCCTCAAATTTCCATAAAAATTGGACGGAAAAAGTTACCTCACTTTTCCGTCCATTTGTTGATGGAAATTTTAGGCTAATTAAAAAAATAATAGTAATAATCAACTCAAATTATCTTTAGGATAAGCATGCATGTCTATTCAAATGTTGAAATTCTTTTTGGGTGGTTTCAGATATTAAAAAAAAAATTACAACCATTAGAAAAACTGCTAACGTGACGGTAGGAAAGTGGCCCCCTTTATTGTGTTTTATGTCATATAGGCCTATATGCTCATAGAGCAACAATTGCAACCTGGGCCCAATTTCATAGAGCTGCTTAGCAGATAAAACTGCTTACCAGAAAAAAATTGCTTAGCGTATTTCTTTGTTTCCAGCCAAACTTTAATCCAAAATGTATGCCTTTTGGCTGGTAGCCTGTTTTATATTGCTTAGCAAAAATATTTGCTTAGCAAAATTCTCTGCCAAGCAGCACGATGAAATTGGCCCCTGGGCCCAATTTCATCGCGCTGCTTAATTACCGGTAAGCAAATTTTTGTCCTAAGCATTTAAGCGTATTTAAGCGTAATTCACAGGTTAGCAAGAAAATTCAGAGCTGCACGTGTGCGTTCACCATGGATTTGTATTGTTGCATCACTCATTTGCTAGCAATAACGGCTGGCAAGTTAGCATGCCTGTCTCTGTATGCTTAATGGTTAGCAGCGCTATGAAGTGAAAAACATACAGTAAGCAAACAATCGGCTGCTTAGCGACTCGATGAAATTGGGGCCTGATCCAGTATATCACATGTAGGATTATTCATACTCAAAGCCAAGTTGTCATACACGTATACAGAATGTGCAGGCTACAACCCTGAATTGGGTCAAGGTATTCTGTGTACATATAGCACAGTGCCTGGAATTTCATTCTTATAAGTGCAGACAAGGCCACTTTTCCTGATTAAAGGGAATATCTATTAGAATATCAGAATATCTATGGGAACATTTTAAGGGGCACCATGTAAAGGTCAAGAGACCAGGGCAGTAAGGCCATGGCCTCCATGGTAGCCTAGCAAGGTTGGATCCAGAAATTGTTGAAAGGAGGGGGTACAAATCTGGTGATGAAAGTATCAGCATGTAGCACAACCAGTGTGGAGACCAGGGGTGAAGCCAGCATAAATTTCCTTTTTTATTTATTTATTTTTTTAAATGTTATTTATTTATTCATGTATAAATCAATGGGGGGGGGGGGGGGGGGTGTGGACCACCTCTCTCCATCCCCACTGGATCCACCCTTGTATATTATTCATATACGTCTTATTATTAATGTGGATATAGGTAATAGGCTACCTAGTTTATATGCTTATTTTGTTAAAAAGGAAACAATGCTTGAATAAGCTACCGATCAGTAGACAAAAGTAGTAAGTAGCAGACAGACTGGAGAAAAAAAGTTGACAGGATATTCCTGTTAAATGGCATATCTTTTGATTTCCTGTGATCACAAACCAATGTGACATTTGACATGTATTGTATTTCTTGTGACAGCTAACATCCCATTGTATTTTCTGTTATACCATTTCCTTGATACTGGCATAATGCAGTTTGAGTTTGACAATTGGTTTGAGCTTGTCATTATTGTATGCATGGCATAACAAACACCCCTTATCCTAACTAGCATGTGTACCTCATGGTTTCACTTCAAAACTCACAAAGTAACACCAATCTGTATTCAACATCATCCTCCCCCCTACATGTCATCATCTTCAGGGTCAGACACCGAGGGCGATTCTTCGACACTCGAAAGACGAGTCATCCCACTGAGTGAGAACCCACTGCTGCGAAATGAGTTTATTTCCAGCGATCGGCGACCCTCTCGCTCGCTCGGCGAGCTCACTGTCACGGCCAATATTTGGAATGCCCGAGGTCTCTTCCAAAAAGCCCAGCTGATGAGTTCTGGCGAACCACCTCAAATATGTAAGCATGCATGTCGCAGCTTTAGCCGTTAGTCATATATGACCTATCTTATCATTTGTCAAGAGTTAAAACCAACACTTTTTAGTTTGTTTTGTTTTTATATGTTTACAATTAGTTTCTGCATGATAATTTTTTAATTTCTTGCGTTCTTTTAACTTCATGTTCATCTCTTCATACATTTTTGGCAACTATATACTTGTACGTGTGGTTATATATATGCATGTAATGTCACGTATTTAGAGTGTTTTCTCATAAATTTTTACTTTTTACTCCGTCAGTTATTGTATAGGGTTTGATTGATGTCACATACGCAAAATTTGTCATCTTTAAGGGAAATGTCAGTGCTTATTTAAACTAACAACTTTGCATTAGAATTAGTGCAGGTGTCTCATCAACAGCAAGGTTCATTAGTGATGTCACCGGCTTTTGCCATGATGTGCACAAAATTTGTCTTGAGGTCAATCTATTTTAAGAAATACTAAATACTTGGCTTTAAGCCAAATCTGATATTGTCAATAAGAGTCCAACATAATGAATACAGAGATAGAACTTGAATATTTATTTGGCATCCAGGGATGAGTGATGAGTGAGAATACAAGCCTTAAGTTATTCATAATAAAATTCATAATAAATACGAAAGTGAGGCTGTAATTCTCACAACCACACTCTGTAGCTGACATGCTGCAATGCACCAGCGAGAAGGCCCAATAATCTGATAGTTCCAAAGAAAAGTTCATTCCTGACATAAAAGGAATAAATAAATGGATGTAGATATTTCCATTAGTTTACTTAAAATTCAATGACATTTGAAAGCAAATGTTTGTCCCTGCAAACAGACAAAATTAGGCAGGTTGCTATACTATATCAACCTCTTGAATTTAGGAAATAAGACATAGGATGGCTAACTTATAAATAAGGTACATAGACTAAATCACTGACCACTGTTTTCTGCCATTATACTGGGGCGGTATCACATTACACGCAGGGTCACACTGCATTCTCACTGTACTGGCATTTCGTCAAAAAGACTGCACATCTTTGGGTGCAGAGGCATGTGATTTCATAGAAAACCAATGCTTGATGCAGAATAGTGGTAGTTAGCAGATTAGTCTGTACAAAAACCAAACCTTTGGATTTTTTGGCTGACTTGGTCTTCACTTTCCTTGGTCCTCATCATTAATTAAGCTTTTACATCCTCAGCTAAAAATAAATAAATAAATAAATAAAAATACCAAAATAATTTAATTGGTCTTATCAACCTTGTCCCCAGGGTTTTTGAACAGTTTCTGTTTACCCACTGCTCTCGCTCTGTTCAGTATCCAAAAATCTTGGATATGTGTGCAATTTAAGTGAAAGTCTGATATCGTTATCAAGAATAGCATTAATGCAGTGGGGAGGCCAGGACTATATAGGCCGTCCAATTTATTTCATTATAATTTCGGTAAAACCACTCATCCAAACATTTGTTGTGTAAAAAGAATCTGTGTAGGCATTATAGTATGAATTTCCTTTTTTTTTTAAATTAAATTTTTGTGTGTGTGTATGTTTTAAAATCATAAATCAGCGTTGCCAGGGTCTTGTTATGAGAGCGAGGTAGGCCCTGGGTACGAGGTTGCGGTCTGGTCTGTTCATAGTTTGACAAGCTTATTATGCAAATATAAATGTTCAAGGGAAAATCCCATTCCAGCGAAGCTAGGCATGCCACTCATATCAACATCATCTGGGTCATCAAATATACACACAGATAAAAGCAGACTGTCAAATATTGAACAAATATCACAGAAGGACGTTACTGCTATCCGATGAACGTTATACTTTACGAGACTTTGGCATACAAATGACTGGTTGTCACAGCAACCGAATGCAAATCTTTGGAGTTTGTGACAATCGCACTATTAATAAAGAGAACATTAACCAACATGTACAGATAAACTCGCATCCCATAAATACTTTTGGTAAAAGATCATTGTTTGCATTCAATTGAAGATCAAGTTGAGAAACCAACTTTGTTATAGCTAGGTCCACACATGCCTGAGAAAAGTTTGTTAAACAATTCTCTGTTCGATCCTCACAGTTGGTCAATGTATAATTATTTAGTGGAATGTACATGTTGATCTGCCATCAGATTAAAATCAGTAAAACAGCCCTGTGATTTCTCAGGATTTTTTTTACTGTTGCCTCAGAATTTTCTTGATTGAAGAGAAGTAGCCACCAAAGAAAGAAAGAAGTAGCCTGTATTGTAAACCTCTAGTTTCTTGTTTGTGGGGATGTGGAGAGTCTGTAAATCCTCCAAAATTAAAGGGGCATTTTTGTCACGATCACAGCAGACTTTCAACAGGGCATGGAATCGATGTCATAGTTTTAGATGAACAACAGTGACTGAAAATCACTGGCTCATTTATGCAGCAGCGACGGTAATATGACCTTATCATGTGGGAATTATTTTCAGTCACCGAGTTAAGCTAAAACAAGCACTCTGATTCCATGTCCTGTTGACCGTGACGATACTGCCCCTTTAAACATCCAGGAGGTTCAGGGGGCATTGTCCTCTTGACCAAAGGGAGACCCATGCCCGCTATCCATTTATCAGGATTGTTTACTTTTGCCAAATCACACCACTGATAGACAAATTTTACCAAAATGACAACACCTCAGATGTAAGATTATAATTTCTACTTTACACAAATTCTACTACTTTATATCAATTCAAATTTTATTTCCAAAACTTCCTTAGTATACTAAATTCAGTATCATCAAGTAATAAAAGTAAAAAAATAATGCAATATACACACAACATAAGACCAAGTAACGTTCCTTCCTCCATGGTTTTATGTGAAACATGTCCATGACCCTTGCTCTATGGAATGACCCACCAGGTACCTGTAAAAATTGACCCTTCACTCAACCAGTCCCTGTCCCTCTCTGAGATCATCAGGCTGGCCCTATACCCATGTGCCTTCTTTGTTTGATGAAGTCCATCCAGTAGAGATAGCATTATGAATGAAGTCTATAATATAATGAGGACATATCAATAGATTAATATCAAGATAAAATAATGGGGTGGGGAGAGCAGGGGGCCCTACTGGGAACAGGATTAGTCAAGATCCTTATAATAGCCTGAGGATTACATGAGTAATCACACACACAGTCCAGCTTATTGTACATGTAGGAGTACTGCACACTATACAAGTACAAATGTATACCCATCCAATCAGTGAATCATAGTTGGGTGGGTAAACCCAAAACCAAACAAGACTGCATAAAGTGTCTATAGACGTCTGTAGCGTGCATGCATGTATCATGTACATGTACATGTACAGTTGAAAAGAGTGCAGACAGCCATCGGGTTTTCTTTGACGGATTTTCTTGGATTTGTTTTCCTGGATCTGGAGCTAGTACTACTCTTCTGTCCAGGATGGCACTGCCAAAAGTCAGACTCCCACCGTGTAAGTACTTCTATTGGAGAGTCTGTGGTACTTTTCTTGGGGAGTCTGTGTTGGGATCATTTTCTTCTCATAAACATAAAGTTTGGCGTACATGAATCAATGAAAAACTTGTAAATTGCAAGAGGCTGTGTGTACAGTACAACGTATCTAAATTTGGCAAGGGAATGCTTCACTTAGTTCTGATGCTGTTGAGTCACTGTTGTGCTGTCCTATAGTACTATCCTATTTATAAATGGTATGTGGCCATGTAACTCAATAGCATATAAGTGCACAGACAGTTTAAGTTTTTAACTTGAACAATTTACGAAAATATTGTTTTGAGAATGTTCAATTCAGAGGGCTTTTAATTTGTAGGACAAGGACTAGAGGCTAGGATATAGGAGCTTCTTCAGTTTCAAGAAAGTCAGTTTGTAGTTTCTTGAATTCTTTGATATTTCCTCATGAGCAAACTGCGTCTTGTTGTAGTGTACAGATTCCAGTTTTTTTTGGATAGTTTCTCAAAATTGAGATCAGTCAGTTCTTCTGGAAAATATTTTTGAGGCCGTTTTGTCCAAGCTATATCAGTGTCGACAAGTACATGTATCTAGCTGATTCCTGATGGTATGTGGAAGAAAACAAATGACGTGTATAATATTTTGTTGGATCTATTTTTTGATTGCCCAATTTGTGGAAATGCTCTTACATGTATGCACAAATGCCCTAGCTAGAAAACGAATGCAACATGGTTTTTTTCTGGTTTGTCAGATCTTTCTAACAACTTTCAATCTATAGAGAATTAGCTGTTCCAAACTGCTTACCAACCTAAAGGACCTGTGCAAAATAATTGTGATTGGCCTGACGTTTTGAACCTAGCAGATTCTTTCTCAAAGGCAGAATCTGCTAGGTTCAAGACGTAAGGCCAATAACAATTATTTTGGAACTTTCAGTTTTTCAATATAAAATGGCCAACACTCGGGAAAACTATTTGTAAAAACAATTTTTTACATAGTTCACATTCTGAAGTAATTAATCATATCAAACCTGGGTTCAAAAGTGACTTTCTGGGCCAATGTTTCTCCAGAGCAGATTAATTGAGTAAATTCTTATTAATTTTTATTTAAAGTAAAATGTTTTATTTGGTAAAATGTTCCTAAATGCATCCTTACTTCATAATAATCAACAGATGAATCAAAACCAACCTGTGAAAGTTTCAGCAATCATTTCACTGTGAAAGTTTCAGCAATTGTTTCACTGTGGCATTCACGAAAATAGTAATAATTCATTTCAGATTTCTCATATTCATTCCAATGTGGAATTTATGCGTTCGAAAGACAGAAAATCATTCGCAAAATAATTTGATTTATTGCATTTAAATGACGGCACATCATCAGACAGAAAAATACTTCAAGGGATGTTTAACCAGTTCGCGTCGGGAATAAAAAAGTTTTTCTGGGCCCCTGTGCGGGTTTATTTTCCCCACACACACACCGTGAATGGAAGCTTCCACAGCGGGTGGCCATGTCTTCCGAGCATGTCACCGTACATGGGTGGCTCAACTGAGCATGCATACCAATATTCCGGAGTTTCCTTTGGCGTGTTTAGACGCTCTCCGATCCACGGTGCAAAAAAAAATTGCGTGTATACACAGCCTCCGACGCGAACTGGTTAAATGGCGGCACCTCATCAGACAGAAATATTTCAAGGGATGTTTGATACCATCATCAACTTTACATCAAGGTATATATATGTTTCATGTAAATCTGTGATTGTTTATGTTTTTTGAAATTGCCAATAGTGTGTGTATAGGGGCTTTAACCAGTTCGCGTCGGAGGCCGTGTATACACGCAATTTTTTTTTGGACAGCGGATCGGAGAGCGTCTAAACACGCCACAGGATTCTCGGGAATATTTGTATAGATTCCCGGTCGACGTGGCAACGAGCCATAAGCATACAGTGGAAGACGCGGTCTCCCCGGTCACGCTCTGGTGAGCACCATTGGTCGTGTTTGTGCGGTAAAAATAAACCCGCCACGGGGTTCGGAAACACTTTTTTATTCCCGGTGCGAACTGGTTAAAGGGGCAGTAGCATCACGAATACTTTCAACAGGGCATGGAATCAGTGTCCCAACTCAAGATGAACACAGTGACTGAAAATTACTGGCTCATTTATGCAGCAGCAACTGTAGTATGACATTATCATGTGATGTATTATTTTCAGTCACTGAGTTTAAAATCCAAAACTGGCACTCTGATTCCATACCCTATTGATCGTGATGATCTTTGTACGTCACTTTAAAATTCTCAATGAATCAACGTAGATGTTTTGGCTCGCTAAATGTAGGCCTGTGTCAAATAAAACACATTTGTGTATAAACAGCCTTTTTTAGTTACTTAACCTTGTTGATGATCAAGAGACAGCTAAAGGGAAGGAGGAGGGAAATTGGAGTCTGCCGTCCCGGGGATGATGGCCTAATAAATAGAGCAAGGGCCTGGCCAGAGAACCTTAGATGCCATTCTGTACACTGCAGTTTGCTGCTGTTACAGGATCTCTGCGTGAAGCCCTTATCCTGTTCATATATCGATACGAATACACGCGTGTGCATTGGTAGTACACGTGCGCATTGGTAGTACGCGCATTGGTAGTACGCGCATTTCTTTTCGCTACTTCCGGTATCCAAAGCTGGCATACCGTTGTGTGTAATTTAACTCAAATTCTTCGATTTTAACATTCAAAAGCGATTCTTGGGGCAGAAATTGACTTTGTTACTAAGATTTTGAGTCTTTACAACACATAAGTTAAATGCAAGTCCCAAGCTTTCTAATTTCTTGCGTAAATCCTTCAAGAAAAGTGTAGTCAATGCATTTCCAATGGGCTTCTGATGATTGTTGGATGCCAGCACGTGCGAAGTGGGTGTGGTTTATGTTGGTATTACGTACAGGATAACAATTACGAACAGGATACACTGTTGGTATTCTGGAAAAACATAAATCACAGATTTACAATATTTGTGTAAAGTTGATGATCAAACATCCCTTGATACATGCAATGGCGTAGCGTAGTTACGACGGGCCCAAGTGCACACTGTTATGAACAGGCCCTAGTGCACGCTAGTTACTAGTTATGAAACACACACACACACATCAAAGCATAGGCCTATATATTTTACCAACAATGTGTTGGATTTTACAGTCGAATTAGTTACTTAGGCTATTGCGCTATCAGAACCATGGATAGTGCTCTGACACGCTAACGTAAACAGACGGTCAATCAAGTCAACTTAAGTATTATTTAGTAAAATTATTTCCGATTCCGGAGATGTAAATTTCACAAAATAAATACACAATTTATGAATGAATTTTTACGATTTTCTTGTTAAGGACACATTGTAACTAAGCTGAAACATAAAAAGTTGGTTTTTATACATATCTATTGATTCTTTATAAAGTATGGTGGATGCATTTACAGAAATTTTTACCAAAAAGTGTATAACTGGCTCTTAATAATGATTCCAGCATACCTTTTCCTGATGTACAATGTACAGTGATACTGAAAGTTCACTTACTGTGTTGGGTGTTGAATAAGTTTAAGTCACAGTATAAACACAAATGTTTACCTAAGGCCATAAAGCTGTCATAATACTGAGGGTATAGCCCATCCTGCAAAAATACTGATGGTCATGTTTGGCTCTCATAGTGTATATAAACACAGATATACATTGTACATGTACATAACAAATAATACATTGCACAGCATAGAAATACAGAAACATAGCTCACCACTGGTTCGTATAACAGAACCAACGCTTATATTTTGATGAAATTCTTGCATCGGGTGATTAAAAATTTACTTAATTCTGCCCTACACCAACGTGTGTAATAGCACTGTATACTCAGTGCTTTCCGAGTGTCTGTGGAAAAACTTCACAGGCGACTCGGGCGGGATTCGAACCCACAACCTCCTGCTTACTAGTACAGACGTCTTTCCTCTCGACCACCGAGCTTGCCCGATGTCGATTGGCTGGCTAGAATCCTAAAAAGCAGCGGGTGCCGCGATATTTATAGTTTGATGAAACCATTAACACTATTTACAACTCATGAGAGATACATGTAGTTTATGGTGCTACTGCAATCCTTACTTCTACTGTTCTTCCACCATGCAAAGGACCAAGCCCTACTAACATGGACCAAGTTAATTGAACCAATAAAATAATTTTATTCAACACTGTGGCTTAACAAAGATGATTTACGAAAAACTTACTGTATGGGCCAATGGGTCACCACCCAAGTGTTGTTGTGGATTAGTGGTAAAACAGAGAGGAATTCAAAATGAAGGATTTAGATGAAGAGGAAACCTTTTGAGGAAATGAAAAACATTTTATGTTGGGATAGCTATAGTCACTGACAGAATGGGGTCAATACAGTGGAGGCATATTGTTGATGACAGACAGAATGTCTGCTATGTTATACATGTTAATGATAAACGGGCAAAATGGCCATATGACATGGCATTTGTAATTCGACAGGATATACATGTATCTTCCTTGCACTAGCTTTTACAAAGAAAAAAATATGATGAGCCTAACTGTTTGGAAAAGGATACAGGCATTTGACACAGTTCAATAGCATTGTGGTTTCCTTCTTTATGTGCTAAATGTACATGCTATGTATTGAAGTAGACGATTGCTGGAACTGAACCTAACTGAACATGTACAGTACGTGTTTTTTTTATTTTTATTTTTTAATTTTTTTTTTTTATAGATTTATTACGTGTTGTTCCGGTTCTTCACTATATAAGAATAAATATTCAATTTGATGTGATTACGCTGATGACGATCAGAGCATACTGATCAAAACGCTGAGTTGTAACCTCCAGTTCTTTTCAGAGCTAACTTCTACTCAATTGAGAATTTCACATGGTGTCACCGCAATTAGTCTTTGCTTGTCCTATAAGCTTCACCTATGCAAAGCTACAAGTTTTACCTGTGTACATGACTGTATTGCTATGAGTATTTGTACTGTTTTCTTGTAACTTGTGACAAGGTAGGGTACATAACATTGGTAATATAAAAAAAATTAATAAAAAATTAAAAATAAGACAAACAAAACAAAAAACAGAATTGATCTCCATTTTACATCAAACTCACTTGGTGGTGGTATAAAGCATTCCTTGAAATATATCAGTCTGGGGTGCTGCTATTTAGTGAAATTATAGAAATTCTTTTTTTAAAATTGAATATCCATCTTAAAGGGACAATATCGTCATGATCAGAGCAGACTTTTAACAGGGCATGGATTCGGTGTCATGGTTTAAAATGAACACAGTGACTGAAAATTGCTGGCTCATTTATATACAGCAGCAATATATTACCTTATCATGTGGGATATTATTTTCGGTCACCGAGTTATAATCTAAAACTAGCACTCCGATTCCATGCCCTCAGTACGTTGATCGTGACAATATTGTCCCTTTAAGTATAAGACCAGCTCTGTGCCTTAGCTATTTCTTATCTGTTTGCATAGTGGCTTTGTAATCTCTCTGGTAATAAATAATAACACATGTATACATATATGGTTATAGGCTTGCGTGCGGTGATAAACAATTGACTTCTGCCCTACACCGATGTGTGTATAGCACTGCATACTCGGTGCTTTCCCGAGTGTCTGTGAAAAAAAAATACACAGGTGATTCGGGTGGGATTCGAACCCACAACACCTCCTGCTTACTAGTTCAAACGTAAGCAGGAGGTCGTGGGTTTGAATCCCTCCCGAGTCGCCTGTGTAGTTTTTTTCACAGACACTCGGAAAGCACCGAGTATGCAGTGCTATACACACATCGGTGTAGGGCAAAATGTTATATGTATGGTTATTGGTGTCACTATTCACAGAACCAGCTTTGTGTATTCATTTGCTCTGCACGTGCTTTAAAAATATTTTTGCTTTAGAATAAACTCCATAAATCACAGAGAAGATGTGCAATAGACATTTTATAGGCTGTCAATCAAAATCCCTTACTGACCAATGGGAGACTTTTGAGACGCTGGTGGCAATAGACTTACTGGTTCTTTTCCAATGTCATTTGAACCACTCTGAACTACTGCTACTGGGGACATATGTATTCGTTTGGCAATTTTGAGTTTGTCATGTATAAAAATCAGTAGATTAGTTGAACATTTTCATGCTTGAATTGGTTATTTTCGTGTCACTTCTTTCAGCTGCGAAACCTCCAGTTCCGGATAAGCCGCGGATCTTCAAGAAACCAACACCAAATGGTGGCTCGGCCATTGGAAGTAACAACAAGCCTGAGATTGCCCCCAAAATAAACATCGATACAGCACCAGCATTATTGAGGAGGCCAGCCGCAGTCAAATACGCACCCGGACCGTCCCCAAATAAACCACCCATGGATAATAACATCTATGATGAGGTATGCCCAGAAGCGCCCTCTCCGCCGAATACCGCCATCCCCAAATTGATGAAAAGATCATCTGCTAAACTTGAAAAGTTTTTCGGTGAGGAGCTAATTCACAACAGTGTGGATGGACAGTCAGTACCTGCAGCTACTGAGAAGAAAAAAATGGGTGCTAAAGGCAAACAAGCCGTCGTACCTAGGGTGCGGAAAGTTTCCGCCTCGCTCCCACCCCATACTTCTATTCCAAACGACGGGAACGGACTGTACGCTATTATTCCCATCCCTGATGTGGACAAGACGGCGACGAAGAAACCCAATCAGTCGGATGTGAAAACAAGAAAGACGTCGGACGGTAGCGGCAAACCCATTTTGCGGAACTCCGGTGACATGTCGAGTGGGGACTCCGGAGTTGGCACGTGTATCCACAGTATTGTCATGGAACAGGAGAGAAAGAATAGGAATAGAGATCGACGGATGTCACGCAGAATAATTAGGAAACAAATGAGATCTTTGGACTCTGATTTTACAGAAGATTCCGATGATGAACCAATCGGAACAGAGTCTGATTTTGACTCGGATGGCTCTGACGATAGATTGGTAAGTAGTTATGTGCAGATCTTCTGCAGACATCTTTTTTTAATTTTATATATAAATGTACACGTCACATTTGGTTGGTTACGATGAGCAATAAAAGCACTGGATGTATGCATAACATGCCTTAACCCTATCAAACCTGGGTTTTTTCATTCTCAAATCTTGTGCTCCCACTTCTGTGTTTTCTTTAATCGTCGGCTGATTGTCATGAAACTTTGTATGTATGTTCAGTTCAACAAGAGATTTATCAGTGAGTTGTAACCTCCAGTTCTTTTCAGAACTAATTATTACTACTCAATAGAGAATTTCACATGGTGTCACTGCAATTAGTCTCACTTATCCTCTTCACCGTGCAAAGCTACAAGTTTTACCTAAGAGATTTATCAGATGACTTAAAAACAGTAACCATTAGGGGGCACTGTAACTATTTTGGGAGAATTTTTTATTATTTTTTTATTTTTTTATTTTTTTGGGGGGGGGGAGGATTTGGAGTTAATGTGCAAACTTTTTAATGTATAATTTTCAAATATTCTGGCTTCCTTAACTACTGGATTTGCCCAAGATCCCCCCCCCCCGACCCCGTGATGAGATTGATTGTCTGAATGCCCCAATACACAGGTTTCCCATGTGTCGTGGCAAATAACATTTTAAAGGGAAAGTTTACCAGTGGTAAACTTCCACTCCACTATGTCGTACTTCATGTGAATAAATATATATTTATATAATAAATAATTAGACGTTTACACGTTTACACGTATATACATGAACAAAAATTCACTAAACGTTTTCAAATTCACGAACCTTCCATATCCGCGATATTTGGCCAGTCTTTTTTTATTTCACGAAGTGTGACCAGTGGGCCGCTTATATTACATGTATATCAAGATTCCCAGGAAGTAATTGATACATTTTTAAATTATTTTTTAATACAACCAGAAATTTCGGAGGATGTTTTATGTGAGACTTTGATTGGATATGGGCCTAAATGAACTCGATAAATGCATACCTCTGTGCCTAAATTCTATCGCTTGGTGAAATAATAATAATTTTACACGGTCCGTGTCAAAACGTGTACACGTTTTGTAAAATAAACGGAAAATGCCAAGCCTAATAAAGATATATAAAATGACTGACCTGAGAAAGATTCAGTTCGTTATGTGAAAATGCATTCAGAATGTTTTACCGGGAAACACAAACCTCATATTCATTCAATCATTGAATTTCGATAGAGTTCGTTATCAATATTCTGACGTACATAATTGGGGCATAAATTTTTATTCTTAAAAACGATAGCAGCTTAAACAGAAAAAGTTTTAAGGGATCCTACTTTACACATAATTATTGATTTTTTTATTTATTTATTTATTATTTTTTTAATTTTTTAAAAATTCATAACCATTAAGGCTGTCTATTTTCTATTATTTCGGGAACTGGATACCCGAAATTGGAAATCTTCGGATACCCAGGTACCCGTAAACAATTTTGTGAAAAGACATAAACTACTCCCAAATGTACATGTATAAAAACACCAATATGAACACAAGTTTCTCTTATTTTATCTTACTGTAATAATTTGAAACGACTCGTAGCATCCCTATTCCCCACACACATTTTGTTAATAAACACTCTTGAGACTTAAATGTTCAGTTGAAAGTCGTTTACGGTTAATTGGAACCGAAAAATAGAACCGGGTATAATGACAGTTTCAGTACACAACACACGCAGCCTTAATATCCATAGGTATAACACTGCCTTTAATGGTCTGGTTGTCTGAGGTGTCTGAGTTATGATAAATGGGCTAGATCAAGTCACCATCCCCCCTTGACTGAGTGTACATAAGGAAATTGTTTATTTGTAGAATCACCCAATGTAACTTAGATCTTGTTGATTTATAGGATGTCATAGCTGTAGAGCCAATGCAATTTCTGGATGACAGCCACAAGAAAGCCTACGAAGTCCTCACCACAGAAAGGACATACGTGGAAAAGTTGTACCTCATAGACCAAGTAAGCTCCTGATTTAACCACAATTGTTGCTGTGGATAGGGTTGGTCCTTCCCTGCCAAATCCACGTTTAAAACAAAGTCATTATTTTTAACCCTCCTACTATAGCTGAACTTTTGTGGCAAACTACATGTACATGTACTGTAGCTATACTGGTCAACTGCCTGTTTTGACTGTTGACCCAAATGTGCACACAGGGGCATTTTGACCACCCTCAACAATACAAGTTAATGCTTTTACTCGTCAAAAACAGTCAACTCATTTTGACCTGTAAATGTACAAGTTTACTACACACATAAGGTTTGACAGTGTTCGACTTTTAACTGTTATCCTGCGGAGTTCAGTACACAAAATCAATACAGTGTGCGGAGTTTTCATATATTCCGATATAAAATTCACGAAAAGTTACTGTCACCACACTATTCACAGTGTTTGGTAGTACTAGTAGTATATAGTATACCGCGACTCTGTCATGCTTGTAATGAAACGAGCGTTGTTGTTTTTTCATGAATTACATCATTTGGCCTACAAATAGCTGATTTTAGAACGCTCACTTCATGACATCGGCTTTCCATGGGCTTCCTAAAAGTGTCTGCTATTGGCTAATGTAAACCTTGGTAGGTAGCGTTAACCAATCACAAGCCACGTAACATCATTTTCACAGTGTTGTTAAAAGCCACGATCGTGGCTTTCCGCACGGGACACCGCAGCCACGATCGTGGCTCCACGCAGGATAACAGTTAAGTGCACTACATGTAGATATACCTTGACAAGTATATCAACATAAGTTAATTTATGTCAGCAATTCTTTCCACATTCACACTTGACATTTTTACAATTTTTGTTGCATTTGAATTCTTTTATTTGATTTCATGCTAAATAATTCCAGATAAAATTAGTGTTTTTTAAGTAAATAAATAAATAAATAAATAAATGTTGTATATTCCAGATTAAAAATTAATAATAAAATAAAACATTTTATGAAGTTGAGAATGATCGTAATTCCAGTATTTAATTTTGTACTTTTTCTTCCAGATATTTTATACTCGAATCACAGCTGAGAACCAGAAGCATGTCTGGTTCCCACAGACGGTCCCCAAAGAGATTTTCTCTAACATCTCAACAATATACCGACTTCATTCCGATGTGATACTACCCGCATTAGAAAAACGAATAAAGGAATGGTATGTTCTAATAAGGCGGAAGGGAGTCCTTGTCACTTACGGTATTCTCCGATGGCACCCAGGCAATCCCAATCCTATGAACATCAGAGGACTTTTCTGATTGCCCGGGTACCATTGGGGAGTACCCTGGGTGACAACGACCCCTTCAGCTTGAATAAGCCTTTTTCAAATTTCGCTTGAATGATGTTTGGTATAGTGACTTGAGTCATCGACAAGTGCATGCTAGATTTTAATTTGTCATTTGGGAGTTTGTTTTGGAGAAACTTTTTTGAGAAAGTGAAACTCAAATTTGGCGGGAAATGTAATTTCCTGCACAGTATGTTTGGTCACAGGATGGGGTGCACTGAAACCTCCCACCCCATCCCCAGCCTACAGGCCGTTTCACCCAAATCACCATTTCAAAGTTGAAATCAATTCTTCCATGGTAAAATCACCTTCAGAGGGGCACATCTTTAATAATGGTCTGCATGGCTCATGGTCTTAAGGCATGAAGTCATCGCTAACAAGGAAACAAGGTGAGACCGCAGAGGTTAGGGATGGTGTGGGGTGTGTGTGTGTGTGTTTCATTAGATAATGTGTTTTAACATCAGTAGACACTGGACGTCTGGTTTGATGACACAATGAGGGGAAAGTAATTCAGTTAGGAAGCTGACACTTTGACAGTGCCCTGACCTGCTCATAAAGTTCCCTGTCAGTCAAAGAACAGCTCAAATGAACATTTGGCGTATGCAATTTCCAGAAGAAACTTCGCAAGCTGTAAAATGTTTCACCGCATTCAATTGGTCTATGGAGCACTGTCCAATAAGCCTTATCGGAATTGCCGCGCGCATGCTCATTGACTTGAAAAACAACCTCGCGTATGAGGATATGTAAAAAGTCAATTTGGTGATAAGTTGTAAGTTTTTACGTATTATGACAACATTACGGAGCATTTTTTTTTAAAAGCGGTTAGATATAATAAATTATTTTGTTTATGATCTTATCAATTTCAAAGAAAAATTCTCCATAATGTTGTCATAATACGTAAAAAACTTATCATCCTAAAATTGCCCCCCCCCCCCCCATTGACTTCTTACATATCCCCGTACGCATGGGTACTCATTTTTTCCAAAGTGCGAGGTTGTTTTTCAAGTGGTGATTTGGAGAGTCTGTAAATCCTCCAAAATTAAACATCCAACAGGTTCAGGGGGCTTTGTCCTCTAGACCAAAGGGAGACCCAGGCCCGCTACCCATTTTTCAGGATTTGTTACTATTGTCAAATCACAACCCCGAAGTAAGTTTTGGGTGAGACTTAAATGATTCAGTATTTTTGAAATTACCAATGTTGTACATGGCCTTTAAAGGCAAAGTACAACATTGGTAATTTAACTGATCACAAAATCACTGAATTATTATACGAAATATACCAGTTATCCTGACAAACTATTCTGTCTGAAGTCCTCTCATTAGAACATTTTCAAAACGTTGCCAGGTGGGCAACGTTTTGCTCAAGGTGTCTTCTGTCGAAATTTTAAAATGCTTTTTCACACTTTTCTCGTGACGTTGACTCCACATTGAGCTGAACTTTCACAGGTTGATTTCACGGGTCAAGTATATCTTGATTCATAGAGAGGAATCAATCTCAGCCTATACTCATAGGAGAACCTTTGCTGACATTACCGATGTTGTAGCTTCCCATATTTATATTTACGGTTTGACATTTTGTCAGGGAGACGAACCCGTGCCTTGGGGAGGTTCTGAAGAATAACGCACCCTTCCTCAAGCTCTACTCGGATTACGTCAGTAACTTTAATCATGCCATGAAGCAGCTGAACCTGTGGACCTCCAAAGTGCCAAAGTTTGCCGCAGCTCTTTCAGAAATGCAGGTGAGATTGTGAGTTGTGACCGGTGGGCGGTTCCCATGGGTCTCCAAAGTGGCCAATCGATGGCTGTCCATCAAAAATTCCTCATTGACCAATGGCAGACTTTTGGGACACTGGCGGCAGCAGACTTATCAGTTTAAGTAATTCTGAGCATGAGACAAGAAATTGAGAACGGTGGAAAGGAACCGGCCTTTATTCTCACCGTGCATGAGCTGTTGAGGGCACATGTCGTTAGACCACTGTGGGCGAAAGGGCAGCGATAGTGCGTCGCGTTTGGCGTATTTTGCAGTTGATGTGCGTGCATGCGGAATATAGGCTGAAAGAAGTACACGCAGTTTTGCCAACATTACCAATGTTGTACCTTCCCTCAAATGTATATCTTGATTCAAAGAGAGTAAGCATACTCATAGAAGCAGTTTTGTCAACATGACCAATGCTGTACCTTCCCTTCAATGTATATCTTGATTCAAAGAGAGTAAGCATACTCATACAATGTAGAAGCAGTTTGGCCAACATTACCAATGTTGTACCTTCCCTTCAATGTATATCTTGATTCAAAGAGAGTAAGCATAACCATAGAAGCAGTGTTGCCAACATAACCAATGTTGTACCTTCCCTTCAATGTATATCTTGATTCAAAGAGAGTAAGCATACTCATAGAAGCAGTGTTGCCAACATTACCAATGCTGTACCTTCCCTTCAATGTATATCTTGATTCAAAGAGAGTAAGCATAACCATAGAAGCAGTGTTGCCAACATTACCAATGCTGTACCTTCCCTTCAATGTATATCTTGATTCAAAGAGAGTAAGCATAACCATAGAAGCAGTGTTGCCAACATAACCAATGTTGTACCTTCCCTTCAATGTATATCTTGATTCAAAAAGAGTAAGCATATAACCATAGAAACAGTGTTGCCAACATAACCAATGTTGTACCTTCCCTTCAGTGTACATGTATATCTTGATTCAAAGAGAGTAATTAGCGTACCCATAGAAGCAGTGTTGCCAACATAACCAATGTTGTACCTTTCCCTTTAAAGCTATTAATTCACTAATTCTTAGATATTAATTTATAGAATTTTGAAAGACTTGCTTTAAGATTTTAGAATTCTTGAAAATATTGCAAAAGTGCCTCTTTAACATCATGCAACTGTTTTATTTCATGTTTAGTTTTGTTAAGGAAATAAGCCTTAAGAAATATAATATTTTGTATAAACAGTACATGTATTTGATAATGGGATCATTTTCATTTTGAAAGTGAATGTAGTTAAATTGGTCTTGGGAATAAATAGTGAAACGCTATCATCATGAGCTTAAAACTTAAGAGTATGATACACTAATGGAAAGGAAAAGTATGAACAGCATTCTCAGAAATGGTTTTCATTTTAAAATAAAGTGGAGTATTATTTTTGTGTTATCCAAATCATAAAAAAAATAATGTAGGTAATTATTAAATTATATGTTGTCCTCTTTCGGCTGCTCCCCGTTAGGGGTCGCCACAGCGGAACATGATCCGCATATTTGATTTAGCATAGGTTTTATGCCGGATGCCCTTCCTGACGCAACCCTCCCATTTATCCGGGCTTGGGACCGACACTAAGCATGCACTGGCTTGTACATCCCCAGTGGCTGGGTTCAATTCGGCCCTCGCAGCAATTATGGTAAAGTGTCTTGCTCAAGGACACAAGCACCATGGTCGTGGCAAGGCTTCGAACCCACACACTCTGACAACTCAGCCATCAGAACACAATCCGATGCACTAAACCGCTCGACCATGGCACCCCACAATTATTAAATTAAATGATAATGAAAATTTAAAAAATGAAAAAAATTATTCAGAATTTCATTCCATTGTCCACAATTCAGGTCTTCAGATGACACAAATTAATTTGAGAAATAATTGTACGGAAATCATTGGTGTAGCCAAAGGGTCCCCACCTGAAAATGCTGACAATGCCACTGACGGAAATGATTGCATCTCAGAAATAATTTCAAGGGATGGTAACTTAACACTCTGTGATAATTTATGTTTTTTTTTTTAGAATACCAAAAGTGCATAGAGGCTTTAATAATATGTCTATTTTTGTCTCCAAACTTGTTGATAGAAACTACCACAGTGTGGAAATCTTGCCCTACAGCATCACATGCTAACACCAGTACAGAGGATACCAAGATATGAATTGCTATTAAAAGGTGAGTCAAACCAGCCATTAGTTGCCACGTCAACTCTTTAAATGCATCCACCCATACTCCATTTATCCATATCTGTATTTTTGAATCAGTTTCCATTAGCACCCTCACATTGTGCACGTTTGGAATTACATGGAGGATGCTGCCTCTGTTGCCTTCGTGCCCCTTCAAAATGTTCTCATAGATATTCTGAATTTTCTAATGGAAGTGCACTTTACTCAGAAAAAAAGTGGTCTTATCCCTTGAACAATAAAATTCTAGGCCTGATTTTGGCTGTTTCCAAAACTACGGCTACGGCTACGGCTACAGCTACAGCTACAGCTATATGGCTACGGCTACAGCTATGGCAAGATCACTGCGTATCTGCGTATGGGTGCGTTCGAGTAGCTTCACCCAGGTAACCCGAGTATGTCACACGGGTGAGCCCCGAGTATGTCACACGGGTGAGCCCCGAGTATGTCACACGGGTGAGTCCCAAGTACAACCTAATCGAACGAGCATCCCGTTTGAACGTTCGCCCTCTTGTGGTCGTTAAAGCGATGTGAAGAAAGTCAAAGGTCATACGGACTTTGTAAACAAAATATTTACAACAAAGCGATCACAAAATAATTATTTCCCGGGTAAAAAAAGGAACTAAAGATCGTATTACTTCAGTAGATCTTCTAGTACAAGAACAGTCTCTACTCACAGATTCAATGTTTAAGGGTTGAAAATGTATGTCAAAAACATCACGAAATTGCCGCACTGAAAACAAAGACGGCGGCCATTCAGAATATTCTCAAAGTGACAACACTTACTCGGATCTGACTCAAGTGACCTGCTTCGCGAGCAGGTCACTTGAGGCTGACCCACGTAAGCCCCTGCAATGACGTCAGACCTACTCGAACGCTTCTGAGTCAGACCCGGGTCGACCTGGGGAAGCTACTCGAACGCACCCTATACATGTACTTCAACATTGCTGCAGCAGCCAGCAGCCACAGCCATAGCCCAAAAACACCCAGTTCGGAAACAACCTTATTCACAAACTTACTGACCCACCTGTACCAATTAGCAACGAAAACTGTTGCTTCTATTAATGATCTGGGTGATGAAAGCCTGTATTTGCACATGTTCATGTACTTCAAACTTTATAGTACCGGTAATCTAATGTATTAAGTAATCAAATTGTATATGATATTTTGGCAAGAACATCTTGGGGAAAGGACAAAATTATTAACATCAAATTAAGGTCAGTCACAGCTGCTAATATTGCTGTGCAAACACACAAGTTGAGAGGATAAATTGTTATGTGGGTTTAATTCTGCTTTAGTCACTCTAATGATTTTATCCATGGACACTCAAATGTTGGTGATGAAGGACAAAGGTTGAAAAAACCTGCTTTGTGAAACTCAGGACCTGAAATTAGAGTACTGACTAATTACAGGTGGCCTTGGAAGTGAATAAATATGGTCTGTTTGGTCAGGTTGGGATGATTGATTGTTCAAATAGTTACCACCCATTCATAACACCTGCCCACATTTAAAGGTTGCTGATTGATCATTTTTCTCTTTAAAGTGTGGATCTGTTGAATGTGGTCAAACACTGACAGACATCTGCTCTGGAGTTCCCCCAGGGCTCTGTACTTGGTCAATATCTCTGTATACTGTACATCCTCTCTGGAGTTCCTCAGGGTTCAATGCTTGGTCAAAACCAACATAAATTCTTGGTGTATTCCCAGGGCACTTCTCACTTGATAAACTACTACTCTTTTTATGATTTGTATGATTATTCTGGGGATGTAATCATGACCATCAGGGAAGATATTGATGTTGGAGTTTGTAGGGGGGGGGGTTGGCTAAGGGGATGCATCTTCCCCTGCCGCGTCATTTTTCACCTACTGCCTCTTCTAAAATTGACTCCCTCCCCTATAATAAAGGGAATGAGAGTATTTGCACATTTAGAATGGTTTGTGCTCAATGCAGGTTTTATGCATTCTGTGGCAATTATTGTACATTTTATATTAACCTTGCCTTATATTAATTCCTTAACCCTCCAACTCTAGCTGCACTTTAGTGGGAAGTAGCTATCGAGGTCAAAACCAGTCAACTGCCTGTTTTGACTGTTAACCCAAATGTGCACACAGGGGCATTTTTTGACTGGTTTTTACTGTCATTTTGACCACCCAGAACAATACAAGACAATGCTTTTACCAGTCAAAAAACGGTCGACTCATTTTCACCTGTAAGTGTACTTACAATACACGTAAGGTTTGACAGTGTTTGACTTTTAAGTGCACTAGATACACCTTGGCAAGTATATCAACATTTTGACTGATTTTGACAGTCATAGAAGGGTTACTACATTTATAGCACTTTGTGGTTTATCCTAATACAGAGTACTTAAGAAAGCTACCAGCAGACGGCAAGGACAGATTAAATGCAGAAAGTAAGATTTTCATGTTGACTTTTTCCCAAATAGATATATTTTGTTGTATTGCTTGAGCAAAAATTTCCAGTCACTAAGTATGAGGATTTTTCAGGTGAAAAGACAGCTCTGTTTGGCGCATCTATTTGGTCCAGTTAATTTATGCATCGGCGCGCAACATATGATGGGCGACCTTCATAAAAAACTTTTTTAAATAAAAAAATTAAAAAACAAATAAATGTTCAGTAAGTGTTGACAAATGTTTTGTTCATTTTTAAATTTATATATATATATATATATATATATATATATATATAAGTGGACCGCCCACCAACATAAGGGCTGGTTAGCTCAGTTGGTAGAGCGCTCGTATGGTAATCGAGAGGTCGCGGGTTCGAGTCCGGCATCAGCCAATTTTTCTTTGCTCGCAAACCGTTTATAATATTTCAGGTCAGTTTCTCCATATAAATCTAATTTGTGTACAACCACATAAAAGGCTTGTGTCCCGTTAATTGTGTGATCCCTGCTACTGCTGTTACCCGGGTTGTTTGCATCTGACCAGGGCTTGATCCCTGGCTACTCGGCAGATATGGTTTGGCCTCTGACCTGGCCCCATAGAGCAATAGATAATTGGCATAAGTGGACCGCCCACCAACATAAGGGCTGGTTAGCTCAGTTGGTAGAGCTTGACGGTAATCGAGAGGTCGTGGGTTCGAGTCCGGCATCAGCCAATTTTTCTTTGCTCATGAACCGTTTATTATATATATATATATATATATATATATATATATATATATATATATATATATATACACCCATCACAACTTCTAAGTTCCCCCTAATATCTTTTAGAATATCTCAACAAGTATTGCATGAATTTTAAAAATTCAAAAAACAAATGACAGAATGACATGTTCTACACAGCTCGTAATGAAATGGTTGAAATTCAATCATGCATGCACAATTGACAGTGATTTGAATGAAAATTCAGCTAAAAAAAAAGTTGCAGTACAAAGCATCCAGCAAATGATACAACCAGGAAATGCATGTCTTCATCATGCTCACATTGATGGTATAGCATGAGCTGCAGAAACCTCATGTGCTCTCTCACCTGTCATGTTTCAATTGATTTATTACAGGAGCTCTGGATATTATCTCAGGGGCAGCGCAGCATTCCAATGACATGATGAAATCAATGGTGAGTACAACACACAAGGTAGACGCAGGAACTTTTTCATAGAGCAGGTTAAAGCGCTTAGCAGAATATGTTTGCTCAGCAGGGTTTTATTGGTTACCAGTACAATTTTCATACGAAATGTCGGATTTTGGCTGGTTGGCAGTTTCAAATTGCTCAATGAAAATATATGCTTAGTGGAATTTATTGTTGAGCAGCTTTCTGAAATAGTTACTAACTGTATTTATCAGGCATGATATTCTTCCTACTTTTGTAGGAAATCCTACCTTTTGATTTTGAAAATCCTACCATGAAACCGGATTCCGACTAACTTCAGACCATGGAAACTTTCCTTGTGTATCATTTTATTGTAAATACCAAGAAAAAAAACTATTTCCTTGCTATACATGGCTATATAGAGGTAAACTGCTATAGGCTAGTATATGCCTTATGACAATGGCAAACCTTTTTCCTACCTTTTCATATATTTCATATATTTTCACATATTTGTGCTGCGTGAACGTGACGTGCATGCCATTTTAAGCAATATTGTGACACTTCAAATATTATTACTTTACTTTATTGACTTATCAAAATATCTCTACTTTCTAGATGTGAGCTTTAATGGTTATTTCTTAAAGATAATAGATTGATACTTAAAAACAAAATCATGTGATTTTCATTAACCCTAACCACCCCAAATCCATCAAAATCCTCCAAGGGGCACTTTTTTTGGAAAAATTCAGCACTGTTGGAAACTGGTAATTTCACCTCTTCAAATGGGACAAAATTACTACCTGGCAAGAAGTACAGGTCATAAGTGCTGAATATGAAAGATCAATGTTTCAAAAAGTGCACTGATGGATTTTGGAGGATTCATGAAGGTTCCTAGCAAGAATACCTAGGGGGTTAGGGTTAATAAGAGATTTGGAGGCAGCCAACATGGGGCAAGATTGTTCACTTGGTAGAGCACTGGTGCAGTAATCTGGAATTTTGGGGTTCTAGTCCCACTTCAGTAAATTTGTTAGTATTCCTTGATTATTTTATTTTCCTCAAAAACTAAAAAAAAAAAAAAAAAAAAAAAAAAAAAAAAAAAAAAAAATACTCAGTTGACTGAGAGACTGTTCTCATTTGAGACATTTTAACGCCGAAATCACATGACTCACGGCCACTACCTAAACTCGATACATCCTTACTGAAATGAGGGAGTACATGTACTTCACACAGACACCCATGACGAGAGACAAGGACTTCCCCGCTCAATATCTGTGGTCACATGGCACCAAGCGGCACGAGGGAAATCAAGAGTGGACCTGCTTCACACTTTTTCCAAATAGGCATGCTTCGTACTTTTCCCTTGTAGTCCAGTCAGAATTGGACCTTTTTTTGGTGTGTGTGTGTGGGAGGGGGGATGGTTGAAACATCTGCTGGTCTTAATAACTTGACAATTTGTTGTCAATATGCGGACAGACTGGTAAAAACCACAACAGACAATTTTCTGCAACTGGGATGTTTGCACGTGAACTTCATAGTTGGTGATAGCAATCAGTAGATGTTTCCGTCTTGGCCGTGATTATTTTGTTGCCGATTGAACTAAGAGTTTTTTTTTTCAGATATAGTTAGCAACCAGTCGAGCTTAAAGAAACAATATCATCACGATCAACAATTTTAGATTAACTCAGTGACTGAAAATAATACCCCACTTGATAAGGTCATATTACCGTTGCTCCTGCATAAATGAGCCAGTAATTTGCAGTCACTGTGTTGAGCTAGTTAAACTAGGACACCGATTCCATGCCCTGTTGAAAGTCTGCTCTGATCGTGATGATACAAATGTCCCTTTAACACAGAGTGTGAGGAACCTTTGGCTAGACATTAGGATTGCACCTATGGGCATGTGCCATGGCCGAGTGATTTAGTGCATCTGACTAATTGTCAAGAGTGTGGGTTAGAATCCAAGCCACGATTGTGGTGCTTTGTGCCCTTGACTAACACACTCTATCAAACAAGCTTTCTTCTTTCCAAGTTCAAAGGGAAGGTACAACATGACCCAATCATCAAATTAATTATTATCTAAAACTTACTTAGTGCAGGCCTGGGATTTATCAGGATTTTCTTGTGTCTAAACCTCTAGTTTCTTGTTTGTGGGGATGTGGAGAGTCTGTAAATCCTCAAAATTAAACATCCAGGAGGTTCAGGGGGCTTTTGTCCTCCAGACCAAAGGGAAGCCCAGGACTGCTAGCCATTTTTCAGGATTTTTTACCTATTGTCAAATCACACCCCTGTTAGTGTCAAGTTAGTACATGTATCACTATCCAGAGAATTTATCTTGGTTTGAAGCACTTTCATCTTGGAGCCAAAAAAATAGGAATTGTTATAAATAAGACTTGAAGGTTTGCATGGTGGAAGAACAATAAACTGAAAGGTTTGCGGTGACACCATGTGATGAATAAATCTCTCTTTTGAGTATGTGTGGTTCCGAAGGAACCCGTTGACTCAACGTTTCGGACAGTGTACTCTGTCCGTCGTCAGACAGAGTAAACTGTCCGAAACGTTGAGTCAACCGGTTCTTTCGGAACCACACATACTCAAAAGAGAGATTTATTCATCACATGGTGTCACCGCAAACCTTTCAGTTTATAGGAATTGTTATGTTCAATTTACAGAAAGTTACGGTCCAGCAACATTTAAAAAAAATGCACCAGTTTTTCCTTGTCAAAAAACATGAGCACCTACTAACTTTGGTTATTTTTTTTCTTCATATATTTCTTGAAAACATGAGAGTCAAAATGGATGTACTTTTCCAAATCCCACCGTTGTACCTTCTCTTCAAAGATACAAAAAAAAACTGCTTCTAAGAGTATGCTTACTTAAAAAAACAACAACAACAAACTATGAAACATTCAGTTTATGTTGTGTTGTTTTAGAGAATATTATAGACAATATGTATTGAGATGTTTGGTGTTTATTCTCATGTGGAATTACGGCAAAGCATGCTCTTGCCTCAATTCAAAATGGAAATTATTTCACATCTCCTAAAATTGACAGCACCTTAGACAAAACTATTTCTAGGGAACATTGATGCCATCATCAGCTTGACACCAAATAAGTTTCACTGAGTACAAGTCAATCAATTGGGTAATTTTTGAATTACTTTGCCTTTAACACGGAAAAATTAAACATGCAATAGATGAAAATAGAGGTGAATAATTCAAAGCTGGTATTTATATTGACAGTTCCAAATTCTCAGAGGGTGATAGAATACAACGCACATAATTATAGCTTTAACGTCATTAGTGTTCTTATGCAAAATAAGGGTATTCAAATTGATGAAACACAACCTAAGACCTTGAAGCCGTAGCCAGCGAATCTTTATACAGTATGATGACTCACCACTCTGCCAATGTCTCGGCTATTAATGGCACAATGCATACCTGACATTCAGAATGTTTACCCTCCGTTACCATAGAAACGGAACGCCGAGACCATATAAGCATGTTACCATATTAAGAAATGGGGGAACAACAGGACCAAATTGGCTACATAGGACTTCTCTGTAAACTTGGTTACGTGCATAATTTTGACCTATATCAGCTCTTCAGCGTTCAGGTCTCCGCTTGCCTACAGGAAAGGGTAAATTTCCTTTGACAAATTGTCACCTTCCTGTTAGTACTGACATTTCAGTGCTATTAACACAAGAATGATGCTTGATGGAGAAGCACCAGGGAGGCTAAATCTGGCTCGGGTTATTTCTGGTCTCGAGTACACAGCGCCAAGAATACTGAATTTCCTCTACCACTTGTTGTCACACGCCAGTGACTTGGGAAAATGCCATCCAAGCAACATGTGCTTTTAAAAAGGTCGTCCTGCAGTTTGGTGTGGGTTTTTTATGGAAAGTTTTTCCTTTAGGCATGGTGGAATTTTGAGCAGGTGTTGATTTATTCCCCACAGTGATTATGTTCAAGGTTTACTGAAATAGAAATTGGGTGTTGAAACAATGTTATGTAGGTTTTTGGTTTCACCACAGAGAATTTATTTGTATTTTTAGTTTTTCAACCCCCTGAAAAAAACACCGAAACTGGTGACTGTTGTACACGTCAACGTACACACTATCGCACCCAACCTTACAGATCGGGTTTGTGGGGTACCACCATTGTCCTCCTTTTCTTTAGAATTTCTCTTACGAGGCACACGGAAACAAAAGAGCAACTTGTTGGATACCGTTGTCCCTATATATGGTGTCAGTACCCCACAAGGATAAATCTGTGGTACTTATCAAAATTAAAATACGCATGATGTACATATGATGTCAATTAAAATGGTTACACATTTACCTCGTGCTCTGTTTTTTTAAATTCTTTGTACAGAATCTGAGTAAGTTTGGGTGCTGAGAGAACACCTTTATATTCACAATTTCTTTTCAGATGATGTCATATCAAAAGGGGGTGTGTCTCCAAGGTTTTCCCAGAGACTGTGACCAGCTTCACTTTTTGATCCGTACATCTGAAATATTCAATGTGAAGACGTAAAAGTCTGATCCACGTTGTTAAGATATGAAACACATGATTGAAGTTTCTATTGCAGCAAATCTTTAAGGATTTCTCGTTCCTTTGTTTGGTGATCTCATAAAATATTTTGAGAGACTTCTGATTTATAATAAGCTTTTGTCAAAACTCAAAAACGGCAATGATCTTTATTTAGAAATTTAGTTTTTTCTGTTTAAATATAGGAAAACAAGCTACGAGTTTTTACCAGGGTCATGGCCAGGTATTGCATGTTTATGGTGGTGAGGAACAGTTAGGGACACAGTTTGTCCTGTCTTCTCCCTCTCAACATTGTATTCAAATTTTTTTTTTTTAATAAAAAAAATAAAAATCTTTCCCTTGACCATCATCACCATAACAATTATTATTATTTCTGTTAAGAAATGTCCAAAGACAGTTTAGATAATCTTACTGGTTGAGACATGGTCAATATATAGAACGTCCTTTTTATAGCAAAATTCCAACAGCACGTATATATGCGTCACGCGCTGCTTTAAGATTAAGTTGTCGCGCGATTGCGCCTCTTGGAATTGAACCAATCAGAGAGTAGAACTTTGCGTTGTGTCACACTGATGACTAACGTGCTAAAGTCTGTGTTTCCTGTGTCTCAAATACCTGGATTTCTATCTAGCTTATTTTTTTTTTTCAATACAAATTGCCTACTATTAAAAATGAAGTTGCTTGAGATTGCCTGGGTACCATCGGGGAGTACCCTAGGTAACAATGCCCCCTTCATCTTTAACCCTAACCCCCTAGGTATTCTGGCTAGGAACCTTCCTGAATCCTCAAAAATCCATTAGTGCACTTTTGGAAACATGCCCTTATCTTCAAAATGCACCATGTATTTTCGTTGATCTTTCATATTCAGCACTTCTTGCCAGATAGTAATTTTGCCCCATTTGAAGAGGTGAAAGTACCAGTTTCCAAAAGTGCCCCTTGGAGGATTTTGCATGATTTGGGCGTGGTTATGGTTAACCAACCGGATAGTGACTTTAATCAATATTTACATGAATTGTTATTGTTATTATTATTGTTATTGTCAATCAGGAGCAATTTGAGAAGCTGCTGAAGATTAATGAGAAGATTGATGGAGAGGACATCATAGATCCTACCAGACACCTCCTTAAAGAAGGCAAGATATGCAAGATTGCCAACAAGAGTAAAGATCCTCAGGACAGATACATCTTCCTGGTAAGAAGATGGATTCTTGGGGGGGGGGGAGGCAGGTTGGCAGTTGCGTTCCATGCCTGGAATTTCATTCATGTAGGGTAAAGCCCACTTTTCATAAGTATAAAGGGCAAAACTAGTTATTAGAATTCTAAAAAAACAATTAATTTACAAATTTTGTGGTTTTTTTCAATGAAACTTAATAAAATGTAAATGTCTAAGGTAGAATCCGTAACACTTTCTCAGAAAATTTGTCTTATCAATGTTTAAAAAAAAAAAATTGTAACCCCAAAATGTGATTACTATTGCGCCTTCTTGCGGTCAAGCATAATGTCTATAGACGTCACATAATGTAAAATCAGCCATCTTTATGGGCAATGAAAAAGAACATTTTGAATGTGCTATTATGCATCATTACGTCCAATTGCGTGGATCATTGTACAGCATAGAAAAACAAGGAATGCTGGACAAAGTTTTAAAATCCCATTAAAGGGACAATATCAGGCATGGAATCGGAGTGCTAGTTTTAGATTAACTCAGTGACTGAAAATAATACTCCCACATGATAAGGCCATATTACCGTTGCTGCTGCATAATTGAGCCAGTAATTTTCAGTCACTGTTCATCTTAAAGTAGGACACCTACATGTATTCCATGCCCTGTTGAAAGTATTTTGAAAGTATGCTATGATCGTGATGAGATTGTCCCTTTAAACCAAATCCCCCCCTTTTTTTTGGCGGTAATACTGTTATGTGTACAAAGCCCCAGTAATAGATAGATACGTACATTATTTCATCATCATATTTGCAATGGCAGACTCACTTTATGGAGAAACCTGTATTCTAATAATACTTACAGACCTTTCTTCCTTGAGGCGTGCCACAGTTATGCTATGACTGTATTGCAGGCAGCATGCAAATCAGTCTGGTTTCTTTGTGTGGCATATTAAGGGCGTTGATCGGGATTTCAAAAATAGACATTGACATAACGAGATGATTTTCTACCAAAATGTATTGTACTTTATAATCCTGTGTCATTCAGTAGCGCACTGACACTAGTGCACATGCAGTCATGTCACAGACTGGCGTATTCTGATCGATGCCACTCCTAAATCTATTTTTGGGTGATTTTTTTTTCCTACTCAGTTCAACGACATCCTCCTGTGTTGTGAGAAGAAGCGTCTGTTGACCTCGTCAGTGAGTTATAAGGTCAAACTGAAGCTCGAAGTGGATGGCATGAAGGTGAGTGTGAGTACTCATTTCTGGCTTTTTCATACCCCCCCCAAAAAAAAGATTTTGTTGACAACAAAATTGTGTCAAAAAAGAAGTTTTTAAGACTTCGAAAACAGCCTTGGTTATAGGATATAACCTCATATATTATAACTGATGTTGCTTCATTTTCCACTTTTTTATGCTATTTTAAGAGCATCACATTACATGTTTTTATCCATCACTGTTTTCTGTGCTAAAATGTGAAACACATAATAAAAATAAAAAAAAAAAAAAAAAACCTGGATATTTGAAAATTTCATTTGACACAATTTGTTGTCGTTGGGACTTAATGTGAAAGATTGAGCACCCCGGCTTGACATACGCTGTCAAGCTTAAAATGCAAGAGATGTAAAAATAAAAATGAACGCTGGATTTTCTATAATTTTCGGCGTCAAATTACCTCAATCTAACATGTTTCAGTTAAAACAGTGAATATGTGGCTGTGGCAGTCGTTTCCTTGCTCTATATTTAGTTCAACATTTTTTGTATAGATATAATGCCTGTGTTTTACCAGCAATTTCTGGAATTTGTTATTGATAATTTCCTTTTAGAGAGGAAAACAAATACTTTGAAATGAGATAATTCTCAAAATATTTGTCAAAAGTTTGCTTTAACAGTAAAACAGTGCCAACATTTATTTCATTTCGGTACATATTTACTGTAAAGCCATGCTATTTTGTGCAATGTTTAATTTTAAAGCATTTGTTTTCCCGTCTTCAATTAAAACTGTGATGTTTCGATGAAAAAGGAATTTTTCAGAAATTGCAGTTCAAAATAGCCAAAAACACGAGTGACATGATACATCTTTATACTTAGTAAAAACTGGCCATTGACTACTTAGTTTATGTGCTTTGAATGAGCTTTCATTGAAAAAGACATTTCCTACTGTCAAATAAATCTCACCATAGAAAAAAAAAATGTTGCCTTCTTGGATCCATGCCTGGCATTCCTATATTTTTCTATACATTGGGAAAAAAAGGTGATTTATTGAATTTATGAAACGCGCAAGGTACCAGTTGAGTTGGTGACGTGACTCATAATTTAGTGCCTTCCACACCCATGTACCCATTGTTACGATGAGGGAGCTCTATACAATGAATTTCCTGCATGCAATTTGTTTAAATTGCTGAAACATATGGTTAGTCACCTTTCTGGACAGTCTTAACACATTAGTCCCAACAGCAGCTGAAATGCAGCATGTAAATTTTGATTCATTTGTTTTATTTTTGTAAATAATTTTTGGGGTTGCTGTTGTTTGTTTTGTTATTGTTGTTTGTTTATTTATTTCTTGGGGATACATAATAGGGATAAAAGAAAGTTGCAACACTTTTATTTTAAACTCTATATTCCATTTGGCTTCATCATCATTTAATTTATTTCAGTCTGCATGGAATATGATTTAATATTTCTCATTTCCATCCTTTTTCTTTATCCGAGTAGTAGGTGCTGATATGAAGGAATTGAACAATAAACACATTTTGGGCGAGTTGATCAACATCTGTGCCTCACGCGTCAATATATTTAAAATTTTTGTTTAAACTCCCTCTTGCGTTTTGTTCAAGTTTCGGAAAATACCACATCATGAATCATAAAGAATATACTGCAATGAACCAGCAATGTATGCTTACCTAATCACATTGGCGTCAGTGCAAAACTGCAACACTAATTTGTTTTACACAGAATCGCTAACAAAAGGGAAAAGCAGCATAGATAGATGTTAATGCCAACAATTTGAAACAAACAATTAAGCTCAACTAAATGAGACATTGTTATGTAAATAATTGTTAGACTTTTAGGAACACCATCTTAAAGAATGGAAAATGGAAAATGGAAAACATGATGAATTGAAGGTGGCAGTTTCCCGCCTATTTAAGACACAAAATCAGTTGCGTGATTTGCACACTGCTTTTTCCTTTCTATGATGGTCTTATAAATAGAAATCTTTTTGTTTTTCACAAGAGCTTTTTATTTGGTTCGATGGTGCTTACTGCTTCCTTGTTGTAGATGACCACAATGACTTGCCATTCTACTTCCAATTTTTTGTTTGGTCATCGGTGGTGTAACCAATGAATCTGAGATTTTGTCATCGAGGGCAAGACCAAGATTATTGATCTATTCAGAGTAAAAGGGTAAAAGATAAAAAGTAGGCCTCCTGGACAAAGTCTCCCCACAGAAACCTGACCTTTTCATGTAACAAGTATGGTTCATGTGTGTGTGATTAATTACTTGACCTTGCCTGTTGGAGGCGGGTAGCTTTTACATGAATGCATAAACTGTCAACACTACCAGACTGGCTAGACTAATTAGCGACACCATGTGAAAATCACAATTGAGTAGTATTTGTTCTGAAAAGAACTTGAGGTTACAACTCTTCTGAAAAGAAGAACTGGAGGTTTCATAACTAATTACTACTCCATTGAGATTTTATATGGTGTCACTGCAATAAGTCTTTACTTATTCTCTTCACCATGCAAATAAAGCTACAAGTTTTACCTAAAATAAGTGAAGCATAATGGTTGGTTGTGGACACTTGTTGATGATAATTAATAAGATGTTGAATTATGAGAGTCAATCAGTAACAGCACCAGTTACTCCAAACCTACTTGTACTTTTTTATGAAAATGGTCTTATAAAATCCATCAGTGCACTTTCAAGTTACTAATGCTTTTATTTGGTATTAAATTTTCACCCCTTCCTTGGAGCAGGGCCACTACCATATCACCCTTACGCTACCCCCCCCCCTCCCCCACCATTTAACCTCCATGCAGGTATTGGACAAAATTGAAAAAAATTGCAGATTTTTTTTCCAATTTTTTTTTTTTCGAGGGCAAGTTTTTATCTAAGATTTTATTGAATCTAATAGATAAAAAGTTATCTAGAGGAAGTCCACCCCCGAGAAGAATTAGTCAAAATGAGTGTTTTCTTGTTGGTGAGAATGCTGCTGAAGAGTGCCTAATGTGTTAAACCAGTAATGATGGTTCATGTGTGATGTTCAGGACCTTGAACATCAAACAGCCAATGTTAATGTGTTTTGTAATAAGAAAATTACATGAATGCATATTATTGTTGTCAACATGTGGGAAAATAAGTGGAGTAGAAGTAAAGTATTGGAAATTGTGAAATACTCAAGTAAAGTCACAATACCTCAAAATTGTTCTGAAAAGAACTTGAGGTTACATGTACACTTTCCACCACTGAATAATAGTGAACTGAAAATTAATAAATCCTTTGAAATAGTACCTCATTGAGTTGTTATATTTGTCACTGCAATTAAATCAACTTATTCTCTTCACCATGCAAATAAAGCTCAAGATTGAAACTCATTTTCTAAATGGAATGCCAGCATAGCATGTAGGTACTTGTGCGCCTATCTGGACAGACTACAAAACTTAAATAGGATATTTGTCAGTTGGTAAATAAGGTATCTAAATATTGACAATCACCGAATATTTAGAGAAAATGAAAAAACCCCTCAGGTATTCTGTAGCGAACCTTCCTGAATCCTCCAAAATCCATCAGGTGCACTTTGGAAACATGCCCTTATCTTCAAAATGCCCAGGGGCCCTCAGAGGTGTTAATCCTGCCCTGCCTTGGAGGATTTTGCAGGATTTGGGGTGGTTAGGGTTAATTAAACATTTAAAAGATGAAATTAAAATAATCATGCATTTTTCTAGCCTGACAATAGAACGCGATGCACCACTCTTGAATAAAATGGATAGAAAAGTAGTATTGGGGGAGTTTCCCAGGCTATGCTTTACCTACCACCAGACAGGTTATTTACCATACAATTTGTGAAATACGTACTGACACTGTCGTACTGTCTTTATTCATTCTGAAGGCAGTACTGTCGGCCATCCGTGAAATGGTGAGGAAAAAGGAAAGTTTTAAGACAAATGATGCTGTCGGCGACAGACTGAATGGGGTAAATGATGACGATGAAGATGACAACAAGGTATGGAATGGATTCGGTTTATTGTTTATATTTACCTTTTGCATTCCATCAAATAACCTGAAAAGCGTCCCAATATTTCTCAGGGTATTTTTTGTGCATTTGAAGCTGATGAGTAAATTAGCAACTTTTATGGACTTGGCATAATCAGAAAATGGGCTGAAATTGAACCCAATCTAAAACTGAATATCACTGAATTAAAAAGGAAGTGAGTTTCCCAATGGTTTATGACACCATGAAGCGAGATAATTATGAATTTGACAAAATATTTTGACAAACTATCATTATTTGGTTCATTTCAACTGTCTAGTTTTCAAGACATATTATAAAACTAACTTGCGAAAAACTATTGAAAGCACTATTAATTATTCAGGATGATCAATACACACACCAACTTTGTAAAAATGGGAAGGTACAACAATGGTAATTAGATTATCAAAGTCAACGTTTGCATTCCATTTTTTTCCCCCCAAACCAAGTTTGTACCAGGGAGGTGTGAACCACGATGGATCAAAGACGATGAGACAACGATGTGTATGAGATGTGGTACTGACTTCAAACTGACCAAACGGAGACATCATTGCCGGGCATGCGGAGCTGTGAGTATATTGTTATGAACTTATAAATTAATAATATCACAGCATTTGTAAGACACACTTACTCTGTGAAACATTCAAAGGCACCAGATGAAAACATAAAAAATTCTCAAATCGATGTAAAAGCAAGTGTGAACAGGTGTGTTTTGAGCCGCTGCGGAAAGAGAGAGATATTGTGTATTTCCCTGAAGTCTTCTGGTAGGGAGTTCCACAGCCTAGGCGCGATACAGGAAAATGCCCTGTCCCCATAACTGGCTAAGCGAGTCCGGGGGAACAAAGAGCATGTTGTAGGTCGACCTTAAACCTGGTCTGACAGTGCGGGGCCTCAGCATGTTCTGGATATAGAGTGGAGCAGAACCATGGAGTGCCTTGAATGTTACAAGGATTATTTTGAAATGAATACGCTGATTGATTGGTAGCCAGTGAAGTTGATACAGTTATATGCTTCAATATTCTGGTACCTGGCAAGAGACCTTGATTACAGAGATAAGGCCATGAGGTACCCATGTGGGGGGGGGGGGGAGTAATTAAATGGCAGATAGTTCTAGATTTATCATGTTACCTACACTGTCCATGGGACTCTTTTATAATAATAATAATAATACACATTTCTTATAAAGCGCTCATATCAAGGTGCTGTACAAAATGAAAAATCTAAATAGATCTGAACAATTCAGTCTTAAGCTGTTGAAGTGGATCTTTTAGGTTGTGCATCACACAAAAGTGCCAAGGCACCAAATTGTACCTTTGAGGATGTCTTATATCTGTAAGTCTAGTTGACCGTGCATATACCTCTACAAGGTTTTATCCAGTTTTGTCTTTTCACAAAAATTAAGCCGGTCATCTCTGCGTTTGTTGATAATTCCGCCTTTTCTCTTAACCCGTAGGTTGTGTGCAACAAATGTTTGAGCTTTGAAGAGGCACTTATGTATGACGACAACAAAATCAACAAAGTCTGCTCCAAGTGTTACTACACCCTGAAAGATGATAAAGAAGAGTTGAAGAAATTATCAAGAAAGGTAAGTTATCTTCCAGGAAAACCAAAAAATAGTTCTAGACATGGAACTCACTATATCGTTGTAGCATTAACATTGCAACATATGGCAAGTTGTTATGATTTTTATTAAAGTCATATGACCTAATTTATGAAAATTTATGCAAAGAGATATAACCTTGTCTTGTTGGTAAGTCAATACGTAATATGTGCATGCATTGGGCCATGGTAGTACAATGCGTTCCAATGCTGGCACATACCATTGTGTGTTATTTAACCTAAATTTCTAGATTTCAACGTTCAAAAGAGATTTGTGAGGCAGAAATTTACTTTACTTAATAAGATTTCAAGTCTTTAACAACACATACGTTAAAGGCAAGTCCTGCGCTTTCTAATTTCTTATGTAAATGGGTGGTCAATGCATTTCTGTATTCTTCTTTAGTCCCTCATCACAGATCTGGACGAGGAGAAATCATTTGGGAGCTTTCTTAGCCTTTATCAGAAAGGAACATGGACAAAGTTCTGGGTTATTATCACAGACCAGGACCTATATGTTCTCAAAGCCCCCAAGGTATGTTCACATGTCTTTCTTTTGGGATCATTAGAAGATGGAACGTACATGTGTACATAATTATACGAATGTGACGTCTCACACGTATTGTATTCAAAGTAGAAAACAGTGTCTGTTACCTACATGAGGTGTGCCAGTCTAACCTAGACCAAGGCAGAGTACTCCAAGAACAATGGATTTAGGCCATTCATGACGTACTGTTCCACAGACTGATGCGCAAGGTCTAAAAAAGAAGCAGCCCAGTCTGGGAGACTTACCCGGTGTGTGAGAGAGAGCTGTTTGGCGCGTTTGCCCCACAGCTGAAGTTCCCCCGCGTCTAGTTTAAGATTGCTTCAAGCTCTATGGGACTAGCTTCGCGTGTCATCCCATGATGCCTTCACGACAGGCTGGGTAGGGTAGCAAAAGTCGTAGCCATGCTCGTTGTGCGTGCGCGCATTTGAAGTACAATGCCATGGAATATGTTACAGCAGGCTGGTATATACTGAGACGCAATAGAAACTTACCACTTGTTTTGGAATAGCATAAAATTGTAATGGTTCAAAATAAGACAACACAACAATTTGGATTAGAAATGTTGGCATTTTATTGAGGAAATGTCCACGTTTTGTCCACTGTACTCGATCCCATCTGTATCCACTTCACCGCGAGTGCACATATTACATTTGTGCATTGTGATTACTGATAATTTAAGGTCGAAAAAGTGGTAAGTTTCTATTGCGTCTCAGTATACTTCATGTAGGTAATAGACTTCTGGTATGACGTCCCATTCATTTACATGTTCACTTCCCATTATCTTATTGAAGGTATCTAATGTTATGCACCGTGAGTGTATGCAATAGATACAATTGTGAAATTACACTCATCTGGCCCCGGGGCCAATTTCATAAGAGCTGCTAAGCAGATAAAAATCGCTTACCAGAAAAATTTCCTTAGTAGATTTCTTTGGTTAACAGTCAAACTTTCATACAAACTGTATGCATTATTATTTGCTTAGCTTAAGTTTCAATCAAAAAGCACGGATTTACTAATCAGTTTCAGTTTACATCTATTTCCATACTGTCACAAATAAAGTGATATAATAAACACAGTAGTCTAAATTTTTAGGCTTAAACAATCAAAGAATAGAAAACAGTATGGGGGCCGATTTGATAAGCCAAGGCTTGTAGAGAATCGGCCTATGGACAGACAAAGACAAGACAAACAGAGGACGTACAAATTATGAGCAAAATATTTACAATAACAACAAAAATGCTTAATTAACTATGAGATGAAAATAATGTTTTTGGAGAGGGACAAATGATGATGTACCTCGCAAAGCAGCTAAGTTACATACTGAGAGATAATGACTCTTTTGAAGGAGGCTTTAAAACGGTCCACTAATAAGGGTAAACTAGACCTGACAACTGTTGCTATCCACCATTTTGTCGGTCAAGCTTTCCAGGGTTATGTGGTCTTATGTTATCCACCGTTTAGGTTGAACAAAAAGATACTTTGCCAGTTGATCGTGAAACCCTGCCTCCATGGTTAATGACACTGCTCTTGTAGTACTTAGTTTCATCAGACACAGTGTGCATCCACATCGAGTAGAGAGAAAGCTGTTTTGTTCTTTCATCATCGCCAATCTAGTAACGTTAAAGGATGAAGTTGAACCTGACTGTACATACAGCTTAGTCTTGAACCCAGATATTTTGTGAATGTGTTCACATCTCACTGTGCAATGCGACTACATACATGCGTCCGAGTTTTTCAGTGTTTCCACGAGGGGCTGGGGTGGGGGGGGACAATTGCCTAATCCTGGGCTCAATTTCATAGCGCTGCTAACCATTAAGCATACAGAGAAAGGCACGCTAACTTGCTGTCTGTTATTGGTAGCAAATGAGTGATGTAACAATATCCATTGTGCATGCGCCCAGATTGGTTCAAATAGATAGTTTTCAACATATTTAAGATAAGTGTACAATCCACACACGTTATATGGTACACAATGAGTGATGGGAGCAATGGAGGGCATATAATCCATCTTATGTTCATCCTTTTCTTTGTCAGGACGTACGGGCAGTGCTAACCCTATCCATCAAACTCTACACTGTAAGTGACCTGGACGACAGAAGCTCAGACAAGGACCATGTATTCAGACTGTGCTATGACAGATTTGCGTACACGTTTGCTGCCGAGTCTAAGGAGCTCAAAAAGAGGTTGGTTATTAAACTGCAAACCTATTAGCAGGGATGAGTGTTTTTCAGTGAATTAGCGGAATTCAGTGATTTTAATAAATTTCCAAAACTCCTTGACAGTCACGACACAGCAGAATTTTGTCACGATTTACATACTTTTTATTTGATGGTAGGATTAAATTTAGTCTCATTTCCCCCATTTGTTTTTTTACAGATGGATCGAAGTTCTCAAAAATGGTGTTCAGGACATCTCCAGCAAATCACAAACTATTTAACTATGCCACCGTCATCAATGTCTCTTATCTCCTCCACTGAACAACTCAATGTCAAGTTCCCTACAGGCATGTTGAAGATCTCTATATGAAGGTGGCCACTGCGTCTAATAGACATGTGTGAAGGGGAAAAATCCAAGATGATCACCTTGCGATTAAAGGTTCAACGAAGAAGTGGTTTTCTCAACTCATCAGATCTGGAACCCTTTGCAGGGTGTGGGGAAAATATTGTCATGGTTACACTGTAGTGACACGTCAACATGTTGTCAAGGTTTTCCTACACTTTTAACTTATTTTTATGAGCATTTTAACACAACGTCTAGAAGTATTGAAGAATCTTTGACAGGTTTTAAAATAAAAATTGAAAAATCCCATTTTCAGATTTTCACATATTTATAAAAAAATTACTAATTATAAATATGTAAACTTTTTGTTGAAATGAATTATTATCACGGTAAAAGGATGTGTTCTTAAAAGAAACATCTGTTGATCAGTCATGATTTATTTACACGTTCTGGCTTCTTTCAAAAGAGGTTTATCCTACACTTAATTTTTTTTTTTAATCAACCGTGGTGTAAATATGGATGTTTTAATGCTTACACTTTAAAAAAAAATCCAGTAGCTTTTTTTTTGTATATAGAAGGAAATATTTATGTACAGACTTTTTAATATCTATCTATATATATGTATGTATATGTATCCTAAAATGAAATTGATAGTGTTGATATAATCTATGCAGAATACATACAAGAAATATCAATGATAATGCATTTATAAAAAAATTCATCACGCTTTGTGGTTTTAGAGGGAGATTTGTACAAATGTTTTCTAAATGAAGTGATAAACATTTTTGTGAAAATGATAATCAAGTATATTCAAGTTTTTTTTTCTTCCATTCAGTGATGGCATCATCGTGCTTCCCAAAATTGTTAATTATGTATCCAAGATGGTTGATATCATTTACTACCTAACATACATATGTAACTTAACATGGGGAGATTTAAAAACTAAAATATTGCAATAAAAATCACCACTTTTTTTATATTTTAATACTGATTATATGTCTTTTGAAATCCCAAATTATAATAGTTTTTATTCAAATTGGTCTTTCATGCATGTTTAAAAAAAAAAAATTCCAATATAATCCACAAGGGAAAACTGACTAGTGAGTGATTATATAAACAGGGCAATAACAGCTCAATGTTTGGTCTTTACCACAGGACAAAAAGGCCATTATCCAGCGATAAAGACCAAGTGTCTGTAGCTGTTAATCCCATTCATAAATGTCCTCTATATTTCGGCGTCATGATGTCAAAATTTAGTTGTTTTTGTTGCATAAAAACAACAGAACAGAAACCGTTCCAACCATGTATTTAAGAACATGAGAGCATGAATGCACGTGAGGACACTAAGAGAGAGGCAACAACTTGATTGGTTCAAATTGCGCATCCAGCAAGACGAGTAAGCTAGCGCATGACCTGCTCAACCGATCTTAAACAACAGTTTAAGGCCGATCTTAAAAACCTACATGACCGGTTCTCAACCAATCGGTATTTCTAAACTCTTGGGCATATATGAATGTAATCTCACTCATCAAGGAAACACAGTTTGCGAGCGGTTTTGGGTGGTCAAGTAGATCATATATATAATTAGAACAGACACCTATTCACAGTGCCAAATGGTCATTACAGGGAAAACTCTTCCCTGGTAACCGTGACCATATGAATGTTACTGGAGTCAGTAGCATATGTTTCCCAGTGATCCCTAGCGACAATTGCAGAGTGCCCTCAACAGGTCATGCACAGAGAAAGTAATAATGCAATTATTTGTTTGCTGAGAAATGGTCATAAATCACAATATTTGTCTCATTTACTGTGCCTTATATAGCTTAACCTTCCTGCTGTAGCTGTACTTTAGTGGTCAAAACCAGTCAATTGACTGTTGACCCAGATGTGCACACAGGGGCATTTTGACCACCCTGAACAATACCAGACAATGCTTTTACCAATCAAAAACGGTTGACTCATTTTGACCTGTAAATGTACTTACTACACGTAAGGTTTGACATTTAAGTGCACTAGATATACCTTGGCAAGTGTATCAACATTTTGACTGATTTTGACCCTTGCAGTTGAATGGTGTATAAATACACACTAGAGATAGCAAAAGCTCCTGTCTCCTTCCAAGCACAAAGCAATTCATATTTTTATGAAGTTGTACATAATAAGGTTTGGTGGAAATGGAAAATGTTTTCATTTGAATTTCATCACAATACTGTAGATATATGTATGACCTTATTCCTTATTCCATTCTTTTTGCTATAAGTAACTTAGGTAGTCAGACATTATATTTGTATTCTTGTAAAGGCAAGGTGTCCCCACAAACGTTGACAATTAGTTGTAATAGTTTCAAATCTACACCATAATCCACAAATATTTTGACTTTTATTTGTATACTCTGTAATATTTGGTTGTCTGGTTTTAAAAATAATTATTATTTATTTATTTATTTATTTTTTTTTTTTTGGGGGGGTTATCCAGTGCTCTTCCTGTGGAAATTTAATCACAAAATGTTCATACACTATAACCATTTTATTTTCAGTATAAGAAAAGCCAGCAGTGCACAATTGCCTTTGTTTTCGAAAGGTTGAACCTAATTCGAAGTTTCACAGAACTTAGGAAAAGAATTGAACCTCATTGCCATCAAATTGTGGATGATGTTACGTAACAAAAAAACAAACAAAAAATCTTTTGGGGATACCCTGTACATTGACCAACTGGATTTGTTGAGTGATTGCAAGCGCACTGTGTGCGTAAAAAAATATGTCCATAAACTATGGCATTATCCATTGAGTTTGATATTCGCATTGTCTGAGTTTTACCAGCAGATGTGGTGTCAATAGACCATGTGACTTGTTTACACTGAGCATGACCTTTAGAGTACCAAGGTGATTTCCAGTGTGTCCATTTGTATGCAGAGTTTCTACATTTTGTACTTGTTATGTTATGTTATGTTAGTGCCTTATTAAGAATTGTTCTGCTGATACCTCAAAATATCAGATTTTATGGTTTCTTGTCATAGACCACTGTACATTTTGGGGCTGTTGTAACATCTGATGTCATTGGTGACATCGTTTATAGGCAAAATGAACACATTAGAAAAAGTACAATAATATTAAGAAGGTATTCTTTTCAAGATTATCTCTCTTTTTTGGGGGTGGGGAGTAGGAGGGGATGTTCAATGGAAAATGATTCCCCAAACAAGGGGAGAAAGTGGTAGATTTCTGATCATAAAAACTAAACCTATATCAATGTTGGGGGGGGGGGGGGAGCTGCTGGAACATGTATGTGAAGACGCTTCCCGGTAACAGACCTTATACATACAATGTTACAAACTGAACGGCGCCCTCACCCAGAGGCTTGGGAAGGTAACTCATTGGTTCATATACATACATTCATATACATTTATTTTGATTGGTTGCCCTATAACATGGCTGTGTGATTATGTCAATGCACAAGGTCTATTCTGGAAATCTAACGTACTTTAAATGAGTAGAAATAAATAGAGAATTAGCAAATGTTGCAAACTGCTTACCAACCTAAAGGACCTGCAATATGAGGACAAGTTTTGTACAGTCTGTAAAGTATTTTTCTGGGTTTAATACAAAATTGTCTATAGACCAAGTTGACACTAAGAATGACCATCGGAGCACCAGGACGATTCCATGACAGGCAAACAGTGTGCATGTTTATATGTGCAGTTTGTACATATTACACTTAAATCTCCACATTACATCAACTATTGTAATAAAATAACCAAAAAATTACATATATAAATGTTTTTAGATTTAGTGCCTTACTTTAAAAATACCAAAATACAATAGATGTTTTCTTGTCTGCCATCCACTTTGACCTTGGGGCCTCGTTTGGTAAACAAGTGATGTCATATGTCACATGGTCTATGAACCCAATCTGTATGCAAATCTCAGGAAACCCCTGCATTTAGTTGGGTACTTGCTTATTTAAACTGTACATGCATTATTTATAGTACACAGAATTTGTTGTCTTTTTATATTATGGTGGCAGCTTATTTATAACTTGCCTTAGGTGTTTGCTTTGTACAATCAGAATGAGATATAATGTGGGAATAAGGAAATAAAACCCCACTATGCTGAACTGATATGTGCTTCAATTTCATTTTATATACATAAATCACATATTTACTCTATAAGTTATCCCGCAATTGCTTCTGCATCCTATATATGCCATAAGGCTGAGTGGCATATGGGACATTTATTCCTGTGTATCGTGCACGTGATGATGAATTTATCCTTCAGCAAACTAGATCATCGTAAATAAGGAAAAACAAAATAAAAACATAAAAAAATCAAGGAAATAAATGTCAACAATTTTTCAAATGAAGTCCCTTAAAAACTCCCCATTTATTTCCACAGCTGTGAATTGTTCAAAATACAAAATTATGAGAGCTTTAGAAAAAAATTTGAGACATCAAACTATCATGAGTACATTTGATTTTAAACCACTGGAGATACGCAAGACGTGTCAAGATTACCGAGCTGCAATTTTTAAAGAGTTATTAAACAACAAACACGATACACGGAATGGTATATGGATTTTAGCAGTGGTATATGAGTTTATATCTAACCACTGTTGACCATCAGAATCGAGGATTCAAGCCATTTAGATGATACTGTACAAGATACATTTTGGCCCCCCCCCCCCCAGGCTGATGACAAGGGAATTTTCACAGTGTTGCATACCGGTTAGAAAAGTTTTCACAGAAGATATATGCTAAGATGTAAACATAATTCACCAGTTAGAACATTTGGCTCGGTGCATGTACTATCAAATCACTTGCTACCATGCAATGGCCAGCAAGTGGGGGTATCTTTTTTCCCCTTTGTTTGCAGTTCTATGTTATAGGCCCCAGCTTATAAGTGTGACGAAGTAAAGGGGAAGAAGTGTTGCTCAAAACACAGCTGAGAGAGTGAAAGTACAACGGAAATACATTACTTATTATAAACTGGATTATGAACTACTTATGCCCTCCAAAAAAAGTCTCCGGTTTCTGGTCATCGGTCGACTTCAAAATCGGTGCGGTGATGTGCTTTTTTTCTTTTGTTTTTTTTCCCCCGGCCATCTTTTTTTGCTAACAGGGAAATGGACCAAATGTTTGGACCAAATTTTCCATATACAAAGTATGGTGGATAAGAGAGGCCTCACAAATCGGGCAAACGGCACAGCAGAATTCCAATCGATCTAGCAATTTGGGCTGCAATTGGACATCGTTTCATAGCAAAAAAAATTTAATAAATAAAAACATTGACGCGTGGGTCTGTTGCAATGCGCACGGAGACCAGAAACCGGACACTTTTTTGGGGGGGCCTTACATGACAGCGTTGAGGCAAAATGAAGAGGTCAATACTCTTGTCTGTTATTGCAAACTAAACACCTACTTCATATTTTAAAAAAAATCACAAACTAAATGCAGCTCTATTATGCATTTAAAAAATGTAAAAAGTCAATTGCATTAATAACAATAGTTACATGTTTTTTTTCCCCCGTATTGTTATTTCCTCTATAAAATATCATTGAATGGCACACAAGATTGAGATGCCTTACTTTGGCTCGGCTCTTTATCGCCCATGGCCATAACCCTCTTTATCCCACGGTAAAGACCTCGTGCCAAACTCTCATTCCCTTCCCTTATAAAAATCCACTCCAGTTTTACTATACAAAATACTACAGTTTCATTGCAGTATTATTAAAGTAAAACTGTACCGTTTGTGAAGTTTTACTTCAAAATATACTAAAGTAAAGTAATATAGATACTAAAGTAAAACTATAGATACAGTCTAGTGCAACTACGGTGGATTTTTATGAGGGTTATTAATCAGTTCGCACCGGGAATAAAAAAGTTTTTCCGAACCCCGTGGCGGGTTTATTTTTACCGCACAAACACGACCAATGGTGCTCACCAGAGCGTGACCGGGGAGACCGCGTCTTCCACTGTATGCTTATGGCTCGTTGCCACGTCGACCGGGAATCTATACAAATATTCCCGAGAATCCTGTGGCGTGTTTAGACGCTCTCCGATCCGCTGTCCAAAAAAGAATTGCGTGTATACACGGCCTCCGACGCGAACTGGTTAAACAGCACTCAAGTTTGAGAGGTCTACCTTTCAAAATGTCATGATGTTACCATGTTAGATGTGTGTTCAGAGAACAATTTCACAGAGTTGCTCTGAAGAAAATATTTTTGCTAAGCAATCTGAAACAGACTACCAGCTAAAGTTTGTACATTTTGTACAAAAGTGTGATTTGACAAAAGTTAAAAATCCTGATAAATGGGTAGCGGGCCTGGGTCTTCCTTTGGTCTAGAGGACAAACCCCCCTGAAACTTCTGGATGTTTAATTTTGGAGGATTTACAGACTCTCCACATCCCAACAAGAAACTAGAGGTTTGGACATAATATGGGTGACTTTTTTCTTTCCTTGGTGGCTACTTCTTTCAAGAAAATTTTGAGGCAAATGGAGATTTGTACAAAATCCTGAAATCAGGAAAAATCCTGATAAATCACCTGCTTGCTGCAGTAAAAATAGTTTTCTGTGACAGGTTGTTCTTGATTTGCCTTAAGACTCCAGTATCACACTGTGCCCCCTCCAAACATCTTACTCAACATCCAGTGCCAAAGAAGTGTCAAACATCTGATACCTGATAACTTCCTTCCCGCCGAGACTGACCGGATAGGACAAGACGCAGCACTCCAGCCATGGATGGCTCGGAAGGTCTCTCATGGAAGGGCTTTCACCCTCGGCCGGGGTGTCAAACCCTTGACCGATCGGGAAGGGACAGAGTTTAGCCATGGCTTCCTCCAGTTGAAACTTGACGTCTAAGGTGGTGTGGAGGTTTGTGGCTCGTATGCCTTGGAAGAAGGTTTCCTGTGGGGAGAAAGATTGAAATAATAACTAAAAATAAAGGATTCTTACTTTGGCGGACAAGTTATAGCACCTGTTACCTACTGCAGTCACCTGGGTCGAATCTCATAGAGCTACTAATAAATACAAATTGGTAAAACATGTAGCTTTGCATGGTGAAGAGGATAAGTAAAGACTAATTGCGGTGACACCATGTGAAAATCTCAATTGAGTAGTAATTAGTTCTGAAAAGAACTGGAGGTTACAACTTTGCTGAGCACAGAATATTTGTGCTTAGCAAAAATAGATTACCAGCAAAATTGCCATGTAATGCATATTGCTTCTGGCTGGTTCTCAGCTCAATTTTGCTTAGCAGATAAATTTAGGGAGGAGTGCCAAAGTCTTGGTACAGCCAAGCCTTTGAGAAGCCCCGCCAGGCCCAGGCTACCTGGCCTCCTAATCTGTCTTTTGCGAGTCCTAATCCTATAACAATACAGTCCCAGCCAACCAACATAACCTGGGCTTCTAGCCCACTGAAGTAGAGCTCATTATAATGGCTGCAGTTGGGAACAAAAGACAGCTGAGGTGTCAGTCCAGTCTATGTTAACGATAAAAGCTATTTGAGATCTATTCATTAGAAAAGGGTCTTTTGTGCTCAGCTAGGGGATTATATAGGCCTCTGGGCCTGGGCAAAGTCTGGGCCTGGCCTGGCCTGGCTTCTGGAAGGCTTGGCTGTACCATGACTTTGGCACTCCTCCCTTACTAAGCAATCTTTTCTGCTGAGCAGCTCTATAAGATTTTGGTCCCCGAGACAAAAAGCCGACCTGCTTTAGTGTGGCTGGCCTTATTGTGAAACATGTCTGCCCCTGTATAGGAGTATGTTAATATATAGCCTTGCTTGTGTATGATACGTACCGCATGTTGCCCATCCACAAAGACCTCAATGGAACCTGTGCCATCATCCAGTATCAGCTTCATACAGTATTTATACTGCAACAAAGGTGCATTGTCTAGAAAATGGATACAAAGATTTGACTCTTAAAAGTTTGCTGAAAATGAAACTCACTAATATCAAAACGTCTGCAAAATTGAATATTTTAGATGTACAGATCAATGCCTAAAATGAATTTATTATTGGACCCTTCATAAATTCGTTTTCAAAAATCCCTCTGATGATTTGGGGGGTTACATTTGTCATTTGTCACTTATAAGTATTTGTTTGCTTTTCTACAAAGAAAATAGAATCTTTAACCCTAACCCCCTAGGTATTCTGGCTAGGAACCTTCCTGAACCCTAACCCCCAGGTATTCTGGCTAGGAACCTTCCTGAATCCTCCAAAATCCATCAGTGCACTTTTGAAAACATGCCCTTATCTTTTTTTATTAATGAAACCATGGATTCCTCAAAAGCACACTTAAGCACTGTAGCTCGGAAGCCCGAGGAAACCTGTAAACAAGGGTGCTTGCTATGTGAACCAAAAACATCCGGGTAAACCCCTACTATTCCACTATTCTGGGTTCTTTTACGTGCATTACTTAATCTAGTACATGGAACCTATGGCTTAACGTCCCATCTGAAGGACAAAGCAATTATGGTTAAGTATCTTGTTCAAGGACACAAGCACCGTGACCAGCCATACCAGGATTCGAACCCACATTCTGACAACACCAGAACTCGAGTCTGATGCACTAGACTGTTCGGCCACGATACTCCAATATCTTCAAAATGCACCATGCATTTTCGTTGATCTTTCATATTCAGCACTTCTTGCCAGGTAGTAATTTTGCCCCACTAGAAGAGGTGAAAGTACCAGTTTCCAACAGTGCTGAATTTTTCCAAAAAAGTGCCCCTAGGAGGATTTTGCTCGATTTGGGGTGGTTAGAGTTAAAAGGGACAGTATCGTCATGATCAGAGCAGACTGTCAACAGGGCATGGAATCGGTGTACTAGTTTAAGATGAACACAGTCACTGAAAATTACTGGCTCATTTATGCAGCAGCAACGGTAATATGACCTTATCATGTGGGGTATTATTTTCAATCACTGAGTTAGAATAAAACTAGAACTCCAATTCCATGCCCTGTTGATCGTGATGATACTGTCCCTTTAAAGATTTAGAAGAACAGCAACATCAAGTAGAGTTGGGGGAAGGTGGAAAGCTATGAGCAAAATTATAAGTGAAGTCAGTTCCCCTAAGAAAACATACCCGGAATGGATTTTGATCCACCACCACCACCAGTCGGGGAGCACCTCGGGCAGACGTAGTACACCTGCCCGCCTAGGGATGGAATGTTGGAACCCCCGCTGATCCCTTCACCTTGTCTGGTCGGCAGGTCAGCATGGTGGACTAGTCTCATCCCCAATCGAGTCATCAAGAGAGCTTCTTCAACTGTCACTCCTGTCAAACAGTTGAATTTTTCAATTTTTGTTTTTCAATTCAGAAACATTTCAAGATGTATCACCCATGTTTTTATTGGGAAAATGATAATTCCTTTTATAAAGGAAGACACATTCTTTGAAATTGTATATTTTACATAATAACAATAACAATAACAATAACAATAATAATAATAACTAGAGCTTAAGTGTTTGTTAGAACAAACACACGGTGTTCGAGTCCACTTCCGGTTCAATCAAATTTTCAACGATGATATAAATATTATATTGTGCAAGGGTTTGTCATCTTTTATAATAACTATCAATTTCATATTCAAAAGACATATCAATTTTGCGTTAGAATGTGTTGAATTTGAACTTACTGTTTGGACAGGAAGTAAAGGTCAGATTAGGTGGTTTGAAGGTCATATATGACCTCATGATTATGAAAAAATAACAAATTTGTCAACTTATACATCAAATTAAAGCTATGAGATATGACCTTTTAAAATTTGTAAAATCGTTACTTTGTGTGCCACTAATTGGACCATTGGCAAAGCATTTATGATAAGTCATTTCACAAGAATTAGAAGCTATTAATGTGAGGACTTCAATTGTGTTTTTTGTTTTCTAATATGTCATTTAGTTCTTGAGATAATTGGCTGTTGAACTTGAAAAAGTTGTGAGATTTAAGCAATAAATTAGAAATTAACAAGTGTGACTTGGAACACTGTTTTTTATTTTAAATATTGACACTAGCCCAACACATACTTTTCAAAAACCATGCTAGATGATAAATCAACATTAAAAATCACTCATATGAAAATAGTTTGCCAGGGTTGTAGGCAGCCAGATCAACCTATTCAGCATTACTATGTCACAAAGTTGATTTAGCGTAGAAGGGGACTACATGTATAGTAACTGGATTAAACTTGGCTACAAATTCAAAGAGCAGGAAGTGTGGGTTAAATTGTTTGGGGGAGCTGGGGGTTGCTTGTATGGATATCAGCTAATTAGCCTTTCATTAGAAAACAAGCTTATAACTACTACATGATAAAGTTGGAAGAAAGCTTTCATCCGTGCTTTCCATCTTCCCCTGCCCCCCGCAAAAAGTAAATAATTCCCAATTCAAACAAAATTAAATGTAATTATATCCACTGGATCAAATTTGATAATTGCTTGCCCTTTTCATTTTTTTATGGAAAAACCTTTCAATTCTAGATTTAAATGGAGCCAACATTGGTATTTATGTCTTGGTATTTATGTCTTGGTATTAAGTCTTGTACAAAAATTAATTTAATTGATGGACTGCATGTTTTTATACTGAGAGTGATCTTTATTTATAATATACTTCACTTTCAGGTCAAGTTTATAACAAAAATATAATGATAAATTGACAATGATAGCATCTCCTTATTGTGACATGCTTATAAATTGTCTTTGTTTTCACCTAATCTGCAAATAATTAAAAAATAATTCATAAAATTTGAAAACAAATTCTACATTGATTTTTACATTTTCAAGGTTGTACAAATGTCTGTAGCTGCATCCATACTACAGAATTACAACCTAAAGATCAGATGCCATTTTGTACATAAATTTTTAGACACTGAAATAATCAAAGAGTTGTATGGGTGCTTGTAAATTGCTAATAAAACAATGAAAAACATATTTATTTTAACTGTCTGTTTGGTTTCATGACTTGACTTTTGTGGTTCCACATTTCCCTCCCCACAATCAATTGAAACCACTTTGTTGACCTGTTTAACCTACTTGTAACCAATCTAGAAATGAGTGTACATGGTCTTACACATGCAACAAGTGAAATGACTTCAGTGTAAATTAACCCAACCATGATCCTTTGTTGACAAGAAAACAGAAACAATCTGCATTTAAAATAAATGTACACTCTGTATGTACGATTTAGTGAGTTCAGAATGGGTGACATTCAGGGGTTGTCATTGGAATCGGTAATTTTGAATAAAATGCCTGCCCTCCCCAAGTTCTTGGTGATGGCATGTACTGCCACTGGTGATGAACCAACACATTTGTTTTCTAAAATTCTTTGGTCTATCATTGCAGCACTATAGAATCCAAGAACTAGGGAAGGGAGGGCAAACAGCAATACAAGTATAAGGGGCCTTATACTAGTGCTTTAATTGGGTGATCTGCCAAAAGGTATTCCAAGGCTGACACACCCATGCAATGAAGATTGGGGTTATGTTTACTATGTTTATATGGCCCAACTGCCAGGGATTCACTGTCGGCAATATACATTTTACTAGATCACCAACAGATATTGCTTAATAACTACATTTGTGAGGATGTTTGGGTCCAGTCAAAAAAATAATAAGAATTCCTCAGTACTATTTTTGTTCTAACATGTTAAAGAAATTCCTAGAAAGACCTAGATGTGTCTTGAGGTCCTGAAAAAACAATTCCCTTGAGGGTAAAGACTGCCACAGATAGGATAAGTCCATATAAAATAATTTGAATCATACATTAACTCCTTTGATGAATGGATAAACTTCAAATGCTGGCCATTGGATCACAAAGTTACAGACTCTGACACACCTTGTAGCAGTAGCACAAATGGATACCGTTGATCTGAAATATAAACGAATCATGTAAAAACAATATTAAATGTTTTCAAAAGAGGGATGAAGAATAATGGGTCATGCTAACAAAACACACATAACTTAGACTGCCCTCATATATTATTATCAGGATGATGGATTAATGTAACTTCAGAAAAATTATGCAACTTTAGAAAAATGATCCCTTCAGAACAATGCCTTTAAGTTAGGTTTTACAATGGAATAGAACTACATGTGACGTCTTCCTTCCTCCATGATGTGACTATTTCATTATCTCAATAAAGGTGCTGATATTTGTTTCTGGTCTACTTTAGTGAGAAAATTAAGTGCTAGTATCAAGTAAACTGCAATGCAGCCACCACCACACAAGACATAAGCACTACTAGTATTATGAGGAACTTACAGACACTATAGTGTAGCTAAATTAACTTGTACTTCTACCAACTCGTACTCCACCGGATGTCAACCCATATACATGCTAGTAAATATTCAGTAATAAATATTTTTACGGGTCGAGTTGACCAAAATGAGTATGAGTTGGTAAAAGTACGAGTTGGTAAAAGTACGAGTTGGCACGCATAAGAGTTGACCTGTTTTCACTGGGAAAGAATACAACATTGTGGATAAAGTTTTAAAAGAATTGCTTTTTGAAAATAAAAATCACAATCTTCAATGTAGGTTGGTGGGGTCATGTGAGTGGATCATAGGGCAGTCAGGAGGAATTAAATCATCCACACACACACACACACACACACACACACATTTACAATAATTGTACCACAGATTTATTGGTTACCTTGGGGCTTGTGTTTTAGATGCTTTCTAGGCTGTTGAACTGATTCTCACTGATGCCAGCCATTGCATCTAATTCCAATTACTCAGCATACTGGAGCTAAAATACAAAATAGAAAGAAATGTTCAAATGATTCTGTGAAAAAATAAATTCTGAATGGGAAAGGCCAACATGTATTACTCCAGTAAGAGAATGTCCTCTATAATTGCAAAAACAACCTTCATCACCCCCACCCCATTTGCATTTTCCATCCTGAATTTTGGTGTACACATGTTGTCCACCAACACACCTGCATGTTTATTTTCCAATTAAAACTCATATTAACTCATCCCTCTGCAGCTTTTTCTTCATTTATTAGTTTTCTTTTTTTTATGCAGGCTCTTCATCTTTTTTTATGTTATAAGACCTCACCTTTGTTTAAAGCATAGAGGGACATACTTTTTATGCTTAATAATAACAAAACAACAAATGTAACCTAACTCAGAAAAAACAGGATGCCCCTATGACAATTTTGTGGCTACTACTAGCAGACTAATCAAGTAAAATCATCTCTTTAGGTTGAGTTAGGGATATATTTCATTGACACGAAGAACATGCAGAATTGCAGAAGAGACAACACACGAACATGTATATATTTACATGGATTTGCATACATGTACTGTTATGTAGGCGAGTTACACAATGAAGTATTTTCCAACGATGCTCTTTTGACTTTGACTGCATGGCACAGTTTTTAAACTTTTTTCTGGACAATATATAGCATCTATCCATGCTCAGTCATTATCCTTAAAATCATGTAGGTACACTGCAAAAACAGGGAAAGAGTAGACTCAATATAGTTTTTACGAAATAGGTGCAGTACAACAGTTTCGTCCGTCACGAACCTCCATTGGATTGTGCATGCAATAATTATGTCTACGATAGGCCTACTTTACAAACGCACATTCTAGGCCAATAAACCTCTAAATAATGTCTACTACTTACCTCTTAATAATGCAATTATATTTTCCTCTTTCTCGGTAACCCATTTTATTTTCTTGTATTTTGCTTTGGAGTTAAAAAGAACGGCAAAATTCCTCAGTATTTTTTCATGTAAACGAGAATTAAATGGCCGCCGCTGAAAATGTTTTGCTTGTGATAAAATGTCACGTGATCACTGATACGCAATGTGATTGGAGATTGCCTCGACAGATTGCCTCAAAGAAGAAGCCAGTCTACTCATTGCCACTGGATTGCATGAAATGCCACACAGGGCAATCTCCGAGCAATCTCATTGCCAGCAACTTTTATTGCCTGAAAATTGCCCCGTGTGACAAGGCCTTTACGTTGTAGGCCAATATTAAACTCCGTGTATTGCTGTGTGTACGTATTCTGTGCACACGCGATATAATAATAATAATAATAATGTGTGGACTTATATAGCGCACGTATCCACCAACTAAGTGGTGCTCAAGGCGCATTCTTTTTTACGTGCATTACACAACACACGGGACCTACGGCTTTACGTCCCATCCGAAGGACGAAGCAATTATGGTTAAGTACCTTGCTCAAGGACACAAGTGTCACGACCGGGGCTCGAACCCACACCCTGCTGCTGGCAACACCAGAACTTGAGTTCGGTGCGCTAGACCGCTCGACCACGACACTCCATATATGGGCTATTCGTACATACAGGGAATAGCAATTCAGCATATTGTTTCACTTAACCTTCCGGTTTCGACCGGAAGGAAAGGTCAGATTGAGGTCACGTCTTAAAACGAAATGTGACATAGTTCAAGATCTTTAAGATGATAAAAAGATTGTGAAAATATCTTCTATGGTTCATGAGATATGATTTTTTGAAATTTTGAAATTTTCAACTTCCGGTTTTGACCGGAAGGAAAGGTCAGATTAGGTCACGTCTAAAACGAAAAATTACATAATTCAAGATCTTTCAGATGATGTAAAGATTGTGAAAATATCTTTTGTGGTTCATGAGATATGATTTTTGAAATATTAAACTTTGATTTAGCTGTAATTCGACACCTGATGACGTAATCATGACGTCTGAAAAGCGGTTTCGTCTGCTTGATATGTTCTGTTTATGTGTTAAGTTTGAAGGCTGTATATGCTTAGCAAGGATGCCTTTGTTACCGGACAAGCGCCACTGAGAAGAAGTAAAAAAAAAAAAACAGTACAAAAACAATAGGTGTTTGCGCTGCGCGCTCGAACACCTAATAATAACAACAACAACAACAATAATGTATAAGGGGTGTGATTTGACAAAAGTAATAAAAAATCCTTAAAAAATGGGTCTCCCTTTGGAGGATTTGCACTCTCCACATCCCCACAATACAGGCTAATTCTTTCTTTCCCTGTTAGCTACTTTTTTTCAAGAAAATTGAGGCAAAGGGAGATTTGTAAACAAATCCTGAAATCAGGAAAAATCCTGAGAAATCCCAGGCCTGTTATACAGAGCGCCATCTGTCTAGTTACATACAGCTCCTGGTCATTGGGCCAATATCATTCCTGTAATCTTTCTCAGATCCCTGGGATTCATGTCAGAATTAATGTCTTGATTTAACAGTAAACAAGTACCAAAATGGGACCTACAATAAATCAGGTGTGTAATTGGATGTAAATTTTGCTAGTGGTTATTGGGGCCGCAGCGCTGGGGGTGAAATCTATAGTTCTGAGCATTTTTTTTGCTTTCCTTTATTGCTTAAATCTTTAAAATCCGGAGGATCACAACATTGTGATTTGTAAAAATCTGGAAATCCGGACAAATCACACCCCTGATAAATTAATTTCGGTACATATTTACTGAAAACCATTCTTTTCTCAATTATTTGACAGCATTTGTCTTCACTTCCTCAAGTAATGTTCCGATGAAAAAACCCCAAACATAATCCAGAAACTGCAGTTTAAAAGAACCTTCCCTCCAATCTAGACTTACCATCTATTTCCACGGTGATCTTTTTCTTTCCCTTCCTACTGCTGTCTGCACATTCCTCCCTATCGTCACCACTGCTCTGCATCTCGGCAGTGATATTCAGTCCATAAATGTCCCTCTCTGTGATCCTCTTCTCTGAACCATCCTGTGCTGTTATCTTCTCATCTGTGATGGGGTTGCTCCTTGAACCATCCTGCGCTGTTACCTTCTCATCTGCGACGGGGCTGCTCCTTGCACACTCCCTCCTCATACTACTACCTTCTGTCGCCACGGCAACACTTCCCTTTCCAGTCTTTTGTGCCATTTTGGAGGTCCCCCTGCGGTTCTTTCTTGACATTGTGCTAGAGATGTCCTCATTCCCTGAGGATCCTGAAACAGGACGTTTCCTCAGAGAGGCCCTTCGTCCAGGTGAGCTTTCCTCGGCCGGTGACCCTCCGACTTCTTCTCTGTTTCTTCGCCCACGAGTCACAACACCTGTGCTAGTCTGAGGGCTGTCTGTGACTTTTCTTCTCTTCTGGATTGCATTCCTGGTTTGGGCCCCTCCATTTGTTTCTTCGTCTCTCCTACCTTCTGTTTCCTTTGGAGCAACTGTATGTCTTAGGTTGTATTCCTTACTCTGTGTGGCGTTGTTTGACGGTGAAGATTGTTTAGGGGCAGGGTGGGTTTGTTTTGAAGAGTTGGCCTTTTCTGAGGCTGTTGATTTTCTGGGTGATGGCACCCTACATCTGTGGAATAACATCCAATACAAGTTTTAAAATGCATGTTTGAACAATATTTTTGGAAATCCATCTGTTTATTCGCTTTTTAATAAATAAGCATTTATATAAATGCATTCGTACCAAATGTACCTACATACAGTTTGCAACTCACCTGAATTTACACTTAGCACAGTACAGGTGTATAAAGTCATTGATGTCACTGGGTAGATAGTCCACTACTTTGGCTCGGATGCGGAACTTATTCGGTGTGTCAGAACTGATGACGTCTCCGATTCGAGATGTCCTCTGATGAAAGTGGTCATTTATCACTGTGGGAGGAACCACAAAGAAACATTTTAATCAGAATTAGAAGATTTGCAGTAGCACCATACAATATCTCTGACGAGTTGCATAGAGTGCGCCATCAATTGTTCATGCACGGAAGTGATAAAAGTTTACCTGATGCAGATCGTTGCATGCATCTGCTGGGAGTTCCCTGCACAGACTGTGTACTCCTTCTGGTAGTATCCGCTGGTATGGTGTTGGATGTTGAGTGGTCAGTTCCTGCTTGTCCCAGATTCTGGTTGGCTGTTCCACTGGTGCTTGGAGAATTTTGGATGGCATCTTCCATACGTCTAGGGTTGAAAGATTGTACAAATGATTGTATGATTATAAATGGCATGGTAACACCATATTGCTTAATTTGAAATTATTTTTCACAGAAGAAAATTTAGATTTTTATAATGTTCAGGAGCTTATTGATCTGAGCCAATTTAGAAACTATCAAATGTAAGCAGTCAAAAAATCTACTTAGTGCACATTTTTAATAATTTGTGAGTATATTCAAAAAGGAAAGTTAGATTTAGTGTATCAGACTTGTATTCTGATGTCCAGGTCGTCAGAATGAGGGTTCCAATCCAGGCCAGGATTGTGGTGCTTCGGCTACCTTTGGGCAAGACACTTTTCCATAAGTGCTGCTTTCCACCCAGGAGTATAAAATGGGTACATGTAATGGAAGAGGTGGTTATTGATTAGCTGCCAAGTGCTACAGGAGGCTCATGGATGTATATGCCCCAGGGATCTAAGACAGTTTATAGGGAATTACTATTACCAACATTGTTATCATTTTGAGAATTAATATTGACTGTGGATTGCAGAGCTGCCAACATATGATTTTGAAAATGAGGAAGATTTAATTTCCAAGACTCAATCGAAGCGAACGCAGCGAGCGAGCCAGCCGAGCCCTTGCGGGTGGGGTCTAGGGGTTTTAGGCTTTTTGGCACCAAAAGGAGAGGCCTCATTGCATATATTTTAAGTAAATGTATTTTAATTTAATTACTAAACATACTAAAACATCAAACAAAGTTTTGAATTATAGACCTACATTGCTATCCTACTGTTGCCTAGGTGGTGAGGAAGGGGTGCATGATGAACTTGAAGTGGATGGCCGGCTCTTCACGATCCTTAGCTAACTAAACGGGACATGTGCGTGCGGAGGTAGCAATATTTGCAGCAGTGTTTTTGCTCATAACGTCGATAATTGCAGTTGTTTTGGTACGAGCACAACCGTATTTAGCAGCGATATTTGAGTCGGAAACATCCGTCTAAATAGAGGATCGGCATGGTCAGACGATGCTACGTTCAAGTTATGTTCGACGAGAAAGCCTGTGAACAACATTTCCGCCTTTATTACACCGTCATCAGTGCCCGATTTTCTAATAAAAATTAGGAATTCCTGGCGTGCTTTCGATCGTGCTTCGCAGTGGTGCAATGTTTATCCGATTTGATGTGTCGCAATATGTCATTTCGTCCGCCGTATTTCATGCTAATATCACAACTACAAAGCGGTGCAGAACGCATGATTTTGTGCCTTCGTTGATTTTCTAATACAGTGCCATTCTTTTTGGTATTCATCCCTGTATCTTTGTGCATAATTCGTCTTTTTCTGCTTCCCAGTTGCCATGACTCTCTCCGGTGGACGCCATTTTGTTTTTCCCACGCTGTCAAGTACAGTGCGTGCACATCGTGTCGCACGGAAAATGGCATGTAACGCGCGTCACGCGAGAGGATATGATAATGCAGCCACCTCATTATATGGCGTCACGGATACTGCGCCATATATGGCCATTTTCATGAATGAAATTGCCGGCATGCGTATATACTTCCCACGAGTCACTCGCTAGCGCTGCGTCTTTACTTCGGTGGCGATCTTTCTAACGTTAATGGTACCAACGATTTGGGCGTTTTCTTCTATTTTTTCTGGAATTTCTTTGATTTCAACCTGAGGAATCAACAACTTGCGGATTCGTTGCTGATATTGTGAATTTCGCAAGTTGTATTTTTACTGTATTTGCATTTACTGTATGTAAAATAAGACACACAAACACACCGAGGACTTGGAACAGAGGCTACTTTTTATTTTTCCGGAAGATTTTGACTGCTTTACGGATGACGGAAGATTACCGTCAAATACGGAAGACTTCCGCAGAATCCGGAAGAGTTGGCAGCTCTGGGATTGTAATTCTTTCTCTCAGCTCCCAGGCTCTGAGTAGAGCATCTTACTTGATTATGTCCTTGACCTCTTGTTCCCACTCCATCAGGACGATGATCCCTCGTCCATAAGAGGTCCCGTGGTGTAAAACCAGCTCCACCATTTCCACTGCATCGCCTGGTCTCCCCGTCTGTCGGAACTTAGCTGCGTGGAGGTTGCAGAGCTTGATAAACTGCCCAGGCTAGGAAGGTACAGCAAGCCAAGCAAGAGATTGACAAAATGCTATCAATTTCCTTCTACAAAATAACTGTTTTTTACATGATTTTACAACTAATGCTTGACATTTAGAAGAGACTGTTGATAGTTTAACAATAGAATTGAATAAATTATAAACTATAAAATGTCTTCTGATTAAACATTCTCAACCAATCACAGGGATGTGATTTGACAAAAGTAACAAATCCTGAAAAATGGGTAGCGGCCTGGGTCTCCCTTTGGTCTAGAGGACAAAGCCCCCTGAACCTGCTGGATGTTTAATTTTGGAGGATTTACAGACTCTCCAAATCACCACTTGGATGTTTCTTGTTAGTGGGGATGAGAAACGTCTGTAAATCCTCAAAAATTAGAGGTCTGGACACACTACAGGCTACTTCTTTATTTCCTTAGTGGCTGCAAGCACCAACTCAACAATGCACTAATCCCCCCGTATCCAGTGTTAGCGCGAATCCTCCAGCAGTCTACTTAAACAGCAGCGTCTCTTAGAGTCCGGCATTCTCCCGAAGATGATTATTAAGCATACTGATTGAAACGTCAAGGTGTAACCACCTGTTCTTTTTAGAACTGATTACTTCTCAAAAGAGAATTTTTCACATGGTGTGACCGCAAACAGTCTTTACTTATCCTTTTCACCATGTAAAGCTACAAATCTTTTTTCTTTCAATAACATTTTGAGGCAAAGATAGATTTGTAAAAAATCAGGAAAAATCATGAGAAATCACAGGCCTCTAAATCTAAATCCATATAAGGTATATATAAATCCATATAAGGTATATATAAATCACATTTGCCAATTCTACGCAACTTCATCAAATTAAAGAAAAGCACTATTCAAATGGATGGTTCTTGTACATACCTTCAACAAGGCTCCTGTCTCCATATGATTGTCATACAACGACACATCAACATTAAGACCATCTGACTTATTGGCAAGTTCCTGATCCTGCTGTATGGAGGTTGCAGCGCTGATGTCCATCCTGCGCATTGGGCTGAAAGAGTAAACATACCCAGGGATAAGACCTTAACCCTAACTACCCCAAATCCTCCAAAATCCTTCTCCTGGTTTTGCCTGATTTTGATGGATTCAGTACTCCACAGTATATCCCAGCGAATACAGCATGTAGCCACGTGTACCAAATCCATCAAACTCCACCAGCTGCTTTTGTTGGATTAAGGACTGTGTATAGCCAAGCCATGGATGCTTTGCATTAGCTAGTGTACCAATGTGTACCAAATCCATCAAACTCCACCAGCTGCTTTTGTTGGATTAAGGACTGTGTATAGCCAAGCCATGGATGCTTTGCATTAGCTAGTGTACCAATGTGTACCAAAATCCATCAAACTCCACCAGCTGCTTTTGTTGGATTAAGGACTGTGTCTAGCCAAGCCATGGATGCTTTGCATTAGCTAGTGTACCAATGTGTACCAAATCCATCAAACTCCACCAGCTGCTTTTGTTGGATTAAGGACTGTGTATAGCCAAGCCATGGTTCCTTTGGATACCAATTCCATCAAAGTCCAACAATTGGGGTACCTTTTTTTACTGCATGTTGATGGATTTTGGAGGATTTGAGATGGTTTGTAGCTAATATGCCTAATAATAATAATAATAATAATAATAATAATAATAATAATAATAATAATAATAATAATAATAATAATAATAATAATAATAATAATAATAATAATAATAATAATAATAATAATAATAATAATAATAATAATAATAATAATAATAATAATAATGTGGACTTATATAGTGCACGTATCCACCAAACTTGTGCTCAAGGCGCATAACATTATTACCCCTGCTCATCAGGCGCATAAATCATTCCTGAAACCATCTCAGCTCCCTGGGGGAGTATACAGCTCAATTGCTGCCATTACAGCTAATCAAACACAACAACTGCCCTCACAGGTACCCATTTACCCCTGGGTGGAGAGAAGCAATTATGGTAAAGTGTCTTGCTCAAGGACACAAGCACCATGGTCGCGGTTGGGATTCGAACCCACATTCTGACGACTCAGCCATCAGAACATAAATCCGACGCACTAAACCGCTCGACCATAGCACTCCACGTATATAGTATATACCTTCATTAGCCTGATGATCTGGCGTCACACTTCGAGGCTCGTGAATTACACCAGATACTGGCTGCGGCCACCATTTTTTCCCCAAGATTCAACTTTGACCTTGGTTGGTAGCTAGTGCACGAGCCTCGAAGCATGACATCAGATCTTCAGCACAACATATCCAATGAAATCCCTTGAATGGTACGCCTGGAGCCTGTTGCACTCATTGGTCCATGTATCCATGTTGTGCATAACATGATCCACACCTTTGAGTGCGTGTATGTGCAACGTGCATACTTGAACCAATGAGGGCGTCCTTCAATTTGTGACATCAATGCATAATGTCTATTGGTAAAATGTATGTGAATGTATCGATACTTTATAAGAACCAAAAGATACGTATAGAAACCACCATGTGAAAGTTTCAGCATATTTATCATTATCATTAACAATGGTTCTCCCTGAACCGTATTTCTCACTTAGCGATAGTTGAGAAACGAATTGCCCGGACAGCAACCAGTGAAGTCCCCATGGATCTCCCAGAACCGTATTTCTCACTTAGCGATAGTTGAGAAACGAATTGCCCTTCATTGGTTCTCCCTTGAACCATTCTTACTTAATAGCGACAGTTGAGATACTTGGGTCAACAGTCAAAACAGGCAGTTGACTAGTTTTGACCACTATAGCTACTTGCCGCTGAAGTTCAGCTGCAGTAGGACAATTACATACACCCGGGCAACCTACCCTCTGTAATGAGTGCCATCCCATACTTTGATCACCACACACTTCTCGGACGGCAGCGTGGCCACGGACACAACTTGACATACAAGATCCAAGTATTGACCAGAATACGCCTTGGCTAGAGTGCAGCTGTGATTCTCCATAGCAAGTTGAGTACGGCTGGCTGACCACAGCCTTAGCTCCTTGACCTGAAAAGTATACAAAATGTAGTATAAACCACTAGTAAATGGATGAAAAAATACTTGGTGTTTGAACACTTATTGTGGAAGAGTAGGGGTTTACCTCATCAGTGTTTCTGGTTCACATAGCAAGCACCCTTGTTTACAGGTTTCCTCAGGCTTCTGAGCTACAGTGCTTAAGCAGTCGTGTGCCCGGTGAAAGGATGTAAACCCATGCTTAACCTAATCTGTCTTATGTCCTTCTTCTGGGCACACAATGAAGTGTGCTTTTGAGGGAATCCTTGGTTTCATTACCAGAAATGTGTAATAAGAATAATATCTCACCCTTCTTTTGTCATCGTCTGTCAGTGTATAATTGGGGCTCGAGGAGCGGGCCTCCAGGGAACCATTAACTCGACCGTCAAACACCAGACAGTGGAAGCCACTTCCCTTCTGTCCTTGCATGTTACCATTGTACTGAGTGACCTGTAAAGAATCAATGACACCATTAACGGTAAAGTACAGCATTGGTAATGTTTGCTATCAAACTGCTTCTAAAAGTATCCTTATTTGAATCAAGATAAACATTAAACAACTATCCAGTGAAAGTGTCACCTTAATCGATCGGCATGTTTAACTTTTAATGTACTAATTTTTAATTAATCCTACTTTAGCTGCACTTTAGTCAAAATCAGTCAACTGCCTGTTTTGACTGTTGACCCAAATGTGCACGCAGTGACATTTTTTACTGGTTTTTACTGTCATTTTGACCACCCTGAACGACACCAGACAATGCTTTTACCAGTCAAAAACAGTCGACTCATTGTAACCTGTAAATGTACTTACTACACATACAGTTTGATAGTGTTCGACTTTTAAGTGCACTAGATATACCTTGTCAAGTATATCAACATTTTGACTGATTTTGACCCTTGTAGTCATAGGAAGTTTCAGCCACTTTTATATTCAAATTCTTGTGGATAGTACATTGTGATATTGAGATGTTAATGTTAATTAAGGTTTTCTATTTCTATTTCTCATTGTACTACACATGATTAAAGTGAAACCCCTCACGCGACAAGCTTGCTTTTTGAGGGTCTCCACCACTTTATCATCATTACTGCTCTTAAATAATGTTATATTAATTAATGTTTAACGTTGTGAAATAAAGATTGAATTTAAGTGAATTGAATTGAGACAATTTTTTTTAATTTTAATTTGTAGCTTTCACAAATCTAGTCAATAGAGAGCGTATTCACTCCCATAGTGTTAGGGATAGATTGGGTTAGAATATATGGTCTGACTTAGAAGATATGAAGTGCCAAATAGAATGTTCAGATTACAGAGAAGGATCCAGGAGGGGGAGAGGAGGGGTACACAGCAAAAAGAAACAGGGCACTCGACTAAATAAAGACTGGCACGTTTAAAAATGTTTGGTATATTAAATTAGGAAACAGAAGGAAAAAACTACATGCAATGGAATGAATGGAACCTTTAATCGATGGAAACGAACGATATCTCCAACTGTGTGTACTTGTGGTAGTTCATTGATGTCATTACGAAACAGCTGACATCGTAACCCACGTTGGCTGGGGTCAAGGCTGGGGTCAATTAAGGTCACTGTCATGCAATAATCTAAGAAAAAAAATGTTTAACCAAAATAAAAATTTTAAAAAATATGGTTATGACAAATATCTTCTGGAAAAGAGGATTCCTCATTCAGTTGGTATAAAATAATTGGACCAATGTCTTATTGTTTATCTGTGGTTTGCATGCTTCCTGGTATGTTGCACAGGCAATTGAAGTTACATTATAAAAGATTTTAATAATAATTTTATAATTTACATTATAAAAGTATTTTTGTGTGGACCCTATGATGTGCTGGATGTGTAATGTTCAAATGTATTTCACGCCAATATATGGCTCTTCTGTTGAATCACTCTATCTTTCATCATCGTAATTCATGACTGTGATTGATTGATAGCTGCAATGCAAAAACAACAACTGGGCGCCATGGGTCATGTCCGATATTTGTTATAATAGTGTGATACTGTATCTTCATCATAATGTTCTGAAGGTAGTCTAATAATAATAATAATAATAATGTGTGGACTTATATAGCGCACGTATCCACCAACTGAGTGGTGCTCAAGGCGCATATTATTACCCCTGCTCATAAGGCTCATAAATCATTCCTGAAACCATCTCAGCTCCCTGGGGAGTATACAGCTCAATTGCTGCCATTACAGCGCATATAGGGCTAATCAACCAACTCTGCCCTCACAGGTACCCATTTAACCCCTGGGTGGAGAGAAGCAATTATGGTTAAGTGTCTTGCTCAAGGACACAAGTGTCACGGCCGGGATTCGAACCCACATTCCGCTGCCAACACCAGAACTTGAGTCCGGCAAGCTAGACCGCTCGGCCACGACACTCCAGTCTGGGTCATTGGGAGAGTTACTTTTGATTCACAGGGCTGACGCTCAATGGTAACTGCTGTAAGGCTATGCCGGTTATCCTGATTGAAACTGTCATTACCCGGTTCCATTTTCTGGTTCCAATTACCCGTAAACGTCTTTAAAATTTCGACTGAACATTTAACCCACACAAATGGAAGTCTCTGACTTTGTCAATGAAGAAATATCCCGACAATACGATAAAAAAAAAATCATTTTTTGTGCTGGGATTATATTTGTGGTCATGAGTAAATTGACCATTAAATACTGGAAAAATTGTATTCCCACCTGGGCCTCTTGTCTTATAAGGAGGCTTGAAGAACTTGACGACACCAAAGATGTTTGTTTTGGGAGCTTCTTTGAGGTCCTTGAGGAGGGTGTAGGTGTAACATATCTGGAATACGAAGAATAACATGTTATGACAGACAGGACCAGAAGCGGGGTGGCCTTGACAGGTGAGTGGGGGAAAAGCAAAAGGAAAAGTGGCAATTGGGAATGGGGGGGGGGGGGAATAATGGGAGAGTCTTGAGATGTAGGTACAGACTGTTTGTGGTGACATCATCTAAAAATTATCTTTTAAGTAGTAAGTGTTCTAAAAGAACCAGTTGGTTACAACTCAACATTTTTTATATGGTGTTAACGCAAACAGTCTTTACAAAAGTCTTACTGACTTAACCCTAACTCCCTAGACAACAAAAGCAGTTGGAGGATTTTGAAGGATTTTTATTGTTCAGTAACAATGCTTAGGGAGTTAGGGATAATGATAATTTTCCATTGTATTCAAGATCATACCAATGTTCACAATCATGTACACATGATGTAACATAAAGTGTTTGGTATGAAGCATTACCTTAGTGGGTGAGGTACTACCATCTGGAACTGTCCATGCATCCAATGGATTACCCGATGTAGTCACACTGCTCCCTGGAACCTCTCGATTTGTATCCCCACCGGAGACCGTCATAGTGCCGCTGCTGGTTGATGGAACAGATGATGTCACCGCACTTGTTGAGGGACCAGCTCCTTGGTCCGTCCCCCCGGCATTATTGGTCCCTTGTGTTGCACTGTTCCCACTCATACTCGAGCTGGGGTTCTGTCTCTGGTTTGTGGTGATGGTGCTTGTGACGGTTGAGGAGGCGGGCTGGGCAGCGGAGGAAGATGCTGCAGTGGTCCGGTTCTGTCTGATGCGGTTAGTGACATTTGCAGTTGTTGAATTTTGCTTCTTTGTTGGTATAACCTGGAATTCATTCATATTTAAATTTATCTCTTGTTCATTATTTTCTGTTGCTTTAAAAAATGCACCCATAATTTGTTAGAATCAAGAAATGTTCAGCTTATTTCAGTTTGTCATGAACCAGAGAAGACTGAAAAGACATTTGATTATTTGTATGAATTCTAATTTGAAAATGGATCACCATTTCAGATTTGAATTTTGATTAATGTTTTCTTGAAAAAATTACAGCATGAAAGAACATGCATACACAATGTAAAATTATACACTCATTTAGATGCACCATTTGGCCAGCACTACACACACTGGCATAGTTATCTTCATCATTCAAAACCTTTTAAATGATATTAACAAAAGGGTAATGTCTGGAAGATTTTTCTGCTTTAGTTGGCAGAAAACTGTGCTTACTGGGATTAATTTCATAGAGCAGATATTTTTGCCTTGCAATTTTTTTCGCTAAGCATTATAAAATAGACTGCCAGCCAAAGTACACTCATTTTATGCACAAGTTTGGCTATAAGACATAAAACACAATAAAGGGGGCCACTTTCCTACCGTCACGTTAGCAGTTTTTCTAATGGTTGTAATTTTTTTTTAAATATCTAAAACCACCCAAAAAGACTTTCAACATTTGAATAGACACGCATGCTTATCCTAAAGATAATTTGAGTTGATTATTACTATTATTTTTTTAATTACCCTAAAATTTCCATCAACAAATGGACGGAAAAGTGAGGTAACTTTTTCCGTCCATTTTTTATGGAAATTTGAGGGTGAAAAAATAAATAAAAAAATTTAAAAATAAAATAAATCAACTCAAATTAGTTCTAGTATAAGCCTGCATGTCCATTCACATGTTGAAACAATTTTTTGTCGGTTTCAGGTACTTAAAAATAAATAACAACCATTGGAAAAACTGCTAACGTGACGGATGCAAAGTGGCCCCCTTTATTGTGTTTTATGTCATAATCAAGAAAATTTCCTCAGCAAATCTTTGGTAAGCAATTTTTCTGTCAGTACTCACCCAGACGGATGGTCTAGACTGTATATTCTCCACCAGGATGTGATAAGGGTGGATTGAGTCCGTCTTATAGGATGGTGATTTTTCAATCAGTGCCTCGCTGATGATTACTTTATCCTTCAGTTAGCAAGAACAGAAAGGACAAATTGTTATTTTTCTTATCCAAACAAAACAGTTCAATATTTTTAAAGCAATTATACACTTTAGGTAAAATGTCTGTAAATGCATCCATACTTCATCAAAAAAATTAATTTTGGGAAATTAATTCCTTTCATTTACTAAAACGATAGAACCTGAGACAGAAAGATTTCAAGGGATGTCCGATACCATCATCAAATTTACACCAATGAGTGACCATTTGTTTTTTGAGATTACCAATAGTGTATAGTATAATATTGGTAAAAAAATTAATTATGGTCATGAATTCATATTTGTAAAAGAAATGTATTTACTTGTTTTAAATTTGTATTATTATTATATTTTATTTTGCTAAACATTGTCTTTGATCCACATATGTACATATTTATTTTGAAGATAGTATGTTTTGATATGAAATACAGACAAACCTAGCCAAATGGTAAATATAAGAAGCATACAGGTTGGTGAAATTCTTGCGTCGGGTGATAAACAATTGATTAAATTTGCCCTACACCGACGTGTATAGCACTGCATACTCAGGAGGTCGTGGGTTCAAATCCCACCCGAGTCGCCTGTGAAGTTTTTTCACAGACACTCGGAAAGCACTGCAGTATGCAGTGCTATACACACGTCGGTGTAGGGCAAAATTAAATCAATTGTTTATCTCCTGACGCAAGAATTTCACCAATCTATATATATATCGCGGAACCCGCTGCTATATAGGACTCTAGCCGGCCAATCGTCATCGGGCAAGCTCGGTGGTCAAGAGGTAAGACGTCTGCACTAGTAAGCAGGAGGTCGTGGGTTCGAATCCCGCCCGAGTCGCCTGTGAAGTTTTTTCACAGACACTCGGAAAGCACTGCAGTATGCAGTGCTATACACACGTCGGTGTAGGGCAAAATTTAATTAATAAAGAAGCATATGTTGGGGGTTTCATATTCAGCAAATGTTGTAACTCACCCCATCTGAGAACTGTATAAACTCCTCTGCGAAGGCACCAGTAAGGAAGACAATGATCCTTCTTGGGGGCAGAGCATCCTTCCCCGCCTCCTCCACCAACTCCCCCTCCTCCTTCTCCTCCTCAAGAATCATCTTCCTTTTCTTGGTTTTTCCAACTGAACAGAGGGCATACATCTTGTGGATCTTACCCTGTTGTAATAATCACACAAGGATCTTAGACCGTTTTATTTTATTTTAAAATTATAACTGTATTTATAATTTTATTTGTTTGTGTCTGTTGGAATGATACAACTCATTCTCATTTCACAAAACAAAGGAGTTACAACAATAATTCAACAAAAGGTAACTTAAACCTCACTTTCACAGGACTAAAATAAATATTTATATATAAATATTAAAAACCATACATATATCTAAAAATAAAAAAAGCAAAATAAGCATTAATATCATTTATACAAATCAACCGATTTAAAATCAAAGCAGATTCACAAACATACCCCCAAAAATTGCAGAACATGTAACAAAGGTCCGACTATCTTGATGCAAGAAAAGACTGTAAACAGTTTTTTCTGACCTTTTTTTAAAACCATAAGTCTTACTTTACCTTGATGTACTTATAAATGAAAGAGGTATCCAGCTGAATATCAGTCAGTAATAACCACTGCATCTCTGATAATATTGCTGGCTCATTGGAAACGATGGTTACTGCTGGTGAAGCCATGGTTCCTGTAAACAAAAAAATTAACTATTTAATATCACAGGTCATTGATGGTAAACATGTAAACTTCTCCAGTTTTCTGCAGGAATTTGACAAATTAATTGTCGATTATCTCTTACACCCATCTGACATTATTTTAACCGGCGATTTTAACATTCATATGGACATTATTTCAAACAATTATGCAAATCAGTTTAAAGAACTGCTCTCTGCACATCTGCTCTCTGCACATCACAGCACCCACTCATCGGTATGGTCACTGTCTTGACCTCATGATAACGCGTGAAAATACTTCACCTCTTATCTCGAATATAACTATTCATCCTGGCTTATCTGATCATTATGCAATCATGGTAAATTTGAACCTTAAAAAACCTCCCATACCTACCATTTCTGTAACTACTCGCCACTGGAAAAAAGTAAATATTAAAGATTTATGTCATGATATTGAATCTCAACTGGAAAATGTAAACCTTGAAGATGGTGAGCTGGATTCTTGTGTCAGTCTATTTGAATCTACTGTCCGTAACATCTTGGATGATCATGCTCCATAAAAACTCGTACTGTTAAACTACAATCTGAATCCCCTGGTTCAATGATGATATCCGTGCTGCAAGGAAAATCCGCCGTCAACTTGAGCGAAGATGGCGTGACAATGGGAAACTTGGAGTACATCGGCAAGAATACTGTAACCAACGTGATATTGTGAAGAACATGATTAACCAGGCAAAATAACTCACTACTCATCTCTTGTGGAAGATAGCTCTGGTGATCAGAAAAACTCTTTAACATTGTTGAAAAGCTGCTTCATAAACCCAAAGCTCCAGTGCTTCCATCTATACACACTCCGATCAAGACCTCGCAAATGCTTTTTCAAACTTTTTGTCACAAAATTTAGAATATCCGTCGTTCTTTTCCCTCAGTACCTGCCATTCTATCACAAACACCATCACGCAAGGATCCACAATGTAGACTGTCCATGTTTGAGCCTACTAGTGTTACGGAGATCAAGAAACTCATCATGAAATCGCCATCAAAATCATGTGAACTTGATCCAGTGCCAACTTCGCTAATAAAACAAAATATTGATGTGTTTGCTAAGTATATCACAATTATTGTAAACAGATCTCTTTCTTCCGGTTGTTTCCCTAATAGCCAGAAGGTTGCTCATGTTAAACCACTCCTAAAGAAACCCAATTTGGACAAGGAAGTTTTCAAAAATTACCGACCAGTAGCGAATTTAAAGTACCTTGGAAAAACAATCAAGCGAGTTGTTTCATCACAGATCTCTGACCATGTTCGTGCTAATAACCTGTCGGACACATTTCAGTCAGTATACAAACCATTTCACGGAACGGAAACTGCTCTTCTTCGCGTCAACAATGACATTTTATCTGCCATGGATGAGGGGAAAATCACTGCATTAGTTTTGTTAGACTTAAGCACCGCTTTTGACACGGTCGATCATAAAATCCTTCTCTCCCGCCTTCAATATCATCTTGGAATACATGACACAGCCCTGGATTGGTGTAAGTCCTACCTTTTAAATAGGCCTCAGCATGTTTGTATTGGTAACGCTATCTCCGAGCCTGTTACTCTTGACTATTCTGTACCCCAAGGCTCTGTGCTCGACCCACAGTGGTTTACTATTTATACCTTTCCTGTTCGTGATATCATTTTGAAGTATAATTTAAATTACCATGTTTACGCTGATGACACGCAGCTTTACATTACTTTTAACCGAGGGATTTTTACTAAACCTAAATACCGCCAAATTCGGTTTTCAAAAATAAAACCTCAGTTTTATAAAAATCATCCATTTTTTAGCCCCAAAGCGGAACAATTTATCCAGACAGTATCCTCATTCCTTGGTGACAACTATTAACGCAACACATTTCCCGTGGTCATTAGGAACCCCGATGTATGACTTGTTATTCAAAATCATATTTTTTTTAGCAACCATTTGGCCCGCAACACACGTCAGTTCGGCACAGTTAACTTATTATACAAATTTATCCATTTTCGTAGTTTACAGAGCGCCTCAGACATGCAACTTTGTAATTGCAATAAACGAGGAAATGGCCGAGCACAAAACTTTGTACAGTGTTTTCAGTTTTCTTTTGCACTAAAATTAAAGAGAAATCAGCTGATCAGCTGAAAAGTTGCATGCCTGGCGCCTACGTACAGGCAAAGTATAAAAATGAATATGCAATAAAATAAGAACAATATAAATGTGCTACTATGCAAATCTATCCAATCATGATGCACAGAAACAGGCACGTGCTCCTCAAACACTACCTGCACCCTGCCCAGGCCACACAGCCATCAGCTCACCACGTGGTATGTGTCTATGTATGGGTATAATTAGGCCTGTGCGAATAATTCGATTATTCGAGAATAGTTGTTGCTAATCGTACTCGTGGTATTTGAATTATTCGATTAATCGCGCAGGCGCGAATACCTGGCAACTATTCACGAATAATGACCAATTGCTTTCCAAACCATCCATAACTTGTGGTCGTGAAGTGTTTGCTAACTATTCGCAACCACTATTTGTGAGTAATCCTATTAAGCTGGCAATTACACTTTTGTCTAGTCATGGGAGTAAGCATTGTAGTGTTTGTAACTAGTAATGCCTTTGAGGAAGCCGACAAAGTCAGGCTGGCTGGCTGTGACTGCAGCGACTGTTACCTGCAATAATGCATTGCCTTTACACAACATAAAAATTGCGGTCGTGAACTGTTCGTGAACACTATTCGCGAGCAATGCTGCCAATTGTACTGTTCTGTCCAGACACTGCTGGTAGTTGTACGCATTGTAGTATTCGCGAATAGTACTCACGAGTAGTGCCTTTGACGGAGCCGACAGGACAGCCTGGATGGCTGTGACTGCATCGACTGTAAAAGTAGCATCGACTGTAAAAGTAGCATAAACTTAAAAGTAGCATAAACTTAAAAGTATAGCATAAACTGAAGGTAATTACTAATTAAATTTGAACACTACAAAATCATGTAACGTTTTTGTTTCTGAAGAAAAGCTGGAGATGACGAATTAATGATTAAACAACTGCGATTAATGTTTCATGTTGTTTATTTATTACACATCGATTTGTTTGAAAATGTCAATTTATTTTCATAAATATTAACTACAAGCATGGTCTTTGGTCACTGTCTTTCGCATTGCTGGTGTAATTGCATTTGCACTTGCAGGTAACGTAGGTCTACTGATGAGTAATGATAAATCCCACCGATCCACTTATTGCATGACGTAATTGTTTGCCATGCCCCATTTGGTTCCCAAGAAAAGTTTGTCCAATAATGATAACGTAATTTGCGGTGAGCACAAGTCAATCACAAAACGCATAGGTCGTCGTACAAAATCAGTTCAGGGTACACTCACCACGTGCGTGCCTGAACCAAAGGTTTTAAGCATAGTGCGGGGCACACTGCGGAAGCTAGCTTTGGACGTAAACAACGAACACGTCTAAAAAGTGGCCCCTGCATGAGCATAAACACGTACTGCTTGCATGGTTATTTATTTTGTGTATAGGACTAGGCTAATCGATTTGAAATAACAGGGGTGACCGTCAACTTACTGGTATTTCTTAACGGCGACTTAAATATAAACAAGATCTATTCAATGCGTTCATTTTATGGGGTTTAGGTGGACTTCCTCTGTTGACATGGGATGAACGTAATCATGCTGCGTGACATAGCATGTGCTCAATGTGCACTGTTAATGCTAATTTGTGCTGGAAGTTTCCCACGCTGCTAGAGTAATAACTCGACGGCGATTGGATTTTCACTTACGAAAATGTATTATTTCGAGTACAATTTTGCAAGAAATAAAGAAAAAACAACAACAGGCATGAAAGAGCTTAATGTATGTGTTTGTTTATTGTCTAAATGTTACAAATAGGCCAGAAATTACTGTCAAAGCAATTGTTTTTAATGTTTTAGTACTTTTATAAACTGCGGGAAAAAATGGCCAACTATTCGCAAATAGTCGATTATTCGCGAAAAGTTGCGCGCGATTAATCGAATAGTAAATTTTTACTATTCGCCCAGGCCTAGGTATAATACATCATGTACATGTACACGTACACGTACACGTACATAACACGTAAACATACACGCAAACATACACGTACACGAACACGTACACATAGGCCTACACGTGGGGAAATCCCTTTTTTTCGAGTTGATAAATCTTTACGAGTTGAATTTCGCAATGCTAATTTACTTAAAAATGGTGAAATTATCATCCAGTGGAATAATATTATAATAGTAAAAATAACTAGGATTTAGTACAGTCTTTATAAATTATGACTAGTCTACTTTTATGTTTAACCCGTCTGCCGCCATTTTAACTGGCATTTGGCAAGGCCAGCGAACTACCGTTTTCGGTTTAGGTCGAACAGGGACCCTGGTTTATGTTTTGTAACAAAAAATATATAGAGAAAATTGGTTATATTGAATGAGAAATTGCACCCCATTTGTGTTACGGCCGGGTCCTCCATAAACATGTTACTTTTTTCCCGAATTTGATGCAATACAAATTGGCCTGAACATCAATAATTAAAATAAAAAAATAAAACATAGGCCTAGGGCCTAAATATATAACGCTACAGGGTGTAACTTGTCTTAAAGCTAAAGGAACAGGCTAAACATACACCATGGTCATGGATGAAGGCATACATACACCAAGTACTATATGTAACTGTAAGTGAACTACTAAAACTCTGAAAGAAACAATCATTTTAAGCCAAAGTTGAAAAGAACATACCTGAAACAAACTTTTCCGTTCTCCGCCAGTCATAACAACACAGCGATTTTTATAGATTTTGAAAAGTGCGCCCCCACACGTATTTACTAGACAAAATGTACATGTCTGTGGACTGGGCCTAAATTCCGGCCAGCCTAATTTTCATATTGGATACGGAGGCCTAGAACGGACAAACTAAAAAACGAACAATAATTACAAAATAATTTGTAATTATATAATTATCGTCTCCTTATTAAAGCAAGCCCAGTTATTGACAAAAACACCGATATGCAAAATCACGGTCTTTTTTTGTAGGATTGAAGCGGTAATTTTTCTTTTGTTTTACCTGCTAAAATAAATTATGCAAATTTCTTTTGTTTTTCATTTGTATGCAAATCACGTTTTTTCCCATAAGACTCAAGCACGAATTTTTCTTTAGTTTTACCTGCTAAGTAAATTATGCAAATATCTTTTGTTTTTCATTTGTATGCAAATCACGTTTTTTTCCCATTAAGACTCAAGCACGAATTTTTCTTTAGTTTTACCTGCTATAGGCAAATTTCTTTTGTTTTTCATTATTATGCAAATCACATTTTTTCCGTAGGATTTAAGCGCTAATTTTTTTTAAGGATTTTTTCTGTAGGATTTTTCTGCGTGAATTTTTCAGTTTTTTCATCCTAGAAAAAAATTTATGCAAATCACATTTTTCTGTAGGATTTAAGCGCTAATTTTTCTTTTGTTTTATCCTGCTTTAATAATTATGCAAATTGATTTTGTTTTTCATTTGTATGCAAATCACATATTTTCTGTAGAATTTAAGTGCAAATTTTTCTGTTTTTTCATCCTAGAAAAAAATGTATGCAAATCACATTTTTTTCCGTAAGATTGAAGCGCGAATTTTTCTTTAGTTTTACCTGCTAAAATAAACATGCAAATTTATTTTGTTTTTCAATTGTATGCAAAAAACATTTTTTCCGTAGGATTTAAGCGTAAATTTTTCTTTTGTTTGACCTGCTAAAAATTATGCAAATTTCTGTTGTTTTTCATTTGTATGCAAATCACATTTTTTCTGTAGGATTTAAATGCGAATTTTTCTGTTTTTTCATCCTAGAAAAAAATGTATGCTAATCAAGTTTTTTTTCCCGTAAGATTAAAGCGCAAATTGTTCTTTTGTTTTTACCTGCTAAAATAAATTATGCAAATTTCTTTTGTTTTTCATTTGTATGCAAATCATATTTTTTCCGTAGGATTTAAGCGCAAATTTTTCTTTTGTTTTACCTACTAAATAAATTATGCGAATTTCTTGTTTTTCATTTGTATGCAAATCACATTTTTTTCGTAGGATTTAAGTGCTAATTTTTCTTTTGTTTTACCTGCTAAAAAATTATGCAAATTTCTTTTGTTTTTCATTTGTATGCAAATCACATTTTTTCTGTAGGATTTAAGCGCGAATTTTTCTGTTTTTTCATCCTAGAACAAAAATGTATGCAAATCACGTTTTTCCCCGTAGGATTTAAGCGCGAATTTTTCTTTTGTTTTACCTGCTAAAAAATTATGCAAATTTCTTTTGTTTTTCATTTGTATGCAAATCGCATTTTTTTCGTAGGATTTAAGTGCTAATTTTTCTTTTGTTTTACCTGCTAAAAAATTATGCAAATTTCTTTTGTTTTTCATTTGTATGCAAATCACATTTTTTCTGTAGGATTTAAGCGCGAATTTTTCTGTTTTTTCATCCTAGAACAAAAATGTATGCAAATCACGTTTTTCCCCGTAGGATTTAAGCGCGAATTTTTCTTTTGTTTTACCTGCTAAAAAATTATGCAAATTTCTTTTGTTTTTCATTTATATGCAAATCACATTTTTTCTGTAGGATTTAAGCGCGAATTTTTCTGTTTTTTCATCCTAGAACAAAAATGTATGCAAATCACGTTTTTCCCCGTAGGATTTAAGCGCGAATTTTTCTTTTGTTTTACCTGCTAAAAAATTATGCAAATTTCTTTTGTTTTTCATTTGTATGCAAATCGCATTTTTTTCGTAGGATTTAAGTGCTAATTTTTCTTTTGTTTTACCTGCTAAAAAATTATGCAAATTTCTTTTGTTTTTCATTTGTATGCAAATCACATTTTTTCTGTAGGATTTAAGCGCGAATTTTTCTTTTGTTTTACCTGCTAAAATAAATTATGCAAATTTTTCTGTTTTTTCCTCCTAGAAAAAAATGTATGCAAATCACGTTTTTCCCAGTAGGATTTAAGCGCGAATTTTTCTTTTGTTTTACCTGCTAAAAAATTATGCAAATTTCTGTTGTTTTTCATTTGTATGCAAATCACAATTTTTCTGTAGGATTTAAGCGCGAATTTTTCTGTTTTTTCATCCTAGAAAAAAATGTATGGAAATCACATTTTTTTCCTGTAAGATTGAAAAGCGAATTTTTCTTTTGTTTTTCCTGCTAAAATAATTATGCAAATTTCTTTTGTTTTTCATTTGTATGGAAATCACATTTTTTTCGTAGGATTTAAGTGCTAATTTTTCTTTAGGATTTTTTCTGCAGGATTTAAACACAAATTTTTCTTCTTTTACCTGCTAAAATAAATTATGGAAATTTTCTTTTGTTTTTCATTTGTATGCAAATCACATTTTTTTCGTAGGATTTAAGTGCAAATTTTTCTTTTGTTTTACCTGCTAAAAAATTATGCAAATTTCTTTTGTTTTTCATTTGTATGCAAATCACATTTTTTTCTGTAGGATCTAAGCGCGAATTTTTCTGTTTTTTCACCCTAGAAAAAATGTATACAAATCACATTTTTCCCCGTAGGATTTAAGCGCGATTTTTTTCTTTTGTTTTTCCTGCTAAAATAATTCTGCAAATTTCTTTTGTTTTTCATTTGTATGCAAATCACATATTTTCTGTAGGATTGAAGTGCAAATGTTTCTTTAGGATTTTTTCTGTAGGATTTAAGTGCGAATTTTTTAGTTTTTTCATCCTAGAAAAAAATGCATGCAAATCACATTTGTTTTCGAAGCACAAATTTTTATTTAGGATTTTTTCTGTAGGATTAAATGTGAATTTTTCTGTTTTTTCACTCTAGAGAAAAAATCTTTCTGAAGGATTTAATTTTTCTTGTTTTTCCTGCTAAAATAATTAGGCAAATTTTTTTTTTCTGTAGGATTTAAGCGTGAATTTTTTCATAGGATTGAAATTTTCTTTTGTTTTCATCCTAGAAAAAATTTACGTCAGATTTACATCATTGAATCAGACTTTCTAATGCTTTCCACAACAATGTCGGTTCACACTTCCTAGGCAGATTCATACAACTTTATTGTCACCAGCCATCATATCTAATTAATGTTTACCTTAACACAGCAAACGAAGCAAAACACTTAGTTCAGCATGAAGCTGATTGCTAAGTTAACCAAATATTTCTATCAATTTATTATGAACATTCAAAAGACATAGAAAATCTAATTTAATTTTCAAAATTGGTACAAAACAATGAATATGAGCAACATGCCAACAATAATGTTTGCCACACAATAGTTACTCAGCTGTAACTTTTGATGAAGTCAGGATGAAGTCATGCAGGATGCCTATGACTGGGTGATCAGGCCAATCATCTGAACTGTCTTTACTGACAGACTCAATGCCGTTGATAAAATTAATCATACTGCCTATATAAGTAGATTCATACAAATCATCAAATAAGTGGATGTTGTGCCACTATTTATCTGGCCAATTTCCTAGATATGTTGCATCTTTTCTCCAGTCAACAGACTAAATGTTTGTAAATTATGATTAGTTTGAAAGTTATGGACGTGAATCTCTTAAATGGTGTAAGTGTTAAACAAAACAATACAAATATACAAACTCTAATTACTATCTTTAGCAGTTTCTTGAAAGTGGTTGGCAGAGAACAACACGATGTTGTGTTACTATTTATCTGGTTAATTCCATAAACACCTTTGCTCCAGTCAATAGACTAAATGTTTGTAAATATTCGGCAAAGAACAACGTATGGTGTAAGACAATTGTATATAGACATGCGAGCAGATACTCAGATTTGGTTGCATGTGTTCAACCACAAGAAACACTGATAAACAGGTAGTAGGTGTTGTCATCAACAAGACGCTGTGTAAACTATAAGTACTATCCCTAGATCTGATGGATTTTGTGCTGCCATTATTATGTGGTGAACCGGCATCATGATGTGGGGAAGGGACTTAATTTATTTATAAGACACATAATCATTTCAGCATTATAATTTGTTTAGCAAATGGTGGTATAGTTCGTACTGTTCTGCTCCTTCTGTAAGGTCTTTCTTTGTCTAATCTGTTTTGTCTGTGATGTCTGCCATGGGAAAAACAAACCCATCGTGTGACAAAGGCATACCCCTAGATTTGGCCCTTGTTCCAATCCATTCTCTAATGAACTTAATGCAATGCTGTGAAAGTGGTCATGGTATGGATGGTTCTTTGAAAATGTAAAGCTAGTTGTGAGACCAAAAAAATAGAACAGCGCAAAAGCACTTAAATAACCGGCTTGGCTTGAGGCCACATTACATAATTCCGAGCAGGCAATGAGTGGAGAAAACATAACTTTACACACTCAATGTGGATGCAGGCATGTACTTGAAGTATCCAACAAACAAGTACTGACAGCAGCATTTAACCATGGAGTAAGGGTTCATCATAAACTGGTCATGTTGGATGTTGTTCACGAAATGTGGATAAAAAAAGACCCCCTGGAAAGCTTGACAGAGATAACAGTATATAGCAACAGTTGTAGTCTATTAGTTGTAGCTACTGGTGAATTTGTGCTGTTTGATTGGCAGGCTGGATTGATAACCCCTAATATATAATGCCTATAGACACATAACTACAAGTATGTTTGTACACTTAAAACAATTGGCCATTTAGGTATACTTAAAAGGGACAATATCATCAATTTTCAGTCACTGTGTTCATCTTAAATTAGGACTGTTCCAAGTCTGCTCTGATCGTGACGATACTGTCCCTTTAAATAAAACATTACTTAAATAAATTTCTAGTCAGATAACCTCTTGACCTCAATATGAAATATCATGATCATGCATAGCATATAATTATTTCTATAAAAAAAAAATTCTAAATAATTTTTTCTTTCTTTTTTGTTGGGATTTTTTTTTTTTTTTTGGAAATTAATTAAAAAAATTGGGGGTGTGGTAATTTTTTAAGTTTCTTTTCCTTCTTTTTTCTTTTGAGTTAATACTTTTTTTTCCTTTTTTCTTTCGAGTTCTCTCTTTTTTATATTAATTTTCTTTTTTTCATTTTATATTTTGTTTTCATTGTTTTTCTTTTTTTTTCTTTTTTTTTCTTTTAGGGGGGTTTATAATTCAAGCCAAGATAGATGACTTGTTAATCAGTGAACTCTTTCAGTTCAATTGAGTACAGTGCATGTCACAAAAGCTTATTTTCATTTAACATACGGCATGCCATTCAATTACATACATCGTGGGTACATACGAGTAAGTAGGCCTATACTGCTTATTGACAGATTTTATATTTGTAATGAGCAAGCCAATGTAGTTTTAATAAATCATTACGATATAGTGCATATATATACTCACGGAATTTAAAAACGCATCATCCCAATATTTCACATTTTTTTCAACAGCAGATATTTATGATATTTTAATCAATACTTTCTCAGTCAAGCATGAGCGCAATTTTCACATCATACTGACACAATATGTGCTATGTACAATTATGGCTTCAATTTATCACTGCATATAAGTTATACATATTTATTGAGAAATATAAGTTGATGCGTTTTTAAATTCCGTGAGTGTATATCTATAAATAATGTCCCAATGCACTTTACATCATTCATATAATCTTTCTCAGCTCTCTGGGGAGTATACAGCCCAATATGTGCAACCTTTTTCAATCTGTGAAGATATCCTGCTGATATGCAATCACATAGCCATCAACTAATAACATTCTTGATGCAGAATGAGGGTAGACAAACTTGAGACAATATCTCATCACCAGAGCAGAATGATAATGCCATGCTTAAGATGCTTAAGAGACAAATGACGTAACAGCCAATGAGCAGTGAAATAGAGGCTTAGCAGAGACAGTGCCGTTTCCCCACAGAGTAGGTATTTGATTCACAAGCACCATTGCCTCATTCAAGTCTCTTTCTGCATCATGACCAGAAACTAGCATCTCAGAAGTTGTTCACAGCATGCAGAAGTTATTTACAGGAATGCAAATGTTTGTCTCTGGCTTGTAAATTTGCTTCACCATCTCAAGCACTATAGCACATTTTTGCTGGTACACTGTAGACAGTAGTCCTGCATATTTTACAGTCGTATAATAAATGCATTTGTGTTAAAAATTGTAAGCCAGAGTCACTCCAACCTTCTTGATGACCCTTCTTGGGAACTTAGTATAATTTTGATAATTGCCTAAAATTATATAATAAAACTATTAAATTTACAAAATAGTGCTCTTTTTCTAATTATTGTTGATGCTAAGCAATTCTACTATTAGTGTCCTACGAAACACAGCAATGGAACAGCTTCTCAGGACACACAATATGGTTTATTCTCGGTGCCAAAATTTCCCTGGATTCTTTCAGATTCTGTTTGATGAACAAAACAATTAGCTGATACCTTTGTTTAACTGAGCATCCTGAAGCAGATGGAGAAGAGAGTGAACCAGATGGAGATGCCTTTGCTTATTACTGAGCATCCTGAAGAATCATCCTGAAGAAGATGGAGAAGATGAGTGTGAGCGCTAGTACACAGCCTTTCTTGACACATTTAATTATTTCTTTGGAGAAGGTCAAACAGACTTCCCTCAGTCTGGAATAGGATGAAGATGCCTTTGTTTATTACAGAGCATCCTGAAGCACTATACTGAAGAAGATGGAGAAGATGCGGGTGAGCACTAGTACACACACAGCCTTGTTTGACACTTGTATCTTTGACTTTGGCTTGGAGAAGGTCAAACAGACTTCCATCAGTCTGGAACAGGATGAAGATGCCTTTGTTTATTTGTTTATTTTTAAAGCAAATCGCCCCCACACAAGGCCAATGGCCAATGCAAGGTGGGGGCTACTGTAAGTCATTGAGTTGTTACAACAACTCCACACTGAAGAAACCAGCCCCTCACACCGAAACAAGACAAGTTAATAACCAGCCTCTTCACGGTGCGAAGAGTACTGGAAGGGGTAACTAGTCCAGAACAAGGCAGTTGTTAAACTGCCTCTGCCCCTATAAGCAATTATGGTTAAGTGTCTTGCTCAAGGACACAAGTGTCACAGCTGGTATTCGAACCCACATTCTGCTGCTAACACCAGAACTTGAGTTCGATAATCTAGACCGCTCGGCCACGACACTCCACTGACAAGTTAATAACCAGCCTCTTCACGGTGCGAATAGTACTGGGAGGGGTAACTAGTCCAGAACAAGGCAGTTGTTAAACTGCCTCTGCCCCTATAAGCAATTATGGTTAAGTGTCTTGCTCAAGGACACAAGTGTCACGGCTGGTATTCGAACCCACATTCTGCTGCTAACACCAGAACTTGAGTTCGAAAAACTAGACCGCTCGGCCACGACACTTGTATAATATTATAATATTATAATATTACAGAGCATCCTGAAGCGCTATACTGAAGAAGATGGAGAAGATGTGTGTGAGCACTAGTACACAGCCTTGTTTGACACCTTTACTTGTATCTTTGACTTTGGTTTGGAGAAGGTCAAACAGACTTCCATCAGTCATGAAGATGCTTTTGCAGGTGTTTTTTACTGAGCATCCTGAAGCGCTATACTGAAGAAGATGAAGATGAGGGTGAGCGCTAGTATACAGCCATGTTTGACACCTTTACTTGTTTCTTTGACTTGGCTTGGAGAAGGTCAAACAGACTTCCATCTGTCTGGATCAGGATGAAGATGCCTTTGTCTAACTGAGCATCCTGAAGCATCATACTGAAGAAGATGCAGAAGAGGGTGAATATGCCAAGTTCCATCGTGCGATGAAGATGTTCACTCAGAATCTGCTCTGATTCTCTGAGGTTTCTTTGGCAATAGTTGACACATCAATTGACTATAATAATGGAGGCCTTTTAATTCATGCCTTTAGTAGAATTGCTTAGCGTAAACAAAATTTGCACATGATAAATTGTTTGAGCACTTCAATAGTAACTTATTGTGTCAAAGGATGGCACATCTGAGAAATTTAATGTGACCCAATGCAAAATGAGTGGAATTTAGCTGTGCATGTCCAACATTTTATATAGCAGATAATATCTTACTGTTGATAAATGTTTTAAGTCTGCCATGTTCCCGGCCTAGGTATAAGAAACCTGAGACAAGGCAAATTCAACATTACATGCAAAACATCCTGCCTCTAGTGACTATACATGAAATGGCAACATTTGTAAAATTTTCCACTCATTTTCAGATGGCATGTCACAAATATTATTTATAAATACAATTTCTTCATTGGAGATTAACAACGAGTTGTAAATAGTAGTGGTTCTGAAACCAAATAAAATGTATTCGGTCGATAAATACACCCCTGCTGACTGTCAATCAAACAATACAGTAATACCTATAGCACCTACAAGATGACAAAACAGAACATTTGGATAAGTATGAAAATTGGATGTACAGTCTGCCATGTCAGCTAAATAGTACAATGTGAGTGTACATGTGATTTAAATTCAAGCACTATAATGATCTAATTTCAGTAAATTTAACTCAATTGATTAGATTGTTATCCTACATCTGTTGCTATGTCCCACTAACATTGTCATGCATTGCAAGGGATACGTGTATTGATCTATCAAGGTCTACATAACATTTTTATAGGTAAAATATTTAATGGATACCAAGTTATGGGGAAAAATCGCTCTATGGTTAAATGCATGCTGTAAATGTTTGTCAGACCCGTTGGTCTGACACGCGATACCCACATCAAGTTGAGATAAATTTGCAAAGCGCAAAAACATAAGCAGCTAATAACAGAACGTTTGCATGTAGCCTGCAATCCTATGCATTGTCTACCACATGCATCTTTAACATACAGCTAAATGATTTACAGTGCATGTATGTTTCTATGATAAATTCTATTTTCAGTGTGATGTAGTTAGTGTCAGCTGAGACTTGGGCCAAATCCAAAGATATGCACATTTTGTTTCTCTATGCATAATTTAAGTTGAATTTCAGTTTCTCATCAACATAAAAGTTATAAACAGAAATTAACTGCTATTGTGAGTTTGATACCGATGACCACTAAAAAAGTTACCACCTATACTAATCAAGACACCGATTCAGACATATTAAAAAGTGGACAAGTGAACAATTTGTTAAATTAGAAATGACCCTTTAAACTGAATGGAGGAATTCTATCATTATAATTGTTCTCTAGCGAATAGAATTTCAATTGATATAATTGTGCCCTTCACTAACATAGTTCAGCACTACATACTTAGTGCTTCCCAGTGTCTACAGGCGACTCAGGTGGGACTCGAACCCACAACCTTCTGCATAGTAGTGCAGATGTCTTACCTCTAGACCACAGAGTTTACCAGTGGACACTCGAAAGTATACAGACTATACAGTGCTGAGTTTAATATCAGTGAAGGCACAATCATATCTATTTAACTTATATTATCAGAGAACATTTAAAAAAAAAATAAGTACATGAAATGTCAATCCAATCTTAAACTAAGGAAAACAATACCATACTAACTTGCCAAAGTTGCCAAACACTTTCAAGAAACTGCTCATAAGACAGAACTATTATGTGCTTATATTCATTTGTATTGCTTGTTTCTTATGTTGATTTCCTTGATCTTGACTTTAGGATATGCGCACTTTATAATAACTGGATGAATAACAAAGAAGATGGTACAAATCCATAGATGATAACATTATTAATGATATATATCGTTTGTAAATAGAAAGAACTAGAAACACTTGGCATCTTCTTACCATCTAACATCATGACATCATACTCCAATTGACACTTCAGCACTCCACTGCATCTTCTTACCATCTAGCATCATGACATCACGCTCCAAGACACTTCAACACTCCTCTGCATCTTTTAACCATTTCATGACACACAAAGACACTCATCACATCAAATCAGTTGGTCAAGGGGTGGCACCCCTCATCTGTAGAAAAGCTCCATCTGGGAAAACTGTCAATCCCACTATCAAGAAATTACTCAAGAAAGAACTATTTAGAGTTAAACAATTTGTTTTGTTTGTTCCTTTGTGCAATGACACAACAATTTGTGCAAAGGATAAAAGTTATTAAACATACACATTCAATGAAGATCTTAATTTCGCAAATGTTGCTGCTGTGGAGTTTTGTAAACTTTTGTAAAGTTTTTCTGGTTTGATAAACACATTCATAAAAGCATAAACAGCCTTCTTTTCCATTAAAATGAATAGGTTAACATGTACACATGTATTTTGGTACAAACACAACATAGTTTCTAGAGGATTTGAATTGGAATAGTATTTAAACATCATCTATAACTGGTATGCCAATTCACTTTGAATATAACAAATATTACTTATTCCACTTAGATCCAGTACAGATAACAACTATTTATTGCCAAGATTTGAACCAAATTTGGCATAGCAAGAGAGATTTGGCGTGGCAAGAGAGATTTGGCGTGGCAAGAGAGATTTGGCGTGGCAAGAGAGATTTGGCGTGGCAAGATTTGGCGTGGCAAGATTTGGCGTGGCAAGATTTGGCGAGATCCCTATGACTGGGTGTACTAAATGCCAACATAGGCTCCTCTTGAATGACACGAGCAGGACATGTACAAGATGTTGTATGTACAGGAGAGAGAGGGGTGATAGGCAGAGACTTAACCTTCTTGATGGCTAGAGGAACAACTTACAAGCTGTGACCTGTGGACACGTGGTGTTCCTGTAAATGGTAATTAGGAGTCATTATCACATATCAGGCAAAGTCTGAAAGTCTGTCTGCATGTTATGCCAGATTTTCAGTGCCGGGGAAGGCAACTGATAGAGTGAAGCTCTTGGTGTTTGTCTGCAGCTTCAACACAGGGATCAGAGGTTCAACCGTTGCCTTACTATCAACATCCAGAGATGGGTCTCTCTAAATGAGTCTTTGGAGGTGACTCGGATGATTCTGTGGAAGGAATTCATGGGAAAGGCAGCACTGAGGCTGTCTTCATCACCAGTCCAGATGAAGAAGATATCATCGATGTACCACCACCAGCCCAAGGCCCATGGAGCGGAGGTCAACATGCATCCTACTAGTTTACTCCTAAAGAGAACGGCAAAAGATGGTGTCCTCACTGCCCGACTGACCTGGATGTTAAGACCATAGATTGAGTGAAGTGAAGACACTTGATCCACATCTTCTCTCTGCTGAGATGGTCAAGCTCTCTACAGTTCTCAGGTGACCCATAGCCCTGCATAATCATGCCAGAAATAGAGTAGATAGACACACAGAAATGGTGGTCAACAGGTGTGTCTAGCTTACGGGTATTGACTGTGGATCTGTGGCCACAAAACCCTCTTTTGAGGGGGTTTTGTCTCACCAATGTTCAGTACCGCACAGACCCTGCAGGATATGAGATAGATGGAATTGGTGATGATAAAGATAATGTGGCCTTTGGTCTTATATATAGCTATGGTGACATGACTTTTGAAGGAATCTGACTCCTTGACATGTCCTCAACAAGCAATGCAACGGGAAGTACACCTGAAAGTACCCCATTGAATATGAGGATGAACAGTATCATGAATAGAGGGACCTCAGCCCAAACAATGAATTCCCTTACGCTGGGTGAATGTCTAAATGCCAACATATAGGCTCCCCTGAAATGGCATGATGAAGGAAATCTAAAGTAAGCAGGATATGATGGTTTTACAGTACTAGTTATTTCATATATGGGAAGGAGAGAGACGGGTGATAAGTGGCAATAAGGGGAACTTTCCAATTGGTACAATCTTGACGTCTGGGCTTCTCAGCAAAAACCAAGGCCCTGGGTAGAGACTTGACCTTCTTGATGACGAGACGAACAGCTTACGAGCTCTGCCCTCTGGATATAAGGTGTTTCTTTAGTTCCTGTGAATGATGAACAAAGTAGGGGTCAATAGAACATACCCAGCGAAATCTGAGGGTCTGGCTGTACATTATACCAACTTTGCAATGCCGGGGAAGGCAACTGTTGGAGTGAAACTATTGGTGTTTGTCTGTGGGTTCAACATAGCTACCGGTGGTTAAGCCATTGTATTCCTTTCACACAGTAACATCCATAAAACAGGTCTCTGTGAATGGGTGCTCGATTGACGATTCTGTGGAAGGAATTCATGTGGATTTACAATGAAGGCAATCGAGCCTCTTTTCAACACTGATTTAGATGAGGAAGGCATCAACGATATAGCGCCACTAGACTCGAGGTTCGACATGGAACTGAGGCAAACATGCATTCTTCTAGCTAACTCCAAAGAGAAAACACCATTGATGGCATCTTCAATAGGTTTTCGCTTAGAGGTTATGCACTAAAAGAACACATGTTGATGCCATATGCCTCAGTTCTATGGAGCCTTGGGTCTAGTAGGGCTATATTGATGATGTCTCCTTCATCTGTACCAATGATGAAAAGAGCTTCATTGCCTACAAAGACCACATTAAATTCCTTCCACATAATCATCTACCAAGTACCCATCCAGAGAGACCCATTTTTCGAATGTTACTGCGCATAAGGAAGACAACGGCCGAACCACTGATCTCTATGTTAAACTCACAGTCAAACCCCAATAGCTTCCCTCCTCCAGTTGTCATCCCCGACACCGCAAAACCAGCATAACATACAGTCAGGCCCCCAGATTTCACCAGATATCTTCCAATGACTCCGACTTTGAACACCATTCACAGGAATTTAAAAAATACCTTACGTCCAGAGGTCACAACTCGCAAGTAGTTCGTCTGGCTATCAAGAAGGTCAAGTGTCTGTCCAAGGTCTCAGTTTTTGCTGAAAAGTCCGAACATCAAGACAGTGCCAACAAGAAAGATCCCCTCATTGTCATTTATCACCCCTCTTTCTCCGTCCTATACATAAAATAACTAGTACTTACCACCATATTCTGCTCACTAAAGATCGCCTTTAACATGCCATTCCAGAAGAGCCAATGTTGACATTTAGACATCCATCCAGTGAAGGGATCTCATTGTTCAAGCTGAGGTCCCCCTATTCCTGACACTGTTAGTCCTCACATCCAACAGAGTACTTTTAGGTATATTTCCTGGTGCACTGCTTGTTGAGAACATGTCCAGGAGTGGGATTCCTTCAAAAGCTATGCCATCAGAGTCATATACATGACCAAAGGTCATATCACCTGTACCACTACCAATCTCATCCGTCTCATGTCTTGCAAGGTCTGTGGTGTACCGTGCATTGGTGAGACAAAGACCACCCTCAAAGGACAGTTTCATGACCAAAGGTCCATGGTCAACGTCCGTAAATCAGACACGCCTGTAGGCCATCACTTCGGTCTGCCTAACTACTCGATTCCTGACATGATTCTACAGGGTATTGAGCCACCAGGAACAACAGAGAGCCTGTCCATGTCAGTAGAAAGAAGATGCATTGATCAAATGGCCTCGCTCCATTCAACCCATGGCCTGAACATCCGGTCATAACGGGTCAGTGCAGGGCAGCATCGATTGCTCGTCTCTTTAGAGCAACTAGTGGTGCATGTTGCCTCTAGCTCCATGTCCGCCAAGGGTCTGGTGGTTTGATACATCGATGATGTCTTCTCCATTTGGACCAGTAATGAAGAGAGCTTCAGTACCTCCCTTCCCATGAATTCCTTTCACAGAACCAACCAAGTCACCTCAGAGTACTCATCCAGAGAGACCAGTTCTCTGGATGTTGCTGTTTGTAAGACAACAGATCACCAAAGATCTCTAATGTTAAACCCACAGCCAAACATCAAATGCCTCATTCCAGCAGTTGTCATCTCCGACACCTCAAACCAGCATAGCATACAGCCAGGCCATCAGATTTTTGCCGGATATGTTCCAATGACTCTAACCACCATCCACAGGAACTTGTGTCCAGAGGCACAAACTTGCAAGTCGTTTACTAGCCAACAATTAGGTCGAGCCTCTGCCATCATCCCTCTCTTCCCCTACCTGCTCAAATGACAAACAAGAGCAGCCAATGTTAGCATAAAGTACACCCAGTCACCCCAACCAACCACCCACCCCCAGCAGGGCCAGATTAGCCATTGGGCCGGTGGGGCCCTTGGCTCTCAGGGGCCCTTCGGGGAAACTGGACCGCGCGGCGCGGTACTGGGTTTGAGGCCCTGACAAGGGCTCCTGGGGCCCGGCCTTCAGGATTTAAGCGCGAATTTTTCAGTTTTTTCATCCTAGAAAAAAATGTATGCAAATCACATTTTTTCCTGTAAGATTGAAAAGCGAATTTTTCTTTTGTTTTTCCTGCTAAAATAATTATGCAAATTTCTTTTGTTTTTCATTTGTATGCAAATCACATTTTTTTCGTAGGATTTAAGTGCTAATTTTTCTTTAGGATTTTTTCTGCAGGATTTAAACACAAATTTTTCTTCTTTTACCTGCTAAAATAAATTATGGAAATTTCTTCATTTGTATGCAAATCACTTTTTTTTTCTGTAGGATTTAAGCGCGAATTTTTCTGTTTTTTCATCCTAGAAAAAAATGTATGCAAATCACGTTTTTTTCCCGTAAGATTGAAAAGCAAATTTTTCTTTTGTTTTACCTGCTAAAATAAATTATGCAACTTTCTTTTGTTTTTCATTTGTATGCAAATCACATTTTTCCTGTAGGATTTAAGCGCAAATTTTTCTGTTTTTTTATCCTAGAAAAAAATGTATGCAAATCACATTTTTTTTCCGTAAGATTGAAGCACGAATTTTTCTTTAGTTTTACCTGCTAAAATAAATATGCAAATTTATTTTGTTTTTCATTTGTATGCAAATCACATTTTTGTTCGTAGGATTTAAGTGGTAATTTTTCTTTTATTTTACCTGCTAAAAAATTATGCAAATTTCTTTTGTTTTTCATTTGTATGCAAATCACATCTTTTCTGTAGGATTGAAGTGCGAATTTTTTTGTTTTTTCACCCTAGAAAAAATGTATACAAATCACATTTTTCCCCGTAGGATTTAAGTGCGATTTTTTTCTTTTGTTTTTCCTGCTAAAATAATTCTGCAAATTTCTTTTGTTTTTCATTTGTATGCAAATCACATATTTTCTGTAGGATTGAAGTGCGAATTTTTCTTTAGGATTTTTTCTGTAGGATTTAAGTGCGAATTTTTTAGTTTTTTCATCCTAGAAAAAAATGCATGCAAATCACATTTGTTTTCGAAGCACAAATTTTTATTTAGGATTTTTTCTGTAGGATTAAATGTGAATTTTTCTGTTTTTTCACTCTAGAGAAAAAATCTTTCTGAAGGATTTAATTTTTCTTGTTTTTCCTGCTCAAATAATTAGGCAAATTTTTTTTTTCTGTAGGATTTAAGCATGAATTTTTTCATAGGATTGAAATTTTCTTTTGTTTTCATCCTAGAAAAAAATTTACGTCAGATTTACATCATTGAATCAGACTTTCTAATGCTTTCCACAACAATGTCGATTCACACTTCCTAGGCAGATTCATACAACTTTATTGTCACCAGCCATCATATCTAATTAATGTTTACCTTAACACAGCAAAACGAAGCAAAACACTTAGTTCAGCATGAAGCTGATTGCTAAGTTAACCAAATATTTCTATCAATTTATTATGAACATTCAAAAGACATAGAAAATCTAATTTAATTTTCAAAATTGGTACAAAACAATGAATATGAGCAAGATGCCAACAATGTTTGCCACACAATAGTTACTCAGCTGTAACTTTTGATGAAGTCAGGATGAAGTCATGCAGGATGCCTATGACTGGGTGATCAGGCCAATCATCTGAACTGTCTTTACTGACAGACACAATGCCATTGATAAAATTAATCATACTGCCTATATAAGTAGATTCATACAAATCATCAAATAAGTGGATGTTGTGCCACTATTTATCTGGCCAATTTCCTAGATATGTTGCATCTTTTCTCCAGTCAACAGACTAAATGTTTGTAAATTATGATTAGTTTGAAAGTTATGGACCTGAATCTCTTAAATGGTGTAAGTGTTAAACAAAACAATACAAATATACAAACTCTAATTACTATCTTTAGCAGTTTCTTGAAAGTGGTTGGCAAAGAACAACACGATGTTGTGTTACTATTTATCTGGTTAATTCCATAAACACCTTTGCTCCAGTCAATAGACTAAATGTTTGTAAATATTCGGCAAAGAACAACGTATGGTGTAAGACAATTGTATATAGACATGCGAGCAGATACTCAGATTTGGTTGCACGTGTTCAACCATGCACAAGAAACACTGATAAACAGGTAGTAGGTGTTGTCATCAACAAGACGCTGTGTAAACTATAAGTACTCCCTAGATCTGATGGATTTTGTGCTGCCATTATTATGTGGTGAACCGGCATCATGATGTGGGGAAGGGACTTAACTTATTTATAAGGCACATAATCATTTCAGCATTATAATTTGTTTAGCAAATGGTGGTATAGTTCGTACTGTTTTGCTCCTTCTGTAAGGTCTTTCTTTGTCTAATCTGTTTTGTCTGTGATGTCTGCCATGGGAAAAACAAACCCATCGTGTGACAAAGGCATACCCCTAGATTTGGCCCTTGTTCCAATCCATTCTCTAATGAACTTAATGCAGTGCTGTGAAAGTGGTCATGGTATGGATGGTTCTTTGAAAATGTAAAGCTAGTTGTGAGACAAAAAAAATAGAACAGCGCAAAAGCACTTAAATAACCGGCTTGGCTTGAGGCCACATTACATAATTCCGAGCAGGCAATGAGTGGAGAAAACATAACTTTACACACTCAATGTGGATGCAGGCATGTACTTGAAGTATCCAACAAACAAGTACTGACAGCAGCATTTAACCATGGAGTAAGGGTTCATCATAAACTGGTCATGTTGGATGTTGTTCACGAAATGTGGATAAAAAAAGACCCCCTGGAAAGCTTGACAGAGATAACAGTATATAGCAACAGTTGTAGTCTATTAGTTGTAGCTACTGGTGAATTTGTGCTGTTTGATTGACAGGCTGGATTGATAACCCCTAATATATAATGCCTATAGATACATAACTACAAGTATGTTTGTACACTTAAAACAATTGGCCATTTAGGTATACTTAAAAGGGACAATATCATCAATTTTCAGTCACTGTGTTCATCTTAAATTAGGACTGTTCCAAGTCTGCTCTGATCGTGACGATACTGTCCCTTTAAATAAAACATTACTTAAATAAATTTCTAGTCAGATAACCTCTTGACCTCAATATGAAATATCATGATCATGCATAGCATATAATTATTTCTATAAAAAAAAATTCTAAATAATTTTTTCTTTCTTTTTTGTTGGGATTTTTTTTTTTTTTTTGGAAATTAATAAAAAAAATTGGGGGTGTGGTAATTTTTAAAGTTTCTTTTCCTTCTTTTTTCTTTTGAGTTAATACTTTTTTTTCCTTTTTTCTTTCGAGTTCTCTCTTTTTTATATTAATTTTCTTTTTTTCATTATATTATTTTGTTTTCATTGTTTTTCTATTTTTTTCTTTTTTTTTCTTTTAGGGGGGTTTATAATTCAAGCCAAGATAGATGACTTGTTAATCAGTGAACTCTTTCAGTTCAATTGAGTACAGTGCATGTCACAAAAGCTTATTTTCACTTAACATACGGCATGCCATTCAATTACATACATCGTGGGTACATACGAGTAAGTAGGCCTATACTGCTTATTGACAGATTTTATATTTGTAATGAGCAAGCCAATGTAGTTTTAATAAATCATTACGATATAGTGCATATATATACTCACGGAATTTAAAAACGCATCATCCCAATATTTCACATTTTTTTCAACAGCAGATATTTATGATATTTTAATCAATACTTTCTCAGTCAAGCATGAGCGCAATTTTCACATCATACTGACACAATATGTGCTATGTACAATTATGGCTTCAATTTATCACTGCATATAAGTTATACATATTTATTGAGAAATATAAGTTGATGCGTTTTTAAATTCCGTGAGTGTATATCTATAAATAATGTCCCAATGCACTTTATATCATTCATATAATCTTTCTCAGCTCTCTGGGGAGTATACAGCCCAATATGTGCAACCTTTTTCAATCTGTGAAGATATCCTGCTGATATGGGGGTCATGCCTATGTTCCCTCAGCCCTATGTTCCCTCAATGCCTAACATTTTTTTAAAATCCAAATTAGGCCCTATGTTCCCTCAGCCCTATGTTCCCTCAGCCCTATGTTCCCTCATGGAGTGTTAAGACTGGATGAGGGAACATAGGGCTGAGGGAACATAGGGTCTATTTAGGGCTGAGGGAACATAGGGCTGAGGGAACATAAGGCTGAGGGAACTTGAGTACGGTCCCCTGATATGCAATCACATAGCCATCAACTAATAACATTCTTGATGCAGAATGAGGGGAGACAAACTTGAGACAACATCTCATCACCAGAGCAGAATGATAATGCCATGCTTAAGATGCTTAAGAGACAAATGACGTAACAGCCAATGAGCAGTGAAATAGAGGCTTTGCAGAGACAGTGCTGTTTCCCCACAGAGTAGGTATTTGATTCACAAGCACCATAGCCTCATTCAAGTCTCTTTCTGCATCATGACCAGAAACTAGCATCTCAGAAGTTGTTCACAGCATGCAGAAGTTATTTACAGGAATGCAAATGTTTGTCTCTGGCTTGTAAATTTGCTTCACCATCTCAAGCACTATAGCACATTTTTGCTGGTACACTGTAGACAGTAGTCCTGCATATTTTACAGTCGTATAATAAATGCATTTGTGTTAAAAATTGTATGCCAGAGTCACTCCAACCTTCTTGATGACCCTTCTTGGGAACTTAGTATAATTTTGATAATTGCCTAAAATTATATAATAAAACTATTAAATTTACAAAATAGTGCTCTTTTTCTAATTATTGTTGATGCTAAGCAATTCTACTATAGTCCTACGAAACACAGCAATGGAACAGCTTCTCAGGACACACAATATGGTTTATTCTCGGTGCCAAAATTTCCCTGGATTCTTTCAGATTCTGTTTGAAGAACAAAACAATTAGCTGATAGCTTTGTTTAACTGAGCATCCTGAAGCAGATGGAGAAGAGAGTGAACCAGATGGAGATGCCTTTGCTTATTACTGAGCATCCTGAAGAATCATACCGAAGAAGATGGAGAAGATGAGGGTGAGCACTAGTACACAGCCTTGTTTGACACATTTAATTATTTCTTTGGAGAAGGTCAAACAGACTTCCCTCAGTCTGGAACAGGATGAAGATGCCTTTGTTTATTACAGAGCATCCTGAAGCGCTATACTGAAGAAGATGGAGAAGATGCGGGTGAGCACTAGTACACACACAGCCTTGTTTGACACTTGTATCTTTGACTTTGGCTTGGAGAAGGTCAAACAGACTTCCATCAGTCTGGAACAGGATGAAGATGCCTTTGTTTATTTGTTTATTTGTTTATTTTTAAAGCAAATCGCCCCCACACAAGGCCAATGGCCAATCCAAGGTGGGGGCTACTGTAAGTCATTGAGTTGTTACAACAACTCCACACTGAAGAAACCAGCCCCTCACACCGAAACAAGACAAGTTAATAACCAGCCTCTTCACGGTGCGAATAGTACTGGAAGGGGTAACTAGTCCAGAACAAGGCAGTTGTTAAACTGCCTCTGCCCCTATAAGCAATTATGGTTAAGTGTCTTGCTCAAGGACACAAGTGTCACAGCTGGTATTCGAACCCACATTCTGCTGCTAACACCAGAACTTGAGTTCGATAATCTAGACCGCTCGGCCACGACACTCCACTGACAAGTTAATAACCAGCCTCTTCATGAAGATGCTTTTGCAGGTGTTTTTTACTGAGCATCCTGAAGCGCTATACTGAAGAAGATGAGGGTGAGCGCTAGTATACAGCCATGTTTGACACCTTTACTTGTTTCTTTGACTTGGCTTGGAGAAGGTCAAACAGACTTCCATCTGTCTGGATCAGGATGAAGATGCCTTTGTCTAACTGAGCATCCTGAAGCATCATACTGAAGAAGATGCAGAAGAGGGTGAATATGCCAAGTTCCATCGTGCGATGAAGATGTTCACTCAGAATCTGCTCTGATTCTCTGAGGAGGTTTCTTTGGCAATAGTTGACACATCAATTGACTATAATAATGGAGGCCTTTTAATTCATGCCTTTAGTAGAATTGCTTAGCGTAAACAAAATTTGCACATGATAAATTGTTTGAGCACTTCAATAGTAACTTATTGTGTCAAAGGATGGCACATCTGAGAAATTTAATGTGACCCAACGCAAAATGAGTGGAATTTAGCTGTGCATGTCCAACATTTTATATAGCAGATAATATCTTACTGTTGATAAATGTTTTAAGTCTGCCATGTTCCCGGCCTAGGTATAAGAAACCTGAGACAAGGCAAATTCAACATTACATGCAAAACATCCTGCCTCTAGTGACTATACATGAAATGGCAACATTTGTAAAATTTTCCACTCATTTTCAGATGGCATGTCACAAATATTATTTATAAATACAATTTCTTCATTGGAGATTAACAACGAGTTGTAAATAGTAGTGGTTCTGAAACCAAATAAAATGTATTCGGTCGATAAATACACCCCTGCTGACTGTCAATCAAACAATACAGTAATACCTACAGCACCTACAAGATGACAAAACAGAACATTTGGATAAGTATGAAAATTGGATGTACAGTCTGCCATGTCAGCTAAATAGTACAATGTGAGTGTACATGTGATTTAAATTCAAGCACTATAATGATCTAATTTCAGTAAGTTTAACTCAATTGATTAGATTGTTATCCTACATCTGTTGCTATGTCCCACTAACATTGTCATGCATTGCAAGGGATATGTGTATTGATCTATCAAGGTCTACATAACATTTTTATAGGTAAAATATTTAATGGATACCAAGTTATGGGGAAAAATTGCTCTATGGTTAAATGCATGCTGTAGATGTTTGTCAGACCCGTTGGTCTGACACGCGATAGCCACATCAAGTTGAGATAAATTTGCAAAGCGCAAAAACATAAGCAGCTAATAACAGAACGTTTGCATGTAGCCTGCAATCCGATGCATTGTCTACCACATGCATCTTTAACATACAGCTAAATGATTTGCAGTGCATGTATGTTTCTATGATAAATTCTATTTTCAGTGTGATGTAGTTAGTGTCAGCTGAGACTTGGGCCAAATCCAAAGATATGCACATTTTGTTTCTCTATGCATAATTTAAGTTGAATTTCAGTTTCTCATCAACATAAAAGTTATAAACAGAAATTAACTGCTATTGTGAGTTTGATACCGATGACCACTAAAAAAGTTACCACCTATACTAATCAAGACACCGATTCAGACATATTAAAAAGTGGACAAGTGAACAATTTGTTAAATTAGAAATGACCCTTTAAACTGAATGGAGGAATTCTATCATTATAATTGTTCTCTAGCGAATAGAATTTCAATTGATATAATTGTGCCCTTCACTAACATAGTTCAGCACTACATACTTAGTGCTTCCCAGTGTCTACAGGCGACTCAGGTGGGACTCGAACCCACAACCTTCTGCATAGTAGTGCAGATATCTTACCTCTAGACCACAGAGTTTACCAGTGGACACTCGAAAGTATACAGACTATACAGTGCTGAGTTTAATATCAGTGAAGGCACAATCATATCTATTTAACTTATATTATCAGAGAACATTTAAAAAAAAATAAGTACATGAAATGTCAATCCAATCTTAAACTAAGGAAAAGAATACCATACTAGCTTGCCAAAGTCTTTCAAGAAACTGCTCATAAGACAGAACTATTATGTGCTTATATTCATTTGTATTGCTTGTTTCTTATGTTGATTTCCTTGATCTTGACTTTAGGATATGCACTCTTTATAATAACTGGATGAATAACAAAGAAGATGGTACAAATCCATAGATGATAACATTATTAATGATATATCGTTTGTAAATAGAAAGAACTAGAAACACTTGGCATCTTCTTACCATCTAACATCATGACATCATACTCCAATTGACACTTCAGCACTCCACTGCATCTTCTTACCATCTAGCATCATGACATCACGCTCCAAGACACTTCAACACTCCTCTGCGTCTTTTAACCATTTCATGACACACAAAGACACTCATCACATCAAATCAGTTGGTCAAGGGGTGGCACCCCTCATCTGTAGAAAAGCTCCATCTGGGAAAACTGTCAATCCCAGACACCACCACTATCAAGAAATTACTCAAGAAAGAACTATTTAGAGTTAAACAATTTGTTTTGTTTGTTCCTTTGTGCAATGACACAACAATTTGTGCAAAGGATAAAAGTTATTAAACATACACATTCAATGAAGATCTTAATTTCGCAAATGTTGCTGCTGTGGAGTTTTGTAAACTTTTGTAAAGTTTTTCTGGTTTGATAAACACATTTATAAAAGCATAAACAGCCTTCTTTTCCATTAAAATGCATAGGTTAACATGTACACATGTAATTTGGTACAAACACAACATAGTTTCTAGAGGATTTGAATTGGAATAGTATTTAAACATCATCTATAACTGGTATGCCAATTCCCTTTGAATATAACAAATATTACTTATTCCACTTAGATCCAGTACAGATAACAACTATTTATTGCCAAGATTTGAACCAAATTTGGCATAGCAAGAGAGATTTGGCGTTGCAAGAGAGATTTGGCATGGCAAGAGAGATTTGGCGTGACAAGAGAGATTTGGCATGGCAAGAGAGATTTGGCGTGGCAAGAGAGATTTGGCGTACTGGCAAGAGAGATTTGGCGTACTGGCAAGAGAGATTTGGCGTACTGGCAAGAGAGATTTGGCATGGCAAGAGAGATTTGGCGTACTGGCAAGAGAGATTTGGCGTACTGGCAAGAGAGATTTGGCATGGCAAGAGAGATTTGGCGTGGCAAGAGAGATTTGGCGTGGCAAGAGAGATTTGGCGTGGCAAGATTTGGCGTGGCAAGATTTGGCGTGGCAAGATTTGGCGAGATCCCTATGACTGGGTGTACTAAATGCCAACATAGGCTCCTCTTGAATGACATATGAGCAGGACATGTACAAGATGTTGTATGTACAGGAGAGAGAGGGGTGATAGGCAGAGACTTAACCTTCTTGATGGCTAGAACAACTTACAAGCTGTGACCTGTGGACACGTGGTGTTCCTGTAAATGGTAAGTAGGAGTCATTATCACATATCAGGCAAAGTCTGAAAGTCTGTCTGCATGTTATGCCAGATTTTCAGTGCCAGGGAAGGCAACTGATAGAGTGAAGCTCTTGGTGTTTGTCTGCAGCTTCAACACAGGGATCAGTGGTTCAACCGTTGCCTTACTATCAACATCCAGAGATGGGTCTCTCTAAATGAGTCTTTGGAGGTGACTCGGATGATTCTGTGGAAGGAATTCATGGGAAAGGCAGCACTGAGGCTGTCTTCATCACCAGTCCAGATGAAGAAGATATCATCGATGTACCACCACCAGCCCAAGGCCCATGGAGCGGAGGTCAACATGCATCCTACTAGTTTACTCCTAAAGAGAACGGCAAAAGATGGTGTCCTCACTGCCCGACTGACCTGGATGTTAAGACCATAGATTGAGTGAAGTGAAGACACTTGATCCACATCTTCTCTCTGCTGAGATGGTCAAGCTCTCTACAGTTCTCAGGTGACCCATAGCCCTGCATAATCATGCCAGAAATAGAGTAGATGGACACACAGAAGTGGTGGTCAACAGGTGTGTCTAGCTTACGGGTATTGACTGTGGATCTGTGGCCACAAAACCCTCTTTTGAGGGGGTTTTGTCTCACCAATGTTCAGTACCACACAGACCCTGCAGGATATGAGATAGATGGAATTGGTGATGATAAAGATAATGTGGCCTTTGGTCTTATATATGGCTATGGTGACATGACTTTTGAACGAATCTGACTCCTTGACATGTCCTCAACAAGCAATGCAACGGGAAGTACACCTGAAAGTACCCCATTGAATATGAGGATGAACAGTATCATGAATAGAGGGACCTCAGCCCAAACAATGAATTCCCTTACGCTGGGTGAATGTCTAAATGGCAACATATAGGCTCCCCTGCAATGACATGATGAAGGCAATCTAAAGTAAGCAGGATATGATGGTTTTACAGTACTAGTTATTTTATGTATGGGAAGGAGAGAGAGGAGTGATAAGTGGCAATAAGGGGAACTTTCCAATTGGTACAATCTTGACGTCTGGGCTTCTCAGCAAAAACCAAGGCCCTGGGCAGAGACTTGATCCTTCTTGATGACGAGACGAACAGCTTACGAGCTCTGCTCTCTGGACATAAGGTGTTTCTTTAGTTCCTGTGAATGATGAACAAAGTAGGGGTCAATAGAACATACCCAGCGAAATCTGAGGGTCTGGCTGTACATTATACCAACTTTGCAATGCCGGGGTAGGCAACTGTTGGAGTGAAACTATTGGTGTTTGTCTGTGGGTTCAACATAGCTACCGGTGGTTAAGCCATTGTATTCCTTTCACACAGTAACATCCATAAAACAGGTCTCTGTGAATGGGTGCTCGATTGACGATTCTGTGGAAGGAATTCATGTGGATTTACAATGAAGGCAATCGAGCCTCTTTTCATCACTGATTTAGATGAGGAAGGCATCAACGATATAGCGCCACTAGACTCGAGGTTCGACATGGAACTGAGGCAAACATGCATTCTTCTAGCTAACTCCAAAGAGAAAACACCATTGATGGCATCTTCAATAGGTTTTCGCTTCGAGGTTATGCACTAAAAGAACACATGTTGATGCCATATGCCTCAGTTCTATGGAGCCTTGGGTCTAGCAGGGCTATATTGATGATGTCTCCTTCATCTGTACCAATGATGAAAAGAGCTTCATTGCCTACAAAGACCACATTAAATTCCTTCCACATAATCATCTACCGAGTACCCATCCAGAGAGACCCATTTTTCGAATGTTACTGCGCATAAGGAAGACAACGGCCGAACCACTGATCTCTATGTTAAACTCACAGTCAAACCCCAATAGCTTCCCTCCTCCAGTTGTCATCCCCGACACCGCAAAACCAGCATAACATACAGTCAGGCCCCCAGATTTCATCAGATATCTTCCAATGACTCCGACTTTGAACACCATTCACAGGAATTAAAAAAATACCTTACGTCCAGAGGTCACAACTCGCAAGTAGTTCGTCTGGCTATCAAGAAGGTCAAGTGTCTGTCCAAGGTCTCAGTTTTTGCTGAAAAGTCCGAACATCAAGACAGTGCCAACAAGAAAGATCCCCTCATTGGCATTTATCACCCCTCTTTCTCCGTCCTATACATAAAATAACTAGTACTTACCACCATATTCTGCTCACTAAAGATCGCCTTTAACATGCCATTCCAGAAGAGCCAATGTTGACATTTAGACATCCATCCAGTGAAGGGATCTCATTGTTCAAGCTGAGGTCCCCCTATTCCTGACACTGTTAGTCCTCACATCCAACAGAGTACTTTTAGGTATATTTCCTGGTGCACTGCTTGTTGAGAACATGTCCAGGAGTGGGATTCCTTCAAAAGCTATGCCATCAGAGCCATATAGATGACCAAAGGTCATATCACCTGTACCACTACCAATCTCATCCGTCTCATGTCTTGCAAGGTCTGTGGTGTACCGTGCATTGGTGAGACAAAGACCACCCTCAAAAGACAGTTTCATGACCAAAGGTCCACGGTCAACGTCCGTAAATCAGACACGCCTGTAGGCCATCACTTCGGTCTGCCTAACTACTCGATTCCTGACATGATTCTACAGGGTATTGAGCCACCAGGAACAACAGAGAGCCTGTCCATGTCAGTAGAAAGAAGATGCATTGATCAAATGGCCTCGCTCCATTCAACCCATGGCCTGAACATCCGGTCATAACGGGTCAGTGCAGGGCAGCATCGATTGCTCGTCTCTTTAGAGCAACTAGTGGTGCATGTTGCCTCTAGCTCCATGTCCGCCAAGGGTCTGGTGGTTTGATACATCGATGATGTCTTCTCCATTTGGACCAGTAATGAAGAGAGCTTCAGTACCTCCCTTCCCATGAATTCCTTTCACAGAACCAACCAAGTCACCTCAGAGTACTCATCCAGAGAGACCAGTTCTCTGGATGTTGCTGTTTGTAAGACAACAGATCACCAAAGATCTCTAATGTTAAACCCACAGCCAAACATCAAATGCCTCATTCCAGCAGTTGTCATCTCCGACACCTCAAACCAGCATAGCATACAGCCAGGCCATCAGATTTTTGCCGGATATGTTCCAATGACTCTAACCACCATCCACAGGAACTTGTGTCCAGAGGCACAAACTTGCAAGTCGTTTACTAGCCAACAATTAGGTCGAGCCTCTGCCATCATCCCTCTCTTCCCCTACCTGCTCAAATGACAAACAAGAGCAGCCAATATTAGCATAAAGTACACCCAGTCACCCCAACCACCCACCCCCAGGATCTCATAATGTTGGCAAGATTTGTTTGGCAAGAATATTTGGCTTGAAAGACGTTTGGGTGGCAAGACACTTGGACTGGCAAGAGATTTGGCAAGAGGGTTTGGCAAGATATTTGGCTCAGAAAGACTTATGAACTGGCAAGAGATTTGGCTTGGCAAGAGATTTGGCTTGGCAAGAGATTTGGTTTGGCAAGAGATTTGGCTTGGCAAGAGATTTGGTTCAACACAGAAATAAATTGTTGTTAAAATGTATAAAAGGATCTCAAATTGTTTGGCAAGAAAATTTGGCTTCCAAGACACTTGGTCTGGCAAGGTTTGGGTGGCAAGACACTTGGACTGGCAAGAGATTTGGCTCAGAAAGACTTTTAAACTGGCAAGAGATTTGGCTAAGCAAGAAATTTGGCTTGTGAACTGGCAAGAGATTTGACTCGGCAAGGAATTTGGCTCAACCCAGAAATAAATTGATGTTAAAATGTTTAAAAGGATCTCATATTGTTTGGCAAGAAAATTTGGCTTTCAATACACTTGGGCTGGCAGAAGGTTTGGGTGGCAAGACACTTGGACTGGCATGAGATTTGGCTCAACCCAGAAATAATTTTTTTTTTAATGTATAAACCCCTGTAAAACATGAAAAAAGTCATTCATGCCGAAATATATAAGGCTAAAAAGCTTGTGGAATAGACAGAAACTTATATGGCTAGTCGATATCAGTCCTTTGGGCTGGGCAACAGAGTACGAAATTAATGAGCTTGCGAAGGACTGCGATGATGAATCACACGTGCAGAAGGGAGAGCAGCGAGAAAGCCCAAGACCAAGACTATGACGAGCACTAACAAGAGGTTCAAGAGAAGCTACAACCAGGCCATGGTAACTTCTCCCGCTCCTCCTACTATTGCTTCTGCTAGTCAGCACCAGTTTGTTTGTTTGTTTGTTTGTTTGTGGGTTTTTTTTGGGGGGGGGCCAAATGGTATCACTGTGGTCAAGACATTTGCTACGCCTGTGAAGGTCAAGGCCACTGGCAAAAAACTTGCCCCAACATTGGGAATAAACATGACCAAGGCTGGTGACTGTCATGGTAAGATAATTTCACATAATTCGAGGTCTATAAGATCATGCAAAGATTGTGAATATCTTTTGTGGTTAATGAGATATTATTTTTGGAAATACTAAACCTCTATTTGACGCCAACAATATCAAATTATCATATAATTTGTCTATTGATACAACTAGTAGAACTCATGCAATTATTTTAAACGATTTTCTGATTTTTGTCTTAAACACATTGACGCTCATGAAAAAGAAAGCATTTATTTCTTTTGGTCCAAGAGATATATCATTTTTTCCTGTTCTTTCAAACCTGATGCTGTAAACTTGTAAAGTATCCAGTCTCATTTGAGGTTTACTTGTAGGCTTAAATCTCTAATCCTTAAATTAAATTTTCATGTCATCTGTGTGTTATTTATAAGCATTCATGAGTAGTTGGTTTGAGGCTGGTCATAAGCCCTGGGAATGAGGATAGTTCTTATATACTTTGCTCATAAACTTCTCTATGCACTTCATGGTTACAATTTGTTTAAAGAATCAATGCCAATGAAACATCTTAAGTTTACTAGGTATTTTTAAGGTATTTTGCAAATGTGGGAATTATGCAAGCTTGTTTGTTTTCGAAAAAACCTTTAGATGAGAACAGATTGTATATTCAGCTCCGTAGGGCAAGTGGGGTAAGTTGAGCCATGGGGTAAGTTGATCCACCCCTATTACTGGCCTTTGAATTTAGAGAGCTTGGTGTTGCTGCCCTCTGTTGATAGCTACCTAACTTACTTTCTTTATGTTCTATGGGATTAGCAACTAAAGACAAAGGTATATAAGCAAGCATGCTCTGATGAAAAATCCCATTTTAAGCTGTAAAAGTGAATCTTGTGTGAAGAAATATATGAATTCATGTTGCAGTCCCTGTAGAGATTTTTCCTAATCTGTATTTTCCTTTCCTAAATCTATCTCAATTTTGTACACTTGGCTGATGTGTTAGACTGGAGTACTAGAGTGTGGGGTAAGTTGAGCCAGTTGTAAAGGGGCAAGTTGAGCCATGGATCAACTTACCCCACACTCATACACTTTGTGTATTTTAAATAACTTATTAACTTCAGATGGCTTCAGATGGTTAATAAGGGTTTTTAAGAGCTATAGTTGCCTGCCCCTTCAGTGTACATGGGAATTTGTCACTTTTTTTTTAAAATTGGTGTTAAATTGGTAGAAACATTGATCCTCCATCGCTGACAACACGATATTTATTGCTTGTAATTAAAATCAACCATTCCCTAAACATTTTATTTCCTTTGCAGAATAACAATACTGAAAATGAGTGAGATGTTAACAGTATAGTTTGATCCAATTTCAGTTTTTTATTTGTTTATTTGTAATGTTTTATTTTATCTTTGGCTATTTGAAATACAACACTGGACATCAATTTTGTTTGTTCGCATATTATTGTAACTAAAAAGTATTGTACGTGTATGTCCAGCGTAGCATCTGCATAGACAGCCAAAGTATGTTTAAATTTAAAGTCATTGCTGGGAGAGACAGAAATATTTTACTTATTTCTATTTGAGTATCACATCACTTGTTTTTAATAGGTTTTAGTTATTGTTGTTTCTACAGTAATGATGGCAGAGTACTGAGAGAAAACTGAATAAATTTCAAAAAGGTTATTGAAACTTCTAACAAAATGGCCGCTGATATCGCCTTTTTTCAGGTAGAAAAACTCTTCATATGATAAGAGGTTAAAACATAGGAAAAGGTGTGAGATTTAGAAAGTAATGGATGAGAGGGTGGAATTCAGCAGTGAGAATTTCCGGTTTGCATATAAAATGACTTTATGTAATCATTCAAGTGACGCCGCCGTGACCGTACTGTCATGATATACGTTTGTACAGTAAAGACACTGTAAATGGAACCGTGTAAAGCCCGGAGCTCGCAGCTGAAGTACATTTCGCCGCTACGATATGCACGAGGCGAATACTGAGATAGAGGGCAAGCTAAATGTCATAGTTCTCTGTTTGACACATAGACCATTCTCCCTCTCTGCTTGATGTAGTTCAGTACCTTGGGTCTTTGGCTCACACAGTCTAGATCTTCTCTCCATCTCTCTGCATGATGAAGTTGGGTCTCTGGCTGACACTGTCTAGATCTTCTCTCTCTCTCTCTCTCCTTGATGTAGTTCAGTGATTACCTTGAGTCTCTGGCTAATACTGTATAGATCATTAGACTGTGGGTAGAAAACAAAGTTTTATCATTATAATGAAGATGGGTTAAGCACAAATAAACCCCCAAAATGTTTAAATTTATACCATTTGAAAAGGGATGTATTGAGTAATGTTTTTCCATTTGGAACTAGTTTGTAAGATAAAGGGTTGGGAGTTATGATTAAAACATGTACCTAAATCCCTGTTTTTAAGGAAATTTGTACACGGCATTGCAGAGCGTATAAAACTTGACATGACAAATTAATATGAACAGTGAAACCTCTAAATGCTATTGGTATTGTTTAAAATTTTTTATTTGTGTCTGAGGTGCTAATTGAAATGATCGCTATTAGATTTAGTTTCTAACCAATAACCATATTACTTGATTTAAACATATCTGGGGGTTTAAAATGGTCCTCATACACTGCATCCCATATCATGCAAATCATCAAGGCCCACAAGTATTCACATGTCAAATATTGGGATACCATATGTTTATTATTGTGCATTTGACTTTAAGAAAGACTCTGCTAGGGTTGAAGTATAAGACATAGGAGAAGGGGAATCACCCACCACCCCGATATCTTCAAATCCTAACCATGCTGAACACAACATGATGCAACAAATGTAACAATTCTGTTCAAGGTGTTAGCCAGGATTTAGAAATAGGGGACATCCTAATTTGCTGAAATTACAAAACAGTGTGTACAAATTATTCACTTACAATTCATGTAAATGACAGATAGAATAGGGTGTCCAATATTGAAACAGGGTGTCCAATATTGAAACAGGGTGTCCAAAAGACACCCAGACACCCTTCTGACTAATATTATAATTCCATTGGATCTTATTGAAGTGAGCTGAGAACAAAAGATCTTTTGTTCTTGCTGATGGATAGCAAGTAATATCATCCAGATATGTTTAAATATTGTTATTAATCTAGTACAATACCATGTATTTTCAAAGTCAAATTAAAAGAATTAAAAAATTAACTGACATATTTTCTGTTATGGAGTGATGCCAACTTTACCCTTTTTCAGAGAAGGAGATTAAATGGAAACTCTGTTGCTTCTTTCTTAAAGGTTATAAATCAATGTTGATATTTGTATCAGATACGAAGGTGTGTAACGATACCACTTTTTCGCAATACGATATGTATCGCGATACTTTGTCACGATACGGTACATCTCAATACATATCGTGAATACTACAAATGCTTAAAAAGTGTGAGTAATGTTGTGAATTACCCAATGTTGTAGAGACTTAGACACAATAAAAACAGCACATATACACAGTTTCATGTTGTTTTATTCCCCCTTCCCCTGTAAACAAAGGCTATGGCCTTCTATAAATTAGGCTTTGAAAAATTTATAATCATGAACAAAATGTTTGTACAGATTTTTGTTAAACAACTTTTTTAATGTGTTATGTTGTGTTTTATGTTCAAGAATCTTATTTGTATAAACTAAATTTCGGCAAAAATAAAGATACAGGTACCAACAGAAGTTCAATCATGTGTGAAAATGTTGAGTCAAAAATTCTAACTGTACTGTACTGACTGTGTACTACACTGTACTGACTATTATGCAAACCAAATTTGGTTCACAAAAAAGAAAATTCTTACTTTATAAAAGAAACCTTACTTTATATTTAGCCCACCGAAATCGGTGAAGTTTTTAAACGACGAAATGTCAACAATAAAGTCTACTCTGTGGGATACCACTGATATTTATTATATTATTTATTAATCACGATGTTTGTCGATATATCGTGGATGAAAAAAATCAATATTGCCCAAGCTTTGTTGCCAAGCTCAGAATGACTTCATATTTTGCACTTACAATCACTTGAATTCCTAGATTGCTCTAATAACGATTATGCAAGAATATCATCGCTAATTGATTTTCTATTTAATTATTAGTAATTAAATATATTGCGCCATTAATGCCTCTGACTGAATGTACATTATGCATGTGTACGTGTACACGTGTATTGAGTTTAATATTTCAAAAAAATCTTATCTCATGAACCACAAAAGATTAAATCTACTTCAAATTCTCCCAAAATTACATTATAAAGTGAAATGTTTCTCACTAGACTTCCTGGGGAATTCTTAAACCCCCAGGGTTTTACTGCTTACCCCTACTCCAGAGCAGGGGTGGCTATTCCTTTGGGCAAGCCCATTTACCGGGGCAGACCAAGGGTAAAGCACTCCAAGTGTGTGAAAACACTGACCGTAATTCCCCAGGGACGCCCCCGGGATTTGACTAGTGTGAAAAGGGCTATAGTCTGAGACCAACATTAAATAACAGTTTGTGTACAACGAGTATCATTTCTAGCTGCTGATGTTAACTTGACCATGTCTCTTTGAATTTTACTCACTGCATGTACTTGTGACATAAGAGAACATAGCACAGGATTTTTTGGGGGAGTCATAATACGCAGTGATGTCACTGTTAAAATGCAGAAATTGCAATGACAATTGGAAATCGGCACAAGAAACTTTTATAAATCAAAGTTACATGTCGAACAAGCCTAATTGAAAAATAAACTAACTTTAATTAATTGACAAATGAACTAACTTCAGGTCTTGATTTTTTATACCTACAAATTTTAAGACTCCATGGACCAAGACCAGAGGGAGTTGAAACTAAGACCAGGAAAAAGTGGTCTCAAGAATAGACTTGGGTGATGACACAATAATATCGAATATAGCAATGATATCGAGAACTTTTAAAATTATCGAGATATCGGCAAATCGCGATGAAAAAAATATATCGCGATGAAAAAAAATATGTCGTGAAGAAAAAAAAAATACATCGCGATTTTAAAAAAAATCCTCGATTGTAAATAGGGTCAGAAATTCCATGGAAAAAACTTAGGGAAGTCTTTTCAGCTTTCGGAAGTGAGAAACAAAATCGAATGACTTCTGTAGTAAGCCGACTGTCAGATCACAAAGGAGCTGCCTGACAGGGCGTTGTTTAAAATCCACCGCCACTCAAAGAAATCTATTCAGACGGATTGAATGGGGTATTTGATCCAACAATGTGTACACAATGTTTAGTCTCACTGTCTAGCCATGGTGGTCTGTGACCCTGGCTGGTGCACCACGTGCGAGTACATTATATCATGAATATTTAAATATTTGCAGAATATGGGAGTTACCTTAAAAATCGAAAACAAAATAACATTTGCAGTATTTGCAGGTGCTCTATGTTGACAGTCATGAATTAAATCAAAGCTTGGATCGGCAGCGGCTCGATCAAAGTTGGGGGATTAGGACACTATTCTATTATACCATACTGGGACTCTTGTCTAACTAGTGACGAAACACATACATGTACTCTTGATAAATCATGTGATGTTTATTTAAAATAGTGTGAGTACAATCCAAACTCGGTCACATTTCCGAAGTGCAAATGACGTGTCACAATCACATGGTTTTATTCCCCACAGTACTGCAGGAATAAACCTAGTCACATGTTTATACTATGACCCAGTCACGTAAAACGTGAATCATGTGAACTCGGGCTGATGATTTGATTGGGACGCACGAAGTAGTAACCATCCCACATAATTATTATGCAAACGAATTTGCCAATGGCCATGGTGTGCCATGGTCAAGCGGTTTAGTGCATTGGATTTGTGTTCTGATGGCCGATTCGTCAGAATGTGGGTTTGAATCCCGACTGCGACTGTGGTACTTGTGTCCTTGAGCAAGACACTTTACCATAATTGCTTCTCTCCACCCAGGGGTAAATGGGTACCTGTGAGGGTAGAGTTGGTCGTTGTTTGATTAGCTCATATGCACTGAAATGGCAGCAATTGAGCTGTATACTCCCCAGGGAGCTGATATGGTTTCAGGAATGATTTATGCGCCTTGAGCACCAGTTTAGTGGATACATGCGCTATATAAGTCCACATTATTATTATTATTATGGTGGACTGGTGAACGGTGTGATTCCACGTGTGTCTCTCAGGTAAGCACTGGTAATTTATTGTGATGCTTGTAGATGGGTAAATCCCTGTTATTATTGGTTCTAAAGCACTCATGCGTGAAAAAAAGTAATCCCGATATTATCGAAAATCACGATATGTTTGACGATATATCGTGGATGAAAAAAATCGATATCACCCAAGCCTATACTCAAGAACACAGGTTTAAAATGCTACTTAATTACAAATCTCCTAACCACACCATCCCGTGTGATGGTGTACAAGTAGGTATGACTTCCAATAAGATAATGACATGAATGTGCAATGAACTTCATGTTTACTTCAATATCATACAAATTGAAAAAACTCAATGTGAATCAATGGTGCGAATAACAGGGTTATAAAGACTTTAAATATGCATTCTCACAACCGCAATTTCCAGTTCAATCTTATGACAGTGTATTTATAGTCTTTACAGTGCCAATTTTGTTAAATTTCATTTCCGGTTTTTCTACTGAGATAGAGGGCATCTGGCTGACACTGTATAGACCATTCTCTGTCTCTGCTTGACTGTAGTTCAGTGATTACCTTGGTTTTCTGGCTGACACTGTTTAGATCATTCTCTCTCTAGCTCTCTCTCTCTAGCTCTCTCTCTCTCTCTGCTTGGTGTAGTTCAGTGATTACATTGGGTCTTTGGCTCACACTGTATAGATCATTAGACTGTGGGTAGAAAAACAAAGTGTTATTATTATAACGAGAATGGGTTAAGTTGCACAAATAAACCCTGCAAAATGTTTAAATTCATTCCAGTTGAAAAGGGACATTAAGTAATTTTTTTTCCATTTGGAACTAGTTTGTAAGATAAAGGGTTGGGAGGTATGATTAAAAACATGTACCTAAATAGTTTTTTAAGGAAATTTGTAAAACTTGACAGGTCAAAATTAATATGAATAGTAAAAACCTCTAAATGCTATTGGTATTGTGTCGATTTTTGTATTTCTATCTGAGGTGTTAATTGAGATGATCACTTTTAAGTTTAGTTTCTAACCAGTAACCATATTACTTGATCTTTAACATATCTGGGGGTTTAAATGGTCCTCATGTCCATGCGTTGCATCCCATTTCATGCAAATCAAGGCCCATAAGTATTCACATGTCAAATATTGGGATACCATATGTTTAGGCCTATTATTGTGCATTTGATTTTGAGTATAAGACATAGGAGAAGGGGAATCACCCACCACCCTCAACCATATCTTCAAATCCTAACTATGCTGAACACAACATGATGCAACAAATGTAACAATTCCATTGGATCTTGTTGAAGTGAGCCGAGAACAAAAGATCTTTTGTTCTTGCTAATGGATCTTGTTGCACTGAAAAGACTTCACACTTGAACAACTGATGGATACCAAGCAATAACTTTCATAAATGTTTAAATATTTTTATTCATCTAAATCTAGTATAATATCATGCACTGCCATTGGTTAAGTCGAATTAAGTGAATTAAAAATTAACTGACAAATTTGTGATGCCAACTTTACCCTTTTTCAGAGAAGGAGATTAAATGGAAACTCTGTTGCTTCTTTCTTAAAGGTTATAAATTAATGTTAATATTTGTATCAGATATATCAGGATATGTACTTACTACAGTGTCATTACAATTACAATGTTGCAATAAGGAGTTAGCTTGTTAATTAGCAGCGTATACAGAGTTACAAGGATTCTGTTACAGAGATAAGGAGTCACTTATTTTAGCCATAAACATACTATAGACAAAATATTGTACACATTTTTTTAAAGCAAAATCAAAGACATTTTCAGAAGTCAAGTGTCATGACATAATGAGATGAAAATATCCGAGTCAAAGAAAATCTTTTTTTGTGTTTAATGTTTTGCTTATGTCCATTTTCATGGATTTTTCTCATCTGCTGAACAGTATTTGGATTGGCGCAAATAGCACTAATATTACAAAATTTACAATTTTTCTTTTTAAATCCGACACATATTTCACAGAACCTAGACAAATAATCAAGCATCACATCCCCAGAAATATACCTGGGGTAAGGTTAGGGCTGTGCCGGGTATCCGGATACCCGACCGAAACAGTCATTACCTGGTTCCATTTTTCGGTTCCAATTACCCGTAACCGACTTTTTAAAATTCAGACTTAACATTTGAGCGGTGCGAACAAAAATCTGTGACTCTTGAACAATGTAATGTTTACACTTTTACAGACAATTATCTTTAAATTCAAGAGATTGCACTCCAATAAAGAAAAGATCGATTTAAGTATGGTATCCTCTGTATTATAAAAGTCAATTTGTTACCATTTACAGTACATGTATTTGTACACCATCGGAGGCATGTTTTCAAGAAAAATGAAAACGGGTATCCGGGTAATAGTTTCCTGATTTCGGGTATCCGGTTCCAAAAATATCCGAAAACGCACACCCCTAGCCGTAAGGTATTATATTTTGTCGCTGAAGTTCAACATAGCTGTGATTTTAGCATACAAAGTTAAGTTTGGTCTATTAAAAGCATGAGATTTTATGTTTAGCATGGGATATTGCTCAATGTGTGAAGGAGTAAAAATAATAATAATAATCCAATGAATGTGTCACCTGTGTTATGCATGACACTTGGCATCTATGTGTCATGATTTAATGTTTGTTAAATAATGTAACACTTTATTATGTAACAAAAAAGTGTTTTTTCCCTCTTTTTTGGGGGGGGGGGGGGGTGGTGACACCCTGTATGTATTGCACCTTTAAAAGTTGTACTTCAGTGACTGCTCAGATTTTTCTGAAGTTTATTAGGTGTTCGTCTTCTCAATGAGATTTTTGAACAATAAAAACAAGTTCACAGGGCCTTCAAAATTGACACATAGGCCTACTTAGACCATAAAATTTAGTTGTCAATAAAGTTGTGACATACAGTTTCAGGTAACGTTGTGACGTCATCAGATATCAAAATATACTAAAATCCAATTTTTAATATTTAAAAAAATAATATCTCATGAACCACAAAAGATATTTACACAATTTTTGCATCATCTTACAGATCTTGAATGATGTGACATTTCGTACACAGACATGACCCAATCTGACCGGTCGAAACCAGAAGTTTAAGTGAAAAAAATACTCTGAAGCACTTTTAAAGGGTCTGCAGCCAACATGATATGGTATTTGGGCATGCCTTCCGTGGACGAAATTACTATTGACATGTGACCTTTTAAAAAATGTGACTGATGACGTACAAAAACCAAAAACCATAGGAACCATATCACAAAAACCATAGGAAATTTGAATATGACTTCTGTGAATAAAGTGATTAGTGACATCTTATCTTTAAAAAAAATGTTTTATGACATCATCAAAGTTCAGAGCGCCCCCCCAGTGGCATTTTTAAAAAGGGATTATTTTCCAATCGCAGATATTGAACCAAATCAGTTACTAACGTTATTTTTTATGATCATGAGGAAGTTTTATTGTGTTATATATGTGACCTTCAAATCACCTGATCTGACCTTTACTTCCGGTCTAAACAGGAAGTTCAAATTCAACACATTCTAACACAAAATTTATAGTTCTTTTGAATATGAAATTGATATTGTTATAATAAAAGATGATACACATTTCTAAAATATGATTGACATCATCGGTGATAATTTGATTGAACCGGAAGTTGACACGAACACCGTGTGTTTGTTCTAACAAACACTTGAGCTCTAGTTACATTTTCTTTTCTTACCACCAAAACCATTGTATGTCTTGACTAAGATGGACAAATCACTGTGATATTTGCTTCTTTGTTTCTACTGCAAGTTCTCTTCTACCTTGATATTGACGATTCGCAGGGTGTTTCTGTTTCAACACTCTTTTTAATAATAATAATAATAATGTGTGGATTTATATAGCGCACGTATCCACCAACTAAGTGGTGCTCAAGGCGCATTATATTATTATCCCTGCTCATAAGGCTCATAAATCATTCCTGAAACCATCTCAGCTCCCTGGGGAGTATACAGCTCAATTGCTGCCATTTCTAGCGCATATAGAGCAAACCAACTCTGCCTTCACAGGTACCCATTTAACCCCTGGGTGGAGAGAAGCAATTATGATTAAGTGTCTTGCTCAAGGACACAAGTGTCACGGCCGTGATTCGAACCCACATTATGTTGCTAACACCAGAACTTGAATCCGGTAAGCTAGACCGCTCGGCCACGACACCCCATGTTTTTGTTTATTGTTGGCAGCTAGTATGACAAAGCAGGAACCCATGCAACATCATGTTCGTTTTTTCATAACTGAACAAGTTCCTTGTCTAAATTTAATTTCACAAGTCAGTTTCTCTGAAATTGTTCTTTTCTTGTCAACTGAGTGTTTTGTTGTGAGATATTAGCGATAAAAGTTGGTAAAGTTTTAAAATCTCAGTTTCGATGTCATTTTAATCTCGAAGATTGTTAATTTTTACTTGGATAGAAAGCTGAAATCTCGAATGAGGAAAAACTACAAACGAGTAACATAGGCTACTTATAGAAAACTGTCACTTTGTGAAAACTAATAAAATCAGTACACGCTGTTATCAAGTTTTGACGACGTGATGTTTCCCATGTATTTTGTGTGGCATGGCCATTCGCGTCACTTCGTGAAAACTTAAAAACTATTCATGTCGCATAAAATACATGAAATAATATATGCACATGGATGCAATCTGTCACTTCACTGAAAAACTCCAGTTTTCAACCCATTTTAACTAAATTAAGTTACTATAGGCCTAATTAGGTAGGCCTACCCATGGCGTTTCAAGAGTATATACTTGGCAGAAAGAAAGGAATCAGTAAATACCTTAATATTGACATAACAGAAATTCAGGACAAATTTAGTTTTTGAGCATTCGTGAAAACTGCAATGTTTTGTACTAATGTTATAGCAACTTCGATAAAAAACATTTCAATCAAAGGGGTGTTTGATCATCAATTATTATGCACCAACTATTCGTCATTTAAATCTTCTTTTTTTTTCTTCTTTTTTTTTTTCTTTTTTTTTTTTACTTCACTACAGTATGTCCATTATCATCTTTTAAAGAAATATCCGTGATAATTATTTGTCATAATTTATTCAGATGGAAAAGTAGTAGTTGTATTCTACATTCTTGCCTAAGAAGTTGGATTTTTGCTGGCAAGGATGGACGGTTATCCACATCATGGATATCAGTGATCGGCCATTATAGCCCCACTATTAAAGTGTGGCTTGAACCGTTCTGAATCCTTAGCAATAAGTCAGCCACTGCCTTGCCAGTGATCGGTGCAGCTCACACTTTTGAAATATAGGCCAAGATTTTTGGTCCCAAATCAGTGAAATATGTAAGTAAGATAACCCATATAGAGTTTACAAGATATAGCAAACATATAATAGAATTTAAACGAATTTCAATGAGTCTCCGCCATGTCCGCCAAGCATAAGGACTGGGAACTTACGTTTGATTAATGATCCAGCGAGGTCAGTGCCAAGTGGAGCTAAAGAGTATGAGTGAAATAAATGTAGAATAAAAACAACGGCATACCGTCAAGTAAAGCAGACCTGCCTGTGTTGCCTCTTTTAGTTTTAGGGGTGTTGGGCAGTATACGATCCAGATCCAGATCCAGACAACTCGTTTGATATAGAAGTCATGTCATCCTCATGCAGCTAATGACTCAGCGACCATAATCATAATGTCAGCTTCGACCACGTCGACTGGCGTGAATTGAAATTTTAGACACTTGAGAACTCAGAAAGTGCATGCTGATACGTAAACAACTGCAATGCAAGATGACAGTGGAACAAAAAGCCTCTCTTTTGTGCTCACTGGTGTTTTGACGCGCCAACTAACGAGTTTATGAAAACAAAACTTTGTGCACGTGGGAATGTACTAAGTCCGAGATACAATGCGTTGCATTGTGAACCCACAGCTGGCCTAGGCCGCGCACGAGCAAGAGTAGCCCTAAGAAATGACGTCACGCTTCGATGCCTCTGTTCGCGCGGCGGGTGCATGCCCGCTAGCGTAATTTTATTTTCCAGGACGAACATGGGCAATTTCTATGAAATTTCAATTTTTAAAAACAGACTCAAGTAAAGCAGAAACTGAACTCGTTGGATTTAGAAGTCATGTCATCCTCATGCAGCAGTGGCGCACCCATAGGGGCTTGGGGGCTCGAGCCCCCAAAGGGCCCGCTGATGTTTTATTTTTATTTTAAAGAAGGAGCCAGGAAAGAGAGCAAAATCTGAGCCCAAGTCTTGTCTACAGAGGAGTTCGGCAAGGAGTATAGGGCAGTGGTACAAGGGATGGGCACTCAGGAGACTCAAGCTCTCCTCCAAAAGTTTTCCATTTATTCCACTCACTATTATATTTTACGGCGTTGCGTATGCATGTGCATGTAAGCTTGAAGGGCCACCAGTATATATAACAAGCATTTTTACACATTCTCCCCTGCCATGGTGCACCCTGATCAGGAGCAGCTTTACTTAATTTTATTTTCATTTTCTGTTGTCCGTTTCTCTTGTTGAGGTCGTTGACTATCGTTGAGGTTACTCAATTTAAACACGCCCGCATTATAATCAACTCCTTTCCAGTTTGTACACAATGGCCCAGGATTGGGTTTTAATTTACAAAGATTATGTGACACTCTTTTAGCAAACACCGATTGGATAATATTGGGATTTGGTTTTGCCGCCAAATTCGTGTTTGAAAAAATTTAGCTCCGCCCGGAATGATCACAAACTTTACGTCCACGCAATGAAAGTATTTAACTATAGAAATCTTGCAGACGAAACAAGCCCAAGTTCTTTACATCAAGAGGAGGAAATTATATGGAAGGTAAAACCCTACGAGTCCGAATCATGCCATAATGTCTTCTTTTTATGACTAGAAACCACCAGGAAACATTTAACATGTGCCGTAGGTTCACTGACGAGCACGACTAGGGACATGGCTGCAGCCGCGCCAGCGGTTATGGTTTGGGTCAGCCATGTCTCTCCCCCATATTGGATTTCAAATAAAAATATTTTGAGCCCCCCCCCAATCAAATCCTGGGTGCGCCACTGTCATGCAGCTATAGCCAATTCAGGGGGGCCATGATCATAATGACAGCTTCGACCATATCGACTGCAGCAGTGGCGTAGCCACGGGGGGGCCTGGGGGGCGCGTGCCCCCCACAAATTTCCAGTGCCCCCCCCCCCAGATGCCCCCCACGAAAAATCCTCATAGTGCCCCAAAAAACAGAAAAGAAAAAGAAAAGGGAAAAAACCCATACCCCCTGGGCCCCCCCACTGAAAAGCAATGCCCCCCCTGTGCCCCCCCACTGAAAAAGTCCTGGCTACGCCGCTCAAGGGCGCAACCACTGGGGGGGGTCGGGGTCACGACCCCCTACTTTTATGTGGACCTCCCCAACTTCTGGAAGACCTTATTTTCTGGGGAGGTCCAAAATAGTCCGATAAGCGTTTATTATCGTGAAACATCCATATTTCACAGGTGAAAGTTAAAATAAATAAAAAAACCAGGTGGTCAAGTGAATCATGCTAACTGTGTCACACAGTTAGCACAGTCTGTGTGTAGCTTTACTACTAGCTTAATCTAATTAATAAAACATTTTGGTATTTTATGTATACATGATCCTAGTAATGTCATTCATGACATCACAATTATGCAACACTTCCATCAACACGCTGAAATACGTGCTATTGAACCAAGACCCCAGCTGCTAGTGGCGTGCTCGCTTCGCTCGCCCGCAAATCACGTTGCTATTGGCTGCTTGGGACCCCCCCCCCCCCCCAACTTTCAACACGTGGTTGCGCCCTTGACGCCGCTGGACTGCAGTGCATTCATGAAATAGACACTTGTGAACTCAGAAAGTGCATGCTGATACGTAAACAGTTGTGCTCACTGTACTGCTCAGGTGTTTTGGCGCGCGCCAACTAACGAGTTTACAGAAACAAAACTTTGTGCACGTGGGAATATACGGAAGCCCATTGGTGCCACGGGTGCGTTTCTCTTTCAAGTGGGAGTGTTTCTCTTTCACAGCAATGCGTTTCTCATTCACAGCGGTGCGTTTCTCATTCAAGTGCGAGTGTTTCTCATTCACAGCTGTGCGTTTCTCATTCAAGTGCGAGTGTTTCTCATTCACAGCTGTGCGTTTCTCATTCAAGTGCGAGTGTTTCTCATTCACAGCGGTGCGTTTCTCTTTCACGTGTAAGTGTTTCTCTTTCACCTGGTTGCCGCCACTTAAATAAGTGGCGGCCGCCACTTAATAACTGGCGGCCGCCACACTGCGGCGGCCGCCACTGGTGGCGGCCGCGCAAATAACTGGCGGCCGCCACGAAGTGGCGGCCGCCACTTGGTGGCGGCCGCCAGTTATTTGGTGGCGGCCGCCACTTTTGGCGGCGGCCGCCACTTGGTAGTGGCGGCCGCCACCAGTAAGCGGCGGCCGCCACTTAGTGGCGGCCGCCACGCAGCGGCGGCCGCCACTTAGTGGCGGCCGCCACTGCGGCCGCCACCAGTGGCGGCCGCCACTTACTGGCGGCGGCCGCCAGTTATTTAAGTGGCGGCCGCCACAGTGGCGGCCGCCACTAGTGGCGGCCGCCAGTATGGGTGGCGGCAACCAGGTGAAAGAGAAACACTTACACGTGAAAGAGAAACGCACCGCTGTGAAAGAGAAACACTCGCACTTGAATGAGAAACGCATTGCTGTGAAAGAGAAACACTCCCACTTGAAAGAGAAACGCACCCGTGGCACCAATGGGCTTCCGTAGGAATATACTAAGGCCGGAGATACAATGCGTTGCATTGTGAACCCACAGGCACAGCTGGCCTAGGCCGCGCATGGGCACGAGTAGCCCAAAGATCTGACGTCACGCTTCGAGGCTCACGAAAGATGTCTCTGTTAGCGCGGCGGGTGCGTGCCCACTAGTGAATTTTCTTTTCTAGGACAAACGTGGGCAATTTCTATGAAATTTCCATTTTTAAAAACTTGTCTTTCAAAAAAAAAAAAAAGTTAAATAATTGTTTTCAAAAATTGCGGAAGTTCGTCCTGGAAAAAATTACTCTGCCAGCTAATTTCTATTATATGCTCTAGCACATCGTAGCCATCTCTAGCGGTGAATGAACTTCATCTCTGAGTTTGAAGCATTCTTAATTTGTTTACCGATCTCCATCCAAAAACCATTTTTCTATAATATATCACTCGATCCTTGCTGGACATCAAGTCTCAACGGGAGGTGGAGACACATGGTTTAAAAGGGGGCACATTATAAATTACCAAAAACATGATGGTCACATGCCCCGCCCTTTGCCCTCCCGCCCTTTGCCTTCCGATCCGCGTATCTGTGTTACCGTGAAAATAATTCGAACCTAAGACCATGGAGGAAGGAAAATAAGTATGGTGTGGGGGCTTCAGCCGACAAACCTCTCTCCACCCTCCCTAGATTCAGCTTTCCCACCCCACCCTATAATTTTCAGTTATTTTCCGAATTTCAGTTACACTCTTATACAAGTTTCACTTTCCCAAAAAAGACTAGACTTGAGATTAAGTCTGTATAATTATTTGTCTTTTATCGGTCTCTGGTATACAGCGCGCAGTCTAGCGCTGTTTATAGCGCCCTCAACGTGCATCATTGATCACGTAGGTTTGGCGTAATACGTGTTGCAATGCACGGGCCCAATAATTTTGTGAAATAGTATCATTTTACATATATATGTATCAAAACCACGCTGGTCAAAACAAGTTTTCTCCCGATTCAAGTTCTTATAATACAACCGTTAAGGCCTAAGATCATTGTTTCGCATGTAAACATAGCTTTTATTTATGACAATTTGTTGTCACCAAAATTAAGTATACCTGAAAATATATTATATTTAAATATTTTTTACAAGAAAAATTGCAAAAAATGGTTTGAAAATACGCTTTCGTAGAAATATGGATAATTTTTTTTACATTTTTATAATAAAATTCCCAGCTCTTTTGACCAAACGTTTGATTTCTTTTTAAATTAATTGGGCTATCCTTATTTAATGGCTGAACTTTTTGCCAAATTTATGGTAGGGAGGTGATAAAATTACCTGTTTGCTTCAATGTGATTTATTTTTAAGTAGTATTCAAAGCATTTTTTCGTTTTTTTAAATTAAAGTAATTGGGCTGGCTTTAATAATGGCGTAAATTGTCGTCGCGGAAATCAAGTCTGCCTGAAGGAGACGATATAAAAATATTTTGAAATGATTTCAGGATTTTTTTTTAGTTTGTCCGTTCTAGGCCACCGTATTAAAATACATCCAGGGTGGAAATTTTGTGCCAACCATACATAACTCTATGGTGCCAACACAAAAATTAGGCTGGCTGGAATTCAGGCCCGATTTTCGTGCAAACATCAGTATGTTCACCGCACCGCAAACTAATGTCTATGGGATACATCAAGTACAGGTGCCATGCAAGTCTGGTTTGGGGAAAAGACACGTATGTCTAGTCTAAACTAAGTTTAACAAGTGATACTGTTATAAACAAGATACCAACTCCGTAACTGACTTACTGAGGTAGGCCCTAACTTGGAATGATTTAAATTTCCATCTTAACAAAGTCTTAAACTATCGAAAGATCATTCAATTAAGTTTTTCTATTACCACGTACAGTGTACATAACGTTAGGTTTCTTTAGGTTAGGCCTAAATTAAGTCAAGAATTAAGACATGTAAGAAAGGGAAACCTATCCTAAGGCCAACAAAAAAAAGATGTTGAGTTGCCATCCACCGACCGACCCAAAAGTGCTGAAATCTCGGATTGGTTTTTTTTTCCCCCGTCATTCATAGGCCTATTTATTAATGAAACTTAGGCCTACCAATTTTCTGTGTATAAAACATAATACGTTTGATTTGTGAAATTTTCCACTTTTTTTACCGGTAAATTTACAGGTAGGCCTACCCAAGACTCCATCTACATCATACATGTTTTCAAATCGAATGGCCCCGGCCCTCACATGGTGCAATGCCTTCGCACACACTGTGTGCCAACGATTGCGACTCAAATCTACACGTTTTCCAATCGAATGGCCCCTCACATGTTTTCCACTGGCTTCGCGCACTGTTTTGTATGTCAATGATTGCGACTCAATCTACACGTTTTCAAATCAAATGGCCCTCACACGTTGTGCACTGGCTCCCGCACTGTCGTGTGTCAACGATTGCGACTCGATCTACACGTTTTCAAATTGAACGGCCACTCACATGTTCCATGTTGAGCATTGCACGCAATATGGATGAATTTGCTGTGTCAATCACAGCGAAAAGTACAACAAAAATGCTTGGGATACTTTTATTCTGAAGCAAAATTCCTTGCTGATAGGTATACAAATGTCTTAAGCCGTGTTCGCACTGGACTTTTTTTGGGGAAGGTTTTACCGAGACGATAGTAAAATGAAAAATGGTCAAATGTGACCTTTGTCCGCACTTGGACTTGAAAATTTTACCGAGACCGTGGTAGAAGTAACCGAGCTGTCAGTATAATGACTCATGAGGGCGCTTTGCGTGACCTTTCTACGTTGACCCTACGTTGACGTATAGCCGACACATCCGTTGTCGTGCTTTCTTTCGTCGTAAAACACGACGTTGACGTCCTTCATTATCATCTGGAAATGATGCACTGGTAGCACCAATCAAATTTCCGACTGTATCAATGATAATATCTGCCGTGATTGCGACCAAAAGAGGAACAACAACAACAACGCTCAGAAAACTTGCTACACATGCACATGTATTAAATGCGCCCGGCCCGCCCCCCACCGCGCGGTGAAACAATGCAAAGCGCATGCGTGGTGTCCCTGTGTAGCACGACCTTGCGCTTGAGCCGGATGTACACTTTCCTGAGCTGCTTTTACCGACTCGCACTGTCCGCACTGGACTTATCGTCTCGGGAAAAGTTACCTGGTTAGTTTTCCTGGGCAGCAGTTGGCCAGTAGAAGTAACCGCTGGACTCAGGAAAAGTAACTGAGAGGAAAATGTCCCAGGCTGTCCGCACTGGACTTAAAATGGGAAAAGTACCCATCGTCTCGGTAAGTTTTACCAAAAAAAGTCCAGTGCGAACACGGCTTTAATATCATATGTCAACCAATGGGATGCATAAAGTTGTTAAGAACAAAAGTGCTAGAAACAAGTGTATGAAATGTTGAAATAAAGTTGTTGAAAGATTATTATAAAGTTGAATGTGTGATGTCTTTTTATTCTTTAGGTACTTGTGCATACTGCTAGATCATTGTCTTTGAAAAACATGGTATGTGGTTTCAGTTCCAATGCATTTCAATCTTAAAATGACAGTCAAGGTCAAGGAGAAAAAGAAGAAAAAAATTTAAAAAAAATCCCGACCGACCGACCCCTTCAAATTTTTCACTGGAGGGCAACTCAAATTTTTTTTTTGGCCTAACGTTAGGCTAATGTAAGTTCTAACTTACTTATTTAGCAACTTTTCAGCCAGGGGCCCAGGTTGTGACACATTCACCTAGCTAGTTATAGACCATGGGATGAACAGGGAAATTGTTTCAAACTGTGATACCTTCTTTTGGACAACGAAATTTGGATGTATAAAAATGTCAAAACACGATGTTGCTTGTCATGTAACCGTTAAGTTGCACATTTTCTCTAAATCTGTTTGAATTTGACGGCAATTTTGTGATTAAAAAGCTCTGAAATATATGTATTACATCATCGTTGAGACCCAGAATCCACCAATGAAATTCCGTGTTGATCAGCCTCGTTCATATATTCCGAAAATAATGTGTGGTAAATACATGTAGGCCTACAAGCAAACATGGCGGCATTGCTTGAAATTCAGCCCAGCTTTTGCTGCATGCATGTTTATAAAGACGACCATTCAAAATGTAAAATCAAACTTATGTTTTAGAATATCATTCAAATGGATATGCTGTAAATAAATCTTACAATAACTTATAAAGAATAAAGACTGCATTTTATTAATTTACCTAGATGATAGATCAGGACCAGGCATTTTTTTTATTGGGGGGGGGGGTCTCATAAAGCACCCCTCTGTATGTTACAAAGTCATTGGCCGATTTTCATGAAACTTGGCAACAATGTTCCTTCCAGCAAAACCTACATGGCAACGTAAAAATAATTTCCAAAAGTCACCACTAGAAGGTGTGTTTAAGTGTTTTTGCCCAAAAAGCGTATTTCTGTAATATTTTCTGTATTCTTTGGCAAAATTTCATACAGCTTGGCAAATAAAAATATCAGCGGATTTCCCCTGGGGTCATTGTTGGGGTGCTGTAATCCATTATTTCCCCAATTTGAGGCGAAAAAACGATAATATACGTTTTTGTCATTTGAAAATCAACATGGCTGTCAGCTTTTTGGGGCCTGGAATGCATTTCTGAGGATGAAGTGACATTTCTATATCCTTCCTTGGCAAGAAAAGTAAGAAGCTTCCATTGAGAAAACTCAATACGTTTTACCCCAACATTACAGAATAAAAAGACCAAATCCAAGATGGCCGTCGGCTGTGGTGGCCATTTTGAATTCCCATAATGCATCTGATATGATAATGTGACAAATACCCATCACATTTCTTTTTTTTTAAATGCAAAAGAATACACTTGGGGGCATATTGTGCGCCCCCCTCATAGGGTTAATCAATATTAAAGTAATAATTAATATCTTTAAAATGTGCAATTTTACGACTTGGCAACATAATTAGATTCAGCACCATTGAAACCCCCTATGTTCCAAATTTTATGTGGTCCTGTGATGGGGATCACGAAATTAAAAATATAGGTCTCATTTTTAAGTTCATCCCATGGTCTACTATGTTTCATCATGTTGAAAATAGAACTTGTACTAATGTTACTAAAGTACTAAATTAGTAGTAAGAATGTAGCAATGTAAAAAAAAAGCTCATGTTTTAAATAATCTCAGAACGTTAATATTAGTGACATTTGCTTGAAGCATTTCCAGCCAATCCAACAAACACTTTCATAGTACTAAGCGTCATCTGAAGTCTATTACCTACATGTGTGCCACTTCCACTTGTGTACTATCCTAGTGGACGGTGTAGTACTCCAAAAACAATGGATTTGGGCCATTCAAAACGTATTGTTTCACAGACAAATGCGCAAGGTCTCGAACAGCAGCAGTGCAGTCTGGGAGACGTACCAGACGTGTGAGAGAACTGTGTCTCACATGCACGCCTTAGCGTTTAGTGATTGTGTCTAGATTGATTGTGTTTAGGGGAAGAATGTCGTATCCAACCGCCACTTTTTAAGGGGTTTTGGGGAATTTTTTTGCAACCATTAACCAGTTAAAAAATTATTCTATCGAGTGTTGGGGGTACAGAAAGCGAAAATCCACTTTTATGATGGTTTTCAGACTTGATTTTCCTTCTAAATGGAATGTCATGGTCGAGCAGAATGTGGGTTCGAATCCCAGCCGCGACCGGGGTGCTTGTGTCCTTGAGCAAGACACTTTACCATAATTGCTTCTCTCCACCCAGGGGTAAATGGGTATCTGTGAGGGCAGAGTTGGTTGTTGTGTTTGATTAGCCCATATGCGCTGAAATGGCAGCAATTGAGCTGTATACTCCCCAGGGAGCTGAGATGGTTTCAGGAATGATTCATGCGCCTGATGAGCAGGGGTAATAATGTAATGCGCCTTGAGCACCAGTTTGGTGGATACGTGCGCTATATAAGTCCACATTATTATTATTATTATTATTTAAAAAATCTTCCCTTTCAGAAAATAGAAGAATCCTATTATAGTTGCCACTGCGCATGTACAATGACCGCGTTGGTCACTAATGGAGTTGACAAGCTCAGACTGACACGACTGAGGAAGTATACCAAAAATGCCTGATTTTTCATGAAATAAATATCCTGGAATAATTTTAAGTATATGTCCATCATCCATATATGTTCTCCACCTTACTGTGTAGGTAAGATTACATTATTGGTTATATTGAATGAGAACAAATGGCATTTGTATACGACATTCTACCCGTGTCTAGTTCTAGGAACAAGCTTTGCGCATCAAGCGCCTAATCCCATGGTGCCTTATGGCAGGCTGGGCACGATAGCAAAACATTTGGAGTACAATGCCGCGGTATAGATTACAGCAGGCTGGCACACTTAACGAACAGGTACTATTAGTTCTCAATGTTTCTAGTGTGCTTTGAAGACACACAGAGCACTCTGTCCTCACTAACGGTTCTTTTCAGAACCCATCACTTCTTCCAAGAAGAGATTATTGTTACACATAGTGTTACCCGTAAACATAATTGTCTCCCATGGTGTTAAATCTAACCCAACCATTATAAATAACACAATATTAACATGTTTTGTTTTTGTTCAATACACAGAATTAAAGTATCCTCTTCAGTCATACAGATTAGTCGTACAGACCATGGCTCTACAGTGGACCTTTGTGGCTGGATTCCTCTACATAGAGGCAGGCATCTTGCTTCTTCTGATGTTGCCTTTCATTAAGCCATATATGTGAGTCAATCATGTAGTAGACATCTAGCCAGTTTCATAAAGACGTTCTATTATGGGCATAATGTGCAGCATGTGCTAGTCTTTAGTCAAGGCGCACCCAGCAACCCAGAACAAAACACCACGAGCACCTTTACAAGTCTGTTCCAAAGACGCTACTTCTGAATTATTCCTAAACCTCCAGCAAAATGAAAGTATGCAAATTTATTTAAACCAATCACCATCTATAGGCAAAATGTTGGGCTCTATATTTAATTAAGTGATACTATAACAAATTAGTTACCTAATGCATTATTTATTAACAGTTCAAAATATAAAGAAATACATAAGACCACAGAATAGACTGGTAAAGGTCCTTGGTAGAAAGAATTTTGTATCCAACTGCTACTTTTTAAGGGTTTTGGGTTTGCAACCACTAACCAGTCTAAAATGATTCTATTGATTTTTGGGGGTACAGAAAGTGAAAACTATCTTTAAAATCCACTTTTATGATGGTTTTTCCTTCTAAAAAAATCCTCCCCTTCAGAAAATACAATAATCCTATTATAGTTACTACTGCGTATATACAATGACCATGTTGGTCACGAAAGGGGGAGTTGACAAGATCAGCCTGACATGACTGAGGAAGTCATTGTATACCAAAAATGCCTGATTTTTCATGAAATAAATATCCTGGAATAATTTGAAGTATATGTCCATCATCATCCATATGTTCTCCACTTTACTGGGTAGGTAAGATTACATTATTGGTTATATTTAATGAGAAAAAGTGGTGGTTGGATACGACATTCTACCCACCTCGGGTTCCAGGTTGCCGCGTGGGCCTTGACTAAAGGCTAAACACATGCAGGCCATTCTTATTGGTTTTGATTGATAGCTGTCGATTGAAAAATTAGTACATTGGGGAAAACTATTTTTGTTTGCACTGAACATTGTGTTGTGATCCTGCATTAAGTCATTTCTGTGTCCGTTTCGTCTTTTGACAGGTGGCAGAAGATCTTCAACTCCAAACTTCTGAAAACAATCAACGCATTTTCCTACATCTACTTCAATGTTTTCATTGCCATCTTGGGCCTGCTGTTCATTGGTATGTTTTATTCTTGACTGCACAGAAGGTAGAAACGAACAAACTCACACCACCAATCACTCAACCCTAACAACCCCAAACCCCAACGCCTGGTTGTGTTGTATTTTGATGGACTCGGTACTGTATAGCCCAGACAGGGATACTTTACATGGGGCTGGGTGTCCTACTTCCATCTAAGTCCAACAGTTGGGTGGTAGTGTTACTGCATGGTGTTGTATTTTGATGGACTCGGCACTGTATAGCCCAGACAGGGATACTTTACATGGGGCTGGGTGTCCTACTTCCATCTAAGTCCAACAGTTGAGTGGTAGTGTTACTGCATGGTGTTGTATTTTGATGGACTCCGTACTGTACAGCCCAGACAGGGATACTTTACATGGGGCTGGGTGTCCTACTTCCATCTAAGTCCAACAGTTGGGTGGTAGTGTTACTGCATGGTGTTGTATTTTGATGGACTCGGTACTGTACGGCCCAGACAGGGATACTTTACATGGGGCTGGGTGTCCTACTTCCATCTAAGTCCAACAGTTGGGTGGTAGTGTTACTGCATGGTGTTGTATTTTGATGGACTCAGTACTGTATAGCCCAGACAGGGATACTTTACATGGGGCTGGGTGTCCTACTTCCATCTAAGTCCAACAGTTGGGTGGTAGTGTTACTGCATGGTGTTGTATTTTGATGGACTCGGCACTGTATAGCCCAGACAGGGATACTTTACATGGGGCTGGGTGTCCTACTTCCATCTAAGTCCAACAGTTGGGTGGTAGTGTTACTGCATGGTGTTGTATTTTGATGGACTCGGCACTGTATAGCCCAGACAGGGATACTTTACATGGGGCTGGGTGTCCTACTTCCATCTAAGTCCAACAGTTGGGTGGTAGTGTTACTGCATGGTGTTGTATTTTGATGGACTCGGCACTGTATAGCCCAGACAGGGATACTTTACATGGGGCTGGGTGTCCTACTTCCATCTAAGTCCAACAGTTGGGTGGTAGTGTTACTGCATGGTGTTGTATTTTGATGGACTCGGCACTGTATAGCCCAGACAGGGATACTTTACATGGGGCTGGGTGTCCTACTTCCATCTAAGTCCAACAGTTGGGTGGTAGTGTTACTGCATGGTGTTGTATTTTGATGGACTCGGTACTGTATAGCCCAGACAGGGATACTTTACATGGGGCTGGGTGTCCCCCTTCCATCTAAGTCCAACAGTTGGGTGGTAGTGTTTGTGCATGGTGTTGGAGTTTGGTGGATTTAGGAAGGTTCTTAGCCAAAACCATCAGGGGGTTAGGGTTAAAGGAAAAGTATCGCCTTACTGCATGCACCAGCGAGAAGGCTCAATAATGATAATCTGATCGTTCCAAAGAAAAGTTTGTTCCAAACATAAGGAATAAATAAATGGATGTAGCTATTTCCATTAATTTAATACTTAAGATTCAATGACATTTGAAAGCAAGGTTGCACCTGCAAAACGACACAATTAGGCAGGTTACCATAATGAGCATGTACAGGTACACAACCTCTTGTATTCAGGGAATAAGACATAAGATGGCTAACTCATGAATAAGATGAAATGGTAAACTTTCATTCTGCTGTTTCTCACTTCATGTGAATGATTACAACTGATCTGTAAAGGTTTCAACTCGATATGTTGAAAATGCAATCAAACATTATGCAGAGCTGCCAACTCTTCCGGATTCTGCGGAAGACTTCGCGTATTTGACGGTAATTTACTAACTTAAAATATATGCAAGGAGGCCTCTTCTTTTGGCACCAAAAGGAGAGGCCTCCTTGCATATATTTTAAGTAAGTAAATTACCGTCAAATACGCAAAGTCTTCTGCAGAATCCGGAAGAGTTGGCAGCTCTGCATTATGACCTGCAAACACAAAATAAGTTTAACTCTTACACGAAATTTTGATAAAGTTTGTTATCAAAATTCTAACATTTTATTTAAAAAGGATTTCTACCCAGAGAGAAATATTTCAAGGGATGTTTGATACTGTCATCAACATTACACCAAGTAAGTTTTATGCAAAACTGTGATCATTTTACCTTTTTACAAAACCAAAGGCATACATACTGCCTTGAATCGATGGATATCGCTTTCAACTGAGCATTTTTATTCAAATAAAAATATTTGTTTCGTCCCTAGATGCAATCAGAGATGTAAGGAAGTACACAGCAGCCTATAATGAGATTGATATAGCAATGCCAGGTGCCGAGACACTACTCAACATGAAGTTATTCCGCTCACAAAGGAACCTGTACATCGCTGGCTTTGCTTTGGTCCTCTGGTTGTGAGTGTTACTATGAAGTTTTATCGCCAATCTATAACTTCCGTTCCCTGACATTACACCCACTATACACTGTTGGCAATAACATAAATGATCAGTTTGTTTTACATAAAACTTTACTTGGGCCAAATAAGAATAGTTCAAATTCAAATTCAAAATTCAAATTCAAATTATACAGCAAGCACTTGCAAGGAAATCGGGCCCTGCCCCCGCGACGACTGCTTTGCGGTAAAACTTATGATGATGATGAATAGTCTCCGGTTTCTGGTCATAGGTCGGCTTCAAAATTGGTGCGATGACGCGCTTTTAAAAAAAAAGTTTTTTAGTGATACATGTTAACATGTATACGCGGTTATTGGAACCAGACCAAATTTTCCCATACACAAAGGATGGTGGATAAGAGAGGCTGCACAAATGTTCATAACCCCTATATGAAAACGTTGTTTAAAACACAGCGTGGCAGAATTCCAATCAATCCAGCATTTGTGGCTGCAATTGGAAATCGTTTCATAGCAAAAACAAAGAAAAGCAAAAATGCCGACGTGCGGGTCTGAGGTGAAACCGGAGACTTATTTTTGTTCGCCTAATGGTGTAAGGTTTGAGAAGATGGTGTCAAATATCCCTAGAAATATTTCTGTCTCGGGTGCTATCGTTTAGTACAATTCATGTAATAATTTCCACAATGAATTTCCATCATTTAAAGACAACAATTCCACGTTGGAATAGATATGAACAATCTGAATGTATTTTCACTGTTTTTCTCGTTAGGCCCCGCTAAAAAAGTCTCCGGTTTCTGGTCTCCAGATAATTCCTACAAGATTTTTGAACATCGTTTTATACATGTATGTACAGTACACTCAACTGGCTTTAACTTTAGGGGTGGGGGCTGATGCTTACTTTGCGTAACTAAGGATTTGTTGCTTACACAGCTAGGGCAAGAATTCTGCGCTAACCATTTTAAGCAAAGATTTTTTACTGTACGCATGGATTTATGGCAGTAGCACCATCAAATTAGGCCCGGGTCAGTCATTGATCACTTTCTTTGCCTCCTACAGGTCTGGAATTTCATTCTTGTAAAGGGCACTTCCATTTGGAAAATCAGAATGTTGATGGGAGGCACGAAGGCCAAGACCAAAACAGAGATAGTGGCCTGTAATTCCAGGCCTGTTTTTTGACCCATGGAAGATCAGTGGTTACTGACGGGTTTACCCAAAACAAAAATTATGAAATATAAAATATTAAGGAAATAATTGTCCGTTTTTCGTAGTGTTCTCCAGAGGGTATGTACCCTGATCTCAACCGAAGCCAGACTGCATGCATCTAATGAGGCATCCATCAAGCAGGCCCAGGGTGCATCTGATCATGCCCAGAAACTCATGGAAGAGATTAAAGAATTGAAGGAAAAGAAAGAGGTAAGAACATGTATCCACTCCGTTCACATTGTAGCCCTCCAGCGATAAAAAATTATTCTTGAGCTATTCAGTGGCATTGGGCATGTAAAAAACTACCGTCTTCAAGATGGTCGTCTACTTGAAGACGATCAAAGTATATTGATTGAAACGTTGTCAAACCAATGGGTCCATTTCAGAACCAACACAATTTTACAACTAATTAGGGAATTTACATTAGACTACACCTGTATAGTATTTACATTGAGTCTACTTCCTTATCCCTTCTGTGACTGCAAGGGTAAAAATCAGTCAGAATGTTGATATACTTGCAAAGGTATATCTAGTGCACTTAAAAGTCGAACACTGTCAAACCTTATGTGTAGTAAGTACATTTACAGGTCAAAATGACCACTCTCAACAATACCAGGCAGTGCTTTTACCAGTCAAAAATGGTTGACTCATTTTGAACTTGAGAGTGGTCAAAATGACCACTCTCAAGTAAAAATAGCCCTCTGAGCACATTTGGGTCAACAGAGTGTCGTGGCCGAGCGGACTCAAGTTCTGGTGTTAGCAGCAGAATGTGGGTTCGAAACCCGGCCGTGACACTTGTGTCCTTGAGCAAGACACTTAACCCTTTAACCGCCCCGGTCGCCGTAATGCGACATGAGAACCCCTTTAACATATCGCGGTCTGTGATCTAAATATAGCACCAGATGTGTAACTAAATACTACCAATTGGTGGCGCTATAGTTACTCTACCGTAAAACATGTAATTTACGGTGGCTTTGCATTGGAACATATTGAGTAATTCGCAGTTGAAAAGTTGTGATTTATTTGTGGAAAAATCGCCATTTTGAAGAAAGAAATCACCATTTTGATGAACATGGCTTCTAGGAGATTTCAGGTAAACGAGATACTAGGCCAAGTTATGGCTGATGATGACAGTGGAAGTGACATTTATTCATACAACTTTCCCCATCGATCACGAAAATGGTACAACAGGATTTTCAACGGCCTTTTGAGTATCGCAATTGTAAATTCCCACATAATATATACACAAACAATTAGACGGCCACTTTCCCTGAAGGAGTATACATCAAGGATTTGCATATCATTACTGGATGGTTATGGTATGGAGCCCAGACTAGGCAGGCCTATCACAGGAGAGATACCTCAAAGGCTGGTAGAGAGACATTGGATTGATAAATGTGGAAATGCTCGTCCAGAGTGCAAAGTTTGCAGTGATCGTTCACGCAATGGTGGTCGACGACAGACACAATACAAATGCAGGCAGTGTCAGGTCGGACTGTGCGCATATCCATGCTTTGAAAGATATCACTCACTCAAACATTACAAGCTGTGCCACCTTGACATGGATGACTAACCCGATTTGGTGAGAAAAATAAGGTCATCTGTGTACATGTATTTGCAAAAATTATGCAAATTATATCATTATAATTATGCAGATTATGTGTATGCAAATTGTGACAGTCTTTATCAGAAACTGTTGGTCCTCAACATTTCTATAACTAATTGTATGGATATTCCCAGCATTTTACTACAAGATAAAAATTAGGAAGATTTCCAGCTACAGTATTGTAACTCCGATGTGAACAACTAAAAAAACATATACACCATTATGTTTTTGAATAAATTACCATTTATTATGACATTCTTTTACAAATTATTATAAACAATGTGAATGATTCTAGCATGCTGGGTAAGCATTACACGTTGCACATAACTATAATGCACATTGTAGCCCAATCACCAATAAAAAATACACTTTATAATACATTTTATATAAATCATCTAAAAATCCAAAATGGCCGCCTGTTGTGACGTCACATATGCAAATTAGGTAAAAAAATAATCAAAATAATCTTTAGGTATTACCTAACAAATGTTATGCACACAAAATATGTCTAACTCTAACCATTATTTTACTATGGGCTCCCAAAGTAGACATGTACTTTTTAGTAATTTTAATGAAAATAACTGGGCGGTTAAAGGGTTAACCATAATTGCTTCTCTCCACCCAGGGGTTAAAATGGGTACCTGTGAGGGCAGAGTTGGTTGATTAGCCCTATATAATGGCAGCAATTGAGCTGTATACTCCCCAGGGAGCTGAGATGGTTTCAGGAATGATTTATGAGCAGGGGTAATAATATAATGCGCCTTGAGCACCACTCAGTTGGTGGATACGTGCGCTATATAAGCCAACACATTATTATTATTATTATTATTAACAGTCAAAACAGTCAGTTGACTACTTTTGACCACTAAAGTTCAGGTATAGCAGGTGGGCTAATGCAAAGCTTAAAATCTTATTAAAGGTTATGATTCTTGTAAGAAGATCAAACCTGTACAAACTTCAGCCAATTTGAAGACAGCACCCTTAAAAACAACACGTATATTAAGATTTTTTTGTTTTCCATTTCCATACATAGCGTGTAAAATTCATCGGCTTCTGAAAATTGATTTTGTTTTGTTCTTTTTTTCTGACAATAATTACTCAGGATGATTGAAATCATAACAAACCCTCACAATAAATAAGCTTATAATTAGGTCGGGGCGTGGGGGATAAAACACCTATTCAGCCTGCCAATCAAACCTAATAGGGCTACACCTTTTCATGTTAATTGTTACTATGTCGGTCAAACGCTTTGCTTCCATACAGGTTCTTGACCAAGATTTTCAGGTGGGCGGGGACAATGGCCTAATGTAGATTGGTGTATTAGCAAATGTTGTGACATGCCTTTAATTTTTGGGATTGGTTTTTCTTCTGATGTTGCAGGGCTCCTCCGTGGACGCCGTCCCCGAGAACAAAGCAAACGAGGAGCTGAAGAAAGTCAAAGAGGAACTGCAGACCACAAAGGATAACCTGGACAAGGCCAAAGCAGACCTGACATCCATCAAGAAACAGGCGGAGGGCGTCAACTTGGAGTACGACCGCCTCCTCAAGGAGCATGCTCTATTACAGGTTGGTTATTGGGTCTATCGTTTGTTATTCTCGGTATCTTGGATGCAGGGGTAAAAAGTAAAAAAATCCTGAAAATTTGGTAGCGGGCCTGGGTCTCCCTTTTGCTCTAGAGGACAAAACCCCCTGAAACTCCTGGATGTTTAATTTTGGAAGATTTACAGACTCGCCACATCCCCACAAACAAGAAACTAGGACACAATACAGGCTTCTTCTTTCAAGAAAATTCTGAGGCAAAGGGAGATTTGTATGAAATCAGGAAAAATTCTGAGAAATCACATGCCTTAATATATTTTTCTCCCTATTTTTTGTTTTTCAGAAAACATTGGAGGATGAAAACAACAAGAAAGACATTTGAGTTCTCGGTGTCTATACAATATATTGGTTTGTATCAAGTATTTTACAATGCCCAATATAAATATGGACAGAACAATGAGGGGAGAAAATCCATTGTAACAGAAAGCAGACATTTGGGGTGAAATTAACATACTCAAAATATCTTCAAAGTTTTCAGGTTTAGAAAATCACCAAAGCAGGAAACCATTGGTGATTTATTGATTTTTCGTTAAGAGTGTTAATGTACTGAGCACGCGCATTGTTAAATGTTATTGACCATTTGTCATCTACCAAGTCTGCACTCAAACTTGGACCTTTAATGAATAATGATGTTTATTAAAGCAGCACTGTGCTTAAAAAAAATCACTCAGTTTTTCTATGGCAATCTCAATATACTCAAAATAGCACTTTATAGTAACAGGTGAGATGATCATTTAATCTGATTTCATCGATCGTGTATTACATAATTTCCGAGCAAGAACAGTAAAAAAAGAACATTGACTTCAAAACACAGGCACTTTCAAGAAGTCTTAAGTAGTGTAAATAAAATAAAATAAATTATTGTAACACAGTTCTCCAAACTGAACTTTGGTGTGTGTTGCAATACTTATGGCCATGTGAGTGTAGTATAATTCCTGTGTGAGGAACTAACATAATTATGAAGACTGGTTCATAGTTTAAATGAACGCGAACATGAAGCAAATTGTGACGTAACAAAAATGAGATTTGGACTAATGGGTCGCAGATGTTGAACATATTCTTGCTTTGTTTGGGATGGACAAAGACAAATACAACATGTCGGCCTGTGTTGGCAGTCGCCCTATTTTGTCAATAACTTTGCGTTTGCAGGAAGTATGAACCAGACTCATTCCCATATCATGAGATATCTTCAGATATTCTGGCCTGCCATGCTCTCTCTCCTTTTGTCTTATATGTTTGGGAGAAAAATAATAATCTTTTAAGTATTTTAATACTGAGTTATCAATCAGCGGTGGATAGCAGCAGTACAGCCATCTTGGTCGATAGTTATTGCTATTAGAATTTTAGAATGTTAGCAGTCCCGCATTAAGTTGAATATTTTCAGTGCTTCGCTGTTTCATATTTTCATCGTTAAAAGTAAATGACTTTCAACTGGGATATGATTGACTAAAACGTTATAAATTAACCTTTAGTTTTTTTGTAAAATAACTTATTTGAAGGTAACTTATTTTATTTCCACAAAAAGTACAGATTAAAATAAGGATTCATCTACCAACCAAGATGACTGCCTATTACCTAATATTCAGAAATGCCCAAGAAAGTTGATTGGACGAAACGTCAAGACCGGCTGCCTAGATGCATTATTTGAAAACCGATCAGCAAATATGCCAAAAAAACTGACTGCCATAATAGTAATAATGTGTGGACTTATATAGCCCACGTATCCACCAACTGAGTGGTGCTCATAAGGCTCATAAATCATTCCTGAAACCATCTCAGCTCCCTGGGGAGTATACAGCTCAATTGCTGCCATTACAGCGCATATAGGGCTAATCAACCAACTCTGCCCTCACAGGTACCCATTTAACCCCTGGGTGGAGAGAAGCAATTATGGTTAAGTGTCTTGCTCACGGACACAAGTGTCATGGCCGGGTTTCGAACCCACATTCTGCTGCTAACACCAGAACTTGAATCCGGTAAGCTAGACTGCTCGGCCACGACACTGCTAGCCGTTATTAGGTGCACAATGCAGGATTGAACCAATCAGATCGTAGAAGTTAAGTTGGAACTCGCCCTGTCATGGATTTTTCAGTTTCTTTCTTGCTCTTTTTCAATACTGAAATATTGAAAACGAAATTGAGATGAGAATTTATGAATGGTATAAACTTTGATGTCTCATGGCCACAACCAAGTGGTAAAAAGACTGTAGAACTTTTAATACCTTTTGCATGGAAAATTAGCCTTTAGGCCCAAAATTTTAAAAAGTCTCCGGTCTCCGCACGCATCAGCTAAGACCTGTGCGTCAGCATTTTTAGTTTTCTTTTTATTTGCTATGAAACGATGTCGAAACGATGTCCAATTGCAGCCAAAATTGCTGGATTGATTGGAATTCAGTCATGCTGGGGTAAGGGGTTGAACGTTTGCCCGATTTGTGCGGCCTCTCTTAGCCACCATACTTGGTGTCTGGTAAATTTGGTCTGGTTTCTATAACCGTGTATACCATGTATCATGTATTGCACTGGTTGGCAAAATTGAAGTTGACCTATGACCAGAAACTGGAGACTTTTCTTTAAAATTATATTTATTTTCAATTTATCATATATGTTGTGTTTTGTATTTAATAGTTTGCTTATATAGAATTCACCAGGAGGCTTCTATAGGCAATTGGGCAATTATTAGATGGGCAGGTGCTTTAATTGTTGGTCTTTGAAGATCCGGCCTTCAATCATGATGCAGTCATCTTTTTGGTTTTTATATCTTCCATACAAATATATACGTAACCAGAGTGAGGCTGGTAGGACAAGTAGACTGGTCCCTCTCGTGTATTGAGAATTATTGCTAAAAATAATCCTTCTGCACAGGGAATCAGACAAGGATGAAATATGGCTGTAGCTGGTTTTGAAAACAGTTAACAACATTTTGGTGTTGCAGAATAGCTGCCATCTTTAATTTCAGCAAGGATGACCCTGATTGATATTCCCACCAACACAATAATTAGTTTTATTTTTACAATGAATTTTACGTTGATTAACAGAATATTGTCTGATACCTTATAATTTATTAGTCATTATTTAATCTTTAAGACAGAAAATAGTGGGTATTTTGTAAGGGTAAATGATTTGTCGCATATGCGTACCCAACTCTTTGTTGACTCTGTACAATAGAATAGATGACACTAGTTATTTTCACTTTGAGGAGTGCAAGAGGCAGCGTTGTCACACAAGGGTTTCAATCGGGCCAATTTCATAAAGCTGCCGAGCACAGAAATGTTGTGGGTTCAAATCATGGCTGCGACCTTGGTGCTTGTCCCTGAGCAAGAACACTTAACTATAATTGCTTCTCTTCACCCAAGAGTATAAAATGGGGACCTGTGAGGGCAAGAGATGTTAATTGTGATTGATTAACCTTGTTGCACTACACATTTGGCAGCATACTCCCCTAGGAATGATATAACTGGCCCCCATGACAGGGGTAATAATGTTCATGTGTCAAAAATCCGTAACCAGCCAAATTTTTACATTTGGCATATTGCTCCTGGTAGGTTCTAGTCTAAATTTGCTACGATATATTTTCTACTTATCAGTGTTAAGAAATTGGGCCCAGGATAAAACTATATTATATAGGCTGACAACACCAACATCTTGAGCATTGGTAGGAGGGTTTTGGAAAAGCTTCACGACATTTTCATTGTTTCTCAACAGTGAATATTATCAAATACACCAAGACTTTCACAAACCCGTACATGAGGGCAGATGAACAACCATCTTTGATAGTAACAGCAGATGTGTATGTTGGAAGCTGATACCAACTAGATTCTCAAATAAAACGTCTTCAAATTTGGTATCTAAAATTTTCATTTTGAAATTGTAAAAACCCACTGACAAATATCCACCAATAAGGCTTTGAACGTTGTAGCTTTTCTTCACTCATTGGCAAGGATTTCATGCTTCCTGTGTTGGAGACCTCATGTCCTGCATCACGGATGAGTAACATTGAAGACCATAGCTGGCAAAAGTGGCAAATCTCCTGTTAAAACATAATGAAAATACTATTAAAGGGGGACTGACATCCTTTACTACGCCTTAAGTTAAGGCGTTTTGTAATAAAATATTGTTTTTGAGACCCACCTGTGTCTATTTAATCATTGATTTCTGAGTACAAGTATTTTAAAACAATGTTTGAAGTGTTTGGGGGAAGCTTCATTTGCATAAGATATGTGACGTAAGGTCGGGAAGATCCGATGTGTTTCTGCAGAATGCAGCAACACCACTAAAGATGGTGTTAGCCTTCATCTGTTCCCAAGTGACCCAAAATATCGCCGTATTTGGACGAGCAAAGTTCGACTGACAAGAGTAAAGTGGTCAGGTCCAGCCGAGTTTTGAGCCGAATTTCTCTTCCCGACATTACGTCACGAACAGCTCCTCCATGCAGGGCATTTTTACAATGGTAAAATAACACTCTCAAAACAATAAAAACACAAAACAAAAATTTTATTGATCTTTTAGTGATATAAAAGAATAAAACGATCACATATTTAACTGTTTGATTTAAATCCACGTCAGTCCCCCTTTAAAGCCTCGGCTCACTTGGTAAAAATGCCTTAAGATTCTTACTTAATTTACATCAAATAATGTGTATTTATAAACCTAGAAAGTTTCAGGTCCATTGAACCATCATAACATTTTTTTTTTTTAAATATTCTGCAAATGAAATAAGTTTAGTAGTCAGTACAATTTATAATTTTTAACTCAATAAGACATTTAAAGGTAAGGTATAAGATTATGTGATTACCAGATTATTATATAAAAACCTTACTTGGTGTAAAGTTGGTGAAATTATTCTGTCTGAATTGCTTTCATCTAGGAGGAAAAAAGGAATGGTTTTTCAATTTTACAAAAAGTTGTCCAACTACTTTTTTTTAAATAAATAAAACGGTTTTCTCACAAATTTGGGCACGTTTTTACTGTTAAAAACCAAGCTTTCTGACAACTATTTCTGAGAATTATCTCATTTCAAAGTATTTGTTTTCTTCTCTAAAATGAAATTATCAATGTTCCAATGAAAACAATTTTCGGAAATTGCTGGTAAAACACGGGCTGTAAATCTTTTAAGTTGAATACACGTTAAAATTGAACCTAAAGCATACATGCACATAAATGTAGTTAAATGAAGAAGTTACTAACATTGTTTGTGACTATTTTTCACGCTGAATAAAACTAAACTGCTCTTGAATATTGTACATTTCCAACTCTGCTGTCATGTTTTTGGTCTGGACTTCGATGTAGTAAGTTGGCAACTGTACATTACATATACAAAGCAGAGGGAATTAGGGGCTGATTTTATATCTGTATCTATTTATAGACCAACAATAGAGGGCAGAGAATACAATGCCACCATTTCACCAATATAATATATAGGCACATGTTAACTATTATTACAATTGAGAAACATTGTTACGACGAGCGATCTTGCATATGTTGTCACAGGTCAGTTGGTTTTCAAATAAGCGGGCTTTAGACAGGGATTCAATAACATGATTTATTATGGAAACACTTTTGCTGAAAGGAGGGTAGGTGGCGGGGAAAACAGAACTTCTGGCCAATAAGACGTCCCCAAGACGGGCACCTGACGTATATACAGTCATAGGTAAATAGGAGTGTAATGGGTATATGTGGTAGTATACAAAAACAACATGGTTTCAGTTCAGATTGGTTTGACTACTTCCCAAATTACTTGTAGCTTTGCATGGTGAAAAGGATAAGTAGAGACTGCTTGCGGTGACACCATGTGAAATTCTCAGTTGAGTAGTAATTAGTTCTGAAAAGAACTGGAGGTTACAACTCAATGTTTCAATCAGTACATGTATGCTCTGATCTCCTGAAGACGATCAGAGTATACTGATTGAAACGTCAAGTTGTAACTTCCAGTTCTTTTTAGAACTAATTACTACTCAACTGAGAATTTCACATGGTGTCACCGCAAACGGTCTTTGCTTTCTCAAATTACTCAACAAATTAGAATGAGTGAAGCTGAGAAACTTTGTCAAGGGAAAGTATAATGTTGTCTATCCGCCAGAAATAAATCGTATTGTATTTGTTTTACTCATCCATATTTTTCACATTTCATGCAAAGATCTCAACAATAAACCCTTCCTCGGTAATATGCGCCATGTTTTTGACAGGGCAAAAGTGTTTATTTCGAACACTTGTTGCTGTCTGCGACCCGGTGCTCGAACTTCATGCGCATTCCAAGATCTCAAAGAGCTCAACAATCCACAAGTCTCCGCGTTTCTGGTCTCCGTGTGTCGCCTCAGGTACATCATTCCTAATGTTGGCAAAACTACTTCTTAGACTACTCACTCCATCTAAATCAAGAAACATGGCCCCAAAAAAGTCTCCGGTTTATGGTCTGTGTGCGCATTGCCTCAGACCCGCACATCGGCATTTTAAATTTTGATCCACCACTTTTACACACGCCAAGTTTCCCGCCTTCACAGCCCAACGCATACAGCTCACTGCACTCTCCTACTTCAAGCACAGGCCCAGTTGGAATCCAGCATTCTCCTGACGACGGACAGAGCATACTGTCCGAAACGTTGAGTCAACCGGTTCCTTCGGAACCACACACATACTCAAGAGAGAGATTTACTCATCACATGGTGTCACCGCAAACCTTTCAGTTTATTTATTGATTTTTTGCTATGAAACAATGTCCAATTGCAGCCAAAATTGCTGGATCAATTGGAATTCTGCCGTGCTGTGTTTTAAATATTATTCAGATAAGATGGCGGTCAGTCAGCATGCTCCTTGCTGGACTCTGACAATATGTACTATTTTTGCCATTTGTAGCTTCACATACTGTATGAATTTCATACCAGCTGATGGGGCTTTGACTACTGTTTCTTCTGATGTAAGATATGTACATTCTCAATGTTTCTGGAATGATTCCTGGCCAGTTTTCTTCATGGATTCTCAGTATTTTCAGCCAGAATCTTGCACTGTATCAAGTCATTGCTGCATTCTTCATGTTACTCTTGACCATCCCCATTATGGTCATCCCAGCAGTTGGCATCCTGCTTTCACACTCCTTTGTTCTGAGCAAGCATGGTTTATCTTCACAATGCAACCATCATGGTGGAACTGTGTACAAATACACACACATGCATCCTGCCCCTATTCACGTCTTCAACTTCAAGTTTTTCAACTCCTTGATGCCTGCTATTGTACAACACAATCAAGCCCATGTTCTGACCAAGCACCCTTTTGTGGCTTCTTCAATTCATCATGGCTGTCTATATACAAGTACAAACCAAGACCTCCAAGAAACTGTAAGTTTGGAAATGCCCCAATCAGTTATTATTCCAACTGTGTTGCTTCATTTAACATTGTATTGGATGTCTGTGGTGATATTGAAAGTAATCCTGGTCCATCTACAAAGCTCTTACCATCGTCATCGTCATCTTCCCAGCCTACACAGTGTCGACCAATATCTCAACCATTATCTCAGACTGCTTTGGGATTTTCATCCAAGTCTACTATTAGCGCAGTTCTGTTCAACGCAAGAAGTATCGTCAACAAGTTGCTTCTCTTTCAAACGGAACTAGATGTCTACAAGCTTGACTTAGCTTTTATCACGGAATCCTGGCTGGACAACTCGATACATGATGGAGAACTCACTTCTAACTGTAATTATGCTATTTTTAGAAAAGATCGTAACAGGCATGGTGGGGGTGTATTTGTCACTATTGCTAAACATTTATCTCCGGTTCGTAAATATGAGTTTGAACATGTAGACCTAGAATTAATTATGGTTGATATACATACTCAGGGTTCGTACACTTTTTTACTTAGATAATTCCATGACTTTCCATGACCTTTACAACAAGTATTCCATGACTTTTCCATGACTTTTCGATTCGCGGCCAACATTAACAATGCGAATCTAAGTAGATTCGCATAACACCAGTGTTCTAGCCAGGCATGCCCGATATACGCTATAAAAAATACCGATACGCTATAAATCGGCCGATACGCTATCGATACGCTATAATTTTATTCCATGGTGAAAAAAAAAAATAAATAAATTTCCTTTGTTCAGTTCGAGAACTAATTGTGAACAACAATAATTTGTTGCCAGTGAGGGATTTATTTCATCTTGAAGGAAGCTTTATTGATACATTTTAATTGGCCGGCAACTTTGTTTCTTTTCAAGAGAGAATGTTTTTGATGCACCGCATTTGTAACTATGCGGCCTGCCGCGATTTATTTATAAGCATTCAACGTTAAACGACACTGGTTCCGCTACCACTCTGCTTAGGCAAAAACCAGATGAGCGGAGTACCCGCGTGCCAGGCAGAGTGGGACCCACGCGTGTTTAGTTTATAATAGCTTGTAAACCAGCCAAGAACCAGGTCCCAGAGGTTATTGTCTCTTGGTCTGGGAGTGTAAAACCACAACCTGTCAGTCATTGTCAAGTGAACAATAGCCCCAACTCTTGTCTTGGCTCTAATCCCAAATTGATACATTCAACATTCCAAAGTCGGCAGACATTTCTTTGATGTGTTTTCCTTCCTCCATGATGTGAACTTGTGACCCAGAAATTGTGTCTTTTTGGTTGCCGGTTGTCTTGTTTCTTTTTCTTTTAAAACCAGTTTGCGTTGGGAATAAAACAGTTTTTCTGGGCCCCTGTGCGGGTTTCTTTTTCACACACAAACACGTTTTTTGTTTTGCGTGAATTTTTTTTTGGTTACGTCAATGAAACTAAGACGAGACACCCCCATTTAGCTTATTAGCAGATAAATTGGCGAGTTTTCCGTGGGAATTATAGCCAGGAGGGCGTATTTGGTGTTGCGTCTTTAGAAGTCCACCGAGCCCTCGAAAGAATTCTTCGTCGTATTTACATGTCAACCGAGCATGGAGGAAGGATTCCTTCCCATTATCCGAGTGGCGTGGTACCGAGTAACAATGGGACAATGGTGCACGGTAATTGGTCTATAGAAATCTTAGTACACCGCAGCTTTACAGATTTCAATGGAGACAAAGACAAAGGTGTGGAACAGGTTTACGAGTGCCCCCGCACAACCACCCATGTGAAGCGAGCGCGTTTACACGGCCCCCGCTCTTGAGACGAACAAGTGTTGCACAATAACACGTCAACCGAAGCACGAGCTCTGCCAAAATGGCGTGTTTTCACGTCACCCGAAAGGACAATGGAAGCTTCCACAGCGTGTGGTCACGTCTTCTAGTGCACGTCACTTTACGCACGTGGCTCGTTATCACGTCAACCAGGCATGCATACAAATATTCCCGAGTTTCCTATGGCGTGTTTAGACGCTCTCCGATCCGTGGTGCGAAAAAAAACGCGAACTGGTTTTAATAAGTCTTAAAATTCCATGACTTTCCATGACTTTTAAAGAAGTTCACCCTTTTCCATGACTTTCAAGGCCTGGAAAATGCAAAAGCAAAATTCCCTGACTTTCCAGGTTTTCCATGACCCGTACGAACCCTGATACTAAACATGGTAAAGTGTTATTGGGATGTTTGTACAGGCCTCCGAGTGCCACTGTTAAATTTTTTGAGGATTATCAATCTGTTCTTGAAAATATATTGGCATTTTCCCAACAGTACGTTGCCATTGCTATACTTGGTGATTTCAACATAGATTTTAAGGTGTCAACAAATAACTCCCATATACAATCATCCTCAGTACAACGTCTCCATAATATTTCCGATATTCTCAATTTACAGCAATTAGTTACATTCACCACTCGTGATGGAAATTCACCTACCAATTCTGGCTCAGTTATAGATTTGTTATTTACCAACAGACCTGACTTATTTTCAATCGTTACCCAACATTCTGGTCTTGGTAACAGTGATCATAATGGTGTTTATTTTAACTTGTTAACCTCTCATGATCAAAAAACTATGAATAGGTCTTTTTACCAATATAATAAAGCTGATATAAATACTTTATGTGACACTCTTTGCATGGTGCCTTGGGACACCTGTTTTTCTTCAGACAACATTGATGTGGTATGGGATTATTTTAAAGACCTATTGTTTGCTGCTGTGAAAGATATTGTTCCTATTGCCAAATGTAAAGGTAGAAAGAAACATCCTTGGATTTCTGCAGATATCATTATTTTGTCTAAAAAGAAAAACAAAGCTTACAAAGCAGCTATCCCTAACAAGGCTAATCATAATTTATGGAACAAGTACAAAAAGCTTGGAATGAGGTCAAATATTTAGTTAGACAATCATATTGTAGTTATATCAAGGACATGGCCATGAATTCTCCATCTAATCCTAAAAGGTTCTGGTCGTTTGTTAGTACCCAGCGTCGAAAGAGTACAATTACAAGTTTTCAAACTGAAAATGGCGTTATTAATGATCCGGTCAATATTGCTCAAAATTTCAACCTTATTTTCCAGAGAAACTTTAGTAGTGACTCTAACAATATCATTGATATCTCATGTGATCACACTTTTACTGATTTTCGTCTTTGTAACATTTCCAACTACTCCGGCTGAAATTAAACAACTCCTTTCTGAACTTAACATGCATAAATCTTGTGGTCCTGATGACATATCTCCAATGTTGCTTAAACTAACTTGTGATAGTTTAGCCCAGCCATTAGCTAAACTTTTTAACTTTTCGCTTGCCTCTGGTGTAGTTCCTCATGAATGGAAGCTAGCGAATGTTGTTCCATTATTTAAAACTGGTGATGCTCATGTTATGTCAAACTATAGACCCATCTCACTCTGTTCTGTTGTTGGTAAGATTCTTGAAAGGGTTGTATGTAAACATCTCATTAATCATATGTATAGAGGGGGGATAATCTCACCTACTCAACATGGGTTTTTGCCTAAGCGCTCCTGTGTTACTCAATTGACAACTCTTTATCATAGCTGGGCCAATGCACTTGATGTTCCGAAACCCTCCCGCATTGATGCCATATTTTTAGATTGGTCTAAAGCATTTGATCGTGTGAGTCATCAAGTTCTTTTGAACAAATTACATAAATATGGCGTTTGTGGTTCAATGTTGGACTGGTTTAAGTCTTATCTTACAAATAGGTCTCATCAACGGGTTCAGTTTATGGGATCATCATCTGACTGGGCTGCAGTTCATTCTGGTGTGCCACAGGGATCTATTCTTGGACCTTTACTTTTCAACATTTTTGCTTTTGATCTGCCATTTTGTGTTCAGTCGAATCTTCGTCAATATGCAGATGACACTGTTTTGTATAGAGTTATTAAAACTCCAGATGATGAAGTGACACTCCAGAATGATCTGCAGCACATAAACACCTGGTGTAATTTAAACTGTATGGCTTTAAACCCAAATAAATGTAAGCTAATGACTGTGACCCGTTCTAGAAATCCTGCTAAACCACTGTATAATATTGGTGATTACACTTTGGAAAATGTTGATAACTACAAATACCTTGGTGTTATTATTTCTAGGGACTTGCTGGAAAACCCATATTAGCAATGTTGCTTCAAAAGCCACAAGGCTAAATGGATTTATTGGTAGAGTAGTTAAAACTAGGGACCCTAAAATTCTTATTTCACTTTATCGCTCAATTAGCAGACCCATACTTGAGTATGCAGCCCCGTCTGGTGCCCTGTCCTCACTACCCAGCAAGAAACGCTTGAGAAGGTACAAAGACGTTTCACCCGTTTTTGTTTAGGCCTGCCGAGAAAGGCTTTAATTAATTCCAATAGTGAAATTGTGTATTCTGACAGGTGTGTCAAGTTGGGTCTTCCCTTTTTAAACAATAGAATTCATTTCCTTTCAATTGTGTTTGCTATTAAATGTTTATATAATAAATTTGACATTCCTATTGATCTAATCCATGTTAATCGTAGACATACTGAAGTTATTAAGTTTTCTCATCAAATGGCAAGGTCCAATGCTGCTCATCATTCTCTTTTTTATAGATTCCCTAGATTATGGGAGGTGCTACCAACAGATGTTAAAGAAACAGTTATTTATAGTTTATCTTTATTTGTTAATTCACTTAGAAAACATTTATTAGTCCCTGGCCTAGCAGATGCCCTAACTCAAACTGTGTAGTATTTAAGTTTTTATATTTTTATTATAATATTATTTTTATATCTCAAAGTGTGCCTAAAGCCATTTATCGTTCTTTGTGTGATTCAATGTTTGTTTACTTCCTAAGTGGTAGTATCAGGAGATCAACTCGACAGTAATTTAGTTTACTTTTTTTGTAATCCTACAGGGGTGCTACCTTTGTTTCTGTTTCTGTTAATCTAATGTAAATTTGTGTTTATTTGTTTTTTTCTACCTGTGAAATCAATAAATGAAATGAAATGAAATGAAATGAAATGAAATGAAATGAAATAAATGACTTTTTCACATAGGGGGGTATGAACGTTTGCCCAATTTGTGAGGCCTACCATACTGTATGTATGGGGAATTTGGTCTGGTTCCAATAACCCATATACATGTATCACATATTATTTCACTGGTTGGGAGAAGGAGAAAAAAAAAGAAAAAAAACGCACTTATTTTGAAGCTGACCTAGACCAGAAACTGGAGACATGTTTTTTTGGCCTCAAAACAGACATGTGAAAATTTCATCTTATTACATTGTGTCGTTAATGAGAAAAGAAAAGACACCCAGACTTTTTGTTTAAATTTTGTATGTGGAATTTAGGAACTAGAGTACTCTTTCTTTTATTCGAACTGGAAATTTAGTAGGTAAAATTCATACCATCATCAGCTTTACACTAAGGTTAATGGTAGCCCTTCATATACTATGGTCCTTATTTGAGCTAGGCTAATGGGGGTCGATGTCAACTATGCTATCCCTATTGAGATACACTTTTATCCCAATGAGGATACCAATAAAGGCCCTGAACAGGAAACCCTTGGGTGACAACAACACCTTCTGCCTTCAGTTAAATTTACATTACCAACCCAGTACCTAACCTTTTAAACTTTCAATGAAAATGTTTTTCAATGGACAAAATCAACGCCATCTATTTCATGGATAGTGGTCTTGCATCAATCCCTTCTTACTGTCATATCTTTATTATTCCAATAATCTTAAAGGGACAGTATCGATCAACAGGACATGGAATCGGAGTGCTAATTTTAGTTTAACACCACCACTGAATACCCCACATGATTCATATTACTATTTGCTGCTGCATAAATAAGCCAGTGATTTTTGGTCACTGTGTTCACCTTAAACTCGGACACCAATTCCATGCCCTGTTGAAAGTCAGCTCTGACCGTGACAATGTCCCTTTAAAGGCCCCCAAAACAAACACAAAAGCCATCAATCATCTCAAAACCACAGTGGCCTGTCAAGTGGCTTTTAAAGGTCCATTCCCAAATATTCCCCCAAAGTGGATAGTTTAACAGATAGCCCTTCAGTTGGGCCACCAATTGATTTGTCCAATGATAACCCCATGAGTGGTTTTTACAGCCATCTATTTATTCATCAACGATTTAGTAAAGATCCCTATTGAATGGGCACAAGAGTACACTATCTTGATGAAGATAGTGCAGTGAAGGGCCATTGGTGATTCAGTAGTAATAAATCATGTCAGATATAGGCAAGGACAAAATATATATATGGATAAGCCAGAACTTATCTCTAAATCTACTCCAATGTTGTACATTAATCTCCTTTGTTGACTGTTCCCACGATTCCTTGACATGGTGTACAATGCAGGCGACCGGAAGCCCTAACAAAATTGAGTCTATTCAACTATTTCATGAAGCCCTTAGAGGTGATTCACAGTTCACTAATTAAACAAACCATGTTAACAATTGTGTGACACAGCAGGGGGGGGGGGGGGGTGTACTCCTCATTTCCCACCCCCCAAAAAATAAATAAACAAACAAAACAATAACAAATATAACAAACAAAAAACAACAAACTATATATTTCTGCATCACTTTTATTACAGTATGTCCTTTATAAATGACTTTAAATTATTATTTATTTAAGTTTTTGAACTTCAGTAATGTTCTCTTTAAGAACATCAAGGGCAAGGTTCATGTTTCACAACTACAAGGGACTGTCCCTTTTGCCACTTGTTCCAGTCCAACAGTCAAAATGTGTTGACTTTTTATACCCTTGGATGTTTTTGTTTTCTTTAAATAAGAATGAACCATTGATAGGCACCAATTGTGAGCTTGAAAATGGATTTCTGCCGTTTTTTTTTTTATATACATAATTATTGTGGATCGCAATGTGTCAGTGATTGCATATGCAGTTTAGAGCTGCTAATGTTTCAAAGCAGATGAAAATTCATTTGAGAAGATTCAAAATTGAGAATTTTGGCAGGAAAGGCATTTACTTTCGATGTGATAATAATGTGAGTTTATTTTAAGGCCAAAGAAAAATGTCTCCGGTTTCTGGTCTCCGCGCGCGTCAACATTTTAATTATTTTTTTGCTATGAAACGATTGTCAATTGCAGCCAAAATTGCTGGATCGATTGGAACTCTGCCGTATTTTAAACCACTTTTTCACATAGGGGTAAGAACGTTTGCCCGATTTGTGAGGCCTCTTGTAGCCACCATACTTTGTGTATGGGAAATTTGGTCTCTGCGCTTACATATATCACGTATTTCCACGTTGGCAAAAAATAAATAAATAAATAAAAATGACCAAAAAAAAAAAAAGTGTGTCACCGCACTGATTTTGAAGCCGACCGATGACCAGAAACCAGAGACTTTTTTGAGGGGCCTATTGTATAGATCAGTGATGATGTCAGTGATTACATATGCAATACTGAGCTGCCCATATTTCGAAGCAGATGAAAATTCATTTGAGATGATTCACTTCATGGATGAGAATTTTGGCAAGGAAGGTATTTACTTTCGATTGCACTCATAACGTGAGTTTATTGTAAGGTGTTTTGTTTTCTTACATTGTTATTCAGCATGCTTCTAGAGGAGGTATGCAGTTTCACAATAGTCGTTACAGTCATGAGAAAAGTATGTAAAACCATTCACAATTTTATACAGAAAAGCCCCCAAAACAGTAGCCAGCGGCAATCTTTTGTAAATGTGCAAAGTTTTTTTCTCTGAAATGAGCACTTCAGACTGAATAATTTGTTAGTATGATTGATACCTTAACCCCTGTAAAATTAATCCTCTTAAGTTCCTAAAATCTGGGAGCGAACAGAGGTCACACACGTAACTTTGTGATGTGTTTGACCATTACCATGGTTACATGTGTGACAGCTATAAGGAAATATCACGCACAATATAGAATCACATAAATTAAGTGTTCATATATATACATAACAGCAAAAGAAACGTCACCCCCTAAATTTGGATAAGTCTGAGAACGTGTTTAGCTTATGTGTCCTCGGACGTCATGCATGACAAATTTTGAGGTCAACCAAATTTGCCACATTGTGTTCGTGTTACACTCCATACTCATAATATTCTTCATTAAACAAATTATATTAATTATAAAATGAAAATAATAAATATTTTTAGGGGTGATGTTTCTTTTGCTGTTATGTATATATACACCTCTGTATCACATTGTGTTTATGGGATGCATGGGTCAACTATTGAAAACATTTAACCGAAGATCTTGATTGTAGGCAATACAATATACATTACTCAGATATAACATTTCAAAAACCGAATGATGAACAGTTACCATTTTCAAAAGCATTCAAAGGAGTGGGTCTTGATTTGATTGCCGATGGTTTTGGCTATTTTAAAGAGCACCCCAGACAGTATGAGTTCTTTTACATTTACACTCTGACATTTTGGCCAATAAAAAGTAGCACAAATGCGGTACTGAGAAAATAGAGAAAATAGAGAAAATAATAATAATAATGTATGGACTTATATAGCGCACGTATCCACCAACTAAGTGGTGCTCAAGGCGCATTATATCATTACCCCTGCTCATAAGGCTCATAAATCATTCCTGAAACCATCTCAGCTCCCTGGGGAGTATACAGCTCAATTGCTGCCATTACAGCGCATATAGGGCTAATCAACCAACTCTGCCCTCACAGGCACCCATTTAACCCCTGGGTGGAGAGAAGCAATTATGGTTAAGTGTCTTGCTCAAGGACACAAGTGTCACGGCCGGGAATCGAACCCACATTCTGCTGCTAACACCAGAACTTGAGTCCGGTAAGCTAGACCGCTCGGCCACGACACTCCAAATAGAGAAAAAACAAGCTCAAACTTTCACAGGTTGGTTTCTGCGCATACATGTATCTTTTGGTTTTTATAAGCTATGCATGCATTTACAGCTATTTTACCAAAAGGGCATACTGTCTTTTAGGTAGGGGGAAACCAGTTATTTTCAATCAATATTACACATTACTCATTTTAAATTCCCCAAGTCTTCAGAGCAAAGTGAAGAACCTTTTGAGAAATTTCGTAAGCACAGTGATGCAGCTTTTTTCTATTTGTTCCTGAACAAATTCACATTTTGAGTTGTTGTGGATTTGTACCTTTCTCTGTGATTTGTACAAGGCTTGATTAATAAACAAAATTGGGATTCCCATAGCCCTGTCAAACCCCTCCCAAGTTTACTACCTTATCTGATCGGGCAATGCTCATCCCAACATCTGCCTAACTGTGACTAACCAGTTGATACATCCTTTATTTCATTCATGGAAAGGAAACGGTTTTTTCCAGAAATATTAAACAAATGTTGTGCAATCAATCCAATTTGGCACCTTGGGTCTAATTGAAGACACTATTACTGTAGGAGGACACTATCCATTTTCAAGAAATATACAACCATGTTGCGAAATTCATCAAAGAGAATCCCCCCGAAAAATATGTCTATTGATGCAGAGACTATTGATGTAATACAATAGCTTGCTGTACAATACTGTCTATGAATCAGGGATACAAATAAATCAGGGTGTGCTTTGTCAAAAGTAAAAAATCCTGAAAAATGGGTACAGCGGGCCTGGGTCTCCCTTTGGTCTAGAGGACAAAGCCCCCTGAACCTCCTGTGGGTAGCAGGCCTGGGTCTCCCTTTGGTCTAGAGGACAAAGCCCCCTGAACCTCCTGTGGGTAGCAGGCCTGGGTCTCCCTTTGGTCTAGAGGACAAAGCCCCCCTGAACCTCCTGTGGGTAGCAGGCCTGGGTCTCCCTTTGGTCTAGAGGACAAAGCCCCCCGAACCTCCTGGATGTTTAATTTTGGAGGATTTACAGACTCTCCACATCCCCACAAACAAGAAACTAGAGGTTTGGACGCAATACAGGCTACTTCTTTCTTCCCTTGGTTGGCTACTTCTATTCTTTCAAGAAAAGGGATATTTGTAAAAAATCCTGAAATCAGGAAAAATCCTGAGAAGTCACAGGCCTGAAAAATAAAAATTATAAATTATAAAAGGAAACAAATAACAAAACACTTAAAATGATAAAAGGGGAAAAAACCTAAAAGTTTTAAAGAGTGTCATTAATATTGTGTGTTTTTGCAACTAGTTCAAAGATTAAATGTTACTATGCAATTTGCATACTGCGATACATGGCTTGGTCTAAGTGGTCTAAGGTACTATGAACAATTTGAAGACCAATTTATTTTCCCCTGATCACAGATATCTTGATACACTTAACACTGTATAATAAGCATATCTCCCTAGCCTAAAATCAATTCCAAAGTGCACAACTTGGCCTATTAATAAACAGTATTTATTTCATCATGACGACCACTTTTGTATTGGGAAATGGGAGCATATGCATGTCAGTGAATAGCTAGCAATGTGATGAAGGGATTTTTATCAGCCATAGTTTCTGCACCCTTTAAGCAGAGTTCTCATCTTCCTTCTTAATTCAGGTGGGATGCCACTTGAGTGCTGCATCCATCCATCCTTTGAGGTTTACGGACAAAGGAATGTGAGACTGGGACGTGGCCGGGTCTAGGACACGACGACGACCACCACCTTACGCATTGTACAGAAGATGTGATACTTTGAGAAATGTTACAAGACAAGAAGGAGGATGAATTCTTCATGAGGTAAGCAATTATTCTAGGCATAATACTACTTGAAGACAATGAATACAACAGGGGCCACATGATCTGGCACCAAGTGCTGGGACAAAGCTGCTTAAGCAGTAGATTTTGCTAAGCAACATGAAACAGGTCACCAGTCAAAGTGCACTCATTTTGTGTGAAATATTGGCTGGTAACCAATAAAAACCTTCTAAGGAAATATTTCTGGTAAGCAATTTTTTTCTGCTTAGCAACTCTATGAAATGGCCCCAGATCATTCAAATGTTTGTACATCTACCATGGTTATTGCACGGTTCCCCAATGACATCATAAACACTCCTTGTGCCATTACAACGCATACACAATTCGTGAGAAATAAGACGCATCGACGAACAACCCTATTGGCCAATTTAAAATGATAAAGATATTTACTTTACAATGCAACACCTCCACAACAAACATCATGGGTTCCATACAGAATGTTCACAATCAGTTAACGATTTCCCTTGAATCACAAAATTCACAATTTGCTCAACAAAATTCAAGATTCGCCATTCAAACTAAGCATTACTATACATTCACGCATACACAAATTTATCAGCCTAGAAATTTTGCTTGGCAAACTATTTGAGCTTTTGGTTTCATTGTGTCATTAACAAGAAAATATTTGAAATGCATTCAGATTTTTGTGTTCCATTTATACATTGAATTTTCACCTCATGAAATCAAAAACTCAGTTGGAAGTCTTACGAAAATTATAATAATAATAATAATAATAATAATGTGGACTTATATAGCGCACGTATCCACCAAACTGGTGCTCAAGGCACATTATATTATTACCCCTGCTCATCGGGCTCATAAATCATTCCTGAAACCATCTCAGCTCCCTGGGGAGTATACAGCTCAATTACTGCCATTACAGCGCATATAGGGCTAATCAAACACAACAACCAACTCTGCCCTCACAGGTACCCATTTACCCCTGGGTGGAGAGAAGCAATTATGGTAAAGTGTCTTGCTCAAGGACACAAGCACCCCGGTCGCAGGGATTGGGATTCAAACCCACATTCTGACGACTCAGCCATCAGAACACAAATCCTAAACCGCTCGACCATGGCACTCCACATGATAACATCTCAGACAGAAAGATTTCAAGGGATGTTTGATACCATCATCTAAATAACACAAAATACATTTTATTATGAACTGTTAAGCAAGAGGTCACGGGTTCTAATCCCGTCCTGTGGTGTTTTTTTTTCACAGACACTTGGAAAGCACTGAGCATGCAGTGATTCATACAAATGTAAGGGCAAAATCAAAACAACTATAATCAGTTATGTTTTTCTGAGATTACTAATAGAGCATATTTAAATGCTGTCTCACATTATCCACTGTACGTGCTGACTTAAAGACAATGTGTACTGAACTCAGGGAGAGTTACAATGCAAACTGTGGTGAACTGTAGTAAGAGTTACTTTACCCATGACTTATTTGATGATAGTTTGACTATTCTAATCAATTTTTTTGAACCCGCCTACTGAGCATGGTTGTCCTAAACTTTAGTCAAACACAGCGGGAAACTAATGACAAGTTGGTTAATTGGAGTATTAACCCTAACCCCCTAGGCATTTTTGCAAGAAACCATCCCAAATCCTCCAAAATTCATCAACGTGCAGTAAAAAGTTACCCCAATTGTTGGACTTTGATGGAATAGGTACAGTGGAAAATACAAAGCATCCATGGCTTGGCTATACACAGTCCTGAATCCAACAAAAGCAGCCGGTGGAGTTTGATGGATTTTTTTACACATGGCTACATGTATTCACTGGAATATACTGTGGATCCATCAAAATCAGGCAAAACCAGGGGGAAGAATTTTGGAGGATTTAGGGAAGTTAGGGTTTTAATGTACTGAGAATGCACATTGGCAAATAGTGATCGACTGTCAACTACTAGTTGGCAGTCAAACGAGCCCTCTGCTATCCTGCCTTTTTTCGAACAGTTTCCAAACTTGTCAACAGGGACGGATCCAGAGTCTTGTAAAAAGGGGGAATACACAAAATCATATTTTGTAAATTTACATGATTGGTGATAAAAAAATTCTTGTCAATATTTTTGCTTTTAGGTATGCCAGTAAGAAGCTTGTCAGTGATTTGGGGTTTGTATATGTACTGTTTCTGGAAAGAGCTGGGGCACATTTTCGCGACCCTAACCAGAAACTTTCTGATGTCATTTTCTTGACCAAAAACAAAACGACATGGCTACGCGAAAACACAAACGTAACCAAAAAATTGTTTTCAGTTTGCGACGTGTTCAATCATCAACGTTTCTCAAAATATACGGTGTAATTCAAATTTTTGCAAATTAGAACTTACACAGGAGTGCTAGTAATAAACTTGAAAGATATACTGGTGTACGAACAATCATTTCATCATGTTTTAACAAATAATTAACAAAACTTTTGTTACTTTTTACAATCCGCCATCTTGAAACCAAGCGTAACCGATCACAAACTTCGGTTCACGTTTGGTCAGAACAATGACGTCATCGCAGCACAACCGAACTTGCGAAAACGCTTAACCAATGACTGAAGCTCAAACACGTTTCTGGTTATCCCTAGTTGTGGCTCTATGAACTTCAGTTTGATGACTGTGGATGCCTTTGTTAGTGTTATTGTGAACATAGTAAAGAACGTTGACTTTTGTATCCACTGGCAACCAAATTTTTGTTGGCATAAATTCTATTCACTCTGATTATAATGTTCAATTGTATGTGTTGGCAGTTCTGTATACTTTCTTCTTTGTGCATTGGCAAATACATATTTGTTTGGATAAAAAAAAAAATTCTTCTAATGTACAATTAGGTGTGATGGCAATGTTGCTTAATTAATTTATCCTGTACCCATTTGTTGGGATAAATTATTTATAATTCTTATTTTAAATCCTGTGTGATGGCCATGTTTTTAAATTTAGCCTGTATCTATTGACAACCAAATACTTGTTTTGATAAATTCATTCTTATGTATATTTTAAATCCTGTGTTGGATGGCAATGTTTTTTAATTTAACCATTGAAAACCAAATATTTATTTGGCAATGATGTATAAGGCAAAAAAAGTCTCTAGTTTCTGGTCACAGGTTGGCTTCAAGATAAGTGCAGTGATGTGTTTTTTTTGTGTGTTTTTTTTGCCAAACGGTGAAATATGTGATGCATGTACATGTATACGCGGTTATTGGACCAAATTGTAACAATTGGCATTTGTATATTCATGAAGGTCTTTCCAGTGGATTTCTTAATGCTTACACTGGATGACATCAAACCTATATCCAGACACTGGGTATTCCCCCCAGGTAATAAATGCTATTTCAATCAACAGTTTCAGTACTTACAGTATCAATTATTTACTTGGGGAACCTGCTGCAGTGAACACACTTTGACTTTGCATGTCAGTTTATGAGGCTTACTGTGATTTTCTCCAAGTATGCATCACAACCAGTCATTTGAACATAAGGTAACAGTTTGTATTGTTTGTTTTAGTGGTTGGCTGGTACAAGATAATAGTGTTATCTTAGTGTTATAATAGTGTTATCTTAGTGTTATAATAGTGTTATCTTGTACCATAGTTATGTGTGCATGTACAAATGCTTCTAATCTGGTTGCTAATTGCATGTGATTTAACATGGTTGAAGAATGCCTTCAGTGATGGAATATGACTTGAGTGAAGTAGTTTTTTTTCTTAAATATTCCCTTATTTTACAGCCTGACAGTGAAAAAAGTTTTAAGAAAATTGACAATTAGACTCTAATTGCTGATTGGACACATACATGTACTTCATACTGTTAATTTCATTTTTATTATTTTTTACCAAACATTTGGGCAATTTCAGAATATTGTTACTTTTATTGAGAAATGGTAAACAGATACTTTGAAATGAGATATTTCAAATTAATTTGTCAGAAGCTTGATAATTTAGTGCCCAAATTAATTTATGACAATACATGCACCATAAATTCCCACGACGTATAATCATTTTAGAACACCTTTCCTGAAGTAAAATGGCAATATTTCCATTAATGAAAATAGTGAAAAACATGGGTAATACATACATTGTAAATATTAATATGTAATTGAACATGCAATACTAGAGCGGTTTTTTTCTTCAGATTACTTTCAGAATAATACCAAAATTGATGATTTGGAACTGATAACATGCCCAAATTGATTATTCTTTGATGAACAGGGTGTCCAAATATTTAACTTAACAAAACTTTTGTTTTCATTTCATTAATCTATGTACACATTGTTGTTGTTTCATATCACACAAGTATCATCTGTGTTTACAAGAAGCAGCTCTTAAGAAGACATAACATAATAGTTGCCATTAATAGTTTACACCATGATTACATGGTGTGTGTACATGACAAGTCTCTGTTCACGCCTTCCATAGATTTTAACGGGCAAATCAAACCATAGGTCAACTTTTCTGCTTGTCTCGCTTCATGTAGGGCTGTGCCTCATAACCAAATATTCGATCGATGGTTCGAATATCTGGTTGTTTTTTTCCGGTTCGAATATTCAAAGAAAAAAATTAGTTTTTGTTGAATTTTTTTAAAATTTTTATATTGCCGCTTCCATCATTATGCCCCCTTACCCCCCCCCCCCCAATCATCCTCTCGTCTACATTTGGTCGCCACCTAGCAAGCCCATCCTAGTCCAGGCGACATTATGTTCAGTACATTCTTTGGCCCCACCATATCGTGCTTGCTCGTTTTATCACATGATGCAAATTACAAACGGCGGCCTTCGAATATCGAATATTTGATCAAAATCAAAATATCCGGTTACCAAATTATTCGAAAATGCACAGCCCTAGCTTCATGTGAATAAAGATAATAAATGTGAAAGTTTCAGCTCATTACGTCGTGTTGTACACAAGAAAATTGTGAACATTTATTCAGAAATTTTGTTCTGCAAACACAAATTCGTGACCAAAATTCTGACATACTGCACATATCTGGCGAATAACATTCGACTATTCTTAAAAAAATCACCTCAGACTTCAAGAATCCAAGGGAAGTTTGATACCATCCTTGGCTTTACATCATGTAAGTTTTATGTAAAATGGTGAGAATTTGTGACTTTAGAAAACCTAAGGTGTAGACAGCCTCAAAGGGGAATGTACAGTATTGATAGTTATCTTATTAACCCTCCTACTGATAGACCATTTGAAACCATTCAAAATTTCCGCTTTCAAAAATGCCCATTGGTTTTGTACACACATGGTGATACCGTTTGAACAGTGTTGGTAGCAAGCTTTACTACCATTCAAATGCATAGAGGGTCCATTGATTCACCACTTAGAAGTATCCAAACAAGGTTTTGTATTAGCTGTACTACCATTTGGAAAGATCCACACAAGGTTTTGTATTAGCTGACCTACCATTCAAAATCATTTGGGGGAATACTGTACAGTTATTTCACCATTCAAAACCACAAAAGCGAATGGTTTCAAATGGTGCATCAACTTGTATGAAAAAGGTACCAGAACTAGGAGGGTTAAAACATATATATCCAAAGTTATTATCCGAAAGCTAACTTGATGTGAGGTTGGTAAAGGTACCAATCATACTGGAATATTACTCTCTCTAGAGTGCTCTCATCTCACAGAAAAAGCATGAAGAAATATGAACTTTTTCAAAAAGTGTTACTTTCCCTTTAAAGTTACACAATGCCTAAGTTGTATAGACCTTATCACACTGCAAACCATCTTTGTCAGATTCCCTGTATACCTGATGACAATGATAATGATAAATCTCTTTAGAAAATAAAGGACCAGACTTATTTTCCTTCCAGCCTCGGTTTGGACACATGAATTTGTATGGAAGAAAAACAAGATGGCTACCCCATGATTAGGGTCTGTTGAGTGATTTAAGGTAATATTTGGCACCATTGTTTCACAGAATGAGGTGCACATGGCTAGAAATTGTAAACAATTGAAGCCCCTTTATACTATTGGTTATCTCGGTAAACTTGATCACGGTTATACAAAACAATGCACTTGGTGTGAAGTTGATTATGTTATCAAAAAATCCCCTGAAATATTTCAGTCTTTTTTTAGGTGCTTTTGTTTTAGTAAAATGAGTGAAATAATTTTCGAAATTAATTTTTTTCATCTTAAGATAGAATATCCATTTTGTCATCCGAAGAAAAATATACATGTATAATAATAATAATAATAATGTGGACTTATATAGCACACGTATCCACCAAACTGGTGCTCAAGGCGCATTATATTATTACCCCTGCTCATCAGGCTCATAAATCATTCCTGAAACCATCTCAGCTCCCTGGGGAGTATACAGCTCAATTGCTGCCATTACAGCGCATATAGGGCTAATCAAACACAACAACCAACTCTGCCCTCACAGGTACCCATTTACCCCTAGGTGGAGAGAAGCAATTATGGTAAAGTGTCTTGCTCAAGGACACAAGCACCATGGTCACGGTTGGGATTCGATCCCACATTCTGACGACTCAGTCCGATGCACTAAACCGCTCGACCATGTATCACATTGGAATTTGAATGCATATATTCACTATTTTCTTGACACAATGACAATGAAATAAGCTGAAACTTTCACAAGTTGTTTTCAGAACAATTTACTACTCAAAAGAGAATTTTCACATGGTGTCACCGCAAAGCTACAAATCTTACTTTCACAAGTTGGTTTTTAAACAAAAATGGTGATGCTTATAAAAATATGAATACATGTACATTGACAGACATTTTACAAAACAGTGTATATTATTTTGCCATTTGTTTGTGATATGGCTCAAAGATCACTTTCACATTACTTTTCTTGATCAATATTTTGACTGAGAAAATGAATTTCACAGCCGTGCTGTCAACCAATATTGAAAATAGGACTTGTTTTCGCAAAAGCTTTTCATCTGTGTAAAGGTTGGAATGGTAAGGTTGGAAAGCTTTTCATCTTTCCAACCGTGTGACATTCATCTTATCCTAGGGATTTACTGGTTCACAATTATGTTGCCCAGTCATGCCGAACAAGGCCAATGTGTATCTTTAACATAGGCCTACGTACATCTGTGAGTTTTGTAAGTTATTTTGGCTGAAGGGGTCATTGTCACCCTAATGGTATGCATGCAATCACCCTCTCACAAAAAATAGGATTAGGGTATGTACCACTGGGGAAGACCCTATAGGAAACAATTCCAGTGTTATTTTGCAATAAGTGCTACCAAAAATCATTTTGGCTGAAGGGGTCACTGCCACCCAGGGTACTCCCGGATGGTATGCATGCAATCAGAAAAGTCCTCTAACTAAAATAGGATTGATGTATCATTGGAGAGGTAGTAATGAGGTAGTTATTTTGCAATAAGTGCTACCCCAATGACTGGGCATATATACTTTTGTTTAGTATAAGCCTTCAATGTTTATTTTCTTAAATAAAGTTAATCGTATTGTTGTCAAGCCAACAAGCTAAACCCACTCACTTAGAGGAACTTTAATAATAATAATAATAATAATAATAATAATAATAATAATAATAATAATAATAATAATAATAATAATAATAATAATAATAATAATAATAATAATAATAATAATAATAATAATAATAATAATAATAATAATAATAATAATAATAATAATAATAATAATAATAATAATAATAATAATAATAATAATAATAATAATAATAATAATAATAATAATAATAATAATAATAATAATAATAATAATAATAATAATAATAATAATAATAATAATAATAATAATAATAATAATAATAATAATAATAATAATAATAATAATAATAATAATAATAATAATAATAATAATAATAATAATAATAATAATAATAATAAAGATTTGTAGCGTGCACATATCCACCCTGCTGGGCGCTCAAGGCGCGGAAACAAAGAAAAAACATGAATACAAACAATATACAATGATAGCATAGGGAACAAATTATGTACTGAGATACATGTACCTACAATGCAATTACAAATATACATCATCTTTGAAGAATTGTGACATAAGATGAGTTTTAAGCATTGACTTTGAGGAAATACTGTTACTAAATGCACAAAAGAAAATGTGCAAATGTAATTAGTTGGTATTTTAAACACATGGCCTAGTGACGTAACATGAATTCTAACTAAACCAAAAACGAAAGAAATAGCCAACAAAAACAGAATCAATACACAAACACAAAAATAAACCGTCCTTGACAAAATAGGAAAACAATAGTCCAGGACTTCCTGTGATTGATTCGGGAAAACAAAATGACAAAAAAATAGTGGACATTTCTAAACATAATATCATCCCCAACTTTGAATGTTTACTTGTGGTTATAAATACAAAATACATACACATGGCTTGTACTCAAGAAACATTGACTAAGAACCAAACCAAAACACAAGAAAACAAAAACTAACAAAATCAAGGAAAACATCCAAAACCAAGGAAAACTTTCCGAAACCAAAACAAATTAGAAAACAAAATCAAAACTGGAAAAAAAAATTTAATTAATTTAAAAAAATAGAGCTCAAGTGTTTTCAAACACACGGTGTTCGTGTAGACTTCCGGTTCAATCAAATTATCACCAATGATGTCAATATCATATTTTGCAAAGGTGTATCATCTTTTATAATAACAATATCAATTTCATATTCAAAAGACATCAATTTTGCGTTAGAATGTGTTGAATTTGAACTTCCTGTTTGGACTGGAAGTCAGCAGCGTAGCCAGGACTGGCACAGGGGGGGCCATTGCTTTTCAGTGGGGGGGCCCAGTGGGTATGGGTTTTTTCCCCTTTTCTTTTTCTTTTCTTTTTTGGAACACTATCAGGATTTGTTCGTGGGGGTGGGGGCACCTGGGGGGGGGGGCGGGATGCACTGGAAATTTGATAGTACAGGTACTTTGGTTCAATTTCTGAGATTGGAAAATAATCCCTTTTTAAAACTGCGCTCTGAACGTTGCACATTTTTTGAAAAGATAAGATGTCACGAGTCACTTTATTCACAGAAGTCATATTAAAATTTCCTATGGTTTTTCAGATAACAAATGATTATTTTTCTAAACCTGCCGCCAGAGGGCGCTGACAGGTGATGACATCATCAGTCACATTTTTAAAAAGGTCACATGTCAATAGTAATTTCGTCCACTGAAAGCATGTCCAAATACCATATCATGTACCCTATAAAAGTGCTTCAGAATATTTTTTTCACTTAAACTTTCGACTGGAAGGAGAGGTCAGATTGGGGTCATGTCAGTGTACGAAATGTCACATAATTCAAGATATGTAAGATGTTGCAAAGATTGTGTAAATATCTTTTGTGGTTCATGAGATATGATTTTTTTTAAATATTAAAATTTGATTTAGTGTAATTTGATATTTGATGAGGTCACCATGACGTCACAACTTTACCTGAAACTATATGTGACAACTTTATTGACACCTACATGTTATGGTCTAAGTATGTGTCAAGTTTGAAAGATCTGTGAACTTTGCAACTATGGTTTTTTGTTCGATAAGTTTCGCGAGGAGAAAGAAGAAGTACAAAAAACGAACATGCACAGAAATTTGGTCAGAGACTATACATGAAAGTTAAACTTAAAACACACAAGACCTAAATAAACAGGAAAGTACAGTTCACAGTTAAACATCCGGGTACACTTTAAGTACTATTACTCATTTGGTGTGAATTTTTATGCACACATGGCATAAATATAAAATAATTATGTCAACTCAATAACCTCCCACACAAAGATTCTCTACTTTTTCCTGTTTAGTACTTCCACTATAAAAACAAATTGGACAGTGTGTGAAACATGGCAGTACGGACGACAACTGCACGCTTGCCAGCATTGGTCAGCTTATTTGGTTTGTCAGGCACGGGCAGGCATTTCAGTTGCTATCGGAATTTCTCATCATATTATGTATTTTTTCATGCCTTAGAATTAATATTGTATTTACATTTTATGTAGTAATGCATGTACAGCGCTTTGGGGTCTTGTCAAAGACGGAATGCGCTTTTATAAATGTGATTTCTTCTTATTATTATTATGGATGCAGGACACACAAACAGAAGGTTGTAGGTTCACATCTCGACAGGTATACCTTACGTGTATCTTGCCTCAGGATTTCACTTAAATGGTTCATACTTCACGTGGCCACGAATCAAATTGTGCAAAAGTATGCACTACAAACAACATTTTAACTGTGACATAAAATATTTGCTTCGATTGATGTTAATGTTAAATGTATAGCATTGGTAATATTGGCAAAACTGTTTCCTAGTAGAAGTATCCTTACTTCCTTTGAATCAAGATAAACATTAAACAGCCAACCTATGAAGGTTTTAGCTAAATCGGTCCGCACGTTTAGGAATCAGTGCATAGTCTGAACTTCAAACGAAAAGTTACGGACAATAATTTCACATAAAAATGATGAAAATGATACATCTCATTCAGCACTATTTTTTTTATAGGGAATATTGAAATTCCCCTGAAGATGATCAGAACATACTGATTGAAACGTTGAGTTATAACCACCATAGTATTAGCCAGAGGGGTGTCTGGGTGTCTTTTGGACACCCTGTTTCAATTTTGGACACCCTATTTTTATCTGTCATTTACATGTGAATGTATTGCAAGTGAACAATTTGTAACTTCCAAAAAATTGGACCCCCTAATTCTAAATCCTGGCTAACCCCTTGGTAACCACCAGTTCTTTTCAGAACTAATTACCACTCAATAGATAATTTCACAAGGTGGCAACGCAAACAGTCGTTACATAAAGGGGCAGTATCGTCACGATCAGAGCAGACTTTCAACAGGGCATACAATCGGTGTCCTAGTTTAAGATGAACACAGTGACTGAAAATTACTGACTCATTTATGCAGCAGCAATGATAATATGACCTTATCGTGTGGGTATTATTTTCAGTCACCGAGGTAATCCAAAACTAGCACTCCGATTCCATGCCCTGTTGATCGTGATGATATTGTCCCTTTAATATTGAGACTACCATCAGTTTTATACCAAGTAAGTTTTACATTTTAATTGACAATTTATTTTGGTTATTTTGGAATTACTAACACTATACCTTACATATATATGTACCTTTAATAACCCTAACTCCCTGAGCATTTTTACTAGAAACCTTCCTCAACCTATCAAATCCCAACACCATGGTTGACTGTTGCTGGTTTACAGTACTCAACCCATCAAACTCCAACAGTCCACTTGCCATAACAGCACTCAACCCGTCAAACTCCAACAGGCCCTTAGCTGTTGGATTTTGATTGAGTGGGGACACATGGCCCAAAGTAAAGTTTGAACACTGGAGTCACACAGTACTCGACCCATCATAATCCAACAATTGTTTTATGCTAAAACAACTTAACTATACAAAAACTAAAACACCCTATGGAATAAATGGTAGGTTCTAGTTGTATGATGTTAGACACAATGCCAAGCATACCCAAGTACAATATTTGCCTTTATCAGTTGTTTATTACAGCAGGTTGCATACACACACTCTCTCCACTCAAAGTCTAACAATGTTGCATGCTAGTAGAACCACAGTCCTCACTCAATCAAAATCCAACACTGTTACTGCACACATACAGTACTCATCCAGCCATATTCCAACACTTTACACATGCCATATCAGAAGTACACAGTACTCAACCCATCAAACTCCAACAATCCCTGGTGTTGGAGTTTGGCGATCGTTAGGGTTAAGTAGGGATATGGCTTCATATTTGCTTTGTAATACATAATTATTATTGAGTTCAATTGTTTAAAGGGACAGTATCATCACGATCAGAGCAGACTTTCAACAGGGCATGGAATCCGTGCCCTAGTTTAAGATGAACACAGTGACTGGCTCATTACTGGCTCATTTACGCATCATCAACATTGATGTGACCTTATCTTGTGGAATATTATATCCAGTCACCGAGTTAATCTAAAACTAGCACTCCGATTCCATGCCCTGTTGATCGTGACGATATTGCCCCTTTAATAATTACCACAGACGTTCAGCAGATGTTCATACGAGAGACTGGGCAGTTGGACAGCTTAGCATTGACGCTTCTAAGGATCTTTCTAAGTCGTTGTGTTCGTCAAAACTGTACCAAGTATACATCAGATAACGAATCATTCAATTCTGTGACTTGCAGGGGTCATCACCTCCTCCCCATCATAAGACCTCGACATCCCGACAACGACCACCTGGAGCACCGCAAGAGGCAAGACACGTCCGAGTCATGCTAGCACACCTCGAACCGTCCGTCACAAGTCTCCTCATGCGGTTCAGTGTGTTTATGTTTCTGTTGACTCTGAGCGCTGTGGCGATACAACCGACGAGTGATAGCCAACACAGCCGCAATAGCGAACAATGTGTGCTTACTAAACATAGAAAGGTAGGAATACCGAGTTGACGACATTTAGTGTAGTGTACGGATATTGGTTCCAAAGAGAATAAAGCTGTTTAACCCTCCTACTATAGCTGCACTTTAGTGGCAAGTAGCTATAGAGGTCAAAATCAGTCAACTGTCTGTTTTAACTGTCTGTTTTGACTGTTGACCCAATTGTGCACACAGGGGCATTTTTGACTGGTTTTTACTGTCATTTTGACCACCCTGAACAATGCCAGACAATGCTTTTACCAGTCAAAAACAGTTGACTCATTTTGACCTGTAAATGTACTTACTGCACGTAAGGTTTGAACAGTGATTGACTTTTAAGTGCACTAGATATACCTTGGCAAGTATATCAACATTTTGACTGATTTTGACCCTTGTAGTAGTAGGAGGGTAAATGTACTTACTACACAGTAAGGTTTGACAGTGTTTGACTTTTAAGTGCACTAGATATACCTTGGCAAGTATATCAACATTTTGACTGATTTTGACCCTTGTAGTAGTAGGAGGGTAAATGTACTTACTACACAGTAAGGTTTGACAGTGTTTGACTTTTAAGTGCACTAGATATACCTTGGCAAGTATATCAACATTTTGACTGATTTTGACCATTGTAGTAGCAGGAGGGTTAATCGATTTGTTAAGTACTACAGTGTACATGCGTCATCCATTATAGCGAAATTAAAGTGACAATATCACATGGTGTCACCGCAATTAGTCTTACTTATCCTCCTCACCATGCAAAGCTACAAGTTTTGACAATATCATCTCGATCAACAGGGCTGGAATCAGAGTGCTAGTTTAAGATTAACGCAGTGACTGAAAATAATACCCCCACATGATAAGGCCATACTACCGTTGCTGCTGCATAAATGAGCCAGTAATTTTCAGTCACTGTGTTTTCATCTTAAAATTTGACACCGATTACATGCCCTGTTGAAAGTCTGTATCGTGATGATAGTGTCCCTTTAACCAAACAGTAGTATGGATGGGAAAATGACTTACTGTCATAAAAAACAATTCACAAAAGAAGCTTTGCATAGCGTTGTAAAGGGATTGTAGCTACATCATTGGCGGATCCAGGGGGGGGGGCTAAGAGGGCTGTAGCCCCCTAAAATCGTTTTTAAAAAAATTAAAAAAATTAAAAAAAATTAAAATTAAAAAAAGAGAGAAAAAGCGAGAGAGGGGGCGGGGAGGGGAGAACAGAACGCACTCCCATTCCCACAGTGTGCGCGATAAACAGGTGACCTACTTAGTACTGTACTAACCGTTGCACGTAGGAAGTGGCAGCACCCTTTGTAGTGCTGAAAAATAATTGTTTTTGATTCTCAGCCCCCCCCCTAAAAAATGTTCTGGATCCGCCCATGTACATGTATATGCCACCCACTCAGTTTACATCATGGGTGATCTTCTCATAATCAAGGTCAGGGCCTTGTTGTAGTGCTTAGTAATGGAACATGATTTATAATAATCGTCTGATATCACAAATAATTATTATAATAACAATGAGTACTTATATATGTGTATGTATACTCAAGCCATTTCGATTACCGATACCTGCTCAACAGGCCCCATAAATCATTATTATCCCTGCTCATCAGCCCTCATAAATCATTCCTGAAAGCATCTCAGCTCCCTGGCACAGATTATACTACTCAATTTCTGCCAAAATAAAATACGGTTTAATCAACAACCAAATCTGCCCTCACAGGTACCCATTTACACCTGGGTGAAGAGAAGCAATTATCTTGTTCAAAGACACAAAGCACCTTGGTTGCGGCCAGGATTCAAATGTCTTACACAACTTAACGGTATCACATGCGCATTGCAATTTATTACCCCTGGTCTTTGGGCCGTAGTCATTCCTTAATAAACTTTCTCATCAGTTCCCTGGGTGTAACACCCTGAGCTGCCATTGTGCTTAGTGGCTATGTGAAAACGACATCCACCTCTACCCTAAGAGGTACATGTACGTGTACCCATTTACTCCTGGGTGGAGAAAAGCAAGGCTCCCTGGGTGTAGCACCCTGAGCTGCCATTGTGCTCATTGGCTAAGTGAAAACGACATCCACCTCTACCCTAAGAGGTACCCATTTACGCCTGGGTGGAGACAAACTACGCTCAAGGACACAAATCAACAGAATCTACCAGTTGGTGCTCATCAATGCAATTACTTCTCCTTTTTTTAATCTTTTTTTTATGAATAAGACGTTCCCAGGGTGTGACTCTGGAAACTGGACAAAACACGAAAACAAGGTTCGGATGTGCTGCCATCCACCACAAGCCCTCCACACTGGGTGCATGCATCCACAGAGTAAGTTGCTTCACTAAAACAATAACGCCCTTGTTTAGAGATGTATCGGCTACTGTTGCTGCACTCTCCGGTACGGCTATCCAACATTGACTAGTATGCTCGTACACATTTAGCACCTGCCACACCACCCTGCTGAGAAGTCACCTTCGCATAATTGGTCATGCGCTGTGGAGACCTGAGGTGCCTCTGGCTGTCTTCTCGAACCCACAAAACCAACCATCAGAAGCCTTCCGACAGGGCGGAGGCCTGCACCGCACCTACATTTCACAGATCATAGACGACCTTAACGCCATCGGCCTTAAACACGATCAGGCTGTTCGTGCTGCCCAAAATCGAGCTGGATGGCAGAGACAAATTTCAAGCATTGAAATAACCTTTGGTCACAATGTCTCGCGTCGCAGGAGAGTACGGCTCAAGTAGCATCAACTAGTATCGCCCACTTTTTTTGGTGCTATTTTACAAGAAAGGTCCAGAAACTGCTGTTTTCATCAAAACTTTAATAATTCCCTTTTAGAAAAGAAACCAATAATTTGATAATAATTGTCAGAAGTTTGGTTTACCAGTAATTAAGTGCTCAAATTAATTTCTAATGGAGCTCACTGTCAATTCATTTTGAGACATATTTACCACAGTGTTTTTATTCCTAAAAGTACCGATTGAATTTCCCACTTCCTTGTTTTTGTTTTTCTTTTCCAGTACAGCAATTTAACTACTCGAGAGTAGGCGATTTGTTTCAGTGTAATGACGTCAGAAGCTTGAAACATTTCCACATCAATGGTGTTCAGCACCTGCTTGTAACAGACAGAGACCAAGGTACAGTCACATTCAAAAATTTATAGAAAGCGAAAGTGGCATGATGAGATCAGCATGTGCCAGTGGCGATTTTTGGACAACAGAAGGTGCAACCTTCCTTAACCCTAACCGGCTTCCCAAATCCTCAAAAATCATCTTTGCTAAAGTGAAGGATTTTGAAGGATTGAGGTTAAAATGCCACATGCTCTTTGCTAAAGTGAAGAATTTTGGAGGATTGAGGTTATTTGGCATACTTGCCTTTCCATGGTACATGTACATGTACATCCATGTTTGTTGTAGTGATTGCAAGGTCAGTGCTTGGGTCAGTGGACAATGTTTATTGCTCCATGCATGCAGGGAGGGTCCTTGGCCATGTACATGTATCACAGATTAGAAACACATGTGTGCATACATGTCATGTGCTTGCTTTACTACTGAAGGATTTTGGAGGATTCAGGTTATGTGTAAGCAAGTGGGCCTAGGGAGTTAGGGTTAAAGCATGTCCCCAAAAAACTAACTGCTAAATTTAAATCCTCAACACCCTTTTGTGCATCATATTTGGGTTGGTTTGTGATCTTCTGTTGATTTTTCTTGCCAAAATATATATATATATTTTTTTAATTTGACATCCCAAGCAGAATTTTCCTAGACAGGTAACTTTTTTTTCAAGACCAAGACCAAATACAACCAAAACATTTGAGTGTCTTTCTTATATCATTGTTAAGGGAGAACAACAAGACAACCGGATCTTGTTGGTTATAGAGTGCTCTAGACTGATGCCTTTTATCACCTGGACTCAGTCCAGCGCTCCAGTGGGTATTTGGAGTCCTGCAGAAGGAGATAAGGGGTGGGGGCAGGAGACGATGTAGATCTCCCACCGCATGCAAACTAATGACATCCATACATTGTTGGCAGGGACAAATTGTATGGTATTTGGAAGGAGAGGGTTGAGATGGTCGAACGCAGCAGTGAGCATTTCCTGTCTGTATCTAAAATGACTTTATTTAATCATTCAAGCAGCCGACTATACGGACAGTAAAGTGGCCCTGCGGAATACCCCCAACTCATGCAGCGCTGCATTTCACCACTCTAGGGCTACAATGGGCATGATGCGCAAGGTTAGTTAATAATACGATTCTAATACACTTCTCGCCAGGTTTGGTGACCGTGGCTAGATGGGACGAGGACACAAAGGTAGCTGAAGTCATCCAAACGTTGAATATCTCCGATGCATACAGTGCCGATGTGATATCCAATAGAGGACGGATGCTTCTAGTAGTTGCCGTTTTTGCTTTTGAACCGTGTGAATCATGTACAGAAAACAAGAGCTATGCGTATCGTTGGAACCATACCACCAGACAGTTTGAGGAGAACGATCCGCAGTTCCTACCGTCGACCCGTTTCATACACGTGTTTACCGAGAGATATCTCAACAAAAGCACATCTATTGTTGTGTTTGCTCACTGCGGCTGCAGGACAAAAGTGTACTACTGGAACACCGCATTGGATAAGTTAATGAAAGTCAAAAGGACCAATTTTAAAAATGTACCAAACCGGGAACAAATGATTGTTGCATCTGTGCGGTATCAGCGGACACAGTTCATTTTCTTAGCACCAATGAATCCAGAGAATAAAAAAAAAACAGTCAGAGTTTTCAAATGGTCGCAAAGCAGGGGAATGATTCCTTTAGGGAATATCGACACTCACGTGAAAGGTGAAAAAGGGCTGAGTGCTATTGAGTACAAGAATAAAGCCTTTCTGTGCACTCTATCAAAAACCAACACTCCGACGAAAGCTACAATCTTCAATTTTGTGCCAGGCCGAGAGATGCTAGACGAGGTTAGGTATATAGAGAGCCCATACGGAATTTCTTCATGCAAATTCTTCATCCATTCACATGACCATGAGCTTTACGTGGCCATTGGACTCATTAACAGCATGAAACTGATGCGATACAGCCCTGATACAAGGGACTTTCTTGACGCTGGGGAATTGTATGGGGTCCCCCGTGCCATTGACCTGGTGTCTTTCCAAAGTGAGGATGATACCTATATAGTGACTGCAGAACATTTAGGTGAATGCCCTACCTACAAACGTGTACATGTAAATCGCTGATTCATAGGCACAACACGATGATTTCTATGTATATATTTACTGTGAGCCAAAGTACTATAAAAGACCACGGAATCGGGTAAAATGTCCTAGTGTGCATACATTCTTTACACAAGAATAAAACATGTTTTGCCGAATTCCAACTATGGAGTGCCATATGGTCGAGCGGTTTAGTGCATCAGATTTGCGTTCTGATGGCCGAGTCATCAGAATGTGGGTTCAAATCCTAACCGCGACCATGGTGCTTGTGTCCTTAAGCAAGACACTTTACCATAATTGCTTCTCTCCACCCAGGGGTAAATGGGTACCTGTGAGGGCAGAGTTGGTTGTTGTGTTTGATTAGCCCTATATGCGCTGTAATGGCAGCAATTGAGCTGTATACTCCCCAGGGAGCTGAGATGGTTTCAGGAATGATTTATGAGCCTGATGAGCAGGGGTAATAATATAATGCTCCTTGAGCACCAGTTTGGTGGATACGTGCGCTATTATAAGTCCACATTATTATTATTATTATTAGAGCTTACATGACTGACAAATTGGTGAAAATTCATACTCAATTAACGCTATAGGTTCACAATTGCTGTACTGGGGTCAAATTCATAGAGCTACTCAGCAGAATAGTTTTGCTAAGCAGTTATAAAACAGACTCGCATCCAAAATACATACCTTTTTGTGAAAGTATGGCTGGTAACCAAAGAAATCTGCTAATCAAAACATTTTGGTACATAGTATTAACCAGCAATACCTTTGGGTGTCTTTTGGACGCCCACTTTGCTAAATGGACACCCAGTTTTATTTTACAATACACATGCAAAAGTACTGTAAGTTAAAGTTGTGGACACCCTGTTTTTCAAAGAATAACAAATTTTAGACACCCTATCTCCAAATCCTGGCTCATACTCTGTTCTGGTAAGCAATGTTTTCTGCTTGGCAGCTCTATATGAAATTGGCCCCTGGACTTGAATCAGAATTGATTTACTGGTGACTATTCACCGACTTTTATCATGATGTGACCATCTATGTCAGGTTCCTTAAACATGATTATGAGGCTCTAAATCAATGCAAACAAGGGACCCGACTATTTTCCCTTCCAACCTTGGTACGGTCAAAACAATAAAAGGTCTAAATACAGAGGCCAATTTTATAGAGCTGCTTTAGCAGATAAAATTGCTTACCAGAAACATTTGCTTAGTAGATTTCTTTGGTTACCAGCCAAACTTTCATACAAAATGTATGCATTTTGGCTGGTAGTCTGTTTTATATTGCTTAGCAAAAATATTTGCTTAGCAAAATTCTCTGCATGCATTCTGATGGCGTGTCGTGGCCGAGCGGTTAAGAGCACCGGACTCAAGCTCTGGTGTTTCTGATCAGCAGAGTGTGGGTTCGAGTCCCGGTCGTGACACTTGTGTCCTTAAGCAAGACACTTAACCATTATTGCTTCGTCCTTCAGATGGGACGTAAAGCCGTAGGTCCCGTGTGTTGTATTAAAAACTATCAACGCACGTAAAAAGAACCCAGTACACTTATCGCTAAGAGAAGGGGTTTTCCCCCGGTGTTTCTGGCAGGCCCGTATGTATGCCAATATATACCGTTAAAGTTAGCGACATGCGGACTAGATTCGCCCTGCTGACTACAACTTCAGAAGGTTCAGAAAGTTCTGTATGAATGTTTGGTTGGTAACCAAAGAAATCCGCTAAGCAAATGTTTCTGGTAAGCGATTTTATCTGCTAAGCAGCTCTATGAAATTGGTCCCTAGTAACAAACATGCTCATTTTGTTCTTTAGTTTAATGTAACATTCCATAATTCCATGCAAAAACTGCCCAGTGGAAGATTCATGGTTGAAAGGCGATGCTAAAATTGTGTAAATTCATTCACAATTTCCGACAAGGAACACCATAGAATATAGGTTCATACATTGTATTTAATACATGCTAATTACTACATATTAATTTGGAACAAAAGATGAATATTTATTTTTGAGAAAATATTTAAAATAATGTACATTTACATAAATTCTAGAAGAAACTCAAAGAATAATCAGTATTTCCGTGTCCCTGTTCGAGACAGAAAGGGTAAACTATACACCTGAAATAAAACAAAATTTCTCCTGATTGACTGTGCATCCATCACTCACATAAATTCAAGTATTCTTGCAGGTACCGGGGTAATAACTTGAACATTTTTGCCTCTATTGTTGTTTCGTTTTAATCCCCTTGAAACCACGGGTCAATTTATTTAAAGCAGCTAAGCTGAAAATGGTGCCAAGCAGAAATAGTACGCTTAGAACTTTTTCTTGGTTACCATGCCAAACTTCCACACTAAAAGTGAATAATTTGGCTGGTTGTCTTACAAGCCCCCCCACCCCCCAAAGTCTCCGGTTTCTGGTCATCGACTTCAAAATTGGTGCGGTGATGTGCTTTTTTATTATTTTTTTTAGGTAGGGGTAATCTTTTTTTTCCCAACCAGTGAAATATGTGATACATGTATATGACATAAAACACAATAAAGGGGGCCACTTTGCATCCGTCACGTTAGCAGTTTTTCCAATGGTTGTTATTTATTTTTAAGTACCCGAAAACCGACCAAAAAGTGTTTCAACATGTGAATGGACATGCAGGCTTATACGAGAACTAATTTGAGTTGATTTATTTTATTTTTTTATTTTTTTATTTATTTTTTCATCCTCAAATTTCCATAAAAATTGGACGGAAAAAGTTACCTCACTTTTCCATCCATTTGTTGATGGAAATTTTAGGGTAATTAAAAAAAATAATAGTAATAATCAACTCAAATTATCTTTAGGATAAGCATGCATGTCTATTCAAATGTTGAAATTCTTTTTGGGTGGTTTCAGATATTAAAAAAAAAATTACAACCATTAGAAAAACTGCTAACGTGACGGTAGGAAAGTGGCCCCCTTTATTGTGTTTTATGTCGTATGCGTTTATTGAAACCAGACCACATTTCCTATTTTACAGAAAGTATGGTGACAAAGAGAGGCATCACAAATTGGCGCCTAAGTTCATACTTGTACGTGAAAAAGTTTGAAACACAGCGCGGCAGAATTCCATTAGATCCAGCAATGTTGGCTGCAATTGGACATTATTTCATAACAACAAAAAAAACGAACTAAAAATGCTGACACGTGTGTCTGAGGCGACATGCGCACAGACCAAAAACGGGAAACCTTCTTTTGGACTAAAAAAAACCAAATAATATTTGTTGGGCAAAATTCAGTGCTAAGCAACTTCATGGGAGTTGCAAATAGTACTCTCATCCTGCAGAATGTGTAATTTTTTTTTAAAACAATAACAGGCAAATTACAATTTTGGCAGTAATATTTGTATGTGCATTTAATGCTAATTTTGTATTTTAAATTGTAAAAAAAAATGTGAATTTTGGGCAGCATTTTGCTATGCGACACAAGTGAAATCCAACACTGGCGGTGAACTTTTTGTTTTTGTTTAATATTAATGCACAGACTGATTTTTAAGCTTTATTATTCAATTTTTTTTCCTACCATGATTACGTGTATCCTTACTTTGTTTAAATTAGTTGTGTTTGGATAAACGATTTGTACTTTTAAACAACATTTAGCATTAGAAACAACTGTGTACATATGTACACCATTGTAAATTGAACACAAAAAATATATTTTACACAGAGAGTTGCCTTTAAAATGTTTTATATTTGTACTGTGTAGATATACATGTGATGTTATTTTGTATGTTTGCCTCTATGCTATTCATATCTTAAATATGTATATTAGGCCAAACAAAATAAATGTTGTTTCCAGTAACATGTCCACAAAAATGATGGGTAGGTGGGTAGGGAATTTTGTATTAATTTTATTTTTTTAATTTTTTTATTTTTTTTATGCATGCATATGCAATACATGCTTGTTCATGTGCACGTACATGTGCAATGTTTTACAAAATAATAATAAAAAATCCTGAAAAAAAACATTTAAAACTAGACGGAAGTGTTTGTTATATTACAAACACATAGGTGTTTTGTCAGGGCAGTGATGATGACGTCAGAATGTTTTTAAAATAAACTTTGCATTATTATTTTTTTAATATTAAACTTTGACTTCCGGTTTAGACAGGAAGTAAAGGTCAAATTGGGGTCATGTTTTTGTAAATATTTTTGACAGTTAACAATCTGTACAATAGTGCAAAAACTGTTAATTTACCTCTTGTGGTTGTTGAGATATGATTTTTTTAAATATTAAACTTTGACTTCCGGTTTGGACAGGAAGTAAGGTCAAATTGGGGTCACCTTTGTGTAAATATTTTTTGACAATTAACGATCTGTACAATGGTACAGAAATTGTGAATTTACCTCTTGTGGTTGTTGAGATATGATTTTTTAAGTATTAAACTTTGACTTCCGGTTTGGACAGGAAGTAAGGTCAAATTGGGGTCACCTTTTTGTAAATATTTTTTGACAATTAACAATCTATACAATGGTGCAAAAAATGTCAATTTACCTCTTGTGGTTGTTGAGATATGATTTTTTTAAATATTAAACTTTGACTTCCGGTTTGGACAGGAAGTAAGGTCAAATTGGGGTCACTCACAACTTGTGTTTCATCTACTTGTTAAGTTTCAAGTACATGTGAAGTTTGCAAGTATGTGTTTGTTACCGGACAGTCATTGGGGAGAAGATGAAGAAGTAAAAAAATAAAATAAAAACCGTACAAAAACAATAGGTGTTTCGGGCACATGCCCGAACACCTAAAAAGAAATTCCTGCCTTTCATGAATATTACTGGGTCGGTCAGGTTACTGGAAACACAACATTTTTTGAGGGGCCATAACTGTTCACAATTTCTTGTTTTACTGGCTATTTTCAATAGATTTCTTCCATTCCATTTTTCCATCCTAGTGTTTTCCTGTGTACAGGGTGTCCAAAAGAAGTAAATCACAAATTGTTGTTGCTACATTACTCAAATGTGACACACTTTTCCACATTTAATTTGCCAGAAATATGATGCCCAGCTATTTTCTCTGAAAATTTCATTCGATTTTGTTCACTGGTTTGGAAAACAAAGTGCAAGGCTTGTGCTATTTGCGCAGTTCCATGTTTGACAAACCATGATTACTAATGACACATTGTGATTAGATTCAAACCATTATCCTGTTGATAAGTCGATATGTAATACGAATGTGCATTGGTAGTACGCTCATTCTTTCGCTACTTCCGGTTCCAATACCGTAGTGTGTAATTTAACCTAAATTCCTTGATTTTAACGTTCAAATGCATTTTTTTTCGGCAGAAATTTACTTTGTTAATGAGATTTTTTTGAGTCATTACAACACACATGTTAAAGGCAAGCCCCAAGCTTTCTAATGTACTGTGTAAATCCTGAAATAAAAGGGTGATCAATGCATTTCCAATGGGCTTCTGATGATCGCTGGATGCCAACACATACAAAATGGGGATGGTTTATGTTGGAATTACATCACACTTATCACCAGGATACACTACTGGAATTTTTGAAAAGCATTAGATGATCACAGATTTAGATTGGTGAAATTCTTGCGTCGGGAGATAATTGATTTAATTTTGCCCTACACCGACATGTGTATAGCACTGCATGCTCAGTGCTTTCCAAGTGTCTGTGAAAAAACTACACAGGCGACTCGGGTGGGATTCGAACCCACGACCTCCTGCTTACTAGTGCAGACGTCTTAACTTCTCGACCACCGAGAAATTAAATCAATTGTTTATCTCCTGAAGCAAGAATTTCACCAATCTATATATATCGCGGAACCTGCTGCTATATAGGATTCTAGCCGGCCAATTGTCATCGGGCAAGCTCGGTGGTCGTGAGGTTAAGACGTCTGCACTAGTAAGCAGGAGGTCGTGGGTTCGAATCCCGCCCGAGTCGCCTGTGAAATTTTTTCCACAGACACTCGGAAAGCACAGAGTATACAGTGCTATACACATCACAGATTTACATAAAACTTACTTGGCGTAAAGTCGATGATGATTTCAAACATCCCTTGAAATATTTTTGACTCGGGTGTTATCATTTTAGTGAAATTAATCAAATTATTTGCAAATGAATTTTGTATAAGAATATGTAAATCTTTTCGTTCTTGGGAGGTATGGATGCATTTACAGACATTTTACCAAAAGTGAATACTGGCTTTAACAGTTTTTTGTTTAATTACCAGACAACCAAATCCAACCTATTCCAGAAAATACTTGTGCATCATGTTTATTACAAAATAAATTGAAATAATGTTGTAGATTTTAAATTTAATTGGAGGGGGGGGGGGGCACCCTGTATTGTATAATGTTGAACATTTTGATGTGATTGATGTAAATAAATTTGATTTGAACTAAATAAAATTGCTATTTTCCTTGAAGAAAGAAAGTAAATTACTTTTAAGTAAGTCTTTTCACAAAATAATTGACCAAAATTCATTTCAAATAACTGCTTCTGTCAATTAGTTTTTTTGAAATGATAAAATAATTTACTGCTATTCTAGTTTCTTCTAGATAAACAGCGAAAAACACAAACAATTGTAGATCTTTAAGAGCAGCTGTCCATATATAGATTCATGTTAACCAGTTCGTGTCGGGAATAAAAAAGTTTTTCTGGCCCCCTGTGCGGGTTTCTTTTTCCCACACAATCACGTTAATGGAAGCTTCCACAGCGCGTGGCCACGTCAACCGAGCATGTCACTGTACGCTCGGCCCGTTGCCACGTCAACCAAGCATGCATACAAATATTCCGGAGTTTCCTGTGGCGTGTTTAGACGCTCTCCGATCCGCGGTGCAAAAAAATTGCGTGTACACACGGCCTCCGACGCGAACTGGTTTTAAATTAATAAAAGCATATTTTGTTTATTTGTATATATAGGGGCCTACAATATGGTAAACTTTTCCGAAAGTAAAGGCCGGGTCATACTTCACGCGAAAGTAATTGCGAAGCGAAATTCGTGACGTCGACAATGGTTCACGGCAAATATTCGTGGCAAAGGTCAACTTGCGCGAATCATTCGCTGCGAATTTGGAGACGTAAAATTCGCTTTGCATTCGCTTTCGCGTCAAGCACGAACCGGCCTTGATTATGCCATGGAGGAAGGAAATATTTTCCTTCCTCCATGATTATGCCAACTACAAATGTTATGATATTTTATTATAGGAACTACGAGTATTTTCCTGTGAGGGTTGAGATGGTGCTTATTATTGATTACAGCTGTACCCCAATTGGCCTATGTGCATGTATGTCACATACGTTTATAAAGGCTCATGAACATCAAATTAAGGCTGTGCGTTTTTGGTTATTTCGGGAAACGGGATACCCGGGTACCTGTAAACAATTTTGTAAAAACACGTAAATATTCCCGAATGTATAAAATAACCAATATGAACACAAGTTTCTCTTGTTTTATTAGAGTCATAATAAATTTGAACTTACATGTACATGTACTGTAATAATTCCCGCCTCTATTATAAGTGACTCCTAGCATCCCCATTGCCCACACAAAAAAATGTTAACCAGTTCGCGTCGGAGGCCGTGTATACACGCAATTTTTTTGCACCGCGGATCGGAGAGCGTCTAAACACGCCATAGGAAACTCCGGAATATTTGTATGCATGCTCGGTTGACGTGGCAACAAGCCTAGTGTACAGTGACATGCTCGGTAGACGTGGCCACGCGTTGTGGAAGCTTCCATTAACGTGTTTGTGTGGGAAAAAGAAACCCGCACAGGGGCCCAGAAAAACTTTTTTATTCCCGACGCGAACTGGTTATCAAAAAAATCTGAGGCTTCCACTTGTGTGGCTTAAATGTTCAGTCAAAATTTTCAAAAGTCATTTACGGGTAATTGGAACCGAAAAATGGAACTGGGTAATGACAGTTTCGGTCGGGTATCCGGTTACCCGGATACCCGGCACAGCCTTACACACAGCGCTCCACAAATCTCAATAAAGCAAAGGATCAGCCAAATATAATGCCCACTTATTTGTCTGCCCTCTGTGAAAGTTTGACTTGGTTTTGAAATCAAGAGCAAATATATAATGCTAGTGCTGTTTGCACAGTTCCAAGTTTCAGTATACGAACACTACTTATGGCCCATTGTATGTATTAATTAACCCTCCTACAATCAGTGCAATTTTTGAAACAACCCATTCAGGCCACTCCAAGCCATTAGCTGTTGCCAGTGGCCTCCTATGGTTACCCTTCTGTGCACTGTCACACCACTGAGATTGCAGGGTAAAGTGGTCTCCCATCGATACATTGCAGGCCATACTAATATGTTCAAACATTTACAGTGGCCTTGGATGGCACACAGTTGATTTTGTAAGATTACTTGGAAAGGACAGCAGGCTTGTACATGTATGTACTGAAGGTTGCTTATTTAAGAACAGAATTTAGTGGATCTGAGTGGCCTCCATGAGTAGGAGGGTTAAATCAAAATGCATGCTGTCAGTGACCTTATTATTGTCAAACTTGAAACAGCTTTTAAAAAAAAAATGTTTTTTTTAAACTTTAGGCTCCACATTGCACCAAAATTGTGCTCAGGTTGTTTGTTAAATGTATATATTGATTAAACGAAAGTACATGCAGGCATACCCATTGAAGCAGTTTCTAGGCAACATCACCAATGTTGCACCCTCCCTTTACAGTAAAAACTACAATTCTTCTGGTATATCATCATTTTATGATGAATTATATTTATGATACTTCATGTCCTTCATTTGCCTGCCACTCTTCAGTAGAGGGCGCTGTCAAAGTAAAAAATGTGATGTCATAGCACCTATACCAGGGGTGAGATTTGACAAAAGTAATAAATCCTGAAAAATGGGTAGTGCGCCTGGGTCTCCCCTTGTTCTAGGGGACAAAGCCCCCTGAACCTCCTGGATGTTTAGTTTTGGAGGATTTACAGACTCTCCACATCCCCACAAACATGAACCTAGTGGCTTGGACCCTGTACAGGCTACTTCTTTCTTTCCTTGGTGGCTGCCTCTCTTTTTTTTCAACAAAAAGGAAGATTTGTTAAAAATCCTGAAATCGGGAAAAATCCTGAGAAATCACAGACCTGCTATACACTGTGAAACTTTACAATGCATACGACTGATCTTTATAATTGTGATTTTTCACAGATTGATTCTAATGCATATTGACTGATCATCGTTAAGTACAAATACACATCAAAAGTGCATTCATTCTACTCAATTAAGGGTTTATCTTACTATTAAAGGGACAATAACGTCAAGATTAAACAGGGCATGGAATCGGAGTGCTAGTTTTACATCAACTCAGTGACTGAAAATAATATCCCACATGATAAGATCATATGTTGCAGCTGCATAAATGAGCCAGTAATTTTCAGTCACTGTGTTCATCTTAAAACTGGGACACCGATTCCATGCCCTGTTGAAAGTCTGCTTTGATCGTGACAATGTTGTCCCTTTAAATACAAGCATCCTGTTAAGGACACTACACCAAGACCAACGCACAACTATCCAGTAAACAAGTGGCTGTCCAAAGATCAGGAAGAACGTAAGTAATGATGAAGTGTCCATACGTAACATTAATAATTAACGAACAGGTTCATACACTCACAATGCAAGTTGTTTCAATTGAACTTGAACAGGTCAGATCCTTATTTTTCGAGTCTGGGCAAAATGGAATGATGTACCTGTCTCTCACTGTTCCCTATTCCCCCCCCCCCCCCCCCCCCCACCAACACTCCCCTCTACTCCAATCCCAACTGTCTTTATCTCAACGCAAACTACACGTCTAAATAACATCATTCGAGGCAATGTTAGTTTTGTAATTTTACTTGTGGGAACGTCCCAATAAAAATCAGCACTTGTCAATATTCTCTGAAATCATTATTAACCCTAACCCTCCCAAATCCTCCCAAATCCTCTTTGCCAAAGTGAAGGATTTTGAAGGATTGAGGTTACATGCTACATGGTCTTTGCTAAAGTGAAGGATTTTGGAGGATTGAGGTTATTAGGCATACTTGCCTTTCCATGGTACATGTACATCCGTGTTTGTTGTAGTGATTGCAAGGTCAGCGCTTGGGTCAGTGGACACTCTTCATTGCTCCATGCATGCAGGGAGGGTCCCTGGCCATGTACATGTATCACAGATTAGAAACACATGTGTGCATACATGTCATGTGCTTGCTTTACTACTGAAGGATTTTGGAGGATTCAGGTTAATGTAAGCTATTGAACTAATAATAGACATCTATGCCTCAGAGGCAATAGACATATAATTGCTAATAATTTATTCTACACGTCGTTACTTGAGAGCTTGAGATTCCTTAAGTAAATGTATGTTCTCATGGAGCATTACCATTCCCAAGCATACTGGTCAACATCCAAAGATTTGATAAAACTCTAGTTACTGTTATTATTTACGGGAAGTCCTATCAGTCAAGCCTCGAAATACCTGCTTACCCACGTAGCGGAGTTAAGTAATTTCCTTCCTGCATATGTATACTGTATGTTGCTGGTCAAAATACTGCAAGGTGTGATTAACCCTTCTACTCTAGCTGCACTTTAGTGGGAAGTTGCTATAGAGGTCAAAACCAGTCAACTGCCTGTTTTGACTGTTGACCCAAATGTGTACACAGGGGCATTTTTGACTGGTTTTTACTGTCATTTTGACCACCCTGAACAATACCAGACGATGCTTTTACCAGTCAAAAAACGGTCGACTCATTTTGACCTGTAAATGTACTTAGTGCACGTACAGTTTGACAGTGTTTGACTTTTAAGTGCACTAGATATACCTTGGCAAGTACATCAACATTTTAACTGATTTTGACCCTTGTAGTAATAGGAGGGTTAATACAAATTCGTGGAAACTAAGTGACTTTTGGAAATGAGTAAGTGAAAATACAAGGCCGGTAAGTACTGGGTAATTGACCAAAAAATTAATTTTGAGGCTTGCTATCAGTGATTATCACTGTTCTCCTCAGGGCCCAGTTCATTAAATAATCCACAAAAGAAAACTTTGTGGATATATATACTACTCAAAACAATTTAGGGAACACCGGATTTTTAACATCAAATAGGTTTGAAATGTTCCATGAACCGGGATTTTCATTTGCAACCCCCTCTCTCTTTCAGTAGTCATGTCATGAAATGTGTAATCACTACATGCATCCTTTATCATCTGTTTCATTGTGCAGTTGTTTCTCATCAATTCTGTGAAACATTGTGTTTATCTGAAATAAATGATCTTGCTTTAACTGAGATTATTCCAGTGTTCCCTAAATTGTTTTGAGTAGTATATAAAGCAATTTGTGGGATGAACAACGAACAATTATGCATAGAATTCAAATTTCTTCAGCTTTCTATATATGCAGTCAAAACCCGAGACCAAAATCTTTAAGATATATCAGCAACATCACAGGTACAAAAACATGTGATATTTACAGTGCTCCTTTGCCTTAGGAATTCTAATGATCTTCAAGTTTACCAGGAAACTTTAGAAAGAGTTCAAAGGCGTTTTACTTGGTCTTGTCTTGGACTTCCAAGAAGAACCACTATTAACCCTGATAATGAAATAAGTTACCCAGCTAGATGTATTCAATTAGGATTACCGTTTTTACTTAACAGAATTCATTTTCTTTCTATTTCATTTGTTATAAAGTGTTTGTATAATTGCTTTGATATTGATGTTCACAGGTATATTAAAGTTAACACTAGACATATCGAAACTATTAAATTTCATCACCAGAGATCAAGAACAAATGCTTTACATCATTCACTCTTCTCCAGATTTCCTAGATTGTGGGAAGGTCTGCCTTTAAATGTTAAGGAGTTAATCATATCTGGTTTATCACCTTTCATAACTGAACTGCGTAAACATATCCTGTCCCCAGGTACAAATTTGGACTTGCCAACATAACACTTTGTACTAATGCTTTATGTTCCTTTTTGTCGTTTTATTTTGTTTGTACTTGTTTTTAATCTCTTGGATTGATTTTTATTTGGCTTTTTATATTATATTATATTTTATTATATTGTTTGATTATGTTTGGCAGCATTATGGAGAGCCACTAGATTGTGATTTGGTTCGCATTTTGGTAATCCTACAGGGGTGCTGTCAACATTTTGGCATGTTTAGCTTATTTTCATCATGTATATGTATTTTTTTTTTTTCTCTAATTGTTTTTTTACCATTGTGTTCGTGATTGTTTCTGCCCTGTGAAATAATAAATGAAATGAAATGAAATGAAATGAAATGAAATGTTACAGAAGCTCTAGGTAAGAAAACTTGATCATTAGGCTAAAATGTGGCCATATATTTCAACAAAAAAATGAAGACAATCCCTAAGTTCATATTTTCAAAGATGTAAAGGTTCTGGTCCACTTTTAAATAAAGAAGCTGATAAAAAAGGAAATCTTACCAGTGTTCATTTCATGTATAGGAGAGTAAGTTTATCTCATAACTCCCGTCAACCTGAGAAATGTAAACACACAAAGGTGGAATTATTAGAATTGGGTGTCAAATAAAAAAGGGTCCCACGGCCATTCCAAGGAAATTTTCCTACAGTACTAGCAAATGCAAAACCACTCATCAATACTATTCCCACACACCATAACCGTGCAGCTACCTCTATACCTTAATCCTAACCCCCTAGGTATTCTGGCTAGGAACCTAGGAACCTTCCTGAATCCTCCAAAATCCATCAGTGCACTTTTGTAAACATGCCCTTATCTTCAAAATGCACCATCCATTTTCGTTGATCTTTCATATTCAGCATTTATGGCCTGTACTTCTTGCCAGGTAGTAATTTTGCCCGATGTGAAATTACCAGTTTCCAACACTGCTGAATTTTCCCCCAAAAAGGGCCCCTAGGAGCATTTTGCAGGATACCTAGGGGGTTAGGGTTAAATACAAACAAAATGGGAGGCAACCAAATGTTCGTTAGAGTGGTATTCATTATATTTATTGTATTTTCCCCCTCAAGACGACTAGAAAGAAATGGTGTACAAGACCATGTCCTCCCTAATTTACATTTTGTATTCTTGGGGGGAGGGTGGGCACAGAATAATGTGCCATCCAAAATTTACAGAGCAATTTACAGACAGTCATCCTCTCAGTCTGATACATGTACATGTATGTTATCCAGAGTTCACCGATGAATATGGCACAAGACCATATTAACAAGACCTAATAAAACCACACCTTCAAGCCGAGGCAGCACTTGCCGGCTTACATGTGTTTGCCTTGTCATACATTTCCTTTTTTTGAAACTTTGTTCATCCAACAACGAGGAAGATAAGAATGGGAAACCCAAACGAAGCTTGGACACGTTCTTCCGATAGTATCCACGGCGGACAGTGTAATTATTTGCCATACACTTGACACAGTGATGATGTTATCTTTTTCTAGTGGTTCAATCCTGGAACACGAGCTCTCCACCTGTTGACCCTCTCAGGACAGCGCATGTGAGAGTCGTGAGACTATCAAACCACAAGAATCTTTGAAACATAGTAACAGTTGGTTTCCACGGGCGGACAGGGAAAATGTTTGCCAGGTGCTTGACCTAGTAAGGTTGTGACATTTTAATGGCAGTCAATCAAATGTAGTTCAAACATTGCACTTCAAATATTAATACTGATAATGCAGTATTATCCTTAATTACGTATGCATATCCTCAGTGCTGAAGGGGTTGTACAAATATCACTATTACCGACACTTTGAATGATTCAGTGGTTCATATACTAGAATAGGCCTTGTCTACGTTAATGTTATACATGAATAAATAGCTAGCACATTGACATCAGTGGGTAGTGCAAGTTGAATTTTCCAGATATTACGTGCTCTTTTAACCACATTGACATCCAATATCAATGCAAAATTTACAATGAATGGGTAGAGCACAAAGGAACCAGACTAAGTCAGCCCTTTAACCAGTTCGCACCAGGAATAAAAAAGTTTTTCCGAACCCCGTGGCGGGTTTATTTTTACCGCACAAACACGACCAATGGTGCTCACCAGAGCGTGACCGGGGAGGCCGCGTCTTCCACCGTATGCTTATGGCTCGTTACCACGTCGACCGGGAATCTATACAAATATTCCCGAGAATCCTGTGGCGTGTTTAGACGCTCTCCGATCCGCTGTCCAAAAAAAAATTGTGTGTATACACGGCCTCCGACGCGAACTGGTTAACTGAATGATAGCATTATTGGCAATTGCCACCGATGTCTCGCCTGGATGTTGTTGCCATCAGCAGAACTGAGTGTTTTTGAATTGATCGGGTACCAGCAAAAATGCCTGAATAGATTCAATCTTAACTCCCCATCTCATGGAGTGCCATGGAGTGCCATGGTCGAGCGGTTTAGTGCGTCGGATTTGTGTTCTGATGGCTGAGTCATCAGAATGTGGGTTCGAATCCCAGCTGCGACCAGGGTGCTTGTGTCCTTGAGCAAGACACTTTACCATAATTGCTTCTCTCCACCCAGGGGTAAATGGGTACCTGTGAGGGCAGAGTTGGTTGTTGTGTTTGATTAGCCCATATGCGCTGAAATGGCAGCAATTTTGCTGAATACTCCCCAGGGAGCTGAGATGGTTTCAGGAATGATTTATGAGCCTGATGAGCAGGGGTAATATAATGCACCTTGAGCACCAGTTTGGTGGATACGTGCGCCATATAAGTCCACATTATTATTTGTTGTTATTATTTTTTTTTTTTTGCACAGGTTCACTGTACTGTTGTGCATTGCTGATCTGATAAGCCACGTTTGTTTTAGGACAACAAACATTTATCATGTCACATTCTTCTCTGTCAGGATCCCTGTATGTAAGTATGATCTTTGATCTTTATCCCTGCATGCAAGTATGACCTTTATATAAAATCCCTGCGTGCAAGTATGACCTTTATATAAATCCCTGCGTGCAAGTATGACCTTTATATACTTGCACGCAGGGTTATAAATCCCTGCGTGCAAGTATGACCCTGCGTGCACCCTGCGTGCAAGTATGATCTTTATCGTGATAAAGATGATACCTTTATCATGGCATAGCCGTCTTTTTTTTCTTCACTACAAGTCCATGTTACCAAACCAAGGCTGGGGGGGGGGGGGGGAAATAGTCTGGTCCCTTTTCATGCACTGAGAGTTAGCCCTATAATCTTACTTGCGTATACAAGGACCCTGACAAAGGTGGCGGCAGCATGATAAATGTCTATAGCTCTTATTCTCAATACATAAAAAGAGGCCGGCCTGTTTTCTATTTGTTTATGGTGTGGTCATTTGGATTTGCTGTGAAAAGAACAGCAGCATGTGGCTGCACTTAGTGCACTGTGATAAAGGTCTATAGGGTCTTTCAGTGTTGGAGCGAAGGCTGGGACCCTCAAGGCCAAGGCCAAGACCCTCACCCTCAAGGCCAAGGCCATGACCCTCAAGGCCAAGGCCACGATTAGTATTATTATAAAACAGGTCACATCTTTACAAATCGTTGGTATACATGTAACAACAAAGAAACTAAAAGAAACTAATATTTTACTTTGTCAAATTTTGACAAAGTAAAATTTTCAAATTAGATTTTTTTTTTTTAGCCAAATAGATGTTTATTTGCCATTTTCCCATTGTTACTACTATACCAAAGTGTGTAGACTGTGGATGGCAAATAAATATTAGTTTCTTTGTTGTTACATACATACCAGCGATTTGTAAATATGTGACTTATTTTATAATAATAATTATCGTGGCCGTGGCCTTGGACTTGGCCTTGAGGGTCCCGGCCTTGTCCTTGGCCTTGAGGATTCCGGCCTTCGCTCCAACACTAGGGTCTTTGAATACTTACATCGTATCTTCCAAGAGATGTTTGTGTTTGGTTGCTGCGCATCGTTTCCGTGAGGGCCCACAGATGCTGCAATCCCGCTGTTATTTTGTCGACAGACTGCGTGCCCTACATTAACCACAGGGAGTAGACACAAAGACTCATTGAGAATAATCTACTCTTTGCATACGTAGGCCGTGACGACATTCACAGAAATAGGACGCATTCTCGGTGCCTAAATTTACTTTAATTCTTTCAGATTCTGTTTGGAGAACAAAACGCGCTGATATGCATATGAAGCATGTGATGTGATGTGTTACCACGTGGATATACAACATACATGAAGTGTGCTACTCGTGTACTATCCTAGTCCACGGCATAGTACTCCAAGAACAATGGATTTGGGTCATTCGTGACGTATTGTTCCACAGACTGACACGCAAGGTTTCAAAAAGAAGCAGTGCGGTCTGGGAGACTAACCCGGCGTGTGAGAGAACAGTATCTTGCGCTCGCAACTCACCGTTTGCACGTGCTCTCCGCACAGCTGATGATTCATCCACATTTAGTTTCAGATTGCGCCTGGTAATCCCTGGTAATCACTTGTTTATGTTTTGTTTGCACTGTAACAATTTAAAGACTCATTTATTGAAGACTGCTTATTGTGCTTGATTTATGGATTATGCACATGTATACATGTATGTAATGTTTTGCTTGATTTTTGTTTTACATATATATCTTTAGTTAATGTGTATATATCATATGTATATGCGTGTATATGTATATGGTACGTGTATGTGCATGTACATGTGTATATGTGACACTTGCCAAAGGACGGACGAGGAAAAGGCTTCTTTGGTGATCAATCCTTTATTAACTGAATATAAAAGGAGAGGAGCGATTAAGATTGCGTCTCCTCTGCTTCGGAATAACTGTGTGTGTGTATTTCTTTAAAATAGTGTTTACAAAAGTTACTAAATACATTTATAAATAAATAAATAAATAAGTGAACGATAAATGCTCCTGAAGTAAAGCAGGTTACAAAATGTAAGATTTAAACCTTTTTAGCGTTTCCCGCCATAAGGTAAGTATCGGCCGCCATCTTGCGGCCGGACTTGGACTAAATATTTTAAAACTAAAATACCCTTTTATAAGACTAAACCTCACATATATTAATATGAAGTCAACTTAGCAAATATAAAGTAATGTACAAACTTAACTTCGGTGAAATAAGATAAGTATAAATAAATAAAATTGTATTTACCTGAATATAAAAGGAGAGAAGGAGCGATTAAGATTGCGTCTCCTCTGCTTCGGAATAACTGTGTGTGTGAATTTGGCTCATGTGAGGGCGCAATAGAATTTTGGCTAATTTGCATAAGAAAGGTGATTTAAATATAACGAAAGGAAAGTGGCGGATGGATATCAGAATTATAGGAAAAGCAATGCAATTCCTGCTGCTGATACGATGTGGCCTAGATACCTAACTTCTTTTTGAAGGAGATGACATTTTGAAGGTTTGAGCTTTAAGCCGTGTTGCCGCATGCACGAAAATACCTTCTTCAAACGCTGGATGTGTTCGTCGAAGGTTGCAGAGAATACTATAATGTCATCTAGGTAGAGAAGCACCGTGGAATAGTTCTGGTCGCCTAAGCACGTTTGCATTAACCGCTGGAACGTAGCCGGTGCATTCTGAAGACCAAATGGCATGCGGTTGCATTCGAAAAGGCCCATAGAAGTAGTAAATGCTGTTTTGGCTTTATCTTGTTCGTCTACCTCAACTTGCCAGTAGCCACATAAGGTCCAGGGTTGTGAAAAACTTAGCTTTACCTAACGCATCCAAGGCCTCTTCAATTCTTGGGAGTGGGTAGGCATCGCGGACTGTTCTGCTGTTAAGCTGACGATAATCAATACAGACCATAGCGATCCATCTTTCTTATGAACAATAACAATTGGAGATGCGTAGGGGCTACTACTACGACGGATGACTTCAGTTTTCTCCATTTTCTCAAGTTGTTCCTTCACCAAGTGGTATTGAGCTGGGGGAATTCTTCGATGAGGAAGCCTGAAAGGATGGTTGTCAATTAATGGTATACAGTGCTTCACCGTAGATGTGCGGCCAAAATCGAAAGAATCAGTTGAGAAAACATCTGAATAATTTTGAAGCAGATTATGTAGTTGCTTCTTCTGGGAATCGCTCTCTATGAAAGAACCTGATAGGTCGAGGGATTTGATGACAGTGTCGAATTCTTTAGCAACTTCGATGTTTCTTATTCGTCCATGTGGCATGTCTTCACAAGAAGGTGCGTACTGACAAAATATTGATTCTGCAGATCGTGTTCTCTCTGTCTCTGTGGTTAAATTTGTGGCCTTGCTGGGTGGAGTCTCATCTATTTTCAGGACAGATGAAACTTGAGCTATCTGACAGTTTTTTGAGACGATGATTGGTCTAGCTGAGATGTTACAAATGCGGACTGGTACTCGTAGGTTCTTGCCAACATCAGCAATGATGTGACCAATTCTCAAAGAGGAGGCACTGTTGGGAAATCCTTCGACTAAAGCAGTGTATGGCCGGCCCGTTGGGTTTGGTGGAGCTTCACAGATGATGTCGACTTCAGTACCAGGTTGAATCTTTCGAGGATAGCGTCCGGCGTGCCAGCATAACCCATTATCCCGTGTTCGTTACCAGACTCTGGAATGGCTGTATTGATGTATGCAGTATGCCAAGCCGTGTTCTCTAACTTTACTTGTTGCATGAAGTGGTTACCTCTTGCGATTTGTTGGTCCCTCTTGGATGCCCGGATGACGTTGGTGCCTATGAGAACTGGTACTCGCTTCCGGTAGCTGTCAGTTCGGACCACAAAGACGGGTACATCGTCATAAGTCATACCTAGGATTGTTAGAGAGATTGGAACAATACCCAAGTAAGGAACTTCCTGACCACTTGCACCCTCTATGTATACGTTAGCTGGTGATAGATCAATGTGTCGCAGTTCTGGATGTTCTCGCCACATGTCTTCGGTTATCGACGTTACTTGTGATCCAGAATTGATCAGTGCTAGGTAGTCGTGCCCGTTTACTTCTACGGTATCTTCGTTGTTTGGGCCAATCAACTGTTGGTGGTCAGGTTTCACGTCATTATGTAGCCTTGATGTGGTTTGTCGACCTTGGACAGGATTGGCCGGAGTAGCTATTGGGCAGACGAGTTCGGGGCCTCCGATGGTTTGCCCTGTAATCGGGGGCCCTGGAAGTTTGATGGAACATTTCGGTAGCCTCTTGCTATATGACCCTCTTGACCACACTTTTAACAGATGTAGACACGATGGTCAACTGAAGGAGATCTCTGTTGATAGTGACGATACTGGGCTGGGGATTTGGTGATCTGTTCTACTGCTATGGTCAGTTGCTGAACTTTCATCAGTAGGTCTTGGAGAACGGTATCTCTCGGCGTTTGTTGTATTGGTTGGGTGATTGACAGAGTGGGTGATTGTTGAACAGGTTTAGAGGTGATTGATGGTTTTTGTTGTGACTGCCGTGAGCAGGATACTGGTTCAGGTGGGATGTATTGAGCTAATTAGATTTACACATCAAATAAATAAGCAATGTATTATCAGTGCAATCAACAAAATCAAAATTACCACACAAATATAATTACTGAAATTAATTCAGAAATCAAATCAGTTGTCTATCAAAACTCTTTGTAGAATAGGAGTTTCAAATTTCAAAAGGAGGTTATTGTAAACGAGCAACAAATTAACGTTCTAGAAGCGGACAAAAATAGGGTTGCTTACCATGAACCCGTTTATAGTTTTGAACACTGTGTAACTAGAAAACGCGATACTGGTTGCTAAATTCAGAATTATAAATAACACGTACACTTATCGTTCTTCAATGAAATAAAAAAATAACAAAATTCTAGAACTCACTTTTAAATTCGGTCAATTTACGTATGTTGAACAATTAAATTTGTGGTTAAGTGACTGTATGGTATTCCGTCTTGTGCAAAGGAGACACTTTTGAAAACCAGAATCAAATTAATCCAAAAAAAATTCATGGCACGAGCGTGTTCTAATGGAGGAAACCGGAAATATGTATTGAGTTTCAATCTTTAAATAAATAATTAATGCCGTAAACTTGAGTCAACTATTGTTTGAGGCTAAACAGTTGCCTCTAAAATACAAATATAAATTCTTGGTATTACGAGAGGGTTAACGTGTCACCTGATGCATTAACAATGACCATACAGTACTAGCCTGACTCGAGTTTAAAATACAATCAAGCACTTACAACACAATAGAACACCACTCTGGGTTTATCAGTCCGGTATTTCAATCAATAAATGCTATACAATTGTACCTTTTAATATGAGTCTTGTACACGTCGAAAGGTTCTCTTTAGCTGGTTCACAAATAGTCAATCAAAACAGCCGAATGGATACCGTAACGTACAAGGGTTTGTTGACAGTTCTCCATAGAAACAAAATGTTTGGGTTAAACAAAATTGGTTCCAAGTGTGTACGGGTGGGGATCAGTGCCACAGGATCAGTTTCATGGTTGTCGATCTGCTTGAAAACTTGTGGGGCCAACATTGTACTTTTCAGTAGAAGCTGGAAAGGATTGAGGGTCGATATTGTCATCAGCCGAGATCGGCTAAGGTCCTCGCACTCGTCGGTCGAGATCGGCCAAATTATGTAACTGGACTCTGATGTCTGTTGATCGATGATACTGGTACAGGTAAGTGATGCAAAAAGTGCCGTTGTTGGTTTCCTCGAACCGGATCTTCCACCAAATGTGACACTTGCCAAAGGACGGACGAGGAAAAGGCTTCTTTGGTGATCAATTCTTTATTAACTGAATATAAAAGGAGAGGAGCGATTAAGATTGCATCTCCTCTGCTTCGGAATAACTGTGTGTGTGTATTTCTTTAAAATAGTGTTTACAAAAGTTACTAAATACATTTATAAATAAATAAATAAATAAGTGAACGATAAATGCTCCTGAAGTAAAGCAGGTTACAAAATGTAAGATTTAAACCTTTTTAGCGTTTCCCGCCATAAGGTATCGGCCGCCATCTTGCGGCGGACTTGGACTAAATATTTTAAAACTAAAATACCCTTTTATAAGACTAAACCTCACATATATTAATATGAAGTCAACTTAGCAAATATAAAGTAATGTACAAACTTAACTTCGGTGAAATAAGATAAGTATAAATAAATAAAATTGTATTTACCTGAATATAAAAGGAGAGAAGGAGCGATTAAGATTGCGTCTCCTCTGCTTCGGAATAACTGTGTGTGTGTATTTCTTTAAAATAGTGTTTACAAAAGTTACTAAATACATTTATAAATAAATAAATAAATAAGTGAACGATAAATGCTCCTGAAGTAAAGCAGGTTACAAAATGTAAGATTTAAACCTTTTTAGCGTTTCCCGCCATAAGGTAAGTATCGGCCGCCATCTTGCGGCCGGACTTGGACTAAATATTTTAAAACTAAAATACCCTTTTATAAGACTAAACCTCACATATATTAATATGAAGTCAACTTAGCAAATATAAAGTAATGTACAAACTTAACTTCGGTGAAATAAGATAAGTATAAATAAATAAAATTGTATTTACCTGAATATAAAAGGAGAGAAGGAGCGATTAAGATTGCGTCTCCTCTGCTTCGGAATAACTGTGTGTGTGTATTTCTTTAAAATAGTGTTTACAAAAGTTACTAAATACATTTATAAATAAATAAATAAATAAGTGAACGATAAATGCTCCTGAAGTAAAGCAGGTTACAAAATGTAAGATTTAAACCTTTTTAGCGTTTCCCGCCATAAGGAAGTATCGCCGCCATCTTGCGGCCGGACTTGGACTAAATATTTTAAAACTAAAATACCCTTTTATAAGACTAAACTTCACATATATTAATATGAAGTCAACTTAGCAAATATAAAGTAATGTACAAACTTAACTTCGGTGAAATAAGATAAGTATAAATAAATAAAATTGTATTTACCTGAATATAAAAGGAGAGAAGGAGCGATTAAGATTGCGTCTCCTCTGCTTCAGAATAACTGTGTTTGAATTTGGCTCATGTGAGGGCACAATAGAATTTTGGCTAATTTGCATAAGAAAGGTGATTTAAATGTAACGAAAGGAAAGTGGCGGATGGATATCAGAATTATAGGAAAAGCAATGAAATTAAATAAATAAAGGGGGGGGGTAAATATTTGTCTGTCACATATGTATATATGCATATGTAGGCCTATATATGTACATGTATATATATACATAACAGCAAAAGAAACCCTAAAAATATTTATTATTTTCATTTTATAATTAATATAATTTGCTTAATGAAGAATATTATGAGTATGGAGTGTAACACGAACACAATGTGGCAAATTTGGTTGACCTCAAAATTCGTCATGCATGACGTCTGAGGACACATAAGCTAAACACGTTCTCAGACTTATCAAAATTTAGGGGGTGACGTTTCTTTTGCTGTTATGTATATATGTGTATGTGTGTGTATAATTTATGTATGTACTTTCTATAATGTTCATACTTTTGCTGTGTTAATTGTTGCGCCTCGGAATAGGCATGCCTAGATAGACGGTGCATTATAAATGTATTATTATTAACATGGAGCGTAATCCCTGGCTATACGGCATGCAATTGGTTCAATGACTTCTGACGAGGACCACCCTAACAAAGATATTCACAAAATAGTGATTCCACCAACACATGGCTAGATGGTACAGTAACCCGTAGGTTGCAGGTTCAAGTCCCGCCCTAGTAAATTTCTCTTCAAATTTATTTATGTTTCCCTTGTGTTGTTTTTGATTAAACAAATATATAACTGCTTTACTCATACCTGTGTGGTTTTCCTGGAGGCTTGCCTAGAGCAAGTGTCCATCAAATGCTGATTTTCAAGTAACCAAGTTGTGACTGAAGTAGACGGCTCCGACTAAAAAACAAAAGTATGACGAAAATTGAATTTTTTAAAGGATCACTGTGGAAACTTCTATAACAATACTGCCTATTGCACAAGTGACGACATGAAATAACTTGCATTGAAAATAAGCTGTTTTTGTTGGTTACAGACTGTACAGACTGGTTGTCTGTTTTGAATTGCTTAAACTTTCTGTGACTGCAAGGGGTCAAAATCAGTCAAAATTTTGATATACATGTACTTGCCAAGTTCTATCTGATGCACTTAAAAGTCAAACACTGTCAAACTTTACGTGTAGTAAGTACATTTACCGGTCAAAATGAGTTGACCATTTTTGACTGGTAAAAGCATTGTCTGGTATTGTTCAGGGTGGTCAAAATGACAGTAAAAACCAGTCAAAAATGCCCCTGTGTGCACGTTTGGGTCAACAGTCAAAACAGTCAGTTGACTGATTTTGACCTCTATAGCTAGTTGCCACTAAAGTGCAGCTTGTAACAACAAAATTTGCAAAGTAATATTTTCTGCTGAACAGCTCTACGAAAATACAGGCAACCAACCTATAACAGCCACATGGAAAAGCCAACACCCGTTCTCTGCAAAGTCTTAATGAAATTCACATAGACATCCTTACCACTGCATTTATAAGTGTCTAGTTCCCTCACCACCGTTTGAAAATTACTGTCATGAAAATATCACCATTTGTAATGGACCAGTCTATTTTGGACATGATCCTCATTTCAAGACAAGTACCATCACATACGCGCATAAAAGTGTACGCACAACGCTCACTTGACGCCAAAGTGGTTATCATCAAGACACCGGGTGCAATTTCACTGCTGGAGAGCTACGGTGTGCACAGGGTGGATACGTCAAGTTGTCAAACCACCGACTCATCTCAGAACCAACACACTCTTACAACTCATTAGAGATATTACATAGTGCTACCACAAACTCCCTCTAACCACAGGTTCTTCTCAGAACCATATTACTCAAGGAGTGATTGTTTACAAGATGTCACCGCAGTGCTACTTTCTATCTATCCCATTCCACCATGCAATGCCTTAAAGGGATCATATCGTCACGATAAACAGGGCATGGAATCGGAGTGCTAGTTTTTAGATGAACTCAGTGACTGAAAATAATACCCCACATGATAATGTCATATTATCGTCGCTGCTGCATAAATGAGCCAGTAATTCTCAGTCATCGTGTTCATTTTAAACTAGGACACCGATTCCATGCCCTGTTGAAAGTGCCCTCTGATCGTGATGATATTGTCCATTTAAGTCTTATCACATTCAATGTATCCTTTCCCAACAGACCTTCGTTTCGGGTGGAAACACAGACACATCCTCGATGCTGAAATGCGCCCAGACAGGAGACGGTTGTTGCAGTACAAGACGAACAGCGGTCACCTCATTGGGTTCAAATAACATCTGATAATGGACAGAAAAGTATTTATTTAACACATGTGCTTCTATTTACTGGGGGAAATTAACCGGGCTTAACCAGGATACTGATAAAAATCAACTAAATAATACAAAAATTCATAAACAGTTTATAGTTTGATGAAATTCTTGCGTCCAGTGATAAACAATTGATTTAATTTTGCCCTACACCGACGTGTGCATAGCACTGCATACTCGGTGCTTTCTGAGTGTCTGTGAAAAAAATTCACAGGCACTTACTCAGTGCTTTCCGAGTGTCTGTAAAAAACTTCACAGGCAACTCGTGCTATACACACGTCGGTGTAGGGCAAAATTAAATCAATTGTTTATCACCCGACGCAAGAATTTCACCAACCTATACATATCGCGGCACCCGCTGCTATATAGGATTCTAGCCAGCCAATCGACATCGGGCAAGCTCGGTGGTCGAGAGGTTAAGATGTCTGCACTAGTAAGCAGGAGGTCGTGGGTTCGAATCCCGCCCGAGTATGCAGTGCTATACGCACGTCGGTGTAGGGCAAAATTAAATCAATTATAAACAGTTTAGTTGAATTTTATTTAATATTTATTTTTATTTAAATTTCTTAGAAGGACCTATTGTATTAATGTTCTTGCTATTTTGCTATTTTGATTGATTTTGCTTTAATTGCTCATTTATTTTATTCACCAATCATTATTTGTTACATATATGTTTGTTTTATCTGAAGTAAGGAAATAAACACTAAAAAAAGGTAAACAAGAGAAAAAAAAATATATGTAAATGTCAAATGTGAAAAGCCTTGTAAAATTTCTGGTTTAACTTACCAACCCCTCTCCCCCCACCAAAAAAAAGAAGATAAAAAGACATCCCTTGAAATCTTTTTGTCTGAGTAATATATGTTAGAATTTTGATAATGAAATATATAAATTCCACTTTATAATAAATACGAAGTTCATGTTTGCCATTCAAAATTTCTGAATGCATTTTCATTATTAATTAATGACACAACAACATAATAATAATAATAATAATAATAATAATAATAATAATAATACCGGTGGATTTTTATATAACGCCAATTCCATGACGATGTGATGCTCAAGGCGCTTTTTACATTATTATCCCTGTCATCAGGATACTCTATAAAATCATTCCTGGATCATTCTTAACTTCCAGGGAAGTATACAGCCCCGGCGCTCAACAACTAATTAAACACAATTACCATCTCTGTCCTCACATGTCCCCATTTATACTCCTGGGTAAAGAGAAGCAAGTCATGGTTAAGTGTCTTGACCCAAGGACACAAGTGACGCAACCGGCATGGCTAGGAGTCGAACCCCCATGGGTAGAATGTCGTATCCGACTGCCAATTTTTCTCATTCAATATAACCAATAATGTAATCTTACCTACCTAGTTAGGTGGAGAACATATGGATGATGATGGACATATACTTCAAATTATTCCAGGATATTTACTTCATGAAAAATCAGGCATTTTTGATATTCAATGACTTCCTCAGTCATGTCAGTCTGATCTTGTCAACTCACCCATTAGTGACCAACACTGTCATTGTACATGCGCAGTGGCAACTATAATAGGATTCTTCTATTTTCTGAAGGGGAGGATTTTTTTTAGAAGGGAAATAAAGTCCGAAAACCATCATAAAAGTTTATTTTTAAAGATAGTTTTCGCTTTCTGTACCCCCAAAAATCGACAGAATCATTTTTAACTGGTTAGTGGTTGCAAAATAATCCAAAAAGAAAACCTTAAAAAGTGGCGGTCGGATACGACATTCTTTCCGAACCCATATTGTAACAAATAATATAACAAGCATAAACTTTCACTGGTCAGTTGTTTTACATGTACATATTTTCATTCACATGAATTGAGACACAACAGAATGGAAATTTACCTATGCTTTACATTCCCTTTAAATTACCTCTGATCTGGAGATGGTGAAGTAGTCCTGACTGGCTGTCTCAGTGTGCGGATCAGGCATCAGACAGAATTGCCTCACACAATTCTTCCATTTCACTTCATCTGGTAAACAAATCAATAAGCCAATTAACCCTCCTACTACAGCTGCACTTTAGTGGCAAGTAGCTAGAGTGGTCAAAACCAGTCAACTGCCTGTTTTGACTGTTGACCCAAATGTGCACACAGGGGCATTTTTGACTGGTTTTTACTGTCATTTTGACCACCCTGAACAATACCAGACAATGTTTTTACCTGTCAAAAATTGTCAACTCATTTTGACCTGTAAATGTACTTACTACACATAAGGTTTGACAGTGTTTGACTTTTAACCAGTTTGCGTCGGGAATAAAAAAGTTTTTCTGGGCCCCTGTGCGGGTTTCTTTTCCCCACACAAACACGTTAATGGAAGCTTCCACAGCGCGTGGCCACGTCTACCGAGCATGTCACTGTACACTCGGCTCGTTGCCACGTCAACTGAGCATGCATACAAATATTCCGGAGTTTCCTCTGGCATGTATAGACGCTCTCCGATCCGTGGTGCAGAAAAAAAAATTCGTGTATACACAGCCTCCGACACGAACTGGTTAAGTGCACTAGATATACCTTGGCAAGTATATAAACATTTTGTCTGATTTTGACCCTTGTAGAAGTAGGAGGGTTAACTTATATTTAGTCAAAAATAAACTCATTATTTATTTGTATGTAACCAACACAAAATTGCACCCAAAAATTTGTTTCTAAATTTTTGTTGATCTTAGGGGTACAGTAAACAATAACGCTCATGAAATCAACTTCAAGGGAAGGTACAACACTGGTGATTTCTAGATTATCAAATGAACCAATTACTATCTAAAACTTACTTGGTGTAAAAATGGTACATGTATCCTAAGAAATTATTCTGTCTTAAGTGCTTTCATCTTTATAGTTTTGGTCCCATCGCAACAATATTACTTTCACTATAATTTTGTTGGGTAGAATGTCGTATCCGACCGGCACTTTTTCTCATTCAATATAACCAATAATGTAATCTTACCTACCCAGTAAGGTGGAGAACATATAGATGATGATGGACATATACTTCAAATTATTCCAGGATATTTATTTCATGAAAAATTAGGCATTTTTGGTATTCGATGACTTCCTCAGTCATGTCAGTCTGATCTTGTCAACTCCCCAATAAACCCTTTCACGGTAATATGCACCATGTTTTTGACGGGGCAAAATTGTTTATTTTGAACACTCGTTGCCGTCTGCGACCCAGCGCTCGAACTTCACGTACATTCCAGACGAAGTTCGAGCGCTGGGTCGCAGACGGCAATGAATGTTCGAAATAAATAATTTTGCCCCGTCAAAAACATGGTGCATATTACGGTGAAAGGGTTTATCAGTGACCAACACGGTCATTGTACATGCGCAGTGGCAACTATAATAGGATCCTTCTATTTTCTGAAGGGGAGGATTTTTTTTAGAAGGGAAATAAAGTCTGAAAACCATCATAAAAGTGGATTTTAAAAAAAGTTGTTACTTTCTGTACCCCCAAAAATCGATAGAATCATTTTTTAACTGTTAGTACCGGTAGTTAGGGTTTTTCCCCAAAACCCTTAAAAATTGGCAGTCGGATACGACATTCTTTCCATTTTGTTTATGAAAAAAAATAGCCGGGCGTGGCTGGAAAAACATTTCACTCCAATCCATGGTAAATATTGAATAAAAACACAAAATGACACGTACTGTAACTCATTTTTTTATTTTTATTATTATTTGAGCAATTATTGGAGAATTTGTTATTTTACTTAGGTCTGTCAAGTCAAGTAACGTTAGCACAAACACCAATAATTGATTATTATTTAAATTTGTTTTGTTCATAGTCTTTGACTGGCTTTGACTGTGAATATAATCTAAACTAGGGGTGTGCGTTTTCGGATATTTTTGGAACCGGATACCCGAAATCAGGAAACTTCGGATACCTGGATACCCGTTTTCATTTTTGTTGAAAACATTCCTCCGGTGGTGTACAAATACATGTACTGTAAATGGTAACAAATTGACTTTTATAATACAGAGAATACCATATTTAAGTAAAACTTTTCTTTATTGGAGTGCAATCTCTTGAATTTAAAGATAATTGTCTGTAAAAGTGTAAACATTACATTGTTCAAGAGTCACAGATTTCTGTTCGCACCGCTCAAATGTTAAGTCCGAATTTTAAAAAGTCGTTTACGGGTAATTGGAACCGAAAAATGGAACCGGGTAATGACCGTTTCGGTTGGGTATCCAGATACCCGGATATCCGGCACAGCCCTAATCTGAACATGGCCTTACCTTTGTCACTTTTCGGCTTGCATTTTACTTTGACTGTGACAAAAGCTGTGTAGTTATTTCTGAATCTGATACTTCCAAGCTAAAATAATAACAATGGAACAATAAAAATGAGGTTAACAAATACATTTATTAATATCTGAATAAAATAATCATTGTTTTTTTTTGTCTCATTGTTGATCGAGTTTCTGTGATTATTGTATCTCAACTGTCTGTGTCAACATGATCAAACTGACAAACAATTTCTACTTGGTCTAGCCCCATTCTCAGTAGGGCCAATGCATGGACTCTCTCCGTATCCTTGGCCCCTAATGTTAGACCCACAATGGCCACATCACACATGTACAAAAATGTGGGGTTTTTTTCAACTTTTGATCTGCTTATTATTACACAACCTAAAACTTAGTAATCAGGTAACCTTGCCCAAGCAGACACTTTTGGCATAAAATCCACTATTCTGGAATATCTCACTTTCATGAAATTTTCGAAACACTTGAAATTAAAATTTAAAAAAGGCCTAATACCAGTAATAGGCCTAGGGCCTATTTCAATTTCACAAAAATTACCGATTTCACAAGAGTAAAATGCTTCTTCCGTTCAGTTTCCCATTTTTAGAATAATTATGTAATAAATAAGTACATAATTATTCTAACTTTATGCCAAAAGTGTCTGCTTTAGATCATAAGGCCAAGTAAAAAAAAAAAACAGTTGATCGTCCCCGCCCGCATCCTTTTTTGAGGCCGCATCCTTTTTTTTAAATTATTTTTTATTTTTTATAGTTGTCCACAAAAAGAGTAGGCCTAACATTTTCATGTATTTTTACTTGGGTTTAACAAAATACATCAAACATTGTTTAACACAAATATTTTTACTCAACTACTTGTTCGATAACTATAAAAAAAAGTTGGCAGTGATTTCAAACTGAAAAATAAAAAATAAAAAGGCCCTCATCCTCCTCTTTTTGAAAAAACCAGGACGATCAACTGGTACTTTTTTTTACTTAATAATAATAATTAGCTAATAATTAGCAGATCAAAGTTTAAAAATTGCTCCTTTGACATGTGGGGCTAACGTTCACGAGTAACTGAGTTAACTTAGGGCCCAACTGTAAAGGTCAGGATACGGTGGGAGTTGGCCCTAGAAATTAACGTTAGAATTGAAACAAAACAGTGCAGGGGACTTTATACTTATTATAAATGACGACTTTGTAAGGGGCGACTTTGTTAGGGGGCGACTTTGTTAGGGGGCGACTTCACCGGTTTTCAACTTCATAGAGTGTTTTTCCTGGGGGCGAAAAATGGGGCGAAATTGGCACGTTAATAATCTTACGTCAAAATATTGGACACTTTGAAGTGTGATATCGACAACAACAGCTCCACTACAGAAGCTGTCTTTTTGTTCACTTATCCTGATTTCCAATGGCTTTTTAACCACACAACTTATTCCTGAATTGTTTTCGTTCATGGCTGTATAAAAATCATAAATAAGGATAATGTTTTTACTCAAGTATCAAATTGGCCGCCATTTGCAAAATGGAATCATGGGAGCTAGCTTTATAGGATTTTTTATTTATATTGGCTGAATTGAAATGTATATTATTAATTAATAATCAATTACAATTAACTAAATTATTTTAATCCCTGAAAATTTCTTATTTTTGTGTAAATAAAAAAATAATTATACAAAATTATAATTTATTTTGATTTATTTTTTATATTACTTATTGACAAGTCCTAACTGTCATGGTGATGAAGACAATGCTCCATGGCAACAACTAATAAATATCGCGCCGAAGCTCAACGCACGCTACGTACATATACATACATGTACATACGTAGGTACATGTATGTGCATCGTACATTTCCGGAAAGTTGCCTTGTTAAGACGACCACTGTTGCCACCTATGGCTATGCAATATTATTTACTCCGCACACTTTACTGAACAGTTTCTCAAGAAGTTTATTGCAAAGTAATTATTTCGAAATGGCAGCAGCAGAAAATAGACTGACTCTTCCAGAAGAGGTAAATGGGCTGTTTTGTACATCATGTATTGTAACAAGTTATTGTAAATATTAAATAATAATAAAAATAGTGCAGTGTACACTTACTGTCACTGTCGACACTGCACTGCTGCATGCGCCACTGCACTGGAACCAGTAAAAGTGGCATGTGACTGTCATGGACAGGTGTACTTGCCACTGTCATTTTTACCTTTTTCTCATGGAACATGCTGTGTAATTTTGTTGTGAAGCCTAGCGTTAGTCATGCTAATGTTACTTAAATTTATTCCATTTCTAACGGTTCTAGGCCTACTACTAAGTACTAAAGCCGACAACTGACGACAACATGTTTCAAACGGTCCTACTAACGTTAAAAACCGTTAAAATTTTACGTTAAATTATCTTTAAAATACACTTTTATGATGGTTTTCGGACTTTATTTCCCTTCAAAAAAATCCTCCCCTTCAGAATATAGAAGGATCCTCTATTTATAGTTGTCACTGCGCATGTACAATGACCGTGTTGGTCACTAACGTACGGGAGAGTTGACAAGATCAGACTGACATGACTAAGGAAGTCATCGTATACCAAAAATGCCTGATTTTTCATGAAAAAAATATCCTGGACAAATTTGAAGTATATGTCCATCATCATCCATATGTTCTCCACCTTACTAGGTAGGTAAGATTACATTATTGGTTATATTGAATGAGAAAAAGTGGCGGTTGGATATGACATTCTACCCGTTGTAGTTTTTACTAGATAAATGAAAATAACAACCCATTTATTATGAATAATTCATGATTTTTTGTGCGCCAGCAGGACGGGCACAGGGCCCCGAGTATCATACATCATGCCACTCACTTGCAGTTAACCCTTAACCTATGACAAAATGGTACAGTCCTTTTACATTGCACAAGCAACATGGCGGGCAGTACTGCTGCATCAGAGTAAATCTTTTTTCTTTTCTTTTTTGACGAATTAAAACCACATTTCCAAAAACATTAAACCATTTACATATGCCCCTGCAACATATAAACATATTTTTTGCATTTTGAGTGCATTTAGAACGTGTTGTTGTCAGTTGTCGGCTTTTAGTCGGACCTGATTCTAATCTTTCGGATTCTTTCGGAAAATAAGTGTTATCAAGTAATGTTAGGACACCTTCGTTCCTCAAGTCGAGCTCCATAAATAGGGTCAGTCACTAGACGTCCCACCTTATCCTTGTTCCTAGTCCCACCTGCACAAAAAACACTGAATTTTCTTCCAATTTCAATTTCATGAAATGCACGTCTTTGAACCCTGATTTTCTTGTGTGCATTTGCGCCTTGTTTCCAATCATTTTGCACTCCTGCGTGGTTTGCCATTGCTTTATTACATCCCCGAGACTGTATGTGTGCACAAACAAAGATTAGCTCACTAATTATGCAAAATTGAGCCATCACACAATAGTGGATACCAAGCCAAAAGTGTATGCTTGGGTGAGTGAATTGAGGGCGCCCCACTGGATGGCAGCTCCTCTTCAGTGCTCAGTCTTTTTGTATTAATTTTGTTAAATTTTGTTAAGTTCTACCTGGTATTTCAGCTTCTACTATTTACCACTGGTTGATTCATATACCAGGAACCTACTGGACATTTTGCTATGTGATCAGATGGATACTTTGATTGTTTTTAACGGATATATACTTTCTGATTTCTACCTAATGCCATTGAATGTTGGCATTTGATGTTCTACTTGGAGAGTGACTAATCCTCATTTGCATATTTGGTCATCACCTTCCAGGATAGCTCTTGACTGTAACTCATCCTAATTTGCATATGCTTACAACTGCTTTCTTTGTGTGGACAATGCCTATTCAATACACATATGGGTCAATGCCTACTTGAACTGGGACAATGGGAGCACAGTATGCTCTTTTCTTTATTGTGTTCATTTTAATGGATCAATCTGTGTGTCCGACTATGCATTTGTAACTACACCCAAGTCATGTTTTCAATATGGGACTGCAAAGCAATATCATCAATTTCTCGAACTCGAATTGTGTACCATGCGAATACAAGCGCTACATTTCAGCTGGAACTTCTTGTTGCAGGAGATATAAGCCCAAATCCTGGCCCGGAAGTGACCGCAAGTAATAATTGTAATATTGATACACATCACAAAACACATGCAATAATAACTTATGATAGAAATCAACTTCTGACTTTCAAAAACCAAGCCACACCTATACGTCAAACTTTGCTGAATCATTTAAAGTTACTGGGAATCTACTCTTCTGACCATGCCTGCTATCTTAGATCTCGTTTAAAGCGGCGTGGTAGGAGAGGTGGAAGGCGTAAACCCTGGAATTCTGACTTTTTCCCTGAACAAACGACATCTCCGATCCCTACCATTGTTAGCTCACATTGTACCCACAAAGCTGATCAGGGAAATCAACATAGAAAAGCTAACTTGGGTAACTTGAAACATATCTGCCATGAAACTTATGACAAGTTAAATGTACACATGTGGAATGCTCGCTCTATCGGAAACAAATCTTATATATTATGTGACCATATCATGGATAAAAATGTTGACATCATGCTTGTGACAGAGACCTGGCTTCGTAGTGATGACCCGTCATTATATCGGAATGCACACCACCTGGTTATACATTTTTAAATGTCCCCATGGAAGTAACGATCCGCATGGTGGCATTGCTATTGTATTCAGATCCTCTCTGAACTTATCTTTGACCAACATTGATTTTAACCCATCCACGCTTGAATTTGCTTCCGTCTATGGATCCCAAGAAACGAAAGTGTTTTTTGTAATTTTATATCGTCCACCATCTTCACAAGAGAATGAATACAAGACTTCTGCTTTCCTACAAGAATTTGACCAGTTCTTATCCGAGATATGTCTTCTCCCTGGGAAACTCGTTCTGTGTGGAGACTTTAATATTCATGTGGATATTCCAAATAAGTGGGATGCCTCACATTTTCTTACTACACTCGCTGATATGGGTCTCAAACAGCACATCACTGAAGCCACTCATCAACGTGGACATACCTTGGACCTGCTCATCTCACGACCGGAAGATTCAATCATAAAGAATCACCAAGTTCGCAATATTCTTAACTCGGACCATTTTGTCATAAATGCTGATATTGACTTTTGTAAACCTAAACCACACATTATTGTTTCCAACTCTCGTAATTATCGTGATCTTGATCATGAGGCATTCACAAGTAATCTTACTGAGCTTTTTGAGTTTTTCCCATATGATGACGATCTTAATGAGCAAGTTGATTATTATAATAATACTCTTATTGATGTCCTTGATCGTCACTGTCCTAGTGTGACACGTACCCATACATTTAAATCTAAACCAGCTTGGTACACCCATGAACTTCATCTTGCACGTAGAGATGGCGTAAACTTGAGCGTAAGTGGAACAAATCCAATGACCACTGTGATCATAATCAGTATCTTGAACAAATTCATGTTTTTTCCAAAATGGTGCGTAAAGAAAAGGCCAAATATTACACTGATCAACTTTCAACGGCAGATACAAAAACTGTTTTCAGAACAGTCAATGTGCTGCTTAATCGTAACAACAAATCTCTTCCTCATACTCAATCCATGAGTGACTTGTCTGAAAAATTCAGTATTTTCTTTAAAAACAAAATTATTGCTATTAGGGAGCGGATTGAATCTGCCAACAATCATAGTGTTTTACCATCTGATCACATACCCTCTGCACTTGCTAATGATGATCACGTGACACCTCCTGGGATTTTTGATTTTACACCAGTTAGCGAGGATGACATATTAAAAATTGTCAAAAAATCCTCTAATAAATCCTGCGATCTGGATCCTATCCCCACATGGCTCCTGAAGGACAATATTCAGCCTCTTCTTGCTCCGCTGCCTCCATTGTAAATGGTTCGCTTTCACGGGCAAGTTTCCAGAAGCCTTAAAAAGTGTCATAGACACCTCTTATCAAGAAACCGACTCTTGATAAGGATTCTTTAAAGAATTATCGCCTGTTTCTAATATTATGTTTGTTTCCAAAATCATTGAAAAGGTTGCTCTTGCTTGTGTTTCTGAACATGTTTGTACATATGACTTACATCAAAGGTTTCAATCAGCCTACAGGTCCGGCCACAGCACGGAGACGGCCTTACTGAGAGTCAAGAGTGATTTGGTTTATGCGATTGACAATCACCGGCTGTCTTCCTGGTGTTGTTGGATCTGTCGGCTGCTTTCGATACTATTGATCATACCGTTCTTTTGCAAAGGTTGTCTACTGTGTATGGTTTTAATGGCAATGTTTTAAACTGGTTCCAATCCTATCTTTTAAGCCGCATTTGTAGAATTAAAGTGTATAATGTATATTCTGAACCACAAATTCTTGATTTTGGTTTGCCACAAGGTTCCTGTGTGGGACCAAAACTTTTCTCTTTTTATACCCACCCAATTGCTGACATCATTAAACGTTATAATGATGTGAATTTTCATTTTTATGCGGACGATACCCAACTGTATATATCTTTCGATCCTCGTGTCCCAGGTGAGGCTGAAAAGGCTCTATCTGTTTTAACAAAATGTATTGATGAAGTTAGTGGTTGGATGTCTCAAAATATGTTATGTCTGAATAACGATAAGACAGAATTTATTATTGTTGCAAATCCCAGAGTTTTAAATTGTCTTTCTGACATTTCACTTCGCGTTGGCGACACGATTATCAACTCTCGTCCTCATGTGCGCAATCTTGGTGTTGAATTTGATAGCTCTCTCAGTATGTCTCATCACATATCCACATTATGTCGTAGCTTGAATTTTCATCTGAGAAATTTATCCCGTGTTCGGATGTTCATTGATGATGTAACATGTCATCATGCTGTTCACAAGACTCGTCACTTCCAGGCTCGACTATTCAAACTCACTTCTGTATGGCACTTCCAAAAGGAAATTAATCGCCTTCAGCGCCTTCAAAATCGCTACCGCTAAACTTATTTTTAATGCGCCTAAATATGATCATGCCTCTCCTTATCTTCAGGAATTGCATTGGCTTCCTGTCATGGAACGAATTGAATTCAAGATTTTGGTTGTCGATTTTAAATATTTTACCGGTTGTGCTCCCTCATACATTGAGGATATTATTTTTAGGCATAGGCCCGGCAGGAGTGGGCTTCGTCGAGCTTGGATACTAGAATTCTTTCCAAACCAAGAACTCATCTTGTCGCCGCAAATAAAGGTTTTATGCTGCCGCCCCTACACTCTGGGACAATCTTCCTCACAATATCCGCTATGCTACTTCACTTAACGAGTTTAAGAAAAAGTTAAAACGCATCTGTACTCACGTAAATTCCATTCTAGTTTGTTGTAAATTGTATTTTGTTTATTGTATTTAATTTGTCATTTGATGCTATGTTGTAAAGCGCTGTGGTACCTTCCTGTGTAAGAGCGCTATATAAATGATTATTATTATTATTATTAATACTGCACTTGAAAATTAAGGTTTTTAAGTAATTTTTTAGCAAGAGCAATTTCTTCACATTGAAAACAAAACATATTTACTTTCTGACGTTGTTCTCCAAGTGGAAAAGAAAACACAGGACCAAAAAGGGTGTTGTGTGACTAGAACATCAATATTTTTCACACAATCAGACAAATTTATTGACATATTTCATTTTCTCTTGTTTCCTCTCCAGATGCAGAGTCCTCCAGCAGAGGCAACCAACCAATTGCCCAACCCAACACACACGACTCCTGCCGTCAGACCTCAACAAGAAAGTACCTCAGACTACTACCACACTGAAAACATCCCGGACAGATTCGAACACCCAGGTAAGTTTTGATATTATTTCTGAAGGTGAAAGAAGTGATTATTTTCCTCTTGTGGTTTCCATATCCCAAGATGTAAAGTTGTATCGTGAATTTGTGGGCGTGCATAGAACATCAGCCTATAAGGTTTTTCCAGCCTTCCTCCTATTCCAACCCACCCCCCCCCCCCCAAAAAAATTAATTAATTAAATGAAGAATTAAAAAATGTTCTGAATTGATCACAGGCATTTCAGAAATATATGTGTTTTTGTTATTTCTTGGGGGGGGGGGAGGGGGAGGGAGAACGGCTGAAAAAGATTTTTAACGTGACAAAATGAGATGCAATATACACATATTAGCTTGTGTACAGCTAAAATCCCCCCCCCCCCCCCAATAAAAAAACATCTTGGCTTTTACACATGCTTTTAGATTGTCTTTCTGTTAAATAAATTCCATCAGGTGGTCTGACTTTTTGGGGGTGGCTTTTTCATTTTCCTATACAGAGTGGTTTGAGGGTTATGAAAGTAAACCACAGAATCCAATGTACAGAACAACCAACATGACCTACGGTAACAAGAAACCAACAGTACACACCATGCCAACTACCTTCAGAGCAAGGTCACAGAAATTCTCAGTGGTAAGTGTAATAAGAATATAACATTTGTTTATCGCCTATTATATAACACCCAAGTAGATCCGTGTCATTTGATTGGAGGATTGTAGGTCACACAGCATTCATTAATCAAACCATTACATGGTCTACGTCATAAACCGTGCATTTTGGTTCCATTCACTGTGCATTTTTGTTCCATCCCATTTGATCTATCTTTTGACAAGACACAACCATTCGAGCAAACCATGCGTCATAAGCCGAAAAATAAAGTAGTGGACGCCAGAATACAATCTTGTATTCTTTGTTTTTCTTATAGTTTTATCCTCCAATCAAATGACAAAGATCTACTTGGATGTTATAGAAAACAAATAATGAATGTTTTGCATTCGTAAAAGACGGAGTGTTCCATTCAACTCGGCTTCGCCTTTTCAACTCATGAAAATATTCTCACCATGGCACTCATAAACATTCATTATTTGTATACCACTCAAGTGTAAGGTGGTTCTGTAGTGTTATCATTTTTGTTTTTCATTTTGAGTGACGGGGATCAATTTCATGGAGCTGCTTAGCAGAAATATTTGCTAAGCAGGTTTCGTTGGTAACCAGCCAAACCCTAATAATAAAAAAAGGGAGGTTCTTTGACTGGTACTCTTGTTTTATGACATTTGCCCCCGAAGACAACTAGAGCATACTTGTCAAAATGTTGAGTTATTCCAATCAACTCTAGTGCGCCTAACAAATTATTTATCTAAAGAAAATGTTTTTTTTTTTAATTACTTGGATTATGGACCTGCCACTCAAAAATCTCAGATTTTGGACAAATTTTTTAAAATCTTTGCAAAATGGCCTTATCAAACTGTGTTGTTTTTTTGTCTGGACAGCATCTAGGTACCTGTGGCATGTACCGCAATGAGGGTCTGAACACAGCTCTGGATGAAAACAAGGTCTGATGTCGAGAGGTCTGATGTCGAGAGGATTGCCCTAATTCCCGTACAGAATGAACGCCACGTTTCAACCGTACTCAGCACAAGGGAGAATAATGCTCCACTTAGTAGCTCAAGTTAGCTTTAACCCTGTTCCCCCAAACAGGCATTTCACATGCACCCTACTGAATGCAACACAATGCCACAACAGCAGCACAAGTGTGCAGCTCTCTCAATGCAACAACAGCAGCACAAGTGTGCAGCTCTCTCAATGCAACAACAGCAGCACAAGTGTGCAGCCCTCTCAATGCAACAACAGCAGCACAAGTGTGCAGCTCTCTCAATGCAACAACAGCAGCACAAGTGTGCAGCTCTCTCAATGCAACAACAGCAGCACAAGTGTGCAGCTCTCTCAATGCAACAAGATCCACCAGCTAGAACAATGGTTCTTTTTCTTCTCTGCTGAGGACAACAAGAAACAACAACTTTGTATTTGTTGCATCTTGTTACATTGAGCATGGTTAGGGTTAAATGCGGAGAAAGAAATGATGCAATCCAGAATTGTCCGTAATGTTTACCAAGAGTATATGAACGACAGATTCACCAATGGTCCACACTACTCTAATAGGCTGTATTTATTAAATAAAGGACCTGGGCCTCATTAACTCTGTTAGGCATGAGTGCACTCGGGACGTTCTGTCAACGGACTGTCCGAACCTTAGCAATTCGGACAGTCCGCTGGATTTACATGGAGTCAGTATTGTATACATACCCTAAAGGAACACGATACCTTTGGTGATAACATTTGTATGGCACTCAAGGTTTCTGAAAATAACAATTGAATTTCACAGTTGCATGCTGGAAAATAGTCAATCCCCTCGGGATTCTTTGATTATGCCTTTCTACAAGAGATCACTAGATCTATGAAGAGACTGTGTTGTATCATGCACAGCCTCAGGAAGGGAGTTCCGAAAGTTGTTTGCCATAATGACTTGTTGAATGCAATACAACCCAATTCATTTACTCATGTTTAATCTACTCTTGGTGTTACAAGAAGATCGTCCTGTGATATAATTAAATTTAATTTAATGGAGTTGAAATTTGTTTGAAGGAAGAAAAGATTTACATTGTAAATTGGTAATCAGATTTGAAACATATACTCTTTGAATTACCTGTGACGGGTGTAATTTTCTAGTTCCTGTGCTCCAAAATGGCCACAATGTAACTTACACATTATAATGTCAGAAATACATGTTAATCTGGACTGTTTGTGGACTCCAGAAAAATAAAAACATCATTTATCCGACCTACAATGGTGAAAATATCAAGTTTGATGTTGCCGTTTATTGGTTCCATTGATACGTTATTCTAAAAACTTGGGTCTCTTTTAAAACCATATCACTAGAATGTTGTGCTGAGTTGGGTTAGAAATAACTAAAATTGTACATAATATTGAATTATTGTAAATGGATGACACATTTACGTACTTTGGGATTTTTCAAGTATTGTTGCAATCCATTAAAACTGAAAAAAATAATGTCCTTAAAGTCATAATTCTTACCTTAAACTGTATATTCTTTTAACTTTTGGTATATTTTTAATTGATTGATATTGGATTTTTGAGCCGAAATTATTATGCAAATTTCCTTTTTCTTATTCATGTAATTGGTATAATTAATTTCAATGCTGCATTTATATTATTTTGGAAAATCACAATTATTTCATTGTGAAATGTTCTTCCCTCTTCCATAACTTGTAACTACACTATGCGTATCAATAAAAGCAATGAACTAAACTGAATGTTGAGTTGATATCTTGTTTGTGTGTGGAAATGTTTACATTTTGCTTGTTTATTTTGTTATGGCTCATTCTTACAGTAGGTCTTATGTCCAGTAATAAATGTGTTCTTATTTAGTAGACAAACACAGAAGTGGCTCCTGCAATGTGCAATTCGTAAAATGACCCTATGGTATAAACTGATGACATGAATACGCTTGGTGCTTTCAAATTTCTAAAGAAGTGAACGTAACATCAAAACCAAATCCTGCTTGAAGTACATGTACATGGCATTGAGCAAGAGCCCCTGGATAGCAAGAGATTAATATACATGTACATGTGTAATAGATGACCGTGACCCTAATGGGTCAGAAGAGATTTATATACATGTACATGTGTAATAGATGCCCGTGACCCTAATGGGTCGGAAGAGATTTATATACATGTGTCATGATCAAGCCTATCATGCATGCATGTGCGATAATTATGCCATTATAAGCGTAGCCTTAGCGTGTGCGCATTGCCACGTGATGAGAATGTTTTGGATATTGTTTTGATATGGAGAATAGAGATAAACTTTCATTCTTCGGTTGGGGACTGACTGAGAAGGAGACATGCACACATATTTATGCTTTAATGCTTTTATGAATGAATAAATGTTGAATCTATTTGATATTTATAATCAACTGGAAGTCTCTTGAAGTGAATACTTCTTGTGAATGTTTACATCCTCTCTGGACGGCATCACGACGAATCCGTTTATCCTCTCCGGACGGCATCACAACGAATCCGTTTATCCTCTCCAGACGGCATCACGACGAATCCGTTTATCCTCTCTGGATGGCATCACAACGAATCCGTTTACTTGCAACTTGCAAGACAAAGTGAAGCAAGTGATTAAGTCAAACATTATTTCCACGTCTTCGCAAGTTAATCTCTCAGAAACCCCGACATGGATGGCCATGACTCTAATGGGTCAACCACCAGTGAGGGTTGGAAGAGCCTCTGCATAGTAAGAGACACAAGTGGTAAGAGAAACTAAAATACACAAAGGAGGAAATTAATTTGCAGGTATATTCATGATATAATTGTAATTGCCAAACCAAATTATTACAACCGAATAATTAAATAAGACTGAGAGAAACTGACTAAGCAGGGAGGAAACTTTCAAAACATAGTTCTGCGCTGATTTCCTGTCTATCCGCTCAGTGCACATCGTAGCCCTCTAGCGGTGAATTTGCACCCAGTGTCTTGATGATAGCCACTTTGACGTTGTGTGAGCGTTGTGCGTACACTGTATGTGCGTATGTTATGGTACTAAGCGCGCATGTACTTCTGCCGGCCAATGATCGCTGGAGATATGGTACGTCCATCAACTGCAAAACACACCAAATGCGACCCGCTATCGCTGCCCTTTCGCCCGCGGTGGTCAACAATATGTGCCCTCAGCAGCTCATGCACGGTGAGAATAAGTAGTTTATTATCAATCTATCAGATAGTGTACCTTTACAACATGAAAAGTCACAGGTTGCAACTAGGAAGGCATGGAATTAGACAATTACTGGCAGGGCATGGGGATCTGGAATTACATAAACACACAAACAAGTTAAATTGGTGTACAAGAAGCCGCAACAGATACGCTGAAGCCAAATTTATTATAAGGACATGTATTTGAAAATATTAAATATTTGGTTAGTTATTAAACCATGTTTAAAATGATACACATGGCTAAAGAGAAAAAATTTGAGTTCCAAGGATGGTCAAATAAATTCCATAAATTTGGGCAGAAATAAATTTGGGCAAATGAATAGTGCACTTTGCTTATAGATTCCAGTGATACATATTCCATATTTTGCTATTAATTCAGGAGCGATTTTGTTTTTCATCAATAATTTTGTTTCTTTTTGTAAACTGGTAAGTAAGTCACTTTCAAATTAGATATTTCACTGTATCAGAGAGTAATTAACAGTTTATAGGTTCTATTATTTGACCAGCAATGAACTTACCACAGTGCGTCATAAATTCATTTATTCACATCATTAATTTTTACCCATTTTCTGGTATACAGATATAAACCAAAATATATTTTTTTTAAATGTGAATCTGTACGTTATATTTAATGGTTTGCATGGTGAAAGGTGTCGGCCCTCTTACCTGACCAAAAGAGGGCACTGTTACAACATGACCAAATAATTGTGTGTAAGAAACCAAAATGTCTGCTCTGTGATCACGGTCTATTTGGAATATAGACCATGAAACTACCCCGCCCGACCACTCTGTAAATTCTGAACAAATTAAGATTTTTCCCCCCCAGTAACCACAATATATGATGATACACTGTTTAGTTATTCATCCACAAACTACAAATACAATGTACATGTGGCATTACATTACAATTAGTTTAACCCTAACCCCTAGGTATTCTGGCTAGGAACCGTCCTGAATCCTCCAAAATCCATCAGTGCACTTTTGGAAACATGCCCTTATCTTTAAAATGCACCATGCATTTCCGTTGATCTTTCATTATTCAGCACTAATGGGCCTGTACTTCTTGCCAAGTTGTAATTTTGCCCCATTTGAAGAGGTGAAAGTACCAGTTGATCTTTCATTATTCAGCACTAATGGGCCTGTACTTCTTGCCAAGTTGTAATTTTGCCCCATTTGAAGAGGTGAAAGTACCAGTTTCCAACAGTGCTGAATTTTTCCCAAAAAATGCCCCTTGGAGGATTTTGCAGGATATGGGGTGGTTAGGGTTAAAGGAATTTTCAAATCAAATATAGGGAGGAGGGCCAAAGTCATGGTACAGCCAAGCCTTTGAGAAGCCCAGCCAGTCCCGCGCTTTGCCCAGACCCAGAGGGCTATATAATCCTCTAGCTGAGCACAAAAGACCCTTTGCTATTTAATGAATAGATGTCTAATGTATTTTGTTCACAACTGCGGCCATTATAATGAGCTCTACTTGGCTGGGCTAGGCTGCCAGGTAGCCTGGGCCTGACCAGGCTTCTCAAAGGCTTGGCTGTACCATGACTTTGGCCCTCCTCCCTTTAACAATTTAAATAAGAGACTTACAATTATTCCTGGACTTTCAGGGCAGAGGATTGCAAGACCTGACAATAGCACTCCAGCACGAAAAGTCATTAGTTTCTGGTTCCCCCCCCCCCCCCACATACAAGTTATTTATTTTCCTGATGCATAAAACCCTGTTCTCCCAATGAGGATATCAATAAGCTAAAAGATAACTTTTAATGGATTTTTTGGTCATTTTTTTGTGCACAATTTTTGAGGCAACTTTTACAATACACAAACAAATAAATACAAAAATATTGCTTTTGGATGCCAAGCTCTGACCAGAAACTGGAATGGTTTTTTTTGAGGGGGCAGGGGTGTCTTATAGATATTTTCAGAAGTCTATTAGCTACATGAAGTGTGCCAGCCTGCTGCATATATTCAATGTCACGACACTGTACTCCAAATACGTGCACGCACAATGAGAATGGTTAGGAGTTTTTCTACCCTGCCCGGCCTGCATGCTGTAGGGCAATATTGGGATTAGGCGCTTGACACAGGAATCTAATTCCTAGAACCAGACGCAATCTTAATCTAGACACAGGCGAACCATCGGTGGGGCAAATACGCTAAACTGCGTGGCGCAACAGATACAGTTCTCTCACACGCGAAGTCTCCCAGAGACTGCACTGCTTCTTTTCGAGACCTTGCGCGTCAGTCTGTGGAACAATACATCATGAGCTGCCCAAATCCACTGGGAGTACAGTATGTTATGCTTATTACTGGCACACTTCACATAGGTAAGAGACTTGTTGGGAAACATTTTTGTTAATTACCATCACTTTTAAATCTTTCTGCATGCATACCGTTTTACCCTACACCAATTAGTGAATGAGTTTACGTATATATCGTTTCATATACATGTATTTGAGCATCAATTGCTGTACATGATTCCATGCAATTTATAAAAATGGTTGAATACTTGGAAATAAGTAACTATTTTGATAAATCATAATTAACGGAAAAGTACAACATTGGTAACATTGGCAAATCTGCTTCTTTGAGCATGCTTACTTTTTGTGAATAATACAGTGCATATGAAACAACCAGCCAATGCGCAGTCTTAATCATGAGGAAAGTGTAAACAAGCATTCACATTTTTTTTTACAGAAAACTCTGCCATCTGGCACAGGGGTGTGAAAAACCCTGAAATGGGAAAAATCTGGAAGAATGTGAAGTGGACCTGGGTCTCCCTTTGGTCTCAAGGACAAAGCCCCTGAACCTCATGGATGTTTACAGACTCTCCACAACCCCACAAACAAGAAACTAGAGGTTTAATGTACACAAAATACAAGTTAGGTAAAACTTGTAGCTTTGCATGGTGAGGAGGATAAGTAAGACTAATTGCGGTGACACCATGTGAAATTCTCAATTGTGTAGTAATTAGTTCTGAAAAGAACGGGAGGTACAACTCGACCTTTCGATCAGTGTGATCTGATCGTCCTCAGGAGAATGCCAGACTCTGGGAAATGCTGCTGCTTAAGTAGGCTGCTGGAGGATTACGTGATGACAGGATGCTGGAGGATTAGTTCGTTAAAGCGTGCAGGCGGGAACTGTTGCGACTAGGATCCTAGGGGCTGGGGGAGAGGAGTGTGTGCTCACTGAACCGAATCAGTTGTTGACAAGCACGGGGGGAAGGAGGGTGGTTAACTTAGGATATAGGAGATCCCTCAGTCTGGGGTGGGTTGTGGACTTTGGATATAGAAGATCCTTCAGTCCGTAGTAGTGGTTGCCAAATATCGCTGATGTAGATCAGAGCACACTGATCGAAATGTCGAGTTGTACCTCCAGTTCTTTTCAGAACTAATTACTACACAATTGAGAATTTCACATGGTGTCACCACAATTAGTCTTACTTACAATACAAGTTACTTCTTTCTTTCAAGAACATTAAAAAAATAACAAATTTAAAAAAAACAATTTGAAGCAAAGGGAGATCTTGAAATCCGGAAAAAATCCTGAGAAATCACAGGCCTGCTGGCAAATTTTGGAAAATTTAATTTTCTTTTTGTATTTTGTTTGAAAATTGGAGCACCTCAGACAGCAGAATTTGTTCAGGATGACTGGTCTATTTACCAACTTCACAATTAATTCAATCAATTAATCAATCATCAGGCATTTGTAGAGCGCCAGCACTCTAGTTGCCTATTCCGAGGTGCTTGGAGAAGTGAAGAATTTTTTTTTTTTAAACCAAGAATTCACAGAATTTCATGAGGAGATGAGATGTGCAACGGGCTAATTGTAAGCAGATTTGAAGAGATGTGTCTTAAGTCTGCTTTTGGAGTTAAGTGTACGGAGTTGATGGGGGAGATCATTCCATAATTTTGGTGCACAAGAAATGAAACTTCTATTACCGGATGAAGAGTTTGTTCCTGTGAACACAATTTAGCTTTCAGATACTAATTCAGTAATTTTTGTAATGAGGTTATCACCAATGTTGTACCTTCCCTTGATGTTATTCTACACATTGTGAATACAAATCATGCTTAACCCTAACCCCTAGGTATTCTGGCTAGGAAACTTCCTGAATCCTCCAAAATCCATCAGTGCACTTTTGGAAACATGCCCTTATCTTCAAAATGCACCATGCATTTTCGTTGATCTTTCATATTCAGCACTTATGGCCTGTACTTCTTCCCAGGTAGTAATTTTGCCCATCCGAGGTGAAAGTACCAGTTTCCAACAATGCTGAATTTTCCCCTAAAAGTGCCCCTTGGAGGATTTTGCAGAATTTGGGGTGGTTAGGGTTAATAGTCATACAATAAGTATGGTTTCAACTTATTAAATATACAAATAACAGGTTAATTTGTATTTTTATATCATTAACATGGCACTTCATAAGTTAACCTTTAACCCTTAATCATATAATTTAAATTAAACGTTTTTTTCAATATGTACAGGAATATCAAATAAGCTATATTTCAAATACCCACAAATGAAACTGAGGAACATACATTTATATTACACATAATTGTTTTACATGTTTTTGAACAAAACAAATCCATGCAGAGTACTATATATTTAATACAATGATAGGCTGATAGGCAGATGATAGGCTGATTGGCAGATGATAGGCTGATTGGCAGATGATAGGCTGATTGGCAGATGATAGGCCTATATTGAATGTATTCACAGACATGATTTCAATACCAGTACATTTCAGCTTTTGTTTATTTTCAGGCATGTGTTCGGGAAATATTTTTAAGATTTAAATGATAAAGAAACAAACATGCCAAGCTACCATGAACATACATGTAAATGTACCATGTTCTGTACATGTGTGAGTGTGGGACACATGATTTCTTTTTGTATGTGTGTGAGGAATGGGGATGCTCCGAGCCGTTTTTATGAGGCGGGAAATTATTACAGAAAGTCCACATGTATTATGACTCTAATAAAACAAGAGAAACTTGTGTTCATGTTGGTTATTTTATACATTCGGGAATATTTACGTGTTTTTACACAAGTGTTTACGGGTACCCGGGTATCCGAAGATTTCCAATTTCGGGTATCCGGTTCCTGAAATAACCAAAAACGCACAGCCTTATATTTAAAGACAATGAGGGGGCGAATACTTGCTAGGTAATTTTATCATGCCAGTAGACACTATTGTTAAAACTTCTGTAAATGCATCTATACATTATAACTAAGAAGCAAGATATATGAGGATGATCAGAGCATACTGATCGAAACGTCGTGTTGTAACCTCCAGTTCTTTTCAGAACTAATTACTACTCAATTGAGAATTTCACATGGTGTCACCGCAATTAGTCTTACTTAAGATATATGTAGTACACAAAACAACCTGCGAAAGTTTCAGCTTATCTGTGCATTCAGGGCCCAATTTCTTGGCGCTGCTTACCACAGAATTCTGCGCTTACGGCGCCATAAAAAGCGTGTGATTCTATGCGCCGTAAGTGCAGAATTCCGCAGTAAGCAGTGCCATGAATTTGGGCCCAGGTTGTTTGTATTCATTCCAAAACAAAATTTCTGTCTTTGAATGCCAAAAATTTATTTTGAAAAAAATTTCACTAATTTTACAAAACCAACAGTACCCGATACATTATATATTTTTAAGGGACGTTTGATACACTTACCATCATAATTTTTACACCAGGTAAGTCTTAAAACCCATACATGTACCATGTATTTTCTTTCCCTGTTTTTATACAGCAGGGTTGTGATTGGGCAGTTTTGAAAAATCCACATGTGCTAGGGGTATTGGGGCCGCTGTTGTGAACAGCACTGGGATGAAATCTATAGTTCTGAGCGTTTGCTTTGGTTTCCTTTATTGCTTAAATCTTTAAAATCTGGAGGATCACAACATTGCGATTTGTAAAAATCCGAAAATCCGAAAATCCAAACAAATCACACTCCTGATAGACTTATAGTCAGCAGAATCGGCGGCAGAATCGGCGGCAGAATCGGCGGCAGAATCACATGGATACAGCTGATGACACAATGTCAAATTCGATCACTTTACATTAAACGTACAACGGCTACTGCACAAGCTTCCATATGGCTTGTCTTAGCGGCACAGTCACAGACAGTGAGTGGTCAATTAAAATGCAGACTTACGGACTTACGACACCTTGGTAATTCAATGCAAACAAAGGGCAAGTTTGACTGTGAACTGTGGTTAACTTTATAGTTGGCCGAACTTGACCCAAATCCTGTCTAATCGATGATGGTTTGACTATTCTATATAGGTTGGTGAAATTATTGCATCAGGTGATAAAAAATTGATTTAATTTGCCCTACACCGACATGTGTATTAAATCAATTGTTTATCACCAACCTATAAATCACCAACCTATAAATATCGCGGAACCCGCTGCTATATAGGATTCTAGCCGGCCATTCATCACCGGGCAAGCTCGGTGGTCGAGAGGTTTAAGATGCCTGCACTAGTAAGCAGGAGGTCGTGGGTTCGAATCCCGCCCAAGTCACCTGTGAATTTTTTTTTACAGACACTCGGAAAGCACCGAGTATGCAGTGTTATAACACACGTCAGTGTAGGGCAAAATTAAAATCAATTGACCAGCCTACTGGGCATGGCTGCTTCACCCATTTCATGCTAAATTGAACAAAGCATGTAGTAGGGAACCACTGACAAGTTGTTGGTTTATCGACCATAGTCGTTGAGTATCAACCCTCCTACTACTACAAGGGTCAAAATCAGTCAAAATGTTGATACATTTGTATACTTGCCAAGGTATATCTAGTGCACTTAAAAAGTCAAACACTGTCAAACCTTACGTGTAGTAAAGTACATTTACAGGTCAAAATGAGTCGACCGTTTTTGACTGGTAAAAGCATTGTCTTGTATTGCCCAGGGTGGTCAAAAATGCCCGTGTGCGCACATTTGGGTCAACAGTCAAAAACAGTCACTTGACTGATTTTGACCTCTATAGCTACTTCCCACTAAGGTGCAGCTATAGTAGGAGGGTTAATGTAATGAGCTTGATGAGCATTGTCAAATAGTAATTGACCATTTGTTAACCACTAGTCGGCAGTCAAACTTGCCCAAAGCCGCTAACATCCTTGTTAATCAGTTCTTCTACCCAAGTGCCCACTCAGATAGAACAGCAACGTAAACTCATGTGCACTGCTAATGCATAATTTTGTAATCACTACATCGGTGAAAAAAAAAAAAAAACTGTGTCGCCATTTCTCAACAAGAACCACCGCCAGTAAACTGGCCCAAAATAAACATTTACAATGTGTGTGAATTGGATCGTGTTGTACCCATTGACCTTTTTAAGTTGAGTATTTGATACTAGTATCAGACTATATCCACCGCTTTTGTTTGAAAAACTAACATGTGCATGGACAGATGTATATTGTCCTCAACATTGTTTGCATTAAACTTTACACTTTAAACTCCAACAAACACCTCTACTAGAGTAGAGGGACCTTGTTGGGCAGTCCATCAAGCCAAGCAGAACATTTGTTTTATCAGTCGACTTTATGTAACACAAACTCAACTCCCCTTTCTAAACCCAAAACACCAGCATTCCCTCTTCCCCTCATTCTCTGACACCACCACGAGTCTGAATATTTCATGCCCACCTCATAAGTTCCAGAAATCACATGAGCCCTGTCCCTAAAACTTAGGAAATGTTCTTTGGACATCTATGGAGCTCAAAAATGTTGGTGGTCACTTTAGAGCATTTTTTTTAAATTTTATTTCCAGACCTATCCAAAATTGTATAAACCACTCTGAACTGTTCATGTCCTCCCTACTTGGTGTGTCTCTCCCAGTTCAACTAAGAACAGGATTTCAAATACAATGTACAGGTGTGCATTCACAAGTTTCTGAATAAAAACAACCATTATGTCCTCATGAATTTTGATGAAATGTTTGAAAATGTCAAGTTTTCAGTGCTATGATTTTGTGCCATTATTATAACAAGGATACAAAGTTCAAACTGACTTTGGTTTATTCAATTGCTATCTTGCTGACTTTCGGTCCTTGAATCAACAGAGGGCGCACTATAGTCAACATGTACTTTGTCACTCAGTGCAACAGGATCACATACATGTAACAACAGAACCCAAAGTTACCATTAAGCTTTCAAGATCTTGAAATATTGAGGAGAAATTATTGCCAGAAATCAAATGCTATCAAAAATTACTTGAAAATTTGTGTTTTTTTGTAATTTTTTTTTTTTTTTTGCCAACCAATTAATATTTTTTGACAGACCTTGGAGCAGTTTGGTTTCATTAATTTTGTTCCTTTTTAAAACACTTTTTATTCTAAGGCCCCCCAAAAAAGTCTCCGGTTTCTGTTCATAGGTCAGCTTCAAAATCAGTGCGGTGATGCACTTTTTTTTTTTTTTGGTAATCTTTTTTTTTTGCCAACACAGCTCAATAATGAAAGGGAATCTCCCAACATGCTTAAAGAGAAAGGTATTTGATCAGTGCATATTACCAGCTGTAATACATGCCTGTGAAACATGGACACTCACTGCCAAAATGGAGAAGAAACTAGCTGCAGCACAACATAACCTGGAACCAAGCATGCTTAATGTGACATACAGAGATAGGAAAACAAATAAGTGGATTAGGAACCAAACCAAAGTTGAAGACATCATGGAGTCAATCAAAAATAGGAAATGGACTTGGGCAGGACATGTTAGTAGGAGAACGGATGAGAGATGGAGCACAGCACTCACTGTATGGACACCATGGGAGGGAAAAAGAAACAGAGGAAGACAGCGAAAGAGATGGAGGGATGAACTCCAGGTACTGGAGCAGTGTCAACTGGTACAAGGAAGCAAGAAACAGAGACTTGTGGAGGCAGCATGTGGAGGCAGCATGCTGAGGCTTTCGTCCAGCAGTGGACTGATAATGGCTGAACATGATGATGATGATGATGATGATGATGATGATGACGATGATGATGATGACGATGATGATGATGATGATGATGATGATGATGATGATGACAATGATGATGATGATGATGATGATGATGATGATGATGATGATGATGATGAATACATGATACATGTATATGCAGTTATTGGAACCAGACCAAATTTCCCATACACAAAGTATGGTGGCTATGAGAGGCCGCACAAATCGGGCAAACATCTATGTGAGCAAGTCATTTAAAACACAGCACAGCAGAATTTCACAGCAATTATGGCTGTAATTGGACATCGTTTCATAGCCCCCCCCCCCCAAAAAAAAGAAAACTAAAAATGCTGATGCGCAGGTCTGAGGGGACACGCACGGAGACCAGAAACCAGAGACTATTTATTTGGCCTAACGCTTTGCTCTCCTACAAAAACTATGCCATGTGTCCAGAAAATAAATTTAGAAATGACCAATAACCATTTGGGCATACATCCTACTAAAGTCAGACATTACAAAAACATCAAGCATCAAACATGGAGTAATAATAATAATGTGTGGACTTATATAGCGCAGGTATCCACCAACTGAGTGGTGCTCAAGGCGCATTATATTATTACCCCTGCTCATAAGGCTCATAAGGCTCATAAATCATTCCTGAAACCATCTCAGCTCCCTGGGGAGTATACAGCTCAATTGCTGCCATTACAGCGCATATAGGGCTAATCAACCAACTCTGCCCTCACAGGTACCCATTTAACCCCTGGGTGGAAAGAAGCAATAGTCAATGGAGGACAGACAGTCTGTTGTAATAGTGCCGGGAGTTGCTGGTTAGTTCGCTAACCATTTAACTGAATCTTTCATGAGCGGTTAACAAGTCAACCGAAAGTCGACACCTGATGGCCACACAAACTAGATCAGCAAATGGCACAATGTGTATAAATTTGAATCAAAAACCAATCAATAATCTTCCCGCAATGATTGTTTAATAACCAATGCAGCAAGAAAAAGAAAATCTAGAACAAAATTTTTCCAAAATTGTTGGGTGTTTTTTTAATTATTGGTTTCAGTTAGCCGGTTAGCAAATTTCTAAACGGTTAGTTCAGTTTCGGTTGGTTAATTAACCAGTCAACTGGTTAACCATCCCAGCACTAAGTTGTAATAATATTTGCTCAATTCAATGAGTTGTGTTGATACAAAACATAATCAGAAGCCAATTTCATAGAGCTGTTAAGCAGAAAAAACTGCTTACCAGAAAGTTTTGCTTAGCAGATTTCTTTGGTTACCAGCCAAACTGTCATATAAAATGTATGTATTTTAGCTGGTAGTCTGTTTTATATTGCTTAGCAATAATATTTGCTTAGCACAATTCTCTGCTTAGCAGCTCAATGAAATTGGCCCCAGATCCAAACATAAAGCGGAACCTTTCTCAAAAGCTAAGAAACAGGAAATTCCTGAAGAAATATTCTTGAATTAATAGGTCATTCCTGTAGTTAAAGGCAAGGTATAGGATTGGTAATTCAAAAAATAACCAAATGGTTGAATATTAATATTGAACTTATAAGTGGAAAGATGATGATGATGGTATCAATCTTTCTTAGAAATATTTTTATCTGAGGTTCAATCTTTTAAGAAAAGATAAATAGATTCCAGTTCAAATTTCGTAAAAAGAATTTTTTTTTTAATTAAAAAATATGAATGACATAAGTTGAAACTTTCACAGGATGTTTTTTTTTAAATGTATATTTTAATTTAAAAATATTTTTCCTTTAACATGGGTTGTAGTACAGATATTTCATAAAGGTGCATTTTTTCTAAAGGAATGGCAAAATAGGCAATTAACCCTAACCCTGCCAGACGCAGCAGAGTGCATCAGCTGGAAAAATCTGATGCACTTTGATGGATTCAGCTGTCAACACCAGTGCATAAGCAGCCAAGCCTGTTTCTATTGAGAGCTGGTCCCATTAAACAATGCCAGAGTTGTATTCTGCTGCGTTTGGTGACCACAGACTGGAGGCAGTTCGGCCTTGAGATTTGTTAACAGATGGATCTTGTTGCACTTGGCAGCCAAGTCACTTTGATAAACGATGCACTCTGTTGCGTCTGGCAGGGTTTCTAGCCAAAATACCCTGGAGGGTTAGGGTTAAGTGAAGAAACAGGCACAATATTGTATACTGTCACCACACAACGGCAACAACTCATTTATACAGTCAAATGTAAACCATTAGTCCACAATCGCAGAAATTAATTAATTTCACCTGTGTGCACTAATACATGTTTCCCTTCCCATTTCTGCTAAATATTGTATAACAGTATTGTGCGCATTTTCCCATTTTTTTCTATTCTTTATCTCTTTCCCATTTTTTATTTATTTATTTTTTTGGGGGGTGGAGAGGGTATTTACTACAATTTACCCTATTAGCTACACTATACATGAATGTACATTTTGAGAGCAATGTACTTTACAGACAGACGCTTGAATCCTCATTCTTTTTGCTAGTTGGCATATGCATGTATATAATTATGTGAGTTTCCCGTAAGCCTCATCTGACTTTCTGCCGTTAAAGCGACAATATCATCACAATCAACAGGGCATGGAATCAGAGTGCTAGTTTTAGATTAACTCAGTGACTGAAAATAATACCCCACATTATAAGCTTTATATAACTGTTGCTGCTGCATAAATGAGCCAGTAATTTTCAGTCAATGTGTTCATCTTAAACTAGGCACCGATTCCGTGCCCTGTTGAAAGTCTGCTCTGATCGTGACGCTATTGTGCTTTTAAGCTCATCAAAAGTAAATGTTCAATTAAATTTCCCAGGGACCACTGTCCTGATATAAACACAACCATGTACATGTATACCAGTACAAGATTTAACAATAAGGTCTACTGCAAACTTGATGGTTTATCCTGACATTGCACTGGTGCCAATTTCATACAGAGCTGCTAACCAGAGCTGCTAACCAGAAAGTAAATATAAACAAGTTTGAATGGTAACCACGGAAATCTGCTAAGCAAATTTTTCTGGTAAGTAATTTACGAAGTTGGCCAAACATTTGGAATAGGAGCTGTACATTGGACAAGTCTCGATTTTATACACATGTTACATGTACCTTCACTGAGCAGTACTCAGTGTCTTCCGCTTCTCAAAGCTGTACGGAATCGCCCAACATGCTCAGCTGGCCATTCATGTTAATCAGGTCTGCCTGGTGCTTAGCGTCGCCTTTAGAGGCTTCCGACTGAAGATACTCGGCGTACAGCACCCGGGCATGATGCAGGATCTTCCTCAGGCTGTGCTTCCGCACCATGCTGTCAAACAGCATCGCCATGTCGTTGTAGTCCAGTTTGTGAGCGATCACGACGTCTCGTTGCTCCAGCAGCATGGCTAAGCAGACAAACATCATAAAGGGGTTCCCTCCTCCAAAGTCCTGAGGTGGGGGAAGCCCCTTGTAAGGGTTGCGGACTGGACTCGGGGGCGACAACTTGGATGGACTCCTCTTATTTCTTGGGGATCTCACTCCCTTCTGCAACAGGATGGGGCTACTCTGTGATTTGGAGAGACTCTTTGGTTGGACACCCAAGGTTGACGGGGTACTCGGACCCTCGTCTACGGACTGCGACCTGCTGCTCAAGCTGCTATTGGAATTGTTAATACTGTTTGTGTTTTTACTGTCTGTGGTAGATGAGTTAATGCTCTTGATGGGATGATCCTCTTTCTTAACTGAGTTACAACTAGAGTTGTCTACACTGGAGTCTTTCACTGTTTGTTTGGCATAGTTGGTGCCATTCACATTATCCGTGCAATTCTTGTCCTCCATTTTGCTTTCGGGGCATTCGTCAACTCTTTCTGGGATGTCTGTTTTCTCGCCCAGATTTTTGCTTGGAACCGGGCTGCTTGATTTCCCGGCACTGTCCACTTGCTCTTTGGAGATGCTGCGTCCTCGAGAGAACCTAAACCGCAGCCGTTCGGCTGCAAAGGCAGAGGGGGACACATTTGAGGCAGAGGAGAGTTCCACACCTTGTTCACCCGGAGGATCAGGAGGGAGGGAACTCCACATGATCTCCTTCATGCGTAGTGCATCAGTGAAGGCAAACTCTCGCTTCAGTTCCAGCAAGAGCCACCGGTAGCAGAAGTACAAGTCATCTGCGTTCTCCTCCTTGAGGTAGTCATAGAGTTCTGGGTCGACGCAGCGGATCAACTCCGTCAGGTGGAGGAACTTGACCGACATGGCCTTGCCGTCTGGTAAGAAGCTACTGGCCAGACGCTTCATGAGCTGGGAGAAGCAGATGTAGGCCTGGGCCTCGTCTTCCATCACAAAGAGAATTGGTGACGCGAGATCACTCATACCCTGGCAGTAGGAGACCTCGGGATGCGACAGGGCGTACGTCGCCAGGAGGTTGAAAAGTTTATCCGTATTTTCCTCACCTCTAGCGTAGAATTCTTCCAGACGGTCGGTGCGCAGGACGTCTTTCCTCACCATGTTCTTGATGTTCTTGAAGTCCTCCCTTGGATCCGAAAGGAGTAGATTTTTCAGCCGCTCATATTCCATGGACTTTGCTTTGACATGCTCCAGGCGCTCTTTCCCTGACATGCCGTCAGGGAAGATGTTCAATAGGTGGCGCCAGACAACCTTCCTCAGCGATGGCTTGATTCCCCCTTGGTATACGCGCAGGCGCAGTTCATGCGGCCTCTCCAAATGTCCCACGGGATCCAGAAAAGTAAAGAACTCTTGATCGTCCAGTGGGGACCGGGGAAGTTCATATGATTCCTCCTCACCCTCTGCTGTTTGGAAGATGCGAGTGACCCTGGTCAGGGTTTTTCCTACATGGTCCATGATCGCACCGACAAATGGCACAAAGCGCATGCGATCTGTGCTGTTTCCAGAAATGTCTTGGCCACTGACGACATCCCAGTCTTCCAGTATCCCTGCCACAACGAACCACATGAAATGGACTTATATAAAATATACACAGAGAAGAAAGTACTTCATTATCACTTATTTTAATACTCACAGTAATTACGCTATCTAGGTGTTAATTTTAAGCTTGAACAAACTACACATTGGGTCAATTGATACAACTGGTTAGTTGACAGCTGTCTCAACTTGCGTAATTCACGCTAGTCTAGCTAATGATGAAAATACTACAAAAATTATCCTACCTCCCCAATTTTTGTCTTATACAACCTCACTGAAAAACAGTAAACAAGTATTTTGTTTACAAAGTCATTTGTGTTTTGTTTTAATAATGCAGCTGCAGTGTATGTAGATTGTTCAATTATAAATTACACAGTAACATACAGAAAAATCTCTAGCTCTGAACAGTGATAACGTTTTGGTTTGCGGTAACACCATGTGTTTATCTCAACTATCGCTAAGTGAGGTACAGGTTCTGAAAGAACCTATATCGCACAACTCATATCTCAACTGTGGCTAAGTGAGATTATAGTTCAGAGAGAACCAATATCAGGCAACTCGTTTCTGAACTATTGCTAAGTGAGATTATTGTTCAGGGGAGAACCAATATCGGACAACTCGCTTCTCAACTATCGCTAAGTGAGATTATGGTCCAGGGGAGAACCACTATCAGGCAACTCCTTTCTCAGCTATCACTAAGTGAGATTATGGTCCAGGGGAGAACCAATATGGGGCAACTCGCTTCTCAACTATCGCTAAGTGAGATTATGGTTCAGGGGAGAATCAATATCAGGCAACTCGCTTCTCAAATATCGCTATTAGTGAGAATGTGGTTCAGGGAGAACCATGGGGTCTTCACAGGGTCTTCTCTACGTTTTTATTAGCGTGCTCTGATCATCATCAGGAGAAAGTGATGCAATGCATATGTGACTTGCAAAGTAGTCTATGCCAAACCATGCCTACATATGACAGCCTCATTGTTGTTGTCCTCTGATACATAGGATTATGAAGAGGACAACACACAAATACAAATGGAAGAGATTTTTTGGTTACCTGGCCCTTGAAATGGCTTGGCGTCTACTTTGAGCCTGAGGCAAGGATCAGACGAGGTGAGAATAGCCGAGTCCAGGTCCCAGTCGGAGAGAAGTGACAGGTACACCTCCCTCGCCTGATCGTCACGAGATGCGTAACTGATGGTGAATTCGCTGCGAGTGAAAAAAGGTCATGAGAATTAGGTCAAATCATGTTTATACATGTAGGTTATTTGGTGTATAGCTTGATCTCTCAAAATCCTTTAACAGATGAAGTGTTTTGAGAATAGGAGTGTTAATTGGTAAATTTCATTACATGTTGAAATTCAGTTATTCTGGTTTCATGAGGATCAATAAATGTGTGGAAACCATTCTGTTAAAGTTTTAGCTAAATCAGTCCACACGTTTATTAGGACAAATTTGAGAATATTCATTTTCAAATTTGGATTTTTAAACAACACAAGTCAAAAGAGGGCGGTATTTTCTCCCATTGCAAATTTAATGCTGTTGAAATTAACATTCTTTTGCAATTTTACTTGTAAAGATCAACTAAGTACACATACGTACATGTACGTATGTCCTATACAACGTAATAATTTACTAGAATGTTCGATTCTATCATTCACTTTCATGCATTCAGGTAAAACTGAGATTTATTTCCAATTGTGTATGGGGCAGGGATGAGTCTGGCTGATGGGAAAAAAATCACTGAAGAGGGTCTGTGAGTCTTAGAACTGCCTACATGTCGGATTTTGGAAATTCACATTTATAACAATGTACAGTACGTGCATATATAAAAACCACTGAATACAGCTAATTCACTAAAAAGACTCATCCTTGATAGGGGTTTTAAATCCAGTATACATCCATACATTAAAACCCTCCTATGACTGCAAGGGTCAAAATCAGTCAAAATGTTGATATACTTGCCAAGGTATATCTCGTGCACTTAATACTGTAAAAGTCAAACACTGTCCAACCTTACGTGTAGTAAGTACATTTACAGGTCAAAATGAGTCGACCATTTTTGACTGGTAGAGCATTGTCTTGTATTGTTGAGGGTGATCAAAATGACAGTAAAAACCAGTCAAAAATGCCCCTGTGTGCACCTTAGGGTCAACAGTCAAAAACAGCCAGTTGACTGATTTTGACCACTACAGCTACTTGCCACAAACGTTCAGCTACAGTAGGAAGGTTTGAATAATAAGTATCAAGACACATGTACATGTGAACGTATGTATACATACAAAAAAATGAAGTTTAAGCATATTTAATTGTGCTGTAAACAAGAAAATAAGGAGAAAGAATTCAGCAGATTGTATTATTCCAATGTTACATGCAGCAACCTGAGACAGGGATTTTTCATGGCATGTATGACACCATCATCCACTTAACACCATGTAAGTTTTATGCAAATGTATAATAATAATAATAATAAATAATGTGTGGACTTATATAGCGCACGTATCCACCAACTGAGTGGTGCTCAAGGCGCATATTATTACCCTTGCTCATAAGGCTCATAAATCATTCCTGAAACCATCTCAGCTCCCTGGGGAGTATACAGCTCAATTGCTGCCATTACAGCGCATATAGGGCTAATCAACCAACTCTGCCCTCACAGGTACCCATTTAACCCCTGGGTGGAGAGAAGCAATTATGGTTAAGTGTCTTGCTCAAGGACACAAGTGTCACGGCCGGGATTCGAACCCACATTCTGCTGCTAACACCAGAACTTGAGTCCGGTAAGCTAGACCGCTCGGCCACGACACTCCAATCTATGACCATTTATGGCTTTAAGACCTTGAATATACAATGTACAGTCCAAACTACTGTACTGCAGTGGTCATCTGGACAAAAAGACAACCATGCTGTGTAATGTACATGTAGCTGTACATATGTACAAGCCATCCATGTACTCTTCACATTTCACAAATTGAACTGCATCACTGCTTAACACAGGTTTGACTGATGTCCAGGGTCATGCAGTCAAGTTGGGGGGGGGGGGGCCCATAATTTGGTAGAAATCTGAACATCAGTGAAATCTTATTTTTATGGATAAAAAGCCGTGCTGTGTTTTAAACAACTTTTTCACATACTGTAGGGATATGAACGTTGGCCCGATTTGTGAGTCCTCTCTTAGCCACCATACTTTGCATATGGGAAATTTGGACTGGTTCCAATAATCATGTATGCATGTATCATGTACATGTATTTCACTGGTTGGCGAAAAATTTTTTTTTTTTAAAGTGTGTCACCGCACCGAATTTGAAGCTGACCTATGACCAGAAACTGTAGACCTTTTTTGTTGGCCTTATTGATATATTTTGAGATTACTCAATAACTTTTAAAATACATGTACATGTAGGTCAGTGTAAATAAGGTCCACAGGTGCTGTTGACACTGATCCAAATACTGCATAATTTCCTTATGAAGTTATTTTATAATGATGTACACTGTACATGTGCATAAATGCATTTGAATTACCTCATATATGTAATTCATGAACTGGCGGCGGTCAATGCTAATTCAAGTTCATGACTTGGAATAAAGCTGATTGTGCAATCAAGCATAAAGGCAATCGCAATTGCAAGCGCCATCAAGTTGTGAACGTAAGAAACGAGACGTGATTGGAATGATGTTATCCCATCAAATTAATCTGTACAGGGGCCCTCCTATTTGAAATAGAATCCTTCAACTCCAGTACAACTTACAGTGTAGTAGCAAGGACAGAAATTATTACATACAAGCATGGACATCGTACTTACTTGAGTCATTCCACCAGGTTATATAGCAAGCGTTTGTGATAGGTGTCCCTTGTTACGTAGGTAAATGTACAGGTACCATTGATTGATTTCATTCTAATTTGAAGAACAACTGAGAATGTGCACTCATAATAAGGATAATGAATGGTACATCTACCTACATACGTAACAAGGACACCATGTCACAAAGCTTGCCCCAACCTGGTGGAATGACCCAAGAATGTGCACTCATAATAAGGATAATGAATGGTACATCTACCTACATTGTACGTAACAAGGACACCATGTTACAAAGCTTGCCCCAACCTGGTGGAACGACCCAAGAATGTGCACTCATAATAAGGATAATGAATGGTACATCTACCTACATTGTACGTAACAAGGACACCATGTTACAAAGCTTGCCCCAACCTGGTGGAATGACCCAAGAATGTGCACTCATAATAAGGATAATGAATGGTACATCTACCTACATTGTACGTAACAAGGACACCATGTTACAAAGCTTGCCCCAACCTGGTGGAATGACCCAAGAATGTGCACTCATAATAAGCATAATGAATGATACATCTACCTACGTAATAAAGACACCATGTCACAAAGCTTGCCCCAACCTGGTGGAATGACCCAAGAATGTGCACTCATAATAAGGATAATGAATGGTACATCTACCTACGTAATAAGGACACCATGTCACAAAGCTTGCCCCAACCTGGTGGAATGACCCAAGAATGTGCACTCATAATAAGGATAATGAATGGTACATCTACCTATGTAACAAGGACACCATGTCACAAAGCTTGCCCCAACCCGGTGGAATGACCCAAGAATGTGCACTCATAATAAGCATAATGAATGATACATCTACATGTACCTACGTAATAAAGACACCATGTCACAAAGCTTGCCCCAACCTGGTGGAATGACCCAAGAATGTGCACTCATAATAAGGATAATGAATGGTACATCTACCTACGTAATAAGGACACCATGTCACAAAGCTTGCCCCAACCTGGTGGAATGACCCAAGAATGTGCACTCATAATAAGGATAATGAATGGTACATCTACCTACGTAACAAGGACACCATTTCACAAAGCTTGCCCCAACCCGGTGGAATGAATCCACCTGTGTTGCAGTATTGTAAGTATGGTAACCAACCTACCTTTTGAGTTGGAATGCCTGCATGAGCAGTAGTTGGAGCATCTCAAATGTCGTGATTTCTGGGTCCATGCTGAAGGTCTTGTACTCTGGCTGGAGAAAACCCATGCATTTCTGCAGAGAAAGTAATGATGTAATGTCAGAAAGTTTATGGATAAATACTTGTAAGCTGTTCACATTTAAGTCTGACTATACCAGATTACGTCACTTTCTCCATGTTCTCAAAGGTTTCTGAAAAGTTCCTGAATCATATTTATAGCTACAGTAAATTATAACACCAGAAATGAAATGAATGTACATGTGCATGGGACAAAATGAAGATTTTTTTTTCAGGGGCGTGATTTGACAAAAGTAAAAAAATCCTGAAAATGGGTAGCAGTCCTAGAAGGACAACCACCTCGAACCTCCTGGATGTTTAGGTTTGGAGGATTTATAGACTCTCCACATCCCCACAAACAAGAAACTAGAGGTTTGGACACAATACAATACACAATACAATTCTTTCTTCCTTGGTGGTTACTTCTCTTCATTCAAGAATATTTGAAGGCAAAGGGATATTTGTAAAAAAAAATCTGAAATCAGGAAAAATCCTGAGAAATCACATGCCTGCTTTTTATGTACATACATTGATTTTTCTGCAGAACATACAGTCCATGTACTCAGTCACAGAAGAATCATTTGACATGGGCAAGTCCATACATGTCCATGTACATGTGAAAATCTGACATATGTCCATGTACATTCTAAGTCCATGTCATGGGCAAGTCCATGCGCGCAATGCACATGATTATGCATGATGCATACATGTGCAAGTCCATGCATCATATGCCATGTACACATGGCACAAGTCCATGTGTCCATGTACAGTCATGTCCATGGCATACACTGCATGCATGTGCATGCATGGGCAAGTCCATGTACATGCACATGGGCAAGTCCATGTATGCATGCACATGGGCAAGTCCATGTACATGCACATGGGCAAGTCCATGTACATGCACATGGGCAAGTCCATGTACATGCACATGGGCAAGTCCATGTACATGCACATGGGCAAGTCCATGTACATGCACATGGGCAAGTCCATGTACATGCACATGGGCAGAGTCCATGTACATGCACATGGGCAAGTCCATGTACATGCACATGGGCAAGTCCATGTACATGCACATGGGCAAGTCCATGTACATGCACATGGGCAAGTCCATGTACATGCACATGGGCAAGTCCAAGTACATGCCAAGGGGCAAGTCCATGTACATGCACATGGGCAAGTCCATGTACATGCACATGGGCAAGTCCATGTACATGCACATGGGCAAGTCCATGTACATGCACATGGGCAAGTCCATGTACATGCACATGGGCAAGTCCATGTACATGCACATGGGCAAGTCCATGTACATGCACATGGGCAAGTCCATGTACATGCACATGGGCAAGTCCATGTACATGCACATGGGCAAGTCCATGTACATGCACATGGGCAAGTCCATGTACATGCACATGGGCAGAGTCCATGTACATGCACATGGGCAAGTCCATGTACATGCATGGGCACATGTACATGCACATGGGCAAGTCCATGTACATGCACATGGGCAAGTCCATGTACATGCACATGGGCAAGTCCATGTACATGCACATGGGCAAGTCCATGTACATGCACATGGGCAGAGTCCATGTACATGCACATGGGCAAGTCCATGTACATGCACATGGGCAAGTCCATGTACATGCACATGGGCAAGTCCATGTACATGCACATGTCCATGTACATGCACATGGGCAAGTCCATGTACATGCACATGGGCAAGTCCATGTACATGCACATGGGCAAGTCCATGTACATGCACATGGGCAAGTCCATGTACATGCACATGGGCAAGTCCATGTACATGCACATGGGCAAGTCCATGTACATGCACATGGGCAATTCCATGATGAAGTGAACATGACCTTAAACATTTAACCCTCCTACTTTAGCTAAACTTCAGTGGCAAGGAGCTAAAGTGGTCAAAAACCAGTCAACTTCCTGTTTCGACTGCTGACCCAAATGTGCACACAGGAGCATTTTTGACTGTCATTGTGACCACCCTGAACAATACAAGACAATGCTTTTGCCAGTCAAAAATGGTCAACTCATTTTGACCTGTTAATGTACATGCACGTAAGGTTTGACAGTGTTCGACTTTTAAATGCACTAAATATACCTTGAAATGATGTGCTATGTGCCAACTCAAAACCTTTGCAAAAAACAAAATTACATACAAATGTACTAATGTATGGTGGGTGCCGTCCTTACCTTCTGGGGGTATTTTTTACTGTTAAACCAAGCTTCCGACAGCTATTTTGTAGAATACATCATTTTAAAGTATCTATTTTCCACAATCATCAATGTTTCAATGAAAATAAAATTTAAAAATTTAAAAAATTAAAAAAAAAAATTTTTAATTAAAAAAAAAAGAAAGAAAAAAAAGAAAAAAAGAAATAAAATCGGTGAAACATACATGTAAGTTATCATAATCAAATAAGCTGAAACTTTAAGTATGGATGCATTTTCTGTAATTTACAGACGTTTAAACAAAAGAATGTGACCTCAAAGAATAATAAGGTACAGGTATGTTACATGATGTACTTTCACAATCCACTTGTTCTGAAACTTCTTATAAAGGCACTTGTTATTATTTTAATTCTGTGCACATACAAGTACAAAGGTTATAAATTAAACTGTGTACTTCAACATGTCACGCTTCACTTAACACATTACCGTTAATTAATAATTGTGAAGCCAAAACGTACATGTACATACACTGTATCCATCCTAGTAATTAACATGAAACAAGTGGTACATGTACAGGTGAATCCTCGTCATCCCAACGATAATTGAATGCTATCAGTTCCAAGTGATACAACAGCACAATTACGATTTGAATTCACTGTGTTGTTTTATTGATCGGTGCAGAGCTACATCAACATGTAATTCCAACAGCTTTGCAAAAATGCCTGCATGCTGGACAGCTGTTGATTTTATGGTGTGTGTGTTCTTGTTTGCATAGCTAAGTTTAACGAGTTTAGAATGTAATTACAGAGCATTAGTATTTCCTACTATTGCACGTAGTTGAACTTCTGTGGCAAGTAGCTACATGTATATCGTGGTCAAAATCGGTAAACTGCCTGTTTTTGACTGTTTAACCAACTGTGCACACAGGGGCATTTTTGACTGCTTTGGCTGTCATTTTGATCACCATCAACAATACAAGACAATGCTTTTACCTGTCAAAAAACGGTCGACTCATTTTGACATGTGATTCAAACCATAAGGTTTGACAGTGTTCAACTTTAAGCGCAATTAGATACATACCTTGGCAAGAATATCATCATTTTGACTGATTTTGACCCATGCAGTCATAGAAGGGTTTTTAGTGTAATTAGTGTTCAATACAAATAAAGAAATTATGTACATGTAGCTGTTGTGCTTCCCAACCAAAAGAACATGTGGCATTTTTCAAAATTTTCCCTTTTATACAAACTAAGTGCAAACTATACATTAAAAAAAAACACTGTACACGTATGTACATATTTACACGATATGTACTGGGGAAAATTAATTTAGCAAAAATAATCATAAAAACTTGTTCATTTACACTGGGCCCACTCCAAATTGTGGTATGGAAATGAGCAATGAGATAATCTTACTTTTGTGATAAATAAAATTTCAACAACAAAAAAGCCTGGGCAACTACAGTTTTTCCAAGGGTCAGAAGTCATGAAGTCATTTCTCACGTGTCATACTTCACTGGCTGTTTCAAGAGCTTTCCAAAGATACTGGTTGGGTTTGGATGCATTTTTACAGACAATTTACCAGCACTGTATACAACAAGGGTATGATTTCAAGGACATTATGATGGTCCTATTGTTTACATCAGGGTAAAAACCTACCTGTTAGTGTACGTACAAGAAAGGTTAACAGCATGAATTGTACCTGTTTGGCAGGACACACAGGAATGTACACTATCTAATTAACTACTGGGTCCTTGACTGTATGGTATGAGGAATTTTGAAGGATTTACAGACTCTGTACATCCATACAAACAAGAAACTAGAGGTTAATACAAACTACAGGCTAGTTCTTTCCATGGTGGCAGCTACACTTATTTCAAGAAATCTTTTAGGGGGATTTGTAAAAAATCTTGAAGTAAGGAAAAATCCTGAGAAATCACAGTTGCTTGACAACAGCAAATGGAATTTGTCCAGCAGTAACACCAAGGATGTAAGTGATATTAAAATAAAATCCTACATAGAGGTGCTATGTTGAAAGATTCAACTTATTAAAAGTTCCGTACATATTTATTATAATGCAACCTCATCTTTAGATACGTACTACTGAATTCTTCATAAACCTCCAGCAAAATGAATATTTTATGTATGCAAATTTATTTAAACCAATCACTGTTTCAAGCAAAATGTTGGACTTGTCTATATTTAAATAAGTGATACCTAACCTAAATGCATTATGTATTAACATTTCTCTACAAAATCAGTAGATTCAAGGGGTTGGCCAGGATTTAGAACAAGGATGTCCAAATTTGCTTAAACTTTCAAAACAGGGTGTCCAAATTGTTCACTTACATGTACAATACTTGTACATGTATGACAGATAGAATTGGGTTTCCAAAATTAAAACAGGGTAGCCAAAAGACACCCAGACACCCCTCTGGCTAATACTATCGAGTAGATTAATTAACCCTCCTACTATTGATGCACTTTAGTGGAAAGTTGCTGTAAAGGTCAAAACCAGTCAACTGCCTGTTTTGACTGTTGATCCAGTTGTGCACATAGGGGCATTTTTGACTGGTTTTTACTGTCATTTTGACTACCCTAAACAATACCAGACAATGCTTTTACCAGTCAAAAACGGTCAACTCATTTTGACCTGTAAATGTACTTACTGCACGTAAGGTTTGACAGTGTTTGACTTTTAAGTGCACTAGATACACCTTGGGAAGTATTTCAACATTTTGACTGATTTTGACCCTTGTAGTAGTAGTAGGAGGGTCAATATAAAGAAGACCACAGAACTGACTTGGTAAATGCGCTTGCAGCAATTTTTTCACGCATTTAAAAAAAAAAAATTTATATATTATTTTTTTTATTTTTATGAAAGGTTGCCATAACACAAGGCTCTTAAAATGCCACTCAAAGTGCAGGCTAGAACTCATGGGGGGGGGGGGGGGGGGGGGATAGAGAATAAAAAATATATCATATAAATAAGTGTTCCAAAAAGTGAAAACTGCCCATGCCTATCTCAGACTGTAGTTAACAAGTGCTACATAAGTTGTCGTCCCCGCCCTTTTTTTTTTTTTTTTTTTGGGGAGGGGTAGTGTGCATGAATGGCTTGCAATATGGCACAAAGTAATAAAAGGGAATAGGGTTAACCTGCAGAGTACAAGTGTAATTGCCAAGGCATGGTGTTAGACACCAAGGCACGGTGTTAGACACCAAGGCACGGTGTTAGACACCAAGGCACGGTGTTAGACACCAAGGCACGGTGTTAGACACCAAGGCACGGTGTTAGACACCAAGGCACGGTGTTAGACACCAAGGCACGGTGTTAGACACCAAGGCACGGTGTTAGACACCAATTAAGGCATGGTGTTAGACACCAAGGCATGGTGTTAGACACCAAGGCATGGTGTTAGACACCAATTAAGGCACGGTGTTAGACACCAAGGCACGGTGTTAGACACCAAGGCACGGTGTTAGACACCAAGGCATGGTGTTAGACACCAATTAAGGCACGGTGTTAGACACCAAGGCACGGTGTTAGACACCAAGGCACGGTGTTAGACACCAAGGCACGGTGTTAGACACCAATTAAGGCACGGTGTTAGACACCAATTAAGGCACGGTGTTAGACACCAATTAAGGCATGGTGTTAGACACCAATTAAGGCACGGTGTTAGACACCAATTAAGGCACGGTGTTAGACACCAAGGCACGGTGTTAGACACCAATTAAGGCACGGTGTTAGACACCAAGGCACGGTGTTAGACACCAAGGCATGGTGTTAGACACCAATTAAGGCACGGTGTTAGACACCAAGGCACGGTGTTAGACACCAAGGCACGGTGTTAGACACCAATTAAGGCATGGTGTTAGACACCAATTAAGGCATGGTGTTAGACACCAATTAAGGCACGGTGTTAGACACCAATTAAGGCACGGTGTTAGACACCAATTAAGGCACGGTGTTAGACACCAATTAAGGCACGGTGTTAGACACCAATTAAGACAAGGTGTTAGACACCAAGGCACGGTGTTAGACACCAAGGCACGGTGTTAGACACCAAGGCACAGTGTTAGACACCAATTAAGGCACGGTGTTAGACACCAATTAAGGCACGGTGTTAGACACCAATTAAGGCACGGTGTTAGACACCAATTAAGGCACGGTGTTAGACACCAATTAAGGCACGGTGTTAGACACCAATTAAGGCACGGTGTTAGACACCAATTAAGGCACGGTGTTAGACACCAATTAAGACACGGTGTTAGACACCAAGGCACGGTGTTAGACAACAAGGCACGGTGTTAGGTAGTGGTACCAATATACATGTAAGTACATGTACCTTTGGAAATTTCGTTTGCTAAATGGGCACCCTGTTTTACAATACACTGTACAAATTATGCATTGTAATTTAACCACTGGAATGCACTGTTTGTCAAAGAATAACAAATTTATTCAAAGGGCCATTTAATCCTGGCTTACAATGCATACTCGGGGTCAGGGTCACACAGCTTTGAAAATAAGTTGCACAACTGCACAATTTCTACTTTTGCATTTATTACTGAAAAAATGTAAGAACTACATATAAAAGTATGCACTGTACCAATTGTATTACATGCATAAATGCAGCTTCAAAGATTACTTCCATTATTTTCTTTCATTCAATTCATTTTAATAATTTAAATTTAAAATGGTGAAAAAAATCATCACACGTCCTAATAAATTATCACTAATACTAATGAATGCATTCATTTTAGGATTAATATAACCCTCCTACACATGGAGGCCACTCCGATCCACAAAATTCTGTTCTTGAGCAACTTTCAGTAGGCCCTACATACATATGTACAAACCTGCTGTCCTTTCCAAGTAATCTTACAAAATCAACTGTGTGCCACCCAAGGCCACTGTAAATGTTTGAATATATTAGTATGGCCTGCAATGTATCACCCTGCAATCTCAGTGGTGTGACAGTACACAGAAGGGTAAACATACATGTAGGAGGCCACTAGCAACAGCTAATGGCTTGGAGTGGCCTGAATGGGTTGTTTCAAAAATTGCACTGATTGTAGGAGGGTTTTAAAAAAATGTAAACAGTTTTTAAAAGCTACAAAATATAACAACATTCAAAATGTACATATTTCAGCAGTCCCCTAGTTGTCAGTTTTAGAGAAATTAACAATGAATTAACATGGTGCATTGTGACAGTTCTGGCTGAGACTTGTAAGCATTTCCACTCCTCAAACACATTTTATGTATGCGCTGACCTTGAGGAACATGACATTACATGTGTACTGCATTCAGTGACAAGCTACACATGTAATATATTTCATTATCCCAAACTGACAACTTAATAATCCCTGTAGTTTCCCCAGTGCAAAAGCAATGCGCATCGTTATGTGTGTCAGTCACAAAATTAATCTGTAATTTGCACAATGTACAATGTACCAGGCCTGGCATTTCATTCTTGTAGGGGCAAGGCCACTGCTTCTGAGTAAAGAGCACTTCCATTGACTATCAAATATCTTTGGTAACATTTTTAAGGGGCACCAAGGCCAAGACCAGGGCAACTGAGACAAGCCTGATGTAGACATAAAAATGTTCAAAACATGTACACGGTAAATACACTTTATGTTAGCGCTGGGATGAAAATGGTATACTAGCAAGTTATAATAAATAAAAAAATCATACCTGATAGATAGAAAGGATGTATATTCCATTAAAATAATGCCTCCCCAAAATGGCATGCATAATTTTTTCCAGTGCACTCAGTTCAAACAGGGTTATTTGGTCAGTTAACCATGTCATCATTGCTGTTGTCAGCTTTTAACGTTTCGACAGGGAGTTAATGATCATTGTCTGCTGTGCATGTTCAAATCTTACATTGACAATAGTGCTGGGGCGGTTAACCGGTAAACCGACCGAAACTGCACTTAACTGTTTAGAAATTGGCTAACCGGCTAACTGAAACCAATATTGGAAAAGAAAAACCAACAATTTTGGAAGAATTTGCCGCCCATTTTGTTGTTCTAGATTTTCTTTTTTGCCGCATTGGTTATTAAACAATCATTGCGGGAAGTTTATTGATGCTTTTTGATTGAAAATGCATACACATTTGCCGGCTATCTAGTTTGGTGGCCGTTAGGTGCCAACTTTCGGTTAACAGACTGTGAAAGTTTCGGTTAAACTGTTAGTGAACTAACCAGTAACTCCCAGCATGTTTATAATTAATAACAGGCAAACAGACAGGATAGAAATTTGCATTGAATGCCCGTGATATAATTGTGTTTTCTTTCTTCTTTCCCTTCGGCCAAATAAAAAAGTATCTGGTTTCTGGTCTCCGCGCACGTCGCCTCAGACCCGCGTGTCAGCATTTAAAAAAAAAAAATTGTTTGTGCTATGAAACGATGTCCAATTGCAGCCAAAATTGCTGGATCGATTGAAATTCTGCTGTGCTGTGCTTAGGGATATGAACCTTTGCCAGATTTGTGAGGCCTCTCTTAGCCACCATACTTTGTATATATGGGAAAATGTATCACGTATTTCCCTGTTGGCAAAAAAAAAAAAAAAAAAATGGCCAAAAAAAAAAAAAAGCATGTCACCGCACTGATTTTGAAGCCGACTGATGACCAGAAACCGGAGACTTTTTTGGGGGGCCTTAGAAAAGTTCCCAAAGTTTGATTTTCTTAGAGAGTAGTTTGATTGGCAGACTAACTCTCATTCATGTTGGGCCTCGAGAGTTTGTCTGAAAAGATATCATACAAAACCAGATGAACTTTAGCTTACCTAGAATCCTGTAACAAGTTTGATGCAATGTATGTCAAAAGGGAAGGTACAAGATTGGTGATGACAGCAAAACTGCTTCTATGAGCTTACTTTCATTGAATCAAGATAAGGCCATTTTTTGTTAATTACTTGGATTACAGATTTTTGGGGGTTGGTAACAAAAACAAAACAAAACATAGCACCGACTGGGGGCGCTCTCCTATTTAGGAGAGTGCCCTCAATCATAGTCCGTACAGACTCACAGCACTGCATGGACATCAGTGTAATGTCAGTGTGAATTATTCATTAACCCTCCTACTGGAGTGCCATGGTCGAGTGGTTTAGAGCATCGGATTTGTGTTCTGATGGCTGAGTCGTCAGAATGTGAGTTCGAATCCCAGCCGCGACTGGGGTGCTTGTGTCCTTGAGCAAGATACTTTACCATAATTGCTTCTCTCCACCCAGGGGTAAATGGGTACCTGTGAGGGCAGAGTTGGTTGTTGTGTTTTGATTAGCCCTATATGCGCTGTAATGGCAGCAATTGAGCTGTATACTCCCCAGGGAGCTGAGATGGTTTCAGGAATGATTTATGAGCATGATGAGCAGGGGTAATAATATAATGTGCCTTGAGCACCAGTTTGGTGGATACGTGCGCTATGTAAGTCCACATTATTATTATTATTATTATTATTACTACGACAAGGGTCAAAATCAGTCAAAATGTTGATATACTTGCCAAGGTATATCTAGTGCACTTAAAAGTCAAACACTGTCAAACCTTACGTGTAGTAAGTACATTTACAGGTCAAAATGAGTCAACCGTTTTTGACTGGTAAAAGCATTGTCTGGTATTATTCAGGGTGGTAAAAATTACAGTAAAAACTCGTTAAAAATGCGCCTGTGTGCACATTTGGATCAACAGTCAAAACAGACAGTTGACTGATTTCGACCTCTGTAGCAATTTCCCACTAAAGTGTAGCTATAGTAGGATGGTTAATTTATAAAAGTATTAACCCTCCTACTTTTGGTACCTTTTTCATACAAGTTGATGCACCATTTGAAACCATTCGCTTTTGTGGTTATGAATGGTGAAATAACTGTGTACAGTATTGATTCCCCCAAATGGTTTTGAATGGTAGGTCAGCTAATACAAAACCTTGTTTGGATCTTTCCAAATGGTAGTACAGCTAATACAAAACCTTGTTTGGATACTTCTAAGTGGTGAATCAATGGACCCTCTATGCATTTGAATGGTAGTAAAGCTTGCTACCAACACTGTTCAAATGGTATCACCATGTGTGTACAAAACCAATGGGCATTTTTGAAAGTGGAAATTTTGAATGGTTTCAAATGGTCTATCAGTAGGAGGGTTAATTAATTAATTATAACACTACTTTATTATAAAACTAACCAAAGGAAGTTTCCATCACAAATAGAAAACTGCAAACTATTACCTGATTACCCATAAACTAGCTAATTAATTATATTACCTTGATCTTGCAGACCGACTCAATTGATAGTTTACTTGAACGAAAACAAAACACAATCTTGTAAATGGGACGATCCTCCTCCAAAAAAATACCCTAAAACGACCTAAAATTCAAAAGCTCCATTTCTATAAAATTTGCCCTTAAATGGGTGAGCCTGACAAATACAATGTAGGCCTATTTAAAAAATAATAAAATAATAAAATAATTCACCATCTTTTAAGATTGGGTGGTTTTATTTTCATAAATTAATTAAATAATTATTGTTTTTTGTGCAGGGAAATCCGATAATGGGGCATAATGACAACGAGGCGTAATGTCGATAGGGCATAATGTCGATAGGGCTTAATGGCGATAGGGCTTAATGGCGATGGGGTGTAATGGTGATGGGACATTAATGGCTAGGGGATGTTATGGTGAGGGGCGTTATGGTGAGGGGCGTTATGACAATGGGGCGTTATGACAATGGGGCATTATGACAATGGGGTGTATGGCGATGGGGTGTTATGGTGAAGAGCATCATGGTGGAAGGACATAATCATTATGCCCTTATCATAATGACTGTTCAGGGAAAAATGTCGTATCCAACCGCCACTTAATCTCGTTCATTATAACTAATAATGTAATCTTACCTGCTCAGTAAGGTGGAGAACATATATTTTATAGATGATGATGGACATATACTAGAGAGGATGAAAGCAACAGCGCCCTCACATCAAAAGTGCTGAAAAAACTCCGTTACGAGCGATAATTTCTAACTTCAAAAATTTATTTCTCACTAGAAAACAAAGCTACAACTCATAACACAGTAGATTCAAGCACCATTTTCACTGTTTCACACTTTAAAAAGGTTTTGAACGAATTTTATCGTCGAGTTGAAGATGAAAACGAAGCCCGAAAATGGCCCAAAGCGGAAAATCAACTGTCAAATTCTCCGCTCAAAAATGGTCCCAAAAAATTAGCGGTAAGACCCATTTTTATACGGCGGGGACTTTGCGTTCCAATCATCAATCCTGACGATCTTGGTATCAAAATAAAGCTTAAAATTAGATCTGTAGCCAGAAAACGGGTAGAATGTCGTATCCGGCCGCCACTATTTCTCACTCATTATAACCTATAATGGTATCTTACCTGCTCAGTAAGGTCGAGAACATATGAATGATGATGGTCGTGTACTTTAGATGATTCTACATATTTTTTTTCATGAAAAAAAATCAAGCATTTTTGGTGTACGGTGACTGCGGAACAGCAATCAATGTGGACACCATGTTTGTTTCCTCAGTCATGTCAGTCTGATCTTATGTCACTGCCCCAAAAAACCCAGTTGCCAATCCGGTCATCGTACATGCGCAGTGGCAACTAAGAACGGATCCTTCTATTTTATGAAGTGGGTAGGTCAATGCTAAAATTAATGGAAGGCGCGCGCAGATATTGGCGTGCCCGGGAAATACACGTGCCATTTGAAAAAGGCAATTTGACACATGAATTGTTCGCCCGCTGTTTGTCACTCCAACATAATGACTATACATTGTGGGTAGGACAATTCTAAAATTAATGGAAAGCGCAGATATTGGCGTGCCCGGGAAATACATGTGCCATTTGAAAAAGGCAATTTAACACATGAATTGTTCGCCCACTGTTTGTCACTCCAACATAATAACTACATTAAATCATGGCCAGCATGAGCAAATGTTCTGGCTTTTTTATAAAAGGGAAAAAAAGTCCGAATGTCATCATAAGGGTGTATTTTCAAGATAGTTTTCATTCGTGATTGTTGAGGATTCATCATAAATTCATCAACATAAATTGAAAATATTATTAAAGGTTTCTTTATTTACACAACGATTAGCCTACATAAGAATGTTGATTTCTATCTTTTGATTTATTGGGTGGCTTTCCGCCTAAGCGGTAGCCTGTGCTGGGGAGGCTGGCGAGGCTGGCGCTGATCTTAAAAGCGCTGCAGCGGTTTGTACAACAGCAAGATGTCACTGAGGAACTGTTCAAAGTGGTCTTTCCCTGCATTTTGGCAGCGCTACATGTACTCGTCTAGGCGGAAGCCGAAGCCGTCGGTAGCACTGGTGTGGGTACTAGGCAGACTCCTTTTGATCTGCCACCATTGGCACTCAATGTTCTGTGTATGAGCACCGGTGGTCGGATCAACAAAGTTTAAGAAGTGATTTACCGTGAGATGTTTGAAATTTTCCTGACTGAGACAGTCATACATTACGACTTCCAGCAGTCAGTGATGATTGTTGATCCAGCGGCAACATATTCCTTAATTAAAGGAATAAGTGTCACTGAATCCCGCTGCTGAACCTCAATCAGGAAAACCTCTTTCGTCTCACAGCAAATGCCACCTAATACCCACTTACCATCGACCAGACGACCTCTGTTGTACTTGCGGCGGCCAAATTTGGACTCGTCTATTTTGACCACTTTTCCTGGTCCGCCTATCACCTTGCTGTTCTTCTGCTGGACTACATGAAGGCAAATTTCACGGCAAAAAGTAAACCAGTCGACGACAGTGTGGCTACCTGTAGCCACACCTTCGTCAAGACCAGACTCTCTTAGTGCCGCTTCATTTGACATTCTTGTAGCCCAGCAGTAAGTTAGCACCAGAATTTTCTTCAGTGACAACTTGCTACCGCCAAGCAAACCCGTCGCCCCGGTCTGCTTTCACAGACCAGGACAAGGGATGCCGGCAGTATCGACACTCCGGTGCACCAGCAATGAGGCCCCGTTCCTTGCAGAAATCTGCCGTTGCCACGGGGGTTGAAAGCCTCCCCAGCAACTTCGCAATATTCCAAGTACAATTCATCTTGCGCATATGAAATGGATAAAGAATACTGATTGACTGTACTTATATACACTTTGAGAACAATGGACTAGAGCTTTCAATGGTTCTTATTCAGAAGTTGGTATTTTTTCCTTACACACCCTTGTCTGTTTCCCATGGAATAGTCCAAAGAAATTCACACATATTAAATCATGACATATGCTAACTTTATTCAGTAACTTATAAATATTCAACTTATAAATATTCAAATTCATTGTCAGTAAATAATTATTCTAATGTTTTATTCAGTAAATATTACATATTCATTGTGACCTGGGTAATAAGTAAGACGGTAGAGTTAAATACAACGAAAGGACTCACACTCGAGTGGTTTAGGTGATGCATTTGTGAGTTTAACATGCTTTCATTTCCCCATACAGGTTCGAATCCCAGTGAGTGTTCTACATGGTTATATGATTACTAACACTGACTTCCTTCACCCTTTCTCAGTAGCTACAGATATGGAATAGAAACCACAAGCAGTGGTGTGTGGAGTAGTTTGGAAAAGAGGATTAGAGGATAGGATAGGAAACAGAGATATATAGAGCAACGGTTTTTTATTACACATTTTTTGGGGACCCCTTCTTTTTAAACCCCTTCTTTTTAAACTGGTCCCCCCTAGGAACTAAACCCCCTTTCGCTTTCTGTACCCCCAAAAATCGTTAGACCCCTTTTTCAACTGGTTGGTGGTTGAAAAACAAATTTTTTTAAACGTCAAAAAAGTGGCGGACGGATACAACATTCTTTCCCAGAAAACTGTTTCAAATGTACTTAAAAAAATTAATTAGGTCTTAAAACAAAAGAAAGACTTTGAGACTGAATAATTTTGGATCTAACACTGGTACGGCCTTCACCCGTACCTCAATGGAATGCCAGTTTCGTGCTCTTTCCGACAGTATGTGGGTTGTACCTTGACATCGAGGTCCCATTAAGTTATAGCGATATTCATTTGACCTGTTCTGCGAAAAAAGTTGGTGAGCCGGCCAGGTGCCATCCATGGTGAGTCATCAGTCTGGGATTCGCCTCACTTGTACGCACAGTAAACGGAGCCAGGATCAGACTGGCGAGGTTTTGTTTACGCGTTGTCAGCCGGCTAGCCAGCGATGCATGAGTCATCGGTCTGGGATTCATCTCACTTTTACGCGCATTAAACTGAGCCGGGATCAGACTAACCAGGCTTTTTACGAGCATGGCCACGCACTTGTCACAACCACATCAAGTTCGTTAAGTTTGAAGGCATATTTTAAAAAATCTTAATTAATTTGGCATCAATGGCAACTAGTTTTCAGATTGATTGGGTGAAAGAGTAGGCTGGTTTCTACAGATGTTCCGAAAATGAAATTGGCCAAATACTTTTCAAGATTCACTTCCTTGAAAATGGACAGTTTTTGTATAATGTTATTGAACTCCCAAAGGGACCACAGGACACCTTGGAGGTTATGTACATAACGTAATACTAGCTTGGACCAAGGCCATACCCTTTCATGACCTCTAACTCTGGAATGCCTGGGCCGATTTTCTTCAAACCAAAAGCAAATGGCTTCTGGGAATAAAATATCTGGTTTCAACAGAGTGCAGGCCTAGTGTTAAGTTGTGGTTGATTTTTTGGATTGTCATCCCTACATACTTCAAATTATTCCAGAATATTTGTTTAATGAAAAATCAGGCATTTTTGGTATATATGATGGCTTCTTCTCTGTCATGTCAGTCTGATCTTGTCAACTCCCCAATTAGTGACCAACGTGGTCATCGTGCATGCGCAGTGGCAACTATAACAGGATTCTTTGATTTTCTGAAGGGAAATTAAGTCTGAAAACCATCATAAACTTGAATTTTAAGTTAGTTATCGCTTTCTGCACCCTCAAAAATTGATAAAATCTCTTTTTAACTGGTTAGTGGTTGCAAAAAATTCACCCAAAAACCATTAAAAAGTGGCGGTTGGATACAACATTCTTTCCCCTGTTCACACTTATATTTTTTTATAATAATTACCATACCTAACTCCTGAAAAGTAATTCCGATTTTCACATCTGGGGCATGACGGCTCAGATTTCACATTAAAGCATGTTAAGTAAATGGACGGCACGAGATCAGAATACAAAAATCTTACTCACCATAACTTGCACTCTTATTGCCTCGCGATTTCCTTCCCCTTTCTGCTGAACACCTGCCATGATGCCCACATCAACCACGATCACAAATTTGGTGTCATTATTTTCTACGTTTCATAATTAATAAATTTTTTGTGCTTCAAAATCCCGACACATTCGCAATCTTTCTTGAATAGACAGTATGCTTAATAATATTATATTACTTCTTTTGCTCCATTGTCTATTAACTACATATGTCAAAACACCTAGACGTCAATTGGATAAAAATCCACTAAGTTGATATCCGGAGACCTGACTAAACTGATGTCAGGTACTCTGACGTGTCACACAAAACTTCTACATAGAAACTTATGACGTCAAAAGAGTCTAACTAATTTGCTCTTAGTTTAAAGGGATTTTTCACAACAACATAATATAGTAATGAATTGAAGGGCCCGTTTTATAACTCATGAAGTTTGTATGCAAGATGTTGTAAACGAACAGCTAAAACATTTAAAATTAATCAGGGCACTCCTAAAAGATGTCCTTGTTTCTTAAAGCATGTTAAGGCATGATTCGATTGGGGAGGGGTGGGGTTCAATGGGTCCTGCCCCTCCCCTTTTATCTTCCTGGAGACCATAAGGCTTTACGTGTTTTAACAAAGTGATTAATATGTAACAAGAACGCGCCCTAATATAACATGCACAGGCCTAATTTGAAAATTACAAGTAGTTAATCCACAATTTAAATATTGCGCTTTGGTCCAGTGAGAACAAAGCTAAGGGACATTGTCAATTTTAATTGGTGTGAACAAAAATCATGGCAGGCCCAGTGAGCAAAATTTGTCAAACTTGGTACAGATCCGCCAAAACCAAGCAAATTAATTATGTATATAGGTTGGTGAAATTCTTGCATCGGGAGATAAACAATTGATTTAATTTTTCCCTACACCGACGTGTGTATAGCACTGTATGCTCAGTGCTTTCCGAGTGTCTGTGAAAAAAATACCCAGGCGACTTGGGCGGCCGAACTCACGACCTCCTGCTTACTAGGGCAAGCTCGGTGGTCGAGAGGTAATATGCACTAGTAAGCAGGAGGTCGTGGGTTCGAATCCCGCCCGAGTCGCCTGTGTAGTTTTTTTCACAGACACTCGGAAAACACTGAGTATACAATGCTATACACACGTCGGTGTAGGGCAAAATGATTATGGCAATTAAAATTAAATTTGCAAAACCCCGTTTATTCAAGTGTACCCCTACTTTTTGCCGCAAGCGTGTTTAATTGTCAGAGTCAACCTGCCACACCCCATCAGTCCGTTCCCGCGTTTGGTTTTAAGGGTTTAGGCCTAAACCACTTTTTTGTTGAATGTGGAGCCTGCACTTTTAGCAAAATGTATGTAAATGCATCAATATACTTTGTAAAACCTGCGAAGTTTCTGCTTATTTCATTGTGTCATTAACTTAATTCATTAAATGAATTTTCTACGTAATACAAATCCACGTTTTCTCTAAAACGACATGTCAAACGGAATATAACAGTTGTTGTTTGTTAGCCTAATACCAATACCATCACTTCATTATCGGGTAAAAATTACCAATGTACGTATGTTAGATTAAAAGAGTAATCCCTCCTGTTTTACGTTATTTTACGGGCAATTTCAGGTCTTTTGTTTTCAAATTGGAGCATTTACAATAATTGTCACGGGCGAAAATCCCGGGCTGGAATGGGGGATGACCCTGACCCCCTCCCCACTTTTTGTTGACCTGGGGAATAGTGCATAGGATCATCCCCGGAATGTTTCATGCGGTAAAAAAAAGTAATAATAAGCGAATAATTGGTGAAAAATAAGCTAAAAAGTGGGGGAAATTTGGTTGGTTTAAATATTTTATTGTTCTTTGTCCGTTTGGGTGTCATCTTTATTATGGCCGTGGGATTCTATTTAGGTGTTCGGCTTTTCAGCCGAACAACTATTGTTATTGTTCCGGTTTTTTTTAGGTGTTCGGCTTTTCAGCCGAACAACTATTGTTATTGTTCCGTTTTTTTGTTTTTTTTTACTTCTCCTTCTTCTTCTTCTTCTCCTTAACTCTTCTCTACATCGAAAGTGCAAGTTAACAATTTCACACAACCTTGAAACTTCACACATATAAAGACCTTATCATGTAGATTAATCTAGAAGTTGTTACGTAACGTCATCAGGTATCAAATTACAAGCCATTTAAGTTTTAAAAATGACCATTTGCTATCGACTGTATATCAAAATATACTAAAGCTATGATGTTCATAATCTGGGATCTGATAGATCAAGGCTTAGGCAACATTTCAAAAGTTAACGTCAAAATCGTCTGACATTTGCTTCCGGTCGTACCGGAAGGTCAAAGTTTTGATTTTTTTTTCTTCAAAATTCCTTTTCTGGGCCAAAATCCCATTGACTTAACACACACCAGACACTCGTGGTTCTGGGGCCCATTGTTTACAAACCGCAGAGACTGAGATCGTTATCTACTGGAAAACAGCTGGCGGTCTTCACGGGGACGTTTGCGGTGTCACAGGCTAAAGCTCTTGCAGGATAAAATATATTTTATAGATGTGTGGTTGGGCGTTTAAGCCAATAACGGATGCGCTACAATATTTCTAAAACCATAGATCGTATTAACTTAATACTGCAGTGTCATTTTTGTACGAATGGAAAGGGCTGTTGAAAAAGCCAATACCGAAAAGCTATTTCTTTGAAATGAGTAAGGCAACTTACTTTTGAAAACAATCTTAAGTCACATTTTAACAATGATCCCAATTGATGAGGACATCAATTACCGTCACTTCCGAACACCTTGAGTTTGTTCACAAACTCTGAATTTCTAGTTGGTTGTTTGTTGCAGTACTTCGTTGTACATTGTGTATACAATTTTCAGTATCATCCCCAACTTTTACGCCACCGATAATGATCAATGTTCCAATTTGAAAACAAATAAACGGAAATTGCGGGTAAAATAACGAAAAAAACAAAAGTAATACATCGTTGAATCCAAATTACGAACCATTTGCTTAATAAGATAGGAAAACAAAATAATGTGATTAATCCCCAAATAATTGTCAGATGCTCGTTGATAAAGTGTCTACATATATTTTACGACGGGATCCGCCATAAATTAATTCAGGGAATTTTTTTCAAACCTGTTGTAAAGCTATGTTCATCTCACGATTAATATTTTGAAATGTGTGTTGTTGTAGTGCATGTTTGTGGTTATTTTTACTTTCGTTAGGTAAGATTAGCCGTGTTTCAATTATAAAATGACCAGTATAGTAAGGGAAAATACGGGCTTAGGCCTCAGCGGCGTAGCCGGGGGGGGGGGCGGGGCACGTGCCTCCCACAAATTTCCAGTGCCCCCCACGAAAAATCCTGATAGTGCCCCCCCCAAAAAAAAAAAAAAAAAAAAGGGAAAAACCCATACCCCCTGGGCCCCCCCACTGAAAATGTTAGGCCTTATATGGCAGTGCCGCGCAAGAACATCTATTAAACTTAATAAACGTTTGAACACTTCGAGTTAAACATATTTTTATGCGATCATTAACTGATCAAACTCTACAGTTGATGTAATTGTGTAAATCCTTTGAAACACCCGCCATGTTTCAATCACCAAGTAGTTGTTTTCTTAGGCTATATGTATAGGCTACACGTATAGGCTACACGTATAGGCTACACGTATAGGCTACACGTATAGGCTACACGTATAGGCTACACGTATAGGCTACACGTATAGGCTACACGTATAGGCTACACGTATAGGCTACACGTATAGGCTACACGTATAGGCTGCGTATAGGCTACACGTATAGGCGTACACGCGTATAGGCTACGTATAGGCTACACGATAGGCTACACGTGAGGCTACACGTATGGGCTGCGATAGGCTACACGAGAGCTGCGTATAGGCTACACGTATGGGCTACACGTATAGGCAGGCACAGCTGCGTATAGGCTACACGAGCTACGTAGCAGGCTACACGTATAGGCTACACGTATAGGCCACACGTATAGGCCACACGTATAGGCCACACGTATAGGCCACACGTATAGGCCACACGTATAGGCCACACGTATAGGCTATATGTATAGGCTATACAGTGGATGTATATTACTTCTAATTAATGACACAGGCCACAAAATGATTGTAAAAGATTTGTAAAACACACATTTATTGTAATTATTTGACCAGCAATGAATGTATGACCTGCATCATAATAATTATTTGCTCAGATAACATTTTTTTGACAAATGACTCAATTGGTTATAATCTAATTCTTTTCATCAAGGAAAATGTACCAATTAAAACAAAAATTGCCTGTACAAAACTGATTAAATCCATCTCCTGCTCTGATCTTCCAAACCAAACAATGACATATTGCAAGCAACAAGTATTTTATCATTGTTTTACAGATACCTCATTTCATTGTTGTTGTTCACGGGAAAATCGTGAAAATGCATTCAAATTATTTCATTATTGATTCCATCCAACATATAATTTATTTCTTCAAATGACAGAAATTTATTTTGGTAAATTATTTTACTCAAATGATTGCACCTGAGACGGAAATATTTCAAGGGATGTCTGATACCATCACCATATATCTTTATTAAAGTACTTTATGCTGGTACATAATTTTATAACAAACTTGTGTAAACTAAATAAAAACCTCAATGAAAAGATATGCACCTGTTTCACCCAAATTAGACTCGAGATCAAGTCTGATATTTGTCAACCTTGTCCCCAGGAAATAACTTGTTTTCACTACTAGACCCTGGTGGGGAACATGATTTATGCACACTGATTGGTTATTGCAGAATAATAAGCAAAATCATTTTAAATATTGCTTCGAAGACACAAAATAATTATATTTTAGTTATTCTTAATATCATTCCCATTACTTTCTTAATGCATAATTTTAATCTAATGATTTTTTTAATATAAAGTAAAAGAATGCCGAATGATGACAAATTTAATATCTATGTGCTACATGCTCTTTTGGAGGATTGAGGTTATTAGGCATACTTGCCTTTCCATGGTACATGTACATCCATGTTTGTTGTAGTGATTGCAAGGTCAGTGCTTGGGTCAGTGGACACTGTTTATTGCTCTATGCATGCAGGGAGGATCCCTGACCATGTACATGTATCACAGATTAGAAACATGTGTGTGCATACATGTCATATGCTTGCTTTACTACTGAAGGATTTTGGAGGATTCAGGTTATGTGTAAGCAAATGGGCCTAGGGAGTTAGGAAGGATTCAGGTTATGTGTAAGCAAATGGGCCTAGGGAGTTTGGGTTCTAATGTATGCCTAGCAAATGCTGACAGTCGCATTGGCACAGGTTTCTGTTCAATATACATTGTAAACAGCATCGTACATCAGCAGACAAATATCATTACAAATTTCAGACTTAAAGGGACAGTATCGTCACGATCCACAGGGCATGGAATCGGAGTGCTAGTTTTAGATTAACTCAGTGACTGAAAATAATACCCCACACGATCAGGTCATTTTACCACTGCTGCATAAATGAGCCAGTAATTTTCAGTCACTGTGTGTTCATCTTAAATACTAGGTTCATCTTAAATACCATGCTCTGTTGAAAGTCTGCTCCGATCGTGACAAAACTGTCCCTTTAATGTCAGGTCTACATCCAGATGTTTGTACATATTTTCAATGACCTACAAATCCTATACATTAGTGTTATAAAGACATATTAGACCTCCTACTATAGCTGCACTTTAGTAGCAAGTTGCTACAGAGGTCAAAACCAGTCAACTGCCTGTTTTGACTGTTGAGCCAAATGTACACACAGGGGCATTTTTGACTGGTTTTTAGTCATTTTGACCACCCTGAACAATACCAGACAATGCTTTTACCAGTCAAAAATGGTCGACTCATTTTGACCTGTAATTGTACTTACTACATGTAAGGTTTGACAGTGTTTGACTTTTATTAAGTGCACTAGATATACCTTGGCAAGTATATCAACATTTTGACTGATTTTGACCGTTGCAGTCATAGGAGGGTTTTAAAGTATGGATGTATACTGTATTTAAAGCCCCTATCAGGGATGAGTCTTTTTAGTGAATTAGCTGTATTCAGTGGTTTTTATATGCACGTACTGTACATTGCTATAAATTTCCAAAATCCGACATGTAGGCAGTTCTAAGACTCACAGACCCTCTTCAGTGATTTTTTTTCCCATCAGCCAGACTCATCCCTGCCCCATACACAATTGTTCAGTTTTACCTGAATGCATGAAAGTGAATGATAGAATCGAACATTCTAGTAAATTATTACATTGTATAGGACATACGTACATGTACATGACTTTTAAGTATATCAACATTTGGACTGATTTTGACCCTTGTAGTCATAGGCGGGTTAAAAGAAAATATATATTAACCAGTTCGCGTCAGAGGCCGTGTACACACGCAATTTTTTTTGCACCGCGGATCGGAGGCCGTGTATACACACCATAGGAAACTCTGGAATATTTGTATGCATGCTCGGTTGAGCCACGCGTGTACGGTGACATGCTCGGAAGACGTGGCCACGCGCTGTGGAAGCTTCCATTAATGTGTGTGTGGGAAAAAGAAACCCGCACAGGGGCCCAGAAAAACTTTTTTATTCCCAACGCGAACTGGTTAACAGTAATTTATATGAGTCCCTTTCAATGCAAAAAGTGATTTTATGCAAAATTAATTATTGCATCTTGATGATTGAGTAAATGTAGTACTGTATACTAAAATACAAATATAAATATATACTACTCAAAACAATTTAGGGAACACCGGAATAATCTCAGTTAAAGCAAGATCATTTATTTCAGATAAACACAATGTTTCACAGAATTGATGAGAAACAACTGCACAATGAAACAGATGATAAATAATAATGTTGGGCATTTTAAAGCGCTCTTAAACAAGGTATCAGAGTGCTGTACATTATTACCCCTGCTCATCAGGCGCATAAATCATTCCAGAAACCATCTCAGCTCCCTGGGGAGTATACAACTCAATTGCTGCCATTTCGGCGCATATGGGCTAATCAAACACAACAACCAACTCTGCCCTCACAGGTACCCATTTACCCCTGGGTGGAGAGAAGCAATTATGGTAAAGTGTCTTGCTCAAGGACACAAGTACCACGGTCACGGACAGGAATCGAACCCACATTCTGACGACTCGGCCACCAGAACACAAATCCGATGCACTAAACCGCTCGACCATGGCACTCCATAAAGGATGCATGTAGTGATTACACATTTCATGACATGACTACTGAAAGGGAGAGGGGGTTGCAAATGAAAATCCCGGTTCATGGAACATTTCAAACCTATTTGATGTTAAAAATCCGGTGTTCCCTAAATTGTTTTGAGTAGTATAGTTTGTTTATAACACAGGAATATAATAGTAACATTATGTCAAGATGTGACAAATATTCGTTTAAAAAATTTTGTCCATGAGCCCCCAAAAATATGTTTCTTGGACGAATTTGAGCTTTAGTGCATTGAATGCACATTTTGTATTACACTGTAATAGTTCATCTATAATCTATAAACAAGACTTGTTGTATAGTTTAGTACTTTTTTATGAGTACGAGTACGAGTACGAGTACGAGTACGAGTACAGAAAATTATACTCAAGTCCGGGTACTACAACTCTGCTATGAACAAATTGTTAAAAAAGAAAGACATATGAATATTATATTAAGTACATAGTACAAACAAAAAAGAAAATGAAATGTTAAAGCACATTTTGGTAAATAAAAAAACAGGCTGACAATGGAGTGTGACGGTCATCCCGCATTCTTACTTGGAAAATGTTGAAGTAAATTATTCAAGTATTCACTTTTAGTAAAAACCTTATGAGAATCAAGGGATACATACGTATGGTCTGATGTCCCAAATCTTATTCATTGTCAATTCTTAGAAACCTGCACATAATAAACATTGCCACTTTTGCCTGCCTTCATGTTTATTACTCCCAATTGCTCCATGTATTATTGTGATATTTTGGATTTGCACGTGGGTCACCTGGCGGAAAAAACACTGGCAATGCTCCCTCGTAATAACACTGTAGCCGCTGAATCAGTTGCTGAACGATATCTGGCCGTTGTGATGACATGTCGTGATATTCGTTGGGGTCGGCCGTGATGTTGAACAGCCAGACCATCTTTCCTGGTGGGTCTGGTGGCATGGGTGGAGTTATCCCGGAGCCTGGTGGGGGAATCCAGTGGCTGTTACCTGCCAAGGTGCAACGAGATTAGTGAAGAGTTGCGTACAAGGCATAGATGCCAAGTCTCACACATCATTCCTTGTGTAATGGATATGGCATTGAGACCAAAGTAAACCTCACCCTCAAGAGCATTTCTTCGAATTACACCCATTTGCAAAATTCAAATACATTGGGATAAATTGATGGGCATTTAATGATCAGGTTTGGAGGGGGGGGAGGGGTAAATTTACCATACTTTTTTGTGTGCCTCCCCCTTTTTGGCAGTGTCTCCTCCCCCTTATTTTGAGACCCAGGTCACACACCCACATAGGAACAAGGTACCACTCGGGCACAAGGTTCCCTTCATACTGACCGAGGCCACCACAATTTTGCAAGGAATTGATGAAAACCGTCTAGTACAAAAAAAAAACCTCGTCGGATATCTCACTAATTTCTTTTCTGAACTACGTACCAGGCTTTCCAGTAATAAGCTTCCAGTCTCCGGATCGTATTGCGGCCCTTATAGTCTCATTAAACACCTTCTTGTCGATCAACAGTGTTGAGTTCATCGGATCCATGAGGGACAGTGGGTCGATGTTGTGAAGAAGTTCATGGCGGGGTGAAGGATGAGCACGGCTGGAATGGACGGAGAGAGTAAGAATGAATATGTAGTGTTGGGTGATTTCTTCAGAAAAAAAAAAAAAAATCAGGAAGTCTACACCAAGATTCACATCATTGATTTTGGATGGTTGTCAGCTGTACAATGTGATTGCAATACAGCATTACTACCCTTAAGCAGATTTGTATGACTCGTGAGTCCCACTCGAGTCACCATGACTCGGACTTGGACTCGAGCCTTTGTGACTAGGACTCAAACCAAAATTGCTTTTTTTTATTTATTATTATTATTTTTTAAATTTTATTTATTTATTTTTTTAATTAATTTTTTTTTATTTACTGTAAGTCACCATAAACAAGGCCAATGCTTGTTGAATATTAACCAACAACCATTCTTAAACCCAACGAAGACAACTTGATGTGAATCAATATTTGGGGGGAAAAAAATCATAATAATTGATAATTATAATAAAATAGTTACCATAAAATTATCATTGAGGCAAAAATTGGCTTCTAGATTAAATATGTTATTTCCTTCTGAAATTTCTCTTTTAAAGGACTAGAGTATTGACTAAGGCCAAAAAAAAGCCTTTGGTTTCTGGTAATAGGTCAGCTTAAAAATCAGTGCAGTGATACATTTGTTTTTTTGGATTTTTTTTTGTAATTGTTTTTTTTGACAAACCAGGAAATACGTGATACATGTATACGTGGTTATTGGAACCAGACCAAATTTCCCATACACAAAGTATGGTGGCTAAGAGAGGCCTCACAAATCAGGTAAACGTTCATACCCGTATGTGAAAAAGTTGTTTAAAACACAGCATGGTAGAAATCCAATCGATCCAGCAATTTTGGCTGCAATTGGACATTGTTTCATAGCTAAAAGAAAAAAAGAAAAGAAAACTAAAAATGCCAATGCACAGGTCTGAGGCAAACCAGAGACTTTTGTTTTTAGCCTAAAGTTTCTTGACTCGAGACTCAGACACTGAAGACTAAGACTCTGACTCGGAAATGTTTGAATACTCGAATGCAAGTCTTCCTTTACTTATGTTCACCTTATTGTATTCCACATGTTGAATCCATCCAGTTTTGTCCCGTTCAAACTCCCTCCTGCTAGACCCTCAACAAGTGTGGGAAACCAATCACTGACATGTATGAGTTCCTTGTTGATGGTACCCTGTATCTTAGGTGGTAGGAGTGGGCTGTTAACGAACCCCACGCCGTGTATACCACCTTCCCATAAACTCCCTTTCCACCCACGAAGAGGCCAGTTGTTTCCGCCATCATAAATCTGACCTCCATTATCTGTTGGAGTCAAAATAAAAGTGGATACTACAAATCAAAGGGGTATAATTAGATTCATGTTAACATTTAAGGCTTTGCATGTGTTGCATCTTAACTATCAAGTGAGATAACAGGTTCAGAAATGAACCAACTGTCGGGCATCTCTCACTTCTCACTAAGTGAGAATGTGGTTCAGGGAGAACCATGGGGACTTCACAGGGTCTTCTCTGTGCTTTGTCATTCTGACGAAGATTAGAGCACGCTAATCGAAACGTAGAGAAGACCCCATGTAGTCCCCATGGTTCTCCCTGAACCACATTCTCACTTAGTGATAGTTGAGAAACAGAGATGCCCGATATTGGTTCTCCCCTGAACCATAATCTCACTTCGTGACAGTTGAGATATGAGTTGTGCGATAAGGTTCTTTTCAGAACCTGTTATCTCACTTAGTGATAGTTAAGATAAACACATGGTATTACTGCAAACTGAAACGATATAGATTCACTTTGGTTACAATAAAAAGACAACACAGTGCACTCCTTGAACCCTTGAGACAGAACCCAAGTCCAAGTCATGAGTAAGGTATTAGGAGTCTCGGTTACGAGTGAATGAATTAATTAATTACAGAAAAAAATATACCATTGTAATAATAAAATAGTGTTTTTAAAACAGATGTTTCTAAGCATTTTATGTGATTAATGTGATTATCAAGTTTTATATTAACCCTAACCCCCTGGCTTTTTTGGCTAAGAACATTCCTAAATCCGCCAAAATCCAACACCATGCACAAACACTACCACCCAACTGTTAGACTTAGCTGGAATTGGGACACCCGGCACCATGCAAAGTATCCCTGTCTGGGCTATACAGTACTGGGTCCATCAAAATCCAACAAACCCTGCTGTTGGAGTCTGAATGGTTTGGGGTGGTTAGGGTAAATGAAAATAAATTCATTAAGACTCAAGTCCATCTGGTTTTTTTTTTCTTTGTTGAGAAAGAGACAACATTTGAATATATAAATGTCGTTTTCATTTTTGTTTCTTCATAATTTGGTTTTGCATTTGGTAAACCCTTTATGCAAGCAGTTTTGCAGAATTAATCAGTTTCAGAAATGGAACAAACCGGTTGAAAAGATGAGCACCGTATTCTTCCAGAGTCCGAGTTGTTGCATTGTTTTTGTGATATTGCCGATGGCTTCATCCATGCAAGTTACCATCCCTGCATATATTCTTCTATTCTTGTCCTCGATGTGAACATATTGCTTCAGATATTCCTTAGGAACCTCCAGGGGCTCATGGACAGCTTGGAATGGAAGGTACAGGAACAGGGGCTGTGAGGGCAACACAAAATTTCAATGATTTTTTTTTTTTTTTTAATTAACCCTCCTAATTCTGGCGCCTTTTTCAGACAAGTTGATGCACCATTTGAAACCATTCGTTTTGTGAAACACACCAAGGTGTAGTGTATCCATCATTCAAAACCATTTGAATGATTTATAAGCCACAGTGTAGTACATTCACCATTTGAAACCATTCGGCTATGGAAACACACCAAGGTGTAGTGTATCCACCATTCAAAAACCATTTGAATGGATTTGAATGGTAGTAAAGCTTGCTACCAACACTTTTCAAATGGTATCACCATGTGTGTACAAAACCAATGGCCATTTTTGAAAGTGGAAATTTTTAATGGTTTCAAATGGTCAAACACTAGGAGGGTTAAATAGAGAATTAGCTGTTGCAAACTGCTTACCAACTTAAGGACCTGTAGTATAAATGCAATAATAGTAGTTACTGGCCTTACTTTCTCAAAGGCAAAATGAATGAGATACTGTATGCATCTCGTACTGTATGGATCTCAATCATTTTGCCTTTGAGAATAAACCTTTTTTATTATTATTAACAGTCACCCGAGTTTCCTCAAAAGGCATTATTCATACAAAAATAAAGCAGCAAATGTTTTTTTTCATAGATATGAATGAAAATTTCCATAAAAACAGTAAATACTGATACAGTGAATGAAAAAAGAAAGTCTCCGGTTTATGGTCTCTGCACGCGTCGCCTCAGACCTGCACATCGGCATTTTTTTTATATATATTTTTTTTGCTATGAAACGATTGCAGCCAAAATTGCTGGATCGATTGGAATTCTGCCGTGCTGTGCTTTAAATGACTTTTTCACATAGGGGTATGAACGTTTGCCCGATTTGTGAGGCCTCTCTTAGCCACGATACTTTGTATGTGGGTAATTTGGTCCCCCCCCCCAAAAAAAAAGATGGCAAAAAAAAAAAAAAAAAACCATCACCACAATTTTGAAGCCAACCGATGACCAGAAACCAGAGACTTTTTTTTGGCCTAATGCATTGTAAGTTTGACTTTTTTACTCATATGAAGTTGTAAATTACGACATGTTATCTGTTGCAACTTGAGTTGTGAAATCCACCCCTGACCTTATTTGGGAGTTGACGATGCCGCTGTAGAACTTCCTGGGCCTTTTTGGCAAATAGCTGTGTGGAATAGAAGCCACTGTAGTTCATAGCAGGTGCGTCTTGGTCTCTGAAGTCCCAGCCATTGCCTCGTTTGTGTGTGTAGTACGACTCACTACCGAGTAAGTATCCTTTAATCAGACATAAACAAAATACAGTTAATTTGACATGCAGGGAGGGATCATTTGCTAGCATGAAATCAAACAACACCGACAGATAATTTAGCTTGAACACGTGATGAAGACATGTGTAAATGTGTTTGATGAAAATTAATCCAATGTGATAATGTAAAGACTGAGGGCCAGAGCAGGATTTGAACCCAGGTCCATTAACCCTTCTACTCTAGCTGCACTTTAGTGGGAAGTTGCTATAGAGGTTAAAACCAGTCAAACCAGTGCCTGTTTTGACTGTTGACCCAAATAAGCACACAGGAACATTTTTGACTGTTTTTACTGTCATTTTGACCACCCTGAACAATACCAGACAATGCTTTTACCAGTCAAAAATGGTCGACTCATTTTGACCTGTAAATGTACTTAGTACACGTAAGGTTTGACAGTGTTTGACTTTTAAGAGCACTAGATATACCTTGGCAAGTATATCAACATTTTGACTGATTTTGACCCCTGTAGTAGTAGGAGGGTTAAAGTGGGACTCAAATATTAATCATCTAACAAAACTTTGAGTGGAAAAACTCTTCGGTGGCACTGTTAGCATGTGAACCAGTAATATGCTAACTCCACCAGTAGCTCTGTGTGGCAGCTGCTGTTGAAGTGTGAAGTGCCCTCATTTGGTAGTGACTACAGAAAATAATAAACACGATGACATCTACAAAATTTCACAACATCAATTATGATGTTTCATACTGAAGTAGTTGTTGTTGTTGTCGTATGCTTCATCTCCGAGCGAAGGTTTGCAGGTTGTCCGATAGCCACTCCTTGGCAGTGTCGTCGCAGGTGTGAAGGGCGGCGATTTCCACCCTCAAGACGTGTTAGAGGGCAGTCTTCTACGACGTGGCTCATGGTCTGAGGCTCACCGCAGTCACACAGTGGGGAAGCGACGTAAACCCCACTTGAAGAGGCTGTTTCGGCATGGCCCAGCATCTGTACGAAACCCGAGGAAGGAGCATTCCTGGTGGGATCGGGAACCAGGAACTTCAGCTTGGTCCCATTTCGATCGCCAGAGTTACAATCGCCAGACTGAAGTCAAAACATAGGTATCATGTTCATTCCGACAAAGTGTTTTGTACACAGCTGTGTACGTTGTACTGTATAACATTCTGGCCCTTACCAAAGTAGGTGTCAAATCCTCGATGTGTTGGCCAGCAAGCCTTCTTATACAACCCCAGGTGCCACTTGCCAATCATGTGGGTGGAGTAACCTGCCTCCTTCAGCTTGTGGGCCAGGGTGACGTCATTGAGGGGTAGGCAACTTGGCATTTCTGGCAAGATTATGGAATGTTGTAACCCAGTGTGAATCTATAACAACAAAAAAATAAAAAAATAAAATGAAACACACATCAATAAACAAACAGACGCAGTGTTAGGCCCCCCCAAAAAAGTCTCCAGTTTCTGATCTCCATGCACGCTGCCTCAGACCTGTGCGTCAACATTTATATATAAAAAAAATTGCTATGAAACTATGTCCAATTGCAGCCAAAATTGCTGGATCGATTGGAATTCTGCCGTGCTGTGTTTTAAACAACTATTTCACATAGGGGTGTGACTGTTTCCCCGATTTGTGAGGCCTCAAAAAAAAAATTTAATAAATAAAAAAAAATTGAATCACCGCACCGATTTTGAAGCCGACCTATGACCAGAAACCGGAGACTTTTTTGGCCTTAGGCTGAAGAAACAATTTTCTAGTACTTACCCCAGTGGGATATTGTTGTAGTTTATTTGTTGAATTTTGTTGTTGTTTTAGAGTAAAGTATTAAGTATTCTGGTTGTATAGTTCATCCCTTTTTAATTTTATGAGCTTTGAAAAGAAGGTAACTTTTGAGTGCAATATTTGGACTAAAATGTAATCATATTCATACAAAACTTTAAAATCCGACTCACAAATTCTTTAGCACAAAAAAATACTGATGGTCACTGTCCCTTTAAAAAAATGCAAATATTCAATGCAAATGAAACACTGAAGGATAACAATTTGTTTGTGTCACTTAAATAATGGCACTCTCCATTCCAATATCTCTTACATAGCTGCCAACATAGCTGCAAAATTTCATAAAAACTGCTCCAAATGAAAACATTTTCAAATCAATGTTAAAACTTTACCTCTTGAATTAACTTTTAATTTTTGTAAGCGCTTCGGGACATTTTGTGTGAGGCGCTATATAAGTACAGTTTATTATTATTATTATTATTATTATTATTTCAAAATTCCAATTAGTAATGAAACTTTTCTCACTTCCGATTGCACGTTTACACAGTTTGCAGGTGCCATGATGAAACTGTAGGCTCTTCACTGGTTCCTGTTTATTACCCATTACTACATCGCACAAATTGGTACCCTGATAAAAAAGGTATCGATACTACGCTAATTGACATCCATAATACTTTTCAGTAAACTTATTTATTATAGCACACTACATGTACAAATATATTTGGTATGGGTACCGATTCTGATTTTTATGATCGTTGTACATGATTTTACCCGAATGCTCATAAAAATGGTACTTTATCAAGGGCTTATTTTTCGTTGGGCGGAAAACTTGAAATTCGTAATTTTTAACCCTCCTAATAATGTACGGTCCTATGCCCAGGCTGAAATTTGGCCCAGTAAGCACCGCACCCACAGACAGTCACTTGAGTATTTTTGGTTGCATTGCCAATTAGTAGGTCAAACCACAGAGTCACACAGAGCTGTGTATGTACTGTCGAGTAGTTTTGGTTTGACCTATCCTAGCCACATGTCCTTGCATTTATTTGAGTGCACTGCACAAAGTCAATGGGTTGGGAGTTACATACAAATTTTGAGTGTCTTTGATTGGTTTTGGTTTGACCTCCTACCATAGCTACATGTCCTTGCATTGAGTGCACTGCACAAAGTCAATGGGTTGGGAGTGACATAAACATTTTGAGTGTCTTTGATTGTTAAACCTATAGGAGGGTTAATGAGCAATTCGTACTTTTGTAATTCCTGAAAAAATTCATAATAATTACTAAAAATTCGTAATAGTTGGCAGCTATGCTCTTAGTCATAGTCTTAAAGGGACAATATCATCACGATCTGAGCAGAATTTCAACACGGCATGGAAACGATGTCCTAGTTTAAAGAAGAACACATTTATTGACTGAAAGTCAATGAGTTAATCTAAAACTAGCACTCCGATTCAATGCATACCCTGTTGATCGTGACGATATTGTCCCTTGAAGACCTACATGTACCTGGTATTTCCCACTCATAAGCTGGCTCCGCGTCGGTGTGCAGATAGGCTGCACATAGTAATTCTCGAGTTTGACACCGTCGGCGGCCAACCTGTCTAGATGAGGCGTCTTGATCTCGGAGCCATGGTAGCCGATGTCATGAAAACCATAATCATCTGCCAAGATGAAGACGATGTTAGGCTGTTCACATTGTGCAAGATGGACGACAACTACAAGGAGAAGTCCGAATGTACAATGAAAAGAAGCCGGATGTGCAGTCTTAAGCTGCTTTTCCATTGATCCTTTGTTAAGACAAACAAACGAGCAAACAAATGTTTTAAACAAAACGGAGGTCTTTCAACATGTGCAAATACACCATTCAAGATTGAACCATACATAGAACTTGGTCACACTGGATCAAACAATGACACATTACAGTATTCGTGAGTTAGGACATTTTTGAAGTTTGTGGGTACAGTGTGAAATGATCATATAGGACCTCTTTGCAAAAACCACTACGCATGCATCAATTTGAAATGCTAGCATGGCCCACATTTTTGGTGCTCACGTGCATAAACAACAATGGACTGCCATGAAGTTGTCGATCAGTGAACACAGTACGGCAAAATTACAATCGATCCAGCAATTTTGGCTGCAATTGGACATCGTTTCATAGCAAAAAAAATAATAAAAATAAATAAAAATGATGACGCATAGGTCTGAGATGACTCGCACGGAGACCAGAAACTAACGCAACTAGATTGTTCAGTTATAAAATAAATCACACAGTAACCTATGGGGAAATATGAATGTTGATTGATAGCTGGATGCAACGCACGCCTGTATTTGTGAAATAGTCTATGGATGCATTCAAGTAGCTTGCCCGGATTCGACCTGGGTCTGGCTCAAGAGCATTCGATTTCTAGTATTAATAATAATAGTAGCATGGAGGAAGGAAATACATTTTCCTCCATCGTAGCTCTGACCAGCGGCATAGCCAGGACTTTTTCAGAGGGGGAACAGGGGGGGGGGGCACTGCTTTTCAGTGGGGGAACCCAGGGGGCCGGTCCCCAGGGGTCCCCGCCCTACCCCATCCCCATACCCATACCAGAGTAAAGACGCATCACCTACCTGCAAAAAGTATAATACTAGTACAGAGATCAGTGCCTGCAATTAATTAGCCAGCTCAGATTTCGATGCGACAACTGCTGATGATAAGTGGTATTATCATGTGATCTCACTCACGTGTCCTCATATAAGAGCTCGGGCGACTGGAAGCTACTCCCTCAAAACTCGTACAGTATTTTCGCGACGGTGACTCTTTCAATAACCACCGTTCTTTCATTTTCCTTGGTAAAGCAAGCCAGCTAGCTCATGAAATATATGGGTCAGCTTCTTGGTTCTTTGCTGAGGAGAAAGACGTTGGCAAGATGAGTTTAGAAATTCGCAATGTGGCTAATTGATTCCGTTCCCCTCTCTACCCTCCTCCCTATCCCCCGAAATATACAGTCATCTAAAAAAAAAACGCAATGTTGAAAGTCTGTTAACGTTTTTGGATTGGAGGATAAAACGAATCAACAAGATCGAAGTACAGTATTTGTCAAACAATTTGCTTTGTATCATATTATGCATACGCATATGCACTCTGCCACGTGTAAAAAATCCACTCAAGACTCAAAACAAACTTAAAATTGTTTTGTTATTCATATAAACTGATAAAAATAACAATAACAAATAAATTAAGAAAAAAACACACTTCATAGACCCTTTAAAATCTTATTAACAAAGTCAATTCCTGCCTCAATCGTTTTTGAACGTTAAAATAAAATAATTTAGGTTAAATAACGAAAAGAATGCGCGTACTACCAACCGTATTACCAAAGAGGGGCCAAAGGAAAAAAAATATTTGCGTAACAAAGTTCTCTGAAATTGGCGCCAGAGATTGCATCACACCACGGGTCGTTTGTAGCGGGATTGGGGAGGGGTGGGTTCAATGGGTCATGCCCAGTAGCGGACCGTCAGGGGGGTCTGGGGGGGCAGCCGTCCCCCGTCCCGGAGGGGGAGGGGACCCGGATCCCCCTCCCCAAAGAAATTTTTATTTTTTTTATTTTTTATTTTTTTAACATTCTGTTGGAGGGGGATGGGGGTGGGGGTGGGGGGTGGGGGTGGTTGGGGGACAGGGCCCGAGCTGGAACTTACACAAATCAACCGGGCCCTTTCTTTATTTTGAGCTCCCCTGAAAACATGAAGTGTAATCATGACGGGTTTCTCGGAAATCACGTGTGGTTAGGGAATGATGCCTGGGGGAGGGGGGAGGGCGACCGTGCGCTCTGCCCCCCGGCCCGGCGGTAACTTGTTCCGCTACTGGTCGACATGCTCCTCCCCTTTTAGCTTCCTGGAGACCATAAGGCTTTACGTGTTTTAACAAAGTGATTAATATGTAACAAGAACGCGCCCTAATATAACATGCACAGGCCTAATTTGAAAATTACAAGTAGTTAATCCACAATTTAAATATTGCGGTTTGCCCAGTGAGCAAAATTTGTCAAACTTGGTACAGATCCGCCAAAACCAAGCAAAATGATTATGGCAATTAAAATTAAATTTGCGAAACCCCGTTTTTTTTTCAAGTGTACCCCACTTTTTGCCGCAAGCGTGTTTAATTGTCAGAGTCAACCTGCCACACCCCATCAGTCCGTTCCCGCGTTTGGTTTTAAGGGTTTAGGCCTAAACCACTTTTTTGTTGAATGTGGAGCCTGCACTTTTAGCAAAATGTATGTAAAATGCATCAATATACTTTGTAAAACCTGTGAAGTTTCTGCTTATTTCATTGTGTCATTAACTTAATTCATTAAATGAATTTTCTACGTAATACAAATCCACGTTTTCTATCAAACGACATGTCAAACGGAATAACAATTGTTTGTTGCCTAATACCAATACCATCACTTCATTATCGGGTAAAAATTACCAATGTACGTATGTTAGATTAAAATAGTAATTCCTCCTGTTTTACGTTATTTTACGGGCAATTTCCGGTCTTTTGTTTTCAAATTGGAGCATTTACAATAATTGTCACGGGCGAAAATCCCGGGCTGGAATGGGGGGGATGACCCTGACCCCCTCCCCACTTTTTGTTGACCTGGGGGTTTTGCATAGGATCATCCCCGGAATGTTTCATGCGGTAAAAAAAAAGTAATAATAAGCGAATAATTGGTGAAAAACAAGCAAAAAAGTGGGGGAAATTTGGTTGGTTTAAATATTTTATTGTTCTTTGTCCGTTTGGGTGTCATCTTTATTATGGCCATGGGATTCTATTTGGTTGTTTGTTGCAGTACTTCGTTGTACATTGTGCATACAATTTTCAGTATCATCCCCAACTTTTACGCCACCGATAATGATCAATGTTCCAATTTGAAAACAAATAAACGGAAATTGCGGGTAAAATAACGAAAAAACTAAAGTAATACATCGTTGAATCCAAATTACGAACCATTTGCTTAATAAGATAGGAAAACAAAATAATGTGATTAATCCCCAAATAATTGTCAGATGCTCGTTGATAAAGTGTCTACATATATTTTACGACGGGATCCGCCATAAATGAATTCAGGGAATTTTTTTCAAACCTGTTGTAAAAGCTATGTTCATCTCACGATTAATATTTTGAAATGTGTGTTTTGTGGTGCATGTTTGTGGTTATTTTACTTTCGTTAGAGTAAGATTAGCCGTGTTTCAATTATAAAATGACCAGTAGTAGGAAAATACGGGCTTAGCCTCAGCAGCGTAGCCGGGGGATGGGGCACGTGGCCCCACAAATTTCCAGTGCCCCGCCAGGTGCCCCCCCCCCACGAAAAATCCTGATAGTGCCCCCCCAAAAAACAAAAAAAAAAGGGAAAAACCCATACCCCCTGGGCCCCCACTGAAAATCAATGCCCCCGTTCCCCCACTGAAAATGTTAGGCCTTATATGGCAGTGCCGCGCAAGAACATCTATTAAACTTAATAAACGTTTGAACACTTCGAGTTAAACATATTTTTATGCGATCATTAACTGATCAAACTCTACAGTTGATGTAATTGTGTAAATCCTTTGAAACACCCGCCATGTTTCAATCACCAAGTAGTTGTTTTCTTAGGCTATATGTATAGGCTATATGTATAGGCTATATGTATAGGCTATATGTATAGGCTATATGTATAGGCTATATGTATAGGCTATATGTATAGGCTATACAGTGGATGTATATTACTTCTAATTAATGACACAGGCCACAAAATGATTGTAAAAGATTTGTAAAACACAAATTTATTGTAATTATTTGACCAGCAATGAATTTATGACCTGCATCATAATAATTATTTGCTCAGACAATTTTTTTTTGACAAACGACTCAATTGGTTATAATCTAATTCTTTTCATCAAGGAAAATGTACCAATTAAAACAAAAATTGCCTGTACAAAACTGAGTACGTCCATCTCCTGCTCTGATCTTCCAAACCAAACAATGACATATTGCAAGCAACAAGTATTTTATCATTGTTTTACATATACCTCATTTCATTGTGTTGTTCACGGGAAAATCGTGAAAATGCATTCAAATTATTTCATTATTGATTCCATCCAACATGTAATTTATTTCTTCAAATGACAGAAATTTATTTTGGGAAATTATTTTACTCAAATGATTGCACCTGAGACGGAAATATTTCAAGGGATGTCTGATACCATCACCATATATCTTTATTAAAGTACTTTATACTTGTACATAATTTTATAACAAACTTGTGTAAACTAAATAAAAACCTCAATGAAAAGATATGCACCTGTTTCACCCAAATTAGATTCGAGATCAAGTCTGATATTTGTCAACCTTGTCCCCAGGATATAGCTTGTTTTCACTACTAGACCCTGGTGGGGAACATGATTTATGCACACTGATTGGTTATTACAGAATAATAAGCAAAATCATTTTAAATATTGCTTCGAAGACACAAAATAATTATATTTTAGTTATTCTTAATATCATTCCCATTACTTTCTTAATGCATAATTTTAATCTAATGATTTATTTTATATAAAGTAAAAGAATGCCGAATGATGACAAATTTAATGTCTATGTATAATGCCTAGGATTATAAACGGCCTAATCCCGGCCTCCCTACTATATCATACATAGTTTTTAACTGTTTATCAGACTATACCCCCAAATCCCAAAGGCTAAAAGCACCTAATTTAAATATCAAACACTTTTGGATATTGAAATCATCCTGGTCCAGGGTGAGAGAGCAGTGGGTTACAAGGTATACAGAAACTGACGGGGTTGGATATTTTCTGTATTTGCTGCAGCTATGACAGTGCTGCAAAATGGTGCTGCCTAATAGACCTAACCCTCCCAAATTCTCCCAAATCCTCTTTGCTCAAGTGAAGGATTCTGAAGGATTGAGGTTACATGCTACATGCTCTTTGCTGAAGTGAAGGATTTTGGAGGATTGAGGTTATTAGGCATACTTGCCTTTCCATGGTACATGTACATCCATGTTTGTTGTAGTGATTGCAAGGTCAGTGCTTGGGTCAGTGGACACTGTTTATTGCTCCATGCATGCAGGGAGGGTCCCTGGCCATGTACATGTATCACAGATTAGAAACACATATGTGTGCATACATGTCATGTGCTTGCTTTACTACTGAAGAATTTTGGAGGATTCAGGTTATGTGTAAGCAAATGGGCCTAGGGAGTTAGGAAGGATTCAGGTTACGTGTAAGCATGGAGGTATTTTATACCTCCATGGTGTAAGCAAATGGGCCTAGGGAGTTAGGGTTCTAATGCATGCCTAGCGACTGCTGACAGTCGCATTGTCACATAGGTTTCTGTTCAATATACATTGTAAACGGCATCGTACAGCAGCAGACAAATATCATTACAAATTTCAGACTTAAAGGGACAGTATCGTCACGATCCACAGGGCATGGAATCGAAGTGCTAGTTTTAGATTAACTCAGTGACTGAAAATAATACCCCACACGATCAGGTCATTTTACCACTGCTGCATAAATGAGCCAGTAATTTTCAGTCACTGTGTTTATCTTAAATACTAGGATGCTGATTCCATGCTCTGTTGAAAGTCTGCTCTGATCGTGACAAAACTGTCCCTTTAATGTCAGGTCTACATCCAGATGTTTGTACATATTTTCAATGACCTACAAATCCTATACATTAGTGTTATAAAGACATATTAGCCCTCCTATATAGCTGCACTTTAGTGGCAAGTTGCTACAGAGGTCAAAACCAGTCAACTGCCTGTTTTGACTGTTGAGCCAAATGTACACACAGGGGAATTTTTGACTGGTTTTTACTGTCATTTTGACCACCCTGAACAATACCAGACAATGCTTTTACCAGTCAAAAACGGTCGACTCATTTTGACCTGTAATTGTACTTACTACATGTAAGGTTTGACAGTGTTTGACTTTTATTAAGTGCACTAGATATACCTTGGCAAGTATATCAACATTTTGACTGATTTTGACCGTTGCAGTCATAGGAGGGTTTTAATGTATGGATGTATACTGTATTTAAAGCCCCTATCAGGGATGAGTCTTTTTAGTGAATTAGCTGTATTCAGTGGTTTTTATATGCACGTACTGTACATTGCTATAAATGTAAATTTCCAAAATCCGACATGTAGGCAGTTCTAAGACTCACAGACCCTCTTCAGTGATTTTTTTCCCATCAGCCAGACTCATCCCTGCCCCATACACAATTGTTCAGTTTTACCTGAATGCATGAAAGTGAATGATAGAATCAAACATTCTAGTAAATTATTACGTTGTATAGGACATACGTACATGTACATGAATTTTAAGTATATCAACATTTGGACTGATTTTGACCCTTGTAGTCATAGGAGGGTTAAAAGAAAATATATATTAACCAGTTTGCGTCGGAGGCCGTGTATACACGCAATTTTTTTTGCACCGCGGATCGGAAACTCTGGAATATTTGTATGCATGCTCGGTTGAGCCACGCGTGTACGGTGACATGCTCAGAAAGCGTGGCCACGCGCTGTGGAAGCTTCCATTAACGTGTGTGGGAAAAAGAAACCCGCACAGGGGCCCAGAAAAACTTTTATTGACTAGCGACTGGTTAACAGTAATTTATATGAGGTCCCTTTCAATGCAAAAAGTGATTTTATGCAAAATTAATTATTGCATCTTGATGATGAGTAAATGTAGTACTGTATACTAAAATACAAATATAAATATACTACTCAAAACAATTTAGGAACACCGGAATAATCTCAGTTAAAGCAAGATCACTTATTTCAGATAAACACAATGTTTCACAGAATTGATGAGAAACAACTGCACAATGAAACAGATGATAAATAATAATGTTGGGCATTTTAAAGCACTCTTAAACAAGGTATCAGAGTGCTGTACATTATTACCCCTGCTCATCAGGCGCATAAATCATTCCAGAAACCATCTCAGCTCCCTGGGGAGTATACAACTCAATTGCTGCCATTTCGGCGCATATGGGCTAATCAAACACAACAACCAACTCTGCCCTCACAGGTACCCATTTACCCCTGGGTGGAGAGAAGCAATTATGGTAAAGTGTCTTGCTCAAGGACACAAGTACCACAGTCACGGACAGGATTCGAACCCACATTCTGACGACTCAGCCACCAGAACACAAATCCGATGCACTAAACTGCTCGACCATGGCACTCTATAAAGGATGCATGTAGTGATTACACATTTCATGACATGACTACTGAAAGGGAGAGGGGGTTGCAAATGAAAATCCCGGTTCATGGAACATTTCAAACCTATTTGATGTTAAAAATCCGGTGTTCCCTAAATTGTTTTGAGTAGTATAGTTTGTTTATAACACAGGAATATAATAGTAACATTATGTCAAGATGTGACAAATATTCGTTTAAAAATTTTTGTCCATGAGCCCCGAAAAATATGTTTCTTGGACGAATTTGAGCTTTAGTGCATTGAATGCACATTTTGTATTACACTGTAATAGTTCATCTATAATCTATAAACAAGACTTGTAGTCCAGTACTTTTTTATGAGTACTGCACAGTACTAGTACGTACAGAAAATTATACTCAAGTCGGTGCTACAACTCTGCTATGAACAAATTGTTAAAAAAGAAAGACATATGAATATTATATTAAGTACATAGTACAAACAAAAAGAAAATGAAATGTTAAAGCACATTTTGGTAAATAAAAAAACAGGCCGACAATGGAGTGTGACGGTCATCCCGCATTCTTACTTGGATAATGTTGAAGTAAATTATTCAAGTATTCACTTTTAGTAAAAACCGTATGAGAATCAAGAGATACGTATGGTCTGATGTCCCAAATCTTATTCATTGTCAATTCTTAGAAACCTGCACATAATAAACATTGCCACTTTTGCCTGCCTTCATGTTTATTACTCCCAATTGCTCCATGTATTATTGTGATATTTTGGATTTGCACGTGGGTCACCTGGCGGGAAAAACACTGGCAATGCTCCCTCGTAATAACACTGTAGGCGCTGAATTAGTTGCTGAACGATATCTGGCCGTTGTGATGACATGTCGTGATATTCGTTGGGGTCGGCCGTGATGTTGAACAGCCAGACCATCTTTCCTGGTGGGTCTGGTGGCATGGGTGGAGATATCCCGGAGCCTGGTGGGGGAATCCAGTGGCTGTTACCTGCCAAGGTGCAACAAGATTAGTGAAGAGTTGCGTACAAGGCATAGATATAGATGCCAAGTCTCACACATCATTCCTTGTGTAACGCATATGGTACCTCACCCTCACGAGCATTTCTTCGAATTACACCCATTTGCAAAATTCAAATACATTGGGATAAATTGATGGGCACTTAATGATCAGCTTTGGAGGGGAAGGAGGGGGAGGGGTAAATTTACCATACCATTTTTTGTGTGCCTCCCCCTTTTTGGCAGTGTCTCCTTCCCTTATTTTGAGACCCAGGATACACACCCACATAGGAACAAGGTACCACTTGGGCACAAGGTTCCCTTCATACTTAATGCGCCTTGAGCACCACTTAGTTGGTGGATACGTGCGCTATATAAGTCCACACATTATTATTATTATTATACTGACCGAGGCCACCACAATTTTGCAAGGAATTGATGAAAACCGTCTAGAACCAAAAAAAAAACCTCGTTGGATATCTCACTAATTTCTTTTCTGAACTACGTACCAGGGTTTCCAGTAATAAGCTTCCAGTCTCCGGATCGTATTGCGGCCCTTATAGTCTCATTAAACACCTTCTTGTCGATCACCAGTGTCGAGTTCATCGGATCCATGAGGGACAGTGGGTCGATGTTGTGAAGAAGTTCATGGCGGGGTGAAGGATGAGCACGGCTGGAATGGACGGAGAGAGTAAGAAAACAAAAAAAAATCAGGAAGTCTACACCAAGATTCACATCATTGATTTTGGACGGTTGTCAGCTGTACAATGTGATTGCAATTTTGGCTGCAATTGGACATTGTTTCATAGCTAAAAGAAAAAAAGAAAAGAAAACTAAAAATGCCAATGCACAGGTCTGAGGCAAAGCAGAGACTTTTGTTTTTAGCCTAAAGTTTCTTGACTCGAGACTCAGACACTAAAGACTAAGACTCTGACTCGGAAATGTTTGAATACTTGAATACAAGTCTTCCTTTACTTATATTCACCTTATTGTATTCCACATGTTGAATCCATCCAGTTTTGTCCCGTTCAAACTCCCTCCTGCTAGACCCTCAACAAGTGTGGGAAACCAATCACTGACATGTATGAGTTCCTTGTTGATGGTACCCTGTATCTTAGGTGGTAGGTGAGGCTGTTAACGATCCCACGCCGTGCTACCACCTTCCCCATAAACTCCCTTTCCCACCCGAAGAGGCCAGTTGTTTCCGCCATCATAAATCGGCCTCCATTATCTGTTGAGTCAAAATAAAAGTGGATACTACAAATCAAAGGGTATAATTAGATTCACGTTAACATTTAAGCTTTGCATGTGTTGCATCTTAATTATCAAGTGAGATAACAGGTTAGGAAATGAACCAACTGGGCATCTCACTTCTCACTAAGTGAGAATGTGGTTCAGGGAGAACCATGGGGACTTCTACAGGGTCTTCTCTGTGCTTTGTCATTCTGGCGAAGATTAGAAACACGCTAATCGAAGCGTGAAGACCCATGTAGTCCCCATGGTTCTCCCTGAACCACACTTTCACTTAGTGATAGTTGAGAAACAGAGATGCCCGATATTGGTTCTCCCCTGAACCATAATCTCACTTAGTGACAGTTGAGATATGAGTTGTGCGATAAGGTTCTTTTCAGAACCTGTTATCTCACTTAGTGATAGTTAAGATAAACACATGGTATTACTGCAAACCGAAACGATATAGCTTCACTTTGATTACAATAAAAAGACAAAACAGTGCACTCCTTGAAGCCTTGAGACAGAACCCAAGTCCAAGTCATGAGTCAGGTATTAGGAGTCTGTTACGAGTGAATGAATTAATTAATTACAGAAAAAAATATACCATTGTAACAATAAAATAAAATAGTGTTTTTAAAACAGATGTTTCTAAGCATTTTTAAGTGATTAATGTGATTATCAAGTTCTATATTAACCCTAACCCCCAAGCTGTTTTAGCTAAGAACATTCCTAAATCTGCCAAAATCCAACACCATGCGCAAACACTACCACCCAACTGTTAGACTTAGCTGGAATTGGGACACCCGGTACCATGCAAAGTATCCCTGTCTGGGCTATACAGTACTGGGTCCATCAAAATCCAACAAACCCTGCTGTTGGAGTCTGAATGGTTTGGAGTGGTTAGGGTAAATGAAAATAAATTCATTAAGACTCAAGTCAATCTGGGTTTTTTTTTCTTTGTTGAGACAGAGACAACATTTGAATGTATAAATGTCGTTTTTATTTTTGTTTCTTCATAATTTGGTTTTGCATTTGTGACAGATTGGTAAACCCTTTATGCAAGCACTTTTGCAGAATTAATCAGTTTCAGAAATGGAACGAACCGGTTGAAAAGATGAGCACCGTATTCTTCCAGAGTCCAAGTTGTTGCATTGTTTTTGTGATATTGCCGATGGCTTCATCCATGCAAGTTACCATCCCTGCATATATTCTTCTATTCTTGTCCTCGATGTGAACATATTGCTTCAGATATTCCTTAGGAACCTCCAGGGGCCCATGGACAGCTTGGAATGGAAGGTACAGGAACAGGGGCTGTGAGGGCAACACAAAATTTCAATGATTTATTTATTTTTTTTAATTAACCCTCCTAATTCTGGTGCCTTTTTCAGACAAGTTGATGCACCATTTGAAACCATTCGTTTTGTGAAACACACCAAGGTGTAGTGTATCCATCATTCAAAACCATTTGAATGATTTATAAGCCACGGTGTAGTACATTCACCATTTGAAACCATTCGGCTATGGAAACACACCAAGGTGTAGTGTATCCACCATTCAAAAACCATTTGAATGGATTTGAATGGTAGTAAAGCTTGCTACCAACACTTTTCAAATGGTATCACCATGTGTGTACAAAACCAATGGCCATTTTTGAAAGTGGAAATTTTTAATGGTTTCAAATGGTCAAACACTAGGAGGGTTAAATAGAGAATTAGCTGTTGCAAACTGCTTACCAACTTAAGGACCTGTAGTATAAATGCAAAACAGTAGTTACTGGCCTTACTTTCTCAAAGGCAAAATGAATGAGATACTGTATGCATCTCGTACTGTATGAATCTCAATCATTTTGCCTTTGAGAATAAACCTTTTTTATTATTATTAACAGTCACCCGAGTTTCCTCAAAAGGCATTATTCATACAAAAATAAAGCAGCAAATGTTTTTTTCATAGATGTGAATGAAAATTTCCATAAAAAACAGTAAATACTGATACAGTGAATGAAAAAAGAAAGTCTCCGGTTTATGGTCTCTGCACGCGTCGCCTCAGACCTGCACATCGGCATTTTTAATTTTTTGTTGTTGTTGCTATGAAACGATTGCAGCCAAAATTGCTGGATCGATTGGAATTCTGCTGTGCTGTGCTTTAAATGACTTTTTCACATAGGGGTATGAACGTTTGCCCGATTTGTGAGGCCTCTCTTAGCCACCATACTTTGTATGTGGGAAATTTGGTCCCCCCCAAAAAAAGATGGTGGGGGGGGGAAAAAAAAGAACAAAAAAACATCACCACAATTTTGAAGCCAACCGATGACCAGAAACCAGAGACTTTTTGTTGGCCTAACGCATTGTAAGTTTGACTTTTTTACTTGTATGATGTTGTAAATTACGACATGTTATCTGTTGCAACTTGAGTTGTGAAATCCACCCCTGACCTTATTTGGGAGTTGATGATGCCGCTGTAGAACTTCCTGGGCCTTTTTGGCAAATAGCTGTGTGGAATAGAAGCCACTGTAGTTCATAGCAGGTGCGTCTTGGTCTCTGAAGTCCAAGCCATTGCCTCGTTTGTGTGTATAGTACGACTCACTACCGAGTAAGTATCCTTTAATCAGACATAAACAAAATACAGTTAATTTGACATGCAGGGAGGGATCATTTGCTAGCATGAAACCAAATAACACCTACAGATAATTTAGCTTGAACACGTGATGAAGACATGTGTAAATGTGTTTGATGAAAATTAATCCAATGTGATAATGTAAAGACTGAGGGCCAGAGCAGGATTTGAACCCAGGTCCATTAACCCTTCTACTCTAGCTGCACTTTAGTGGGAAGTTTGCTATAGAGGTTAAAACCAGTCAAACCAGTGCCTGTTTTGACTGTTGACCCAAATAAGCACACAGGAACATTTTTGACTGTTTTTACTGTCATTTTGACCACCCTGAACAATACCAGACAATGCTTTTACCAGTCAAAAATGGTTGACTCATTTTGACCTGTAAATGTACTTAGTACACGTAAGGTTTGACAGTGTTTGACTTTTAAGAGCACTAGATATACCTTGGCAAGTATATCAACATTTTGACTGATTTTGACCCTTGTAGTAGTAGGAGGGTTAAAGTGGGACTCAAATATTAATCATCTAACAAAACTTTCAGTGGAAAAACTCTTCGGTGGCACTGTTAGCATGTGAACCAGTAATACGCTAACTCCACTAGTAGCTCTGTGTGGCAGCCGCTGTTGAAGTGCCCTCATTTGGTAGTGACTACAGAAAATAATAAACACGATGACATCTACCGAGCGGTCTAGCTTGCCGGACTCAAGTTCTGGTGTTAGCAGCAGAATGTGGGTTCGAATCCCGGCCGTGACACTTGTGTCCTTGAGCAAGACACTTAACCATAATTGCTTCTCTCCACCCAGGGGTTAAATGGGTACCTGTGAGGGCAGAGCTGGTTGATTAGCCCTATATGCGCTGTAATGGCAGCAATTGAGCTGTATACTCCCCAGGGAGCTGAGATGGTTTCAGGAATGATTTATGAGCCTTATGAGCAGGGGTAATAATATGCGCCTTGAGCACCACTCAGTTGGTGGATACGTGCGCTATATAAGTCCACACATTATTATTATTATTACAAAATTTCACAACATCAATCATGATGTTTCATGCGAAGGTTTGCAGGTTGTCCGATAGCCACTCCTTGGCAGTGTCGTCGCAGGTGTGAAGGGCGGCGATTTCTACCCTCAAGACGTGTTAGAGGGCAGTCTTCTACGACGTGGCTCATGGTCTGAGGCTCACCGCAGTCGCACAGTGGGGAAGCGACGTAAACCCCACTTGAAGAGGCTGTTTCGGCAGGGCCCAGCATCTGTACGAAACCCGATGAGAAGAGTCCATTGGCCCCGAGGAAGGAGCATTCCTGGTAGCTCAGCAGTGGGATCGGGAACCAGGAACTTCAGCTTGGTCCCATTTCGATCGCCAGAGTTACGATCGCCAGAGTTTCGATTGCCAGACTGAAGTCAAAACATAGGTATCATGTTCATTCCAACAAAGTGTTTTGTACACAGCTGTGTACGTTGTACTGTATAACATTCTGGCCCTTACCAAAGTAGGTGTCAAATCCTCGATGTGTTGGCCAGCAAGCCTTCTTATACAACCCCAGGTGCCACTTGCCAATCATGTGGGTGGAGTAACCTGCCTCCTTCAGCTTCTGGGCCAGGGTGACGTCATTGAGGGGTAGGCAACTTGGCATTTCTGGCCAGATTATGGAATGTTGTAACCCAGTGTGAATCTATAACAACAACAACAAAAAATAAAAAATAAAATGAAACACACATCAATAAACAAACAGACGCAGTGTTAGGCCCCCCCAAAAAAGTCTCCAGTTTCTGATCTCCATGCACGCTGCCTCAGACCTGTGCGTCAACATTTTATTAATTTTATTTTTGCTATGAAACTATGTCCAATTGCAGCCAAAATTGCTGGATCGATTGGAATTCTGCCGTGTTGCGTTTTAAACAACTTTTTCACGTAGGGGTATGAATGTTTCCACGATTTGTGAGGCCTCAAAAATAAAATAAAAAATGTAAAAAATGCATCACCGCACCGATTTTGAAGCCGACCTATGACCAGAAACCAAAGACTTTTTTGGCCTTAGGCTGAAGAAACAATTTTCCAGTACTTACCCCACCATGCATATTGTTGTAGTTTATTTGTTTAATTTTGTTGTTATTTTAGAGTAAAGTATTAAGATTTACTAAACAAATATTCTGGTTGTATAGTTCATCCCTTTTTAATTTTATGAGCTTTGAAAAGAAGGTAACTTTTGAGTGCAATATTTGGACTAAAATGTAATCATATTCATACAAAACTTTAAAATCCGACTCACAAATTCTTTAGCACAAAAAAATACTGATGGTCACTGTCCCTTTAAAAAAAATGCAAATATTCAATGCAAATGAAACACCGAAGGATAACAATTTGTTTGTGTCACTCTCCATTCCAATATCTCTTACATAGCTGCCAACATTTCAAAATTCCAATTAGTAATGAAACTTTTCTCACTTCCGATTGCACGTTTACACAGTTTGCAGGTGCCATGATGAAACTGTAGGCTCTTCACTGGTTCCTGTTTATTACCCATCGTTACTACATCGCACAAATTGGTACCCCGATAAACAAGGTATCGATACTACGCTAATTGACATCCATAATACTTTTCATTAACCCTAAACCATTAACTCCCTAAACATTGTTACTGAACAATAAAAATCCTTCAAAATCCTCCAACTGCCTTTGTTGTCTAGGGAGTTAGGGTTAAACTTATTTATTATAGCACACTACATGTACAAATATATTCGGTATGGATACCGATTCTGATTTTTATGATCGCTGTACATGATTTTACCCGAATGCTCATAAAAATGGTACTTTATCAAGGGCTTATTTTTCGTTGGGCGGAAAACTTGAAATTCGTAATTTTTAACCCTCCTATGCCCAGGCTGAAATTTGGCCCAGTAAGCACCGCACCCACAGACAGTCACTTGAGTATTTTTGGTTGCATTGCCAATTGTAGGTCAAACCACAGAGTCACACAGAGATGTGTATGTACTGTCGAGTGGTTTTGGTTTGACCTATCCTAGCCACATGTCCTTGCATTTATTTGAGTGCACTGCACAAAGTCAATGGGTTGGGAGTTACATACAAATTTGGAGTGTCTTTGATTGGTTTTAGTTTGACCTCCTACCAGACCCACATGTCCTTGCATTTATTTGAGTGCACTGCACAAAGTCAATGGGTTGGGAGTGACAAACAAATTTTGAGTGTCTTTGATTGTTAAACCTATAGGAGAATTAAAGAGCAATTCGTACTTTTGTAATTCCTGAAAAAATTCATAATAATTACTAAAAATTCCTAACAGTTGGCAGCTATGCTCTTAGTCATAGTCTTAAAGGGATAATATCATCACGATCTGAGCAGAATTTCAACACGGCATGGAAACGATGTCCTAGTTTAAAGAAGAACACATTGACTGAAAGTCAATGAGTTAATCTAAAACTAGCACTCCGATTCAATGCATACCCTGTTGATCGTGACGATATTGTCCCTTGAAGACCTACATGTAGGCCTACCTGGTATTTCCCACTCATAAGCTGGCTCCGCGTCGGTGTGCAGATAGGCTGCACATAGTAATTCTCGAGTTTGACACCGTCGGCGGCCAACCTGTCTAGATGAGCGTCTTGATCTCGAGCCATGGTAGCCGATGTCATGAAACCATAATCATCTGCCAAGATGAAGGCGATGTTGAGGCTGTTCACATTGTGCAAGATGGGCGACAACTACAAGGAGAAGTCCGAATGTACAATGAAAAGAAACGGATGTGCAGTCTTAAGCTGCTTTTCCATTGATCCTTTGTTAAGACAAACAAACGAGCAAACAAATGTTTTAAACAAAACGGAGGTCTTTCAACATGCAAATACACCATTCAAGATTGAACCATACATAGAACTTGGTCACACTGGATCAAACAATGACACATTACAGTATTCGTGAGTTAGGACATTTTTGAAGTTTGTGGGTACAGTGTGAAATGATCATAGGACCTCTTTGCAAAAAACCACTCGCATGCATCAATTTGAAATGCTAGCATGGCCACATTTTTGGTGCTCACGTTGCATAAACAACAATGGACTGCCATGAAGTTGTCGATCAGTGAACACAATGCGGCAAAATTACAATCGATCCAGCAATTTTGGCTGCAATTGGACATCGTTTCTGTAAAAAAAAATAATAAAATAAATAAAAATGATACGCATAGGTCTGAGATGACCATACGGAGACCAGAAACTAACGCAACTAGATTGTTCAGTTATAAAATAAATCACAGTAACCTATGGGGAAATATGAATGTTGATTGATAGCTGGATGCAACGACGCCTGTATTTGTGAAATAGTCTATGGATGCATTCAAGTAGCTTGCCCGGATTCGACCTGGGTCTGGCTCAAGAGCATTCGATTTCTAGTATTAATAATAATAGTAGCATGGAGGAAGGAAATACATTTTCCTCCATCGTAGCTCTGACCAGCGGCATAGCCAGGACTTTTTCAGAGGGGGAACAGGGGGGAGGGGGGGGGGGCACTGCTTTTCAGTGGGGAACAGGGGGTCCCCAGGGGGTCCCCGCCCTACCCCCATCCCCATACCAGAGTAAAGACGCATCACCTACCTGCAAAAAGTATAATACTACTAGTAGTAGTACAGAGATCAGTGCCTGCAATTAATTAGCCAGCTCAGATTTCGATGCGACAACTGCTGATGATAAGTGATATTATCATGTGATCTCACTCACGTGTCCTCATATAAGAGCTCGGGCGACTGGAAGCTACTCTCTCAAAACTCGTACAGTATTTTCGCGACGGTGACTCTTTCAATAACCACCGTTCTTTCATTTTCCTTGGTAAAGCAAGCCAGCTAGCTCATGAAATATATGGGTCAGCTTCTTGGTTCTTTGCTGAGGAGAAAGACGTTGGCAAGATGAGTTTAGAAATTCGCAATGTGGCTAATTCCCCTCTCTACCCTCCTCCCTATCCCCCGAAATATACAGTCATCTAAAAAAAAACGCAATGTTGAAAGTCTGTTAACGTTTTTGGATTGGAGGATAAAACGAATCAACAAGATCGAAGTACAGTATTTGTGAAACAATTTGCTTTGTATCATATTATGCATAGGCTTACTATGCACTCTGCCACGTGTAAAAAATCCACTCAAGACTCAAAACAAACTTAAAATTGTTTTTTTATTCATATAAACTGATAAAAATAACAATAACAAATAAATTAAGAAAAAAAAACACTTCATAGACCCTTTAAAATCTTATTAACAAAGTCAATTCCTGCCTCAATAATCGTTTTTGAACGTTAAAATAAATAATTTAGGTTAAATAACGAAAAGAATGCGCGTACTACCAACCGTATTACCAAAGAGGGGCCAAAGGAAAAAAAATATTTGCGTAACAAAGTTCTCTGAAATTGGCGCCAGAGATTGCATCACACCACGTGCATGTTGTTGACCGCACACGTACAATAACATACATTGTATGTACATGTACATGTACATGTAAGTTGTACATCATACCATCGTCGACTTCAAAATAGTTTGTTGAAAAAACAGTGGCAAATGTATGGGGCGCCTTTTGAAAATTAATTATCTAGCACATGTTTTACCATTGTTTAGCGCAATTATAATGTGCTAAATCAATAAAGTTATCATAATATAAATCACTAACTGAAAAGACAATCTGACTAGCTAGATAAATACGTTCTTTGGCATAAACAAAAACGAAAAATATTATTGATTCATTGACAAACGGTACACCATACTTTTCCTGCTGTATTTGTTCCCCCTACAATTTCGATTTATTAACAAGCAACATACACCACACACTAGTGAATACACGAGGTCATCATTGCCAGTGTCCTCCATGGTTCAAGGATACCAATAAAAACGTTAGGCCTACAGTTTCCGTTGATCAGAGTGTTCCTTCGTCGTGTTTGTTTCACTTCGAAATAAATCGAATAAATCGAATAAATCGTGAGTAATACTATTACTAAGGCCAAGAGAATGAAAGTCATAGATTTGCGTCCGGGAAATTTCGAAAACACATGAGGCTTTTTTTCATTATTCATTATTTCCATTGATCATTAACAGCGCAATCACAAGATGTTTCTTCTAATTTGACGTATTCTTAATCACTTTATGTACATGCTTTCTACCTGCGAGAGAGAGAGGGAAGGGTGAAGGGTAAAAGAGGAGTAACAAGGAGAATTTAGGTCATTGACTCTTTTTATTGTTTTGCACATCACGCTATCGATCTATCAAAAGTATCATATTCCACCATATGCAAAGATAATTAACCTCTTCATAGTTTGGCTTGATCATTTCAACAATTCCCTTATTAATTATTGATAGTAAATCGAGATTAAAAGAATACAATACCATTCATGTCTTATATCTCCAGTCGTTGTTTAGGTACAGAGTTAAACAGCTAAATAAATTTATATGATCGATTAGTCCTATGGCTATTCCTGACTTCCTGTGCACGTGCGTGTCGCCGTACGTATGGTCGCCTGTGTCGGTCGCCTGTTTACGTACGTGCATCATTATACGTGCGGGCCAAAGGCTCAACAGAGAACGTGTTGTGCATGTGAAGGCGGTACAGTTGCAGGTACGTGCGGATCGGACGGAGTTTACCATACAGTTTTAGCGCGATGCGACCTTTTTTGTGAACGACGTGCGCGGGACTAAGACTGTATTAAAGGTACACACCGCCTTTGTCGCGCGAAATTGGGCGATAAAAAACGCCCCTCAATATTTCATTGCTTTTCATACATGGTTGGAAAGATCTTTCAAAAGTAGAATATAATTGTCCACACAAATACCCCTGAAAAATGCGTTGTTTTTCTGTTATTGTACAAAAACAATGTCATGTGACTTTTTTGAACAAAAATTTGTCCAGAAAACTCACGAGGACAAAAGAAATAGTCGCACTTTCAGACGTTTAAAAAGTTTATTACTGAACCAAATTCAAGAATAATTATTTTTTATAATTCATTGATACTTGACAAAATTTAAATGATTTTGAAACAATGGGTGAAAATGTTCAAAATCGACAAAAAGGCGAAAGTCTTGGCAGTTTCCCAAGACACCGGGAACCGAACCAAGACTCTGCCAGTACAGCCATGGGCGTCAGTGCGGCCAAGCGCCCGAGGCGTGAGCCCGCCGGTTAGGCCATAATTATGTCAACACTTTTCGCGTGGAAATGTAAAGCAGGTCTCGACCACTGTGGTGCTTTTCGTGTCGGGTATTTTGAATTATGATACTGCCAGCGAGTTTAGTTTTGGAAACAACAATGACGCCTTCATTCGGAACATCGTCAGAGCCCCTTCATCATATCAACGCCAATAAAAAAGTGACAAAAACTGTTCAGTTTGGGAGGCCATCCGTCAAAATCAACGCCAGAATTTCGACCAAGCGGGCTGGGCGAAGAAAGGCTCACCGTCTACGGCAATAATACGACGCATGCCTGGCGACCATTGTCGGGCCAGCCAACCGCAAATGATGGCAAACACTCAGGAATTTGACTGTTGAACGTGATGGTGACCATGAATACCATGAATGTCGCATTTGTAGGATTATTGTTGGACAGGTAAGAGTAATAAAAGAGAAATATTGTTTGATAATATAATATACTCGTGGGGCTTTTTGTGTGGCTGTATGCTGAACTCTTATGATGAATTTCTGTTAGCCATCACATTATTTTTGATAGTTCCTATATAGCCAAGGCACAGTGATTATTGTGATGATGTTTACAATACAGATATGGTAATTATGAGATAGTGATGATGTTTACAATACAGACGTGATAATTATGAGAACAATTTCCAGTGAATTAGTTGTAATTTCCACCATCGATGCCCAGGTATCGAGTACGAGTACGGATTTTTAATATGCACCATGTCCATCATATCCACCATTATTTCATTAGCTGTTATGTTTTGTTTTATAGGTATGAGAAAACATCACTGCCAGTATTTTTACTTGCATCAACACCATGTAGAGTTCAGCCTGATTCCATTTCCAATATTCACAGCTACAAACCATTGCCAAGGTAGAGTAAATCTTGATTGGTTCAGATTATTTTTTTTTATCCCATTTATTATTATTATTATTTTTTTATATAGAAAACTTAGTTTATGTAAATATTTGTTTTTCTATAAAACAAAATCAGATTTACAGAAACAATTTCTCATTTAGAAAAAATGAAGTTGTGCATTCAAGTTTTTTCCCCCCTGTGCATGCTTAATGTTAAATTGTCCATATTAAAGGGACAACATCACGATCAGAGCAGACTTTCAACAGGGCATGGAATCGGTGTCCTTGTTTAAGATGAACACAGTAACTGAAACTTACTGGATCATTTATTCAGCAGCATTGATAATTATGACCTTATCATGTGGGGTGTTATTTTCAGTCACCGAGGTAATCTAAAACTAGCACTCCGATTCCATGTCCTGTTGATCGTGACCGTTGTCCTCTTAAATGGAAAGTACAACAGCATAACAGCTGTTATCGGTAATATTTACTTACTTTGAATGAAGATCGTTTAATAATATGTTAAAAGTTTGAGCTCAATGGGGAGTCTAAGTCATGAGAAAAGTGTGAAAACCCTTCATAATTCTTTAGGAAAATATGAGTAAATGTGTATATATTTTTTTTTTCAGTTTTCTTTAAAATAAGAACACAATAAGCAGAATAATTGTTTAACTGCATCACATCCAGTTAGCTGTATGTAATAAATAATTCAGTAATTGTGCAATCAAGTAATAACCAGTGATGTACCTTCCCTTTAACGTCATATCCAAACATTCATGTGAACATGTTTTTTTTTCATTCCTACAGTGCCCTAGCATCTCTTGGTCAACTCCCAGGTATACATGAGCTCCATCAATCATCAACATCAAAGTCAGTTGCATGGAACATAATAGAAAGTTGGCTAATGTTCATGTATCAGGTACCACATAATCTATTCAAAGCACAGCCGTATAGTAATTGGGTGGAGAAGAAACAATGCAGCTTATGTCAAATAGCTAATGTCTGCAGTCTTCAAAGCTTGTATGGATATCAGCTAATTAGCCTTTCATTAGAAAACAAGCTTATAACTACTACATGATAAAGTTTTTCCTTCTTTCCCCTGCCCTCAGCAGAAGAGTTGTCAAAAGGTAAATAATTCCCAAAAGTAAGGCCACAAGTTCTAATTAGCCAATTGACAATTCAAACAAAATTAAATGTAATTACATCCACTTGATCAAATCTGATAATTGCTTGCCCTTTTCATTTTGTTTATGAAAACCTTTAAATTCTAGATTTAGATGGAGCCAACATTGGTATAAATGTCTTGGTATTAAGTCTTGTACAAAAATAAATTGAATGGATAGACTGCATGTTTATATACTGAGAGTGATCTTTATTTATAATATACTTCACTTTCAACTCAAGTTTATAATGAACAAAAATATAATAATAAATTGAAAATGATAGTGACACTGTAATCAAGCATCTGCTTATAAATTTTCTGTTTTCAACTATACTGCAAATAATTAAAAATCATTTATAAAATTTGAAACAAATTCTACATTGTATTTAACATTTTCAAGGTTGTACACATATTTGGCAAAATGTCTGTAGCTGCATCCATACTATAGAATTACAAGCTAAAGATCGAATGCCATTTTGTACATAAATTTTTAGACATTGAAATAATCAAGAGTTGTATGGGTCATGGGTGCTTGTAAATTGCCAATAAAATAATGAAATACATATTTATTTTAACTGTCCATTTGGTTTCATGACTTGACTTTTGTGGTTCCACTCCTCCCCCCCCCCCCCACAATCAATTGAAACCACTTTGCTGACCTGTTTAACCTATTGTAAACAATCTAACAATGAGTGTACATGGTCTTACACATGTAACAAGTGAAATGACTTCAGTGTAAATGAACCCAACAATGATCATTTGTTGACAAGAAAACAGAATCAATCTGCATAATAAATGTATGATTTAGTGACAGTTCAGAATGGATGACATTTAGGGGCTGTCATTGGAATCGGTAATTTTGGAATAAAATGCCTGTCCCCCCCCCCCCCCCCAATTTCTTGGTGATGGCATTTACTGACACTGGTGATAAACCAACACATTTGTTTTCTAAAATTCTTTGGACTATCATTGCAGCACTATAGAATCCAAGAACTGGGGAGGGGAGGGGCAAACAAGCAATAAATGTAAGGGGCCCAGACATATGTTTGATTCCAAATTACCAATTCCATTGACCAAAGACTGATGCTTCATTATGTCGAGAATCACACCCAGCATCAATTCTGCATAGCTGAAGTAGCAAGATGTTTCTGTCCTCTTTCTGAAAAAGATTTAAGAGTGAAGAGGATCGAGTAAGGGCTTAGATTTAAATAAATCCAACATTATCAACAATCACTGTGAAATAAATTAAAACATTGTTTAACTGACATAGATTGGAAAGGTGGTTATCAGATAGACCCCTTCTCTTGGACTGAAATGCCAGTACTGCTATAGCAAAAAAAATAATAACAAATTATACTGAACCTTAATTTTTTTGTAATAAACAACCATTAAAACTAAATAAAATGTTCATCGTTGGTATTTGATAATGAACATTAACTTCAACCCTGTAACATGTTAACATTAGATCTCATGAAAAATAGTGTAAAAACTAACCTGTGAAAATTTATTAAAAATAGGTGCTCCCCCTACGATTTGGTCATATTAGGCCTATGTGTCCCAACCAAATAAAAATGTTTGATAATAATATTTTGAGAATATGAGAATCTAAACAAAAATTGAAGCTTCCCTTTCACAATTTTTTCAAATATGTAGAGTATGTAATCAGGGGTTAGGGCAATTTCACATAATTGCCAGGGGACATTGTCACGATTGTGTTCATCATGTTACACATGTCCATGTTCTGTCTACCGATGGCAATGCAAACTAATTGATCATGATTGAGATGCTCACCCAGAATCCAGCATGTCCAGATAGATGCTGCTAAGCACCGGTTTGTTCAGTCTATGCCTTTCTGCATGGTTGATCCAAGGTCTATCAAGCCTAATATAAGCATTTTCCTCACTTTTTTGGATGATCTTGGACGTCAACGTGCATCTGGTTGCAATAGAATCCAGGAATTATGTGATCGTTCGTGTTACAACGGATACAATATGTCGGTAACAGACTGGAACCTTGTTCCTGTTACAATCACAATGGTGTGCAATGCAGAGGTACCAGTCTAAATACAATCTGCAATTGCAGTACAGGTTTCACGGTCGTGTAGACTACTGGAAACGCTTTTACGTGACCTTTGACCTTATTGTTATTTTTTGGACATTTCTAAGTAATTACACGATACCCAAATTTTGTTTTTTGAAGAAAACCTTCCAAAAAGGATTATCTATCATTCTATCAATCCCATTTTTGCACTTTTAGGGTGGTGTGTACATGTACCTTTAAGAGAACATGTGCTAATGATTATAGCACACATACTGGTGGAAATTTGGTAAAAACTTCGTTTTACTGATGTGGATGATTTGGAACTAAATTTGTTTGGTGGAAATACCTTTTTTGTGCAAATAATGCCGTGGGGGGAGGGGGGGGTGAAGACCATGGTATTAGCCAGCAATACCTTTGGGTGTCTTTTGGACGCCCTGTTTTATTTGTAAAACCCATACAAAAGTAATGCAATTTAACCTTATTGGAATTGCCGCGAGGGTACAACTAATGCCATGGGCGGATCCAGAACATTTTTAGGGGGGCTGATGGAGAATCAAAAACAATTATTTTTCAGTACTACAAAAATTACAATGAAATAATCAAAGGGAGAGAAAAACAAAGCACAGTGAGAGAATGGGAGTGCGTTCTCCCCTCCCCTCTCTCTCTTTTTCTCTTTTTTTTTTTTTTTTTTTTTTTCCATTTTAGGGGGGGCTACATCCCCCTTAGCCCCACCTGGATCCGCCAATGAATGCAGGGTCACACCGAAGGTTACTTATAAATTTACGTAATTTGACTTAAAAATACACAACTGCAGTTCCTAGGTCAAATACAGAAAAACGAGCATGCACATTGACTTGAAAAACAACCTGGTACCTTGGAAAAAATGAGTAGGCCTTACCTTTGGACTTGTGTACGAGGATATGTAAAAAGTCAATAGGGGGGGCGATTTTTTGTTGTTATATGTTGCAAGTTTTTTACGTATTATAACAACATTATGGATAATTTTTCTTAGAAATTGGTTAGATATAATAATTAAAGTATTCTGTTTATGATCTAAATGAATTTTGAGGAAAAATTCTCCGTAATGTTGTCATAATATGTAAAAACTTGCAACTTATCACCCAAAAAAATTGCCCCCCCCCCCCCCCATAGACTTTTCACATATCCTCGTACGCAAGAGTACTCAAGGGTACATGCGGCAATTCCGATAAGTTTTATTGCCCAACAATTGGCCCCAGAAATGAAGTCACCCTGTACAGTTACAAAGTGACTGTGGGGCGAGTGACTGTGGGGCTAGCGACTGTGGGGCTAGCGCCATTCCAGATTGTAATAATTAGCCGATCAAAAGTTGAGAAAGTTGCTCCTTTTTTTTGTACATGTGGGTTTGGGCAATTTCCAAACAAAACAAAAATTTAAAAATTCATCATTGCTTTAAAATGACATCTTTCTCAAAATAATTGTGAGTAGCATGTTTTTACAGTACCGGTAAATTTGTATAGAAATGAATTTAGAGTACATTTATGGTCAGGTCCTGTTATAAATTCATTTTTGGCACATTTTTTAACCCTAACCTTCCCAAATCCTCCAAAATCCTCTTTGCTAAAGTGAAGGATTTTGAAGGATTGAGGTTACATGCTACATGCTTTTTGCTAAAGTGAAGGATTTTGGAGAATTGAGGTTATTAGGCATACTTGCCTTTCCATGGTACATGTACATCCATGTTTGTTGTAGTGATTGCAAAGTCAGTGCTTAGGTCAGTGGACACTGTTCCATGCATGCAGGGAGGGTCCCTGGTCATGTACATGTATCACATATTAGAAACACGTGTGCATACATGTCATGTGCTTGCTTTACTACTGAAGGATTTTGGAGGATTCAGGTTATGTGTAAGCAAATGGGCCTAGGGAGTTAGGAAGGATTCAGGTTATGTGTAAGCAAATGGGCCTAGGGAGTTAGGGTTAATGTAACAAAAACCAAGCTTCTGAAAACTATTTGAAAGTATTTATTTTCATTTCTAAAAGGAAATTATCAAAAGGTTAAGATGTCTGCACTAGTAAGCAGGAGGTCATGGGTTCGAATCCTGCCCAAGTCACCTGTAGAGGTTTTTCACAGACACTCGGAAAGAATTAAGCATGCAGTGCTTCATACATTACTTCGGTGTAAATCAGTTGAAATTATCGATGTTCATATGAAAACAAACAATTTCTGGAAATTGCTGGTAAAACAAGGGGTGATAAATCTTGAATTATATAATTTTTTTAATTACTTAAATTGTTATGTTTTATTGTCCACAACAGCAGATATCAACAGTGACTCATTGAGGGATATAAAAGTCAACATGGTGCATCTCCATCAAGTCATCAAGATCTGCCTCGGTGTGTGCGCTTTCATGGGCATCTCGTCAACAGAACTAGTGCACATACCCCTCACTCTGAATGTGGAGACGGCTCAGTTGCAAGAAGTTGCTTGTGACAAGTTCAAGTACTACATGGTGGAAATAACTGACCCTTGCCGAGACCTGAGAGTTAGAGTAAGGCTATAGTCAAATCCACATACATGTACTTAAAGGGACGGTATAACATTTGATAATTACCAGATGATTACATTATCAAATTATAATCTAAAACTCAGGCCAGTGATTTCTCAGGGTTTTTCCTGATTTCAGGATTTTTGCAAATCTCACTTTGCCTCTAAACTTTCCAATGAAAGAAAGAAGAAGCCTACATTGTGTCCAAACCTGTAGTTTCTTGTTTGTGGGGATGTGGAGAGTCTGTAAATCCTCCAAAATTAAACATCCAGGAGGTTCAGGGGGCTTTGTCCTCTAGACCAAAGGGAGACCCAGGCTTTCTGGTTCACATAGCAAGCGCACTTGTTTACAGGTTTCCTCAGACTTCCGAGCTACAGTGCTTAAGTGTACTTTTGAGGGATCCTTGGATTCATTACCAGAAATGTATAATAATAATAATAAAAGCAATGATCTTCAACAAACAGGTCAAACATATCGAAGGAGAACCTGACTTATACATCGCCAAAGGTAACAACAAGTTCCCCACAGAGAAGACCCTAGCGTGGACTTCCTATGAGTGGGGATCTGAGGACCTTACGGTCTCCAGCTGGGACCCCGAGTTTGAAGTCGGCACCTTCTACATCGGCGTGCATGCCTACTGTGGAACTGATGTCGCGACTGGTCGGACACGTAAGAATTGGGGTTTTCTTTTATTACAATAGGATTAACCCTCCTACTATTGCTGCACTTTAGTGGCAAGTAGTTACAGAGGTCAAAATCAGTCAACTGCCCGTTTTGACTGTTGACCCAAATGTGCACAAAGGGCATTTTTTGACTGGTTTTTACTGTCATTTTGACCACCCTCAACAATACAAGACAATGCTACTTGTACTTACCAGACAATGTACTTACTACACGTAAGGTTTGACAGTGTTTGACTTTTAAGTGCACTAGATATACCTTGGCAAGTATATCAACATTTTGACTGATTTTGACCCTTGTAGTAGTATAGGAGAATTGTCAGCATTATTAACAGCAGTTCATATTTCATGCAAAGGCGAATGCAAGATTCTTGCAAATGCTTCCCCAGAAGTTGGAGATATCGTTTGCTTGATTTGCTGTGCATTCCTGTTGTCAGTTTGAACTGGATACAAAACCCATGGCATTAAAGCAAAGATGGGTCTCTTCACACTCATGCATACAAGAGATTGCTACTGGAGTGAGACATGGAAGGGTATAACACAGAATCCGGCATTTTGTCCCAATTTGTCCATGTACATTCCTAAGCCATTTATAGTTGTGCTTTGAGAGTATTTAAGAAATTAAAGAGTCATCTTCAGTACGTAACATTTGTCACGTGGACAGACATTTTTATTTTAGATTGACAGGAAAGAGAAAATGTCTGTCCCTCTAACGAACATTACATCTTGAAGATGATATTCCTGTAATTTCTCAAATACAAACTAAGTCTTACTTTTACTACAATCTTCTAGGGGCTTAGAAGGTACACGGAACAAACAAAAGTAAGACAAAATGTTTATTTTATCAATTAGTGCATCGGTGTGGAGGGAACCCAGATACATTTCATCTAAAACTTTATCGTTTCGGTTTGTGCTAACACCATGTGTAAAACTCAACTATCATTAATAAGTGAGGTACGGGTTCTTTTCAGAACTCGTATCTCAACTGTCGCTAAGTGAGATTATGGTTCAGGGGAGAACCAATATCGGGGACTTCATTTCTCAATTATCGCTCAGTGAGAATGTGGTTCAGGGAGAACCATGTGGACTTCGCAGGGACTTCTCTACATTTCGATTAGCGTGCTCTAATCTTCGTCAGGAGAATGAAGAGGTTTGGAGATGCAGCTCCTTAACCCTTGTATACATGCAGTCTCCAAAATGCTGCAAAAAATTTTTTTTCTAAGTACACAAATGCTTTTTGTATGCATGCCTCAAAATATTGCATACTGTACAGAAGAATGGTACATGGATACCCCAAAATGCCCCTCGGGTCTGGGACATAAACAAACTGTTTTGACCTTCACACAGTACATGTATACCGCAAGTTACTGCACTGGTTTATTTCAAGTTAGCCTTGCAATGAAACAAAGCAGGTTGCTGCTTCAGTTTACCTCATCTCTCTGAAGAGCCTTGGGCTATGCCATTAATCATTAGATAAGAAGGTGTGTACCACAATATGTCCCAGTTGTGACATTTTGAAGTATGGGTCCACTTTGTAAAGAACTACACTGATAATAGGAGGGTTAAGTAGTATTTGCGAGGATTATGTGTTGAATGGAAAGTGTTCTGATTGGTGCCTAGTGGAGTGTGTCAGATGCTACCACTGCTGTGTGATGTGTTATAAATGGTTGCCACCGTGGCATTGTGTGAGGCATGTCAGTACACTGTGGGGTGTGAGTGTTGCTGGATGGTAGGATCAAATGCCATATGCTACCCGGGTATAATAATAATATAATAAAAATGGAGGCATTTTTAAAGCGCTCTTACACGAGGTATCACAGCGCTGTACATTATTACCCCTGCTCATCAGGTGTATAAATCATTCCAGAAACCATCTCAGCTCCCTGGGGAGTATGCAGCTCAATTGCTGCCATTTCGGCGCATATGGGCTAATCAAAACACAACAACCAACTCTGCCCTCACAGGTACCCATTTACCCCTGGGTGAAGAGAAGCAATTATGGTAAAGTGTCTTGTTCGAGGACACAAGCACCACGGTGGCGGTCGGGATTCGAACCCACATTCTGACGTCTCAGCCACCAGAACACAAATCTGATGCACTACACTGCTCGGCCATGGCACTCCAATTTTTTGTTCATTTCGGGTATCCGATTCCTGAAATAACCAAAAACACACGGCCTTTTAAGAGTCACTTTTTAAGTTCGAAAAGAAGCCCTCAAGATTGAAGTCTAATTGAACTTGCTCCTTTTTCATTTTGCTTGTGTCTATTTAGCATCTAAGTTCACATTGCTGGCAGAGAGTGTGCAGACTGCTCATCCCCACACAGAAATCACCATCAATCAACCGATCCTAAATCAAAGAGTTAACGCGGAGGAGTACAGTTACTATCGGTTCTGTCTCCCACGCGAATGCACCAATGTGGAGCTGACGCTTGAGCACTGCCTCGACCCAGAGACCTGCCCAACCAGCTACGGTTACCCAGAGCTTCTTATCTCCAGGAGTATCGTCCAGCCGAAGATCAATGACCACTCGTGGAAGCTCGCTTCCATTCGCCGTAGCATCACTCTGCAGCACGATGACCCTGATGTCCAACTTGGCCACCATTTCGTCGGCGTCTATGGATGGTGTACGCCAGATAATTTCTGTGAGGACGAAAGCACGTGTGGGCCATGCAAGTTTGTACCCAATATGCCGTATAATGTTACCCTGACCATGTCCACAGTGGATGGCTGTGTCGTATCGAAGGCCAGTTCAGTGGCATTGTTTTCAACAGCTCTGACTGGCATCCTTTGCTCTGCAGTCATCCTGCTTTTTACTTAAGTTTTTGTTGTATCCCGGGCCAGCTTGCAGACTTAAGAATTTCCCATGATGTATTTTGTTAAATTCCATTTTATAAACTAGAAATTCCATTTCTTTCATCAGAATATATTTTGTTCCGAAGAGATAAATACTAACAGATTTCATTGTCAAGACATTGGAATACGGCTCCATGCAGTGATGTGCAATCCATGCATCTGTCTATTACATTTTATAGGCCCCATCTGTATATTTGATTTAGGCAACGCGTAGTCGATCTGCGCTGCAGACTTCAGATTTGTATGAATATTGGTGTATGTGTTTTAAATTTTTAAATTTTTGTATTTTTTTACACTATTTTTTGAATTTTTTTGATTCACAGGTTTTTAGTCGCACTCATGGGTCGGTGGGTTTGGAGCTTGATTCATGGGCCAAACCCGCGACTCACAGGTCAGTTGGGAAGTAAGGTTATAAGTGTATATTATGAGTTATACCTTCCATGAATGTTCCAGTTTTCCATGTTTACTGGACTCCATGTTTCCGTCCGTGTTCACCGTGGTGCGGAAAATTCTTAAGTCTACATAATAGTATGGAATTTTGGCAATTAGAGTTGCAATAAGATTTGAGTTTATTCCACAGGGTCGAATTTTAGAAATACCACTTTAAATGTCACAGACATGTCAGCCTTCAGGTGACACAAGGTGCAGATTTTGTTATACAAATTATGCAAATGTAACTTTTGTGTCTTTGCATTTTAGTAAATAACATGTGTATCCTGTTTTCTACACCTTAACCCTAAGGTATTCTGGCTAGGAACCTTCCTGAATCCTCCAAACTCCTCCAGTGCACTTTTGGAAACATGCCCATATCTTTAAAATGCACCATGCATTTTCGTTGATCTTTCATATTCAGCACTTATGGCCTGTACTTCTAGCCAGGTAGTAATTTTGTCCCATTTGAAGATGTGAAAGTACCAGTTTCTCACAGTGCTGAATTTTCCCCAAAAAGTGGCCCTTGGAGGATTTTGCAGGATTTGGGGTGGTTAGAGTTAAAGGGACCGTCACGATCAGAGCAGACTTTCAACACGGCATGGAATCCAGTGTGTAGTTTAAGATGAACACAGTGACTAAAAATTACTGGCTCATTTATGAAGCAGCAACGGTGATTATGACCTTGCACTGTTGTTTCATGCCCTGTTGGAAGTCTGCTCTGATCGTGACGATACTGTACTGAATTCTCAGAGCAGGGGGATCAAGAGTCTTGAAAAAACTTAAGCATAAACTTAAATCGAAACACTTAAAACATTTTTATTTCTGCCCTCATGTTTCGAGGACATATGTCGTAAAATCGTAAATCTAACCTGTGAAAGTTTCATTGTTATAGGTGCTCGCGTTATAGGTGCTCAAGAAAATGATGAAAAATTGGGCATGTTTTGTTTGTTTTTTGACAAAAAGTTGCTGGATAGCAGATTTTTGTTAATTCGACGTAACAATTCACATATAAACAAATAATTTCTCAAGATGATGCGCGGTGTACCAACTTTACATCACATAAGTTTTTAGGTAACAATTTGATAATTTGATAATAACCAATGTGACTGCAAGGGTCAAAATCAGTCAAAATGTTGATATACTAACCAAGGTATAGCTCGTGCACTTTAAAGTCCAACACTGTCAAACCTAACATGAAGTAAGTACATTTATAGGTCAAAATGAGTCTGCCGTTTTTGACTGGTAAAAGCATTATCCTTACAAGTATTGTTGAGGGTGGACAAAATGACAGTAAAAACCAGTCAGAAATGCCCGTGTGTGCACATTTGGGTCAACAGTCAAAACAGGCAGTTGACTGGTTTTGACCTCTGTAGCTACTTGCCACAAACATTCAGCTACAGTAGGAGGTTAGACACATTTCAGTGCGTGTGATAATTGCCCCTGAAAATAGGTACATATTTTTAGCACCCAGTCAGTTTCATATTCAACAGATGAAGTGAAAAGAGTAACGAATATGTGGTGGCAATTTACTCTTCAGTGCAAATTTTAAATGAAATAATTATAGTTAAGGTTTTGAAATAATTAAGGATTTTTGGATTCACTCACAGTACTACAGTTTTATATTCAAAAGATGAAGTGAAAAGAGTAACGAATATGTGGTGGAAATTTACTCTTCAATGCAAATTTTATATGAAATAATTAGGGTGATATTTGTGCATAATTGGTCTGGGTGTGATATATTGGTATTTGTTGACAATTGTCAGACAGGCTTATAATAACTATTAATTTGTTGCATGTTAATTAGTTTGTGGTTAATTTTTAGAAATACTCAGCATCCGAGTAATGAATGTGTGGTGGTAATTTACTCTTGAAAGCAAATTTTATATGAAATAATTAGGGTGATATTTGTGTATAATTGGTCTGGGTGTGATATATTGGTATTTGTTGACAATTGTCAGACACGATTATGCTTATAATAACTATTAATTTGCTGTATGTTAATTAGTTTGTGATTAATTTTTAGAAATATTCAGCATCCAATTCTTTCAGTGTATAAGTTTAATAGTAATTTCTTGAAGTTAAAATGTTTAATTAGAATGAATCCAGACTTTGATTGATTTGTTTTATTTTTTAATATTCTTGTTTTCATTGTCATGCATAGATTTGTACTCGGTCAATTAAGACATTATTTTGTAAAATTATATGAAATTTAATCGGTAGTTTCCTTTTTTTAAACAATTAAATGAAGAGCACCAACCTATATAAATGAACCTATATATTTCACCAACCTATATAAATGAAGAGCAATTTAATTATTAAATACATTTTATGCAACTGTTATGTAAAAAACTCATTTGGATAAAACAATTATTTAATTAATTTCAGAGGGTTTTAATAAATAAAAAATATTCATTGGTTATTTTGGCAAAACTGTGTATTTAAGTGTTGATTACTTTCTTTGAATTAAGATATGTTAAATACCCCAACCCCAGCCTCTTATGAGGTTATAAGAAAAAATCTGTCAGAATTTTTTAGAAATATGTGGAGATTTTTTTTCCTATCTTTGAAAATGTTCTCTCGGAAATGAAAGCACTTCAGATAAAATAACTTAAATTGCAGGATGATTGGTTATTTGAAATGCATGCTATTACCAGTTTTGTACTTGCCTTTAAAGGGGCAGTGTCGTCATGATCAGAGCAGACTTTCGACAGGCCGCGGTGTAGCCAGGACTTTTTCAGGGGGGGGGGGCGCACAGGGGCATTGCTTTTCAGTGGGGGCCCCAGGTGGTATGGGTTTTTTCCCTTTACTTTTTTTCTTTTTTGGGGGGGCACTATGAGGTGCCCCCCCAGGACCCCCTCCCCTGGCTACGCCGCCGTCAACAGGGCATAGAATCGATGTCCTAGTTTAACATTAACACTGACTGAAAATTACTGGCTCATTTATGCAGCAGCAACGGTAATATGACCTTATCATGTGGGGTATTATGGCAGTCACTGAGTTAATTCCAATTCAATGCCCTGTTGATCATGACGATACTGTCCCTTTAAAACGACGTGCGGTAATAAGACAAATTAATCATCAATAAATAATGCAATATTAAACATTTTTAATCTACATTAAAATAAACGAAAAAGAAACAAACTAAATGAAGAAATTGGTCTTAAAATGTGTATGAAATATGGCAGAAATAATACCAAATGAAGGAAGTTTTTTTTGAGTCAATTAATGAATATCTCTCTCAGCTGTAATCAAAATCAATTGTCATTCCGATATTTTACAAATGTAAAATCATATAGTTGCGAAACTAAATAACCATATTGTGTCCCCAAGAGCTGTTAGTGTTACTTTACAGGCTATCACTGGTTTAGTTTTTTCCAAGATAACAATTCTGAAGTATAACAGGGGATAATCCACCTAAATGAAACCATTCAAGCAGGCTTGTAATTTTGTTGGGCCCGACGTGATTTAATTTTGGGGGAAATTTCTTACGCCTATACCTACCCCCCTAAAAAGATATATCACGCCTACACCCCAATGAAATGAAGAAAAAAAATGCCTTCCACACGGCCCTGATCGAGAGGCCCCAGCCCTAACATTGGCTTCGTGTCTTAGGGGGCGGGGGTAGGGTTCACTCGACTCACTCACACACGTACACTAAGTGTGTGTTTTCGATTCTTGTGCGAAGCAGATTTTCTATCGATAGAGGACGTAAATCCATTTACACAGCTGCGCTCGTTCGGTTGCCTCAATGGAGCATCATAGTTGTCTATTGGCAACGCCAACGATTTTAGATTAAGTTATAGCATAGAGAAAGGTTCTTTCTCTATGGTTATAGTAATGGTATGAGCGAAATTGCCGTAAAAGGAGTGGTCCATATCTGGACAAGAGTCAGACAGTCAGATCGTTCAGAACATAACATTCAACAGACGGGCAGATTGGCAGCTGATTGCCAGATATTGGCATGACAGGTACGGTCCCCACACACTAGGTCTACATCATGACATGACATGTACTGTACTGTAACGTTAGTGTAGTTAGTGGAATAGTGGTGGTATGCCCCACTTCATTCCAATCATGATTGGAAGATCCATCGATAAGCAGCATATTATTAGTAGCTAACTCTCGATTGCACTACAGCATGATTAGCCTCATTCTAGGGCCAATATGCTGAAGTCTCTCTGTATTCTTGGCCTTAACCCTCATAGGTTTAACACTCAAAGACACTCAAAATTTGTATGTCTCTCTTAGCTTAACCCATTGACTTTGCATTTGTGCAGTGCACTCAAATACATGCAAGCACATGTGGCTGTGATAGGAGGTCAAACCCAAAGACACTCCAAATTTGTATGTAACTCCCAACCCATTGACTTTGTGCAGTGCACTCAAATAAATGCAAGGACATGTGGCTAGGATTAGGTCAAACCAAAACCACTGACAGTACATACACAGCTCTGTGTGACTCTGTGGTTTGACCTACCAATTGGCAATGTAACCAAATATACTCCAGTGAGTGTCTGTGGGTGCGGTGCTAACTGGGCCAAGTTTCAGCCTGGGCATAGGAGGGCTAGAGTTAGTCCCACATGTACAAAAAATGAGCGATTTTTCATCTTTTGATCTGCTAATTATTTACTCCGAATGCTTCTTCCGTTCACATTCTCCTGTGACAAATTACATAATTATTCTGAAAATAGGAGACTGTGAACAGGAGAAGCATTTGGACTACTAATTATTACAATCTAAAATTTTGTGATGAGGTAACCTTGCCCAAGCAGACATTTTTGACATGAAGTTTGCTATTGTGAGATCAATAATTTTGGTGAAATTTTAATATTTTTTCTTTTTAAAATTTTCAAAAATGTTTCGAAAATTTCATGAAAGTGAGCAATCCCAAAATAACAGATTTTTATGCCAAAAGTATCTGCTTGGGCAAGGTTACCTAATCACTAAGTTTTATGTTGTAAAAATTAGCAGATCAAAAGTTGAAAATATAGAAAAATCATTCCTTTTTAGTACATGTGGGGTTAGGGCCAAGGATACAGAGGGAGTACAGTGTATTGGCCCTAGAATGGGCTCCAGCATGATCAGCAATTGCTCACTAAATCCGGTAAAATTTCCAAGCAATGTTTCTTAAAATGTTTTTTGTCATGCTTGTAAGTCAAAGTCTTCTTAACAGACTTAAGCCGTGTTCACACTGGACTTTTTTGGGGGAAGGTTTTATCGAGACGATGGTAAAATGAAAAATGGTCAAATGTAACCTCTGTCCGCACTTGGACTTTCGACACGGGAAAATTTTACCGAGACCGTGGTAGAAGTAACCGAGCTGTCAGTATAATGACTCATGAGGGTGCTTTGCGTGACCTTTCTACGTTGACCCGATTGACCCAACAATGCACAGAAAACTTGCTGCACATGCACGCATTAAATGCACCCGGCCCGCCCCCACCGCGCGGTGAAACAATTATGCAGCGCATGCGTGGTGTCCCTGTGTAGCACGAGACTCGCGCTCGGGCCGGATGTACGCTTTCCTGAGCCGCTTTTACCGACTCGCACTGTCTGCACTGGACTTATCGTCTCGGGAAAAGTTACCTGGTTAGTTTTCCTGGGCAGGAGTTGGCCAGTAGAAGTAACCGCTGGACTCAGGAAAAGTAACTGAGAGGAAAATGTCCCAAGCTGTCCGCACTGGACTTAAAATGGGAAAGTACCCATCGTCTCGGTAAGTTTTACCAAAAAAAGTCCAGTGCGAACACGGCTTTAACTAGGATGATCCTAGCATTTCATGTTTAAAGACCATACAAAATGGTAAATATTTTCAACCCTATTTTAGGTAAAACTTGTAGCTATGCATGGTGAAGAGGATAAGTAAGACTAATTGCGGTGACACCATGTGAAATTCTCTATTAGTTCTGAAAAGAACTGGAGGTTACAACTCAAAGGACGATCAGGGCATACTGATTTGAAACGTCGAGTTGTAACCTCCAGTTCTTTTCAGAACTAATTACTACTCAATAGAGAATTTCGCATGGTGTCACTGCAATTAGTCTTACTAACCCTATTTAAAAAAAAAAGTAATTCTAAGTAGGAATAACCAAAAATAAGACTTCCATTATTTTTCTTTAACCCTTCAAAAACCTATGAAAATGTACTTCGCCACTACTGCAAACGACAGGCCCGAAACAAAAGCCATCGGCGACACTTTCACTGAGCCTATTTTGATGACGTACATTTACGGGAGGGCTAACGCTACAACTGTACACAAAGTATAAGCCAGGGTTTGGAAACAGGGCGTTCAAATTTGTATTCTTTGAAGAACAGGGTGTCCAAATATTTAACTTACAATACTTTTGTGTTTTACAAAGTCCTTCTATAAATAAAGAACAACCTATTTTATTTGACTTTCAAGAATATTGATTTAATGTTTTTTGTGCTTCAACAAATAATGATTTTGCTGTCACTGATGAAATTACGAACTTATGAAGGCATTCACATCATATGTAACATGGTTTTCCTGTCACTGACGTACGTAATTATCATCATTGTCCTTGTCATTTCTGTTGGTGATAATGTTATCCTTGCCCTTTATTTTGTAGGAGTTTTTTAATGTTTACATTTTGCCTGTTGTAGTTCTGTTCCTAATGTGTTCTTTGTGTATTGTATCCTAGCTTTGTATGTAACTACTTTAGTTTGTTTGTCGCCATAAATTCAATTGTTTTTTGTTTTTTTTGTTAATTTTTTATTTAAATTATTTTAAAAGAATCTATTTAAACTTGTATAATATATTTGCCATAAATTTGTATTTATTAAATTATTTATTTTCTATATAGTGGTTTTTAAATATTTATTTTGTCTTAACTTTGTAAATGGAAATTATGCAATTCGGCCCTGCGGCCACCAAGTTTTTCATTGAAATAAACCAACAATAATAATTGTAATAATATTTAATAATCAAACACCTGCTGAACACTGTACAGGCTTCCAGACAACTATCAAGGGAATGTCTAGATTGCTTTCATTTCCTTAATTGCTTTCAGTTTCCTAAAATACACCCATTATTATTTGCACAACTCAAGTACATACTACAGTGTATGTACATATACCGTTTCCTCAGTGTGTTAAAACTCATTGTCATTTCACTACCCTTGACTTCCCCCGTGTTGCTGCATGGTCTGTTGTTCGTTGCCTAGTTACTATACATGCATCAATTGGCAATTATGAAGATTATTTCTGGCATGTGGAAGTGTGTGGTACATGTACCACTAACCTTTCATGATCGATGAAAAGCTATTTCAATCATTTTCACAAACAGTCATTGATCATTGTATGGATTATTTGAATTATGCAACATAAGCTTTGTGCATACATGAGCAGGTACAATCTGTTAACCCTAACTCCCTAGGCCCATTTGCTTACACATAACCTGAATCCTTCCTAACTCCCTAGGCCCATTTGCTTACACATAACCTGAATCCTCCAAAATCCTTCAGTAGTAATTAAAGCAAGCACATGACATGTATGCACACATGTGTTTCTAATCTGTGATACATGTACATGGCCAGGGACCCTCCCTGCATGCATGGAGCAATAAACAGTGTCCACTGACCCAAGCACTGACCTTGCAATCACTACAACATACCATGTACAATTGTACATGTACCATGGAAAAGCAAGTATGCCTAATAACCTCAATCCTTCAAAATCTTTCACTTTAGCAAAGAAGATTTTGGAGGATTTGGGAAGGTTAGGGTTAATAAGTTATGTGTGATATAAGAAATGAATTATGGTTCCCAAATCACAATATAATTAATAATGTAAACAATTGTTATGTAAATTAAGATAAATTAACCCTAACCACCCCAAATGGGGCAAATTACTGCCTGGCAAGAAATACAGGCCATAAGTGCTGAATTTATGAAAATAAAATCAAGGAAAATACACGGTGCATTTTGAAGATAAGGGCATGTTTCCAAAAGTGCACTGATGGATTTTGGAGGATTCAGGAAGGTTCCTAGCCAGAATACCTATAGGGGGTTAGGGTTATGGAAGGTTCCTAGTCAGAATACCTATAGGGGGTTAGGGTTATGGAAGGTTCCTAGCCAGAATACCTATAGGGGGTTAGGGTTATGGAAGGTTCCTAGCCAGAATACCTAAGGGGTTAGGGTTAATACACAGTTTTCAATTACTACATTTTCAAATAATAATATGACAATGGTAAATAAACAGCATTTAAGTTATGGAGGAAATTTGCTAAAATTCAAATGCATACTGTTTGCATTGTACATTGTAATGTAGAGTGTGCTTATAAGATAAGTGAAGACTGTTTGTGGTGACATCATGTGAAATTCTCAATTGGGTAGTAATTAGTAATTCTGTAAAGAACTGGTGGTTACAACTTTTCATCAGACACTTGAAACAGTCTTTACTTGTAAACACTTTCCACCATGCAAAGCTACAAATGTTACGTGCTTGTAAGATGATAAATCCATTGCTGTTAAAAAGACAATCAAAGCGATTTAATTTTTTTCCCCCAATTTCCAAATCCAGGGTTTCAAGACTAACAGATCTCCTCAGGATATTTCAACCGGCATCATGAAACAAACCAATGGGTCTTCTATGTAAGAAGTGACTATCTAACACTTGATGACTCATATGCAACCAAACAATATTCCTCCTTTAGCCCCCACTTTAATTTCATGACAACATCGTTCCCAAGGTAACCACTGACATGTCCATATGACCTCGGGTGTTTTGTATACCAGTTTAAGAGCCATGAAGTCCTGACGATGTTCACATTTTTCGATTGAGAAGGCAAGCCCACACTTGGCGGGTCAAGATGGGGGCAGCCGTGAGGAGGTACCTGCAGTGCCAGTGTTTCTCCCTGGGACTGATGGAGTCTGGAGACAAGGAGTGGAAGAAACAGAACGAGAATAAGAATGATATGTATGACCTCATCTTCTTCAGCGGTCAAGGGAAGCTAGTGGAAAGGTAGATTAACCCTTTCACTACCATTGCCGACTTTGGTTGACAACACACATACCCCCTGTTGCTATTGGCGACTTTAGTCGACCAAGGTCACCACACACACAGCACTTAATTGGGAGTATCATGACCAGCTTTTAAAACAGCTGTATTTTTCATTCTTCGCAGTCCATACCCATGCTATATATGGTTGGAAAGACTGATTCATTATCTTTCTAATGGTATAGCCCAACCTACATGTTGCTATTATAGAAATCAGACATAATACAAGTCAATCCTTTCAATGGCCATTTGTGCTATGGAACGCCATACACGTGTGTACAAAATGCTCTCTGTGTTTGTGAATGAAGTCAGGAGAAGTAAAATAAATAACCCGATCATTTTATATGCAATGTCAATGATTTTGGTATCATATGAAAGGTAATTTCATAAGCAACAATCATTTCATTGAATGTATCTTTCTCCAACAAATTCTTCATGAAGAAAAACGAGTTTAGAAAAAGTGCCTGTAAATGGATGCATACTGTTGTGCAATAATGTGTGAATTCATGCATGACTGGGTAGGCAATTCGGTAACCAGTGGGACATCCTGTTGAAACAACTCGGTAATGAAAGGGTTATCCAATATTATTTTGAATGTTGATTTAATTTAAATATTGCTGCCTGGTTAACCGACCCAAATGGCACTAAATTTGCTAACCAGCTAACTGAAACCAATATTAAAACAAAAAAAATCAAATCAACAATTTTGGAAGAATTTGCCACCCATTTTGTTGTTGTAGACTTTGTTTTTTTGCCGCATTGGTTAGTAAACAATCATTGTAGGAAGTTTATTGATGCTTTTTGCTGGATACACATTGTTCCATCTAACGATTAGGTAGTTTGTGTGGCTGTCGGATGCCGACTTTCGGTTAACTGAACCTGAAAGTTTTGATTAAACAGCTAGCGAAATAACCAGTAACTCTCAAATGAATACAAAATAATGTAAGTTGTAAGCGATATATTCATTGTGATTGCAATTGTTGTCATTAACAGTATAATTGACATCAACCTTGAACCAGTAGTTAATGTTTTCAACCAGTCAACACAACATTGTACAACACATATATACTACTCAAAACAATTTAGGGAACAAAACAATTTAGGGAACACCAGATTTACTGAACACCAGATTTACTGCAAGAGGTGGTCACACCCGTTATTGAAATGTTCCATGAACCGGGATTTTCATTTGCAACCCTCTCTCTCTTTCAGTAGTCATGTCATGAAATATGTAATCACTACACGCATCCTTTATCATCTGTTTCATTGTGCAGTTGTTTCTCATCAATTCTGTGAAACGTGTTTATCTGAAATAAATGATCTTGCTTTAACTGAGATTATTCCGGTGTTCCCTAAATTGTTTTGTTCCCTAAATTGTTTTGAGTAGTATATAATAAATACATGAGTTCTTTCGGGTGACACCCTGTAATGATCTCTTCTTGGAAGAATTGATGGCTCTGAGAAGAGCCGGTTGGTTTGTTCTCAACGTTTCGACTAGTCGGCTCTAGCCGTCATCATATAATGAATGTGTTGAAACAAGCAATGATGATTTTTATGCATCTCTTTTGAGCCCAAAGAGTTTTAAAAATAACTGTGTACTTCAAAACTTATCAAAAACTGTTTTTAATAAATAGAGAATTAGTTGTTGCAAACTGCTTACCAACCTAAAGGACCTGCAGTATAAATGCAAAATCATGGTTATTGGCCTCACGTTTTGAACCTAGCAGGTTCTTTCTCAGAGGCAAAATGGGACGGAATACAAACATACGTTCATGAACACAAGAGTGAGCAGAAGTTCGTCAGGTGTGAAATGAACACAAAAGAAAAAGATACAAAAAGCAGTGTCAGGTACTGGTCCTGGGACCGGACAAAAGAGGGATTACACCTAAATAGATAGAGGTACCAGGAGTTATTGGCTGGAGGAAGAGATTATGAGATTAGTGAAAAACAATGAGTCAGACAGGGTGAGTAAACAAAACAGACAAATAGAAAAACAAATGTAAAACAAATGTGAAAATGATTTTGTTAGTATTGTATTTTATTTTTTTTACTTCAAATTTCTCTCTTGCATGAAAACAACAGCTACCGGAACAGGACGAGTGACGCCGAGTTCCAAGCATTGATCCGTAAGGAGGTGGGACCATATCTCTTTAATAACGGCGATGGAAAGACCATCAATGAATGGGACTACATACAATATCGGAAGGAAACTGTCGACGAGAAGAAGGTCAGTATACCTAGATGTACTCTAGACTATTTTTTTTTTTATGTTGATAGGATCTGGATCTGGGGCCAATTTCATCAAGCTCCTAAGCTGAAAAAAATTGCTTACCAGAAATATTTGCTTAGCAGGTTTTATTGGTTACCAGCCAAACTTTCATACAAAATGAATTTACTTTGGCTGGTGATCTGTTTTATATTGCTTAGCAAAATCTACAGCTTAGCAGCTCTGTGAACATGGCCCCAGGATTAGTACACTGATAAAATGGATTCCCACATAACATCAGAGTTTAATATTTTTTCTTGACCAATGTCTTGTATTTTGTTGAAATGGACTTTAACCAGTTCGCGTCGGGAATAAAAAAGTTTTTCTGGGCCCGTGTGGCGGGTTTCTTTTTACCACACACACGTTAATGGAAGCTTCCACAGCGGGTGGCCGGCACTTCCGAGCATGTCACCGTACACACGTGGCTCAACCGAGCATGCATACAAATATTCCGGAGTTTCCTATGGCGTGTTTAGACGCTCTCCGATCCGTGGTGCAAAAAAAAATTGCGTGTATACACGGCCTCCGATGCGAACTGGTTACTTGTTGTTTTGAATACTTTGTAGCAAACAAAGTGATTGGCACACTGGCTAAGGCCCCCCTTCCCCCCCCCCCCCAAAAAAAAGTCTCCAGTTTCTGATCATAGATCGGCTTCAAAATCAGTGCGGTTTTATTTTATTTTATTTTGTTGTAATTTTTTTTATAAATTGATACATGTTATTGGAACCAGACCAAATTTCCCATACACAAAGTATGGTGGCTACTAGAGAGGTCACACAAATCGGGCAAACGTTCATACCCCTATGTGAAAAAGTTGTTTAAAACACAGTGTAGCAGAATTCCATTCGATCCAGCAAATTTTGCTTGCAATTGGACATTGTTTCATATAAAAAAAATTAAAAAAGAAAACTAAAAATGCCAATGTGCAAGTCTGAGGCTATGTGTGTGGAGATCAGAAGCTAGATACTTTTGTGGCGTACTGGTGATATTTAGAACAATTTTTATATCCACACTATTGAAATTTATAATAGTTTAATTTGTCATTCCCCTTTCCCTATTTCTCCTCTTCTTCTCTCGACATCTCAGAAGGAAATCCTGGACACCATGTCGGACCAAGAGCTGATGCAAGAGTTCCACGACTACCAGCAGCAGGCAATCAATAAGTTCACTGAGCACAGGGCATGCTGGGATCTGTCCAAACGTGGGGAGGTCGGAGAAACCATCCTTCATCTATGCTACCTCAACAATACCAAGATGCACAGGGACATTGCCCGATTCCTCTTGGAGACCTATCCCAACCTGGCCTTTGACATTTACGAGGGGTCTGATTATTACGGTGAGACAGTAAGCTTTATAATACTCCCTGCTCAAATTTAGAAAATATTTTCTGATGGTGAATTTTAGGCAAAACTTGACAAATCAAATCAATTGTTTATTGCCTGACGCAAGAATTTCATCAATCTATCAGAACTTGTTGGTTAAATTGATGTGAGCAAGTCTAAACAAATTGCGTAACCTATATGTGAGCAACCTTCCCAAAAGGCAAAAGTGTATGTTGCAATTCACCCGTATACATGTGCACAGCATCTATATTAGTCTGGTTCCCTGACAGCCCACTGAACACTTTAAATAACGTCAAAGATTGAAAGGCACCAGTCTGTTTGTGACATGAGCCTCATTTGAGCCACAAACTTGGGTATTAGAAAACAAATATGGTTGCCTCATGATGAGAAAGGTCAGTTGATATAACTTGAGTATGTTTGCAATAGTACCAGTATCAGAAACCCATTAACCCTAACCTTCCCAAATCTTCCAAAATCCTCTTTGCCAAAGTGAAGGATTTTGAAGGATTGAAGTTACATGCTACATGCTCTTTGCTAAAGTGAAGGATTTTGGAGGATTGAGGTTATTAGGCATACTTGCCTTTCCATGGTATATGTACATCCATGTTTGTTGTAGTGATTGCAAGGTCAGTGCTTGGGTCAGTGGACACTGCATGCATGGAGGGTCCCTGCATGCATGGAGGGTCCCTGGACGGTACATGTATCACAGATTAGAAACACATGTGTGCATACATGTCATGTGCTTGCTTTACTACTGAAGGATTTTGGAGGATTCAGGTTATGTGTAAGCAAATGGGCCTATGGAGTTAGGGTTAAAGATGGTTAATTAATTTTTTTAGCGATTTGCGAAAGTGTGGCAGATATTAATGTGAAATTTGGTGAGCAGATATGTAATTGGCCAGAATTTGTTTCCACTCACAGGAGAAAATGCACTCCACATGGCAATTGTGAACCAGGACATTGAGTCGGTCAGATTTCTCGTTGGCCAGTACAATATCGAGCTGGGGCAGCGTGCCACAGGCCGTTTCTTCCGGCCAAATGACCTCAAGGAGCCCAAACAAATCAAACTCAAACCTTCCAACTACGAGGGGGAAGTGTACTACGGGGAGTACCCGCTGGCATTTGCAGCCAGCGTGGGCAACACGCAGATTTACGACTACTTGATCGATGCGAGTTTCAAGAAGAGAACGGGGCAGGGGCAGGTCAACCCTAATGCCATGGACTCGTTTGGCAACACGGTGGTGCATATGGTTATTATTCACAATCAGAAGGTATGATAAGCTTCAGTCGTTTACTCATATTTTTTAAACAATCATTAGAATTAGGATATAAGGGAAGAGGAACAGGGCAATTGAGTTACAGTTGCTGAAAAAAATCAAAACGAGAGAAAAACCTTTTTTGAAAAAGGGCCAAAAGAAAAGTCTCTCGTTCCTGGTCATCGGTCAGCTTAAAAATCGGTTCTTTGACGCACTTTTTTTTTTCTCTTGCCAACAGGGAAATACATGCTACATGTATACATGGCCACCAAAGTTTCCATATAAAAAGTATAGTTGCTAAGAGAGGCGTCAGAAATTGGGCAAACGTTCATACCCCTATGTGAAAACAGCATGGCAGAATTCCAATCGATCCAGCAATTTTGGCTGCAGTTGGACATCGTTTCATAGCCAAAAAAAAAGAAAATTAAAAACGCGCGGGTCTGAGGCAATGCGTGCAGAGACCAGTAACCGGAGACTTTTTTTTTGGTCTCAGCTGTGGGAGACAGGGACTTTTGCCAGGAATAATGATTTGTAGAAATATTCAACCCGAGACAATTATTTCGCTGACAACTTCAGATCAATAAGATTCAGTCAAAGGCAGTGCAAATGTGTGCATGTTGCATGTAAATTTCAAGCAAGTTATAATGGTTTTATCTCTTTATGGACACACACATTGGCATTGAGTTTATCCTGTGAGTATAAAAAAAAGGTGGAGGGGGAGGGGGGGGCGTGTGGCATCGATTTGCATAAAACAAATGTATGGAGGGTTGATGAACACTAGAGGGTGCTGTTTGATGTGAGGTCACAGAAGGGATTTGGTGTCGCAGTAACATTTCACAGTGGTTACCTCAATTATTCTACTCAGGTAACTAAATACTCGAGTTGACAAGAACAAAATAATTTAAGGGGGGAAGGTTGAATTGATCTCCAATTCATAGTAATGTTTATATCATGTTAGCATACATAAATAGTTCACGTGTACATGAGCTATAAATGGTCTTTACGATCTTAAAGGGAAAATATCATGACTTTCGACAGGGCATGGAATTTTATTATTGAGCAGCTACTGGCTCATTATTTATGCAGTAGCCACGGTAATATGTGACCCGCTCTGCGAAAAAGGGTATTAAGGGACGCTATGCTATTACCCGTAAAGGGCTGTTCTATGTGGAGAGGGTGAAAACAAAATTCACAACGTGATTTTTTTTTTGTTGGTTTATTGGCTTCTATTATATCAATACTTTCATAATTTATTTACAGAAATATTATTATTGATGAGTAAAGATGAAAAAACAAAACTTTAAATTTTACACATTATGCAAATTAGCAAAAATATTTGAAAAAATACTTCAAGATGCTTGATAATTCAAATTTATATTGCACAAGCATTCCTAAAGGAGCTAAAAAGGAACATAACTGTTGCTATGGGCATTCAAGAGAGTTTCTTCTTAGCTCATTTCTTTTTCCACTTGCTGTGTTTAAAGGGCTGTATCTCTGAAGGCACTTCTGTTAATTTGTACAATATGAATATGCAAAAATCAGTATATCTCCAGAATGCAAAATGCCACAGGGTTCAAACCTACACCAAATTAAAGCTTATAATGTAACCAATTCAGCTGTGTATGTAACTCAATTTTTAAATTTTGTCCCATAATACCCATTTTTGTGGAGCCGGTCACATGATATCGGGTCCTAACGCGCGCTCTTGGGGTATTATTTTCAGTCACTGAGTTCATCTAAAGTAGTACACCGATTCCATGTTCTATCGTGATGATATTTTGTTTCTGTTAATATCCCCACTAAAGGCAATGTTTGTGTACCTTTTATTCTAACCCATGGCTACTCCATACTGAAAACACAGCTGATGTTCAAACACATCATTCGCCACAGCAAGATGCCGGCCAATTACCACATCTCAAACAAAGCCGGGCTGACCCCGCTGGAGCTGTCCTACCTCCTGGGCCGCAACGAGCTCTTCACCAGTCTGCTTGACCTGGCCAGTGAGACCCAGTGGGCATATGGAAACCTGGCCTATGTAGCCTACCCGCTTGGGATGCTGGATACGGTAGGAGTAGGAGGACAACAGAGTGAGTATCCCAGCAGGGACAGGTTCCAGAGGGGGAGGGGATATGCGGCCAGGGGCATAGACGGAATTTGTCAAGGGAGGGACGGACCAAGCCAAAGGCGAGGCCCTTATTGCCCGTGACCACACCCGTAACCGGTTATTAATCTGCGGTAAAGACCAAGTGTTAAACTGTTATTCCCATTCATAAATGCCCGTATCGATTTCGTTTTCAAAATGTAAACAAAAATGTATTTTTTGTTGAATGAAGCCAGATAGAAATGGGCAAATTCACGTTTTTAGGGACACACGAAACACCTCCAAAGTACATGAGTCAGGCACATGGTGCCAATCTCCATCACTCTGATTGGTTGAAATCCGCATCGCGCATCACACAAAACAGCTGGCGAACAGCTGGCGCATACGCGCTGTTCTGATTTTAATAAGCCAGTCTATTCCATTTATTAACCCTTTGAGTCCCATTGTCTTTGTACACAATTACCCTCATTATCCCACATGTACTTTCTTTAAAACACAACAATTTGTATGTTTATGTTTGGAAAATCATTAAAAAAATGCCCTTCTTTATTTTCCAACAATATATGGACACATTGTTTACCAAATGATTGTCAATAATTTCCTGACCTTTTTTGACCTCAGTGACCTTGATGACCTCTGACTTCCTGTTAAACCGGAAGTTGTACAATATAATGTTGTGTTGTCCGATTCTGAATTTTGCATATAGGTTTTTTTGTTGAAATAAAAAATAAATAAATAAATAAAAATAAATAATTTAAAAAAAATAAATACATGGCTTGACTGGAAAATGAAGATCACAAAATGCCTCAATGTACATAACTAGAATGATTATAAGCATTAGCCTTCATAAACATGAACAACAAACTTTACATCTGTGGCGGCTGCCATATTGAAAGTTTGTTTACTTTTGCTTTGATATACAACTGTACTTTTATCGGCACGTCTTCGTGATTTTTGTTTGATAAGATTCCTCCCAAATGTTTTTGTTTTTAATTTTTATAATTTCCAAAGGTAACTGCACTCAAATGTAAACCTTATAGTGCCAAAGACTATGTACAAGTAGGAGGAGAGGATGTAAATCATTGGGAATGAGTGCATTCTTTACACAAATGTAAAAAATTGTTAACGTTACGTTACTTGCATCAGTACAGACATGAAAAATCGTAAAATATCATGATAAAAACACCCCCAAAATTTTAATTTCTTCAAATCAATAATTTATCTTTGCGAAACCTACATGTGTCAGAAAAGGACAACACCGAAGAGGAAAACGTCAAATTCTGGAAGGAAATCTCAGCATAGGACATTCCGTCATTTGGCTGACGAGGCATCCATCTTGCACACAAAACCTACTGAAAGTCCCAGATGCTAGCGGCAAACAATCTCAACAAATATATCAAAAGAGGGTGCAAATCATCAGGTCCATACAGCTGTATTTTTTATTTCATAGCGCTTATGGTACCAGCGCAGTGGGCGCAAAAGTACAGCGACCGTGCAACCCGGGATATCCCGGGAGCGGGAGCGGGAGCGTGAGGAAGTGTAACATGACCCGGGATATCCCGGGTGCGGGAGCGGGAGCGTGAGGAAGTGTAACATGACCCGGGATATCCCGGGAGCGGGAGCGGGAGCGTGAGGAAGTGTAACATGACCCGGGATATCCCGGGTGCGGGAGCGGGAGCGTGAGGAAGTGTAACATGACCCGGGATATCCCGGGTGCGGGAGCGGGAGCGTGAGGAAGTGTAACATAACCCGGGATATCCCGGGTGCGGGAGCGTGAGGAAGTGTAACATGACCCGGGATATCCCGGGAGCGGGAGCGGGAGCGTGAGGAAGTGTAACATGACCCGGGATATCCCGGGAGCGGGAGCGGGAGCGTGAGGAAGTGTAACATGACCCGGGATATCCCGGGAGCGGGAGCGGGAGCGGGAGCGTGAGGAAGTGTAACATGACCCGGGATATCCCGGGTGCGGGAGCGGGAGCGTGAGGAAGTGTAACATGACCCGGGATATCCCGGGTGCGGGACTGAAAGGGTTAATACACCCCCACATGATTACGTTTTGTCCAATCAGATTGTCTAAACTGTCTTGGGCATTTATGAATTATTTTTATTATTAAAAAATTTTTTTTTAAATGCCCCCTAATCTTCCCCCTTGGCTAAGCATCTCCATTTTTAAATAGTTGTAGGGTGTTTGGGGGAATCATTTCTAGGAGTGGAAAAGTAATTTATAAGAAGGCTAATTTTAAGCATGGTAAAGGTTACTTAGTGCCAACTCTGTGTAATTGAAGGAACTATTAATTTTGGTATATTTTAATATTCTACAACTTTTCTTGCAGATGAGCACTCTGCTCTGAGAGCGATTATTAAGAAGGATGACCCCTGTCATCTCAAGATGCTTGAGGGACAGGTCATTAACCATCTGCTGCAAGAGAAATGGAAGCGATATGCTAGGGTAATTACAAAGGGTCCTTGCAAGTTTTTGTCTATGTCTCACAACCCAGAGGCGTGTTAATTAATTACGCCCGGTTATCTAGGCCAGCGCACGATGGTGGAGTATTACTTTCAGTCACCGAGTTCATCTAACTCTAGGACACCGATTCCATGCCCTGTCGAAAGCCTGCTCTGATCGTGACAATACTGTCTCTTTAACAGTTGTTTTACCACAAACACTAACCAGTGCGTCATTAACTGTTGATAGGACAGCCAGACCCACGTAATTCTTACTTTGCATACGTCTAGCAAGCACATCTAGCTCAGATTTATGTTCATAGTCATGTTGTGATAGATTGTTATCACTTTGTTGCCAACTATGGAAACACTTGGACATAGTGAAGTATCAGGCTAGACAACTCATTATTATACAGCTGTATTTGCTAGGAATTGTCATATCAACAGATTTGTGAACAAACATCGGGCTGAATATTTCTTAAAACATACTACTCAAAACAATTTAGAGAACAGCGGATTTTTAACATCAAATAGGTTTGAAATGTTCCATGAACCGGGATTTTCATTTGCAACCCCCTCTCTCTCTCTTTCAGTAGTCATGTCATGAAATGTGTAATCACTACATGCATCCTTTATCATCTGTTTCATTGTGCAGTTGTTTCTCATCAATTCTGTGAAACATTGTGTTTATCTGAAATAAATGATCTTGCTTTAACTGAGATTATTCCGGTGTTCCCTAAATTGTTTTGAGTAGTATATTTAGTCAAAGAAACAAAGTTGTATGCTATCTGCATTGCTGATTTTGATCTTTAAGTTTGTGAAGCAAATGCCAGTTTTTTTCTACTGGTTTGTAATTTGTCCAAGAGGAATGATGTTTCTGGTTGTTTTACTTTGTGTTTTCAGGGACGTTTCATCTTCAACTTTGTATGGGCGTGCTTACATCTGACACTTCTTAGTATATCCATCAACTTGAGGCCAGAAACCGATTTACTAACAGGCAACGACAGTTTTACAATGGTAAACAACATATTGACTCAGTTAAGATTTGAGGCTTTGCATGGTGGAGCATTGATATTGTTTTGGTTTTGCAGTAACACCATGTGTTTATCTCAACTATCGCTAAGTGAGGTAACAGGTTCTGAGAAAAACCTTATCGTACGACTCGTATCTCAACTGTCGCTAAGTGAGATTATGGTTCAGGGGAGAACCAATATTGGGCAACTCGTTTCTCAACTATCGCTATTAGTGAGAATGTGGTTCAGGGAGAACCAGGGGAATTCACGGGGTCTTCTCTACGTTTCGATCAGTGTGCTCTAATCATCATCAGGAGATAAACATGCCCAAATAAACCTTACGAACAGGGAAAACTTGATTAACTGCAAAATACCCATTTTTCAAGATTTGTTCACATTTGTCTTTTGTGGTTATTTTCAGCTGCGCTATTTCACTGAAGTGTGTGTCATCATCAGCTGTGTAGCCAAGAGTTCAGTGGAGTTTATTGAGATCAGGTCGAGGGGCTCCCTGTTGGATTACGTCAAAAGCTTGGTGAGTTAAATAGTAAAATAGAAAACAGACTTACACATATGACTTAGGCCGTTACAGAAATGATGGCTTCGGCTGCAGGCTATGGCTAGATCAATGTTTCTTCCTAGACTTCAGCATTGCTGCTGCAGCCAATAGCCATAGCCGTAGCCAACAACTGAGAGTACTACAGACAGTACGGCTGTATCCAAAATGATGGCTTTGGGTACGGCTATGGCTAGATCACTGTTTCTTCCTAGACTTCAACATTGCCACTGCAGTCAGTACACAAAGTACAATTTTTTGTCCCAGCAGAAGGTCGTAAGCAATAAAATGGCTCCTTTGAAAAAAAGTAAGGGCATAACTGTTATATATTTGTTGCTAGAATTACTCCTACAATGACTTATAAATGGCAGAAAAACGACCAAACTTTCACACTCAGTTTTTCATGAAACACAATTTTGCACATTAATTGCTTACGACCTTTTGCCAGTCACTCATTCGTAACGTCCTTCTTCCGGGTACACTATCACCTCTCACACCCTGGGACAATTTGGGATATATACATAACAGCAAAAGAAACGTCACCCCCTAAATTTTGATAAGTCTGAGAACGTGTTTAGCTTATGTGTCCTCGGACGTCATGCATGACGAATTTTGAGGTCAACCAAATTTGCCACATTGTGTTCATGTTACACTCCATACTCATAATATTCTTCATTAAGCAAATTATATTAATTATAAAATGAAAATAATAAATATTTTTAGGGGTGACGTTTCTTTTGCTGTTATGTATATATACACCCCAATCCTCCCCACGGGATTTACACCCAATGATTCATATTACACCTCTTGTCATTTCCCATTCAGTATGATCTACCATTCAAAGGCCTCTTCATGTGTTCCATCATGATGTTGTATGCGTGCATCCCATTGCGGTTTCTTGGCCTCCGTGAGATCGAGGACATGTTATTAATAGTCATCATGCCATTCTCTTTCTCCTACATGTTGTTCTTTTATAGGTATTGTAACCCTTGTATACTTTGGTCCCTCAAAAATGAATGGTTTTGAGAATAGGATTCTCAAAACCATTCGTTTTTCATAGTGTATAATTCTAAAACCTTTTTTGTGGGGATGTACTTTTCATGCCTATTTATATATACTACTCAAAACAATTTAGGGAACACCGGATTTTTAACATCAAATAGGTTTGAAATGTTCCATGAACCGGGATTTTCATTTGCAACCCCCCTCTCTCTTTCAGTAGTCATGTCATGAAATGTGTAATCACTACACGCATCCTTTATCATCTGTTTCATTGTGCAGTTGTTTCTCATCAATTCTGTGAAACATTGTGTTTATCTGAAATAAATGATCTTGCTTTAAATGAGATTATTCCGGTGTTTCTTAAATTGTTTTGAGTAGTATATATATATATATATATATATATAGACTATAATCCAGTGACCACTGTTTTCCACCATTACCGCAGTGGTGCCACACTGCATGCGCGCATCATTCTTAAATATGAAGTAACACTAAGCATATCACCAAATAGAGTGCACAGATTGGTTGAAGAAGTACTGAACAGTGGAGAAAACAAACGCTTGGCACAAAATATCGGTACCAGCGCAGTTATGGCAGCGCCCAGTGAACTGGTCGATGGATTAGTCTATAGGCAGTTCAGATGTCTACTTGTTTACTTGGAAAGGTTCACAGAAAATGTTGAATACACTTATCCGGCCTGTCGGTCAAACAACATGAATTAACCAATTGGGTCCTTCCATGACAACTGTAACTATGTGGATAAGTAAAGACTAATTGCGGTGACACCATGTGAAATTCTCAATTGAGTAGTAATTAGTTCTGAAAAGAACTGGTGGTTACAGCTCAACGTTTCGATCAGTATGCTCTGATCGTCTTCATTCTCCTGAAGACAATCCGAGCATACTGATCGAAATGTCGAGTTGTAACTAACTGAGAATTTCACATGGTGTCACCGCAAATACTCTTTACTTATCGTCTTCACCATGCAAAGCTACAAGTATTAACTATGTGGGTCATGCGCTTTCCTTTGTATACAGTTGTATGACCAAGATTTTCAGCATTGCTAATAGCGCGGGTGAGAATTATGGCCAAATCTGGATTTGGGTATTGAATAATAATTCTAATAATAATAATAAACAGTTCTAATAAAGCTCCAAATTCCATCTAGAATCTAGGCATTTATAGGGGGCAATGCAGAGATTTTTATTTTGTTTATTTTTATTTTATTTTTTTATATGCAAGTTACTCCACACAAGGCCAATAGCCACTCCAAGGTGGGAGCTTACAGAGATAGTGTTATATAGTGTTTTAACAACAATGTTATTGAATGGTAAATTTGAACAGATAAGTTTTAAGTTCTTCTTGAATGGTGTAATAGTGATCTCTTGTTCTTCCTATGGGTATTCTTAAAATAAAATAAAATTACTGTATGATTTGAAGCTCTGTATGGTGTAGGAACAGTAGGAGTAAGGTTTGCTGTGGCACCCATGTAACTGTCTCTCAAAGAGTTGGTAAGAACTGGTGGTGAGATGGTGGTTTTCTCTATAAACCCTAACTCCCAAGGCCCATTTGCTTACACATAACCTGAATCCTCCAAAATCCTTCAGTAGTAAAGCAAGCACATGCCATGTATGCACTCATGTGTTTCTAATCTGTGATACATGTACATGGCCAAGGGACCCTCCCTGCATGCATGGAGCAATAAACAGTGTCCACTGACCCAAGCACTGACCCAAGCACTGACCCAAGCACTGACCCAAGCACTGACCTTGCAATCACTACAACAAACACGGATGTACATGTACCATGGAAAGGCAAGTATGCCTAATAACCTCCAAAATCCTTCACTTTAGCAAAGAGCATGTAGCATGTAACCTCAATCCTTCAAAATCCTTCACTTTAGCAAAGAGGATTTGGAGGATTTGGGAAGGTCAGGGTTAAGATGATCGACACATCAAGTTAATTCACTTCCGGTTTTTCTTAGAACCAACACCATTTACAACTCTTGAGAGATAGTGACATAGTACGTCCACAAACCTTACTCCATTTTCTTTTTATTGGGTTCGAATTGTCTTTTCAAGATAACGTTTTCTTTTAGCAAAGCCATCAGGGTTTTAATTGTACTTTAAATTAACTTTGCTGCCCTCTGTTGTTGAGCAGAGGCCATGAGAAGCTTGGACCGCTGATCGTCATGATAGGCAAGATGACTAAAGGAGATCTGAGCCGTTTTGCCATCATCTATGTCATATTTATTATAATATTTGGTGAAGGTGAGTGTATATTGATATCATTACAGGCCTCCCAGCGAAACCTATAAAAACCTATATTTTTAATCTCCTGCAACACATTTTCAACATCCTCATAAAATCCTCATGGCTTTGAAGAAATATTACTTCCTAAGTATAAAGAGATGAAGCCAAAAACAGTAGCCAAAATGTAACATGTGTACCGCTCTTAGATTTTCTGCCAGACGGGGTATGAGGTAATGTACTTTGTTGCATAGATTGGTGAAATTCTTGCGTCGGGAGATAAACAATTGATTTAATTTTGCCCTACACCGACGTGTGTATAGCACTGTATGCTCAGTGCTTTCCGAGTGTCTGTGAAAAAACTACACAGGCGACTCGGGCGGGATTCGAACCCACGACCTCCTGCTTACTAGTGCAGACGTCTTAACCTCTCGACCACCGAGCTTGCCCGATGATGATTGGCCGGCTAGAATCCTATATAGCAGCGGGTTCCGCGATATATATACTTTGTTGCAAAAAGTACCCCTGAAGGTAGGCAATTTACCGCTGCATAATCACGGGAAATAACCTATAAAAGCCTATATTTTGGTATTTGGTAAACCTATAATAACCTATATTTTGCTTAAAAAACCTATTTAAAAAGCTATATTTGGTAGATTAGGCACTGGGAGGCCTGTCGTTATCTTAAGATGAATAGAATTATGCACCATGGAAGGGACAACGTTAGCAACGCTTGCAAATCTCATCATATCTGCTTTCTTTCTTTGAATCAAGATATGCATTAAACAACCAAACTGTGAAAAGTCTCAGCTCAATGCGGAGTCTACGTCATGAGAAAAAAGCAATCACTATTTTTTTGGACAGAAAATATTTGCAGCAAAAAGTAAGCTGTCCCTCAGCAACTTTTTTGTAAATGTACAAAGTTAGTTTGTGTTTTCTCTGACATGACAGCACTTAAGCCAGAATAGCCATTTATCACACTGCGACCATCTTTGTCATATTCCCTGCATACACAGTGACAATGACAGTACTAATTCTCATTTCATAAAAAGGTGCCAGACTATTTTTCCTTCCAGCCTCGGTTTGGTTATATTGACTTGAATGGAAGAATAACAAAATTGCTGTACCATGATAAAGGTATATACTTTTCCGGATAATTAAGTACCTTTAATTACCAGCTTCACATCGAGTTAGCTTTCGGATAATAATTTTATAATTTTATAATAAGGTAATTATTACCAATGTTGTACCTTCCCTTTAAAAGCATACACACTATAGCCTCAAGCATTCTTATTTTTCGTTACGCAGTAAAGTGCTCGATGGAATTTGACGAAACACATTTGTGCACATTGCAATGATTGCACATAACAAATTGTGTAATTCAAATATGATTTGTCATTGCTCATAAAAATGACTGATTTTGCAATGTGTGATGTCACTTACAACCTATCGACCTTTATCACACTGTGGCCATCTTTGTCATATTCCCTGTATACACAATGACAATGACAGTACTAATTCTCATGTCATAAAAAAGGGGCCAGACTATTTTTCCTTCCAGCCTCAGTTTGGTTTACATTGATTTGAATGGAAGAAAAACAAGATGGCTGCACCATGATAAAGGTCTATAGATCTTTATCACTGCGGCCATCTTTGTCTGATTCCCTGTATATACAATGACAGTTGTAATTCTCATTTCATAAATGTGTGCCAGACTATTTTTCCTTCCAGCCTCGGTTTGGTTACATTGATTTGAATGGAAGAAAAACAGGTTGGCTGTACCATGATAAAATGTCTATTGACCAAGTATGGAATGATGGAGATTACCATCTGGGGCCAATTTCACAGAGCTGCTAAGCAGTAAATAATTGCTCAACAAATATTTTTGGTTACCGGCCAAACTTTTATACAAAATGTATGCATTTTGGCTGGTAGTCTGTTTTATTTGTTTTGTATTGCTTAGTACAATTCTCTGCGTAGCAGCTGTATGAAATCGGCCGCTGAAAACAACCTTGCTGTAGATTAATTTAACAAAAATAAAAGAAATTGTAAAAAGGTAAAGATCAAAATAATGTGATCTTTGCTTTATCAGGTCACTTGCTGACTTTTTAACCCTAACTCCCGAGGCTCATTTGCTTACACATAACCTGAATCCTTCCTAACTCCCTAGGCCCATTTGCTTACACATAACCTGAATCCTTCCTAACTCCCTAGGCCCATTTGCTTACACATAACCTGAATCCTTCCTAACTCCCTAGGCCCATTTGCTTGCACATAACCTGAATCCTCCAAAATCCTTCAGTAGTAAAGCAAGCACATGACATGTATGCACACGTGTTTCTAATCTGTGATACATGTACATGGCCAGGACCCTCCCACATGGAGCAATAAACAGTGTCCACTGACCCAAGCACTGACCTTGCAATCACTACAACAAACATGGATGTACATGTACCATGGTTATGCCTAATAACCTCAATCCTCCAAAACTCTTCACTTCAGCAAAGAGCATGTAGCATGTAACTTCAGAATCCTTCACTTTAGCAAAGAGGTTTTTGGAGGATTTGGGAAGGTTAGGGTTAATGTTGTATATTTTGTATTTTCTTTGGTAGCTTTTTACTACCTGTTCAAAGGAGTAGCACATGGAACTACCGATGATTTTCTTACATGGTACGGCTCCTTCATGATGGCATTCCTGATGGCTTTTGGTGACTTCCCTGTAAGCTGTTTATCCAAAATATTCAAATAAATTATTAACAAAAGATGGTGGGATACATTCTCCTGATGATGCCTAGAGCACGCTAGTCGAAACGTAGAGAAGACCTCAGGATACGGTTCTTATCAGAACTGCGATCTCACTTTGTGATAGTTGAGATTCAAACCACACGGTATATTACCACAAACCAAAGCGATACTGAGATAAAGCTTGCAAATAATTTTTGTTTTAAGGGTTGAAGGTTCATTCAAATAAATCAACTGGTCATGTTTTTGGATCCTCCTACTATAGCTGCACTTTAGTGGCAAGTAGCTATAGAGGTCACAATCTGTCAACTGCCTGTTTTGATTGTTGACCCATATGTACACAATACCAGACAATGTTTTTACCAGTCAGAAATGGTTGACTCATTTTGACCTGTAAATGTACTTACTACACATAAGGTTTGACAGCGTTTTACTTTTAAGTGCACCAGATACACCTTGGCAAGTATATCAGCATTTGGACTGATTTTGACCCTTGTAGTAGTAGGAGGGTTAAGACTAGTTATTTGCCCATGTAGTATTTTATCTAAAAAGAAGTTATGAAACAAAACAATAATGAAAATCTGAAGTAGGTTTTGAAAATATTTCTATTGGTATAAATTCTGTATTGAATAACAAAAATTCATAGTGTCCGATATATTAATAAATTATCATTATAATAAGAATAATATTATTATAATATAGAGTTTAATACAATGCACATGTATCCACCAAACTGGTGCTCAATATTACCCATGCTCATCATGCCAATAAACCATTCCTGAACCCATCTGAGCACCTCGGGGAGTATACAGCTCAATTGCTGCTGTTTTAGCTTAGGGCTAATCAAACGCAACTGCCCGTACGGGTACCTTTTACTCAGTCCTGGATGGAGAGACACAATTATAATAATAATAATAATAATGTGGACTTATATGGCGCACGTATCCACCAAACTGGTGCTCAAGGCGCATTACATTATTACCCCTGCTCATCAGGCTCATAAATCATTCCTGAAACCATCTCAGCTCCCTGGGGAGTATACAGTATACAATTGCTGCCATTACAGCGCATATAGGGCTAATCAAACACAACAACCAACTCTGCCCTCACAGGTACCCATTTACCCCTGGGTGGAGAGAAGCAATTATGGTAAAGTGTCTTGCTCAAGGACACAAGCACCACGGTCGCAGTTGGGATTCGAACCCACATTCTGACGACTCAGCCATCAGAACACAAATCCGATGCACTAAACCGCTTGGCCATGGCACTCCACAATTATGGTCAAGTTCTTGCTCAAGGACACAAGCACCATGGGCACAGTCAGGATTCAAACCCATATGGTGATGACTCGGCCATCAGAACATTAGTCCAATGCACTAAACCGCTCGACCGTGGCTGGCACTTATGGTACGAGGCTGTCAATGAATCCGCTCAGCGCACATCGTAGCCCTCTAGCAGTGAATTTGCACCCAGTGTCTTGATGATAGCCACTTTTGCATCATGTGAGCGTCGTGCGTACACTTTATGTGCGTATGTTATGATGCTAAGCGTGTGTGTATTTCTGCCAGCCAATGATCGCTGGAGATATTCCGCACGTACGCACATCAGCTGCAAAATACACCAAATGCAACGCACTATCGCTGCCCTTGCCCACAGTGGGCTAACAACATGTGTCCTCAACAGCTCATGGATGGCAAATACCCAAGTGAGAGATAACCAAGCCTCACAAGCAACACTCTACAAATGTCAAAGGTACCAGACTTTCCCAGGCTCCTGGGAGGGCTTGTGGCAGATCTCTTTGTTTAGCCGTGACCCTAACCACCCCCAAATCCATCAAAATCCTCCAAGGGCCATTTTTTTTGTGCAAAAATTCAGCACTGTTGGAAACTGGTTCTTTCACCTCTTCAAATGGGGCAAACTTACGACCTGGCAAGAATCATAGAAGTGCTAAATATGAAAGATCAACGAAAATGCACGGTGCATTTTGAAGACAAGGGCATGTTTCCAAAAGTGTACTGATGGATTTTGGAGGATTCAAGAAGGTTCCTAGCCAGAATACCTATGTGGTTAGGGTTAATAGTCTGGGAAATATTTATTTAAATACACTTTCCATAGACGTGACTTCGTGTACTGGACATTATTCAAATGGTACTCGCTCACTTGAGGTTTTATTTTGAAATAGGATTGGAATAATTAAAAATTTCATATTTCCATCTGATATTTTATCACTCATTCTACAGTATGAGGTGTTTGATCATTCCCGCATCGGATGGCTATCGAGACTCCTCTTCTTCATCTTCATGTTGCTGTTACCATGGTTACTCGTCAACATGTTGATTGCCATGATGGCCAAAACTTACCAGCAAGTGGAAGTACGGTCCAAGATGGAGTGGAGAAGACAGGTGCATAAATGATAATTTTTCTGATTAATTAACAAATAATTTTTTTTTTACTGATATCCAATTTGAACCTGTGACCTTATGGTTACTATCTAGTGCGCCACTATGGGCCAAACTCGGTTACCAAACTATGGGTGGCCGCCAGTGCAAAATCAAACAAAGAAACTTCATTGTTTGTTTTAAATACTGTAATTATTGAAATCACTGATAATTAATTTTTCAGCATACTTTACCATAACAAAATGAAGATATATTCTGCTTAAATACTCCCAGCATAAAATGTTTAATTTGGGGCAAAATATTGGGCTAACCATGGTTGAAAAATTTGCTCACTGATGCAGGCCTGTGATTTCTCAGGATTCTTTCCTGATTTCAGGATTTTGTACAAATCTCCCTTTGCCTCAAAATTTCTTGAAAGAAGAGAAGTACATGAAGCCACCAAGGAAAGAAAGAAGTAGCCTGTATTGTGTCCAAACCACTAGCTGGTGGGGATGTGGAGAGTCTGTAAATCCTCCAAAATTAAACATCTGGGAGGTTCAGGGGGGTTTGTCCTCAAAACCAAAGGGAGACCCTGGCCCCGCTACCCATTTTATCAGGATTTTTACTATTGTCAAATCACACGCCTGCTGATGCCTGTCCATACAAAATGGTGCTCAGTGCTTACAATGCAATAGCCCTCTGACAGCTGCTGTTATTGCGTGAAGGCAAGTGGCAGAAGCTAGTTAACAGCGTCTACCCAATCATGTTGAATTATCTCCTAGCAAAAGACTGAAATTATTGATATAATATTTGAGATTTAATTACAACAATTATTAACCCTAACTCCCTAGGCCCATTTGCTTACACATAACCTGAATCCTTCCTAACTCCCTAGGCCCATTTGCTTACACATAACCTGAATCCTTCCTAACTCCCTAGGCCCATTTGCTTACACATAACCTGAATCCTCCAAAATCCTTCAGTAGTAAAGCAAGCACATGACCTGTATGCACACATGTGTTTCTAATCTGTGATACATGTACATGGCCAGGGACCCTCCCTGCATGCATGAAGCAATAAACAGTCCACTGAGCCAAGCACTGACCTTGCAATCAGGCTACAACAAACGTGGATGTACATGTACCATGGAAAGGCAAGTATGCCTAATAACCTCAATCCTCCAAAATCCTTCACTTTAGCAAAGAGCATGTATCATGTAACCTCAATCCTTCAAAATCCTTCACTTTAGCAAAGAGGATTTTGGAGGATTTGGGAAAGTTAGGGTTAAAGAACATCTTGGAAGCAATACGTCTGTGTGATTACTTTATGTCTCACCACCGACATGTCTCAATCAACTTTTTCATGTAGTTTCAATCACAGGGTCTTCAATGTGAACTCTTGTCATTGGCTCTGCTCCATTTTCGTTTTAGTGGGCCATGCTGCTTCTGAACATTGAGAGGTCAATCCCAAAAGACAAATTAGCCAAGTACCAGAAAGCTTACTCCACGGAGATGAGGTTGCCATACAAAGATGCCCTCAAGAAAGGCCTGATACAAGAGGAAGATGAATCTACTGACAGGAATGGGGGGACAGTGGTCATCTATCCAGATGGTCCATCACAGGGGTGAGTTAGCCAATGATTGCAGCAGTTGTGTTGAATAGATCGGGCCTGTGACTGAAATTTTTTTTCTCCGATTTCAGGATTTTTTTACAAATCTCCCTTTGCCTCAAAATTTTCTTGAAAGAAGATAAGTAGCCCCGAAGGAAAGAAAGAAGTAGCTTGTGTTGTGTCCAAACCTCTAGTTTCTTGTTTGTGGGGATGTGGAGAGTCTCTAAATCCTCCAAAATTAAACATCCAGGAGGTTCAGGGGGCTTTGTCCTCTAGACCAAAGGGAGACCCAGGCCTGCTACCCATTTTTCAGGATTTGAATTTTTGTCAAATCACACTCCTGATAGATACATGTAGTTCCTAAAAGACACCATCTATAACTTGGATTTGACCTTTGAGCTATGTAAGTACAGTGCTTCACTGACCAATGATGCATTGAGTTTGCTTGAAAACGTCAGTGTGCTAAACATGATGCTTACGACTATACATTCAACAATGGCTAATCATTGCCCGTAAAGATGGCCAATTTTGCATGGTGTGACGTCCATTGAAAACCATTTATAGGAAGATTTGATGAATATCTGCACGTAGCCTTAATTGTGTTAATGAGAACTACAGTACTGAGCCTCTTCACTTGGCGATTAAAGTCCACACAAAGTGCCTTGATTTTTTTACTCAAAATTGTTCAGTATGTATTTAGTTATTTATATGCTATTCCAAAAAACATTAAAACAAATCAGAAATTCATGATTTTCAGCCAACATTCCAGCGATTGAAATCCGCGAAGTCTGTTGGACATTTGCGGCCCGTGGCGGCAGCGAACATTTTTCCTGTTTTTATGACGTACTTTTACGGGAGCTCGAAAGGAGCCGTCTTAACAATGGTCTGTCTGCCGCCGCGTTGTCTGTGGCTGTACATGTACATATGTGTGTATGGGATTACCCGTGCAACTCATGTATTGTGTGTACGCCTGTGCTCGTAAGTTTCCAGTGCAGTGTGGACATACGTATACATACCGGGGCCGGGTCATTGTCAAACTATTAGTCTGGTTGACAGCACCGGCAAGATCACCAAAGGATGATTTTTTATCGGCACAAAATAAGAACAATTTGGACACATTTTGCAGTGAGATTAACTTTCCTGATAACAAAATTCAACGAATCAAATACTGGACATTCAAAACTTTGGTTGCTCTTAGAATATTTGTTTGTAAAAAGCAATAAAAATAGGGTACCATTATGTGCGCTTATGCCGGACTCGAGATCTTCCTTCATCTTCGCCATTTTCGCCTGGATTTCGTCAGGATTTCGTCCATTCTGGGCTTAATTGATACGATTCTATGTCACTTATATCACAAACTTTGGCATTAGTATAATCTCCATCAAATGACGATGAGGAACAACACAATTGGTCAGTACTACTTTTGGAAAATTTTCAAAAACACTTTCAGAAGTCGTAGTTGGTAAACTTATTTTTGCAGCTGTGTACGCGATGTGATATGCTATGTGTACAAAACTTACCGCAGTAAACAATCGTAGCGTTCGCCCTCCTGTAAATGTACGTCATCAAAATAGGCTCAGTGAAAGTGTCCCCGACGGCTTTTGTTTCGGGCCTGTCGTTCGCGGTAGTGGCGAAGTACATTTTCATAGGTTTTTTGAAGGGTTACATAAAAATAATGAAAGTCTTATTTTTGGTGATTCCTACTTAGAATTACTTACTTTTTAAAATTGGGTTGAAAATATTTACCATTTTGTATGGTCTTTAATAAATATTTTCCCACTTTGCGGCCATCTCAGGATTTGTTTCATTAAAGTCTACTGATAAGTGAATACAAGAAGCCCTTCATGCTGCAATTAGGCTGCAGTGTATTTGCCTCAACAACCTTGATATGCAAGAATTTACTTGGTAAATTGTTGTGACTTTGCACACAAGTTTCACCCTAACTCCCTAGCCTTAATTACCAGGTACCTTCATCAATCCTTCATAATCCTCCGAAATATGTTTGTGCATGAAACTCACTGCCTCAATCCTTCATAATCCTCCAACTTGAGTTTATGCATGAAGCTCACTGCCTCAATCCTTCATAATCCTCCACTATCAAATGCACGACCCTCCTCAATCCTCCATAATCCTCCAATTGGTGATTTTCGAACGTGCCTCATTCCTCCAAATCCTCCGGAGGATACAAGATTATGTTTCTGTCAATCCTTCACAATCCTCCATAATCCTCCACATTCATCCAAAGTAAATTTCCATTATGCCCTCAATCCTCCACAATCCTCCAGGATCTCTTTGAACCATGCTTCCTCAATCCTCCACAATCCTCCACTATCAAATGCACGACCCTGCTCAATCCTCCATAATCCTCCAATTGGTGATTTTCGAATGTGCCTCATTCCTCCAAAATCCTCCAAATCCTCCGGAGGATTTAGGAGGGTTAGGGTTAAAGATAATTCATGCATGCATATTGCGAATGAATCAGGGTTGCTGCTGTCTCCAGAGAATATGACAAAGATATCCATGGCGTGAAAAGCCTGTTTTGTTATTTCACTCGGCAATTTCACTCGGCAACTTAACAATTTTTCATTCTGTTGCGGCACAGGGAGGACCCACCAATCCCCAAGGGTCGACGTATAATGTATAAGTCCTGGAAGAGGGATGATCTTAATGTCCCCCTTGTACCAATGAGAAGACACGAGACACCCGTCGATGCTGAGAGTGGTGAGAAGGAAAAGGAGTATGTCTGCCGAGCATTGCTGATTCAGACGGTTCTTCCTAAGAGTAGGGCTAAAGCGCGAAGAGATGCCGTCATTAAATGGAGGGTACGTAAAAGATGGGTTTTTTTTTGTGATCTTTGAATTATTTGTTTTAGTATGGTGATTGATTGTCTTAATGTTTGTTTTTTTTCCTTTAAAGATAACTATCTTGAATTTTTTTTTTCAAAATGAAGAAACAAAATGAATAACCTGAATAATGGGGCAACCTGTTGTTCAGTTGGCCTAGCCTTTGGTGGTCCTAGCTACTAAAATATGTATTATACATGTAAGGCCAACCAAAATTCTCCAGGTTCCTGGTCTCCACATGTTTTTGTTTTCTTTTTTTGTTGCTATGAAACAATGTCCAATTGCAGCCAAAATTGCTGGATTGGTTGGAATTCTGCCGTGTTTTAAACGACTTTTTCACATAGCGGTATGAACGTTTGCCCGATTTGTGCGGCCTCTCTTAGCCACCATACTTAGTGTATGGGAAATTTGGTCTGGTTCCAATAACCGCATATACATGTATCATGTATTTCACTGGTTGGCAAAAATAAAAAGATATAAAAAAAATTAAATAAAAAAATAAACCCAAAACCCCCCCTCCCCCAAAACAAAAAAAAGCGTCACCGTACTGATTTTGAAGCCAACTTATGACAAGAAACCAGAGAATTTTTTTTTTTTTTGCCTAAAGCTTTACACAGGTATTTTTTACTGTATTTGCTAACTACAACTCTTCCATCATCCCTTGATTGTGACATGATTGCTTGCATGACAAGAATTTCATCTTGTTAATGTTCCAGGGTGCGCTGAGAAAAGTCATCAGGGCCAACACAAATGCCAGGGCCCTCCTTCAGAACTTAAGGTCCAAAGTGGAGCGTACCCCTCGCGGCGTCCGTAGCGCCTCCCGTACATCTACCACATCCCAAGTCCTATCCAATCCTTTTCAACCTGTTCCAGAGAGATCGGAGACTCATGGTGAAACAGAGAAGTCACATGATCAGGATGTGCAGGTCACCAGCAGCCCTAGGAGAGGTAAACTCCCGCCCTTGAGTCGTAGAAAAAGCAGAGCGATACTTCCTCCTGTCGTTTAATTTTTCGTTTTCCTGGGATCTGAGATCAAGGCTGCTGTGTATTCACATTGCGTACATGACTTGGAAAATGTATTGCACTTTTGCATCAGCCTTCTTCCAAGTTTGGACTCGAGTTAATATTTACCTCTGCTAGTTCCTGACTCGAGAACCGAGAAATACAATAACACCGGGAATTCCTGTGACTGCAGTGACTAGTGACAACAGTACAGTGACTACAATACAGTGTCATGAATACACTGTAGTTATATTGCTGAATGTTTCAAACTGTTGTCAACCCAAAGATGAGAGGTAGCTAACTTTATTCAAAGGCATTCAACTTAAAGGGACAGTATCGTCACAATCAACAGGGCATGGAATCAGAGTGATAGTATTAGATAAACTCGGTGACTGAAAATAATACCCCACACGATAAGGCCATATCACCGTTGCTGTTGCATAAATGAGCCAGTGATTTACAGTCACTGTGTTCATCTTAAACTAGGACACCGATTCCATGCCCTGATGAAAGTCTGCTCGGATCGTGACGGTACTGTCCCATTACAGGGACAGTATCATTCAAGGTAAGTGCAAAGATTTGACAGTGCATGGAAACGGTATCCTAGTTTTTTAGGTGAACTCAGAGACTGAAAATAATACCCCATGAGCACATGCTGGTCTAGATAACAGGACACAATAAGAATCATGTTAACCATGGCTGCATAATAATCATATACAGTATATAAATATAACATGGTTTGAGGGTGGACAGTCGATATTAGCTCCCCGAGGTATTGGAAGTTGACAAACTAGTTCCCGAGGCGAAGCCGAGGGAACTAGTTTGTCAACTTCCAATACCGAGGGGAGCTAATATCGACTGTCCACCTGAAATAAACCATGTTATATTTGTTTTACTATACCTCATACATATTCAGTTGCCATTACAATAATAAGGAGCATCATTGAGCTTGGGAAAACGCGAATTGACATTTACGTGTGCCGCCATCTTTTCATGTGTATAGGGCCGGCGATGTTCGCGCGTGCGTACTACACCGTCGACTGTTCCCGATTGCTTCGTAAAGCGCATGCGTAGTAGTTTAACGCATGTCGTTAAACTACTACGCATCGTATTCTAATGCGTGAATACTCGCTGGCGCTTGGTAAACAGCCAAAATAGCATCTGGCACGTGACGGTGAATGGACCAGTGAGAATTCGGCTCTCGATCATGAATATGTATGAGGTATAGTAATAGCCACTGTTGTATGATCTTATCGCATCCTGGTATCTGTGTTAGCGCATGCTCATGAAGTATTACTTTCAGTCACTGAGTTCATCTAAAACTAGGACACTAATTCCACGCTCTGTCGAAAGTTTGCTGATTGTGACGATATTGTCCTTTAATCCTCCTATGTCTGCAAGGGTCAAAATCAGTCAAAATGTTGATATACTTGCCAAGGTATATCTAGTGCACTTAAAAGTGGAACACTGTCAAACCTTACATGTAGTAAGTACATTTACAGGTCAAAATGAGTCAACTGTGTTTGACTGGTAAAAGCATTGTCTTGTATTGTTGAGGGTGGTCAAAATGACAGTAAAAACCAGTCAAAAATGCCCCTGTGTGCGCATTTGTGTCGACAGTCAAAACAGGCAGTTGACTGGTTTTGACCGCTATAGCTACTTGTCACTAAAGTTCAGCTGAAGTAGGAGGGTTAATTATTCATGGATCTGTTAATCTTTTTGTTTAGAGTCCAGTCTATGGCATTTGTACTTAGTCCCAAACAATGCAATGGAAATTTTCAAGTGACCTTACAAAAGCTCTACACGGGGAACAATTTTGTTCGAAATTTTTGCAGTGCCAACTTTTTAGGCAGAAATATTGTGTATAGAATACATGTAATGCTTTAGTTTGAAAAGCAAATCTGAAGCAATAGTAACAGAATAACAAGCAATGCCTTTTTGAAAGAGATGTCTATGATATTAAACTGTATTTTTGTTAATTTATCTTTTTATTTTTAGGCTGAATTTATAGTAGTGTTGGGCGAGTAGTGCGATTACTCAAGTACTCGCGACTAGTAATTGCTAATCGTACTCATATTCACGGTTTTTTACTACTCGATTAAAGGGTTAAAAAAGATTAAGTAATGCGGTCAATTACTTGTGATTAATCGAGTACTCGTGAGTAATTGCTATTTATTACTCGAGTAGTGAATTTCACTAATCGCCCAGCACTAATTTACAGTCAGATTTTATGTGTATATATCAGGATTTTAAATTCCTTTTTAGTTGTTTACCAGTATTAACATATATTGTATGTGAAGTAAATAAATTGTATTATTCTCCAGTTATATTCTTGTGTATAATACAAAGATGCAATACTCTTTTGTTGAAGCATATTGTAACTATATTTGGATCTTGAGGCTGAATATATGGGATTTTTTATATGTATGTATATATATATATATATATATATATGTGTGTGTGGATTTTGAACATTTTCATGTACATATACATGTAATGTGTGTGAAAAACGTAACCTTCAATTTACATCCAAAGAATGCAATTTTCTACTATTGGGATAAGTTTTCTTGTTGCAATACAAATTGGTTTAGAGCAATTGTGGATTTTTAAATATTTGTATAACTTTTGTGAAATATTTTTGCAGAGGCAGGGGTTATCTTTCATGATGAAAACTCAACAATATAGCAATTCATAATTATAATAAAAAGGAACAACTTTCATTACCAGGGCCTAATTTCATACAGCTGCTTAGCAGAAAAAAATTGCTTAGCAAATTTATCTGCTAAGCAACGTTTTGCTGAGTACCTGCTAGATGCAATATGCATTACATGACAATGTGACTGGTAAACCTGTTTTTGCTAAGCACAATTTTTTGTGCTTAGCAAATTTGTGTACTTAACAGCTCTATGAATATGGGCCCAGATTATCAAATTGATATCAAAAAAATAAGATGGTGTACATGTCACTCTTCCTGATTTTTTTTTTCATCTGAATTGCTTTCATCTTAGAGAAAACATGAATTATGTCAAATTTAACCCTAACCCTGCCAGACGCAGCACAGTGCATCAGGTGGAAAAGTCTGTTGCACTTTGATGCATTCAGCTGTCAATACCAGTGCATAAGCAGCCAAGTCTGAGGCTATTGAGAGCTGGTCACATTGAACAATGCCAGAGTTGTATCCTGCTGCGTTTGGTGACCACAGACTCTGAGGCAGTTCGGCCTTGAGATTTGTGACCAGATGGATCTTGCTGCACTGGGCAGCCAAGTCACTTTGACAAATGATGCAATCTGATGCGTCTGGCAGGGTTTCTAGCCAAAATACCCTGGAGGGTTAGGGTTAAACAAAACTAAACATATTTTTTCCCCTTTTTTCTCATAAACTTTAGCACCTATTGTGACAGGATTTATTTCCTGAAAAAAAATAAGAGGGATGAAATTAACATTCATGTAAATATAAGTAAAGACTGTTTGCAGTGACACCATGTCAAAATTCTCTTTTGAGTAGTAAGTGGTTATGAAAAGAACTGGTTGATTACAACTCGACGTTTTGATCAGTATGCTTTTGATCTACTCAAAAGAGAATTTCTACATGGTGTCACCGCAAAGAGTCTTTACTTATCCTTTCACTATGCAAAGCCTTACTTACATGTAAATGTATGTTACCTTACCAATGTTACCTTTTATTAAAGCCATGTAGAAATTATTGTTTAAAATAATAATAATAATAATAATAATTTTAGGAGGGAGTTTTAATTATTATTTTCGTTTGCATTTTTCAAAATGTGATCTCCACTTTAGATAATAGATGAAGGGGGAGGGGTTGGTCTTTTCTTAAAATTGTTTTGAAAAAAACCTCTCTTTGGGGGGAGGGCGGGGGCGGGGGCGGATCTCAACCAAGCAAATTGTAACCCTTTTTCTCCGGTCATGTGGCCATAAAGTTCCTTAGAATATTTGTATTTCAATTTTTGCAATATTTTACATTTTACTCAGGAAACCATGTAATTGTTCTTCATTTCTGTTAACATTTTTACAAAATGTTTATACTCTGTGGATGGGGAGGGGTTGATGCCAGACCTTAAACATACTGTGGTTTTTTTTTAAATTTTATTGAACATCAGGGATGAATCTGGACCAAGCTATTGTTCTCATTCTAGGGTGGCCTTTGGTTGTATTGCTCCTTATGAAAATCTTTCCATTTACTTTTTTTTTTTAATTTGTACAATGTTTCACTGTTGAAGCTTTGTATATTATGTTATACTCAGGAAAAGCATGTAGCTAATTGAGATTTCCCTTGATATTCGCCCTTTCTTTTTTGAAAAATGGCAAATAATTAGAAGAAATGTACAGTGTACATGTATTTGGATAAATCCCTTCACAACAGTATGGTACAGACAACAGTGTATATAATAATTTAAAATTACCATTTTATAATATTTGGTCCAAAAACTGGAACATTCTGACCTGTGAGTTTGCACTTGTGATCAGTGTTATCAACTCTTCAACTAGAAGAGTGTTTTGTTGGTCAAATAATGTGTATGGTACATGTACATCAGTCTTTCATTACACGTGGGATATGTGAATATCTGTCTTGTAAATCTCTGTGGAATATATGTTCAGTATATCAGTGCTTGCATTTGCAGCCAGGGTATAAAAAGAAGGGCAGGCCTGTGATTTTTCATGATTTGAGGATTTTGTACAAATCTCCCTTTGACTCTAACTTTTCTTGAAAGAAGAGAATTCGACACCAAGGAAAGAAAGAAGTAGCCTGCATTGTGTCCAAACCTCTAGTTTCTTGTTTGTGGAGGTGTGTCTCCACATTTCAGAGGATTTACAGACTCTCGTCTGGTGGCTTTTCCTCTTAACCAAAGGGAGCCCCAGGCCCGCTACCCCTTCCATTATTCGCTTTTGTCAAAAGAGGGATTGGGTAAATATTATAGCCAAAGTCTTTCAGCCAATCAATAACCCTTGTTTTTGAGGCTTTGTCACAAATACATGTATTTATTTTGCCTTAAATCATCAATAGTGACAATAACATGGTATGGTATGTTATAAATGTTCTTGAAATAACCAAGAGTGCCATTGCAAAATAAAAGATTAACATTACAATTATATGCCTCGGAAGAAATATTTTTGCCTTATGTACAGATGGAGTGTTTACAGAGTCTCCATATCGCTTTATTAAATGATTATAATGGTTATTTATTTCACATACGGTCAACTTTTTATCGTCAAAACAATCCAATCATTGAGCTTGATTTGTTATTGGGATCAGATAGATATAGATTTCCTGAGAAACATCCACAAATCATTTTGTATTCATACAATGACATCATGGCTCAGATATGCTATTCTACAATGCTACATAAAAACAATTCACGTTTTGAATGAATCAATACATGTAAAACTGACGATGAAAAAAAATTAAAATGCTGATATTAAAAATGTGTCTATACAAAAATGTACAAAAATGTACAAAAAGTTTAAAATCAATTTGACTGTACATTTACAATGACATTATATTACCCACAGTCTCTTCCAATCTGGACCTGTGGTTTGGAACAAATACTGTCAAGTTTTTCTCCCAATACAAATATTAACACAAAATACAAAGCTTTATCACAGTGAGCAAATGAAAAAAAAACCTAAATGTGCAGTTAAATCCGGTATACACATTTGGTAAAATGTCTGTTAACCCTTCTGTGACTGCAAGGGACAAAAATCAGTCAAAATGTTGATATACTTGTGAAAGTATATCTAGTGCACTTCAAAGTTGAATGCTGTCAAACCTTACATGTAGTAAGTACATTTACAGGTCAAAATGAGTCGACCCTTTTTGATTGGCTTGTATTGTTCAGGGTGGTCAAAATGACAGTAAAAACCAGTCAAAAATGCCCCTGTGTGCACATTTGGGTCAACAGTCAAACCAGTCAGTTGACTGGTTTTGACCTCTATAGCTACTTGCCATGAAAGTTCAGTTATAGTAGGAGGGTTAATGCATCCATACCTTGTGTATAGAAAATAACATGTGAAAAGTGGTTTATTTCAAAATGTGGTAAACAGGAAGCTTGTGAAAACACATGTACGTCCTACTGATTCTTGCAAGGAATTTTCATTCTGAAGTCGAAAATTCAATTAGGAAATTATTTTACAAATTTTACTACAATGAAAGTACCTCAGACAGAAAGAATTTAAAGGCTGTTTTATACCGTCATCAATTATACAACTATACAAGTGTCGTCCCATAAGTCTGATGTAAAACTGATCAATCATTGATGAATATCTTGCGTCAGGTGATAAACAAATGACTTTGCCATTACACTGACCTATGTATGAAGTGGTTTATTTCAAAATGTGGTAAACAGGAAGCTTGTGAAAACACATGTACGTCCTACTGATTCTTGCAAGGAATTTTCATTCTGAAGTCGAAAATTCAATTAGGAAATTATTTTACAAATTTTACTACAATGAAAGTACCTCAGACAGAAAGAATTTAAAGGCTGTTTTATACCGTCATCAATTATACAACTATACAAGTGTCGTCCCATAAGTCTGATGTAAAACTGATCAATCATTGATGAATATCTTGCGTCAGGTGATAAACAAATGACTTTGCCATTACACTGACCTATGTATGAAGTGGTTTATTTCAAAATGTGGTAAACAGGAAGCTTGTGAAAACACATGTACGTCCTACTGATTCTTGCAAGGAATTTTCATTCTGAAGTCGAAAATTCAATTAGGAAATTATTTTACAAATTTTACTACAATGAAAGTACCTCAGACAGAAAGAATTTAAAGGCTGTTTTATACCGTCATCAATTATACAACTATACAAGTGTCGTCCCATAAGTCTGATGTAAAACTGATCAATCATTGATGAATATCTTGCGTCAGGTGATAAACAAATGACTTTGCCATTACACTGACCTATGTATGAAGTGGTTTATTTCAAAATGTGGTAAACAGGAAGCTTGTGAAAACACATGTACGTCCTACTGATTCTTGCAAGGAATTTTCATTCTGAAGTCGAAAATTCAATTAGGAAATTATTTTACAAATTTTACTACAATGAAAGTACCTCAGACAGAAAGAATTTAAAGGCTGTTTTATACCGTCATCAATTATACAACTATACAAGTGTCGTCCCATAAGTCTGATGTAAAACTGATCAATCATTGATGAATATCTTGCGTCAGGTGATAAACAAATGACTTTGCCATTACACTGACCTATGTATGAAGTGGTTTATTTCAAAATGTGGTAAACAGGAAGCTTGTGAAAACACATGTACGTCCTACTGATTCTTGCAAGGAATTTTCATTCTGAAGTCGAAAATTCAATTAGGAAATTATTTTACAAATTTTACTACAATGAAAGTACCTCAGACAGAAAGAATTTAAAGGCTGTTTTATACCGTCATCAATTATACAACTATACAAGTGTCGTCCCATAAGTCTGATGTAAAACTGATCAATCATTGATGAATATCTTGCGTCAGGTGATAAACAAATGACTTTGCCATTACACTGACCTATGTATGAAGCACTGGGCATGCAGTGCTTCATACAGATGTCAGTGTAAGGGTAAAATCACAAATTTGTGATCAATCATGTGTTGTTGTTTTTTCTGAGACAACCAATAGTCTTTAGCGGCATTATTTGTGCTAGAAATACTATGGTCAGTACGGAACATATGCACAGTGTGGACAATATAAATAAATTAAAATATTATCTCAATAAAAAGATCTTTAAGGAATTTCTTTTGATAGCCTGCCTCTTCAAGTTCATTCTGAGATTCAGCCAGAATAGCATTTAGAACATTGCAGTTGATTCTTTAACAGAATTTTTGCTTGTCGTGGACAAACTTGAAAAATTAATGTCCCTCAGACAGAAATATTTCAATGGATGTTTGATACCTCCTATACAGTTTTCTATATATGTGTCAAGAAAAAAAATGCCATTGTGGTATCTCGAAGCAAATAGCGGTCAATAATTTGACAGTATTATTTAATATTGCTGAGTCGTGTATAAAAAAAAAGTTACATGGTGAATATTGCCATAAGCTTTTAACCAATCCATTTGTCAGACAAAATAAAATGTGAAAAAAATATGAATGGAAAACAGATAATAAGAATTTAAAAAAACAAAGAAAGGCTGAAAATAAAAACCAGCTACCATTGTGTCTTGGACGAACCACAAAATGGAATTCTTTGCACCGAAACTAGTTAATAATATCTAGAAATATTCGTCTTTGCATTCTTACAATGACAATGGAAGCTTCAGTTTGACCTGCAGAATTCTATGGGTAATTAATATTAAAAAAAGCCTTACTATTGTGACATACGCTGATTTTGCTGTGAAAAGTGCAGTCAGGTATAATATAAATTATAATTAAATGGTCAGAAATATGTACAGTTTTCTATGCATTATTAACCACTGATGATCTCTTGTTAGACATTTATCACAGGGCATCCATCTTGATTTTGTAATCTCCAAGTCTATGGGTGCATTCGAGTAGCTTCTCCGATGTAACTGACGGGTGAACCCCGAGCACGAGCTAATCGAACGAGCATCCCGTGGGACGTTCGCCCTCTTGTGGTCGTTAAAGCGATGTGAAGAATGTCAAAGGTCACATGGAATTGTATACAAAATATCGTACAACGAAACGATCGCAAAATAATTATTCCCTGTGTAAAAAAGGAACTAATGATCGTATTACTTCTCAGGTTCATACAAAAAACAAAAACATTATCTACTCACAGATTCATTGTTTAAGGGTTGAAAATGTATGTCAAACTTCACGAAATTGCCGCACTGAAAACAAACATGGCAGCCATTCAGAATATTCTCAAAGTGACGTCACTTACTCGGGTCTGACTCAAGTGACCTGCTTCGCGAGCAGGTTACTTGAGGCTGACCCAGGTAAGCCCCAGCAATGACGTCAGACCTACTCGAACCCTCCGGAGTCAGACCCGGGTCGACCCAGGGAAGCTACTCAAACGCACCCTATGGGATTAACAATGAGGCTCATGTCCAAAGTAGACTGGTGCTTTTCAATCAAAAATTTGGTTTCATATATGGTTGGCAGTCAAGGAGCTAGACAGATATGAATGCAGAGTAATAAGAGTAAAATTGTGGGCAATTTTCACAGCACCGCTTAGCAGTTACTCATCTTTAAAATCCATTGCGATTGCACGTGTCTAACTCTCTTGCCATCTTATGAAATAACGCTTACATCAAATATTTCCTGCTACATGACACTCAGCAGAAAATTAAAATTGCTCACCTGTAAGCAGCGCTATGAAATTTGCCTCCCTGTAGGGTCTATAACCTATAACTTATCTTAACTCCCTATCTATGTTGTGTAGAAACCACCATCATGTTTACGTGAGTAGCCTGCGTTCGTTGCTGCACTGTGATGGCTGTCAATGGCTCCCTTCACGCTGTGTATACTCTCTTTCTTGGGTTCGTGGATCTCCATTTCAACGGTGGGCGGGTTCATGGGATCGATCAACTTGGGCTCTTCCTTCTTTCGGTTCTTGAGGATCCGTCTGTAAAAAAAAAAAAAAAAAGCAAAATTGGGCAACCGTGAGTTAATTGTTTTACAAAAAAAGATGGACTTCGTCCTACGTGGTCACCCTTTTCTCTGTGGTCACCCTTTTCACCCTTTTCTGGAGTGTCATGGCCGAGCGGTCTAGCTTACCGGACTCGAGTTCTGGTGTTAGCAGCAGAATGTGGGTTCGAATCCCGGCCGTGACACTTGTGTCCTTGAGCAAGACACTTAACCATAATTGCTTCTCTCCACCCAGGGGTTAAATGGGTACCTGTGAGGGCAGAGTTGGTTGATTAGCCCTATATGCGTTGTAATGGCAGCAATTGAGCTGTATACTCCCCAGGGAGCTAAGATGGTTTCAGGAATGATTTATGAGCCTTATGAGCCTTATGAGCAGGGGTAATAATATAATGCGCCTTGAGCACCACTCAGTTGGTGGATACGTGCGCTATATAAGTCCACACATTATTATTATTATTACCCACTTTGGATCTCAAATATTGGAGCCATTTCTCTGCAGATTAGGTGTGTGTCAAGTGATACATGGACATGTGGACATGGTTAGAGTCCTGACTTTACAATGAATTTCAAACGCAAGGGAGAGTGGGGATTGTAGTGGTTTGGGGCTCTGGGCCCAATTTCATACAGCTACTTAAATTAGCAGTCGATTTTGTACTTACTGTATGTTTTTCACTTCATAGCACTGCTAACCATTAAGCATAGAGAAAGGCACGCTAACTTGTCAGCCATTATTGCTAGCAAATGAGTGATGCAACAATACAAATACATGGTGAACGTGCACGCGCCACTCTAAATTTTCTTGCTAACCTGTGAAATATGCTAAAGAAAATTTGTCTGCTATAGTTAGCATGAAAATTTGCTTACCGGTAAGCAGCGCTATGAAATTGGGCCCAGGTGGAAGACTTCAGGACAAAGACCAAGTGTTACTCAAGTGATTGTTTTGGTATGTTTTTGTTAACGTTTATAAAAAAAGCTGACAATATTGCATTTTTGTGACCAGGACACCAAAATGAGGGTTTGAATCATGGCCAGGTTAATGTTGGTTTCTTGTGTCCATGACAGAGCTACTTTGCCACAATTTCTTTTATCCTCAGAGATGGATCTTGAAGCCATTAGCCCTGTATGCAAAATACAGGGAGTTGAGGTGACTCTGGGAATGACTTGAATTGATCCTCTCCCCTGGAGGTTACAATGAATTGCCCTGGGCAAAACCTTATGATGAAATCGGAGCTCTGTAAAATGAGACTACATCATTAGCTTTGACAAGAACTGTGTGGAGATGCATTTAAGAAAAGCAAAAAGGTAGCAGTGTCAGAAGAAAGTCGTTTTTCATCGACTCACCCGTGGTTTTCTCCTATCGTCTCCGGCTGTACAAGCGTCTCATTCTTTGAACTGAGGAAAGCACCATGATGATCATAGTCGGCTTTCAGAATGAAGTCTAAACTGTCGTGTGGAGCCTGCAAGAGAACACCCACAAATATATTGTAACTTAATCATCCTGATTAAAAATGTTCTTTTTCAGGAACTCTATTTTTTTAGTTCTTACTTATTCTTATCTTGCAGTATATAAAAACCAATAAGGCCAAAAAAAGAAGTCTCCGGTTTCTGGTCACAGGTGGTTTTTTTTTTTTTTTTTTTTTTTTTTTTTTTTGCCAACCAGTGAAATGTGTGATACATGTATATGTGTTTATTGGAACCGAACCAAATTTCCCATACACAAAGTATGATGGCTAAGTTAGGCCTCACAAATCAGTCAAACGTTTATATACCCCTAAGTGAAAAAAAGTTGAAAACAGCGCAGCAGAATTCCAATTGATCCAGTAATTTTGGCTGCAAAAAAAGAAAAGTAAAAGTGCCGACGCACAGGTCTGAGGCAACGCGCATGGAGACCAGAAACCGGAGACTTTTTTTTGCCTAATATGTGGATATTGGTTCCATCTTTGGTGGTCACTAAATTTAATTGACAAATTGGTCTTTTTCTCTTCAGTTTAGGTTTTTTTTTTATTGAAATAATTTTTTTTTTTTTTTTTTAATTTGTGATTTCTTTTTCCTTACTTTTGGGTCAAAGTGGCAGACCTCTCTCCTGGAGCTGGACAGGGTACTTGTTGTATTGAGTCTGTTCCACGGGTCTTTCTTCTGTGCTAGATGAGTTGGCTGATTGTAGGGCTGTTTCTGTGGATAAAACATGAGATGATAATTAAAGGGACAGTACGACCAACAGGTCATGGAATCGGAATGCTAGTTTTATATTAACTCAGTGACTGCCATAATAACCCACATGATAAGGTCATATTACCGCTGCATAAATGAGCCAGTAATTTTCAGTCATTGTGTTAATCTTAAATTAGGTCATAGATTCAATGCCCTGTCAACAGTCTGCTCTGATAGTGACGATACAAACGAACAAATTTTGGAGTGCCATGGTCGAGCGGTTTAGTACATTGGATTTGTGTTCTGATGGCTGAGTCGTCAGAATGTGGGTTCGAATCCTAACCGCGACCATGGTGCTTGTGTCCTTGAGCAAGACACTTTACCATATTGCTTCTCTCCACCCAGGGGTAAATGGGTACCTGTGAGGGCAGAGTTGGTTATTGTGTTTGATTAGCCCTATATGTGCTGTTATGGCAGCAATTGAGCTGTATACTCCCCAGGGAGCTGAGATGGTTTCAGGAATGATTTATGAGCCTGATGAGCAGGGGTAATAATATAATGCGCCTTGAGCACCAGTTTGGTGGATATGTGCGCTATATAAGTCCACATTATTATTATTATTATTATTACTACGCCTTTAATCAAACAGTTAATTGTAATAGGAGTCCCCCACACACAGGACTTTTTGAACCAACATATTCAAATACATATTGATCCAAACAAAATCTGCAGGGGCTAGCTTTATTAGCAAGTAGTTTTAAGAGAACAGACTATAGGTTTTCAGTTGATGATAGGGGTATATGTTATTTTTTGGGTGCGCCCATTTATATGGAAGTAAACACAAGCAAAATGCGAGTAAACACACGCATGACACCCAATTTTTTGTGCATGTTCTTTAATAATTTTTTAGAACTAGACGCTTGTGCTTTGAAATTTGACAGGATTTGGATTTTCGGTAACTTTTTATAAAAAAGATTTGGTGGAGTGCAAGAGCCAAAACCCCATTTATCTTGTCAATTAATGTTTGAGTAGTTCTAATAAACCCTGTCACGGTAATATGTGCCATGTTTTTGACGGGGCAAAAGTGTTTATTTAAAAAACTTGTTGCCGTCTGCGACATGGTGCTTGAACTTCATGCATACGTCTGGAGGGAACGTAAAGCTGAAGCGCCGGGTCACAGACAGCAACGAGTGTTCGAAATAAACAATTTTGCCTCGTCATAAACATGGCGCATATTACCTTGAAAGGGTTTATTGTTAGGCCTTAACCAGTATGCGTCGGGAATAAAAAAGTTTTTCTGGGCCCCTGTGTGGGTTTCTTTTTCCCACACACACGTTAATGGAAGCTTCCACAGCTCGTGGCCACATCTTCCGAGCATGTCACCGTACACGCGTGGCTCAACCGAGTATGCATACAAATATTCCGGAGTTTCCTATGGCGTGTTTAGACGCTCTCCGATGCAAAAAAAATTGCATGTATACACGGCCTCCGACGCGAACTGGTTAAACATAACGTTAGTTTGATAGGTAATATGCGCAATTTTTTTGGATGCACGCATCTGGAGTTTGCGTGAAGTTTGAGTTGCTGGGTCGCAGACTGAGACGAGTGTTCGAAATAAACAATTTTGCCCAGTCAAAAACATGGCGCATATTACCGTGAAAGGGTTTATTGTTGCTCCTTAACGTCACAGTTTATAGTTACATTAAACATTTTCAAAATGCCAAATGGTCCTACTGTCATGTAAACTCTCCCTTACTAAATAGTAACGTTAACTTTAGCTTGGGTAGGTCTAATGTTATACAGACCTATCACCACTTACCAGGACCTGGGGGAGGTTTCGGATGCAAACGACCCCTCCGAACCATGTCCATGTCCATCCGCATGCCAGTCAACTCACCCCCTGGCAAACTCGCCCCTTACAATCTCGCCCCTTACAAACTCGTCCCCTGACAAGCTCGCCCCCTGTTGATACACACTTGCCCCCTGACAAACTCGCCCCTCACAAACTCGCCCACCGACAAACTTGCCCCTCGGCAAACTCACCCCCCGACAATAAATCAAACATAGGGCCTATAGATACAACTATCTTCAATGGGCGTTTTATTGAACAAAAATAAATATAACATGAAATAATTCAACAGTTACAAATAAAATAGAATACATAAAGTAAAAAAACTAGCTGAAAAACAGTTACAATTTATTTTACTACGTACGATGTAGGCCTATAGTATTATGTATATACTACGAATATTTACAAAGTTGAATTATGTTTATTTAATTGCATTTTAATTTTCTGTATTTTGTATTTTGTATGCAATTACTTATTTTTTTATTTTACTTATTTATTTTACTCAGTTATTTGATTGGCTAATGTTAGTTTTCTATTTATCCTATTTAATTTGTAAATGTAAATGAATTATTTCTTGTAGGCCCTAATATTTAATTTCGTTAAATAAAACGTTAATTGAAATGATTTTTATGTTTGATTTACTTTCTTATATTAAAACAGTCTCAGTAGTGCCAAATAATTTACCACAGAGTTAGACTATAATATAAATAATTGGATTCATTAAAATAGTTGTGGCCCCGTACATCTTAGTATATTAAACCAGTCTCAGGTGGGGGGAGGGAAGGGGGGGGCGAGTTTGCCGGGGGAGGCGAGTTTGCCGAGGGGCAACTTTGTTGGGGGGCGACTTTGTGAGGGGCCAGTTTGTCAGGGGGCGAGTTTGTATCAACAGGGGGGGGCGAGTTTGTAAGGGGCGAGATTGTAAGGGGCGAGATTGTAAGGGGCGAGTTTGCCAGGGCCAGGGCAGGGTGAGTTGACTGGCATCCGTCCACCCCCCCCCCACCCCCCCCCCCTTTTACCATTTTTCGTATTTGTTATTTTGGGGTGAGGTAGGGGGTTTGTTTACCACCATGATTACCATTATTAACATAACATAATCTAGGCCTACCAAAAGGTTACTGACACAAACAGTTACTGACTAGGCTAACTACCTTAGCGTTCTCATTTGACGATAAATATTTTGCATTGATTATTAACGTTAAGTTAACCATGGCATGGAGGAACTCAGGAAGGAATGCGTTAACAGTTAAACAAAATTACAAAACAGTCGGGACTCCTGTGACAAATTAATAACATTTCACCAACCTGAAAACTTCTTGTTCCAGTAAAGTTGTCGTCGTTCTGTATGGTTGGAAAAGGGTAGGGATCTCTGTTTGAAACCTCCATGCTGGCTGTTTTATTTTACTTTTTGTGTTTTACAGAACTTGAACGTTACGTCCTATTCGTATGCAGCCGGCTGTTCGATGAGGAGCGATTACTAAAAATGTACATTAACTAGTTTAACAGTGTACATTATGTTATTAACAGTCACGCATGTATACAGTGGTCACCTTGACAACTACCTTATGAATGAAATAAATACATTCACAAAGTAACCGAGGGCGCTGTTTACACACAAACAGTTAAAGGGTGCACCCCACTAAATAGTAAGGAATTCATGCGCCAAGCTGTTTATCATAAAGTGTATGTCCTTCAAATTTTTCTGAAAAACAAAGATTTGAGGCCCATTCATTTGGTGGATTGTGTAAAAATGGCCCACTATCATAACCTGGGATCCTTGACTTCCAACTGTGAGTATTTTGGATACACTAGGCCCTGAATAAGTGGTCCTAATTTGATTTCAAGCGTAAGGCCTTTTTCCAAAATGGCTGTTTTTCAGTGTGGACGTTTTCACTACTGTTGAGGGTGGTTTTCATTGGGATGAGGATAACTCCCTGGAAACCTGGACTTTAGACAGTAAATAGAGAAGAAAATAAAAGGTTATATATCGATCAATATTTTTTCTTTTGGTTTTAAAAACTGTGGGACTTCTAAGTATTTTTTAACGATTTTTGAATATTTTGTGTTTACTGTTGACTATGGGAGTTTATTTAGTGGGGTGCACCCTATAACTCAAGTCTGTGGGCTTATCGTCGAAAAAGTCCCCCTTCGGGTACAATCTTTGAAAATTTCATGGATTATTCTTCAAACCATAAAGAATCGAAATCAACTTGATGCCATTTTTTCTGTCACCGGAATGATGTTTTTTGAGGCATTTTTTGAACTAAAACTAAAATTAACGAAAAGCCTACACTTTTTCCCAATTGACGCACAACGCATTTTTCGGAATCCTTCCTGTTACCACTGTGCAATAGTATTCTCAATTCTCAAATGTTAATTTCGCAGCCGGGACACTGCCATGTGATCAGTGCTCGATAGTCCCTGTTGATTGAAACGATACAAAAAGTATCTTAGTAATATTTATGCCTTAAATGGTGACAAATTTGAATGTTATAGTGTTACTAGAGTTAATAAATGTAGAAAAATGAAGATCCATATCAGTTTCGTAATATTTTGGCCTTTTCCGTGCCATAGAGTATGCACATAATAGGCCTATGCTAAAAATGGCGGCCAGTTTAAAATTCAATATGGCCGCCATAGGGGGCATAGGAAAAATGGCATCAAGCAGTTTTGTATTTGTTGACATATTTATAGGAGATCCTGAGAGTTTCAAAGATTGTACCCGAAAATGCATATGGACTCCACAAGCTCACAGACCATGTTCTCCATGAATTCCTGGAGCCTGTAGGCATTTGTATGACTTTCAAGAAACCCTTTCTGATGCTCTCTTCATCTATGAAGAGATGCTCCTTCTCAATAGGCGTGTAGCCTGAGATTGTTTATGGTGGGGAGGGGGTCTATTTTTGTTTTCCCCATAATGGAGGATCTCGAATGTCGCTCAACGGCGTGGAGAGAGGGCACTTATATAATAGTCGTACCCCTGGCCAAGGGCATGGTTTCGTTTAACCCGACTGAAAAAAATTCAATAATAGGCATTCACCTCAAAAACTGAGTCTGGTGTAAAAAGCCTTATTGCAGCCACATTAGGTGACCATTTGGGTATTTGTTAACAACTGGACATAGATGTGAGAAATATTAGTTAAGACTAAACAAAACATATTGGTTGTTAAAGGGACGGTACAACAACACTGATAATATTTATTAAAAAAATAAAAATAATAAACAAACAAACAAAAACTATGTCCTTGGTCCTTGTCACTTGTCATTACAGTGAAAATAAATGTGTAGCCTACAGAAAATTAGGAAAGAGTAGGTCTACTCTTTCCAATAAATGTTAATGACAAACATTCTTCTTTTCTGAAAGAATATGATAGCACCATATACAAAAATTATTTCTTCTTCTTCTTCTTCTTTATTATCATTTATTTATTTATTTATTTTGGCCAATATGTGAAATACGTGATGCATGAATGCACTGTTAATGTTATTAGAGCCACCATACTTTTGGTCTCATAAATCGGGAAAACGTTCATACCCCTATGTGGAAAAGTCGCTTAAAACACAGCACGGCTGCAATTGGACATCATTTCTGAGACCACAAACCGGAGATTTATCTTTTGGCCTTATTTTTACAACCATTATTTATTTGATTTCACAAACAACTTAAACGTACACTTTTAATGATTTAACATTCAACAAAATAATTTTTAGAATGAACGAAAACAAATTGCTAGAGCTGCATTTGAACCAATGACATCCTGGTTATTGTACCAACGCTCTAGTAACTAAGCTATCTAGCCCTATGTTAGCGGCCTATTTTGTTAATATCTTTGTTCAGGGGCGCTAGTCAGAAGTCATTCAACTAAAGCATGCCAAAGAATAAATATCTACTACAATTGTTGTTGTTTTTTTCGTAATAAGAGACCTTATTTAACCCTTTCACGCCCGACGGGACTTGAAAGTCCCAGCCCCTATACCGAAAATGTGATGTCTGAAAAAAAACTTGGGCTTGAAAGGGTTAAAACGAGAACGAACCTGCATTTTTACGTATTTAAGGATTGCGTCGTATCTTCATTTCACATTGTTTAAGTGACACCTTTGTACCCTTCCATGTATTCCACTGTATTCCTTGATAATCTTCCACGTCTTTGTTATTACTGTACACACCATTCAGGTTACTTTCAATTATGTTGCATTTGTTGTACCACCAGCCTCCTTTGAATTTCTCGGCACAATCCACCGGACCGGAATCGTCATTGTCTTGGTCGTACGCTGAGAATGCGTTCTGGTGCGTTATGATGGCATCACCTTCAAGAAAAGACAAGAACTCTCAAATCATGTATGCATCGATGTTTTATTTGATTGTAACGTTTTATATTAAATACAACATGAATATAAGCTTTGATAGCGACATCAATCAATATATAAACTTTTTTAGGTGGGAACATTAAAAAGACATAAAATTTACATTTAACAGAAGTTTCACTTTACCTGCCATTCCGTGAATGTTTGCAAAGGTGCCGACATCTACATCAAATGTGCTTCCACTAATGCTGAATGTTTCATAATGAACACGCGCAACATCCCCGTCAAATGCTTCCAAATCTACCACCAACTCCCACGTACTCGACCCCGTTTCCGTCAAACTTCGAAGCTTCTCGTTTCCCCACCAGAACTCCCCTTCTAGATTTCCGAAACCTCGCCCGTAGTCCTCCCAGCTTCTTTCAAAGGAAACTGACCCGTTCATACGTCTTTGAATAACCTATAAGAAATCGTGAGATAATGATATTATAGCCTACACAATTTTGGTATTACAATAACAACTTCAATCACGATAATCGTTGACAGATCTGTATTAATTGAAAATAACTTCGTACCCTCATCTTGTGTTATAATTTATGGAAAATAATAAATGCACAAGTCTGGTTTCCGTTCGGCCGTGGGTCGTGTGTTGCGCGCCGAAACCAAGGAAGAAAACTACATAAATAAATAAAACAAGGAAACAAAGTCTTACAAATATAAGACTTGAATGTCTGGAGCTTGATGGCAAATAAACAACGCACAGATGATTAATTAAAATAGAACCTTGGATTGTGGGAAACTATATGCAAGAAAATTATATTTCGTAAACACCATTTCACCAGCATTCGCTAATCTTTGAAAGATTAATTTTAGTTCGGTCCAGAACTAGCTAGACGTGACATTTTGGTTATCAACGACTAATATTATTATTAAGAATGGCGTAATATTCGACCTCGATCCAGTTTGTCAACGGTAAATGCACAACTACGATCTTGTTTGATTGATAAATCCAACATGAATATGAAACCTTAGAGAGGGGAATCTGTTATACATTGCAAGTGATAATTTCTGATTTTACTTTCGTCAGCCCTAGATGAGATAAACATTTTTCAGTCTTCAGTTTTTATCCTACACTGTAAAAAATTACCGTAATTTTACGGCGAAAAGTTTGTAAATTCTACGGTGAATTACCGTAATCATCCATTTCTCAGTGTTTTACGGCCGAAACCCGTATTATGGTCGCTCCCATTGCACTCTGGGATATATCCAATATGTAAATGCTGACCTTAATTTGACCTAGCTTTGCGCTCGAATCATTTCCAAGGTTTAAATATGTGAAAATTTATGATTTTAGCCCATTTTCAAATAATTTACTGTTAATTTTATGATTAAAAAGGTAAGAATTTGATGTTCTCTTCTATGTTGATGTAAAAAGTACATTCAAAATTTAAAATATTGAAATATAGATTATAATTGCATGCCACCATGACTAAAAAGAGTTTCAAAAAGACAGTATATATAAAGAATACATGTTCCATTTATTAATAACTGGAGAGAGGAGTGATTGAAAAAGGAACCAAATTACGCGAGTAGTATATGTGGCGCATTACGTACCCGGTTTGTGGTGGCGCAGTGTGCAATTTGTGTGCAGTGATTTTGTGCAGTTTGTAATGGCAAGATCCACCACGATCCACAGTGCAATGAGCAATGTGGTGGAGTTTTGCACTTTGTGGTGGAGATTGCACTTTGTGGAGGAGGAGCACCATAATTTTATTTTTGCTTGGCCACAATATTTTTCTTCTTCCATTTTTTTAATTGTTTTTATTTTTATTTTTATTTTTATTTTTTTATTTTATTTTTATGACGTCATTGTGGCCAAGTAAAAAAAAATTATGGTGCTCCTCCTCCACAAAGTGCAATCTCCACCACAAAGTGCAAAACTCCACCACATTGCTCATTGCACTGTGGATCGTGGTGGATCTTGCCATTACAAACTGCACAAAATCACTGCACACAAATTGCACACTGCGCCACCACAAACCGGGTACGTAATGCGGCACACAGTCCACAAATGTGGTCAGGATGGCGGCACACAAATTTGGGCTAAGGGCGCGGGCGCGCGCGCGCGCAGGACCTCCTCAAGATGCTGTATACGTGATTGAATTTTTTTTATGACGTCATGCAAGTGGTTCTTAAAATAGAAATCCACCACATAAGATGCTGCATACATATTGGCATACATGTCTGGGCGCGCGCGTGACTCCCTCCACACAAAACTGCACACAAAATACTTACTCCCTCCTCACAAACCGTTTGTGTGGTGGAGAATACATATACATATACATATACATATACATATACATATATACATATATATATTCTCCTCAATGCAAGATTCCCTGGCGCGCGCGTGACTCCCTCCACACAAAACTGCACACAAGTTCCTTATGTTCCTCGGCCAAGGGCGCGCGCGTGAATTAAAGAGCGTATAAGACATTTGTGTGGTGGAGGGAGTAGTGCGCAAGCGCAGCATGCATATTGATGATTTTTCCTTAAGGGAAGTAGAAAGGGGAGGGACAACAACGTACGAAGACAGACAAAAGAACGACTGTACATGAAGCTATTCAAGTATGATTTGTTAAATTTAATTTTAACAGCAATCTTTGACATCAATATATTAACAGATGGTTTTTATATGGGTTTTAAATTGGAAAACATTTGATAAACTGAAAACATTAAGTATTATTATTATTGTTATTTTAAATTCTAACAAATTCGGGGCCTTTAGAACATTGAGTCTTTACTCATTGAGTCTTTACTCATTGAGTCTTTACTCTTTGAGTCTTTACTCTTTGTTTTTAACACCAACAACAATCTTTGACATCAATATATTTACAGATGGTTTTTTATATTGGTTTTAAATTAGAAAACATTTGATAAACTGAAAAAGCGCATGAGTCTACTCATTGACTCATTGAGTCTACTCATTGAGTCTTTACTCATTGAATCTTTACTCATTGAGTCATTGAGTCTACTCAATGACTCAATGAGTCTACTCATCTTTACTCATTGAGTCATTGAGTCTACTCATTGACTCATTGAGTCTACTCATTGAGTCTTTACTCATTGAATCTTTACTCATTGAGTCATTGAGTCTACTCAATGACTCAATGAGTCTACTCATTGAGTCTTTACTCATTGAATCTTTACTCATTGAGTCATTGAGTCTACTCAATGACTCATTGAGTCTACTCATTGAGTCTTTACTCATTGAGTCTTTACTCATTGAATCTTTACTCATTGAGTCATTGAGTCTACTCAATGACTCAATGAGTCTACTCATCTTTACTCATTGAGTCATTGAGTCTACTCATTGACTCATTGAGTCTACTCATTGAGTCTTTACTCATTGAATCTTTACTCATTGAGTCATTGAGTCTACTCAATGACTCAATGAGTCTACTCATTGAGTCTTTACTCATTGAATCTTTACTCATTGAGTCATTGAGTCTACTCAATGACTCAATGAGTCTACTCATCTTTACTCATTGAGTCATTGAGTTCACTCATTGACTCATTGAGTCTACTCATTGAGTCTTTACTCATTGAATCTTTACTCATTGAGTCATTGAGTCGACTCAATGACTCAATGAGTCTACTCATTGAGTCTTTACTCATTGAATCTTTACTCATTGAGTCATTGAGTCTACTCAATGACTCATTGAGTCTACTCATTGAGTCTTTACTCATTGAATCTTTACTCATTGAGTCATTGAGTCTACTCAATGACTCAATGAGTTCTACTCATCTTTACTCATTGAGTCATTGAGTCTACTCATTGACTCATTGAGTCTACTCATTGAGTCTTTACTCATTGAATCTTTACTCATTGAGTCATTGAGTCTACTCAATGACTCAATGAGTCTACTCATTGAGTCTTTACTCATTGAATCTTTACTCATTGAGTCATTGAGTCTACTCAATGACTCAATGAGTTCTACTCATCTTTACTCATTGAGTCATTGAGTCTCACTCATTGACTCATTGAGTCTACTCATTGAGTCTTTACTCATTGAATCTTTACTCATTGAGTCATTGAGTCGACTCAATGACTCAATGAGTCTACTCATTGAGTCTTTACTCATTGAATCTTTACTCATTGAGTCATTGAGTCTACTCAATGACTCATTGAGTCTACTCATTGAGTCTTTACTCATTGAATCTTTACTCATTGAGTCATTGAGTCTACTCAATGACTCAATGAGTCTACTCATCTTTACTCATTGAGTCATTGAGTCTACTCATTGACTCATTGAGTCTACTCATTGAGTCTTTACTCATTGAATCTTTACTCATTGAGTCATTGAGTCTACTCAATGACTCAATGAGTCTACTCATTGAGTCTTTACTCATTGAATCTTTACTCATTGACTCAATGACTCAATGAGTAAAGATTACTAATTGGGTCTTTACTCATTTATAGGCCTATATATAAACTATTTCTTCCGTTTCTTGTCAATCGGAGATTAAGCATCAGAGATTCAACATGAATGTTATTTCTGCTGTCAAACCCCATGCTTGTCACCAGTGCGGCAAAAGCTTTGAACGGATGTATAACCTACGGAGGCATGCAGAACATGTACATAATGAAGAGAAATCTAAAATGAATGAAGTTGACGATGATTCTGAAATTAAAGCTATCCAATCTGACAATTCTGACGTCGATAATTCTGAACCCGAATCTTTACTCATTGAGTCATTGAGTCTACTCAATGACTCAATGAGTCTACTCATCTTTACTCATTGAGTCATTGAGTCTACTCATTGACTCATTGAGTCTACTCATTGAGTCTTTACTCATTGAATCTTTACTCATTGAGTCATTGAGTCGACTCAATGACTCAATGAGTCTACTCATTGAGTCTTTACTCATTGAATCTTTACTCATTGAGTCATTGAGTCTACTCAATGACTCATTGAGTCTACTCATTGAGTCTTTACTCATTGAATCTTTACTCATTGAGTCATTGAGTCTACTCAATGACTCAATGAGTCTACTCATCTTTACTCATTGAGTCATTGAGTTCACTCATTGACTCATTGAGTCTACTCATTGAGTCTTTACTCATTGAATCTTTACTCATTGAGTCATTGAGTCTACTCAATGACTCAATGAGTCTACTCATTGAGTCTTTACTCATTGAATCTTTACTCATTGAGTCATTGAGTCTACTCAATGTCTCAATGTTCTCTCATCTTTACTCATTGAGTCATTGAGTCTGCTCATTGACTCATTGAGTCTCTCACTGAGTCTTTACTCATTGAATCTTTACTCATTGAGTCATTGAGTCGACTCAATGACTCAATGAGTCTACTCATTGAGTCTTTACTCATTGAATCTTTACTCATTGAGTCATTGAGTCTACTCAATGACTCATTGAGTCTACTCATTGAGTCTTTACTCATTGAATCTTTACTCATTGAGTCATTGAGTCTACTCAATGACTCAATGAGTTCTACTCATCTTTACTCATTGAGTCATTGAGTCTACTCATTGACTCATTGAGTCTACTCATTGAGTCTTTACTCATTGAATCTTTACTCATTGAGTCATTGAGTCTACTCAATGACTCAATGAGTCTACTCATTGAGTCTTTACTCATTGAATCTTTACTCGTTGACTCAATGACTCAATGAGTAAAGATTACTCATTGGGTCTTTACTCATTTATAGGCCTATATATAAACTATTTCTTCCGTTTCTTGTCAATCGGAGATTAAGCATCAGAGATTCAACATGAATGTTATTTCTGCTGTCAAACCCCATGCTTGTCACCAGTGCGGCAAAAGCTTTGAACGGATGTATAACCTACGGAGGCATGCAGAACATGTACATAATGAAGAGAAATCTAAAATGAATGAAGTTGACGATGATTCTGAAATTAAAGCTATCCAATCTGACAATTCTGACGTCGATAATTCTGAACCCGATTTTAAAAAGCATAGATTTGAAGATTCGGAAATAGAAACTTGTGAAACAGAATCTACCCAGGATGAAGACGAAGATTTCGAGGAAGATGATTCAGAATCCGATACGGAGGTGGAAGATGATTCAGAATCCGATACCGAGGTGGAAGATGATTCAGAATCCGATACCGAGGTGGAAGATGATTCAGAATCCGATACGGAGGTTGAATATGACGAATCATCGGAAGACGATGAGTCTAGTTCTGAATTGGAAGACAATGCCACTTTTCGAGACTGGTTGGAAGAGGCTAAAGAGGCAACAGAAGAGATGTGGTGTGAAAAATATGAAAAGTACGTCAACGGGGGTATGAGTGAAGATCAAGCCAAAGAAAAAGCCAATAGGAAAACCCTTTGGGTAGTCAAGCGAATCTTTTTCAACAAATACAAGGATTTTTTGTCAAGTTACCTACATCTGAAAGATAATGACACTCATCAGGATATTGCGGAAGATCTCGAAGAAAAAGTAAATAAAGGCATGGAAGTAAACAAAGCTCTGAACAGAGTAATGCCTAAACTCCATACCAAATTTGACGGACTACTTCAACTAAATGAGGATGAAGAGAACGAGGAAGAGAACGAGGAAGATTGATGATTAAAGACCAGATGTTTCAGAAAGACTACCGTAATAAAATTTAAAAAAAAAATAATAATAATAATAATACTTAATGTTTTCAGTTTATCAAATTATTATTATTCAATGACTCAATGAGTAAAGATTCAATGAGTAAAGACTCAATGAGTAGACTCAATGAGTCAATGAGTAGACTCAATGACTCAATGAGTAAAGATGAGTAGACTCATTGAGTCATTGAGTAGACTCAATGACTCAATGAGTAAAGATTCAATGAGTAAAGACTCAATGAGTAGACTCAATGAGTCATTGAGTAGACTCAATGACTCAATGAGTAAAGATTCAATGAGTAAAGACTCAATGAGTAGACTCATTGAGTCATTGAGTCGACTCAATGACTCAATGAGTAAAGATTCAATGAGTAAAGACTCAATGAGTAGACTCAATGAGTCAATGAGTAGACTCAATGACTCAATGAGTAAAGATGAGTAGACTCATTGAGTCATTGAGTAGACTCAATGACTCAATGAGTAAAGATTCAATGAGTAAAGACTCAGTGAGTAGACTCATTGAGTCATTGAGTAGACTCAATGACTCAATGAGTAAAGATTCAATGAGTAAAGACTCAATGAGTAGACTCAATGAGTCAATGAGTAGACTCAATGACTCAATGAGTAAAGATGTGAGACTCATTGAGTCATTGAGTAGACTCAATGACTCAATGAGTAAAGATTCAATGAGTAAAGACTCAATGAGTAAAGACTCAATGAGTAGACTCAATGAGTCATTGAGTAGACTCAATGACTCAATGAGTAAAGATTCAATGAGTAAAGACTCAATGAGTAGACTCATTGAGTCATTGAGTAGACTCAATGACTCAATGAGTAAAGATTCAATGAGTAAAGACTCACTGAGTAGACTCAATGAGTCAATGAGTAGACTCAATGACTCAATGAGTAAAGATGAGTAGACTCATTGAGTCATTGAGTAGACTCAATGACTCAATGAGTAAAGATTCAATGAGTAAAGACTCAATGAGTAGACTCAATGAGTCAATGAGTAGACTCATGCGCTTTTTCAGTTTATCAAATGTTTTCTAATTTAAAACCAATATAAAAAACCATCTGTAAATATATTGATGTCAAAGATTGTTGTTGGTGTTAAAAACAAAGAGTAAAGACTCAAAGAGTAAAGACTCAATGAGTAAAGACTCAATGAGTAAAGACTCAATGTTCTAAAGGCCCCGAATTTGTTAGAATTTAAAATAACAATAATAATAATACTTAATGTTTTCAGTTTATCAAATGTTTTCCAATTTAAAACCCATATAAAAACCATCTGTTAATATATTGATGTCAAAGATTGCTGTTAAAATTAAATTTAACAAATCATACTTGAATAGCTTCATGTACAGTCGTTCTTTTGTCTGTCTTCGTACGTTGTTGTCCCTCCCCTTTCTACTTCCCTTAAGGAAAAATCATCAATATGCATGCTGCGCTTGCGCACTACTCCCTCCACCACACAAATGTCTTATACGCTCTTTAATTCACGCGCGCGCCCTTGGCCGAGGAACATAAGGAACTTGTGTGCAGTTTTGTGTGGAGGGAGTCACGCGCGCGCCAGGGAATCTTGCATTGAGGAGAATATATATATATGTATATATGTATATGTATATGTATATGTATATGTATATGTATTCTCCACCACACAAACGGTTTGTGAGGAGGGAGTAAGTATTTTGTGTGCAGTTTTGTGTGGAGGGAGTCACGCGCGCGCCCAGACATGTATGCCAATATGTATGCAGCATCTTATGTGGTGGATTTCTATTTTAAGAACCACTTGCATGACGTCATAAAAAAATTTCAATCACGTATACAGCATCTTGACCCCTGTGCAGTTTTGTGTGGAGGGAGTCACGCGCGCGCCCAGACATGTATGCCAATATGTATGCAGCATCTTATGTGGTGGATTTCTATTTTAAGAACCACTTGCATGACGTCATAAAAAAATTTCAATCACGTATACAGCATCTTGAGGAGGTCCTGCGCGCGCGCGCGCCCGCGCCCTTAGCCCAAATTTGTGTGCCGCCATCCTGACCACATTTGTGGACTGTGTGCCGCATTACGTACCCGGTTTGTGGTGGCGCAGTGTGCAATTTGTGTGCAGTGATTTTGTGCAGTTTGTAATGGCAAGATCCACCACGATCCACAGTGCAATGAGCAATGTGGTGGAGTTTTGCACTTTGTGGTGGAGATTGCACTTTGTGGAGGAGGAGCACCATAATTTTTTTTTACTTGGCCACAATGACGTCATAAAAATAAAATAAAAATAAAAATAAAAATAAAAATAAAAACAATTAAAAAAATGGAAGAAGAAAAATATTGTGGCCAAGCAAAAAAAAAATTATGGTGCTCCTCCTCCACAAAGTGCAATCTCCACCACAAAGTGCAAAACTCCACCACATTGCTCATTGCACTGTGGATCGTGGTGGATCTTGCCATTACAAACTGCACAAAATCACTGCACACAAATTGCACACTGCGCCACCACAAACCGGGTACGTAATGCGCCACATATACTACTTACGCGCACGTATAGGTAAGTGAAAGACATTGTGTACAATAAACAGCTGCATTGAGTAATTCCAATATCTGCAGATCCATCCCATAGTAGATGCAGTGTTCCCACATGGATGCGTCATACCAACAGCTGCGTCATAATGGTATCCCTAAAAATATGTAGATATTTTACGTAAAATAACGGAAAGTTTCAGTAATAACCACGGGTAACTGTCATTTCGCAGGCCGTAATTTTACGGGATTTTCCTGGCGTCCAAACTGCCAGGAAAATCCCGTAAAAAAACGAGATTTTGTTTACAGTGTACATACAATTAATATGTACCATTGCAATGTATTGTAAAAAAAAAAAATCTACATTACACAATATAATTCTGTAAAAGTTCTCGGATGTTTTAACGGTAGATCTACACCATTAGGCAAATGGTATATTGCTCCCCTTTCATTATGTTTTATGAAAGCCAGATACTCAGTGGATATAAAAAGGCATATATATTGTTTTCAAGCATTCATTGACGGATCGGGGGATGTAAATTTACCAGACATTTTCTTGTTAGTTTGTTGTGCCCCTTTTTTGTCATTCCCTCTGTTTATAAGTGGCAGCTAATTACATTTCAGAAAGCTTTTTCTTACTATATATCCTTGGCCTAGTGTTTCCATATCACAGTAGGCCTCCATTGACTCCTCTCCATGATAGATGGTGTACACTCCACTAGTTGTGTGTCCGGCATCTCGAGCCGCCTGACAATCAGGATATGCTGGGATTTCAGTGGTAGTTGGGACTACAGTAGATGTCACGTCTGAAGTAGTTGGGATGACAGCAGATGTCACGTCTAAAGTAGATGGGACTGTAGTAGATGAGGGGAAAATAAAACCAATATCTGTAACAAAATCCAAGTCTGCCAGGATGAATCACACATTGGTAATAGCACGAAGAATCAACAGCTCAACATTAATAACTGCAGCACATTGATTGTGGTGATGATTAAGAAGTGTGGCGGATTAACCAATCTTTGGATTTATTAAATACTTTCAACTAAAATTATTTCAAAGTTTTACCGAATCAATTGTAAATTGTATGATTGTATCCAACATCCGTTGAACTATTTTGTCTTCTATTAAAGGTGATATAACTTTAAGGAAAATCTTATTATGACTCAGTTTTCCAGCTTCATCACTGCATCCCGGGCGAGTCTCACGATAATACTGGGAGAATGGCCCGTTTTTTCCCGGGCGAGATTGGAGAGGATCCCTTACTGTGATAGGCCTAATATTTCCATGTTATGTCACGATATATAGCCCAAATAGTAGTATACGGTATATTGCGTACACTTCTGCCGATTGTATTATTTGGTCATTGTATTGTTCGTATCCGTTCTTACGTAGAAATGATAAAGTCTAAATACCTCAGACAGAAATATTTAAAGATTTATATAAACCCCTCAAAAAAAGTTCTGCAATTCAAGTTTGAGGGATGATATCTTTCTTGTTACTGATGTATGAAAAAAGAAACTGGTGTCATTGAAAAGCTTGATTATTCCTCTTTACAATGATGTGCCATCTGCCGTGATTATGTAATCATGGAATGTGCAGTACTCCTGAATATAGGGCAAAGTCTGAAGTGAAATGTTGCAAAAAGCATTGTTTTCAACACCGAAGTCTCCATTTCTTGTGAAGATGCAATGTGTTTTCAATAGTGCCCAGATGACAGTGCATGTCTTGCATGAATGTCAATGGTGCCTTCAATAATGTTTGTGTGAGGTAGAGCTGCAGTTTACTGAGTGGTCGTTTGTAAGATGTTTAAAGATGCAACGCTTATCGAATCTCCTAAAGGCCCAAGCAATTGGACAACTCCAAGCAGGTGTACCCCAAAACGATGTTGCGGCCCGGTTTGGGGTGAGCGCAAGCACCATATCAAGATTGCGGGCGAAATTTCTTGAAACTGGGGAAGTTAAAGACAGGCCGAGGAGTGGGCTTCCAAAAAAGACAACCCCACGAGAAGATCGGTATATCACACTGTCTGCATTAAGGAATCGAAGGCTATCCGCAAGAAATCTCCGAGACAGATTTGCAAGGCGATTTGGCAGAAGATTGTCTGATCAGACAATCAGGAACCGGCTCCACGCAACCAACTTGCGGGCTCGTAAAGCTGCAAGAAAACCGGCAATGACTGCCTTCCACCGTCATGCCCGTATGCGCTGGTGTCGTCAACACTTGCGATGGAACCAGGAGATGTGGCAATCTGTTCTCTTTTCCGATGAGTCCAGATTCTGTCTCAGGAAGCTGGACGGCAGGATCAAGGTCTGGCGACGTCCTGGCGAACGATTTGCGGATTGTTGCGTCGACAGAGTGACACCGTTTGGAGGGGGAAGTGTAATGGTGTGGGGCGGCATCTCAGCAGTGGGCAAAACGCCGCTTATCGTCATCGATGGCAACATGACGGCCCAGCGATACAGAGATGAAGTCCTTCAGCCAGTGGCACTTCCGTATTTGCGCCGTAACCTTGGACCGAATGCCGTCTTCCAAGATGACAACGCTCGTCCGCATAGAGCAAGGATCATCAACGAGTACCTGCGGAATGAGGGCATTGAGAGGATGGAATGGCCAGCGAGCAGCCCTGACCTCAACCCCATCGAACACTTGTGGGATCAGCTCGGCCGGTCTGTCAGGCAGAGAGTGACTGATCGCACGACATTAGCAGACCTGCGGCTGATCCTTGTTGAAGAGTGGAACGCCATCCCACAGCTTCGTGTGACGAGGCTGGTGAACAGCATGAGGAGGAGGTGTCAGGCCGTGGTTGCTGTGTTCTGGTCATCTACCCGCTACTGACTTACTGAGATGTAACCATTTCTCAATAAAAGAAGGAGAGGAGAGAGTGAGAGAAAAAAATCTGTCTGTGTCTTCATTGTTTTGTCATTAAAGTTTGGATGAATTAACTATTGAAAACAACGAATTTTGCAACATTTCATTTTGGACCTTGCTGCATATTCAGAAGGACTGCGCATTCCATGATTGCATAAGCATCACAAATGACACATCATTGTAAAGAGGAATAATCAAGCTTTCTGATGATACCACATTCACGTATGATGATGAAGCAACAAGAGATATATTACCCATCAAATTTGAATTGCAGAACTTTTTTTGAGGGATTGGCATAAGTGGACCGCCCACCAACATAGGGGCTGGTTAGCTCAGTTGGTCACTTGATATTAATAATATTTCAGGTCAGTTTCTCCATATAAATCTACTTTGTGTACAACTACGTAAAAGGCTTGTGTCCCGTTGCGTGATCCCCGCAACTGCCGTTATCCAGGTTGTTTGCATCTGACCCTGGCTTGATCCCTGGCTACTCGGCATGGTATGGCCTCTGACCTGGCCCCATAGAGCAATAGATAATTGGCATAAATGGACCGCCCATCAACATAGGGGCTGGTTAGCTCAGTTGGTAGAGAGCTCGTAAGGTATTCGAGAGGGCGCGGGTTCGAGTCCGGCATCAGCCAATTTTTCTTTGCTCGATACCAGTTATATATATAACCTTTTGTTGTCATATAACCTTTTGTTGTCATATCCCTTCTATTTTTACCCAAGCTTTACTACAAACTGCCACCTCTACCTATTGTGTGGCTCCATAATCCCTCCTTTGTTCACTTCTGATACTCCTATTGGCTTTTCTAGACTGATGCTTATCTTTAATTGGCTACTATTTTCCCGCCTTTTTGGATCCCGCCCCAGATCCTTTGCTTTCCCTTTTCCCTATAAATGGATGTATTTTGTACATTGTTTGTACTTTGTCAAAGCCTCTGATGAAGGTCCGGTTTGGATCGAAAGCTAAGGCCACCCTCCCGATTTAATTTATATATCTTCAGGTCATCAGGATTTCCTGCCTGTAGCTCAGCGGTTGCAACAGATCTTCACCTGTCGTAGTAAGTAACTATTTACTGTTGTTGTATCCCTCCGTGGTGATCCCCTTGAGTTAGCCTACCTGTTTTTGTTTTATATGTTTGTCTCATATCCATTTTGCTCCCTATTTATTTATCAAACCTCTACTCTCCACAGCTATTTGTATCAACCTATACTCTCTTTAGGTATCTGTATCAACCTGTTCTATTTCCAGGTATTTATTTCAACCTGTTCTATTTTCAGGTATTTGCATTAACCTGTTCTCTTTTCAGGAATTTGTTTTACCTGTTCTATTTCCAGGTATTTACTTTAACCTGTTCTTTTTTCAGGTATTTGCTTTAACCTGTTCTTTTTCAGGTATTTGCTTTAACCTGTTCTTTTTTCAGGTATTTGCTTTAAGCTGTTCTTTTTCAGGTATTTGTTCTAACCTGTTCTATTTTCAGGTATTTGCTTTAACCTGTTCTTTTTTCAGGTATTTGCTTTAACCTGTTCTCTTTTCAGGAATTTGTTTTACCTGTTCTATTTCCAGGTATTTACTTTAACCTGTTCTTTTTTCAGGTATTTGCTTTAACCTGTGCTTTTTCAGGTATTTATTTCAACCCGTTCTATTTTCAGGTATTTGCTTTAACCTGTTCTTTTTCAGGTATTTGTTCTAACCTGTTCTCTTTTCAGGAATTTGTTTTACCTGTTCTATTTCCAGGTATTTGCTTTAACCTGTTCTTTTTTCAGGTATTTGCTTTAACCTGTTCTCTTTTTAGGTATTTGTTCAAACCTCTCCACAGCTCTTTGTTATAACCCGTTCTTTTTTCAGGTACTTGTTTTAACCCGTTCTCTCCACAGCTCTTTGTATTATCCTTCGAATCCATATAACGCCAAAAAAAAAGGTTGAGTTGCCCTCCACCGACCGACCCAAAAGTGCTGAAATCTCGGGTCGGGTTTTTTTTTTTTTTTTTTTTTTTTTTTTCCCCGTCATTCATAGGTCTATTTATTAATGAAACTTACCAATTTTCTGTGTATAAAACATAATACGTTTGATTTGTGAAATTTTCCACTTCAAATTTACTGGTATCCAAGACTCAATCTACATGTTTTCAAATCGAATGGCCCCGGCCCTCACATGGTGCACTGCCTTCGTGCACACTGTGTGCCAACGATTACGACTCAAATCTACACGTTTTCCACTGGCTCCCCACACTGTACGTGTGTCAAATTTCAGAAGTTTGAAGTCAAGAACTCAAAATATAAACAAAACAAAACCTGTGTTTAACAGTACAACAAAAATGCTTGGGATACTTTTATTCTGAAGCAAAATTCCTTGCCGATAGGTATACAAATGTCTTAATATCATATGTCAACCAATGGGATGCATAAAGTTGTTAAGAACAAAAGTGCTAGAAACAAGTGTATGAAATGTTAAAATAAAGTTGTTGAAAGATTATTATAAAGTTGAATGTGTGATGTTTTTTTTATTCTTTAGGTACTTGTGCATACTGCTAGATCATTGTCTTTGAAAAACATGGTATGTGGTTTCAGTTCCAATGCATTTCAATCTTAAAATAACAGTCAAGGAGAAACAAAAAATCCCGACCGACCGACCCCTTCAAATATTTTCACTGGAGGGCAACTCAACATTTATTTTTGGCCTAATGCCTAGCCCCTCCCGCCTCCTTAATCTACGACCCCTCACTCACTTAATTCTGGGCAGTCAAATAATTGACGAAGTCCTTCGGTATCCGTCGGTAGAGTATCGATGTAAATCGGTTGATCCTTTCTCGGTGGTGCATAGGGGTTGTGGCCGCCCAACTTGACTTTAGTACAAGAACACGGATTCCCCGGCGGTAGAACGAATCGAACCCTACCGCCAGCAGCTTCGTCTGGTTCCGTCCCAAGAACACAGGTTCTTGCCGAGACCAGTTGTATTGCAACATGATCTAAAGGGTAATATCATAAATAATAGTTAAATATCTGCAGAGAGCCATACTGGTTTTCTTCGATGTTTTGTAACGTACGAGAAAATGTGAACAGTGATCACCAGCTTGACCCCAGACCGAGATACAACAAGTGCATATAATTATTTGCGAAGTAGCCATTATGGATAAACGTCCGTTGAACATGTACATACCTAGAGCAATCACTGCTGCATATGCAAATAAAAGCCATTTGGCTCTCATTCTGACGTCACTTCTTCAATCACTCTTTCTATCTGGAATCAGAAATTAAAGACAATAAAATACAAAGTATTTATTCCTCAGCTGCATTGAAAGAAGCCAAATCACATTCAGCTCGGATGGCTAAATGCATGTGATGTGCCGGGGCACGGTGATTCCTTGGTCACAAATCGGTCTAGTTCCTTTTAAATACGGCCGGTGCATAATCTACCTGTCAAAGAACAGTCATCGCTCTGTGTTTTAAGCCAAACCTTACAAACCATTCAAATTTTCATTTATTTCACATTGACAAAGTATTGAGATGTTGGTAATTATCCCTTTGACATTTCGAGTTCATTATTTTTACTCTGCAGCATATAGTTGCTGCTTTTTCCCGTAATGATTAGATTTTTGGATAAATAATTTGTTTTCGCTAGGCATGTTTGGCACTGAGGTCAAATTGTAGGATCTGATCCTTCTTTGCGCAGGATCTGATCTTCCTTTGATCTGCCTAGAGAGCAGGATCAGATTCTGACCGCGCGTGTGTTTAAACTGACCGTTGATCAACCTGGCTGGATCTGATCGAGATCCAGTGTAAACACGTGTGTCATAAGGACTAAAATTCAGCTTTTTTTTTTTTTTTTACTGAAAACTCTTTTTTGTATTATTATAATGCTTATATAAATAACCTATCGTGGTCACTTGGACACATTCTAACGAGGCGAGGCTATAGCCGACGTGAACACCAAACATCTCCTCCTATTCGCCTCGTGCGTATCCTCGCCATCAAGCGGTGAAATGTACTTCAGCTGCGAGCTACGGGCTTTTATTACGCAGTTCCATTTACAGCCTCTTTACTGTATAAACATATTATGACAGTACGGTCGCGGCAGCGTCGCTTGAATGAATAAATAAAGTCATTTTACATGCATACCGGAAATTCTCACTGCCTTGTTGCACCCTCTCAGCCACTACTTTCCAAATACCATACCTTTTCCTATGTTTTCGAACCTCTTGCTGCACTTATCATTAAGTATGAGGAGTTTTTCTCCTGAACAAAGCCAGTATAATAGCATAGCTCCAGGGAGGCGGATCGGTTAACCAGTGATATGCTAACTTTCTACATGCATCCACAGTTACATTTGCCAAACTATGGAGGGGGGGGGGGGGGGCGCCAGTGCAAAACAAAAATAAAAACTTCAATGTCAGTTTTAAATACCGTATTCGTGAAAGAACACTGATAAAATCAATATATTTTACCAAGATATATATTCCTAAGTAAGACTAATTGCGGTGACACCATGTGGAATCTCAATTGAGTAGTAATTAGTTCTGAAAAGAACTGGAGGTACAACTCAAGAGTTGTACCTCCAGTTCTTTTCAGAACTAATTACTACTCAATTGAGATTCCACATGGTGTCACCGCAATTAGTCTTACTTATCATCATCACCATGCAAAGCTACAAGTTTATTATATTCCTCTTAAATACTTACGTAAAACGTAAAATTTATAATTTTGGGCAGAATCTCTTGCTAAGGCCAAAAAAGTCTCTGGTTTCTGTCATCGGTCGGCTTCAAAATTGGGGGCCACCTTTTTTTCCGGCAACACATGCATTTCAAAAAACATGTTAGATGATAAATTAACATGCAAAAACACTCGTATGAAAACAGTTGTAGGTAGCCAGGATTGTAGGTAGCCAGATCAACTTATTCAGCGTTATTATGGGCGTAAAGTCAAAAAGTTGATTTAGTGTATAGAAGGGGACTACATGTATATATAGTAACTGGATAAAACTTGGCTGCAAATTCAAAAGGCAGGAAGTGGGGGTTAAATTGATTGGGTGGTGGGGTTACTGAAGACACTGAAGCATGGAGGGCATATAAAATGTTTTATAAACATAAAGTTAACCTGTGAGAGAAGAGTCTTTACACTCCTGATATTTCCATTTCCAGGTTGTAAATAATTTTGCCTACGTGAAACATAATAAGAAAGTTGGATAATTATTGTGTATGTCATCAGTGTTCATGCATCAGGTACCACAGAGTCTATACTCAAAGCACAGCTGTAGTAGTTGGGCGGAGAAAAAACAATACAACTTATGTCAAATATCTAACGTCTGCAGTATTCAAAGCTTGTATGGATGTCAGCTAATTAGCCTTTCATTAGAAATTATAACTACTAGAAGTTATAACTACTAGATGATGCAGTTGCAAGAAAACTTGCATCCGTGCTTTCCCCTGCATGCCATCAGGAGAAGAGTTGTCAAAAAGTAAATAATTCCCAAAAATAAGACCACAAGTTTTAATCAGCCAATTGACAATTCCAGAGTGTTGAAGATTTACGAAGTATGGCATTTTGATGAAGTGTCTGTGTATGATCCCGATACAAAAGAGGGAGGCTTATTCGCTTCCAACGTGAATGCTTTCCTCAAGTTGAAGCAAGAGGCCAGTGATTGGCCTCAATAGTGCCAGACGACACAGCAAAAACAACAATATATTCAATGGTATTCTGATAGGAAAAGAATTCATCTAGAGTGGGACCACATCGAGAAAAATCCAGGTTTGAGGGCTCTTGCAAAGCTGATGCTCAACAGCTAGTTTGGACAGAGAACCAACATGATCAAAACAACACACGTCACTGACCCGGCAGAATTATTGGACTTCATGATGTGAATAGCGTCAGCTTTATAAACGAGAAGATGGTGGAAGTCCAATGGAAAAATACTGAAGACTTTGCTGAACCATCCGGACGCACAAACGTTGTCATCGCTGCCTATACTACGGCACATGCACGACTTAAGCTTTACGAACTGCTAGGCTGTCGGGTATTGTATTACGATACGGATAGTGTAATACGTTAGTCGGGACGGAGACTGGGAACCAGAAATTGGGGACTTCTCAGTTAGGCGAGTTGACGAATGAAATTGATTCAAATAATCACATCGTTGCATTTGTTTCTGGTGGACCCACAAACTATGCTTACAAATTGGCCAAACCTGATAAGGATGGATACTTGACACAGAGTTAGAGTTAGAGGCATTACCTTGAATTATCGCAATCAATCTATTGTTAATTTTGACACGATGTTCTACATGGTCCGCAAAGACGGTCCAAATAAAGTTCAATTAGCGGTAGATCCCTATAAGATTTGCAGAAACAAGAAAACAATGAGTATAGAGACTAAAGAAGAAAAGAAAAACTATCAGGTGGTTTACACGAAAACTGGTACAAATTGAAAATGTTGACACCGTTCCTTACGACTATTGAGTCAGCCATGCTCCATACACTATCCATGTCGGGATAATACTCGTAGGTCTATACATAATGATCATTTGTATTGAACAGTTACTTTGTATTTACATAATACATACATTATTTTCTGAACAATTGCGTTCCATTACATATTTTGACGAGAGTTTCGTTTATTATTATTATTATTATTATTATTATTATTATTATTATTGAGTGTACAACATGATATAAAAAACAATCATTAACCATTACTTGAGATAGGATTTTCTGCATTTTGAGTTATAAAACTCAATAATAATACTTTACCTAATTACCAAAAATTTAACTGACAAAGGTAAAAAAAACATTTAAAAAAATAATAATAATAATAATAAATACATAATTAAATAAAAACTAATAATAAAATAAACTAATGTGACATGTGTCATAATCATGTACCCGTTTCCAGAGTGATTATGGTAATTCATTACAGGAATATGTTCTCTTGCATTTTAAAGGTTTATTAAAGGAGGTTACTCTTTTGTTTAAATGTCTGCCTCAATGTGGTTCTGATAACATTTTAAAACGCAACAGGTTTTCGTTTTGTATTCAATTTTCTTCTTAATTTTCGTGTCCTTAGAAAACTGATTTTTTTTAATTTAAATTTTCAGCAATGCTTCGGATCGAAAATGTAACCTTACCTGTTACGTTAGATTATTGAAATTATAATACAAAAAATAAGTGAATTGATAAATATTTTGTATTATACATGTATATACTAATATACTATTAATATAATAGCTGAATAAATAACTTTGAGCTGTGGTTTAACCTCATAAAGAATCGTTTGTGTGTGGTTTAATATAGTGTGTATATTTATTTATCATTATGCCAAATACAAACAAATATGTGTATTTTTGGTTCTTATTCTAGACCAGAAACCAGAAAAGCACATTTCACTCCGCAACGTAAATTTATTGGCGTCGATCATCTGTTACTTTTTTCTATCGTACTATTTGACAAACTTTGAAAGAAATCAAACCGTAGCAAAAACATAAGAACAAAATATACATGAAAATGTATTTACCCATCTACCCGTAGTAATTAGTATTTTGAAAAAGAAAGACCCTATTATGATATATTAGTTGCCTTGAGTTATAAACAAACACGTTTATGCAAAGTCAATGTTTGGAAATGGTTATGTAAAAGGTGACTCTGGTAATGGGTATAGCATTCTATATTCCATTATCAAATGACGCAATAAAGGAGTTTGACACAACACGATCGGTATGCATGGTAGGATAAATTATTACATAAGTAAGACTCAACTAATATTCATCTTTACAACATACCTTTATAATTACATATCTTAATAATTATATAGATGTTTCTGAGTAAATTGTTTCAAGCATGCATGTACTGTTCAAATAAAGCACTGTAACATATGACAAGTCGAACGATTTGTTGTCGTTACAGCCCATGTTGTTGATACGTAACGTCATGTTTTACTAACAAGTTCCCCTGTAATTGATATGACAACATGTTGGGACACGTTGAAGGTCGTGGGTCAATCCGTAGTAGTTCATCATTAGTAGATACTAGATGACGCTCCAAGACCACTCCCCCCCCCCAAACCCCCTACCCCCACCCCAAAACTAGTTCCTAGACCAGTTAAAACAAAAAAACGGTTTAAACCGGTTTATTTTATTATTTTTTTTAAGATCGAAGGATGTTAACCTCGCCGCCTCTCGAAAAAAAGATATCGAAAAAAACTTTAAAAATTTAAAAAATAATTTCATAAAATCTAGTAGGATGATAAAGACGATGGTCAAATATTTATCGAGGTGGACATTGGGCGAATTGATAAATTTTGCTAGCGAGCATGAACTATCGGTGGAGCTAGAGAGTGGATTGAGTAGGAAAGAAAAAAAAAAGCATAATATAACACGGTAAAAAGATACAAAAAAAAACGACAGAGACCAACGTCATTGTATAAATTAAAATTGGATCAACTAAAAGAGCGTTTAGAAGCTGAAAATATTCCCCTACCAGAACATTTCAGCGGGAGAAAAGGACACATTAAAAAAGACTACATCGACGCCATTAAAAGGTTTTACGCTCCTGAAGAAGAGTTGATCTTTGATGAACCACCCATCGATGGTGGTATGTATTTGCGACAGCGAAATATGACCGTGCCGATCAGTCACAGTAAGGAAAAAGATCCAATTGTATTTTTTAACGCGGTCAAGTCAAAGATTGTAGACAAGTTAACCTCAGACTTGAGAGAATTTGGAGGGATAAAGTTTATGATTTATTTGGAGATTCAATTGCATAAAGAGAAACCGGATGGTACGAACAATTATGACTTTCCAACGTTTCATAACAAAGCCACATCGTTTTACTCGAGCCGAACGAGATTGAAGATGTATTAATTACAGCCTTTGCGGAAATTAATGAGGCTATAGAAAAGTGGACGCACAACGGTTCTGGATGGATCATAGATCGTGTTGAAACTATGAGAATTACCATCGCGAGATATCAACCCTTGAGAGGCGGCACTTTTATAAAACTACCGTAAGAGACAAAAAAGCATGCATCAACGTAAAAAACGAGGATGATGATTGTCTTAGATGGGCGCTGCGTTCTGCTCTTTTTCCCGCGAGTCATCATTCGGATAGAACGTCAAGATATCCTACAAAAGATTGTTTAAATTTTAACAAAATCGATGCTCCAACTCCAATCGATCAAGTCAAAAAAGTAGAGAAACAAAACAAGTTGGCTATAAACGTTTTTGGTTACGAAAATTCAATCGTAGTTCACCGGCTCAGCGAGCAACCCGCGAGTATGGCTCGTATTAATTTATTGTTAATTCACGAAGAAAACAAATCGCACTACGTTTGGATCAAGGATTTTAACCGTTTACTTTTCGACCAAACGAAACACCAACATCGTAAACATTTTTGCGCGAGATGTTTACACGGTTACACCACCGAAGCCCTGCTCCAAAAACACATTCCCGAGTGTGAGGGAATTGGTGGCAGAGAGGTTAAAATCGTGATGCCGAGTGAGTGTAAAAATAATATGTGTTTTAAAAAATTTTATAAAAAGATGAAAGTTCCTTTCGTCATATACGCGGACTTTGAAGCGTTAATTAAAAAGATTGACGATGCGAGTACAACCAATACTAAAAAATTTCAAGAACACATAGTTTGCGGGTATTCGTACGTGGTCGACCACCACCAAGGTATACAGGGGAAAAGATGCCTCCAAACATTTTTGGACTCGTTGTTAAAACAAGTAGAAAACACCAACGAGATATTTAAAAAAACTAAAAATATGTTTATGGCGATAGACCAAGTGGAAAATTTGAAAAAAAAATCCACCAAGTGTTGGATTTGCGAAAAAGATTTTGACGAAGTTTAAAAAAGTACGCGATCATTGTCACATTACTGGAAAATATCGAGGAGCTGCGCATGATTGTTGTAATTTAAAACTGAGCATAAAGCCAAACGAAACGCCTATCCCGGTAATATTCCATAATTTGCGAGGATACGACTCTCATCTCATTATGCAAGCTACGAGTCGAACCAAAGGAAATCTAAAGTGTATCCCAAACAACATGGAAAAGTACATTTATTTTTCAATCGGGCAACTGCGATTTATCGACAGCGCTTAACTATGCAACACAAACAGCAGAAAATGTCAGCGTATTCAAAACAAACCTTAGTAGTAATTTCTGATTTGATTTGATTATATTATATTATTTTATTTTATTGTATTATTATAACTCTGTACTTTTAATTTTAATGTTTTATGTTCATGAGACCGAATACTTGTTGTCTCTTGACCCGTTTTTATTTTAATGAGGTTGCCGTGTTTTGCAGCTTTACTCCATTAAGTATTCTTAATTTTTATCTTTCTTAACTTTTTCTTTTTTCTTGATTTGATTAGATTCTATATTTATATTTATATTTGTAATCCTCACTTTTACTCCAATTAATTTACCTTTTTACGTCTGTTTTTAATTCATTACTTTTTATTTGATGCTACCATTTGTGGTTTAATTTTTATATTTTATAGTATTATTATAACTTTGTACTTTTATACTTTTAATGTGTTATGAGATCGAATATTTGTTGTATTTTTGACCCGTTTTTATTTTATTGAGGTTGCCGTATTTTGACAGCGTTATTCCATTAAGCATCCTTAACTTTTATTATCTCTTAACTTTTATCCTTCTGATTTATTCTCAATGTATTTACTTTACGTTTTACTAATGTTTCTAATTTTACCACGGCTCCTTGAAAAACAGCCTTGGCTGAATGGGCAACACGTGGCTAAACAAAGATAATAATAATAATACAAATCGACAGCGCTCACTTTTTACTAGCTTCACTCGACAAGCTCGTTAATTAAATCAAACAATCCCGATTCTTTACTCATCACTAAAAAGTACGAACCAAATTTAAACAAGATTAAGCTGCTTTTAAACAAAGGCATTTATCCCTACGATTACATGGATGATTTTGAACGTTTTGAACAAAAGAGTCTTCCTCCGAAAGACGCTTTTTATAGTAGCTTGAACGACGAAGGCATTACGGACGAACAATATGAGCACGCTAAGAACGTTTGGAAAAAGTTTGAATGTAAAAATCTAGGGGATTATCACGACCTCTATGTGCGTACTGATACTTGTTTATTAGCGGACGTTTTTGAAAATTTTCGTGCAACTTGTATAAAAAAGTACGAATTAGATCCAGCTCATTATTACACTAGTCCAGGCTTGAGCTGGGACGCTCTGTTGAAACATTCGAACGTACGTTTAGAATTGTTGACGGATTGCGACATGCATTTATTTATAGAAAAGGGCACTAGGGGAGGTAACGTCGATGGTTAGCGAGAGATACGCTAAAGCAAACAATCCATACCTATCTGATTACGACGGGTCAAAACCTAAAATTTACATCTTATACCTCGACGCGAATAACCTTTACGGCTGGGCGATGAGTCAATACCTTCCAACTGGAAAATTTAAATGGTTAACGAGAGATGAAATTGATTCGATAGATATAAAATCAATCTTACCAGAATCGAACGAGGGGTACATTTTAGAAGTTGATCTTGAATATCCTAAAGAATTACACAATGTTCACAACGCGTTTCCACTCGCGCCAGAGTCGTTGGAAATTCCAAAGGAATGGATGTCTCTGTATCAGCTCGAGCTATTGAAAAACAGACCAGCTCCAAAAGTAAATAAATTAACTCCAAATTTGAACAACAAATCAAAATACGTTCTTCATTATCGTAATCTACAGCTATAGGCCTATTTATCGTTGGGCATGAAACTAACAAAAATTCATCGCGTTTTAAAATTTAAACAGGAACCTTGGATGAAGTCTTACATTGATTTTGAAAAAGATTTGTACAAACTCATGAATAATTCAGTATTTGGAAAAACGATGGAAAATTTACGAAATCGGATCAACGTGCATCTAGTGAGAGACCACGAAAAAGAACGTACGCGTAAATTAATCGCAAAGCCAACTTTTGCTAAAGCCAAGATTTTGATCACAAACTGGCTGCTATTCATACACTGTAAAAAAATTCTGTATTTTTACAGAGAAAATTTCACAGAAACATGTTTTTTATTTTCACAACACTTCAATACAGATTACAGCCATTTGCTTGGATTTAAAATAACAAATTGCCTGTATTTTTAATATATGGATGTAAAATTATTTTACAGATTTTTGTATACTATAAAAGCAAATTGGGACGTTATCTTAAAAAAAAAAAACATCTGTATTTTTACATCAAAGTGTCTGGCGATGCTGCTGCCATCACTTTTGATGTAAATTTACAGAATTTTTTTACAGTGTACGCACAAACTCAAACTCGTACTCAACCGCCCGGTATACGTCGGAATGAGCATACTAGATTTATCTAAACATTTAATGTACGGTTTTTATTACAATCATTTAAAAAATCAAGTACAATTACTCGATATTCAAACGGAAGATGTTTATAAAGACATGTCAGAAGACGCGAATCTCTACGATTTTAGTAATTATCCTAAAGATCATTTCCTTTATTCAGACGCGAATAAAAAGATAATAGGTAAAATAAAAGACGAGACATCGGGAACTATCCTCTCAGAATTTGTTGGACTAAGACCAAAAATGTACTCGATACTTTTATCGAATGAAGAATCTTTAAGAAAGGCCAAGGGCGTAAAAAAGCCTGTTTTGAAAAAGAAAATTCTGCACGAGCATTTCAAACAAGTTTTATTTCAAAAAAAGACTCTTTCTCACTCTATGAATTTTATTAGAAATGAGAACCATAACATTTACACGACACGCGTCAATAAAATATCCTTGTCGCCGCTGGATACAAAGAGGTATATACTACCGGACAGAATTCATACTCTCGCATACGGTAATTATAAGATTTCAGCAATTACGTAAGATGGCGTTATATTTTTGGTGGAAGTTCTGTATCTTGCGGAACAATTTGTAATTCTTCTCTAACAAAAGATCGAGAAGGACCGGATTCTAAATAATACAATATGGGTTGATTTTTCGCTTTTGTCGAGGATTTAATGCTGTATATTTTAAGAGACCATATTGGATCGGTAGCTCTGCGGCGAGTATCATTTTCAGCTTCTCCGGGCACGTATAAATATCTAACTAACGCGTTTCCAGCAATTCTTTTTTTCATTTTTAATGGCTGGAGAGGCTGGCTTTTGCTCAACCAATTTCTTTTTAATAGCATCTTTCAGTTTTAATCCAATGAGTCTAGTTTCTTCGTTGTTTAGAGCTTTAATTACTCGCGGTAGCCTGTTTACCCATTCTCTAGATCTTGCATTATTTACCATTTCTTGCGCGTATTGATGAGAAAACAATCTCTCGGCCAAGGTTCTACTTAATCGCTCCACGATGCCTCGCTTCTCTGTATCTTTACGCCTTTTTTATTCATTAGGCTATTTACGCTCGCCATAAATTCTTTTCCCGGATCGACTTTGAGGATTTTCGGACAAGTCAGCGGACTCCTCTTGTAATTTTTTTCAAACGCGTTGCCGGCCGACTTGCGCAGCAGTCTTGTCAATCAACGGTTCGGCTTCTTTGTACCTGCTGGCTTCGTCGGAGATTGTTAATGCGGATTTGTAAACTTTTGTACCTACTGTATCATGAGGAAGAAACAACAAATCAACCTGATGAACCTCGTTTGGTTTTTCTTGCGAGGCGCTCGCGCTGGTCGGTCTGGGGATGTATTTAGGGTATGGGAGATAAATCTGCCATAACGCTTGCTTTCTCAACCACTCTCGAGTTGTACTTTCAGAAACTCTAGCTTCTTTGGCTAATTTCAATCGCTCCTTGGCCCTTCCAATATCCTTTCGTATAGTATAATAAGCGTTTTCGAGTTTTAATCTTATATGCTTTAACATTTATTGTTTATAAATATTTTTAATTGGGAGAATTTATAATATTTTTAGGTAAAATTCCTTGTTGAACCAACCACGTTTGAGTCATTAACGCCGACCCGACTGTAGCAGTGAGTTTAAGACTATCGCTTAAATCTAGCTTTCCCAAATTGGCTGGATTTATTTTAAACACTTTTTAGCGGCCATGCTATAAATTACGGTTGTAATTCCTACAACGCCTCCGTGATAGGCTGCATTGACGATGCTGTTTGTATCTAGTGCAGACATTTATATTATAGACAATATTTAAAAAAAAAATAATAAAAAAATAAACTTTTTTACTCCATTTCGAATACATCAACTTCTTTATCAGTAACAGTTTTTACGGGTTCTGGGCTGACTGCGAGGCAATTTCTACGGGGTTTTTTTTGGCCAGAGTTTAGCGCCTTGTAGATAAAATATGCAATGCCTCCAACGGCTATTACTCCCAGACTAATGTAAAGCGTGTTTGCTCCGTCGCTTTCTTCTTTTACGCTCGTTGCTGTTACGTTTGATTTGGCAGCGTCGTCGACGGCTTTCTTTTTAAAACTTTGCTTTTTATTTTTATTAAATTCCGCGAGTCTTTTTCCAGCTGCGACTCGATTGGGATTTAAAAAAATTTTAGTCGGTGTTTTCGTTACTTGGTTTACGGGCGTGCTGATCTCCTCCGTTTTCTCTCGCTCCATCGTCTTTATAATCTAAACAAGAATCTTTTCTATTAAAATGTTTTGCGGAAATTAGCGCTCCTGCGATTGGCGCCAAGAATATTCCGTACTTGTAGTATACTTCGCATAACCCGCAAGAAAGAGCGCTCGAAATGAGCGGGTCTCTTTCTAAATCTGCGATTAAACCATCTTCGTCATCGATCGTAAATTCGTATCCCATCACATCGACAAAGTTTAAACTTGATCCCAACGCTTTAGCGTAAAGACTTATGATCGATGAGCCTAATGAAGATATCATTTCACGACCTAGTCTCGCTTCGTATCGCGCGTATAATTTATCTTGTTCTACCAAGTTTAAAGTTTCAATCTCGGAAATGGTATACTCTTTACCAAAACATTTTTTTGAATTTCCTCCAGCAACGACGGCTAACAAACGATCGCTGCGCTTATTTTCAATTGGTATAGGCAGTGGAGCGATATTTTCAACACAACTTGCTTGCGCTTGCCGCGGTTCTTCGTTTAAAATTTTCGCAACTTCTTCCATTATTATATAATACTTGTTATATTTATTTTTAAATTTGCTTCGCTCTAGTCAACGGTTTTATGAATTCATCATTTACGTACGAATATTTACGATTCAAAAATACAACTCCACCGAGTACCAAACAGTTTGTAAATACACAAAATCCAACTAAACATTCGATTAGCATATTTATCTATACATCTTATTATAATCTAGTAAGTAACCTATACTACACATATTCAAGTAACCTATCTGCAACCTATCAAGTAACCTGATAGGTTACCTACTACGACCTATCAAGTAACCTACTGCAACCTGTCCAAGTGACTTGCTGCAACCTGGTCAGATCCGTCTAGTATTACGTAATTGGTTGGTTGATCCGTTTTTAAAATCAACTTGCAATGTTTGGCTCGTTTTAATTTATTATTAATTTCTCTTCTGGTCTCTTGGTCCGGTATGACGTCATTTTCTCGAAGACAATTTTCGAACGAGTCTCTATCTTTGCAATAAAATATACACAACCACTTTAGTTGCTCTCTAAAATCTTTCATCACGCTATTATATTTTTGCGAAAGAATCCAACAGTTGTGTTTGGCGTGCCTGCCGCTAAAGGCCAAGTCGCTAATCATAGATTTATTATTTTTATCGTATTTTCTATGTTTTAACGCTTTGGTTGCGGAGCAGTCGTCGATTATAAACAGCGTCTCATCTCCTTTGAGAACATTGTGGTAGATATCGATGACGCTGTCTAGCGTCGAATCGGTTAGGTCGTTGATGTACACTCGCTCATCGTTCCAAATCCACCTTCTGTTTTGGTAGGCGAGATTTTCGGCAATGGTCGGACATAATATGACTATATACTCAAAATATTTAAAATATCCTCCTTGTTGTTCCAATAGATTTAAAGCAAATTCTGTTTTTCCGCATCCAGTCTGACCGCAGATTAATGCAGCGTGCGGATATTTCGGCAACATGTTTAATAATATTCAACATGATTTGTTTTAATATATCGCGGAATGAAACTGCCCTAATGATGTAAATGTAGCAGTTTAATTCACCGGCAGTTTCCGACTGTTTTTCGAGTTGAATGGTGATCCCTTCGGATGCGTTTTCTATTCGTCTGCCACTTCCGTGAACTTTGTTGTCGTCGTTGCTTCTCAAATCTAAAAACAAACCGTATTTGTTTAGTAAGTAATCGGCGAGTTTCACATTTGATAGACCCAAAGCCTTGGTTACTCCCATGGCGTGTTCTTCTCTCGAATCTCCGAAATATTTCTGAATTTCTTCCCAGTGTTGATACCCGCTCATCCCTTGCGCGTAAAGTTGATTGGGGACTCCTTCGATAGTAATTGAGATTTTGTCAATCTTTGGATTATAAAATTTCCAAGTATCCTTTTCAGTAGGCTTTTTGAACAGCATCAATATTCCTTTCATGCTTTTTGCAGGAGTATTGAGATTTATATTCCACGTTTTATCTCTCTTGTTTAGTGGTTTTACACTATGCCTCAAGACTCTGTCGTACAATATCGTAAACTTTGAACTATATTGATTTTTAATCATTTGAGCGAGTTGCGGATTGGTGGCAACCTCGTATTCTAGAGAAATTCCGCTTATGATATAATTTTTTTTATTTGGCATCATCATAACTCAACCGATCCGCCAGCCCGGCTTGATAAAACGGTCGATGATCGGTCAATAGCTCAAAGTCGAGTGGAATGTAAAATCTATTTTTATAAGTATCCGCGACGGCCTTTTCGTTTCCTTGATTAGCCGCAAGATCACCGCCACTGGCGCCTACTCTTAACTTTATGTTGTGCAGTTCGATTCCTTGATACGCTAGATTGTCGAGTTAGTGTTTCGTCAACCAATTGTCTTTAAAACAATTGTACACATCCGCATCGGATAAAGAATACACTTCATTTCCTTCAATTTGAATAGAAATATTTTTTTACGATGGCTCTGCCTATATTATATACGATTGTTCTGGTATCATCTTCAGCTGATTGTAGAGTAATGTTAAAGGCCAATCTGGCCGATCCTGGAACGATGACGTCGTCTTTTCCCAAATTTGAGAAACTAACCGTCAACAGTTGGTTTTCATCGATGGTACTAGGGCTGTTTGTGATGACAACTTTTTGTCTTAATCCTTTTATAGCTTTGGTTCTCTCAATTTCCTGTACGGATTTAGTTTGTGTCCAAATGCTTGGCTCATATTTAACATGTACTATTATTTTATTAAATTAAAAAAAATGTTTATAATAAAATGGTATATATAGCTATGATGATTGGAGGCGCCGTAGTAAACGCCCTCACTTTTTCAGGATCAATTTATTTATTTTCCAGTTTACGTTCCAACGAACCGGAAAAGGAACGAAAGAGGCACGATCTAGCGCTAGAAAAACTTGCTAAAGCTAGAGACGAATGGTCCAAAGAGCGATCGAAATATCTAGATTATATGAACGACCGACTCAAGAAAGAATCGCGCGCTCAATTTTTTTTTACCGATATAAACGAAGCTATGAATGAATATTATATCGTTACCGGAATCAACTCGATTTACCGCCGAATTTATACGACGAGCCTAAACTAGCCGATTTTTACGCTCCTAGCGAAGATCAAAAAACCAGAGAAGTCTTGTTTATCATCTTGGGTATGGGAGTAGTAGGCTACGTGAGTTGGAAATTATTCAAAGAAGATAAAAATACAAACTAATTGTAAATAGTATGGCGGAAGGAGGATACGATATCGATGATTTTGATCCGCTAAGAGAAAACGTCCAAGACGATGACGATGGCGAAGAAATTGAGATGGAAGATTTACCTCAGCAGCCGGTGACGTATCATACCGCGTTATCCGCTGACAATCTCCCTACATTGAGGAAAGAACTCGTTAAAGATGTTGTAGATAATTTTTACGAGCAAGTCGGATTCGAGCCCATTGCGACAGAATACAATAAATCCGAGTACAAAGACTCGAAACTTTATTTTATAAAAGACGGGGCATTAATCTCGTTAAGTAACGAAAAAGAAAAGGGAAAATTTTTAGCTATATCTACTCTCAAACAAAGGTACGGTTTGAATTTCATCCGAGCCGATCTAGGTATACTCGATTATGCTATAGTCTCGAAAAAGGCTCGTGCGGCGTTACAACCAACCGTTAGTAATCTCGATAAAATAACCGTTGAAAGCATTCCGATGCAAGATTTACCGCAAGTCGTGACGAATGTAGAACTAGACACCCATGAAACAATTTCTATTCTTCGAGACGAAGAATCGCTAGCGGGTGGACTTCCATTGCGAGAACTGATGGGTCTCGATAAAGCCTTGCAAACGACTCGAGGCCAACTCGAATTAAATTTGGCTGAATTGAGCAAACTCAAAAATGAAATCTCGGATATTCAAGAATTAATTTTTGACGCTCTTGAGCGGGGACATGAAGAATTAACCGTAGAGCTCCGTAAACAACTGCGAGAAAAACAAGACGAAAAACGAGCGAGATTAGAGCTTGCGAGTACGCAAGATCACGTTCTTCGTAGTCAAATCAATAGAATAAAAAAAACGATTAATGAAATGTTGGAAAGAGACGTCGGGTTGGGCAAAAAAAAAAAAACTTTATTTAGAGAACAAGGCGTAACGATAGTCAGTATATTAGCGGCGATTAGTCTCGCCATCAGTACCATCGTCGCTTCGATCGTAGCGAGCGTAAAACCGATTCTACCGCCACCTCTACCACCTACGCCCACACCAAGTGGCGGTATCGTAAAAGATTGGATACAAAAACTCTCAAAAATCTATCGAATCTACTAAAGAAACTTGGATTAAAAGCCTTGGATTCTCTACGGGGTATCATCGGAGGAGTAACGAGTTGGTTATTGACGAATCTTTCGGGAGCAGTAGGATGGTTGGCGGAACATGTGTGGCTATTCGTGAGTGGAGTAGGAGTCATTGTTTTATCTTATCTACAGGGTCAACGTTGAATAAACTCGTAAATAATTACGCCTAACCCAAAAGCAATCGCGAGACCAAATATTAGATAATTTTTTTCCTCTTGGTGAGTATCGATAGATAGTGGTGAGTCGAGTTGAGTATCGACGGATGTAACAATGGATGGTGGTAAATCGGTAGTGGAAACGATAGATGGTGCATCGTTATGTTGCTGAGTATCGATGGATGGTGACGGAGGGGGAACGGGCGTTGAATTTGTGTCTAGATTCGATCCGAGCGATAGATCCGGCGTTGCGATCAAAATATTGTTGTTGTATCCCACGTATGTACCTATTCGCAAATTCATGTCGGATGGCATAAGGTATAAACCTTCTCCAATGACAAAGTTTAACCGCGATCGAGCGTATTGTAAAGAATCTTGGTACCTCTGAATAGAAGATTGCAAATCTACCGGAGAATCGATCGAAGCATCGAGAATGTTTAAGAATTCTCTTTTTGCATCTAAACCGGTACACCGTACGAGAATTCCAGTTTTAGATTGAGCTTGAGCTCCTAGCGCGGCGTAAACGTACGTTCTTATAGAGTCGTTGATTCGTTCTATACCTATATCCGTAAAGTCTTGAGCCAATCCAGACTCGAGTATAAATTTAACCCAAGCTCGCTCAGTCTGGGGAGATTGTGAAATGTAGGCGACTGTATACGTCGAGGGATGATCTCCAAAGCCCATCTTTGTCGCGTCTAAATAATCGTTCTCGCTAGAGAACGGAACGTGCAGGCTTGAATTATCGTAGTCTTTCCCAGGTACTGGAATGTAACCGTTGTCATAATAATAGGCTATTCCCAATCCTCTCGAGTTTTTGTCTTGTTGTTTCCAATTCGATAACGTCGAGACGTGAAAGTCTCTACATATTTTATTATACGCGCCAATGTCTATATTGTTTTCAAACGCACTCCAAAAATTTTGAAAAGGTGCTGGACAGCTCATTTCTTTGAGCAATCGTCTAATTTGATAATAGACGTGAAATTTGAAGAAACTACTAATCATCGGATTCGAATGGAGTAAATGTTCGTAACTCACCCCGTCGTACTACACCACGTTACAAAATTCATTTGATTCTGATAAAACTTTAGCGGATACGAATTCCAGCTACTTGTAATCTCGTCGCTATTGACGTGAGGCAACTTGTACTTGCTAAAAGGATCCGCGAGTTCTACTTGTACAAATTCGTTTTCTGTCACGTAAATCTTTTGAATGGACAAGTCGCTGGAAGAAATTGTTCCATCTTTAAAATTTCCAGATTGTTGATACCGTTTTGATATATTACTCTGAAATGCTAAAGGAAGCGTCATTTTATTATAAACTAATATTATTTTTTATCTTTTAGTTTATAATAAAATGCATCATACGATCGAAATTAAAAATTTTAACAAGCCAATCGTATTGGATAATATCACGATCGATAATCGCGATGGTAAACTTTGGATTGCGTTAAAGACCGTCAACTTTTGGGTCGGTTACTATAATGTGCGTAAAAAAGAAAAAATATTGCGTCGTAAACTCGGTACGATGGAGGCCCGCCGACCGATCAGTTTCAGTTTATCAATCCTGGACTTTATAATATAAAAGAAATTATCGATATTGTCGTGCTTACATTTGACATTGATGAAAAATCTGGTGAATCTTTGCTACAAATTAATAATCAAAACTGAAAAATCAAATTTTCATCCGGGCTAGCTAATTTACTCGGGTTTTCGGATGAATTTCTTGCTATGGGAGCGCATCGTGGAAAAATTGATTTGCAACCTTTTAAAATAAATGTACATTCATTGCGATCAAATTTCTACGAGAGAAATTCGTCACACGATACCGTTGATAAATTTAACGGGAAGACTACCCATTTACCTCGAGTGGAAAGAAATGACGAGTCAACCATTTTTTTTCTTGAAATAGAACCGGTATACTGTTCAATTTTTGCCAAAAGAATCAAGGGTAAAAACGGTTTTTATTCAGTCACGTCAAAGCGCAACTTTGTAGCCAACACAGCTTATATATTTTCCACTACCGATCATATTGATCCAAACTTTTCTTTTAGCGCTATACCGCAGCGTTTAGAATGTGGATTTGCTTCAAGACCGAAGATCAAGAAGTCTTTGTACAAGCGAACTTTTTTGGCGCTATAGACACGGGAATCTGTTTCGATAATAAAAATAAAAATATAATCTTTATTATTAATAGAATAATGACAGATGCATTACCAACTATGAGCACCTCTACCGAAACAAAGTTATATCCAACATTACCAGCTACGGACACCCCGGGTAATCTAGATGTAAATGCGTTTAGATTACAAAAAATCAATGAAATCCAAAAAGAAATTTCCGTAGAGAGAAATGAGCGCGAGAGATCGTATAAAAATACAATAAAATCATCAAGACTTTATCTATCGTAGAAACAATGGCCGAATGCGGCGCTATCGGGGCTGGAGCGATGGGAATTGCCAGTCTGGCTAGCGTCGTAGCAGCGCCGGTTGGATTCGTTCTCGAAGGAGTAGCCATCGGGTTAGGCGGTATGGCAATGGCGATGAAATACGCGAAATACAAGCTCTGTAAAAAATCAAAGAAACACGACGAGATAAGAGTTCTCGCCGAGAGTAAACTTAACACCATCGGCAGCCACGTTTCAAAAGCGATCGAAGACGGTCTTATAAGCCAAGAAGAATTTCTTTTAATCAACGAGGAGCGAAACAAGTACTCGGAGATGAAAGAAAACATTCGAGCAAAAAAGACCTTGCAGAGAAACTTATGAATTTACTGCAAAATTTTCTATAGAAAAATCTTACAACGAGTTGTGTAATAAACTAGCCTTAGATCCGCTAGAAAGACCACCAGCGTATAATTCAATTTTTTAATACTATTTTATTTTTCAAATCAACCATGACGAGATTAAAATTTCGTCTAGCTCTCGCTTCAGCGCGGTTTAAAAATGTATTTTTTTTTATAATTACTGCATTTCGTACATAAATGCGACTTTGTTTTAGTACCCTTGTTACACACTCTGCACGGAGCCGATATAGATTTTCCTTTACGAACACGATAATGATGTTGCGGACAAAATTTGTATCCTACCACACTAGGTAGACAACACTTGTTGGTTTTACCCACTAAAAGCCATTCGCACGGAATAATGGTTTTAAGCTGTAAATTATCTAAATGTTTTATAACAGCCTTTTCTAATAAATCTACCGTACTTGCCAGATGGCACGCCCATCTTTACATTATTTTTTTCAATAAACTCTTTGAATTGTTCGACAGTCTTTGACCAAAATTGAGTATCCATCGTCTTTATCATCCTACTAGATTTTATGAAATTATTTTTTCAATTTTTAAAGTTTTTTTCGATATCTTTTTTTCGAGAGGCGGCGAGGTTAACATCCTTCGATCTTAAAAAAAGATCGAAGGATTAAATCGGCCAAAATAAACCGGTTTAAACCGGTTTTTTAAAACTGGTCTAGGAACTAGTTTTGGGGTGGGGGTAGGGGGTTGGGGGAGTGGTCTAGGAGCGTCATCTAGTATCTACTTAATTGCATGGAGAAAGGAAACCATTGCATCATAGAACAGGCCCATGCTATGTAATGGACCCACTACTCGAACAGTGGGTCCAAACTGTATGATTTTATATACCAATTAACGGCTTGATTATATGAAGAGTCAACACTACACGCACTTTGCAGAGCTTTGTTTTGATGTTTGACGTCATGTTACCAAATACTGTCTTTTTCTTTATAGTCAAGACTCCAGCTGTCTCTGATCATGGTCTGATCAATGGTTGAGGCCAGGCGTATTGTGTATTATAGGAAGAGCATCTCCGCTATGCAGGTCACCGTGCTACGGTGTTTTGAGCCTTATAAAAGATTCTCCTTGTGACAAAATACCATTGTAACAAAAGCAAATCATTTCATTTTTATAACATAGGCCTAATTAAATACAGTGAATAATTACAAATCAACACGGACTGAACAAATTATATAAATTCACCCCAACATAAAATATATCGTCTGTGTCTGCGTCGATTAGTATTAAAAATAGTGTTAAAATGTTGACTTACAATGTTAAGGAAATTATAAGCTTTCATTTGAGACATATTGAACGACAAAATCCGTCCACAATTTGTGGCAGTTAATTAATAAATACAAAATTCGTTTGCTTTTTACATTCTATTTTCGGGGTCTCTTTATCCAAACACGAGGACGATCAGAGCATACTGATTGAAACGTAACCTCCAGTTCTTTTCAGAACTAATTACTACTTAATTGAGAATTTCACATGGTGTCACCGCAATTAGTCTTACTTACGAACGATATATCTTTATCCTCATTGAGTTTTTCCATCAATTTGACCTTCGTACATGTCTTATGCTGATACATTAATATTTTCCATACATTGTCTTTTCTAGTAGTAAAATGGTATTCATGTAAAATTCTTTTTATCGAGCGCTCGAGTATAATAGGTCTTGTAAGTTTTAATTTTATGGTAAATGTTATGTTTTCCTGTCTCGTAAGCCATTTTCCCTGCATAATTCGGTAACACCGGAGTGAGCTAAATTGTTAATTAAAGCTGTAACATATAGTTTCAAATAATATTATTAATTGTATTGTATTATATTTTATCCCGAATCTGGAACGTTTGTTCCAGATTCGGGATAAAATACCTGGTCAATACTAATAATAATCGCACTGGAAGGAGTGTTTACAAAGAGCATACTCTTTCATTTTGATTTACAAAGAAAATATATATTTGATAGCGCAATTAATGGTAGCTTCATCTGAAGAGTTCATAATTTCTGTCTTTCTGTGAAATAGTATGATTTACTGGAAAGTTGGTGCTTGTGAAAGAGGAAATATCAGTTTAACCACTAATATTATATTACTAGATACAAATTATAACAAATAGCACATGCTGGAAAGTTAGTGCTTATGAAAGTGTATTTATAGGTCATGCTTGTTGTAAAAATAAAAATCATAGTGAAATAGTATGATTTACTGGAAAGTTGGTGCTTGTGAAAGTGAAAATATCACTGTAACCACTGATATTACTAGATACAAATATTAAGGGATGGCCAGATAGCACATGTACGTTGAAACAACGTTGCATTAACGTTTGCATTTAATGTTACATTAACGTTACATGCAAGCATCCGGTTAGTGCTTGTGAAAATGTCAGTTTCGCCACTGATACTACTAGATAAAAATATTAAGGATGGCCAGATAGTCAGTGAACATTGAAACAACATTGTATTTACATTTGCCCATAATGTTAGATTAACGTTACCAGTGGCGCACCCAAAGGGGCTTGGGGGCTCGAGCCCCCCCCCCCAAGGGCCCGCTGATGTTTTATTATTTTTTTTAAAGAAGGAGCCAGGAAAGAGAGCAAAATCTGAGCCCAAGTCTTGTCTACAGAGGAGTTCGGCAAGGAGTATAGGGCAGTGGTACAAGGGATGGGGACTCAGGAGACTCAAGCTCCCCTCCAAAAGTTTTCCATTTATTCCACTCACTATTATATTTTACGGCGTTGCGTATGCATGTGCATGTAAGCTTGAAGGGCCACCAGTATATATAACAAGCATTTTTACACATTCTCCCCCCCCCCTGCCATGGTGCACCCTGATCAGGGAGCAGCTTTACTTAATTTTATTTTCATTTTCTGTTGTCCGTTTCTCTTGTTGAGGTCGTTGACTGTCGTTGAGGTTACTCGTAAAATTTAAACATGCCCGCATTATAATCAACTCCTTTCCAGTTTGTACACAATGGCCCAGGATTGCGTTTTAATTTACAAAGATTATGTGACACTCTTTTAGCAAACACCGATTGGATAATACTGAGATTTGGTTTTGCCGCCAAATTCGTGTTTGAAAAAATTTAGCTCCGCCCGGAATGATCACAAACTTTACGTCCACGCAATGAAAGTATTTAACCCCCTCCCCCCCCCCCCCCCAATCAAATCCTGGGTGCGCCACTGAACGTTACATGCAAACGTTAATTCAACGTAACTTTCCTCATTGATATTTCGTTTAATCAACGTGAACACATAAACATTTGCCCGTACGTTACTTTAACGTTACATGCAAGCGTAAGTTAGTGCTTGTGAAAGTGGAAATATAAGTTTAACCACTGATATAGTACTAGATACATGTTATTAGTGCCATGGTCGAGCGGTTTAGTACATCGGAATTGTGTTCTGATAGCTGAGTCGTCAGAATGTGGGTTCGAATCCCAACCGCAACCATGGTGCTTGTGTCCTTGAGCAAGACACTTTACCATAATTGCTTCTCTCCACCCAGGGGTAAATGGGGGAAGTGTGAGGGCAGAGTTGGTTGTTGTGTTTGATTAGCCCTATATGCGCACAAATGGCAGCAATTGAGCTATATACTCCCGAGAGCTGAGATGGTCCTAATTTGATTTCAAGCGTAAGGCCTTTTTCCAAAATGGCTGTTTTTCAGTGTGGACGTTTTCACTACTGTAGAGGGTGGTTTTCATTGGGGTGAGGATAACTCCCTGGAAACCTGGACTTTAGACAGTAAATAGAGAAGAAAATAAAAGTTTATATATCGATCAATATTTTTTCTTTTGGTTTTAAAAACTGTGGGACTTCTAAGTATTTTTTAACGATTTTGTGTTTAGCACTGTTTACTATGGGAGTTTATTTAGTGGGGTGCACCCTTATGTAGTTATATTTTCGATACTGCTCGTCTGTCTTTATTTGAAGGTGGCTCTGCCATTTTTTTAGGACACAGTTAGAAATCATAACGACTTCATTACTTCATGGTCAAATTTTACTCGGGTTCACATGCGGCCCACAACCAATGTGGAAGTACGTAAGAGTTCTCTTTGGTATAATCATGCTCGGTGGAAAATGTATTTACTATAGACATTGGGATAATACTGGTGTTCATTTTGTCGGCGATCTTACAGATGATAAAGGTAATTTTCTTTCACTAGATGATTTTAAAAATAAATTTAATGTTCGCACCATTTTTTAGAGTATGGTGCTGTGTTAAAAGCCATTACGTTATCCTTCCGTGATTCTATGCAGGAGAATACTAGCATTACTCTCCCTTTTGTACCATTCAACCTTGATGTCCTCTTAAAATACTAGAAAGGGTCCAAAAGCCATTTTATTCGGTAAAACTATCGCCAATAGTAAAATGGTTAATCTGAATCTGTTCATTTGCAGATTTCATGTTTATAAAATGAAAATGAACGGGAAATGTCCATCATTATCAATTCTTAAAAATTATGTAAAGAAGTATTTCTTGATGGAAAAATTGATGTTTCACACGAAAGGAGTAGATTTTTAATTTTATCAAAAATGGGATTCATTTTTGATTTTAGGCCAAGATTAACTCTCTTTTAATGTCATTTAACTTTTTTTTAATTTGTATCGGTCATTGGAATGTTATTGTATGGAAATTGTGATCAAGAAACAGTGAATAATAAATAAGAATCCCTTGGAATTAAAAACAAATAAATAAAAATAAATAATCTGAACACATTTTCACAATTCTCTCGTGAATGATACAACGTGAAAATTGTAATTTCCACAGGTTAGTTGTTTAATGTATATCTTGATTCAAATAGAGTAAGCCTATAATCGTATTATACAGAAGTAGTTTTGCCAACATTACCAATGCTGTTATCTATCTCTTTAAATTTGAATATTTGTTTAAAGTTATTACGTGTTTGGGATAACACCTCTTGTTATTGTTCGAGGTATTATTATTTTTTCGCCCCTTACGTTCTCCGGTGCTTAATACTCATTAACGGACCAATGTACTTGAAAATTGGCACAACATTACAAATATAAAAATAATAAAATCATTATCGGTTCTGGCTCTGTGGGCTAAAACAGAGGAAAATTCAGACTCCCAACAACTCCCGAACGAAATGATGCAGACTTGTATCTTGCCACAAACATATTGGTCTGAATATGTTGATGTATCTCATAAAAATTGAAACGGACTGGTTCCGCTATTATGAGCTACAACTCCCGAACGAAATGATGTACGGACTCGTAACTTGGAACAAACATTTATTATTATCTAAAACCCATAAAAAAAAAAATAATCAGTTCCGGTTTAATGGGCTAAGTAACTCAACACAATAACTCCCAAATGGAATGGCGTAGAGACTTGTAATTTTGCACAAACATTTATGAAGATGTATCTTAAAACATAACATCCATATCATAATTTATTTAAATTTTGGTTGAATAGTCTCCGTACTACTTCTCGCGGGTGCCACTCTATTGGGGTGCATATTGGCCTTAATGGGCATGGAATATTAACAAATATTAAAATATTAAATTTAAAAAACAAATCTACACTGTAAAACAATTCTGTATTTTTACACAGATTTTTTGTCTGTTTTTTCCTTTTACATTTCTTTTTGATGTAAATAAACCTGTATCTGTCAATATTATTGTATTTTCACATATTTTTGTTATTTTACCCATACTTTCATAATTTAACCATAGAATTTGTAAAAATACAGTCAAATTCTGCGAATTTTTTAATATTTTTTTACAGCAGTTGTGTAGTAAATGTGCATGTGTTTGGCTTTCTACAGCAAAATAATAACAACAGGTCTGTAATTATATTTTACAAAATAACGGTTAAATAAAATAACAGACAAAGTGCTGGCAACTCTGTTGACAGCACTTTTTCTGTCAATTTACAAAGAATTTTTTTAGAGTGTAAGCAATCAGGGCATATAGGGATATCTGCAATAGAAAATACAATGGGATATAATGTTTTAAATTTAATGCAATACACTTTTAGGGGAACAATACACATTGTCACTCCCCCCCCCCCACCCCCTGCATAACAATTAGAGAGGGTTCGTGGACCTCCTGCTCTCCGGGATCTTCGCCCATGCTGTAACTACATTTCAATTCATGTTACTCCCCAAATGAACAAAAACAAAAATTCACTTACGGTTTTCGCAATGCACGCACGACTCTCCTCAAATCAAAACTGAACAGAACTTCGCCTAAACTGTTGAGCAGAATTACTCCACGCTGAGTGAGAACACGCCCCGTCTTTGCTGCATCAGCGTGCGTGCTTGAATTGTACATCGATGGTGGTGATTATTATAATTATGAATAAACTCCCATACATATAGTTATATTAAAGGGAGTGTAATAAAATATGCAGTTAAAGACATTTTATCAAGGTATCTCTTTAAAAGGTTATCAGTGTTGTACCTCGACGGTTCCTTAACTTTCTTTTATGACATTATAAAATGCTACACCGAATCAGGAAAGAATGGCTTGGAATATATATAGAAGAAACAACGGCTACAACGGCGTGGTGTTAATTTATTGGGAAGCATCCACGTATCTAGAACGATTTTTGTTTGATTCAGTACACTTCTGTTTTGATGTACAGGTGAAGTTCATTACTTTCTAATGTGATATTTCACAAAATAATAGACCGAAGCATTAACTGACAAACAATGAATTTATCACACTACGTGAGAAATGTATTTAATTCACTAAATTCATATGTAATCATGCCCTGGTCAAACATTTTGTACAAATCACTTATTTAAAAGTAATTCACTTTCTTTCTACTACAAACAGAGCAATGTTCAGAATAAAACAAACAAGAACGGGAACCTTTATAGAGAAATATATAACATTTTGGAAAATTCAAACTATAAACGCGATTTTTTTCTTTTTTCAAAGCAGGGAAATACGTGATACATGTATATGCGGGAACCAAATTTTCCATATACAAAGTATGGTGGCTAAGAGAGGCCTCAAAAATCGGGCAAACGTTTATACCCCTATGTGAAAAAGTCGTTTAAAACGCAGCACGGCATTCCAATCGACCCAGCAATTTTGGCTGCAATTGGACATCGTTTCTTAGCAAAAAATAAAGAGTTGGCGACGCGCGGCGGAGACCAGAAATCAGAGATTTGTTTGATACTGGCGTACATTCGTTGAAAGAGATGGTGGCGATTCAGTATTGTCAATTCCACTGACCTACATGTACTTCTTAGGTGATTTTTTTTTAAATCAAATTTGCAATTTCTGTTTGGCTGATGTTAATCCTATGACTGAAAGTCGGCCCATTCCTTTGTGTTTGTAATTCATTGTGAATGCCGCAGTGGTACGTCTCCTAATTCAAAAATCAATTTCAAAATCAATGTTCTTTTGTTGTGTGTTTTACCCGCTTCAAGGCGTTTTTTCTTGGAATGGAATTTTCTTGGATTGAATCAAGCTCCGCGGCGTGGCCAAAGGGGGAAGGGAGAGGCCTCCCCCTCCTCCACTTGTTGGCAAAATAGTGTCCGTCGGTAAATTCACAAGCTTGTTTGTATTTCTGATTATTTGTGGGTTCTTTTGAGTTTTGTGTCAATAAATTTACCCCCAAAAAAGTTTGCCCCCACTCTGAAAATCCTGGCTACGCCACTCATCAAGCTTCGAACTTAACTCGTGTTTAATGTTAATTTCTGCCTGTCCACCCTCCCACAAATCTGCCCACATCCCAACTTGTTTGATAACGCTGTCTCTCTTTTCCTCCACCAAGCCCACCGTAAATATGTCCGTCAGTCTGCATGTATATACTCTGTATTTCATAATATTGATATTTAGTCTCCAATCTGCTACATTATCAAATAAAGCATTTCAAATGTAAAGGAACTGATCCTAAGTAAGACTAATTGCGGTGACACCATGTGAAATTCTCAATTGAGAAGTAATTAGTTCTGAAAAGAACTGGAGGTTACAACTCGACGTTTCGATCAGTATGCTCTGATGGTCCTCATTCTCCTGAGGACGATCAGAGCATACTGATTGAAACGTCGAGTTGTAACCTCCAGTTCTTTTCAGAACTAATTACTACTCAATTGAGAATTTCACATGGTGTCACCGCAATTAGTCTTACTTATCCTCTTCACCATGCAAAGCTACAAGGAAATGATTCTAACCAAAGATATAAAAAATATCGTTGTTAATCCGTTCATATACAATTGGCCTAGTCCAACTACAGCAGACAATAACGAATATTCCCATATATTCAATACCCAATATCATAGTCCACCTAGCAGAATGTGGGTTCGAATCCCGGCCGTGACACTTGTGTCCTTGAGCAAGACACTTAACCATAATTGCTTCTCTCCACCCAGTGGTTAAATGGGTACCTGTGAGGGCAGAGTTGGTTGATTAGCCCTATATGCGCTGTAATGGCAGCAATTGAGCTGTATACTCCCCAGGGAGCTGAGATGGTTTCAGGAATGATTTATGAGCCTTATGAGCCTTATGAGCAGGGGTAATAATATAATGCGCCTTGAGCACCACTCAGTTGGTGGATACGTGCGCTATATAAGTCCACACATTATTATTATTATTATTATTATTGTTATATATTATTAACTACAGACGACAATAACGAATCTTCCCATATATTCAATACCCAATATCATGCTGAAGAGATATAACTACATAGCTGCATATATGTTGTCGTCGTCGTCGTTATGCACACTGTGATCATGAACATGAACAGGTCTTCTTTACATAATTAATAATCGATGAACTAGCCAAAGCCAAGGCTGCAATGAAAATAGACAGATCCCTATTTAATATGTATCAGGTCTGGAAACCCGTCCAAGATGCTTGATGAAGGTAAATTATTATGACAATACCGGCCGATATTAAACCAATCATAAATTAAGTAGGTAAAAAAAACGTCATTGGTGCTATGGTTCATTGAATCCTCCATCAGAAATACAGTAATTCAGCACCGAAAAACAACAAAGGGAAGATAATTTGAAAAATAGAATGCCTGACGTTCCAGCAACCAGCAATATCAGTCACTTTTCAGCGTGATGGAGGTATGGATAGGAATATAAAACACTATTGATAATACAATAACAGCTTAATACAAGAAAGCCCTTGTGTGGTAAACAATCAGTTTACCTCCTTATATATAACTGAATTTGTGTAATCATCCATATTTAGTGTAGGTCAGGGTCAATTTAATACCAAATTTCCCAAAAATTTAGAATGTAGAAAAAAATTGCTTTAGAAATTATAATCAAAGATAGAAACAGTTTATATACTGCATACAACACCTCGAACGGCAAATAGAATCCATGGCAACAGAGTAAGTCAGGACTGCTCCTTGATCAACTGAAATACCTTCTATCTATCACTCGAAGGCCCAATTTATTTGCGCGCGGTATTCAAAATTCAAAATTCTTGTTTCCACGAGATAATTATCTCGTTCCCACGAGATAAATGCACATGGCAAATCCCCTTCGTTGCCACTGGAGTTGGACTATATGTTTTGGACATAACTTTCATGACTTTGAGAAGGTCCGTGGTGAGTTGACGCCAATAGGTAACTCCTATTCTCAGGTAGTTTAACATGATTCTGGCTGATCGTGATCTGTTAATTAAAATGTACTTTGACCTTGGTATGACATATAAAGATATGCTTTTTGTATTAGCACAACAGCATAACATAATTATAAGTGAAAGACACCTCAAGCGGCTATTATTAGTCTCAATTAATCTTCATCGTAGAAAGTACAACAATTTGGCTGATGTCGTATGTTTCATCCAGCATAAGTTACAGGGATCAGGCCAGTTACATGGATATCGAATGATGTATGCTAAATGCCAACAAAGTGGTCTTCGTGTTAGAAAAGAAGATGTTCGACTGATATTAACCCTCCTATATACAGTGCAGTTGCCATGGATCCAGAAGGTGTAGAATTAAGACAAGCCAGACGTCTTGTCAGACGTGCTTATTTTGCTGAATGACCAAATTACATAGGCCTATGGCATGTCGATGGGTATAAGTTGAAACCCTATGGTTTGTGCATCAGTGGCTGTATAGATGGATACTCAAGAAAACTAATTTGGTTAAATGTGTATCATACAAATAATGATCCAAAAGTAATTGGAGGATACTTTTTGGAAGCTGTAAAGGAGTGTGGTGGTTGCCCACGCGTCGTGCGTAGTGATCGTGGCACAGAAAATGGACATATTTGTGCTTTTCAAGAATTCTTCTGTCGCAATAACGACCGAGGGGAAAGAGTGTACATTGAAGGAGCGAGTACTACTAATCAAAGGATTGAATGTTGGTGGAATTTCTTGCGCAAAGAATGTACTCATTTCTGGATTGAAATGTTCAGGGACCTCCTGGAGAGAGAGGTGACTTCACCGGGAACTTTTTGGACAAGAACCTCGTCCAGTTTTGTTTCATGGGTGTCATCCAGGTAACTAAAGCCACTATGGTCAACTTATACGTCCTGGGTGGTGGGGGTTAAGGCACGTGGTCCCTCCTTGACCCCATGATTCGCCACTCAGGGGAATGGTGCACCTCGCCTGTATTTGTATAAAATGGGAAGATTTATCGTCAAATTTTCCAGATCAGCAAGTTGTTGGGGAAAACAATACAAATTAAAAAGCATGTCCAAAGTTTTACAATGAAGTAATTTAAGTGTAAGTACATACACAATAATAACTGATAACTAATGTTTTATTAATACTACATACATCAATATATAATGTCCATATTAATTATGGCACAATAAGTTGTGGCTATTGTATAAGCGTGCACAATGTGAAATTGTTTCCAATGTGAACTTCATGTTAATGACATTCAAATGGACGGTTAAATAGGCTAGATTGTTTGATTTCAAACTTAGTACTCATGTAATTAGGAAAGTTTTCGGAAGCACCATGTAACAAATCTCTAAAGTAGAGGTGTTGGCTCTGAGAAGAGCCAACACCTCTGTTGGCTCTGGCTCTGAGAAGAGCCAACAGAGGTGTTGGCTCTGAGAAGAGCCGGTTTTGTTCTCAACGTTTAGAGATTTGTTACATGATGCTTCCGAAAACTTTCCTAATTACCATTTCCCATCATGCAAAGCTTTAAATCCTATATTATTACTGATGTATTATTACTATCTATTTTTTGCTATACAAATAACAAATCGCACAAGTATGTTGACTGAAATGTTTATCATTTATTTTATTTATTTGTTCTTGGCTTAGGGGAATTTGAATATGAACCTTGGATAACCAAATCAGCTATTGCACATCACATGGCTTAATTTGCATTTGATCCCCACCCCATTTCAACACGTTTTATCACTTTAATGATTTTTAATTAATATTTTGACAGGGAGAACTTGACCAGACGGCTAAAATGTGGAACACACACAGGATCCGACCCTCCAGGAATGTCCGTGTGCCAAGTGGGCGTCCCATGATCATTGGGGGTACCGAAGACAAACTATGTACTACTGTTGATGATGATGAAATGACTGTATGCAACAGCGAAGCTGAATTCCGTTCCACCATACCCTGTGACCCAGATGTTTATAAGTTGTGTGTGGATATCATGAGAAGAGACAACCTAACTCAACCACTTGACGTTTATCATGCCGTAAATTTGTACGTCCACCTTCAACGGGAAATCATGGTGTTGTTTTGACCGTGACATTCATAACCTTTGGTCTTATAACAACCTTGACATAATTTCTATCATTTTATATTTGTAAATTATCAGTTGAGAAACTATTTTGTGTTCGTCTGAATACAATTGATCTTTATTCCATTTCTCATAAAACAAGTGACATCATACAATATACATAAATCTGATTTCTACAAATTGTGTTTATATTCTATTGTTGGATGAAAAGTAAGTTTTTCAATCGCATAAGAATGCTAATTCCTCATAATGTTCCTCATGTATAGTTATTGGCGGATCCAGGGGGAGGGGCTAAGGGGGCTGTAGCCCCCCTAAAATCGTTTTAAAAAAATTCTTTAAAAAAATAAAAAATTAAGGGAGAGAGAGAGAGGGGGGGGCAGGGGCGGGGAGAATGCACTCCCATTCCCACAGTGTGCTTTGTTTTTGATTCTCAGCCCCCTCCCCCTAAAAAATGTTCTGGATCCGCCCATGATAGTACATTCCATCTTGTGAGAATTGTTTCAGTGCTTTTTAAACATGACAATACAAAACTGTTTGTTTCATATTTGACAAAGATTAAAGTAAAAATGTACTTGCAATATTTTTTTTCTTTGAGCCAAAGTTCTGGAACCAAATGATATTCATCCAAAAATAATTTCCCACATGGCCTGTTGAAACAATTATATTTATATCAATGGGACAACCTTTTTCCATCTCAAATGGGCTCAAAACCTACAGATTTTCAAAATATTCTTTTCAATATATATATTTTCGAGAGAACATTTATGAATTAATTTTAATATGCCATTGAATTATATGCTGATGTATTTGGGAATTAATAAATACTATAAAGTATTCATACATCAAGTCCAGTATAAAGTCCAATCTAAAAAAAATCTCTCAAAATATACAGTACACCAAAAAATAAGTCGTTAGATAAACTCACTCGAGGGATTTATTGGTAAGTTTTTAAGAAGGTTGTGTGTATTCAGGTTTTTATTCAGGTTTTTAATCAGGAAAATCTGGTATTGTTATCATGGACCCAGTAGAGGTTCTATATGATCTTATCCTAGTTCTGATTGATGCAAGTTCATTCATGAAATGAATGATTGTACACTATGTATATACTGCAAAGACATGGAATTATCAAATCAACGCATGTTATGCTAGTAGAAATGAGTATTGAATACTAAAATTCCCGTATGAGTAAATGAAACAAAAACGTTGTTGCATTCAAGTTTAAAAAAAAAAAAAAAAAAACTTTTGGCAAACAGTAAAAATGCGAAACACGGTGGCCTGAACACATTACAAAATACTTTTGGCAAACAGTAAAAATGCGAAACACGGTGCCTGAACACATTACAAAATACTTTTGGCAAACAGTAAAAATGCGAAACACGGTGCCTGAACACATTACAAAATACTTTTGGCAAACAGTAAAAATGCGAAACACGGTGCCTGAACACATTACAAAATACTTTTGGCAAACAGTAAAAATGCGAAACACGGTAGCCTGAACACATTACAAAATACTTTTGGCAAACAGTAAAAATGCGAAACACGGTGCCTGAACACATTACAAAATACTTTTGGCAAACAGTAAAAATGCGAAACACGGTGGCCTGAACACATTACAAAATACTTTTGGCAAACAGTAAAAATGCGAAACACGGTGGCCTGAACACATTACAAAATACTTTTGGCAAACAGTAAAAATGCGAAACACGGTGCCTGAACACATTACAAAATACTTTTGGCAAACAGTAAAAATGCGAAACACGGTGCCTGAACACATTACAAAATACATTTCGCAAACAGTAACAATGCGAAACACGGTGGCCTGAACACATTACAAAATACTTTTGGCAAACAGTAAAAATGCGAAACACGGTGCCTGAACACATTACAATATACTTTTGGCAAACAGTAAAAATGCGAAACACGGTGCCTGAACACATTACAAAATACTTTTGGCAAACAGTAAAAATGCGAAACACGGTGCCTGAACACATTACAATATACTTTTGGCAAACAGTAAAAATGCGAAACACGGTGCCTGAACACATTACAATATACTTTTGGCAAACAGTAAAAATGCGAAACACGGTGCCTGAACACATTACAAAATACTTTTGGCAAACAGTAAAAATGCGAAACACGGTAGCCTGAACACATTACAAAATACTTTTGGCAAACAGTAAAAATGCGAAACACGGTAGCCTGAACACATTACAAAATACTTTTGGCAAACAGTAAAAATGCGAAACACGGTGCCTGAACACATTACAATATACTTTTGGCAAACAGTAAAAATGCGAAACACGGTGCCTGAACACATTACAATATACTTTTGGCAAACAGTAAAAATGCGAAACACGGTGCCTGAACACATTACAAAATACTTTTGGCAAACAGTAAAAATGCGAAACACGGTGCCTGAACACATTACAAAATACTTTTGGCAAACAGTAAAAATGCGAAACACGGTGCCTGAACACATTACAAAATACTTTTGGCAAACAGTAAAAATGCGAAACACGGTGCCTGAATACATTACAAAATACTTTTGGCAATGAGATATAGTATACACGATACATACAATAATGCTGCAAATAATAAGTATCATCTTTAAACAGAACTTACAATGTATATAAAAAAGGTCAATAAAAACATTCACTTTGTGTCTACAACTGGCCCAACATGGGGTACAGCCTTGATTAGAATGTCAACATCAAACTTCTTCCATGAGACGCACAGGTGTGACCATTTTGGATGTTTTTTTTTGGTCTTCTGAGAGCCGAAGTCACACACGTCTTGTCCGTTCGATGCCATCCCAAAAGAATTTCCAAATCATATTACTCATTTTCTTAATAACTTCTACCGGACAAGCTATGATACTGCCCAAGTAATTAATACCTGATCCAACCAAATTATTTACAATAACAACCTTTCCATTATAATTTAAATTACGTTTCGACCATTTATCTAAAGTACAACGGATTTTATTTATTCTTGGTTCCCAATTATCAATTGGTGTGATATCGTTCCCAACAATAATCCCTAAGATTTTGAGCTTATTACACCACTGAAAGTTACACGGTTTATCAGTTCTATTATTCCATTTCCTGAGCCATAAACCTTTAGACTTTTCTACATAGAGTTTAGACCCACTATAACTGTAAAAAATTACCGTAATTTTACGCCGAAAAGTTTGTAAATTTTACGGTGGATTACCGTAATCATCCCTTTCTCATTGGTTTACGGCCAAAACCCGTATTATGGCCGCTCCCATTGCACTCTGGGATATATCCAATATGTAAATGATCTGACCTTACTTTGACATAGCTTTGCGCTCGAATCATTTCCAATGTTTAAATATGTAAAAATGGGTGATTTAAGGCTATTTTCAAATAATTTATTGTTAATTTTATGATTAAAAAGGTAAGATTTTAATGTTCTTTTCTATGTTTATGTAAAAAAGTAGATTCGAAATTTGAAATATTGAAATATAGATTATAATTGCATGCCACCATGACTAAAAAGAGTTTCGAAAAGACAGGATACATGTTCTATACATTAGTAACTGGAGAGGAGCAGGAGTGGTTGAAAAAGAACCAGACTACGTGTATGTGTAAGGTAAGTGAAAGACATTGTGTACAATAAACAGTTGCATTGATTAATTCCAATATCTGCAGATCCATTCCATAGCAGATGCAACGTTCCATCCATACAAAAATCCCGTTAAATGTACAGAACAATTTGTAAAACTTCCACCGTAAAATTTACGGTGCTTTACCTGGCACTGTAGTAACTGTATAAAAACGGTAAAAAGCATTAAAAATTACGGTTACCAAAATACGTTACCCGTAGTATTAACAGACTTTTCACCGTAACAATAATAGTTTAACGTAAAATACAATACGGTCCACACGTAAAAAATACGGTAGAAAGGTGGCAACTCGCTGCACGACTTTCGACCGTAAATTTTACGGGTAATATTTTACAGTGTACCTTTACAATAGGTATTAAGAATGTTCTGAATAGCATCAAATTCATCGTTATCACTGACAAAGAATGTAGTGTCATCAGCATGTTGTATTAACCGAATAATACTTTTACCTTCAGGCGTAATAATGCCGTTTAAGTTACAATCTGTTTTAACCAAACTCGCTAGCCCTTCAGCACATTTAGAGTAAAGGAGTGGGGACAAAGGACACCCTTGTCTGATCCCCCGAAAGACTTTAACCGGAGAGCCAATAAAATTATTAATAATGATATTACAATTAGGATTACTATACAACAGTTTAACCCACTTAATCAATGATGGAAGAATCCCCATTTTCGTCATAACAGTAAACATGTAATTCCAACTAATTCTATTAAAAGCCTTCTCTAGATCTGTACTAATGAGAGCAGCCTCCAAATTTTCTAAATTAACATAATCGATAGCATCACGCAAGACCATAAGATTATCTTGAATTTTCCTTCCGACAACCCCGCAAGTTTGTTCTTCTCCTACAATGAGAGGCATAATCTGTAAGTTTTAATCTATAGGTTGTGAAATTCTTTCGTCGGGAGATAAACAATTGATTTAATTTTGCCCTACACCGACGTGTGAAAAGCACTGCATATTCAGTGCTTTCCGAGTGTCTGTGAAAAAACTACACAGGCGACTCGGGCGGGGTTCGAACCCACGACCTCCTGTTTACTAGTGCAGACGTCTTACCACTCGACCACCGAGCTTGCCCGATGACGATTGGCTGGCTAGAATCCTATATAGCAGCGGGTGCCGTGATATGTTGGTGAAATTCTTGCGTCGGGAGATAAACAAGCTCGGTGGTCGAGTGGTTAAGACGTCTTTTATAAATAAGTCTGATTAAAGCAGAATTCATAGAGTTACACAAACGACCATTTTTGAAACAATGATTATAAACTTCTAAGATATCAGAACTGATAGTGTTCCACCGTAAGCCCATCCAAGCCTTATTTTTCTTCATTTGGAAGAGAGCTACTTTGACTTCGTCAGCCCTAATATCTCTTTCTAGATCACAATAAATATTATCCGGAATATGTTTTTTTCTCAATTTTTGATGTAATCTCATTTAAATGCTCAGTAGAAATGACTTCCGCTTTATACAGATCAGAATAAAAGTTATTGGCGCAGTCTAACATAATATAAGGTTGATCAACATATTTTCCTTCAGAATTAACTTATCAATTTTACTATTGTGGATTTGTTGTTTTTCCAGATTTAGGAAGAATTTAGAAGCTTTTTCACCTTCATCTTTAATAGTATTCCGAACTCTAACTTTAGCTTTGGACCATTCATCCATCTCATACTTTTTGAGCTGAATCTCTAAATCTTTAATGACATCAGCATTTGAGATAAGGCTATAAGAGAATTGTATCTTCTCTGTAAATCAATTTGTTTTTGTTTTTGATGATGTGCTTTCTCTTTACCATAATCTTGAATGATTTCTTTAATTCTAAATTTACCACTTTCCCACCAATCAAGTAAGTCATATTTATCTTTTTGAGTAGGCCTAATCAAAAATTCCCAAATGGTTTCTATACGATAATTACAATCATTATCAGTTAGAAGATTATTGTTACAAATCCACCTGCCTTGACCGTGTAAATTATTGGGATCATGTAATTTCATAGACACAATAGAGTGATCAGAAAAGCCATGTGGATTAACTGTCTAAAATGTTACAAAGAAGATTCGAAGACATAAACAGATAATCTATTCTGCTCGCCTGCTTAGTAGCTTTGTGATAATGTGTATAACCTGCTTCTTCATGACAAATAGTGCGCCAGACATCACAGAGGTCTTTTTCAATTAAAACATTCTTAAGAATAATTTTACTAACGTCCTTAATGTTAACATTATCAACACGACAATTAAAATCTCCACCAATAATGCATTCACAGTAATGTGATCACTCGGGCCATCGACAAAATAGCCCCTGTCGTGCGGTTCGTTTGGAGCATAAACCGAGGCAACAGAAATAGTGGAATTGTTCCATTTAATTTGACCTTTTATCCATCTCCCTTTATCATCCCTATCAATATTATCGATATCGAAACCGGATTTGTCAGAAGTAAGAATAGCTACCCCCCTGGACTGACGATTGCCATGACTAAAAAACATCTTCCCCGGCCACTGTTTGCTCCAAACTAATTCTTCGCTGTGTTTCCTGAAGAAGAATTAAACTAAATTTTTTACGATGTAAAAAAATATAAAATCACATTACGTTTGAGGTCGTTTGACATTGACATTACATCGGTGTATTTTAATAATAATAATAATAATGTATATGGCGCACGTATCCACCAAACTGGTGCTCAAGGCGCATTACATTATTAATTTAACCTTGCTCATCAGGCTCATAAATCATTCCTGAAACCATCTCGGCTCCCTGGGGAGCATACAGCTTAATTGCTGCCATTTCAGTGCATATGGGCTAATCAAACACAACAACCAACTCTGCCCTCACAGGTACCCATTTACCCTTGGGTGGAGAGAAGCATTTATGGTAAAGTGTCTTACTCAAGGACACAAGCACCCCAGTCATGGCTGGGATTCGAACCCACGTTCTAACGACTTGGCCGTCAGAACATGCACTAAACCGCTCGACCATGGCACTCATCGTAAGAAAAGAACTTCAGCTGAGTAATTCCAAGAAAAAAGGGGAAAATCTAGATAAAGCGAGTATATGACTGAAATTAGTTATGAAGCGAATAAGCCCATTTAATAATTCGTATCGGAACTTGTGTTTATTTATTGTGTCGCAACCATTGATCTCCATTACATCAATGGTTGCAATTGTGAACTAAAAGTCTATTTGATTGCGCACTCAGTCGGCGGATCGAGCATGCACAAACCATAGAGCTATATATAAGTTCTTATTTATAAAGGCCGGTTCATTCATACTTCACGCGAATGCGAAAGTGAAGCGAAATTCCTGAAGGCAACAGTGGTGATTTCATTGTAACGTTTAAATTTGCAGTTTCTTGACAAATTCGCTTCGTTCCCAAAATCGGCTCCTGGCAGAAACGCACCGACCGCAGTTCAATGGGCCGCCGGTAGAGGGCGCAAAACACACAACTATCACAACAACCCGACTGTTGAATTTCAACCTCGTTTTCTCACAGAATTTGGGCCCTGGCCGGCGCCTGGTTAGATAATATTGATTACCTCTGGTTATGAGTAAGTTTTTAAAGGCTCATAATAATTTTTTTATCAGTCAGTAAGCTATAAGCGACTAAGCGTATTTAGGGCCTACCAGTAATGCCACTCTGTCGAATGAACGTGAACATAGTCGATTTTAGAAAAACCGATTTTAACCTGCTGTTCTTCCTTTGTTCTTAAGATAAGCTGAAGCGGACCACATCTGGACAGCTATAGGAACACTTCCCTTGCCTTTGAAGCATCAGTTCTGCCTGCTAAGCCAAGGATCTGAAATCATGGCGCAGATTGTACGGATAGTGACCAGATGGCGGCCATTTTATTCATCGGGAGCCTTTTTTTTGTTTTGTTTGATTGTTGTTTGTGCAGCACAGCCAGCAGTTGATGAGGAGAAACGAACACAGATAAAGCCCACTTGTCAGCCAGTAAGTGCCTCATGAATCTTCATATTTGGTCCAAAAAATCAGGATATTAGCATGTGATGATGAATAACATTTTTATTTGTGGGGTAGGCCCTAGGCCTACCCCCTGGCCCTGCAGGCTGCACCCAGTCCCAGATAGGCCTAACGTTAGATAAGGTTTATCGCAAATAGCGCTGAAGCAACAGAGGGCACACTGCCGCAAAGCATATTGGGATACAATCTGTTTGACGCATCATCTGTCATCAAGTGAGTTCATTCGCACGGCATGCGGTGGTACTGTTTTGTTAGGTAGAATGTCGTATTTTCTGAAGGGGATGATTTTTTTTAGAAGTATGAAGGGAAATAAAGTCCGAAAACCATCATAAAAGTGGATTTTAAAGATAGTTTTCACTTTCTGTACCCCCCAAAATCGATAGAATCATTTTTTAACTGGTTAGTGGTTGCAAAAAAATTACCCAAAACCCTTAAAAAGTGGCGGTCGGATACGACATTGTTTCCATGCTGTTGTGCCACAGACATCCCATGATTCCTTGTGGCCACTATTTGCAATAAATGCAAAATAAATGTTATTGGTTTCGAACATAGCAGGTTCTTTGAGCAGGTTCTTTGAGAAAGAACCTGCTGGGTTCGAAACCCAAGGCCAATAACATTTATCTTGCATTTACATTACAGGTCCTTTAGGTTGGTAAGCAGTTTGCAACAGCTAATTATCTATTTATTTGTGATAAACCTTGTATTAGTGTATCGTTACCACCCAAACAGTGTCTGGGAGCATGTGACTACTTTCCTTCCTCTATGCTGTAATAAATCCTATCATAGTAATATGCGCAAAATGTTATTCACGTGGCAAAACTGTGTATTTAGAAGACACGTCGTCTGCGACCCGAAGATCGAACTTCATGTAAATTTCAAGCACTGGGTCACAGATGGTAACGCATGTTCTAAATAAACAAATTTGCCCTGTGAAAAAAAACATGGCGCATGTCTTACCATGAAAGTGTCTATTTGTGGGTATGCAAGTAAATTCTTAATTATTCAGTTGGCTTTTGCTTTGTGTTTGATTGTTTTTTCATAACGTACATGTAATTCTACATGATTTTTTAACTTAATTTGCCTGTATTTGAATTTGGGAAAGAATGTAGAATACAATCGCCACTTTTTCTATCCAAATATGACAAATTTCACAGATTTCCTTTAAAAGATGATAGAGGATTCACTTAAGGAGAGGAAAATGTAGTCAAGTGAGGATTGGAAACGATATTTTGGGAGATTTTGAGCAATGAATGTATGTACATCCAATGAGCTGTTGGCCATTTTGTCGTCGGCTGAAACACATGCAATAGACATTGTGCATAAGTGGCAGTTGGGTTCGGCATTCTCTCCTAAATTTGTATTTCTGTAATGAATGCCGATACTGCACTCATTCCCTTTGTTTGATCCCGGTACACATTTAGCTACCACTCAATGCATACATGTCATATGCAAGTAAATATGTTCATCTGGTACTTTGCAGACAGACTTCCATTATGAATATACCACATGTGACAAGAACGGCGTAAGATGGCGTGTGTCTGTACCCGAACCAAATGCTTGTGTGGGAGGGTCACCTGAAGCACCTAAGAGGGCTGTAGACTGCAGTAAGTTTTTGTACAATTTATTGTCATTTCAATTGTAGTGATGTTATTACATTATGTTAAAAGCTAAGTTGGTAGAGCCAGAGGCACACTGACAAATTGAAACAATTTTGACCTCAATCGGTGCTTGGATGGAAGACCATAACAACTATTGTTTTGGGGTTACGTGGCTAACTGAGGTGTGTGGGTGCTACTTATGCATTAGGCTTGGCATTTTCCGTTTAATTTGCGAAAAGTGTACACGTTTTGAGCGGGGGACAGGGAAGGGTATGTTTATTGTCAAGTGTCCCAACTATTTTGGCTGGGATTGTAGCACTCCGATTTCATGCCCTGGTGAACGTGACGATATTGCCCCTTAACCCTCCTACAATCAGTGCAATTTTTGAAACAACCCATTCAGGCCACTCCAAGCCATTAGCTGTTGCCAGTGGCCTCCTGTGGTTACCCTTCTGTGCACTGCCACACCACTGAGATTACAGGGTAAAGTGGTCTCCCATCGATACATTGTAGGCCATACTAATATGTTCAAACATTTACAGTGGCCTTGGGTGGCACACAGTTGATTTTGTAAGATTACTTGGAAAGGACAGCAGGCTTGTACATGTATGTACTGAAGGTTGCTAAAGGACAGAATTTTGTGGATCGGAGTGGCCTCCATGTGTAGGAGGGTTAATAAAAAGGCTTAAATTTGGAACATAAATATATTTTTCCTGAAGAGGCTTCGCAGAGCCACCTCATGCAGCCTGCAGATTATAAAACCACATTTATATAACATACAAGCCAGCCTCAAAATTCCCACTTATATGTACCCACTCACCAGAGGTAAGTGAATTTAAATAGTGGGTAAGTTGCTGGATAAGTGGATCTATCCATGTTTTTATGTCATGTCCCATAACAACATGGCCAGACACTGAAATCGGGTAAAGTGACTTACGGAAATGGGTAAGAGAAACATACATGTACAACGGTGGGTAAGTGCAGGGTAAGTGACACCCAAAAAAAATAACACTTTTAGGAAATACACTTGTATATTCTACACATATTCACAGAAACTACCTTGAGGACAACAGTAGGTGCACTGGCATTGTGATAGGTGCTCTGCATTACAATAGGTCTGGCACAGAGGCCCTCTGTGAATGCATCCTAGGCCAGTGCCTTTCATTGTGTACATATTTTGTGTATGTGCTTGTGATTATTTTCAAGGTGACCACTGTAGAATCATTGACTACAGATTTACCTAAAACTTACATGGTGAAGATGGTATCTGAAATCATACCTTGAAATCTTTTTGTCTTGAGGTGCTATTGTTATGAAGAATACTCATATGTTCTTTCCCAATTATGTACACATACAATGAACATTCATGTGTAGTTATGTATCAGACTGTGCGTTTTCGGTTATTTCTGGAACCGAATACCCGAAACTGGAAATCTTTGGATACCCGGGTACCTGTAAACAATATGTAAAAACACATAAATACTCCCGAATGCATAAAATAACCAATATAAACACAAATTTCTCTTGTTTAAGTAGAGTCAAAATAAATATATGTTGACTTACTGTAATAATTTCCCGCCTCTATATTAAAAACGACTTGTAGCATCCCCATTCCCCGCACAAAGCACAAAGCATGCATTCATCATTTTGTACGTATGTAATTTCTATATTTTAAGTTTAATATAAAACACTAGCACAATCTAATCAAGAAATGCAATATCACATTTCATTACTAAGAAATATCATTGCTTTGAATACATTGCAGATTATATTGTATTGGAAATTAATTAAGGGTTCTCATCTCAAAAGTGGCTGCAACCATATGGTGGTTAGTGGTCCTTGTGACAACTTGAGCTTGTATAATGTAGTAAAATTACTGGCACATGGGTATACACATGTTTATCCTCCTAGGGCTGTGCTGGGTATCTGGGTACCCGACCAAAACTGTCATGACCTGGTTCCATTTTTCTGTTCCAATTACCTGTAAACGACTTTCAAAAGTTCCAACTGAATATTTAAGCCACACAAATGGAAGTCTCCAATTTGTTAGCAAAATGAAGGAAACTTGTATCAAGGCTTCAGAAGTAACATTTGCCAACAGCCTTTCACAGACTTGCTGGATTTGGTTTGATGTATCTAGTATCATGAGTTGGTGTTTGTGCCTATTACATTTGCATAGTAGGCGGGTTAATATACATGTACTGTATGTACATGTACAGAGAGAAGTTTATAAAATATGCTAATGTTTTAACAAGAAAATATCATAAATTTCCTGAGCAAAAAGACCATCTGTACACTGTACACAGGACAGTGGTTGTGCAATCATGCATGCATACCAGCATGTGATCATTCATAGCCTGAAAAAATTATTTGTACACAGCGAAGTGTGCACTTACAATACATGTACTGTGCTTTAAACCAACTTGCCAGGCTAATGAAGATATTGATGGAGGTTAACATGATACATCATTACATGAACTGTTGAGACGGGTACATAATACCCTAGTATAAAAACAATAAACATATCCAACATGTGCATGTGTTTATAGTTATAATAAAATTAACCCTAACCTTCCCAAATCCTCTTTGCTAAAGTGAAGGATTTTGAAGGATTGAGGTTACATGCTCTTTAGTTGCCTTTCCATGGTACGTACATCCATATTTGTTATAGTGATCGCAAGGTCAGTGCTTGGGTCAGTGGACACTGTTTATTGCTCCATGCATGCAGGGAGGGTCCCTGACCATGTACATGTATCGCAGATTAGAAACACCTTGTGTACATACATTGTACATGTCATGTGCTTGCTTTACTACTGATGGATTTTGGAGGATTCAGGTTATGTGTAAGCAAATGGGCCTAGGGAGTTAGGGTTAATAAGGGTTGATTCGAAAACAGTTTTATTAATTATGTACATGTACATGTACAACACACACATGCAAAGTACATGTACTTGTAAGGCAGGATTTGGAAAGTGGAAACAGGGTGTCCAAAAGTGTAACTTGCGTACACGTACAATACTTTTACATGTGTAAATAAAATATGTGTCCATTTAGCAAACAGGGTGTCCAAAAGATGCCTAAAGATATTGCTGGCTAATACTAAGCACACATGTATACATACACAAAACCCTATTATAAAACCCATTAACGTTTTTGTTTCGGGAATAAAAAAGTTTTTCTGGGCCCCTGTGCGGGTTTCTTTTTCCCACACACACATTAATGGAAGTTTCCACGGCGCGTGGCCACGTCTTCCGAGCATGTCACCGTACACGCGTGGCTCAACTGAGCATGCATACAAATATTCCGGAGTTTCCTATGGCGTGTTTAGACGCTCTCCGATCTGCGGTGCAAAAAAAAAATTGCGTGTATACACGGCCTCCGACGTGAACTCGTTAAGTGTTTATGACAATCTGCACGACGTGACTTTCCATGTCTAAAATGTTGATTTGGAAAAGTAATCAGGCCTGTTATTTCTCAGGATTGTTCCTGATTTCAGGATTTGTTTTTACAAATCTCCCTTTGCCTCAATATTTTCCTGATAAAAAGAGAAGTACATGTAGCCACTGAGGAAAGAAAGAAGTATTGTCTCCAAACATCTACATGTAGTTTATTGATTGTGGGGATGTGGAGGTTCAGGGGGGGGGGGGCTTTGTCTTCTAGACCAAAGGGAGACCCTGGCCTGCTACCCATTTATCCAGATTTTTTTTACTTTTGTCAAATCACACCCATGGTCATGGGACTTGCTTGCAGTACACCTGTGATTTATGGACTACAGTCTAACTGTAAATGTTTTACATGTAACTGTCACTGAAAAAAATACATGTATACATAGTACACATACATGTACATGTACGCAGCCTGAGGCTTTGCTGGATTCTGACACCATCAGGGACATTTACTGAACATGTACTTGACATAAAATTATGGTTTAACCATAAGGTGGTACTTGTACATTATTCACTTAATGTACATGTATACTGTACAATGTGCGTGTATGTGTGTATACAATGTACAACAATACAGCATGGCACTTGAAGGCTAACCATAATATTATGGTGAAATAGCTGCTCAAATTAATTACACGTACTCTGTGTTCTATTGTTCTGTACGTATCCATTGTCCCGCTTTGGCCATAATACAATCCTGCACCGGTATAATGCACTGATATAATGCACTGATATTGTAGTATGTAAAATTACATGTGTGCAAGGGTTTTCAACATGTACATGTAAATGTACAAAGGTTAATATGCTGTGATATTATGGGAATCCACATTTTTTTCTTCAGATAGTTCCTCCCTATTTTTGGTTTGATTAATTGATTTGTTTACATGAAACTTGGTATGTTTTAGACTTGTAATGTTCATTCTTTATGACCTTACATTTAGCTGAAATACGATCGATCGTAATACCCAAATCTAAAAAGGAACCTTAAAAAAATTTTTTTTTTTTAAAAAGTTGTGTGGATTTATTGTGCACACTTATTGGTAAAACATCTGTTAACCCTCCTATGCCCAGGCTGAAATTTGGCCCAGTCAGCACGGCACTCACAGACAGTCACTTGAGTATTTTTGGTTGCATTGCCAATTGGTAGGTCAAACCACAGAGTCACACACAGCTGTGTATGAGTGCACTGCACAAAGTCAATGGGTTGGGAGTTACATACAAATTTTGAGTGTCTTTGGGTTTGACCTCCTATCACAGCCACATGTGCTTGCATGTATTTGAGTGCACTGCACAAAGTCAATGGGTTAAGAGAGACATACAAATTTTGAGTGTCTTTGAGTGTTAAACCTATAGGAGGGTTAATGCATCAACACAAAAACCAACCTGTGAAATGTTCATCTTATTTCATTGCATTCATATAATTAGTCAAAACAAACAAAAAGTCATCGGTTTCTGGTCGTCTCTTCAGAATTGCTGGATCGATTGGAATTCAGCTGTGCTTTTTTTTAAACAACTTTTTCACATAGGGGTATATACGTTTGCCCGATTTGTGAGGCCTCTCTTAGCCACCATACTTTGTGTATGGGACATTTGGTCTGGTTTCATTAACCACGTATATCACATATTTCACTGGTTGGCAAAAAAAGAAAGATTACACCCAAAAAATTGGCGTCACCACACCAATTTTGCCACCAATTTTTATTATAATTTTTTTTTGGGGGGAGTCTTATTTGTAATCTTTTGGATCACTGGCTGGTGATCCATTTCAGATTTGAATTTTTATTGATGGTTTCTGGATAATGACAACATGTCAGATTGTATTTATAACTTCTCAGGATGTTTGGCAGTAGGTCAGTTAATAATTACAACGTATTTATGTATACTACCGGAATAAAGTAACTGTGCATCATTTGAAGTTATGCTATTTTTTAATGAAAAAAGATAATACAATGATTTGTGGTGTTCTGTTAAATCACTGTTTAACTGTTAACAGGATACTCTCGAAATCTGTATGCTTGGACACTAGGCTTCGTGACACGTCCTTGAAGAGATGTGGTGTCAAAAGTCAGTTCACAAACTCAGTATCGTGTGTGTCCACCATTGGCGTTGATGCAGGCTTGACAGCGGACGACGCATGAAGACGACACTAAGCGATTGAAGAAAGCTTTGGGGAATGTTGTTCCATGTCTGAACCAACGCTTGTCCCAATTCAGCTAACGTCAATGGCTGATTCTGGGCTTGACGTAACGCCTCCATTTCATCCCAAGCGTGCTTTCGATAGGGGACAGGTCCGGAGAAACAGCTGGCCAGGGGAGTACCGGAATGTTCTGCTGTCTCAGGAAATCTGTCACAACACGAGCGACATGTGGACAGGCATTATCTTGCTGAAGCGTGATGTTACGTCCTTGTCTTTGAATGAACGCTTGCACATGAGGCCCAATGATCTCGTCCCTGTATCTCAGACCTGCATCAACGCCAATGGTGGACACACACGATACTGAGTTTGTGAACTGACTTTTGACACCACATCTCTTCAAGGACGTGTCACGAAGCCTAGTGTCCAAGCATACAGATTTCGAGATTATCCTGTTAACAGTTAAACAGTGATTTAACAGACCACCACAAATCATTGTATTATCTTTTTTCATTAAAAAATAGCATAACTTCAAATGATGCACAGTTACTTTATTCCGGTAGTATATGTGTTTTTAATTTTTTTTATTAACCCTCCTACAATCAGTGCAATTTTTTGAAACAACCCATTCAGACCACTCCAAGCCATTAGCTGTTGCCAGTGGCCTCCTATGGTTACCCTTCTGTCACACCACTGAGATTGCAGGGTAAGGTGGTCTCCCATTAATACATTGCAGGCCATACTATTATGTACATTTACAGTGGCCTTGGGTGGCACACAGTTGATTTTGTAAGATTACTTGGAAAGGACAGCAGGCTTGTACATGTATGTAGTGAAGGTTGCTCAAGAGCAGAATTTAGTGGATCGGAGTGGCCTCCATGTGTAGGAGGGTTTTAATTACCAATGATGTATGCCCTTTTTAAAAACAGCACTTCTAAACTACCCCTACATGTATGTACATGTATGTACATGTATGTAGTGTTTTTAAGAGTATGAATGTGCTTGTTTAACCCTAACTCCCTAGGCCCATTTGCTTACACATAACCTGAATCCTCCAAAATCCTTCAGTAGTAAAGCAAGCACATGATATGTAATAATAATAATAATAATAATAATAATAATGTGTGGATTTATATAGCGCACGTATCCACCAACTAAGTGGTGCTCAAGGCGCATTATATTATTATCCCTGCTCATAAGGCTCATAAATCATTCCTGAAACCATCTCAGCTCCCTGGGGAGTATACAGCTCAATTGCTGCCATTTCTAGCGCATATAGAGCAAACCAACTCTGCCTTCACAGGTACCCATTTAACCCCTGGGTGGAGAGAAGCAATTATGATTAAGTGTCTTGCTCAAGGACACAAGTGTCACGGCCGTGATTCGAACCCACATTATGTTGCTAACACCAGAACTTGAATCCGGTAAGCTAGACCGCTCGGCCACGACACCCCATGTGTTTCTAAACACATGTGTTTCTAATCTGTGATACATGTACATGGCCAGGGACCCTCCCTGCATGCATGGAGCAATAAACAGTGTCCACTGACCCAAGCACTGACCTTGTAATCACTACAACAAACATGGATGTACATGTACCATAGAAAGGCAAGTATGCCTAATAACCTCAATCCTCCAAAATCCTTCACTTTAGTAAAGAGCATGTAGCATGTAACCTCAATCCTTCAAAATCCTTCAATTTAGCAAAGATGATTTTGGAGGATTTGGGAAGGTTAGGGTTCCTTAACCCTCCTGTTACTGTACATGCCAAAACCTGCCAAATTTGCACTGTGTAATAAGCATAGGGCCCACAGCATTAACCTGCCAATGCATGTCATAACACTTGTATAGTAAGTACATCCACATGCCAAAACCCTTTGGAGGGTTTGGAGGGTTTAGTAAGGTGCTGATACGAAGTCATAAAGTAAGCTAAGTCTGTAGCAAGTACACCTACATGCCAAAACATGTTGGAAGGTTTTGAAAGGTATGGCACTAAGTCTTAAAGTAAAGCTACATGTAAGTAATCCTCAATAAAATTCATCCAACTGTCAAAACCTTTCAGAAGGTGCCTGAGCTACCCTGGACATAAACAGTAATCCCTAAATATACACATCTATCAGTCTATTACTTGCCAAAGGGATTTGAAATGTGCAGTGACTAACAGTAAACAGTTATGTACACAAACTATGTATAGTACATATGGTAGTATATCTACACCACCTTTCAAAACCTGCCAGTGTAGTGCATAGTGAAGCAACTACATAACCTTTCAAAACCCTCCGGCTGACAGGTTTTGAAAGGTGCAGTTTCTAGGCCCAAAACTGCAATTTTTATAGGAGGGTTATACAGAGTTTTTAAGTCAACATTTGGACACAAATGAGAAGATAAAATTATTTATTTTATTTACTATCATTGTAGTGTGTTTGGTTAAATGATTTGTTTATCATATTTATATAATGAGCTTACTGCATTTTCCCTAACCTTGGAAGTGACTCCTCACCTAATAAAACAATTTGTTAGTAGTTTGACCCGTGTCCCAGATGGTAAGACAGTGGTGACTCATCCTCATTATCGCATATCGTGTGTGCAATACACAAGTTTAATTTGTTTTGCCGTATACATGTACCTGTACATTATAGTACATTGTACATGTATGCACTGTATGTACATGGGTAGTAGAAGAAGAAGAAGAAGAAGAAGAAGAAGAAGAAGAAGAAGAAGAAGAAGAAGAAGAAGAAGAAGAAGAAGAAGAAGAAGAAGAAGAAGAAGAAGAAGAAGAAGAAGAAGAAGAAGAAGAAGAAGAAGAAGAAGAAGAAGAAGAAGAAGAAGAAGAAGAAGAAGAAGAAGAAGAAGAAGAAGAAGAAGAAGAAGAAGAAGAAGAAGAAGAAGAAGAAGAAGAAGAAGAAGAAGAAGAGAGAAGAAGAAGAAGAAGAAGAAGAAGAAGAAGAAGAAGAAGAAGAAGAAGAAGAAGAAGAAGAAGAAGAAGAAGAAGAAGAAGAAGAAGAAGAAGAAGAAGAAGAAGAAGAAGAAGAAGAAGAAGAAGAAGAAGAAGAAGAAGAAGAAGAAGAAGAAGAAGAAGAAGAAGAAGAAGAAGAAGAAGAAGAAGAAGAAGAAGAAGAAGAAGAAGGCTTTTAAAAAGGTTACTTTATTTTCAAACAGCGACAAAATGAACAAATATAAGATGAGTATAAAATCGATAATTAATGGGTAACAAAAACGTATAATGTTAACAACAATGAAAAATGATAACTTTAGGAACAAACAATATATATTATAAATTATAAACGGTCAATAGAAAACTTTTAAGCTTTTCAAAAATCCTAATTTCACAAACATTCTTGAAAATCCATATGTCTTTTGAAAATCCAATATTACAGAAGATTACATTGTATTATTGAAATGAAAAACAAAGTTAAAAGTACGATTTTGTAATAAAATCAAATTGCTGAGATGTAAGAAGTATATAAAATGGTATGAGTTATAGAATTACAAATGGTTAAGTAAAATTAAACGGGCATGAGAAATATACAGGAATAAAAATACCAGATATGAATTTGTTAATTAAAAGCAAGGATGAACCTTTTGTTTAAAGATGTGGACATAAAAAATTGGATTGAACCAAAGGTACAATGAAAGGATTGAAAAATGTAATCAAAGGGAACAAAGGAGACATAATTCTGTAGACTTTATAATTTTATAAATAAAGGTATGCGTAAAAACAAACATACAACAGTATTATTTATTTTATTTATTTTTTCTTAAAAATTTTGTTTGAATGTTGGGTTTTTTTTTTCTTCTTTTTTTTCTTTTTTGTTGTTGGTTAAACGGAAAAGCGGTCAGAAAAGCCACGTTAATTCCCCATTAACAGTTTTAACAAGTGCGTTTTTTGGGGACCATTTCTTTTCGAAGTCACTAAGATTGTTGTTAAGTTTAAAGAAATAAAAATCAAATAGAATTTTGTTTTTCAAACGTTCCCAAATTAAAATGGGATTTACAAAGTGGCAAGTTCTATAGAGGTAATATATAACGTTCTTGCAGCTGACGATGAGATAATTTGCGATTCGCACGGCTTGTTTGTCGTGTCTTCTGGCATGCGGAATCAGAGACCAGTAGACATTGAAGTTGAGAGGAAGGCTTGGAAGGAGACGGCTGATGAGGGTGTGAAGGGCGTTAGAGCTGGTTGAGCAGGGACGGACACAGGATGAAAAGATGCCAGATCGTACCCTCTCTCCGCACCATCCGCATGAAGGTGGAATGTCCTTGTTGAGATGATGAAGCACTGGCAACGACGGCAAAATGTTGTGGAACAGTTTATATTGAACATCGCCTCCTTCTTCGAGGAGGGCAGTTCATAACTTCCTTCCAGTTTATTTCGTTGGGATGGTCCAGGAAGCCGACGTCGTGCCAGTGCGTTGTGTGTGTATTCTGGGAGCTCGTTGATATGTTTGTTGATTTGTTCATAAATAGCTTTGGATGGTGCGGAGATTCCGTTGATGTTGGATGACAAACTGATTCCGAGGGGCAGATCTGGTTTTAAGTTGAAACTTGCGGGAGGAGAAGACTGAACGAGACCGTGAAGATTGAAGACATTTGGAAAGAGCGGATGACAATAGAACGAAGACAAAGGAGTTGGCGTTGGAGAAGCGAGATGAGAGTGGGCGTGGTCCGCACGTAGATTGGATGACGTCGCTGGCGTCGGACCAACGCCCACTGGATGGATGGAGGAGATGACGAACTTGTTTGATTCCGCATGCCAGGAGGCGATCAGTATCTGGATCATCGTCAGCTGCAAGAGAAGCTAGAATAGAACTGTTGATTTAGAACGTGACTTGTGTTATCGTATGCTATTATAATTTGAGCCCCGGAGGCCGTCCAAGCACGCAACACCTCGCTGTAGAAACTGGGAAGGGTAACAAGGGATTCAATGTTTGTTTTAGAAAAATAATTGAAAATCGAATTTTAAGTTTTGATAATTCTGGAGAAAGTGGCGAAAAGGGAAGAGAGGGTGTGAGCGATTATTAAGAAAAGCTTGTATGCGATTAAATCTATATGTGAGGGTGCGTGCTTGGAGGCAGGTTAAACCAAGTCCCCTTTGTCGGGTTTTGAAGTACAAGTCGTCTCTTTAACAGGTGTTTTGGATTGGGCCAGACAAAGTCGAATAGCATTCCTTGGAGTTCGTCTAGGATGTAGGCATGGGGAGAAAAGAACAGCAAAGGGTGTGAAAAGTTTGGAAGCAACAAGTTGATTACAAATAAGGACTCTGCCTTTGAAAGAGAGGGACAGGGATAGTTTTTCCAAGAAATTAACGTTTTTTTGAGTTTTTCTTTACATTTTTCCAATTAAGTTGTTCATAACTAGAGTTGTTTCCTAGATGAACTTCAGGAACTCTAGCCTCGCTGTTCCAAGAAACCGGAGGGCCTATCGACCGATCCGACCCACGATCCGGCCCATAGCCCTGGGATTTTTACATTTAAACAAGCAGCAGGCGCGGGCCGAAGAGGTCGTAAGTCTCCTCGACCGCAGTGAAACCCGCGCCGGAGGTGACAAACACAGACACGTCGTCTGCGTATGCGAAACCGAGCAGTATCTCTCCGTATCAGGAAGTTTGAAGCCACTCTTGTTGATGTTAGAAGCGAAGTTTGTTCAAGAGTGGCTCTATAATGTCAGTACAGCAGTCCCGGGCGGGCACCCCTGGCGTATGCCCTTCTCAAAGAAAGGCGGCGTCGAAGCCACACACCTGTGACCAGGCTCTCGGAACCACTGTACAGGAGCTGTAAATGACGGAGAAATAACTCCCCAAAGCCCATGGCCCTCATTGTGTTGAAAAGATAGCAGTGGTCAACTTTGTCAAAGGCTTTTTTGGTCGGGGTTGACCACTGCTAAACGTCGTTGAGATCCGGTACAAAATAATGTCTCGGATCAGATTGATGTTATCAAAATCAACCGCCCGGTACACAATAAGTTTGATCTTAGATTAACGACGCTGTGAATGCACTGTTTGAGCCTGCTGGCGAGCAACCTGGCATAAATTTTATAGTCTGTGTTAAGAAGGGAGACCGGGCGCCAATTTGCAAGGTCTGAGAGGTCTCCTTCTTGAATTAAAGTAATAACAGCACGAGAGAAAGAGCGGAAGTGAGCGGAGTAAAAGAAAAGTTGAGGACAGAAAGAAAGTCATTTTAAGAATTGGCCAAAAGCACTGAAAAATTCAGAACTAAGGCCATCAAGACCGGATGATATATTTTTGCCAAGTTGCTCGACAGCAAGGTCAAGTTCCTCAAGAGACAGAGGGCAGTCAAGGTTCTCCGCATCTTGAGGTTCAAGCCTATTGAGGTCCTCGGTGATTTCATCAAAGGCGCTCTCGTCAGTCGGTACTCGACTATAGAGATCTTTGTAAAGGTGTGTATGTGGGTTTTATTTCTATTGGGTTTTCGGTGATATTGCCAGAGGAAGTCGTATTTTACTGATAGATTTAGATATTGAGTTGTTTTTCAAGGTTAAAGAAGTAGGATGTGGAAGAGTCGGTTTCATTTAGGTGTTTAAAGCGCGATCTGGCGAGGCGCTTGAGCTTTATTTTTAAGATGTTCGTTTAATATATTCCTTTGTTCCCGGAGGACCTCTTTGGCTTGAGACGTGAGATCTGGCGCAGTTTGTAACTTTTCAATTTTTTGGTTCAGTTCAGAAATAATCCCTCGTCTTTCTTTTGCAATTTTTTGACTATATTTTAGAGTAAGAGATTTAATGTGGGACTTACCGAAGTCCCACCACAAGGAAAGGTTTGGAAAATTATTTTTTTCATGTTGCCAATTGGCCCAAAAGTTACAGATGATTTCGTTATAAGCATTGTCGGAAAGAAGGGAGTTGTTAAATTTCCAATAGGCGCTACCCCTCTGGGTAGCAGAGGGCAGCTTAATTTGAAGAGAGATAGCAGAATGGTCAGAAAGAGTGCAAGGTATGATTTTGGAAGAAAGGACAGAGGATAAAATAGTTTGTGGGCCGTAAAAACGATCCAGTCTGGCTCTGGATGAGCCAGACTGAGACGAGGGATTATTTCTGAACCATGTAAATGTTTGAACATTCGGATTAAGACTGCGCCAGATATCACGCATAGCGACAGTGCACTCACCCGGCGTCGCTGAGGGCACATGCAACCTTGGGTCGATGCTCGACTGGCATACACAGGCGGTCGTGACAGGGTCCTCCGTGCAGTTGAAGTCACCTCCGATGGACGATGAGGCCGTCGTCAGCAAGTTGAGCACAATGCTCGCGGAAGGACTGGATGGAATCTAAGCGAGTTTGTCGTTTTGAGGAATTAAAAAGTTGTAAAAGATAGAAAAGGGTGTTATTAGTCTTGATTTTTGTAAAAAGAATATGCCCATTTGAAATGATTTGTGAAGTAACAATAACTGTGTTTGTGTTTTTTTAATCAGGGTTGTCACTCCCGACCTGGGTGGGGCTTAGGGCACACAGGGGAGTGTATGTACAGTTTCCAAGAGGACTATGTGAAGTTAGGAAATGTGTTTCCTGAAGGAAGATTGTTGTGGATAATTACAAAGATTTTCAACATATGTTTTAATGGAGGCATTTTTAAAGTGGCCATACACCCTCCTGTGTTGAGGCTGAGCAACGACAGCGTCATCGCAAAGAATAATGAAAAATACATTGAATAAATGGTTATTTTATTTCTGTAGTTTACTTACGAGTTTCACCAATCGCTGCTGCAAGGCTTTGGAAATGTCCGGGTGGTTTATGAGGGGTTTTAGTTGTTTTGCTAACCCTGGCAGATTGCTCGTAAAGTCACGGGCAATCAGCCAGGGTTTCTTTTTGCCCTTAGCAGAAGACAGGAATCGTAAAAGTTGGCTGTGAGAGAGCGGGCCCTTTACTGTGAGAATACTCTCAGAGAACGGCACGTCGCCGTCCATCTGAGAGTCTTCCCACGTCGTCGAGTCTGTATCGGGGTAGTTGGAGGGTGAAAAGGATGTACATTGTAGGTGTGGGAGGGGTCTGATTGTGTTTTGAGAGAGGTGTTGGCTGGGAGGAGGAAGGGTGGTCATTTGAGGTGGATGGTTTATGGAGTTCGGATTGGAGTGGGGAAGGTTTGTTACGGCGGGGTTTTGGGAGTGGGTGGTAGGGATGATGGTATGGGTGCGGGTGGTAGGGAGGATTTAGGGGAAGATGGGGTGACAGTATGTGTGGTGTTTGAGGGAGGAGAGACAGAAGGGTCAATGTGCATGGGTGAGGCGATGTGCATTTTTCTCATTTTTTTAGGGGGAGAGGGTGCTTTGAGGGGAATTAGGAGGGGTGTTTGGCGTGCAGTAGGAGTTGGAGGGGTGATTTTGCGTTTAGAAACTACGTCCGAGAAAAGGCGGGGTACAGGGTGGAGTTCCCCAGGCGTTGAGGAGGTTGAAGGGTGAAGGGAGAGGAACATGAGATGGAGAGGGGATGTGGGTGGGGAGAGGAATGTGGGAGGGAGAAGCGATAAGGGAGGTGGGTAGGTCGGAGGTGGTAGAGGGTTGGGAGGGTGAGAGAGGGGGGAGAGTGGTAGAAGGGTGGATAGATTTGTCAGTGGGTTTGTCGGCGGGTTTGTTAGTGCGATCGTGAGTTTGTGTATTTTGGCAGGATGTTTGGGATCAGATTTCTTATGTGCAAAAGGCGGGGTGGATTGAGGGAATTGACGTCATTTGTCTTGTCAAAGGGCCCTACTCTTCTCACAAAGCGAGAAATATGCCCCAGACCGCCACAGTTGAAACATTTCACGGTAGATTCAGTTGAGATGTAAACATGGTGATTTCTCCCGAGTGCTGGAATGTTATGGCACTCAGGGTGTGACGTTCTGGGGCATAAGTACATGAACCTGTCTTCTGAAGGACAAAATGTGGGAGTTTTCCTTTTTTGGCAACCAGGGGTAGGGGCTTTACCTGTGAGAGCGACTTTGCAGAAAGGCGAAAGTTGATTTACCAGTACATAATCGGGATTTCCATTATAGAGATTACTGAGTGTGAGGCGTATTGTAGGCTGGAGCAGGGTGTCAGCTCGAGGTAGGTGCCCTTGTAAGAAAAGCCACTTTGCACAGCATCGAGAGGTAGCCTGCCTCGAGCTGAAATAGACTACAACCCGGCCATGGGAGATTCGTGACGCCGGTATATACCTGCGAAGCCAGTGTATCCGTCATGGCGTCGATGTATGCGTTGACGAAGACACTGGCATCGGCATGAAAAGTCACCCCATTGTTCCTATCGGGACGCAGCACGTTCGGAACAATGGGATCAGTGGGTGTACTTGTGCCGGGTGCAGTCGTCCCTGACCCAGCCTTTTGTGATGGTTGCGCTTGGCTGGCCATAGTGGCCAACCAAAACCCTAAATATATACAAAATACAAAATAAAATGACGTTAAATTACAGGAAAAGGACAATAAACCCGACAATATGAGGGGACCTAGAGTAACCTATGAGTGATAAATAACAATATGATATAAAATCTGTTACCATTAGGTGTATGTAAATAGTAGAAAAAGCTAGATTCTCCGGAGCTCAAAAACACACGTCTGACCGCGAGAAGAAGAAGAAGAAACACAGAAGATTTATAACGCACGCATATCCACCAAGAAGTGCTCAAGGCGCTTTACAGCAGATCTTTCAGGATGGGGTGATATGACATAATTTTTTAGAGAGAGTCACAATACGTGCAGCAGTGTTTTGAATCTTTTGAAGTCTGTACATGAGTACACTTGTAAAGTTGTATAATATGCAATTATGATTAACCCTCCTACTACTACAAGGGTCAAAATCAGTCAAAATGTTGATATAACATGTACTTGCCAAGGAATATATAGTGCACTTACAGGCCACTGTAAACCACTAAATGTCCAATGTGTTGTGCACACATTGTTTGTGCATATAAGCCACACTGACCCTTTGAAGTAATCTCCAATGTACATACATGCACAAAGACACATGTATACCACAGTTGACCTTATTTTCAGCAAACTCCCGATAATAAATCACCATCAGCCACTGAGACCAATAAACCATAATAAGCCTCCATCATCCATTGGGATTTTCAGCAGTTATTTTGTAAACACAGACTCCATAGTAACCTACATGTACCACCAGCCACTGAGTCTGGAACAAAGTAATATGCCCTGCAATATGTCAATCACAAACCACTAAAACCAACAGACATATGAGGCATTATGTTACTATGCAGTATAGCTATGAGGAGCCACTGCCTACTATAGCAATGGCTTGGAGTGGCCTGAATGGGTTGTTTCAAAAATTTCACTGATTGTAGGAGGGTTAATATTGATGCCTTAGGAAATACGTGTACTTTTTTTATTAGTCAGTATACATGTACATGTACCATCAGGAAGAGCAAATTGTCCAAACATTACAATGTTTTTTAGGTTTTTTTTCTCACAATTTTGGTGAGACGGCATCAGCTATCAGAGCAATGCTTGATCAATATAAAAAAATGATTTGATTTCAGAATACCATTTTGCTCTGTTATTTTTCCTGAGTAATGTTTCAGTAATTCTGATTTGGGCCTGATCCTTGACCATCCTTAACAATCTTAATATCTGTCGGTCATGCCGGCACCCATACCGCTATGAACATTGCAAAGAGTTTTGACTGATATAATGATACATGTAGTTGTCATGGTAAAGCATAACCTTATTGATAAATTCGAAATGGAAACTTTTGTGTGCCCAAACTCTGCTGAAAATGAATGCTAGTCCATAGCCAAACAACATTAATTGAAACCCTTCTGTGACTGCAAGGTTCAAAATCAGTCAAAATGTTGGTATACTTGCCAAGGTATATCTAGTGCACTTAAAAGTCAAACATTGCCAAACCTTCAGGTCAAAATGAGTCGTTTTTGAATATATTGACGATATTGAATTTTTTGATAGTCGATTATCGACGGCCATGATATTGGCGATATACATTACGTATCATCTTAATACGCAGATTTTTTTTAAATACGTGAAAAAAATGTATATGTATCGTACATTAACGAAATTGGACACCATAACTACTTTTACATGCAAGTTATACAGGGAAGTTGCGTAGGTAATGAACAATTACTCCAAACACTCGCTCCAAAACAAGCTGAGTTCTTAGATTTTTGCCGCTCGGTGGGAAAAACATTTCATAAAAAAGAACTCACCGTGACGTCCATAAACAAACCTGTGGTTTATAAGTGCACGCACAGTTCAGCAGTCATCATTCACACTTTTATCCTGGGTATCCGACATCTCCTGAATGTGAACAACCTCGCAATGTACACCAACGTGGTTATTATCCTAGGAGAGTGTACCATATGATCCTAGGACTAGTCTTTAGTTCTGGCCAATGCGGCAACCACCAGGAGCACGTACGTAAAACGCACATAAAAAGACCAAGCACGAGTGGGAACATAAGCGGCGGCGCAGCGTCGTGATTTCGAACTGCTTTTTAGCTCTTCATGGTAAAGTAACTTCGTTGATATCACCGTATAATGACATGAAATTTGGAGACAATTTATCACTCCGGCGATATATTAACTAAAAAGAGCGATATAAATTTGATATTGGCGATATTTTTGGAATATCGTCAATATGGCGATATTTCGATATCTTCAAAACCATAACCGCTTTAGCCGATAATTTTTTGAATATCGTATCATTACGATATTGTTGTGATATCGTCCACCCCTAGTGTGCACATTTGGGTCAACAGTCAAAATGGTCAGTTGATTGATTTTGACCACTACAGCTACTTGCCGCTTCAGTTCACATTGTTACTAAGTTTCCTTTTTTTTACTCCCAGATTTTTCCTGTGGCCCTGGGGAGTTCCTAGACAAGGACAACTCTCAGCAGTGTCAGAAGTGCCCTGAAGGAACCTTCTCTCTGGGAGGGGGCGAGCTGTTCCAGGATTGGACCACCCTCCCTGAGGGCTTCGTCCTTGCTGAGGATTCAACGCCACATTATGAAACGATGGATGAGGAGGGAAAGTCTTGCAACAAGTAAGGAAGCTTTTTCTGTGTTCCTTGGCTAAAAATCACCCTGTTTTCTCATGATTTTTTTTTTTTTTTTTTTTACAAATCTCCCTTTATCTCCAAATTTTCTTGAAAGAAGAGAAGTAGCCACTAAGGAAAGAAAGAAGTAGCCTGTATTGTGTCAAAATCTCTAGTTTCTTGTTTGTGGAGATGTGGAGAGTCTGTAAATCCTCCAAAATTAAACATCCAGGAGGTTCAGGGGGACTTTGTCCTCTAGACCAAAGGGAGACCCAGGCCCACTATGATGTGGATATTATTTTTTTTTTTTCTGCAGACACTCAAAAGCACTGAGTTTAACCAGTTGACGTCGGGAATATTAATTTTTTTCCAGTCCCCCGTGCGGGTTTATTTTCAGTGAAAAATCTGAAAAAATTTCTAGCCATTAATAATTTTTTTTTGTCAATGAAACTAAGTTCGGACAACCAAATAAACACCTTTACTCATTGACATTTCGAGAATTAAATGGCTAGTTTTTTAATTACGGTTGTGCTTGTTCAGCACAATTAGACCGTTGGCAAGCTCCAATGCAACGGCTTATTAGCGACCAGCGCCCGGTCGAAAAGACGGCATACCTGGAGAGAGATCGAATGCCTCGTAAACAACGGATATAAATCCGTCTTTACAAATGCTTGGCTGGTACGTCAAAGGAACAGGTCTTGGATAAAGGGATTAGGCAAAAATCAACAAAAAGAGTGAACTCGTTCAGTATTTGCAGTGCATTTTGTCCGGGGCCACCGAACCGTGACCCCATGGACTCCGAGAAACGATTGCGTGTATACCGTCAGCGCCACGATGGCACGCCACGTGTGGCGTGTTGACAAGTCTCCCGGTGACACACACAAAAATCGGAATGCGTGTTTAGACGCTCTCCGATCCGCTGTACAAAAAAAAATTGCGTGTATACACGGCATCCGAAGCGAACTGGTTAACAACAAAGATTTGATCAATTTGTTCATTCTTTTTGGAAAATTGAATGGAAGTTTCTTTCATATCCTGTGGAGTGTCGTGGCCGAGCGGTCTAGCATACCGGACTCAAGTTCTGGTGTTAGCAGCAGAATGTGGGTTCGAATCCCGGCCGTGACACTTGTGTCCTTGAGCAAGACACTTAACCATAATTGCTTCTCTCCACCCAGGGGTTAAATGGGTACCTGTGAGGGTAGAGTTGGTTGATTAGCCCTATATGCGCTGTAATGGCAGCAATTGAGCTGTATACTCCCGAGGGAGCTGAGATGGTTTCAGGAATGATTTATGAGCCTTATGAGCCTTATGAGCCTTATGAGCCTTATGAGCAGGGGTAATAATATGCGCCTTGAGCACCACTCGGTTGGTGGATACGTGCGCTATATAAGTCCATTATTATTATTATTATTATTATTATTATTATTATTATTATTATTATTATTATTATTATTATTATTATTATTATTATTATTATTATTATTATTATTATTATATCCTAAGGGCAAATGGTCTTTTTATGGTATTTTAATAATGTATTAACCAGGGTTTTCCCTTAACTTTTTTTTTCACTCGCCGGCCGGGCTAGTAAACCAAACTTTTCACTCACCCGCAAGCCTTTTCACTCGCCCGTATGTTTTTTTAAATACTTTTAATCAAATCACTGTTTTTAGTAATTTAGGCATTTTGCATCAGAACGTGCATTATAAACAACAGTTGTCAGTTACCTTATTATTATGTGCATATTTGTTTCTGAGTCAATACTAATGTTTCTTTAATTAATAACGGATTCTATTCTAATAACAGAGGAAAAGATCAGGCACATTAGTGTACAGTAATGCTTTTGCTTTAATTCTGAAATGAAGAAGGCTCATTTCATATTTTATTTCTAACCAACTGAACACAACAATAATGAAAACATTAAAAAAATCAGGGCACCAAGGCAATTTTTAAGATTTTCAAAGGGCATCACGGCAATGATAAAAAAACGTAAAGGGCACCAAGGCAATCTTTAAATTTTTTTTAAAAAAAACAATGAAAAATTAACACACTCCAATTCAGCACATGCCAATAAGACTAAAGTTTCCTTTATCTGTCTCCGTTTGGGTTTTATTACATGTAGGCCTACATGAAAACAGTATTGCAACACTTACAGTTTATGTCACCAATTAAAAATAAATAAAAAACACAATGTTAACCCGAAAAAAACATCAAGTTTTATGCATTTGGATGTGGCAGTATTCAGTTCACTCTTTTTTTATTTGCTAGTCAACCCTTTGACAGCATGTTGACGACAACCGAAAGCCCTGGCCACGTAATGTACATACGTACGGTACATTGCAGCGCGCGACACGATGATCGATGCGTCGATGCTATCTGATGCACACGCTGCATGCATGTCTAGGTACAGACTCGGCATGTATTATTTACGTTGCATGCGCCCCAATGCCGCGCCATGCTATTTTTAGCTGGTACCTGCGAATGCCTGGCGTAGTGTTTATGTTGTGGGTACTGTTGACACCAACCAAAGTATTAGCAAGGGCCAAGTTCGTACAACGACCAAGCGGCCGATATTGCCTGGTAACCGCTATATCATTTTGGTCATGAGTACCAGGTAATTTTGACTATTTTGTTCCCAAATGGTCGTTGCGTGAACTTGGTCTTAGCAGCGCAGCCACCGGTCGCGCAATCGAGCGTGGCGGCGATATATTTTCCGTGAGAATGTACATACTATGTACGTAGTAAATACTATGTGTAAACAAGTGGGCACAACGGCATGGCAATGCAGGGAAAAAGCACAGCAACTCGTTGCCGTGAAAAGTGGCATTTTTAAAGGGCATCACGGCAGAGGGTGAGGGCATTGACGGCAATTGCCGTCGATGCTGTCGTGTAATTTCAGGGCTGATATAGGCCTATCGGTGACAATATTTTGACTCGCCCAGCGGGCTACTGAAGGAAGGGTTTTGACTCGCCCGCCGCCGTTTTCACTCGCATTTGGCGAGCGGGCGACCGCTAAGGTCGAACCCTGGTATTAACCCTTTTTTGACTGCAAGGTTCAAAATCAGTCAAAATGTTGATATACTTGCCAAGGTATAGGGCCTATCTAGTACACTTAAAAGTCGAATACTGTCAAACATTACGTGTAGGAAGTACATTTACAAGTCAAAATGTTTTTGACTGGTTAAAAGCATTGTATTTATTGTTGAGGGTGGTCAAAGTGACAGTCAAAACCAGTCAAACATTCCCCTGTGTGCACAGTTGGTTCAACAGTCAAAAACAAGCTGTTAACTGATTTTTGACCACTCTAGCTACTTGCCATAAAAGTTCAGCTATAGTAGCATTGTTAATGATCAATTACTGTTCTAATCCCAATGTACTTGTAGTTCTGTCTGGGAACTGAAGGGTACCCACATCCGTTCTCCAGGGGACCAGTGTATCGCCAAACTAGTCTACGCAGCCAACTTGATGAAGGAAGGTTATGTGGAATTCACATATTCCCTGGCCACTGGAGATACTATGTTTCACTTGTCGGTAAGATTAGTAATAATTAACCCTCCTATGCCCAGGCTGAAATTTGGCCCAGTAAGCACCGCACCCACAGACAGTCACTTGAGTATTTTTGGTTGCATTGCCAATTGTTCACACATGTGTATAAGAGTGCTGGAGATAGTGGCAAAGTCAAACACACTTGTGTACATGTATGTCTTACAAGTTTTATGCAGAGTCACACAGAGCTGTGTATATACTGCATAAGTTACAGTCGAGTGGTTTTGGTTTGACTTCCTACTAAAGCCACATGTCCTTGCATTTATTTGAGTGCAACTGCACAAAGTCAATGGGTTGGGAGTGACATAAACATTTTGAGTGTCTTTGATTGTTAAACCTATAGGAGGGTTAGCTAATGTGTATGTTTGTGACATGAGTCATGAAGATGTTGGTTACATGTACAAATGTATGATGCAAAACTTACTTTTTAAAGGGGCATATCATCACAATCAACAGGGCATGGAATTGGACTGCTAGTTTTAGATTAGCTCAGTGACTGCCATAATACCCCACATGATATGGTCATGTTACTGTTGCTGCTGCATAAATGAGCCAGTAATTTTCAGCCATTGTGTTCATCTTAAACTGTGACACCAGCTCCATGTCTTGTTGAAAGTCTGCTCTGATTGTGACGATACTGTCCCTTTTAGTTGATGATATGATCGGGAAAAATCATAAAATGAGTTTAATTTGGGTGTTTTTTTTAAAGTTTTTTTTTTACTTCTCTGTTTTTTTCTTTGTTACTTTTTATTTTAGAAACACTCATTATTCACACTCATTACTCACACAAGTCAAAAAAGACATAATAATAACCCCATTTTTTAATGATGAAATTGTAAATTTCTTTTTACCACGGTGTATAATGGGATTAGTGGTGGAGAACACCTTAGCACAGAATAACTTCTGCATGTAACTTGCCATGTAGGGCGGAACTGCTACGTATGTACAGCACACATCCTACGCAATTCAAATAGGTTGATGAAATTCTTGCGTCGGGTGATAAACAATTGATTTAATTTTGCCCTACACCTTGCAATTCAAATAGAAACACTATATATTATTTGCATCTGGGGTGGGTGGCAAAGTGTTACCCAAAGACTTGAATGCAAATAAACTTTGTCACATGAAAAGCTGTGATGTTCCCCAGGTTTGAGCCATTAACCCTCCTACTACAAGGGTCAAAGTCAGTCAAAATGTTGATTTACTTGCCACGGTATATCTAGTGCACTTAAAAGTCAAACACTGTCAAACTTTACGTGTAGTAAGTACATTTACAGGTCAAAATGAGTTGACTGTTTTTGACTGGTAAAAGCATTGTCTAGTATTGTTCAGGGTAGTCAAAATGATAGCAAAAACCAGTCAAAAATACCCCCGTGTGCACATTTGGGTAAACAGGCAGTTGACTGGTTTTGACCTCTACAGCAACTTTCCACTAAAGTGCAGCAATAGTGGGAGGGATAATTTCATTTGCATACACATCAAAACGACATAGGCCTGTGATTTCTCATGATTTCTCATGATTTTGCTTGATTTCAGGATCTCCCTTTGCCTCAAAATATTCTTGCAAGAAAAGAAGTAGCCACCAAGGAAATCTGTACTGTGTCCAAACCTCTAGTTTTGTTGTATGTGGGGATGTGGAGAGTCTGTAAATCCTCCAAAATTAAACATCCAGGAGGTTGAGAGGGCTTTGTCCAAGGGGAGACCCAGGCCTGCTACCCATTTATCAGGATTAGATTTTTGTCAAATCACACCCTTGAATATATGACTTATATTGACTAAAAAATAAACAAGTTTGAAAATGAGATAAAAAAGTCTTTATTAGTTCTTACATTACATTAGTTCTTACATTACTTATCTTACATTACATACCATGTTTTCTTCAGGTAACCAATGAGCGTTGCGAGACCAGCTCAACTGGAAAAAGATGGTATGATCCGACTGGTGAAGGACAATGGAAAACTTCCAAGGTAAGTCACAGCAGACACTGGCAGCCAAAAGAACATGTACATGTAGCAGAATTTTGGAATTAAATATAAACTCCCATCATGTAGTATGTACATGATATATTTTTTAACCAAGTTTTAAAGGTGCCCGAACTGACTGCAAAATTTGCTGAGGGCAATCAGGGATGCTTGTGATAATTCTGCGAGCAGTTTTTCACGTTTGGGTTAAATATTGGTTAAAATATACATTATGAGTTTGTGTACATGATAACGTTGTGTGCCCGGAAGAAGGACGTAATGAAAGTGTGACCGGCGAAAGGTCGTAAGCGATTAATGGGCAAAATTGTGTTTTAAGAAAACTGAATGTGAAAGCTTTTCTGCCATTTATAAGTCATTGTAGGAAAGTTAAATTCCACATGGGAAATGGAAAAACATGTCTTGGGAGTAATTTTAGCAACAAATATATAACAGTTATGCCCTCCTTTTTTTCAAAGGAGCCATTTTATTGCTTACGACCTTCTGCTGGGACAAAAAATTGTACTTTGTGTGCCCGGAAGAAGGTCGTAGAGCCTTACGACCTTCTTCTGGGCACACGACGATAACATAAGGGTGCCTGCACTCACTGAAAAATTATCTGACCCTTAAAATATTTTGTGGTCAGTTCGGAGATGCCGATGATAATTGTGCAAGCAGGGTTTCACGTTAGGGTTAAATATTGATTAAAATATACATTATAAGCTTGCATGCATGCTAAAATTATAGGGGGCACCCACACTGACCGAAAATTTTTCTGATCCACAAAATATTTTGTGGTCAATTCAGGCATGCCAGGCAGTAATTATGCGAGCAGTGTTTCACTTTGGGGTTAAAATCTTTTTTAAATGTACATTATAAGCTCATTGAAAAGCATGTCAGGTGTGCATTTTTAACTGTTTTGTTTGTAACGCATATATCAGCAATGCATTTTTCAAGCATTTCAAATCAAATATTTTTGATGATTTCAGTTGTCGCTGGAAGCCGGTATGAATGTGATCACGTGGAAGACAGTGGGCATCGGCTTCACACGTCAACACAATGCCAAACCAAACCCTGTACTCATCAAGGAGGTTAAGATCATGGGACTGAGCTTCACCTCAGAATGTACCAAGACCAAGCCGGGTACTTACATTGATGACAAAGGTTCTTCTACGTAAGTTTGATGTCTGTGGCCGAAAATTCACCCACTATTCAATACTTGGAAGTTCAGTATGTGAAGTCAGAAGTCTGTTTCCTGCATGAAGTGTACCAGCCTGCCTTAACATATTCCACGGCATTGTACTTAAAATACGCGCACGTACAACGAGCATGGTTACGAGTTTTGCTACCCTGCCCGGCCTACCATAGGGCTAAGGGCGGGATTAGGCGCTTGACGCGGGAAGCTAGTTTTCAGGAGGTTGTGGGTTCCAATCCCACCTGAGTCGCCTATGAATTTTTTTCACAGACACTCGGAAAGCACTGAGTATACAGTGCTATACACATGTCGGTGTAGGGAAAAATTAAATCAACTGTTTATCACCCGACGCAAGAGTTTCATCAACCTATAAGTTAGTTTCTAGATTTAGACGCAGGCAAACCATTATGTGGGGTGAACGCGTTAAATGCCAAGTTGGGCATGCGCAAGATACAGTTCTCTCACATGCCGGGTAAGTCTCCCAGACTGCACTGCTTCTTTTTGAGACCTTGCTCATCAGTCTGTGGAACAAAATGTCACGAATGGCCCAAATGCATTGTTCTCGGAGCACTGTGGCATGGACTTGGTTAGTACACGAGTGGCACACTTCATGTAGGTAATAGACATCTGGTACTGTGCCATACTAGGTTACTACACGAATGGCACACTTCATGTAGGTAATAGACATCTGGTACTGTGCCATACTAGGTTAGTACACGAGTGGCACACTTCATGTAGGTAATAGACATCTGGTACTGTGCCGTGGACTAGGTGAGTACACGACTGACATACTTCATGTAGGTAATAGACTTCTGGTACTATGCCGTGGACTAGGTGAGTACACGACTGGCACACTTCATGTAGGTAATGGACATCTGGTGAATTTTAATATGTGAAGTTCCCCTCAAGGCTTGACTGAAACTTTTACTTTGCTGGTTCTATCCTTGTTATGTAGGAATCATTTATTAGTGAAAAATTACAATGATTTTAACAGAATATCCATCTTAAAGGGACTGTGACCGTGGACATTAGGTTGTAGTCATTCAACTGGCACACAGTTTTCATGAAATTTGTCATAAAAATCAAACTTTGATATTCTCATTATGATAGATGCTTTTAAAGGGGGACTGACATCCTTTATTGTGTGTGTACTTAAGTCGTTTTGTAATAAAATATTGTTTTTGGACGACTGTGTCACACTAATCATTGATTTGTAATAGACATCTGGTAAAACAATGTTTGAAGTGTTTGGACTAGCTTAGTACCACGACTGGCACCACTCATGTACGTGGGTAATAGACATCTGGTACATATGCCGTGGACTGAGTTGTACATACAACGTTTCACACTCACGTGGGTAATAGACATCTGTGATTTTTGTTTCGGAACTAATGGACTGAAGATGTGTTTCTGCAGGATGGCAACACACCATGTGGTGTAATAGCCTTCATCTGTTCCCAAGTGACCCAAAAATGGACTAGGTTGGTACGACAGTGGCACTTCATGTGGTAATAGTGGTCAGGTCCATCGGTACTAGTTTTGTGGACTGGGATTTTGAGCGAGTGGCACACTTCATGCTGGGTAATAGACATCTGGTACAGCTCCTCGTGACAGGGCGTAGTACAAGTGGTGGCATTTTACAATGTAGGTAAATGGACATGGTCACAATAAAAACACATGGACTACAAAAAGTTGGTATTGATGGCACTGATATAAAAGAATAAAAGGACATATTTAACTGTTTGTACTAAATGCCATGGACTGTTAGTAACACAAAGAAGAAGGGTTATCTGATATTTACCATTGTTATATCTTCTCTTTCAACTGTAACAGAGAATGGAGAATAGAATCTGGCAATTTGCAGCAAAGTCTCAAAGCGTGTGAATTAATTTATGATTGTGTTATTTTTATTTTATCATCCAAGGTATAAAAAGTGTCTCGCTAACACCTTCTCAGCAGAGCCAGGGGCTGTCACCTGTACTAAATGTGATGAGAGCACCCAGTACTCGAGTAAGTTTGGAAAAATACTAAATGTATTCTACTTTCTTTGAATTAAGTCATTTTTTAAGATTACCCACTTTCTTTTATTTGATTTTCATGATGCCCTTTAACCCTCCTGTTAGTGTATGCCCGTGGACTGCCAAATTTAGTGCCACGACTGGCACACTTCATTAACCTGCCAATGTATGGTCATAACACTGGTGAGTATATCCACATGAAGTTCCCTTTGGAGGGTTGACTGGAAACTTTTAGGTGCTGATATGGTTCATAAAGTAAGCTAGAGCCCTTTTTGTAGGGAATAAGCAGGGGGGTCCATGGTCCTAAAACACAACGTTGTTAACAGATACATCTTAAATGTACCTCTGCTCTGCACAAACACACATTAGTTTTTGAAAACATAAGTTCATTTCAACTCTCCAGTTTTCATGAAATTTGTCATAAAAATCAAACTTTCATATTCTCATTATGATAGATGCTTTTAAGAAAACAAAGAAGGGTTATCTGATATTTACCATTGTTATATCTTCCCCCACGTCTTTCCAACTTTGTAACAGGGTTGTGGACATAGACCATCCAGCTTTTTGACTTCAGTGGAGCAAAGTCTCAAAGCGTGTGAATTAATTTATGATTGTGTTATTTTTATTTTATCATCCAAGGTATAAAAAGTGTCTACTTCTTACCAATCTCAAGTTTTCGCCATGTTTTGTCACCTGTACTGTGAGTGATGAGAGAGAGAGTGCTACTAACAATAAGTTTGGAATACAATACTAAATGTATGAATTAATCAATGCATGCAATACCCACTTTCTTTTATTTGATTTTCCACGCTGATGCCCTTTAACCCTCCAGTTAACTGCACTATAAAACCAATGTTGACCTTTGCACCCCAAAAGATGTAATAAGCATATGTGACCCACGGGAGCTTGGTTTAACCTTTGCCAATGTATGTCATATCCGATTGACCGTACATACATGCCAAAACTTTGGCGAGGGTTGGAGGGTTAATAAGGTTTGCTGATATCTGATCAGGTGAAAAGGGTTTAAGTCTGTAGCAAGTACACCTACATTCCAAAACATGTTGGAAGGTTTTGAAAGGTATTGGCTAAATAATCCTCAATAAAATTCACCCAACTGTCAAAACCTTTCAGAAGGTGCCTGAGCTACCCTGTACATAAACAGTAATCCCTAAGATATACACATCTATCAGTCTATTACTTGCCAAAGGGATTTGAAATGTGCAGTGACTAACAGTAAACAGTTATGTACACAAACTATGTATAGTACATATGGTAGTATATCTACACCTTTCAAAATCTGCCAGTGTAGTGCATAGTGAAGCAACTACATAACCTTTCAAAACCCTCCGGCTGACAGGTTTTGAAAGGTGCAGTTTCTAGGCCCAAAACTACAATTATTATAGGAGGGTTAATGTCTTTAACCCTCCTACTATAGCTGCACTTTAGTGGCAAGTAGCTATAGAGGACAAAATCGGTCAACTGCCTGTTTTGACTGTTGACCCAAATGTGCACACAGGGCCATTTTTTGACTGGTTTTTACTGTCATTTTGACCACTCCTGAACAATACCAGACAATGCTTTTACCAGTCAAAATTGGTTGATTCATTTTGACCTGTAAATGTACTTCCTACACGTAAGGTTTGACAGTTTTTGACTTTTAAGTGCCTTGAGCGCCACTTAGTTGGTGGATACGTGCGCTATATAAATCTATACATTATTATTATTATTAGATATACCTTGGCAAGTATATCAACATTTGGACTGATTTTGACCCTTGTAAGTACTAGGAGGTTTAATGTTGTTCATCTGCTGGGTGGTCACCGCTGTTCAAAATGCTCTGCAGGCGACATGTGGTTTGGGCGCATGCGCGGGAATTTTGAAGGGTCATACAAAAATGCATATTCATAACGTGACCTTTACTTTTTTTTCCGTCGCGGAGTTCATTGATAAAAACGCCTGTTACATACTGAAAATTAATTTCAAAGAGAATTTTTAACCAATAGGATTAGAAAGAATATGTTGTCTGCAAATATTGAACTAACATTACAGCAACATGGGCAAACGCGCGAATTTCCTTGAAGTTTTTTTGTGCACAACTTTGGCCCTTGACAAGAGCGCGCACGCTGAAAAAGGTAATATTTCAAAGCGGATTTTCTTCCTGATGATGAATTTTCCTTGAGACATAAAAAGTATGATAGGTGAAAGAACTCTTATTTTAACTAATTATTACTTTGTTATTTGAGCAAACCCAGTAGCTAACTTTTAAGCGGTGGGATTCCCCTGCGGCTTTAGCGTTGTTAAACAAAAGATTTCTGGGGAACCCGTTACGGTTTTGGGATGACATCATTGTGTGCGTGTGCATACACACACGGATAGATTGTGGGCGTTTTCATTGTAAGGGGTTAAATAATTTTTTAATAACGTTAGAATATAAAAAAAACGGGGAATGATTTGAGTTTATAAGCCAATATAAACCAATATTTAATACATATATTCTGTTCACTCTTCCATTTTAAATTAATTTAAGGATTTTTTTCCTTTCTATGCACTCCAAATCCATTATTTAAACAGCGAAGATGTAAGTAAGACTAATTGCGGTGACACCATGTGGAATCTCAATTGAGTAGTAATTAGTTCTGAAAAGAACTGGGGGTACAACTCGACGTTTCGATCAGTATGCTCTGATCGTCCTCAGGTATGCTGCCCAGAGGCCGTTACTTGGGTTTGCTCAGGTATAATCACCATGAAACTGTTCTTCGTGAGTTTAACTTCCCTCCTATGCTTGATTTTTCAAGAAAAAAATTCACGAAAGACGTACAATAACGTCAAAAATGGACCAATAATTAGCTTCTCTCGATCTGTAAAATTTAACGGATGCTCAATATTTTATGCACATTGAAGACGCTTTTTACACTTCGCGGGTTTCGATGAATTCACCCAGAAACGTGTCATCTTGTAAAGCCATGACTGTAGATTGATGTGTGATCTTTGTTCATTGAGGTCATTTGGCATTTGCACTCACTTTGATCGTACACCTCCAGTCGATTTGCCAAATTTCAAAAGACGCGACCTTGTTTAAAGTTGGTGAAACAACACCAATAGAGGGTGCTATACAGAGCAGAAAAAGGCGCATGCGCACAAACCTCTTGTCGCTCTGCATGCAGCGGTGTGGTCTAGTGCCATGGTCGAGCGGTTTAGTGCGTCGGATTTGTGTTCTGATGGCCGAGTCGTCAGAATGTGGGTTCGAATCCCAACCGCGACCATGGTGCTTGTGTCCTTGAGCAAGACACTTTACCATAATTGCTTCTCTCCACCCAGGGGTAAATGGGTACCTGTGAGGGCAGAGTTGGTTGTTGTGTTTGATTAGCCCATATGCGCTGAAATGGCAGCAATTGAGCTGTATACTCTCCAGGGAGCTGAGATGGTTTCAGGAATGATTTATGAGCCTGATGAGAAGGGGTAATAATATAATGCGCCTTGAGCACCAGTTTGGTGGATACGTGCGCTATATAAGTCCACATTGTTATTATTATTATTATTTTTATTAAACCCTTCGTATTGTCAGTGTTTGATCCTTATCGCTCCATGTTTTTCTTAATTTATGTTTTCCTTGGTGTGTGCATACTTTGAGCCATACCTATACAAGCTTGTATTCTCCAAATGCATGATTTCTTAGGGTCTCCATTAGACAAGCTTTCTTTTGGGAAATCTCCACTTTAACCCTCCTATGCCCAGGCTGAAATTTGGCCCAGTAAGCACCGCACCCACAGACAGTCACTTGAGTATTTTTGGTTGCATTGCCAATTGTTCACACATGTGTCTAAGAGTGCTGGAGATAGTGGCAAAGTCAAACACACTCATGTATGTCTTACAAGTTATATGCAGAGTCACACAGAGCTGTGTATGTACTGCATAAGTTACAGTCGAGTGGTTTTGGTTTGACCTCCTACCATAGCCACATGTCCTTGCATTTATTTGAGTGCACTGCACAAAGTCAATGGGTTGGGAGTGACATACAAATTTTGAGTGTCTTTGATTGTTAAACCTATAGGAGGGTTAAGGGAACAATATCGTCAACGGGGCATGGAATCGGAGTGCTAGTTTTAGATTAACTCAGTGACTGAAAATAATAACCCGCATGATAAGGTCATATTACCGTTGCTGCATAAATGAGCTGGCAATTTTCAGTCACTGTGTTCATCTTAAACTAGGACACCGATTTCCATGCCCTGTTGAAATTCTGCTCTGATCGTGACGATATTGTCCCTTTTAAATACAAATTATTTAATTTTTATTTTAATTTTTTTTTTTCATTTGGAAGCAACTTTTAAAATGTTACACAATTCAACCAAAAAAACCAAAAACATTCTTGAGATAATTGTTGACATGTTTGCTGTACAGGCCCAGGAGCCACAGAGTGTACATCCAGACAGCCATGCACAGCCTCTGATTACTATCAGACACACACACCTTGTGATGCACAAAACCAGGTATGTAATGGTCCTCCAATATTTTATTTTAGAAATGACTTTAACAATCCTTTGGCAATGTTCTGCAAACACTGTTTGCCTATTTCTTCAGGGTTATAGTTGCATGCTATTTTTAAATTTCTTTTTGTTGCAGCCTCACTCTAAAATAAGAGACCTTTGTTCTCTAAGGACCAAGGTGAATCTATTTAAAAACCAATGCATCTCTGCTGCATGTTGTTCATAAGTTGCTCATAATGAATGTACACCATTTGTAAAATGACTTTAAATAAATCCCCTATCAGAATCAAGAGAGAACAACCTGTGAAAGTCACAGCCTAGATCGTCTGTGTCGTTAATGAGAAAATATTTCATTCTGATGTTGAAAAAGGATCACGGCCGTGACCCATTTTCAAATTTACATTAACCCTAACTCCCTAGGCCCATTTGCTTACACATAACCTGAATCCTCCAAAATCCTTCAGTAGTAAAGCAAGCACATGACATGTATGCACACATGTGTTTCTAATCTGTGATACATGTACATGGCCAGGGACCCCTCCCTGCATGCATGGAGCAATAAACAGTGTCCACTGACCCTGCATTCACTACAACAAACATGGATGTACATGTACCATGGAAAGGCAAGTATGCCTAATAACCTCAATCCTCCAAAATCTTTCACTTTAATAGCAAAGAGCATGTAGCATGTAACCTCAATCCTTCAGAATCCTTCACTTTAGCAAAGAGGATTTTGGAGGATTTGGGAAGGTTAATGAGAAAATATTTCATTCTGATGTTGAAAAAGGATCGCGGCCGTGACCCATTTTCAAATTTGCTTTACATTTCTCAAGAATTACACCCTGTCAGACGGAATAATTTCTCAGGATCTTTGGTACCTGATAAAGTATAGATGAATTTACAGACATTTGAGCAAATAGTATATACAGGCTTTATCAACAAAAACTTAGGCCATATCGAGTGAAGATAATTTGACTTTGTGTTATAGACACAAGAGGTGTACAAATGGATAGAGCCTCGTATTTGTCGGAGTGACATCACAGGGGCTGTCCAGCTGCTAGCGTCTGGGAAACAACAGACGTGCCCTCCATGTAATCCCGGCATGTCGGCCTTCAATCACTCAACCTGTGCATTCTGTCCCAATAACATGTTCTCTGACGGAGCCTCACGTGAGTGAAACTTTGTTTATGATGAAACTTTGTTTACGGTGTCCTTGCAAAAATTGGTGTTCCGGATGTTGATTGACTTTCACGTAGCACGTTGAACTAAAAAATATGAATTCTCACATAATAGACCAATCTAGATTTGACCTAAGCCCTGGCTATTAGGGCTGTGTGTTTTCGGATATTTTTGGAACCGGATACCCGAAATCAGGAAACTTCGGATACCCGGATACCCGTTTTCATTTTCGTTGAAAACACGCCTCCGGTGGTGTACAAATACATGTACTGTAAATGGTAACAAATTGACTTTTATAATACAGAGGATACCATACTTAAATCGATCTTTTCTTTATTGGAGTGCAATCTCTTGAATTTAAAGATAATTGTCCGTAAAAGTGTAAACATTACATTGTTCAAGAATCAAGAGTCACAGATTTCTGTTCGCACTGCTCAAATGTTAAGTCCGAATTTTAAAAAGTCATTTACGGGTAATTGGAACTGAAAAATGGAACCGGATAATGACCGTTTCGGTCGGGTATCCGGATATCCAGCACAGCCCTACTGGCTGGCTATCCTTCGCAACTCTGATCATGTTCTGTTAAGCAGACAACAAAAATTTGCTTAGCAGATTTCTTTGGTTACCAGCCAAACTTTCATACAATATGTGTACATTTTGGCTGGTAGTCTGTTATTTACTGCTTAGCAGAAATATTTGCTTAGCAGATTTCTTTGGTTACCAGCCAAACTTTCATACAATATGTATACATTTTGGCTGGTAGTGTTATTTATTGCTTAGCAGAAATATTTGCTAAGCAGATTTCTTTGGTTACCAGCCAAACTTTCATACAATATGTATACATTTTGGCTGGTAGTCTGTTATTTACTGCTTAGCAGAAATATTTGCTCAGCAGATTTCTTTGGTTACCAGCCAAATTTTCGTACAAAATGTATGCATTTTGACTGGTAGTCTGTTTTATATTGCTTAGCAAAAATATTTGCTTAGCATAATTTTCTGCTTGGCAGCTCTGTGAAATTAGCCCTAGGTTAAACATGTCACAGAGCCTTAATTGAACAGTGCGAAGCTTGACCGCGGCAATGGCTGATAGCAACAGTCGTCAAGGAAAGGTGCTACCATATTGGTCAATCCATGCTGTTTGATTGGCAGGCGGGATTGGTCTATTGAATAAGCAACACATTTCAAGTTTGGGTAGTGTGTAGGTCAGTGTTTAATATTCAACAACAGTGTGCTACGATATGGTTAAATTCTTACCCCAGAATGGTTCTCAATTTATTTACCCAGAAAGGATGAAAGAATGGGTCGACTTCATCAGGAGTTAAACCTCAGGTTTTGTGATTGCAACTGGAGTGCTATTCCCGAACTACTAAAAACTTACTTCAGCAGTAATTCAAGATCATGTACTGACCCTTGTTATCTTTTGTATGTTCCAACAGCTTGCCAGCCGTGTCCCCCGAATACCGCCCCAGTGTATGGTATCAACTATATTAGGTGGCATCAAATGCCACCCAAGATGGACTCCTCCTGTCTTAGTCTCTCTGGTAAGTTGCTGCCTTTGTAACAAGTTTGTAACCCCGAGAAGACTCCATGGTTCTCCCTGAACCACATTCTCACTTGGTGATGGTTGAGAAACGAGTTGCCATACATTGGTTCTCCCCTGAACCATAATCTCACTTAGCGACAGTTGAGATACAAGTTGCCCGAAAAGGTTCTTTTCAGAATAATAATAATAATAATAATAATAATGTATAGATTTATATAGCGCACGTATCCACCAACTAAGTGGCGCTCAAGGCGCATTATATTATTATCCCTGCTCATAAGGCTCATAAGGCTCATAAATCATTCCTGAAACCATCTCAGCTCCCTGGGGAGTATACAGCTCAATTGCTGCCATTTCTAGCGCATAGAGAGCAAACCATCTCTGCCTTCACAGGTACCCATTTAACCCCTGGGTGGAGAGAAGCAATTATGGTTAAGTGTCTTGCTCAAGGACACAGGTGTCACGGCCGGGGCTCGAACCCACACTCTGCTGCTGGCAACACCAGAACTTGAGTTCAGTGCGCTAGACCACTCGGCCACGACAATCCACTTTTCGTGCATTATACAACACACGGGACCTCCGGCTTTACGTCCCATCCGAAGGACGAAGCAATTATGGTTAAGTACCTTGCTCAAGGATACAAGTGTCACGACCGGGGCTCGAACCCACACCCTGCTGCTGGCAACACCAGAACTTGAGTTCGGTGCGCTAGACCGCTCGGCCACGACAGAACCCTGTACCTTACCTAGCGATAGTTGAGGTAAACCACAAACTGAGAGTAATTTCCAAAGATATCACTGCTCTAGAAATTACTGACATAAGCATTCGGCCAGTTACCGGTGCTATTCTTTTACAGTATTACCCGCCAGCCATGCTGGTCATTTTGAAGTTTTACCCCCTGCCCAATGGCAAATTAATTCACCCCTAGCAGAAGGGGAAGGTGATAATGTCCATCCCTGGGAAATACTGTTATTAAGCAGTCAGCATTTTTAGATTTCTTTTTTGTTGCTATGAAACGATGTCCATTTGCAGCCAAAATTGCTGGATCGATTGGAATTCTGCCGTGCTGTGTTTTAAACGACTTTTTCACATAGGGGTATCAACATTTGCCTGATTTGTGAGGCCTCACTAAGCCACCACACTTTGTGTATGGGAAATTTGGTCTGGTTCCAATAACCATGTATACATGTATCACGTATTTCACTGGTTGGCAAAAAAAAAAATACCACGTCCCCCCCCAAAAGCCTGTCACTGCACCGTTTTGAAGCTAACCTCCGTGTATGACCAGAAACCGGAAACTTTTTTGCGGCCTACTTTGAGTCGCTGTTTGTGTTTTTCTATCAGCTTACGGCTGCTCCAGCGAAGATGGATGGCAGCTGGCCGATGATCACATCCACAGCGGTAAGGGTCATGCCGATGATGTCTACCTCGTCCTTGATCTGGGCCTAGACGGTATGCAGTATGAAGAAGGTTATTATGATGGAAAGGCTGAGGAACTAGGGGTCATCTCCTTCTGGTTCAGCATGGAGTGCACCGGCAATTGTGCGCTCTTCTTTGTCCAAGACGATGCAGATGGCGCGCCGATCATTGAAGAGTGGTTTGGAACTCGGGAGAAACAGGAGTTTAGGTAAGACGGGAGAAAAGCCCTTTTTACTGAGTAACAGAGTTGGGTACTTGTACTCAAGTACACCTTTCTGCACTCGTATTTATTGGATTCATTTTCCGCGCACTCCTCCTTGTATGTATCATGAATAAAATAAAGTAAACATAAAAAGATGAAAACATTTGAAAACGTACTTGCAAAATGATAAAGATTGCTCAATCACATGAAGGCGCCAAACCAGTGATCCTTTTGGGGGTTATAAGCAGTTGTAAGTTATATTTTTTGATGGAGTGAATTTACTCACTCAGTTATTTTTCGTCAATCGAAATTTTAAATCTTGAATAATCAACTTGCTTGCAAAAGGGGAATATTAAACAAATTTGATTTTTGTTTATACTGCCAAAAGGTTATGGTTATAGCACCCTCCTATATCGCCCTCTTCTTGTCAAATATATCAATAATAATAACGGTTTATAACGTGTGCATATTCACCAAGAAGTGCTCAAGGCGCTTTACAGTAAACAAGATAATCATACAATAGCAAATGTAACATAATACTAAACAAAAGATAAAAAATGCATAAATGAATGTTAGTAGTCCTTATAGGCAATACATACACATAAGATGAGTTTTTAAGTTCTTCTTGAAGGAGTCAACAGATTGAGATTCACGAATGTACAGAGGTAAATCATTCCAAAGGCGTGGAGCCACAATTTCAAAAGATCTGTCACCCCAAGAATGTTTTGACATTTGTTCAGCTAGCAAAAATATCAACCATCTTCCTCATGATACTCTATGGAATGTGACAAAATGTCCGCCATGAGAATAGACCATTTATATATTTGCATGAAGGTGTCCATGCTGTGCCAGTTTCTGCTGAGCTGCTAAGCAGGGAATTATTGCTTAGTAAATTTATCTGCTAAGCAAGATTGGGCTAAGAACCAGCTTGAAGCAAGATACCTTACATGGCAATTTGGCTGGTAACCTATTTTTTTTTAGCTAAGCACACTTTGTCTGTGCTCAGCAAACTTGTGTGCTGTAGCTGCCCTACATTTATAATATAATTCAGCCGAAGGATTTGTCTTATTTTAATCTTCAGGTACTCGATCACTAAGCAAGGGCCAGTCACGTTTAGTTGGGCTTTCCAGAAGACGGACATTGGGAATGATTATTCCCATGAACCCACCTATAAATATCGTAACGACGGGTAAATATCTCTTCACTCATTTGTTTTGTCTCAATCTTGTGGGTTTTTTTTTTTTTTTTTTTAAAGACGGGGATGTTCATATCAAAGTTAACAATACTTACTTTTGTACCATCCAAAATGATTTTGAAAAAAATTGAATGATCAAAGAAATGTTTCCAACAATCAGCAGTACTAAGTCATAACTAACGAGAACAAATTAAAGGTTTTAAAAAATGATGTTACCAATCTAAGCCCCCCCTCCCTCACCCCCCAAAAAAGTCTCTGGTTTCTGTTCTCACCTCAGACCCACGCGTCATCATTTTGGCTATGAAACGATGTCCAATTATAGCTAAAATTGCTGGATCAATTGTAATTCTGCCGCACTGTGTTTTAAGCTACTTGTTCACATAGGGGTATGAACGTTTGCCTGATTTGTGCAGCCTCTCCTATGAAGCCATCCTATGACCAGAAACTGGGAAACTTTTCGTTTGGCGTAAATAATTAGATATAAAAATCACTATTATTCAAACAAGTACAGATATGCTAAGCACATCATATGTGGTTGTTAATGTTTGAATATATTGTGTTTCATGTGTTCTTCTTAATTAAGTGCAAAGATCTACAGCATCAAGGTGACAAACACGCTAGGAGGTGCTACAGAGTGCAAGATGTGCCCAAGAGGAAGTAACGTCCAGGGGTAAGAATAACATTCTGAGCTCCCGAATAACCCACCCCCCAAAAAAAAAAAAAATAAATAAAATAAATAAATAAATAAATAAAACATTCCACAACAAAAATTTAACAAAACAAAACTGTAAAAAAAATTGATAATGAAATAAGTAAAGACATGACCTGGTATTTGCAGTTAAATCAACGAAACAAATTGATAATGCATGTTTGGACATGATGTTTGCATCCGTGAAAAGTCCATAGCCAACTGGGGATGGTGTGGGGGGAGACGGGGATGAGAGCAGAGTTTATGAGTTGGATTCCTGGTAGAATTTCCCTTAAACAGGCATGCAACTTTTCAGCTGATCAGCTGATTTCCGCTTTTTTTTCTTTAATAATAGTGCTATAGAAAACTGAAAAACACTGTACAAAGTTTTGTGTGCTCGGCCATTTCCTCTTTTTTTTTTGCAATTATAAAGTTGCATGTCTGCTTAAAGTTTGTTACTCCTGGAATCTTAGAACCATTGAGTACACATACAGTACTGAAACCACTTGTACAAAATTGGCTACATCATAAGTGCATGTGAGCATGGCTTTATTAAGTACTCAAGAAATGTCTCCAATATGGAAGACACTGCATTGTACATGGCTTTGCATTTATAATGAAAAGGTGTTTTTTCAGTAGGTTTTCGATAACTCCATGTGAATTTTGTCTCACTTTTGAGGATTGAAGTTCAGAAAAGAACCAACGGTTTTAGCTCATCATTTCAAGTGTTTTCTCCAAAAAAAATTATGTGGCAACAGTGGCACCAATTGGAACACTTCCCATTCTACACATAATCCCAACAAATACTACTTAAGGAGCTGCACCATATTAACCCGTGAAGTCCCCATGGTTCTCCCTGAACCATATTTCTCACTTAGCGACAGTAGAGAAAAACGAGTTGCCCGACATTGGTTCTCCCTTGAACCTTTCTCACTTAACGAAGGTTGAGATACGAGTTGTGCGATAAGGTTCTTTTCAGAACCTGTACCTCAGATTCGCGATAGTTGAGATAAACACATGGTGTTACCGCAAACCGAAATGATAAAAAAAAATACTTAAAAATTCCAATAAAAATGTCAATTTAAACAATCGCTTCTTCTCGGAAGCACACATCTTTAATACAAGAGACAAATTCACATGTACTTAATACTTAGATGGAGAAAATCAAATTTCATTAAAAAAAAAAATTGTTTTAATTGTTTGATCAGAGCACATGCCAAGATACTCGAGCACTGTTGCTGAGCATCTGAGTGACAGACAATGTCTGATATGATAATTTATTCATTTATACATAAATTTGAATATTTGAATGTTTAATTTTCATTTCCTGTACAATGCCTTTCTTTAGAACATGGTAGCTATTTTGTGCTACAAGAATTGTTGTGCTGTCTAAGCGGGAAAATTCTTAGTTGCGTGAAGTGCACATGTGCAGAAGCAGTAGCAGAAATACGGTTTCGTTTGGCTTATTCTTTTCTGCTACATTAAGCACCAAATCTTTTCTTCATCCTCTTACTCTCGGAACAATTCCCCAGGGAGTTAACTGATCATTTAAATCTCGACAACTGTGTGTTTATCAGGCATGATATTCTTCCTACTTTTGTAGGAAATCCTACCTTTTGATTTTGAAAATCCCACCATGAAACTGGGTTCCGACTAACTTCAGACCATGGAAACTTTCCTTGTGTATCATTTTATTGTAAATACCGAGATAAAAAACAGTTTCCTTGCTATACATGGCTATAGAGGTAAACCGCAATAGGCTAGTATATGCCTAATGATAATGGCAAACATTTTTCGTACCTTTTCATTTTCTCACAATATCATCCCTGGTGTTTATGAATGATGGATAAGCTGTGTAGATAACATTGCCATATACACTGTTTAGATGCAGTCACCACACAGTACCATCTGGCAAACATCACACACCCTGGCATATTACTTTTTATCATTCAAAATCATTTGAATGATATTGAATGATCAGTCAATGGGAGGGTTAACGGAGCCATTACATTGGGCCCTTGCATCTGAGAGATACGCCGGATCGCATGATATTTGCATGAGCTTCCTAATCATTAACTCTTAAATAACCTGTTCTTATTTCCTGCATAGCTGCATACCGTGTGATCCAGGGTATTACATTGCCAATGATACTAACAAGTGTATTAAATGCCCAGCAAGTGAGTATATCCGCCAGAATCAAGGAGATTATGGCAGTGTTATTGGGAAAACCATGACCTCTCCTTGTTATTTATGTCATTAGCCACATGTTATATTGCCACTAGATGGAGTCATATAAATCCATGTCAAAGAATTGTCTGATATTTATGGAAACATTAACCCTAACCCCCTGCAAGCATTTCACAAGCACCCTGCGGAATGCAAAGGGTGCAGGCTGCTCAGTGACACAAGATCTGCTCAGATGCAACAACTTGTTACATTTGTCACGGTTACTAAAAAGTGCAGTGTTATAATTTAAACCACCCCCTTTGAATTTTGGTATATATTCCTTTTTGACGTGTTATTCTACTTAATTTGAATATTCATGTTATTCCTTTTTCATGTAAATGTAACTTTCTTATTTAAATTTATGAAGTGCCCTCTATGGTTCTTTTTGTATTTCGCGCGCTGCTTTAAATTGTGCGTCATTCCGACATAGACCGAAGATCACAAGTGTGTGTTTTTTTTATTCAGTAATAAATTAGCAGAACAGACAGCAGCGTTTCCCCGTATACTGATTCTGTGTCCGGTACAACAACTTAATGGTCACACATTTTGTTGCATCTTGTTGCATCGAGCATGGTTAGGGTTAAAGGGAAAATATCGTCACAATTAAGAACTGTATTTGTTTTGTCAACATTTCGACTAATGTGCTCTAGTCGTCTTCGGAAGACAACCAAAAACGTAATTATTATTTTAAATGTTTCCCAGTCAATTCAAAGAACCATCTAGAGTTAACAGACATATGGCTTATGGCATTATTCATGTTTAATTGTAATTATAAATGATAATTTTATGAAAGTTTGAATTTCTATTTTGGCTTTTGTTGTTAGTGGTGGAAGTGGTGGTGGTATTGCATTTTAATTGTTTTAAATATCAAAATATGAAGGATTCTATGTTATAAGTCACAGAAATCCGTCATTGTTTGCTTGATTTAAAAAAAAAGCCATATATGATGTTGTTTGCAGTACAAAAGGATTGCTCAAATCAGCTTATTACCTGAATATTGAAAAGCTAGCCAAACATCACATTACGTATCTTTTAAATTCTAGTTGAGCATTTGATCAGTACCAACTACAGCTCAAACAACTCAGTCATGGATATATTTGTCTCAGTCAAATTCAATTGTTTCTGGCGAGAGGATTGGGGGGGAGGGGGGGTGGGTTTCATACCTCATTCAAAATGTTATACTATTGTGTGTCAGTTGTACAGAACTTTGTGTGGATACTTTGCAAATATTCTATTGGGTGTTGTGTGTATTAAAAAGATAATGGTGTGCTGTGATGGTGTGTTGTTCTGGTGTTGGTGTATTTCTGATTATTGTATTTCTTTTCTTAACCCTCCTACTCAAGCTACACTTTAGTGGCAAGTTGCTATAGCAGACCTCCCATTCGATCTCTGAAGGGCAAAGGAGGGACTGTCAACTAGTTTGTGAATACTAGCAGACGACGTGCGTGCAAACTGATAATCTGTGGAAGCGTGGCTTCTGTACACATAATATGTATACATGCAGACTGTACACACACGTGTTGTATACATGTACGTTACACACGATGCTGCGTTGCACGTTGTACAATTAAAAGGCGGTTAACCATGTAAGCTGGTCAAAATGTCTACCAAAAAAGCTGTGTGCATTGCGACACGCAACACAATGACTACCGGCTTGAAGAAAGCACTATTTTTGAAAACTGAATGTTGGGAGGTCTGCTATAGAGGTCAAAACCAGTCAACTGCCTGTTTTTGACTGTTGACACAAATATGCACACAGGGGCAATTTTGACTGGTTTTTACTGTCATTTTGACCACCCTAAACAATACCAGACAATGCTTTGACCAGTCAAAAACGGTCGACTCATTTTGACCTCTAAATGTACTTACTACATGTGAGGTTTGACAGTGTTTGACTTTTAAGTGCACTAGATATACCAACATTTTGACTGTTTCTGACCCTTGTAGTAGTAGGAGGGTTAATTCTCATAACTCATGTGAATACAGTGACATTTTACCGATGATATTCACAGATTTTTAATGCACAAATACGTCCTTTTGAAACAATATTTTTTCCACTGTGCAAAGGTAATTGATAGTGACTTGCTGCATGTGTGTTTTGTGTGCATGAAATACTGCTTGTTTTATTCTTGCATGTCATCTCTGCCTTCTGTAATCAAGTCAAATGTCACCTGCTCCCATAGAATGATCCTCCAGTGTCATGATGTTATTTGCCGTTATGGCTTTCAAAGTCAACATTTAACAAATCAACTGATATTAAAGGGACAATATTGTCACGATGAACATGGCATGGAATCAGAGTGCTAGTTTTAGATTAGATTAGACTGCCATAATACCCCACATGATTAGGTCATATTATTGTTGCTGCTGCATAAATGAGCCAGTAATTTTCAGGACAACAATTCCATGCCCTATTGAAAGTCTGCTCTGATCGTGATGATAGTGTCCCTTTAATATGTTTGCCTTAAATGCATTATGTTTGCCTTATTCCACAGAACTCGGAAATATCTTGATTTGTTAAAATTCTGACTTCACCCTGATTTTGTGGGAGCGAGTCACAAATAGTGGAAAGGATACATGTATCTTGAATCTAACTGCTCAAATTAATTTCCTCCGCTCCCAAGATACCTACTTGAGAGTTAAGAACCCCTACGGTCCAGAGGCGTGTGTGCCCTGTGGCCCAGGGATGAGCAACCAAGGAGGTAATAATTGCTTCAGCACATGTCATGTCCATGTATCAGGAGATCACTATGAACTCAGTGAACTGCAAGGGTAAGTTGTATTATTCAAGATGAATCAACCATGTTTTTTCCGCTAATTTAACAGCAATTTCCAGAAATGTTATTTTCATCGGAACATCACTATTTCACTTGACGAAGGGAAAACAAATGCTTTAAAATTACCTATTTCTCAAAATAAAAATGAGAAACATGGTTTTACAGTAAATTGTATCAAAATGAATTTATAGTGGATCCCGTCATAAATTAATTGTACAAAAAAAGATAAAAACCAAAAATTCAAACACTGACATTTTGACAATCAATGGAAAACACAACAACAAAATATTAAGAGGTTTGCGGTAAGTGCCATGTAATATCTCTGATGAGTTGTGGTTTGACAACTTGATGTTTCTATCAATTTACACTGATCGTCATTTTTAAAAAGGGTTTCATTCTCTTGCAAATCTGCTTGAGCCAGGCCTGCGATTTCTCAGGATTTTTCCTGATCTCAGGATTTTTTACAAATCTCTCCATGCCTCCAAATGTTCTTGAAAGAAGAGAAGTAGCCACCAAGGGAAGAAGTAGCCTGTATTGTGTCCAAACCTCTAGTTTCTGGTTTGTGGGGATGAGGAGAGTCTGTAAATCCTCCAAAATTCAAGGGGGTTGTCCTCTAGACCAAAGGGAAAACGAAGGCTCACTACCCATTTTTCAGGATTTTTTTTTTACTTTTGTCAAATCACACCTCTGCTTGAGCTCATTCACGTCCATCATGTATTGTGTCAATTGTAATTGATTTGTCTTTGTATGACCTAGGATTCACTCGGTGCAGACAGGAGCCAGCTTCACCGCCCGGGGAAGCCGCTTCTTCCATCACTTCAACATCAGTCTGTGTGGCAACGAGAAAGGAAAAGGAGAGGCGGTGTGTACTGAGAATGTGACAGATATGGTCAGTCATTAACCTCATCTTGAAATAGATTACTCATGTGTCAAATCAAAATCCACCCCATGGTTTTGCTTGATTTTGATGGAGTCACTGCTGTACATGTATATAGCCCAGCGAATTGGCTGCTTTTTTGTTGGATTCAGGACTGTGTATAGCCAAGCCATGGATGCTTTGCATTTGCCACTGTACCAATTCTATCAAACTCCACCAGCTGCCTTGGTTGGATTCAGGACTGTGTATAGCCAAGCCATGTGGATGCTTTGCATTTGCCACTGTACCAATTCCATCAAAGTCCACTGGCTGCTTTTGTTGGATTCAGGACTGTGTATAGCCAAGCCATGGATGCTTTGCATTTGCCACTGTACCAATTCCATCAAAGCCCAACAACTGGGTGACTGTCAAAAAATATTAGTGAAATAAATTTAATCACCCTTACAGTAACTATATCTTCTCTGTACTGTCTTCTTGATGGGATATTGAATCCTTTTACCAATTTGCCAGCTATTTTAGGAACTCGAGCCAACATTTAGAATGATGATTAAATTACAAATATATTATTCTAAATTAATCTAAATTTGTTTGCCAAATTTAAGCTAAAATTGCATAGATATTTTTAATGGTTCCACAATGGTTTGACAAAAAAAAGTATGGTGGCTAAGAGAGGCCTCACAAATCGCAGCACAGCAAGGCAGAATTTCAAGTGATCCAGCAATTTTGGCTGCAGTTGGACATTGTTTCATAGCAAAATAAGAAAACTAAAATTGTTGACTTGCGGATCTGAGGCGACGCGCACGTAGACCAGAAACCGGAGACTATTTTTTTTTTGCCTAAAACATTATTACCTGAACTTTTATTTGTCATTCTAACAAAGCATCATGGTATATTATATTGATCACTAACTTTGTCTTTTTCTCTGTTACTTCTTCTTTATAATCTTTGTTAACTTTAACCTTTGTGTGAACTCTGACCTTTGATATTAACTTTGACCTTTGATATTAACTTTGACCTATGTGTTACCATAACAAAACAGGCTGACCGTGATGAACTTAACACGAATAAGAAGGTGGGTGGGGCCTAACCAGTAGTTTATCAGCATACACATATATCATTGTGGAAGGAATGCAATATTCAACCAATCGGAGAGAAGGGGAGGGGGAGGGGGAGGGGGAGGGGTGGGGGGAAGTGAATGCTAATCACTGCTAGCTGGGTTCCTTATGATTCATAGACCTATATTACACTGTGGCCATTTTGGGAATGCTGGTCACTGCTGGCTGGGTACTTTGAGAACAATAGACCTTTGTCACTCTGCGGCCATCTTGGTCATATTCCCTGAATGCACGACAATGCTCATAGCACTGATTCTCAGTACACAAAAGGAGCCAGCCTATTTCTCAAGCCTGAAATTTGTCTTGTAGATTTGTAATGGGGAATACTGAAGGATGATAAACATCTTCAAGACCCAGTGCATGGCAAGCGATCACACTAGATTCTAGCCCGTTATCTGGTGTGCATGCATCTTGGGAACCACATGTATAAAATAAATCTGACATTTACCTGTTAATTGAATAATTATGGACCAATCACAGCAGCCAGGGCTGAAACAACTACCTGCGATTGGTCAGAATGGTTTCACGTGGTACATGTAGTTGTTACAGCTCTGACAGTGATTGGACAAAATGGCCTTCAGTTGAACTGCACATTTCACAGTTATTGATATGAGTGATGACTTGGGACTAATTTCACTGAGCTGCCGCACAAAATGGTTTGCTAAACAAGTGTTTCTCTTAAAGCAATATAAAACAGACAACCAGCCAAAAGTGTGTACATTTGTATGAACATTTGGCTGGTAACCGACAAAACCAGGGGCCCAGTTTCATAGCACTGCTTGCTTTACCGGTAAGCAAATTTTTGTGCTAACTATAGCAGGAAAATGTGCTTAAGCATAAGCGTATTACAGGTTAGCAAGAAAATTCAGAGCTGCACATGCGTGTTCACATTGGCAGATCCAGGGGGGGCTAAGGGGGCTGTAGCCCCCCCCCCCCCTAAAATCGTTTTAAAAAAAATTGTTTTTAAAGAGAAAAAGAGAGAGAGAGGGGAGGGGAGAACGCACTCCCATTCCCTCACTGTGCTTTGTTTTTCTCTCCCTTTGATTATTTCATTGTAATGTTTGTAGTACTGAAAAAAAATTGTTTTTGATTCTCAGCCCCCCCCCCCCCCTCAAAAAAAATGTTCTGGATCCGCCTATGGTTCACCATGGATTTGTATTGTTGCGTCATTCATTTACTAGCAATAACGGCTGGCAAGTTAGCGTGCCTTTCTCTGTATGCTTAACAGTTAGCAGCGCTATGAAATGAAAAACGTACAGTAAGCATAAAATTGGCTGCTTAGCGGCTCTATGGACCTGCTAAGCAATTAGTTATGTAAAGTATATCTCTTTGTGCTGATGAGCAGCTCAATCAAATAGCCACCAGTGGTTCAGACAGGTTGTACGACCCTCAAGCCTAGCCAGAATGTTGTCATCTATCCTACTGGTTGAATGTTGCATCCTTCCTTCCGCATCATTGATAAGCTCTTTAATTACTGTCCTCCGCATGGGTGATGGGTTATGGTTAATGTAGAGTAGGTTCTCCATTGATGACATTTTTCTACGTAGCATCGCATCGTATCGTTATCATACAATCATTGTTTCCCGCCATTTTTCAAAGTACCATTAAGGGCCAAGGGCCAAAGTCATGGTACAGCCAAGCCTTTGAGAATCCCGGCCAGGCCCAGGCCTTTCCCCTGCCTACTGGCCTGTATAACGAGCTGTGCTTGCCTGGGCTAGGCCCTCCAGAAGCCTAGGTTATGTTGATTGGTAGGTACTGTATTGTTACAGGATTAGGACTCACAAAAGACAATTAGGAGGCCAGGTAGCCTAGGCCTTGCCAGGCTTCTCAAAGGCTTGGATGTACCATATGGCTCTGATCTTCATATCATCAGCTTACCTAGACTCTGTGTGAGCGCTGTACATTTGACCAGTTGGGTTACAGATACTTACAAATTTACCAAATCTCTTTTACCAAATTCTAAAGTTTACTAAATGCTTAATTTATGAAATGAAAAACCAAAAAACAAATTGAGGGTAATTTTCTCCTTATACCAATGTAATTGTTACAGTACCCCTAAATGTTTGTGCATAAGTCTGTCAAAATTCATTACCTGCCCCAACCCTCCCCCACCATCTATAAGGCTAGATTTAAGGGCTTGTATTCCATTTATAACTATTTTTGGTTTGTTTTTGTTTAGGTTTTTGTTTAGGTTTTTAGGTGTTCGGGTATGTACCCGAAACACCTATTGTTTTTGTTCGTTTTAAAAAATTTTTTTTTTTTTACTTCTTCTTCTTCGCCCCCATCTTGTCCGCAAACAAAAACATACTTGCCAAGTTTAAAAAACCTTCAAACTTCACATATAGTTAGACCTTAACTTGTAGATGAAACCTAGTGACGTCATGATAATCAGGAAACCGCAACAGTGACGTCATGATGACGTCAAGCCAACATACATAATGACCCACATTCAGTGTCCACGATTGTGCGTTAGAAATTCTAACTATAGAGGGCGCTATACAACTTTAGTGGTCTTTACACAATCGGTGTTCGTTTTATGTCACGCTAATCGGATTGCGTAATTATAGTGGACATGGAATGTAAGAGGGGGTTTCACAACAAGTAGATGAAACACGAGTTGTGAGTGACCCCAATTTGACCTTACTTCCTGTCCAAACCGGAAGTCAAAATTTAATATTTAAAAAAATCATATCTCAACAACCACAAGAGGTAAATTGACATTTATTGTACCATTGTATAGATTGTTAATTGTCGAAAAATATTTACACAAAGGTGACCCCAATTAGACCTTACTTCCTGTCCAAACCGGAAGTCAAAGTTTAATATTAAAAAAAAATCATATCTCAACAACCACAACAGGTAAATTCACAATTTTTGCACCATTGTACAGATTGTTAATTGTCAACAAATATTTACACAAAGGTGACCCCAATTTGACCTTACTTCCTGTCCAAACCGGAAGTCAAAGTTTAATATTTAAAAAAAATCATATCTCAACAACCACAACAGGTAAATTCAGTTTTTGCGCCATTGTACAGATTGTTAATTGTCAAAAAATATTTACACAAAGGTGACCCCAATTTGACCTTACTTCCTGTCCAAACCGGAAGTCAAAGTTTAATATTAAAAAAATTTGTACCATTGTACAGATCGTTAATTGTCAAAAAATATTTATACCCCAATTTGACATTACTTCCTGTCCAAACCGGAAGTGAAAGTTTAATATTTAAAAAAAATCATATCTCAACAACCACAGGAGGTAAATTGACATTTTTGTACCATTGTACAGATTGTTAATTGTCAAAAGTATTTACACAAAGGTGACCCCAATTTGACCTTACTTCCTGTCCAAACCGGAAGTCAAAGTTTAATAATAAAATAATTTCTAAATTCAGTATTGTATTGTATTCAAATAAACTTCTCGCGAGAACTTCAACAGATGTTAACATTTGACTTCTCCAACACTTCGAATTGATGACGTAACCAGTTTAACTTCAACCGAACACCTTGTTTTTGTTGTGACAAAAACTTATATCTAGTTGTTTTTGTTTTTGTTTTTGTTTTTGTTTTTTTGGGGGTGGGGGGGGGATGGGGGTTACGGGTTACTCTAGCCCATGTCAACATCATCTCTTACTTCACGACTGCTCTAGGTCAAACTAGAGTGTCCAATTCAACTTTCCAAAAATCTTCCATTTAAATCTAAACATTATTGCAACATACATCTGCATTCCAAAGCACATGATTTTCTGCCAACACTGTTTGTAAGTAGACTTATTGGGGGAATTCTTGGTAGTGGTTGTGGTTGTTCATAATCATCAGTATTTTGCCTGTATTAGTTTCAGGTAATAGGACCATTAGAAAGTGTGTATGTGTGTGCAGACACTGTATAAGCAAATAAGTACGGCTTGGAACCTACAATCCCGGCCAAATCTCGCTGCCCCCCCCCCCCCCCTGACAATGTTGGCTCTCATTGCGCGGTCTGTGCTCCGGCTGAATATAACAACATTGGTGGAGGGAGCGGGGGAGCGGGGGCCAGGGGAGGGTATGTTTATTGCCATGTGTCCCAACTATTTTGGCCGGGATTGTCTGAATTGTCTCTTAGTTTATCTATGAAGCCGCGACATTGAAGCAGAGGGTAGGGAGACAGGGGAGAGTATGTTTATCGTCACGCGTCCTAACTATTTTGGCCAGGATTGTAGCAGGTTCTTTCTCAAAGGCAAAATGGACGATATACAAACATATACGTAAACACAAGAGTGAGCAGAAGTTAGTCAGGTGTGAAATGAACACAGTAGAAGGTAAAAAAAAGCATAATTTCAAAACTGCAAATTGAAAAACTAAAATAAGAAAAGCCTTACCAAAACATACTTTTGGGAAGAATCTCTCTGTATGAAAAAACAATTTTTGTTTATTCTTCTTTAAAGGTGGGAGAATTTGATCTATCCAGTGTAGATGGATTTGTTTGCCGTTCTACCATCCTACCCACTACGTCCATAAACTCGGATGCTATCTCAGCTCAGCCAATCAGGTGAGAGGATTAGGGTCACATGAGCATTGGTAAATGTTCATTTTTGTAACTTTGAAAAACAGTGGATGTCGTTGTAATAATGTAAAAATAAAATAATAACGAGAACGTTTCTACTCTCACATTTGAATTTTGAAAATAGAAAAGTCTTGTGGTCAATAAAGATGTGTCGTCCGTGTTTTACCGGCAATTTGTTGTCATTGGAACATTGACAATTTCCTTCTAGATTATAAAGTAACTTCAGTACATATTTACTGTCAAACCATTGTTCTCACGATTGTTGAGAAATGTGTCATTTTACAGCAATTCCTTAAGTGAAATAGGAATGTTCCGATGAAAAACTAAATTTTGGGAAATTGCATTAAAAATAGCGTAAAAAATGGGCAGTACATCTTTAATTTGTTTAGATAAAGTAATCAGAGATTACCAAAAACTTTTTTTTTTTTTTTTTTTTCCTGCAGCCTTGGCGATCGCCTCATTGGAATCACTGATAAGAACTCCCTGGGTATGCTCAACGAAACTATCTTCGTCTCGGAGAAAGATGGACCCAAAGATTTGCACTTCTACTATCACTCAGCTTGGTAAGTTGGTTTTCTTGTGAACATTTGAAATACCAGGCAACATCGCTCTTACATTGGTTCTGATAATTACGACCATTGCCTCCACGGCCGAGCGGTTATGTGCGTTGGACTTGTGATTCTGATGGCTGTGTCAGAATGTGGGTTCGAATCCTGGCCACGACCGTGGCACTTGTGCCCTTGAGCAATTGCTTCTCTTCACCCAGGAGTATAAATGGGTACCTGTGAGGGTAGAGATGGTTATTGTGTTTGATTAGCCCTGTAGCACCAAAAAGGTTGCACATAATGGGCTGTATACTCCCCAGGGAGCTGATAAAGTTTACAGGAATGATATTGGCTCAGTGACCAGGGGTAATAATGTAAAGCGCATTGGGACATTATGTGAAATGCACTATATAATAATAATAATAATAATAATAATAATAATAATAATAATAATAATAATAATAATAATAATAATAATAATAATAATAATAATAATAATAATAATAATAATAATAATAATAATAATAATAATAATAATAATAATAATAATAATAATAATAATAATAATAATAATAATAATAATAATAATAATAATAATAATAATAATAATAATAATAATAATAATAATAATAATAATAATGTGGACTTATATAGCGCATGTATCCACCAAACTGGTGCTCAAGGAGCATTATATTATTACCCCTGCTCATCAGGCGCATAAATCATTCCTGAAACCATCTCGGCTTCCTGGGGAGTATACACCTCAATTGCTGCCATTACAGCGCATATAGGGCTAATCAAACACAACAACCGACTCTGCCCTCACAGGTTACCCAGTTACCCCTGGGTGGAGAGAAGCAATTATGATAAAGTGTCTTGCTCAAGGACACAAGGCACCATGGTCACGGTTGGGATTCGAACCCACATTCTGACGACTCGGCCATCAGAACATAAATCCGATGCACTAAACCGCTCGACCATGGCACTCCACAGAATGAAATATTATTAAAATTATTATAGGTGTTGTTACCATTGCTGCTACGAATCACTATAATGAATGACCATACTAGTGAACATTTTGTGTGGACCCCATGTTCAGCCATTGCACTGTAATCCCTGCTCACACTACATCTTGATTGGCCTGGCTCCTTGACTACCAATAAAAAAACACCACAACAAAGATCACACTTTCAAAAGCACCAGTCTTTGTTGGATATGACCTCACTTTGGTTTTACATCAGAATATCAAGATGTCCGCCGGGTAATAAAGGTAAAATATTATCTCTTGAATCACAAATCTTGGTGCACAAATTAATACACCCTCTTTCCACAATCTCACTCCGGTTCCAGGGCAACCCTAGCTTGCCCTGAGGGACGCAGCACCATCCTCACTCTCCGCTGCGACCTGGATGCCTCCGGGAAGGGGACCTTTGAACTGCCCACCAAGTGCCCTGAAGGCACCTGCGACGGTTGTGCCTTCCACCTTCTGTGGCGGACCGAACACGCCTGCCATTTGTGTATGGAGGATGACTACAAGAGCATTAAGGGAGAATGCGACAAGGGAAAGCAGATTATACACTACATCTGGAAAGAGCCCAAGTAGGATGAACATTTGGGAAACTTATGAAGATATTTACTGTCCCTGTTATATATTGCTAGCTATAGACACAACTGTTTTTTGTTTGTTTCAGCTACCACTGACAGACTCAACGCCACTTAATGTTTAATATGTGACCCACTCTGGCAAAACCCGAAACTTCTCGGCATTTACCATAATGCGTAACAGCCATGAAAAGGTCATAAACTGACCCCATGGACCAGTTTGAGGGACCAGTTTTCATGTCAGTATAGAGCATTTTCTCTAGATTTTGATGGAAAAAGAAAAATCCTGAAACGTTGTTGGGAACATTGTTAATTTTCACGATAAATTTGGGAGGTTACTTTTTTGAAAATTGGGTCCAAGTTTAGGGTTTTGCCAGAGCCAGTCACATATGTCAATGACAGTGCAGTGAACACGTACTACATGTACAATGTCCATCTAGCACGGACCTCGATCACCTAGTCTGTACGGTATAGGCCGTTTACTGAACACATACTATATGTACAATGTCCATCTAGCACAGACCTCGATCACCTAGTCTGTACGGTTTAGGCCGTTTACTGAACACATACTATATGTACAATGTCCATCTAGCACAGACCTCGATCACCTAGTCTGTACGGTTTAGGCCGTTTACTGAACACATACTACATGTACAATGTCCATCTAGCACAGACCTCGATCACCTAGTCTGTACGGTATAGGCCGTTTACTGAACACATACTATATGTACAATGTCCATCTAGCACGGACCTCGATCACCTAGTCTGTACGGTATAGGCCGTTTACTGAACACATACTATATGTACAATGTCCATCTAGCACGGACCTCGATCACCTAGTCTGTACGGTATAGGCCGTTTACTGAACACATACTATATGTACAATGTCCATCTAGCACAGACCTCGATCACCTAGTCTGTACGGTATAGGCCGTTTACTGAACACATACTATATGTACAATGTCCATCTAGCACGGACCTCGATCACCTAGTCTGTACGGTATAGGCCGTTTACTGAACACATACTATATGTACAATGTCCATCTAGCACGGACCTCGATCACCTAGTCTGTACGGTATAGGCCGTTTACTGAACACATACTACATGTACAATGTCCATCTAGCACGGACCTCGATCACCTAGTCTGTACGGTATAGGCCGTTTACTGAACACATACTATATGTACAATGTCCATCTAGCACAGACCTCGATCACCTAGTCTGTACGGTATAGGCCGTTTACTGAACACATACTATATGTACAATGTCCATCTAGCACAGACCTCGATCACCTAGTCTCGGTGGAAATTGCCGTTTACTGAACACATACTACATGTACAATGTCCATCTAGCACAGACCTCGATCACCTAGTCTGTACGGTATAGGCCGTTTACTGAACACATACTACATGTACAATGTCCATCTAGCACAGACCTCGATCACCTAGTCTGTACGGTATAGGCCGTTTACTGAACACATACTATATGTACAATGTCCATCTAGCACGGACCTCGATCACCTAGTCTGTACGGTATAGGCCGTTTACTGAACACATACTATATGTACAATGTCCATCTAGCACAGACCTCGATCACCTAGTCTGTACGGTATAGGCCGTTTACTGAACACATACTATATGTACAATGTCCATCTAGCACAGACCTCGATCACCTAGTCTGTACGGTATAGGCCGTTTACTGAACACATACTATATGTACAATGTCCATCTAGCACAGACCTCGATCACCTAGTCTGTACGGTATAGGCCGTTTACTGAACACATACTATATGTACAATGTCCATCTAGCACAGACCTCGATCACCTAGTCTGTACGGTATAGGCCGTTTACTGAACACATACTATATGTACAATGTCCATCTAGCACGGACCTCGATCACCCTAGTCTATGCGGGTATAGGCCGTTTACTGAACACGTACTACATGTACAATGTCCATCTAGCACGGACCTCGATCACCTAGTCTGTACGGTATAGGCCGTTTACTGAACACATACTATATGTACAATGTCCATCTAGCACAGACCTCGATCACCTAGTCTGTACGGTATAGGCCGTTTACTGAACACATACTATATGTACAATGTCCATCTAGCACGGACCTCGATCACCTAGTCTGTACGGTATAGGCCGTTTACTGAACACATACTATATGTACAATGTCCATCTAGCACAGACCTCGATCACCTAGTCTGTACGGTATAGGCCGTTTACTGAACACATACTATATGTACAATGTCCATCTAGCACAGACCTCGATCACCTAGTCTGTACGGTATAGGCCGTTTACTGAACACATACTACATGTACAATGTCCATCTAGCACAGACCTCGATCACCTAGTCTGTACGGTATAGGCCGTTTACTGAACACATACTATATGTACAATGTCCATCTAGCACAGACCTCGATCACCTAGTCTGTACGGTATAGGCCGTTTACTGAACACATACTATATGTACAATGTCCATCTAGCACAGACCTCGATCACCTAGTCTGTACGGTATAGGCCCGTTTACTGAACACATACTATATGTACAATGTCCATCTAGCACAGACCTCGATCACCTAGTCTGTAACGGTATAGGCCGTTTACTGAACACATACTATATGTACAATGTCCATCTAGCACAGACCTCGATCACCAGTCTGTCGGGTATAGGCCGTTTACTGAACACATACTATGTACAATGTCCATCTAGCACGGACCTCGATCACCTAGTCTGTACGGTATAGGCCGTTTACTGAACACATACTATATGTACAATGTCCATCTAGCACAGACCTCGATCACCTAGTCTGTCGGTATAGGCGTTTACTGAACACATACTATATGTACAATGTCCATCTAGCACAGACCTCGATCACCTAGTCTGTACGGGTATAGGGCGTTTACTGAACACATACTATATGTACAATGTCCATCTAGCACGGACCTCGATCACCTAGTCTGTACGGTATAGGCCGTTTACTGAACACATACTATATGTACAATGTCCATCTAGCACAGACCTCGATCACCTAGTCTGTACGGTATAGGCCGTTTACTGAACACATACTATATGTACAATGTCCATCTAGCACGGACCTCGATCACCTAGTCTGTACGGTATAGGCCGTTTACTGAACACATACTATATGTACAATGTCCATCTAGCACAGACCTCGATCACCTAGTCTGTACGGTATAGGCCGTTTACTGAACACATACTATATGTACAATGTCCATCTAGCACAGACCTCGATCACCTAGTCTGTACGGTATAGGCCGTTTACTGAACACATACTATATGTACAATGTCCATCTAGCACGGACCTCGATCACCTAGTCTGTACGGTATAGGCCGTTTACTGAACACATACTATATGTACAATGTCCATCTAGCACGGACCTCGATCACCTAGTCTGTACGGTATAGGCCGTTTACTGAACACATACTACATGTACAATGTCCATCTAGCACAGACCTCGATCACCTAGTCTGTACGGTATAGGCCGTTTACTGAACACATACTACATGTACAATGTCCATCTAGCACAGACCTCGATCACCTAGTCTGTACGGTATAGGCCGTTTACTGAACACATACTATATGTACAATGTCCATCTAGCACGGACCTCGATCACCTAGTCTGTACGGTATAGGCCGTTTACTGAACACATACTACATGTACAATGTCCATCTAGCACGGACCTCGATCACCTAGTCTGTACGGTATAGGCCGTTTACTGAACACATACTACATGTACAATGTCCATCTAGCACGGACCTCGATCACCTAGTCTGTACGGTATAGGCCGTTTACTGAACACATACTACATGTACAATGTCCATCTAGCACGGACCTCGATCACCTAGTCTGTACGGTATAGGCCGTTTACTGAACACATACTATATGTACAATGTCCATCTAGCACGGACCTCGATCAGCTTTTATGTTAGTTATTTGGCGTTTACTTAACACATACTATATGTACAATGTCCATCTAGCACGGACCTCGATCACCTAGTCTGCGGTATAGGCCGTTTACTGAACACATACTATATGTACAATGTCCATCTAGCACAGACCTCGATCACCCAGTCTGTACGGTATAGGCGTTTACTGAACACATACTATATGTACAATGTCCATCTAGCACAGACCTCGATCACCTAGTCTGTAGGGTTTAGTGCGTTTACTGAACACGTACTATATGTACAATGTCCATCTAGCACGGACCTCGATCACCTAGTCTGTACGGTATAGGCGTTTACTGAACACATACTATATGTACAATGTCCATCTAGCACGGACCTCGATCACCTAGTCTGTACGGTATGGCCGCTTTACTGAACACATACTATATGTACAATGTCCATCTCTACGGACCTCGATCACCTAGTCTGTACGGTATAGGCCGTTTACTGAACACATACTATATGTACAATGTCCATCTAGCACGGACCTCGATCACCCTAGTACGGTATAGGGCGTTTACTGAACACATACTATATGTACAATGTCCATCTACCTCGATCACCTGGTCTGTGCGGTATAGGCCGTTTACTGAACACATACTATATGTACAATGTCCATCTAGCACAGACCTCGATCACCTAGTCTGTGGTATAGGCGTTTGAACACATACTATATGTACAATGTCCATCTAGCACACACCTCGATCACCTAGTCTGTACGGTATGGGGCCGCTTTACTGAACACATACTATATGTACAATGTCCATCTAGCACAGACCTCGATCACCTGGTCTGTACGGTATAGGCCGCTTACTGAACACATACTATATGTACAATGTCCATCTAGCACGGACCTCGATCACCTAGTCTGTACGGTATAGGCCGTTTACTGAACACGTACTATATGTACAATGTCCATCTAGCACAGACCTCGATCACCTAGTCTGGACGGGATAGGCCGGTTACTGAACACATACTATATGTACAATGTCCATCTGCACACGGACCTCGATCACCTAGTCTGTAACGGTATAGGCCGCTTACTGAACACATACTATGTACAATGTCCATCTAGCACGGACCTCGATCACCTAGTCTGTACGGGTATAGGCGTTTACTGAACACATACTATATGTACAATGTCCATCTAGCACAGACCTCGATCACCCTGGTCTGGGGCCGTTTACTGACTGAACACATACTATATGTACAATGTCCATCTAGCACAGACCTCGATCACCTGGTCTGTACGGGTATAGGCGTTATCGAACACATACTATATGTACAATGTCCATCTAGCACAGACCTCGATCACCTAGTCTGTACGGTATAGGCCGTCATTACTGAACACATACTATATGTACAATGTCCATCTAGCACAGACCTCGATCACCTAGTCTACGGTATAGGCCGCTTACTGAACACATACTATATGTACAATGTCCATCTAGCACAGACCCGATCACCTAGTCTGTACGGTATAGGCCGTTACTGAACACATACCATATGTACAATGTCCATCTAGCACAGACCTCGATCACCTAGTCTGTACGGTATAGGCCGTTTACTGAACACATACTATATGTACAATGTCCATCTAGCACGGACCTCGATCACCTAGTCTGTACGGTATGGGCCGCTTACTTACTGAACACATACTATATGTACAATGTCCATCTAGCAGGACCTCGATCACCTAGTCTGTACGGTATAGGCCGTTTACTGAACACATACTATATGTACAATGTCCATCTAGCACAGACCTCGATCACCTAGTCTGTACGGGTATATGGCCGTTTACTGAACACATACTAATGTCCATCTAGCACAGACCTCGATCACCTAGTCTGTACGGTATAGGCCGTTTGGGAACACATACTATATGTACAATGTCCATCTAGCACAGACCTCGATCACCTAGTCTGTTGAACACATACTATATGTACAATGTCCATCTAGCACAGACCTCGATCACCTAGTCAGTACGGTATAGGCCTAGTCGCGCTTACTTTCTATATGTACAATGTCCATCTAGCACGGACCTCGATCACCTAGTCTGTACGGCGTATAGGCCGTTACTGAACACATACTATATGTACAATGTCCATCTAGCACGGACCTCGATCACCTAGTCTGTACGGTATAGGCCGGTTTACTGAACACATACTATATGTACAATGTCCATCTAGCACAGACCCCGATCACCTAGTCTGTACGGTATAGGCCGTTACTCGAACACATACTATATGTACAATGTCCATCTAGCACAGACCTCGATCACCTAGTCTGGTACGGTATAGGCCGCTTACTGAACACATAATGTACAATGTCCATCTCTAGCACAGACCTCGATCACCTAGTCTGTACGGTATAGGCCGCTTACTGAACACATACATATATGTACAATGTCCATCTAGCACGGACCTCGATCACCTAGTCTGTACGGGTATAGGGCCGCTTACTGAACACATACTATATGTACAATGTCCATCTAGCACGGACCTCATCACCCTAGTCTGTACGGTATAGGCCGTTTACTGAACACATACTATATGTACAATGTCCATCTAGCACAGACCTCGATCACCTAGTCTGTCGGTATAGGCCGTTTGAAACACGTACTATATGTACAATGTCCATCTAGCACAGACCTCGATCACCTAGTCTGTACGGTATAGGCCGCTGAACACATACTATATGTACAATGTCCATCTAGCACAGACCTCGATCACCTAGTCTGTACGGTATAGGCCGTTTACTGAACACATACTATGTACAATGTCCATCTAGCACAGACCTCGATCACCTAGTCTGTACGGTATAGGCCGCTTACTGAACACATACTATATGTACAATGTCCCCATCTAGCACAGACCTCGATCACCTAGTCTGTACGGTATAGGCGTTTACTGAACACATACTATATGTACAATGTCCATCTAGCACAGACCTCGATCACCTAGTCTGTACGGTATAGGCCGCGTTTACTGAACACATACTATATGTACAATGTCCATCTGGCACAGACCTCGATCACCTAGTCTGCACTGGTATATGCCGTTTACTGAACACATACTACATGTACAATGTCCATCTAGCACAGACCTCCATCACCGGTATAGGCGTTTACTGAACACATACATGTACAATGTCCATCTAGCACAGACCTCGATCACCTAGTCTGTACGGTATAGGCCGCTTACTGAACACATACTACATGTACAATAATGTCCATCTAGCACAGAACCTCGATCACCTAGTCTGTACGGTATAGGCCGTTTACTGAACACATACTACATGTACAATGTCCATCTAGCACAGACCTCGATCACCTAGTCTGTACGGTATAGGCCGTTTACTGAACACATACTATATGTACAATGTCCATCTAGCACAGACCTCGATCACCTAGTCTGTACGGTATAGGCCGTTTACTGAACACATACTATATGTACAATGTCCATCTAGCACGGACCTCGATCACCCAGTCTGAAAATGCGGTATAGGCGTTACTGAACACATACTATATGTACAATGTCCATCTAGCACAGACCTCGATCACCTAGTCTGTACGGGTATGGGCGTTTACTGAACACATACTACATGTACAATGTCCATCTAGCACAGACCTCGATCACCCTGGTCTGTACGGTATAGGCCGTTTACTGAACACATACTATATGTACAATGTCCATCTAGCACGGACCTCGATCACCCAGTGTACGGTATAGGCCGTTTACTGAACACATACTACATGTACAATGTCCATCTAGCACAGACCTCGATCACCTAGTCTGTACGGTATAGGCCGTTTACTGAACACATACTATATGTACAATGTCCATCTAGCACGGACCTCGATCACCTAGTCTGTACGGTAGGGCGATTTAACACATACTACATGTACAATGTCCATCTAGCACGGACCTCGATCACCTAGTCTGTACGGTATAGGCCGTTTACTGAACACATACTACATGTACAATGTCCATCTAGCACGGACCTCGATCACCTAGTCTGTACGGTATAGGCCGTTTACTGAACACATACTACATAATGTCCATCTAGCACGGACCTCATCACCTAGTCTGTACGGTATAGGCGTTTACTGAACACATACTATATGTACAATGTCCATCTAGCACGGACTCGATCACCTAGTCTGTGCACGGTATAGGCCGTTTACTGAACACATACTATATGTACAATGTCCATCTAGCACAGACCTCGATCACCCTGGTCTGTGGTATAGGGCCGCTTACTGAACACATACTACATGTACAATGTCCATCTAGCACGGAGATTCGATCACCTAGTCTGTACGGTATAGGCCGCTTACTACTGAACACATACTATATGTACAATGTCCATCTAGCACAGACCTCGATCACCTAGTCTGTACGGTATAGGCCGCTTACTGAACACATACTATATGTACAATGTCCATCTAGCACAGACCTCGATCACCCTAGTCTGTACGGTATAGGCCGCTTACTGAACACATACTATATGTACAATGTCCATCTAGCACGGACCTCGATCACCTCAGTCTGTACGGTATAGGCCGCTTACTGAACACATACTATATGTACAATGTCCATCTAGCACGGACCTCGATCACCCAGTCTGTACGGTATAGGCCGCTTTACTGAACACATACTATATGTACAATGTCCATCTAGCACAGACCTCGATCACCTAGTCTGTACGGTATAGGCCTTACTGAACACCTATATGTACAATGTCCATCTAGCACGGACCTCGATCACCCAGTCTGTACGGTATAGGCGCTTACTGAACACATACTATATGTACAATGTCCATCTAGCACGGACCTCGATCACCTAGTCTGTACGGTATAGGCCGCTTACTGAACACATACTATATGTACAATGTCCATCTAGCACAGACCCCATCACCTAGTCTGTACGGTATAGGCCGCTTACTGAACACATACTATACAATGTCCATCTAGCACGGCAACCTCGATCACCTAGTCTATATAGGCCGCTTACTGAACACATACTATATGTACAATGTCCATCTAGCACAGACCCCATCACCTAGTCTGTGCGGTATGGGCGTTACTGAACACGTACTATATGTACAATGTCCATCTAGCACAGACCTCGATCACCTAGTCTGTACGGTATAGGCCGTTTACTGAACACATACTACATGTACGTCCATCTAGCACAGACCCCGATCACCGGTATAGGCCGTTTACTGAACACGTACTATATGTACAATGTCCATCTAGCACAGACCTCGATCACCTAGTCTGTACGGTATAGGCCGTTTACTGAACACATACTATATGTACAATGTCCATCTATCACAAGACGCGATCGGAGAGTCTGTACGGTATAGGCCGTTTACTGAACACATACTACATGTACAATGTCCATCTAGCACAGACCTCGATCACCTAGTCTGTACGGTATAGGCCGCTTTACTGAACACATACTATGTACATGTCATCTAGCACAGACCTCGATCACCTAGTTTTATAGTACTGAACACATATACTATGTACAATGTCCATCTAGCACAGACCTCGATCACCTGGTCTGTACGGTATAGGCCGTTTACTGAACACATACTATATGTACAATGTCCATCTAGCGGACAGACCTCGATCACTCTAGTCTGTACGGTATAGGCGTTTACTGAACATACTACTATGTACAATGTCCATCTAGCACAGACCTCGATCACCCTAGTCTGTACGGTATAGGCCGCTTACTGAACACATACTACATGTACAATGTCCATCTAGCACAGACCTCGATCACCTAGTCTGTAACGGTATAGGCCGTTTACTGAACACATACTATGTACAATGTCCATCTAGCACAGACCCCATCACCTAGTCTGTACGGTATAGGCCGCTTTTACTGAACACGCATTACATGTACAATGTCCATCTAGCACAGACCTCGATCACCTAGTCTGTACGGTATAGGCCGCTACTGAACTACACTATGTACAATGTCCATCTAGCACAGACCCTCCACACCTAGTCTGTGCGGTATAGTTACTGAACACATACTATGTACAATGTCCATCTAGCACAGACCTCGATCACCTGGTCTGTACGGTATAGGCCGCTTACTGAACACATACTACATGTACAATGTCCATCTAGCACAGACCTCGATCACCTAGTCTGTACGGTATAGGGCGTTTACTGAACACTATATGTACAATGTCCATCTAGCACCTCGATCACCTACCCCTGTACGGTATAGGCCGTTTACTGGAACACATACATACATGTACAATGTCCATCTAGCACAGACCCCATCACCTAGTCTCTGTACGGTATAGGCCGTTTACTGAACACATACTATATGTACAATGTCCATCTAGCACGGACCTCGATCACCTAGTCTGTACGGTATAGGCGCTTTACTGAACACATATACATGTACAATGTCCATCTAGCACAGGACCTCGATCACCTAGTCTGCACGGTATAGGCCGTTTACTGAACACATACTACATGTACAATGTCCATCTAGCACAGACCTCGATCACCTAGTCTGTACGGTATAGGCCGTTTACTGAACACATACTATATGTACAATGTCCATCTAGCACAGACCTCGATCACCTAGTCTGTACGGTATAGGCGCTTACTGAACACATACTATATGTACAATGTCCATCTAGCACAGACCCCCATCACCTAGTCTGTACGGTATAGGCCGTTTACTGAACACATACTATATGTACAATGTCCATCTAGCACGGCCTCGATCACCTAGTCTGTACGGTATAGGCGTTTACTGAACACATACTAACAATGTCCATCTAGCACAGACCTCGATCACCCTAGTCTTCCATCTAGCACGGACTCGATCACCCTAGTCTGTACGGTATGGGCCCGTTTACGAACACATACTATATGTACAATGTCCATCTAGCACAGACCTCGATCACCTAGTCTGTAACGGTATGGGCGTTTACTGAACACATACTATATGTACAATGTCCATCTAGCAACCTCGATCACCTAGTCTGTACGGTATAGGCGTTTACTGAACACATACTACATGTACAATGTCCATCTAGCACGGACCTCGATCACCTAGTCTGTACGGTATAGGCGTTTACTGAACACATACTACATGTACAATGTCCATCTAGCACGACCTCGATCACCTAGTCTGTACGGTATAGGCCGTTTACGAACACACATATACATGTACAATGTCCATCTAGCACGGACCTCGATCACCTAGTCTGTCGGTATGGGCGTTTACTGAACACATACTATATGTACAATGTCCATCTAGCACAGACCCTCGATCACCTAGTCTGCGGTATAGGCCGTTTACTGAACACATACTATATGTACAATGTCCATCTAGCACAGACCTCGATCACCTAGTCTGTAACGGGTATAGGCCGTACTGAACACATACCATGTACAATGTCCATCTAGCACAGACCTCGATCACCTAGTCTGTGCGGTATAGGCCGTTACTGAACACATACTATATGTACAATGTCCATCTAGCACGGACCTCATCACCTAGTCTATGCGGTATAGGCCGCTTTACTTAACACATACTACATGTACAATGTCCATCTAAGCAGACCTCGATCACCTAGTCTGTACGGTATAGGGCCGTTACTGAACACATACTATGTACAATGTCCATCTAGCACAGACCTCGATCACCTGGTCTTGTACGGTATAGGGGCCGCTTTTAACACATACTATATGTACAATGTCCATCTAGCACGGACCTCGATCACCTAGTCTGTGCGGTATAGGCCGCTTTACTGAACACATACTTTATATGTACAATGTCCATCTAGCACGGACCCCGATCACCCAGTCTGGTCTTACTGAATCCATCTAGCACAGACCCCGATCACCTAGTCTGTATAGGCCGCTTACTGAACACATACTATAAGGTACACGTCCATCTAGCGGACCTCGATCACCTAGTCTGTAACGGTATAGGCCGTTTACTGAACACACTATATGTACAATGTCCATCTAGCACAGACCTCGATCACCTAGTCTGTGCGGTATAGGCCGCGTTACTGAACACATACTACATGTACAATGTCCATCTAGCACGGACCTCGATCACCTAGTCTGTACGGTTTAGGTCAGTTTACTGAACACATACTACATGTACAATGTCCATCCTTAGACCTCCATCACCCTAGTCTGTACGGTATAGGCGCTTACTGAACACATACTAGATGTACAATGTCCATCTAGCACAGACCTCGATCACCTAGTCTGTACGGTATAGGCCGTTACTGAACACATACTATATGTACAATGTCCATCTAGCACAGACCTCGATCACCTAGTCTGTACGGTATAGGCCGCTTACTGAACACATACTACATGTACAATGTCCATCTAGCACGGACCTCGATCACCCAGTCTGTACGGTATAGGCCGCTTACTGAACACCATATGTACAATGTCCATCTAGCACGGGACTCGATCACCTAGTCTGTACGGGTATAGGCCGCTTACTGAACACATACTATATGTACAATGTCCATCTAGCACAGACCTCCATCACCCAGTCTGTACGGTAGGGCCGCTTACTGAACACATACTATATGTACAATGTCCATCTAGCACGGACCTCGATCACCTAGTCTGCACGGTATAGGCCCGTTTACTGAACACATACTATGTACAATGTCCATCTAGCACGGACCGCCGATCACCTAGTCTGTACGGTATAGGGCGTTTACTTATCAACACATACTATATGTACAATGTCCATCTAGCACAGACCTCGATCACCTAGTCTGCACGGTATAGGCCGTTTACTGAACACATACTATATGTACAATGTCCATCTAGCACAGACCTCGATCACCCTAGTCTGTACGGGTAGGCCGTTTACTGAACACATACTACATGTACAATGTCCATCTAGCACGGACCTCATCACTGGTCTGTATAGGTATGGGCGTTACTGAACACATACTATATGTACAATGTCCATCTAGCACAGACCTCGATCACCTAGTCTGTACGGTATGGGCCGTTTGAACACACACGCCCATGTACAATGTCCATCTAGCACGGACCTCGATCACCTAGTCTGTACGGTATAGGCCGTTTACTGAACACATACTACATGTACACGTCCATCTAGCACGGACCTCGATCACCCTAGTCTGTCTGGTAGGGCCTTTACTGAACACATACTACATGTACAATGTCCATCTAGCACCTTTCACCTAGTCTGTACGGTATAGGCGTTTACTGAACACATTATATGTATCCATCTAGCACGGACCTCGATCACCTAGTCTGTACGGTATAGGCCGTTTACTGAACACATACTACATGTACAATGTCCATCTAAATGGACCTCGATCACCTAGTCTGTACGGTATAGGCCGTTTACTGGAACACATACTATATGTACAATGTCCATCCTGCGGACCTCGATCACCTAGTCTGTACGGTATAGGCGTTTACTGAACACATACTACATGTACAATGTCCATCTAGCGCGGACCTCGATCACCTAGTCTATGCGGTATAGGGCGTTTACTGAACACATACTACATGTACAATGTCCATCTAGCACGGACCTCTCACCTAGTCTGTACGGTATAGGGGTTTACTGAACACATACATGTACAATGTCCATCTAGGCCGCTTACTGAACACATACTACATGTACAATGTCCATCTAGCACGGACCTCGATCACCTAGTCTGTACGGTATAGGCCGCTTTACTGCGAACACACATACTATGTACAATGTCCATCTAGCCTCGACCGATCACCTAGTCTGTACGGTATAGGCCGTTTACTGAACACATACTATATGTACAATGTCCATCTAGCAGGACCTCGATCACCTATTCTGTATAGGCCCGTTTACTGAACACATACTATATGTACAATGTCCATCTAGCACGGACCTCCATCACCTAGTCTATACGGTATGGCCGTTTACTGAACACATACTACATGTACAATGTCCATCTGCGGACCTCGATCACCCTAGTCTGTACGGTATAGGCGTTTACTGAACACATACTATATATGTACAATGTCCATCTAGCACGGACCTCGATCACCCAGTCTGTACGGTATAGGCCGTTTGCATCGAACACATACTACATGTACAATGTCCATCTAGCACGGACCCGATCACCTACCCTGGTCTATGCGGTATAGGGCGTTTACTGAACACATACTATATGTACAATGTCCATCTAGCACGGACCTCGATCACCTAGTCTGTGCGGTATAGGCGTTTACCGAACACATACTATATGTACAATGTCCATCTAGCACGGACCTCGATCACCTAGTCTGTACGGTATGGGCCGCTTTTACTGAACACATACTACATGTACAATGTCCATCTAGCACTTGGGCCGATCACCTAGTCTGTACGGTTATAGGGCCGTTTACTGAACATACTATATGTACAATGTCCATCTAGCACGGGACCTCGATCACCTGGTCTGTACGGTATAGGGCCGTTTACTGAACACATACTACATGTACAATGTCCATCTAGCACCGGACCTCGATCATAGTCTGTAATGCGGTATAGGCCGCTTACTGAACACATACTATGTACAATGTCCATCTAGCGGACCCCATCTAGCACGGACCTCGATCACCTAGTCTGTACGGTATAGGCTGCTGATTACTGAACACATACTACATGTGCAATGTCCATCTAGCACGGACCTCGATCACCTAGTCTGTACGGTATAGGGCCGGTTTACTGAACACATACTATATGTACAATGTCCATCTAGCACGGACCTCGATCACCTAGTGCCGGTATAGGCCACTGAACACATACTATATGTACAATGTCCATCCTCGACCTCGATCACCCTGGTCTGTACGGTATAGGCCGTTTACTGAACACATACTACATGTACAATGTCCATCTAGCACGGACCTCGATCACCCAGTCTGTGCGGTATAGGCCGTTTACTGAACACATACTATATGTACAATGTCCATCTAGCACCGGACCTCGATCACCCAGTAATGGTATAGGCCGCTTTACTGAACACATACTACATGTACAATGTCCATCTAGCACGGACCTCGATCACCTAGTCTGTACGGTATAGGCCGCCAACACATACTACATGTACAATGTCCATCTAGCACGGACCTCGATCACCTAGTCTGTACGGCATAGGCCGCTTACTGAACACATACTATATGTACAATGTCCATCTAGCACGACCTCGATCACCTAGTCTGTAATGGGCGTTACTGAACACATACTACATGTACAATGTCCATCTAGCACGGACCTCGATCACCTAGTCTGTACGGTATAGGCCCGCTTTACTGAACACATACTACATGTGTCCATCTAGCACAGACCTCGATCACCTAGTCTGTACGGTATAGGCCGCTTACTGAACACATACTATATGTACAATGTCCATCTAGCACGGACCTCGATCACCCTGGTCTGTACGGTATAGGCCGTTTACTGAACACATACTACATGTACAATGTCCATCTAGCACGGACCTCGATCACCTAGTCTGTACGGTATAGGCCGTTTACTGAACACATACTACATGTACAATGTCCATCTAGCACGGACCTCGATCACCTAGTCTGTACGGTATAGGCCGTTTACTGAACACATACATGTACAATGTCCATCTAGCACGGACCTCGATCACCTAGTCTGTACGGTATAGGCCGTTTACTGAACACATACTATATGTACAATGTCCATCTAGCACGGACCTCGATCACCTAGTCTGTACGGTATAGGCCGTTTACTGAACACATACTACATGTACAATGTCCATCTAGCACGGACCTCGATCACCTAGTCTGTACGAACGGTATAGGCCGCTTACTGAACACATACTATATGTACAATGTCCATCTAGCACGGACCTCGATCACCTAGTCTGTACGGTATAGGCCGTTTACTGAACACATTCTACTTGTACAATGTCGATCTAGCTCGGTACTCGATCACCTAGTCTGTACGGTATAGGCCGTTTACTGAACACATACTACATGTACAATGTCCATCTAGCAGACCTCGATCACCTAGTCTGTACGGTATAGGCCGCTTTACTGAACACATACTACATGTACAATGTCCATCTAGCACGGACCTCGATCACCCTAGTCTGTGTACGGTATAGGCGTTTACTGAACACATACTACATATGTACAATGTCCATCTAGCACGGACCTCGATCACCTAGTCTGTACGGTATAGGCCGTTTACTGAACACATACTACATGTACAATGTCCATCTAGCACGGACCTCGATCACCTAGTCTGTACGGTATAGGCCGTGTGCTGAACACATCCTATGTACAATGTCCATCTAGCACGGACCTCGATCACCTAGTCTGTACGGTATAGGCCGCTTACTGAACACATACTATATGTACAATGTCCATCTAGCACGGACCTCGATCACCTAGTCTGTACGGTATAGGCCGCTTACTGAACACATACTATATGTACAATGTCCATCTAGCACGGACCTCGATCACCTAGTCTGTAATGTATAGGCCCGTTTACTGAACACATACTACATGTACAATGTCCATCTAGCACGACCTCGATCACCTAGTCTGTACGGTATACGCCGATTAATGAACACATACTACCTCCACTACGCCCTTCTAGCACGGACCTCGATCACCTAGTCTGTACGGTATAGGCCGTTTACTGAACACATACTACATGTACAATGTCCATCTAGCACGGACACCCCGTATAGGCCGCTTTACTGAACACATACTACAATGTCCATCTAGCACGGACCTCGATCACCTAGTCTGTACGGTATAGGCCGTTTACTGAACACATACTACATGTACAATGTCCATCTAGCACGGACCTCGATCACCTAGTCTGTACGGCAGGCCGCTTACTGAACACATACTATGTACAATGTCCATCTAGCACGACCTCGATCACCTAGTCTGTACGGTATAGGCCGCTTTACTGAACACATACTATATGTACAATGTCCATCTAGCACGGACCTCGATCACCTAGTCTGTACGGTATAGGCCGCTTTTTACTGATACTATATGTACAATGTCCATCTAGCACGGACCTCGATCACCTAGTCTGTACGTATAGGGCCGCTTACTGAACACATACTATATGTACAATGTCCATCTAGCACGGACCTCGATCACCTAGTCTGTAATGTATAGGCCGCCTGAACACATACTATATGTACAATGTCCATCTAGCACCGGACCTCGATCACCTAGTCTGTACGGTATAGGCCGCATTACTGAACACATACTATATGTACAATGTCCATCTAGCACGGACCTCGATCACCTAGTCTGTACGTTTAGGCCGTTTACTGAACACATACTATATGTACAATGTCCATCTAGCACGGACCTCGATCACCTAGTCTGTACGGTATAGGCGTTTACTGAACACATACTATATGTACAATGTCCATCTAGCGGACCTCGATCACCTAGTCTAACGGTATAGGCCGTTTACTGGAACACATACTATATGTACAATGTCCATCTAGCAGACCCTTAGTCTGTACGTATAGGGCGCAAACTGAACACATACTATATGTACAATGTCCATCTAGCACGGACCCTCGATCACCTAGTCTGTACGGTATAGGCCGCTTACTGAACACATACTATATGTACAATGTCCATCTAGCACGGACCTCGATCACCAGTCTGTATGTACGGTATAGGGCGCTTGACTGACACATACTATGTACAATGTCCATCTAGCACGGACCTCGATCACCTAGTCTGTATAGGGCTTACTGAACACATACTATATGTACAATGTCCATCTAGCACGGACCTCGATCACCTAGTCTGTAATACGGTATAGGCCGCGTTTACTGAACACATACTATATGTACAATGTCCATCTAGCACGGACCTAGATCACCTAGTCTGTACGGTATAGGCCGCTTTACTGAACACATACTATATGTACAATGTCCATCTAGCACGGACCTCGATCACCTAGTCTGTACGGGTATAGGCCGCTTACTGAACACATACTATATGTACAATGTCCATCTAGCACGGACCCTCGATCACCTAGTCTGTACGGTATAGGCCGCTTACTGAACACATACTATATGTACAATGTCCATCTAGCACAGACCTCGATCACCTAGTCTGTACGGTATAGGCCGCTACTGAACACATACTATATGTACAATGTCCATCTAGCACAGACCTCGATCACCTAGTCTGTACGGTATAGGCCGCTTTACTGAACACATACTACATGTACAATGTCCATCTAGCACAGGACCCCATCACCTAGTCTGTACGGTATAGGCCGCTTACTGAACACATACTATATGTACAATGTCCATCTAGCACAGACCCCGATCACCTAGTCTGTACGGTATAGGCCGCTTACTGAACACATACTATATGTACAATGTCCATCTACAGACCTCGATCACCTAGTCTGTACGGTATAGGCCGTTTACTGAACACATACTATATGTACAATGTCCATCTAGCACGGACCTCGATCACCTAGTCTGTACGGTATAGGCCCGTTTATCGAACACATACTATATGTACAATGTCCATCTAGCACAGACCTCGATCACCTAGTCTGTACGGTATAGGCCGCTTACTGAACACATACTATATGTACAATGTCCATCTAGCACGGACCCGATCACCTAGTCTGTATGGTATAGGCCGCTTACCGAACACATACTATATGTACAATGTCCATCTAGCACGGACCTCGATCACCTAGTCTGTACGGTTTAGGCCGTTTACTGAACACATACTATATGTACAATGTCCATCTAGCACGGACCTCGATCACCTAGTCTGTACGGTTTAGGCCGTTTACTGAACACATACTATATGTACAATGTCCATCTAGCACGGACCTCGATCACCTAGTCTGTACGGGTATAGGCCGCTTACTGAACACTATATGTACAATGTCCATCAGCACAGACCTCGATCACCTAGTCTGCACGGTATAGGCCGCTTACTGAACACATACTATATGTACAATGTCCATCTAGCACAGACCTCGATCACCTAGTCTGTACGGTATAGGCCGTTTTACTGAACACATACTATATGTACAATGTCCATCTAGCACAGACCTCGATCACCTAGTCTGTACGGTATAGGCCGCTACTGAACACATACTACATGTACAATGTCCATCTAGCACAGACCTCGATCACCTAGTCTGTACGGTATAGGCCGCTTACTGAACACATACTACATGTACAATGTCCATCTAGCACAGACCTCGATCACCTAGTCTGCACGTATAGGCCGCTTTACTGAACACATACTATATGTACAATGTCCATCTAGCACAGACCTCGATCACCTAGTCTGTACGGTATAGGCCGCTTACTGAACACATACTATATGTACAATGTCCATCTAGGCACAGACCTCGATCACCTAGTCTGTACGGTATAGGCCGTTTACTGAACACATACTATATGTACAATGTCCATCTAGCACAGACCTCGATCACCTAGTCTGTACGGTATAGGCCGTTTACTGAACACATACTATATGTACAATGTCCATCTAGCACGGACCTCGATCACCTAGTCTGTACGGTATAGGCCGTTTACTGAACACATACTATATGTACAATGTCCATCTAGCACAGACCTCGATCACCTAGTCTATGGGTATAGGCCGCTTACTGAACACATACTACATGTACAATGTCCATCTAGCACGGACCCGATCACCTAGTCTGTACGGTATAGGCCGCTTACTGAACACATACTATATGTACAATGTCCATCTAGCACGGACCTCGATCACCTAGTCTGTACGGTATAGGCCGCTTACTGAACACATACTATATGTACAATGTCCATCTAGCACAGACCTCGATCACCCAGTCTGTGGCTTTACTGAACACATACTATATGTGTCCATCTAGCACGGACCCGATCACCTAGTCTGTACGGTATAGGCTTTACTGAACACATACTATATGTACAATGTCCATCTAGCACGGACCTCGATCACCTAGTCTGTACGGTATAGGCCGCTTACTGAACACATACTATATGTACAATGTCCATCTAGCACGGACCTCGATCACCGAGTCTGTTAGGTATAGGCCGTTTACTGAACACATACTATATGTACAATGTCCATCTAGCACGGACCTCGATCACCTAGTCTGTACGGTATAGGCCGTTTACTGAACACATACTATATGTACAATGTCCATCTAGCACGGACCTCGATCACCTAGTCTGTACGGGTATAGGCCGCTGAACACATACTATATGTACAATGTCCATCTAGCACGGACCTCGATCACCTAGTCTGTACGGTATAGGCCGTTTACTGAACACATACTACATGTACAATGTCCATCTAGCACAGACCTCGATCACCTAGTCTGTACGGTATAGGCCGTTTACTGAACACGTACTACATGTACAATGTCCATCTAGCACAGACCTCGATCACCTAGTCTGTACGGTATAGGCGTTTACTGAACACATACTATGTACATGTCCATCTAGCACAGGATGTACAATGTCCATCTAGCACAGACCCGACCTAGTCTGTACGGTATAGGAACACATACTATATGTACAATGTCCATCTAGCACGGACCTCGATCACCTAGTCTGTACGGTATAGGCCGTTACTGAACACATACTATATGCAATGTCCATCTAGCACAGACCTCGATCACCTAGTCTGTACGGTATAGGCCGTTACTGAACACATACTATATGTACAATGTCCATCTAGCACGGACCTCGATCACCTAGTCTGTACGGTATAGGCCGCTTACTGAACACATACTATATGTCATGCAATGTCCATCTAGCACGACCTCGATCACCTAGTCTGTACGGTATAGGCCGCTTACTGAACACATACTATATGTACAATGTCCATCTAGCGGACCTCGATCACCTAGTCTGTACGGTATAGGCCGTTTACTGAACACATACTACATGTACAATGTCCATCTAGCACGGACCTCGATCACCTAGTCTGTACGGTATAGGCCGTTTACTGAACACATACTATATGTACAATGTCCATCTAGCACGACCTCGATCACCTAGTCTGTACGCGGTATAGGCCGCTTACTGAACACATACTATGTACAATGTCCATCTAGCACGGACCCCATCACCTAGTCTGTACGGTATAGGCCGCTTACTGAACACACATACTATATGTACAATGTCCATCTAGCACGGACCTCGATCACCTAGTCTGTACGGATACTACATGTACAATGTCCATCTAGCACGGACCTCGATCACCTAGTCTGTACGGTATAGGCGTTACTGAACACATACTATGTACAATGTCCATCTAGCACGGACCTCGATCACCTAGTCTGTACGGGTATAGGCCGCTACTGAACACATACTATATGTACAATGTCCATCTAGCACGACCTCGATCACCTAGTCTGTACGGTATAGGCTTACTGAACACATACTATATGTACAATGTCCATCTAGCACGGACCTCGATCACCTAGTCTGTACGGGATAGGCCGTTTACAGAACACATACTACATGTACAATGTCCATCTAGCACGGACCTCGATCACCTAGTCTGTACGGTATAGGCATATTACTGAACACATACTATATGTACAATGTCCATCTAGCACGGACCTCGATCACCTAGTCTGTACGGTATAGGCCGTTTACTGAACACATACTATATGTACAATGTCCATCTAGCACGGACCTCGATCACCTAGTCTGTACGGTATAGGCCGTTTACTGAACACATACTATATGTACAATGTCCATCTAGCACGGACCTCGATCACCTAGTCTGTACGGTATAGGCCGTTTACTGAACACATATATGTACAATGTCCATCTAGCGGACCGTACCGGGCCTGAACACATACTATACAATGTCCATCTAGCACGGACCTCGATCACCTAGTCTGTACGGTATAGGCCGTACTGAACACATACTATGTACAATGTCCATCTAGCACGGACCTCGATCTCAGTGTCTGTTAGTTTTCGTCCGATTTCTGAACACATACTATATGTACAATGTCCATCTAGCACGGACCTCGATCACCTAGTCTGTACGGTATAGGCCGTTTACTGAACACATACTACATGTACAATGTCCATCTAGCACGGACCTCGATCACCTAGTCTGTACGGTATAGGCCGTTTACTGAACACATACTATATGTACAATGTCCATCTAGCACGGACCTCGATCACCTAGTCTGTACGGTATAGGCCGTTTACTGAACACATACTATATGTACAATGTCCATCTAGCACGGACCTCGATCACCTAGTCTGCAAGTATGGGCGTTTACTGAACACATACTATATGTACAATGTCCATCTAGCACGGACCTCGATCCCCTGTACGGTATAGGCCGTTTACTGAACACATACTACATGTACAATGTCCATCTAGCACGGACCTCGATCACCTAGTCTGTAACGGGTATAGGCCGTTTACTGAACACATACTACATGTACAATGTCCATCTAGCACGACCTCGATCACCTAGTCTGTACGGTATAGGCCGTTTACTGAACACATACTACATGTACAATGTCCATCTAGCACGGACCTCGATCACCTAGTCTGTACGGTATAGGCCGTTTACTGAACACATACTACATGTACAATGTCCATCTAGCACGGACCTCGATCACCTAGTCTGTACGGTATAGGCCGTTTACTGAACACATACTACATGTACAATGTCCATCTACGCACGACCTCGATCACCTAGTCTGTACGGTATAGGCCGTTTACTGAACACATACTACATGTACAATGTCCATCTAGGACCTCGATCACCTAGTCTGTACGGTATAGGCGTTTACTGAACACATACTACATGTACAATGTCCATCTCAGCACGGACCTCGATCACCTAGTCTGTCGGTATAGGCCGCTTTACTGAACACATACTACATGTACAATGTCCATCTAGCACAGACCTCGATCACCTAGTCTGTACGGTATAGGGCGTTTACTGAACACATACTATATGTACAATGTCCATCTAGCACGGACCTCGATCACCCTGGTCTGTCTGTATGGGCGTTTACTGAACACATACTATATGTACAATGTCCATCGGACCTCGATCACTGTACGGTATAGGCGTTTACTGAACACATACTACATACAATGTCCATCTAGCACGGACCTCGATCACCTAGTCTGTACGGGCGGTTTACTGAACACATACTACATGTACAATGTCCATCTAGCACGGACCTCGATCACCTAGTCTGTCGGTATAGGCCGCTTTTACTGAACACATACTACATGTACAATGTCCATCTAGCACGGACCTCGATCACCTAGTCTGTACGGTATAGGCCGTTTACTGAACACATACTACATGTACAATGTCCATCTAGCACGGACCTCGATCACCTAGTCTGTACGGTATAGGCCGTTTACTGAACACATACTACATGTACAATGTCCATCTAGCACAGACCTCGATCACCTAGTCTGTACGGTATAGGCCGTTTACTGAACACATACTACATGTACAATGTCCATCTAGCACAGACCTCGATCACCTAGTCTGTACGGTATAGGCGTTTACTGAACATACTACATGTACAATGTCCATCTAGCACAGACCTCGATCACCTAGTCTGTACGGTATAGCCGTTTACTGAACACATACTATATGTACAATGTCCATCTAGCACAGACCTCGATCACCTAGTCTGTACGTATAGGCGTTTACTGAACACATACTATATGTACAATGTCCATCTAGCACAGACCTCGATCACCTAGTCTGTACGGTATAGGCCGCTTTACTGAACACATACTACATGTACAATGTCCATCTAGCACAGACCTCGATCACCCAGTCTGTAATGCGGTAGGCCCGTTTACTGAACACATACTATATGTACAATGTCCATCTAGCACAGACCTCGATCACCTAGTCTGTACGGTATAGGCCGTTACTGAACACATACTACATGTACAATGTCCATCTAGCACAGACCTCGATCACCTAGTCTATACGTATAGGCCGCTTACTGAACACATACTACATATGTATGTCCATCTAGCACAGACCTCGATCACCTAGTCTGTACGGTATAGGCCGCTTACTGAACACATACTATATGTACAATGTCCATCTAGCACAGACCTCGATCACCTAGTCTGTACGGGTAGGGGCGTTTACTGAACACATACTACATGTCCATCTAGCACAGACCTCGATCACCTAGTCTGTACGGTATAGGCCGCTTACTGAACACATACTATATGTACAATGTCCATCTAGCACAGACCTCGATCACCTAGTCTGTAATGGTATAGGCGTTTACTGAACACATACTATATGTACAATGTCCATCTAGCACGGTTTAGGCCGTTTACTGAACACATACTATATGTACAATGTCCATCTAGCACGGACCTCGATCACCTAGTCTGTACGGTATAGGCCGTTTACTGAACACATACTATATGTACAATGTCCATCTAGCACGGACCTCGATCACCTAGTCTGTACGGTATAGGCCGTTTACTGAACACATACTATGTCCAATGTCCTTCTAGCACAGACCTCGATCACCTAGTCTGTACGGTATAGGCCGTTTACTGAACACATACTATATGTACAATGTCCATCTAGCACAGACCTCGATCACCTAGTCTGTACGGTATAGGCCGTTTACTGAACACATACTACATGTACAATGTCCATCTAGCACAGACCTCGATCACCTAGTCTGTACGGTATAGGCCGTTTACTGAACACATACTACATGTACAATGTCCATCTAGCACGGACCTCGATCACCTAGTCTGTACGGTATAGGCCGTTTACTGAACACATACTACATGTACAATGTCCATCTAGCACAGACCTCGATCACCTAGTCTGTACGGTATAGGCCGTTTACTGAACACGTACTAGAGGTACAATCTCAATCGAGCACAGACCTCGATCCCCGACAATGTACGGTATAGGCCGTTTACTGAACACATACTACATGTACAATGTCCATCTAGCACAGACCTCACCCTAGTCTGTACGGTATAGGCCGTTTACTGAACACATACTATATGTACAATGTCCATCTAGCACAGACCTCGATCACCTAGTCTGTACGGTATAGGCCGTTTACTGAACACATACTATATGTACAATGTCCATCTAGCACAGACCTCGATCACCTAGTCTGTACGGTATAGGGCCGCTTTACTGAAACACATACTATATGTACAATGTCCATCTAGCACGGACCTCGATCACCTAGTCTGTGGTATAGGCGTTTACTGAACACATACTATATGTACAATGTCCATCTAGCACAGACCTCGATCACCTAGTCTGTAAACGGTATAGGCTACTGAACACGTACTATATGTACAATGTCCATCTAGCACGGACCTCGATCACCTAGTCTGTACGGTATAGGCCGTTTACTGAACACATACTATATGTACAATGTCCATCTAGCACAGACCTCGATCACCTAGTCTGTACGGTATAGGCCGTTTACTGAACACATACTACATGTACAATGTCCATCTAGCACGGACCTCGATCACCTAGTCTGTACGGTATAGGCCGTTTACTGAACACATACTACATGTACAATGTCCATCTAGCACGGACCTCGATCACCTAGTCTGTACGGTATAGGCCGTTTACTGAACACGTACTATATGTACAATGTCCATCTAGCACAGACCTCGATCACCTAGTCTGTACGGTATAGGCCGTTTACTGAACTCATTCTAGATGTACAATGTCCATCTAGCACTGACCTCGATCACCTAGTCTGTACGGTATAGGCCGTTTACTGAACACATACTATATGTACAATGTCCATCTAGCACAGACCTCGATCACCTAGTCTGTACGGTATAGGCCGTTTACTGAACACATACTATATGTACAATGTCCATCTAGCACGGACCTCGATCACCTAGTCTGTACGGTATAGGCCGTTTACTGAACACATACTATATGTACAATGTCCATCTAGCACGGACCTCGATCACCTAGTCTGTACGGTATAGGCCGTTTACTGAACACATACTATATGTACAATGTCCATCTAGCACAGACCTCGATCACCTAGTCTGTACGGTATAGGCCGTTTACTGAACACATACTACATATACAATGTCCATGTAGCACGGACCTCGATCACCTAGTCTGTACGGTATAGGCCGTTTACTGAACACATACTACATGTACAATGTCCATCTAGCACAGACCTCGATCACCTAGTCTGTACGGTTTAGGCCGTTTACTGATCCGGATCCTTTATTTGCTGATCCTGCTGGTACTGTGGATATGTGAGATCCAAGATGCCGTAAATGAAAATAACAAGACGAAAATCATTACAGTATTTATGAAATGAACATGAATAACCTAAAAAGCTTCTTGAAACTATTTATTTGAAGGCCAAAAACAAATGATCATTGCCACCGAATGATATCTAAACCAGTTTGTAAACTACAAAAATCTAAATTTAGCGGATGGATTCTGCCACGGCAACGGTTCAGCCGTAGTCTGGTACTCAGCCGTATACAACAGGCATTATCTAGTGGCTGAGCTGTGACATGGATTTGATCCCAAAAAGTTTCCGTTTGTTTTCGCACTGCGCAATATCACACGATTCTGATCCGTGATCAGGAGTGAAACAAACACACCCCGTCAGAAATCAGGGATAATCGATAGAAAACTACGTATTGCTCATACGAGTTTGATTCAATTAAATGAGCCCAAAGTTGAGTGATTGCTCAGACGGACATTCTGGTTCATTAAGAACTGTTCTCATGTGTATGTGTCAACAGCCTGTTTAAATCAAGGTGAAGCTGTGTAAGGCCAGTTGTGTCCTGCATCCACTGCTCTGTCCAACTGTGACAAAGTTGTAAAGAAGAAGTTGTACATAAAGGATCCCTCGTTTACTTAAGATATCAGAAATAATGTCAAACCCAACTGCCACTTGTGCACACTGTCTAAGCATGTGTTTTTAGCAGAAGACAAAATGGCCAACATCTCACTGGATGTGTCCATACATTCATTTCTCAAAATCTCCCAAGATATCGTTTCCAATCCTCACTATACTTTCCTCTAGTTAAGTGTGTCTCCTGTCATCTTCAAAGGAAAATCTTGTCATATTTGGCATATTTGAATAGAAAAGTGGCAGTTGTATTTTACACTCTTTCCAAGATACCTCATGTCCTCAAGTACATGGTTTTATCAGATGTTTGTTGTGTTGGTTTTCAGGTCCTGCCAAGGTGGTAACGAGCTCCCCGGCCAAATGAGCAGAGAATGTGTGATGGAGCCATGGTATAACCAGGTGCCCTTGTACGCCCAGGCCTCCATCGCTGCCTTCATGGGGTGTGTGGTTCTGCTCATCACCTGTGCATTGTACTTTTGGAAGAGAAACAGAAAGTGAGTACATGGGGCATTGGGGCCTTATGCTTGACAAGCCGTACGGTTGACAAGCCGCACGGTTGACAAGCTGTACGGTTGACAAGCTGTACGGTTGACAAGCTGTACGGTTGACAAGCTGTACGGTTGACAATCTGCATGGTTGACAAGCCGTACGGTTGACAAGCCATACAGTTGACAAGCCGTACGGTTGACAAGCCGTATGGTTGACAATCTGTATGGTTGACAAGCCTTATGCTTGACAATCCGTACAGTTGACAATCCGTACAGTTGACAATCTGTATGGTTGACAAGCCTTAAATGCTTAACAAGCCGTATGGTTGACAATCTGTACGGTTGACAATCTGTACGGTTTGACAAACCGTACATTTGACAATCTGTACGGTTGACAATCTGTACGGTTGACAAGCCTTATGCTTGACAAGCCGTATGGTTGACAAATCTTTTTCCTTCGGAGTGTCATGGCTGAGCGGTCTAGTGCACTGCACTTAAGTTCTGGTAGCTTCAGAATGTGGATTCGCATCCCTGCCTGACCGGTTGCGACGTTTATGTCCTTGAGCAACTTAGCTATATATAATTGCTTTGGATGGGATGGTAAGCCATAGGTGCCAAGTACTACGTTTATTAAAGTAATGCATGTAAAAGAACCCAGAACACTTATCATGGAAGAGTAGTGGTTTACCACCAAGTATTTGGTTCATATAGCAAGTACCCTTATTTACAGGTTTCATCAGGCTTCCGACCTACAGTGCTGAAGTGTGCTGACCAGAAATGTTTTAATAACAAGAAGGGGTTTTGTCGATTACCTTATGATCAATTGTAATTATATTTTTAATTAAGGAAAGTTACATACTACATGGATTAACCCTAACCACCTCAAATCCTGCAAAATCCTCCAAGGGGCACTTTTGGGGAAAAATTCACCACTGTTGTAAACTGGTACTTTCACCTGTTCAAATGGGGCAAAATTACTTACCTGGCAAGAAGTACAGGCCATATGTGCTGAATATGAAAGATCTACGAAAATGCATGGTGCATTTTGAAGACAAGGGCATGTTTCCAAAAGTGCACTGATGGATTTTGGAGGATTCAGAAAGGTTCCTAGCCAGAATACCTAGGGGGTTAGGGTTAAAGTAACTTTACTTAATAATAATAATAATAATAATAATAATGTGGACTTATATGGCGCACGTATCCACCAAACTGGTGCTCAAGGCGCATCACATTATTACCCCTGCTCATCAGGCTCATAAATCATTCATGGAACCATCTCAGCTCCCTGGGGAGTATACAGCTCAATTGCTGCCATTTCAGCACATATAGGGCTAACCAAACACAACAACCAACTCTGCCCTCACAGGTACCCATTTACCCCTGGGTGGAGAGAAGCAATTATGGTAAAGTGTCTTGCTCAAGGACACAAGCACCCCGGTCGCGGCTGGGATTCGAACCCACATTCTGATGACTCAGCCATCAGAACACAAATCCGATGCACTAAACCGCTCGACCATGGCACTCCACTTTTACATTTATGATTTAATGACCAAGTTGGGCAAATTCAAGTATTTTTAATTCTGTTTGTACAATCCACAACCTATTCATCAAATGGTTTCTCCTGAAGATGATCAGAGCATACTGATCAAAACGTTGAGTTAAACTGAAGCATATTTTCAGAACCACCCACAACTCAAAGAGAGGTAACTTTTACTAATAACAATTGATTAAATTTGTGCCCCTTCACCGACGTATTTATGAAGCACTTTTACTGTATCCCTAACCATGCTCAATGTAACAAGACGTAACAAATGGAAAAAAGATGTTGCATCTTTTTGCCTTCAGCAGAGAACAAAAGAACCATTGTTATATGCTGTTGTATCTTGTTATATTGAGAAGTCTCAGCAAGGTCTCTGTGAAATAAATTTCCAGCATGCGGACCTTTAACCAGTTCGCACCGGGAATAAAAAAGTTTTTCCGAACCCCCGTGGCGGGTTTATTTTTACCGCACAAACATGAACAATGGTGCTCACCAGAGCGTGACCGGGGAGACCGCGTCTTCCACCGTATGCTTATGGCTCGTTGCCACGTCGACCGGGAATCTATACATATATTCCCGAGAATCCTGTGGCGTGTTTAGACGCTCTCCGATCCGCTGTCCCCCAAAAAATGTGCGTGTATACACGGCCTCCGACGCGAACTGGTTAAATTTATTTAAAAACGGAAGTTATGTGAATCGCAATCTGGGCTACTCAACCAGAGCCATCAAGAGATCATTTCATCATGTTTTTATTTTTAATTTTGCTAGACTTGAGTACAAGTACCAGAAGTTGGTGGCATCTGCAAATGGTGAGCTTCCAGTGGCTGAGACCTGCGCCATCGAGGACGGAGAGGATGAGGACGACGTGATGTTTGAAGAAGGAGGCAAGAAGTCCCGCAAATTCTTCAACAGCTTTCGCTCAAAGAGTAAAGACAAGGTAAGAATTTTCGGTACCAACCTTGGACCTTGCAGAGAAGGGAACAATGGAAATTATAATGTACATCAGACTTAAAGGGTTTGCATGGTGGGAAGTGATAAATAGAGTAGGTTTGCGGTAACATCATGTAATAATCTCTCTTGAGTTTTGTGGTTCTGTGGGTGTGTATGTTTCACTCTAAATCGCTGATTACTATCGTGTGATATTACGCAGTGCAAAAACAAACAGAAACTTCTCAGGATCCAAATCCATGTCGTAGTTCAGCCGGTAGACACTATTTTGAGTGCCAGACTACGGCTGAACCGTGCCCGTGGCAGAATGAGCAGAATCTATCCGCTATATTTAGATTTTTTGTTGTGACAAACTGTTTTGAATATCATTGTCATGATTTTCGTGATTTTCAACTTTTTATTTTCATTTGCGCCATCTTGGATCTCACATTATCCACATCACGAGCAGGATCAGCGAATACAGGATCCGGATCAGTAAACGGCCTAAACCGTACGGACTGTCTGTTGATTGAGATCCGGATCAGTAAACGGCCTAAACCGTACGGACTGTCTGTTGATCAAGATCTGGACATGTATGAAACAAACGGGCCCCCTGAGTTACACAACGCAAACGAGATTATTACATGGTGTTACCGCAAACCTATTCTAAACCTAATCATTGATGACAAGTTATTACTTGGTTATCCTTTAACAAGCCACGTATCCAACTAGTTGGTTTCAGATGACTGGTGACCTTAAAGATAAATCACTCGTGTTTGGGCCTATTTGACTGGGGGGAAAAAAAAGATTTAAATGTCGAATTGTTATTTTTCAGGGGTTGACGAAGTTGTAAGCTTTCATTTGAGACATTGAACGAAAAAATCTCTGAAGGATTAGTACCAGTAAATTAAAACTGCAAGTAAATAAAATGCTGGCCCGCTGGTTTAATCCTAGGCTTACATGTGACGACACAATTTAAATATTGTATGTAATGGCTGAGTGCATGGGCAGTGTTCTGATTGGCCAGCGAGGCTGTCACTCAGAATCAAGGGCATTTGAAATACTGCTTTTATTTACTGAATTTCATGTTTTTTGGTTTTTTTTTTCTTCGTTTAACAGTGATAGTATCTTTCAAAATTCATTGGCTTTATAAATTCTCTTTTGTGGGTCGTCTTTGCCAAATACAGGCGATATATATTTAAGGCAGTGTAATAATATGCTTGAATGACAGCATTTTTTCCCTTCTGATTACAAAAGACTACGAAGTAACAAACCAGACACAGTAGAGGGTGTTGTTGTCACCGAGGCCAATACTAATGACTTTGTGTGATTTGTTTTTATATCTACCCGTCCCTCTCTCTACATAGGAAGCCATGTATATGGAGGAGAAGCCATTAACACTACACTAGAGAGACAAATTGGGGAAAAAAAGGCATGCTCGAATTCTTTCCTCCCGCTGTTTTTTAAGCAAAATGCTGCAAAATTGATCATTTGTTGATCAAAATTTATCAAAATTGATCAAAAAGCTCCGCATTTGTTACAGTTGGAGTTACTGGTCATTACTGGTCATTTTTTGCAACATTTTGCTCCTTTTGTTCAGCAATGCCTTGATTTGAGAACAAAAACCTGCATGAATTTTTTATTTTATTTCAAATGATCATTTGTTGGAATGCACTTTTGTTTTAAGGCTCCTTGTCACTAGAATGATCTGGCCAGTCAGTCAATCAGCACAAATTGACCGATGTAAGGTTTAGCCTTTCTAAGACGACAGTTACTATGCCCATCGCCAAGTGCTTTGCAATGTCTGTGGCAGTGTGGGTGGCGTGACGGACAGTTTTCAACATTGCTGAAAGGATATTGCAGGGAAAAGGGCCAATTCTGGATCAGCCTTACATCAAATGTCTGAACTATTACCAAGTCTGAAATCTCAGATTTTTCCTTTTTTTCACATTACTACTGTTAGGCCTGTGAAATCTCAGATTTTTCCCATTTTTTCACACTACTGTTAGGCCTGTGAAATCTCAGATTTTCCCCCTTTTTTCACATTACTACTGTTAGGCCTGTGAAATCTCAGATTTTTCCCATTTTTTCACACTACTGTTAGGCCTGTGAAATCTCAGATTTCCCCCCTTTTTTTCACATTACTACTGTTAGGCCTGCGAAATCTCAGATTTTTCCCTTTTTGTCACATTACTACTGTTAGGCCTGCGAAATCTCACATTTTTCCCTTTTTTTCACATTACTACTGTTAGGCCTGTGAAATCTCAGATTTTTCCTTTGCTTCAAAATTGTCTTGAAAGTAGAGAAGTAGCCACCAAGGAAAGAAAGAAGTAGCCTGTATCGTGTCCAAACCTGTAGTTTCTTGTTTGTGGGGATGCGGAGAGTCAGTAAATCCTCCAAAATTATACATCCAGGGGGGCTTTGTCCTCAAGACCAAAGGGAGACCCAGGCTTGCTGCCCATTTTTCAGGATTTTTTTCAAATTTTTTCCGGACTTTTGTCAAATCAGACGGATGTACTTTATATTTTGCTAATGAGCAGTTACATGTATTTATATGTCCCCCCCTCACATCCACTACATATACAGAAGCACACAACCTTTATTTTATTAGAATTTGTTGTTTGGTTAGTTTAAAAAAAATATTGTTATAATTTTTTTAATTTTTTTTATTTGGGGGGGGTTAGAGGATAGGTCCATGTCTCCCAACCAGTTGATGAATGATAAAACATGTCTTAAATAGGCATGTCTTAAATAGGGGATGTGGAGAGTCAGTAAATCCTCCAAAATTAAACATCCAGGAGGTACAGGGGGGCTTTGTCCTCAAGACCAAAGGGAGACCCAGGCTCGCTACCCATTTTTCAGGATTTTTTTCAAATTTTTTTCCGGACTTTTGTCAAATCAGACAGATGTACTTTTTTTCATTTTTTTTGGGGGGGGGGGGGGGTTAGAGGATAGGTCCATGTCTCCCAACCAGTTGATGAATGATAAAACATGTCTTAAATAGGCAGAATACAAGAAGGGTCTACATCTGAAAATGTTCAATCTTCACCCTGTATCCATTTAACCCTAACTCCCTAGGCCCATTTGCTTACACATAACCTGAATCCTCCAAACTCCTTCAGTAGTAAAGCAAGCACATGACATGTATGCACACGTGTGTTTCTAATCTGTGATACGTGTACATGGCCAGGGACCCTCCCTGCATGCATGGAGCAATAAACAGTGTCCACTGACCCAAGCACTGACCTTGCAATCACTACAACAAACATGGATGTACATGTACCATGGAAAGGCAAGTATGCCTAATAACCTCAATCCTCCAAAATCCTTCACTTTAGCAAAGAGCATGTAACCTCAATCCTTCAAAATCCTTCACTTGGAGGATTTGGGAAGGTTAGGGTTAAGACACATTTTGAAACAAACTTTCAATGTTGAAGTCGTTTTTTTTTTCATTTTTGGGTCTCTTCCCCCTTTTTAACAAATTTAGCCTCACCCACCAAAAAGGTGAGACCCAAGATGGGTCCGTGGCTTGAAATGATATTTAGCCCACTCTGAATGAAAAAAAAATTAGCAGCTGGACTAAATCAAGTATTTCAGGCGAGGACATTCCCCAATCATTTTATTTATTTATTTTTTTTATATTATTGTTGAGTGCTCTCCTAGAGGATAACCCCTTTGATTCAATTTCTGAATTTTAATCAAAGATCATGTATGCAGCTTCACACAAAGTAAAAGTTGACGGCCATATTGTACCATAACTTGCTTTGAGTTCATAATTGGCATGGATGTTCATTTTGATTGTTTACCATGTTATTTTACCACCTATTTTATAGTACCAAGCATTTGTGATCTAATCTTACAAAATGAATCCAAAGCTATCTTATTGTGTTACCAGCCCTTAAAGGGATAATACCATCACGATCAACAGGGCATGGAATCGGAGTGCTCATTTTAGATTGACTCAGTGACTGAAAATAACACCCTGCATGATCATATTGCCATTGCTGTTGCATAAATGAGCCAGTAATTTTCAGTCACTATGTTCATGTTAAACGAGGACAACGATTCCATGCCCTGTTGAAAGTCTACTCTGATCGTGACAATGTTGTCCATCTAAGCATAACTTTGCACAATACAAATCAGTAGAAACAGGGGTGTGATTTGTCCGGATTTTTCCAGATTTTTCCAGATTTTCGGATATTTACAAATCGCAGTGTTGTGATCCTCCGGATTTTAAAGATTTAAGCAATAAAGGAAAGCAAAGCAAATGCTCAGAACTATAGATTTCACCCCAGCACTGTTCACAACAACGGCCCCAATACCCCTAGCAAAATTTATGTGGATTTTTCAAAACTGCCCAATCACATCTCTGTAAAAAGTCTGTGTTTGTAAGATATTGACGTGTTTGGCAAATTGAAGATGATAATGCACTTGTTTTTACTGAGATCAAACATTTCCAAAACTGAAACGATTTCCTTGAAGCTTATTTTGTACGATCTGATCACATTTGTATGATTGAGTATATAATGCACTTGGCTTGTTGTCCATTGTGTTCTATTATGTTCAAACTAGCTTAGTCAGTTCTCATTTATATAGTTTTGAAGATGTTTCGTCCCGTGTTTTCCGATATTTTGTTGGCAATTTCCTTAATTTTGTTACTTCATTGGAACATCGATAATTTCCTTATTAAAAAAAAAAAAGTATACTTTTGAAATGAGATAATTCCCAAAATAACAGTCAGAAGCTAAGTTTAACAGTAAATAAATTTCTAAATGAATATTTTGACGGGACTGACCATAAATTAATTCACTGTAAATCCATGCTACCCATGTGTTTCTTTGAGTAAAATAGCAGTGTTACGATGAATTTTTTGCTGTCGAAAAAGAAAAAAACACTGGTGATATATCTCAAAGTTTTTGATCCTATGTGCTGGTGGTAGTCGGGTATTAGTGCCTAGATCCTTCCATTATTTCATGCCCTATTTCCCCTTTGGTTTATGCCACTCAATTAAAGATGTATCGTCCGTTAACAACAATGTTCTTTTACATCGGAACATTGCTGTATTACTTGAAGAAGGGAAAACAAATGCTTCAAAATGATATATTTTTCAATATAATCGTAAGAAGCATGGCTTTACAGTAACTATGTTACAGTAGGTCCCATCATAAATACATTTTTGCACTGTTTTTTTTACAGTAAAACCATACTTCTGACAACCATTTTGTGAAAGATCTCTCTTCAACGTATTTGTTATCTGTTTCAAAAAGTAAATTATCAATGTTCCATGGAAAACACAAATTGCTGGAAATGGCGGGTAATACACCAGTGATACTATTAGTAGTGTCACATGGAAGCATATTTAGTGTTAAGGTGATGGTTTAGTGGACTGAAGTGTTTTTAAGTACAGAGATATGAATACAAGTTGCAAATTAATTTTGGTCTTCTGCATTTGATCAAAATTCAAAAAGCACACCCCTCTTTTGATTAGTGTTAAAATTCCAATTCACATTTCAAAGTCAAATTCCAATTTTATTTCCAAAACTTCCTTTAATAGTATAACAGTCAAGAAACAAGAAATTCAATAAAAGCTATATATCCCAAATATGTGATACAGGTATACGTGGTGACCAAATTTCCCATACACAAAGTATGGTGGCTAAGAGAGGCTTCACAAATCAGTCAAACGTTCATATAGTTTAAAACACAACATGGCAGAATTCCAATCAAACCAGCAATTTTGGCTGCAATTGGACATCGTTTCATAGCAAAAAGAAAATAGTAATTTAAAAATGTTGACGCACGGGTCTGAGGCGACGCGCACAGAGACCAAAAACCAGAGACTTTAATGAGGAAGATGTAGAAGTCCAGTGACTTATACATGTAGAACACTCCCTTTCAATATCCAACCCCCCTCCCATTTAGAAAAACAAAACAGATTACAACCCCTCCCCCCTTACTCCCAAATTTAAATGGTTCATCAATTGTTCAGCTGTTATGCATGCAAGTATGTTTTTTTTAAATGATAAACACACATTTTTGTTATGGGGAAGGTACAGCATTGGTAATTCCCATATGATCAAATTAACTTACTTAATTATTTAAAATGTGACCCGCTCTGCGAAAAAGGGTATTAACCCTCCTATAGGTTTAACACTCAAAGACACTCAAAATTTGTATGTCTCTCTTAACCCATTGACTTTGTGCAGTGCACTCAAATACATGCAAGCACATGTGGCTGTGATAGGAGATCAAACCAAAACCAATCAAAGACACTCAAAATTTGTATGTAACTCCCAACCCATTGACTTTGTGCAGTGCACTCAAATAAATCAGTACATACACAGCTCTGTGTGACTCTGTGGTTTGACCTACCAATTGACAATGCAACCAAAAATACTCAAGTGACTGTCTGTGAGTGCCGTGCTGACTGGGCCAAATTTCAGCCTGGGCATAGGAGGGTTAAGGGACGCTATGCTATTACCCGTAAAGGGCTGTTCTATTTGGAGAGGGTGACAAATAAAATTCACAATGTGATTTTATTTTTTTTTGGTTTATTGGCTTCTATTATATCAATACTTTCATAATTTATTTACAGAAATATTATTATTGATGAGTAAAGATGAAAAACAAAAGTTTAAATTTTACACATTATGCAAATTAGCAAAAATATTTGAAAAAAATACTTCAAGATGCTTGATAATTCAAATTTATATTGCACAAGCATTCCTAAAGGAGCTCAAAAGGAACATAACTGTTGCTATGGGCATTCAAGAGAGTTTCTTCTTAGCTCATTTCTTTTTCCACTTGCTGTGTTTAAATGGCTGTATCTCTGAAGGCACTTCCGTTAATTTGTACAATATGAATATGCAAAAATCAGTATATCTCCAGAATGCAAAATGCCACAGGGTTCAAAACTACACCAAATTAAAGCTTATAATGTAACCAATTCAGCTATGTATGTAACTCAATTTTTTAATCTTGTCCCATAATACCCATTTTTGTGGAGCCGGTCACATATATTACATCATGGTGTAAAGTTAGTGCATGTGTCATCCATCCTCGGAAATTATTTTGCCTCAAGTTCTTTCATCTTTCAGAGAACAGGTATTGTTTAATTATCTTTTGTCTTTGGCCAAAAAATGTGATTACCTATTGTGATGAAACTTTGCCAGAAAAGTTCAGTGATATATATTTCTTGAGGGTTGGTAGACATGAACATATCGTCGCAACAAAGTCGTATCATACTTACGACCTTGTTGCAGACGTGGATTTTGCTCAATGCAACAAGGTCGTATCTTTTTACAAAGTTCCAGGATGAACACACAAAACCTATGGCGAAGATACGACATTGTTGCGCTCAGTTGTAATGTATGCATATTTATGCACTATTGCACAAACGACCTTGTGACATTTTTTTAAATACGACCTTGTTGCGTTTTTATATACGACCTTGTTGCAATGATATGTTTAACCTAATATCAATGTTGTACCTTCCCTTTAATAATGAAACAAATCAGGTTGTTTTGACCAGAATATAACGTTTTTCCCTTGTTGTTTTTCTGCATTTCTCTTCAGGAATTCTTGATTGAAGAAATGGACATGGACATGGACATGGAAAGTATAGAACTAAGACCGGCTAAGACCAACTCAAAAATCTAAAAACTCAACGTCCGCAAGATCCTAACTAAACTCAATGTTATATATGCTGAAAGTAATAACATAAAATAATATGGTGCATTTTGGATGTGATGAGGGTAGAGTTTGTTTGATAATTAACATTGAAATACAAGTTATACTACTTGAAACAATTTAGGGAACACCGGAATAATCTCAGTTAAAGCAATATCATTTATTTCAGATAAACACAATGTTCCACAGAATTGATGAGAAACAACTGCACAATGAAACAGATGATAAAGGATGCATGTAGTGATTACACATTTCATGACATGACTACTGAAAGAGAGAGGGGGTTGCAAATGAAAATCACAGTTCATGGAACATTTCAAACCTATTTGATGTTAAAAATCCGGTGTTCCCTAAATTGTTTTGAGTAGTATATTTCAATTTTTGAGTAGTAGTTTTTTTTTTCTTTGTTTGCTTTGTAAAAATTTTTTTCTGTAAAGGAAATGAATATCTGATGATTATTTATAGTATTTTCTCTTTAAGCCTATCCTATAGAACTATAAATTGGTCTTTATATTGACTATTTCTGTATAATTTATAATTGTATCTTATTTTGATCTACATTTCATGAATAACTGATGCTTCTGTCAGTTGTCGTCCCCATCCCTCATGTCCCGTCCTAGGGGGTTTTGCATATGTAAAATTGTTTTGGGCAGATGTTTGACAATCTTTCTTTATATCAGCCATGCGTAGCATGTATTACTGTATTCATTGAATTTCTTTCTCTTTTCATTCTTCTATCTTTGGGCAAATGGTCATGTGGTCATTTTATGAAAACATACGGAATGCTTCTTTTCCCACATTCTGCAGCCGATTTCAGCCAGACTTAGACGCATTTGCAATTTGGGGTCAAAGGTGTCATTTCAGGAAAAAAAAACTATTCAAAATGCTATAGTCGGTTGATATTTGTGCTTGATGAAGCACTTTGGGTCTAGTTTGTAATATTGATATCGTTTTGGTTTGCGGTTTATCTCAGTTGTGTGCTCTATTCATCGTAAAGAGGCAGTTCGTTATTGGTTCCTACCCTGGGGATTTCCCTCACTGAGTGTTCCCCTATGTGGAGAGTTGTACAATGAATAGTATTACAAACCCCAGGGTTTGGTGTGAGGCTTGGCTGGAAGGGGGTAGGAACCACAATTGATTGGTATACATACTGAGGCTCCATTGTGGACAAACAAATATTAGAATTTTTGTTTTAATGGTATAAAACGTCATTATTTAAAAAACTATTCCATAAATTTTCAGTACTGGTTGAAAACATTTGAATACAAATGTTTTGTTGGTGTGTGTATATAATAGGTGTGTAACAGGTATGCGGGATTACAATGTTTGTAAAAGAATAATTTAACTTTATGTATTTATTGTATTGGAAATGGGAGCTTTTTGGGAAATTGTATTGAAATGAATAGAATTTTAAATGTAGACAGATTGGATTAATGCATGTATTGGATCATACGTAGAAATTTATGTAGTTTTTTTTTCTTCAAATTCTTTGTAAGCTTGATCTTTAAATTTATAATTTTGATAGTTTGTAACAGGTTACGATGATACATGCCTTTGATTAATATGCAAAGATTGTTTAGTTTTCTTCAAATTTTCATGGATATTCATGACATTCAACCCATATATTTTCTCTTCAATAGTCTATGGTACATCAAGCATGGCCCTTTAATTACCATCATCAATACAAACCGTAAATATAGGGTTTTTTGTCTTCTAATTGATAGATTATAAATTTACTCTTAATTAATTTTCATTGTTGCAATGTGTTTAATATCGTTGATGTATTCATGTGGGATTAGTTTGGGCTTAATGGTTATAGTTTCTTTAAACCTGAGGCCAGTTTCACAGAGCTGCTAAGCAGAGAATTATGCTAAGCAAATATTATTGCTAAGCAATATAAAACAGACTACCAGCTAAAATACATACATTTTGTATGAAAGTTTGGCTGGTTACTGAAGAAATCCGCTGAGCAAATTTCATTCTTTAACATACTTAACAAGCAACTAGTGAAAATGCATTAAGATTTGTTGTAGTCATTCTAAAGTGGAATTTAGGAAAAAGTATTCTTTCTTAAATTTTAACTAGAAATTACGTAATTTTTCTTAAAAGTGATGGCACCTCAGACAAACTTTTCTCTACCCTTGTCAACTTAAACAATAATAAAATTAATAAAATCATTTGTTTTTAGCATAATGAGCAGCACAGTGAAATAGGTCCTCATCTTAAAAGTTATTGTTGCTTAATGTTATTAATTTTGTCGTCAATCCTGGGAAAAATTTCTGAAAATTAATTATCACTACTTGCAATGAAAGAAAAATTGAGGAAACTTAGACTTGGGTAAACAGGTGTACTTGTTTAAAAAAAAATTAAAAAAGACATTTCTGATACGAGACTACTTCTGGAAAAGTGTTTTTGAAAGTCCTGGAGTTTATCATAAGTTTAAGTCCTCCAAAAAGAACCAAAAACGTTTTTGTTTTTAATATGAAATAATGTAATATAGAGTATGTGTGATAGTAGAGTAAAATATAATTATTTGTCAGAATGGGTTGGGGGGAGAGCAGGGGGATAATGAGATTTAAGATTGTAGATAACACATTCATGGAAAATGATATTCCCTGAAGTGAACAATTTTACTTGCATCACAAAATGCCGCACATCATTCAAGTATTTCAAACTTAGTTATTACACACACACAATAATGTTTGCCAAATACAGTTGCTTTGCAAATTGTTTGAATGAAAATAGTCCTGAACTTTGATGTTGCTTTAGGTACTCACAAAGTCTCCAGCCTCTGGTTGGAGCTCGGTTTCAAAAACTGTGACGGAAGACTTCAAGCTCCTTTTTTAATAAGATTTTTTGTTATCATTTTTGGTCAGCACTTGTACTGTGAGTCTATACAAAGGGGCAAGGTTATTGTAGGCACAAAATGTTATCTCAAGCAAACACCAAGATACAACCGGTTCAAGTAAATGGCCAATGAATGTGTTGTGCCGTTTGGCAAGAGTAAAATGAAAACATCATCTGGTGTATCTATAAACCATGGTTTTGATTTTTGTGTTGTTAAGTATTTGCATAACTATTAATATAAATTGGGCCGATTACGAATTGATTGTAAAATGTATTGTTTATTTTTACCCTTTGAAAGTATTTATTGAGCTGTTTCAATACCAGCATGCTGATTTAGCTACCTTGAAAGTATTTATCATTTTAGTATTTGTTGATGTTTTTTGTTTGTTTGTTTTCCCTTTTTAAAATTTAGTTTTGGGATAGTATGCCCGAAGGAGTCAGTGTCACCTCGGGTATTCCCCCAGTGGTAATTATAATAATATTTGTAATGCACCAGTATCCATCTAAAAACGCTCATGGCGCAGCAACACAACACAAGAGAAATACAAAAATAGATTATGAACAGAGTGGATAGTACGATTATACAACCCTCATTAAAATATGTCATGAGGGCAGTTTTGAATGATGCCAGAGATGGAGAAAGTTTGACATGTTCCGATAACCTCCAGTTCTTTTCAGAACTATAATTACTACTCAATAGAGAATTTCATATGGTGTCACCGCAATTAGTCTTACTTATCCTCTTCACCATGCAAAGCTTCAAGTTTTACCTATGTTCCGATAAGTCGTTCCACAATGAAGAAACAGCTGACGCAAATGATCTTTCAACCCAGGATCTATTGGTCTTGATTCTTCTTAAGAGATGTTGGCTATTAGATCTAGTTGACTCGCAGTTTAAATGATAGGCTTGAAGTAGTTATGATAGATATGATGGTCATCTGCCAAGGGACGAGCGATAAACATACACAAGGATCTTGAATACAATTCTGTCTCCAGTCAATCTCAATCCTGTGTACATTAGAGGACTTGTATGATAGCCAGGGGTACCATTGGGGAGTAACCCTGGGTGTCAACGACCTCTTGAGTGATAGTATGACTACAGCACATTTTGTCCACTGAATAAATAATTTGCGTATGCTCCTTCATAGGTGGAAATTGCCACTACTGGACCAGGATGATTCACATAAAGGGACAGTATCATCACGATCAGAGCAGACTTTCAACAGGGCATGGATTCGGTGTCCTCGTTTAAGATGAACACAGTGACTGAAAATTACTGGCTCATTTATGCAGCATGCACCGTGGGGTATTATTTTCAGTCACGGAGTTAGTCTAATACTAGCACACCGATTCCATGCCCTGTTGATCGTCCCAAACTGGACTTTGTGCGGATGACCACTGATTTCCCCCTCCCCCGTTTTTCCCCTTCTCTTTTTAAGTAAATTTTAATAGCACTCTTTGTGTGCATATGACATTGCTGTGTGGCTAATTATACCAAGAGAAACACTTAACTCTCCAAATTTGTATCAAATAGATGTTGAGTGACCTTTCAAAAATCAAATATAGCATTATACAGAAACTAATCACTGTGTGATATTTGCAAAATTCTCATAAGATGGTCTTGAACCATTGTTCCAGCTGGGGGGATCTTGTTGCATTGAGCAGCCTGCACACTTTTCTGTTAATAATAATAATAATGTGGACTTATATAGCGCATGTATCCACCAAACTGGTGCATCAGGCGCATAAATCATTCCTGAAACCATCTCAGCTCCCTGGGGAGTATACAGCTCAATTGCTGCCATTACAGCGCATATAGGGCTAATCAAACACAACAACCAACTCTGCCCTCACAGGTACCCATTTACCCCTGGGTGGAGAGAAGCAATTATGGTAAAGTGTCTTGCTCAAGGACACAAGCACCATGGTCGCGGTTGGGATTCGAACCCACATTCTGATGACTCGGCAATCAGAACACATCCGATGCACTAAACCGCTCGACCATTGCACTCCATGTTTCTTTTTGTCGCATTCTGTCGCATTCAGCAGGGTGTCTGTGAAATTCCTGTAGGGGGGTTCGGGTTTATAAGCCAGTGACATGATTGCAAAATTTAAGCAATATTGACCAGGTGAGTAACCTGGATAGGAGATCCTTCCATGAATTGTTCATGGTTGCATGTCTAGTGTGGGTCTGTGTCCTTCGGTAAAGCTGAAAGTCCTGTGTTATTGTGTTATGCATGTACAAGAACCCAGGACACTTCGTGAAAAAGGAAGAGTTTCTGAAATGGCAGCAAAACACACAAAAACACTTTGAAACCTATGGAAAAGAAATACGTAATAATAATAATAATAATACAGAGGATTTATAATGCGCACATATCCACCAAGAAGTTCTCAAGGCGCTTTACAGTAAACAAGATAATCATACAATAGCACAACAATACAATACACATAAGATGAGTTTTTAAGTTTTTCTTGAAGGAGTAAACAGTTTGAGATTCACGAATGTACAGAGGCAAATTATTCAAAAGGCGTGGAGCCACAACTTCAGAAGATCTGTCACCCCAAGAATGTTTTGACTTTCGTTCAGCCAGCCAAAATTTTGCACTGGAACGTAACTTGTGAGATGGGGCATAACATTTCAACAAGTCAGATATATATAATGGTGCACAATCATTCAAAGATTTAAAAACCATAAGCAATATTTTATAAATAATACGATATGATATTTTGTTCATGTAGATAATATGCTACTATTTGCATGACGAAGCACTGTAGGGCTACCAACAGGCCCAAAAGCTCATTTGTCGCAAGGCCTTGCGTGCTGATGGTATGCGTGCTGATGAATTAATGTTCTTATTAAAGGGGCAATATCGTCACGCGTACGATCAAGAGGGCATGGAATCGGAATGCTAGTTTTAGATTAACTCAGTGACTACCATAACCCCCCACATGATAAGGTCATTGCTGCTACATAAATGAGCCAGGAATTTTCTGTCACTGTTAATCTTAAACTAGGACATCGATTCCATGCCACATTGAAAGTCTGCTCTGATCATGACGATACTGCCCAGTTAACCCTAACTCCCTAGGCCCATTTGCTTACACATAACCTGAATCCTCCAAAATCCTTCAGTAGTAAAGCAAGCACATGACATATATGCGCATATGTGTTTCTAATCTGTGATACATGTACATGGCCAGGGACCCTCCCTGCATGCATGGAGCAATGAAGAGTGTCCACTGACCCAAGCACTGACCTTGCAATCACTACAACAAACATGGATGTACCATAGAAAGGCAAGTATGCCAATAACCTCAATCCTCCAAAATCCTACACTCTAGCAAAGAGGATTTTTGGGGATTTGGGAAGGTATAGGGTTAAGGGATTCAATGGAATAATGGTATAACCATTTAAATCGGAAATAATCACAACATGTATCTCTTAACCCTAACCATGTAAAAAATTATCTTTTGAGTAGTAAATGATTCTGAAAAGAACCAGTATTAACCAGATTGTCAAAAGTGTCAAGTTGGAACATGCACTGTGAAGCATCCTGAGAAATAATTCTGTCTTAAAAGATTTTAAGACAGAACGCCTTCTGTCATGAAACTTTCACAGGTTAGTTTTATGAAATACTTATTTCTTGGAAACTAGCAGTGGCGTAGCTAGCGGGGGGAGGGGCGCAGCCGCCCCCCCTGGCTCCAGTTCCAGAATAAGTGGGCCCCCCCTAACACATGCAAATTTTTTTCACATGCTTATGGGACTGACTGACGGGCCCACCAGCAGGCAGGACTATACAGGCAGGGCCGGATTTAGACCTTGAGGGGCCGGGGCACTTCAGGTTGAGGGCCCTCGATATAGAAATTAAATTACATGACAAATAAAAATGAACTAAAATGAATGATAAACCGCATTTCTTGAAAAATATAAAACTAATTTTATAATTATTACATTTTTATAAAGGAAGTCCTTAGTCTGGGGCCCTCTGGCAGGGGCCGGGGCATGCCCCTTTGCCCCTTATAAATCCGGCCCTGTATACAGGGCCGCTTTTACATAAGGGCAAAAGGGTAGTTGCCCACGGCCCCAGGTAAAGAGGGGGCCCTATAAATCTGATTGGTGGGCCCCCTGGGATCCGATTCGCCCCAGCGAACATAGCCAGCTACGCCACTGGAAACTAGAAGGTTAAAATGAATGTACGGTTACAAATTGTAATGCTGTACCTTCCCTTTAATTCACTATGACTATTTGTGTTTAAAAAAAAGAAGCAAATATTACATTTATTGGGTGAATGAAGTTTTTAATAACTCAATGTATGTCGTATAAAATATAAAGATTTAAATTCAATGCACAAATAACATGCCATTTACCTTCACTAATATTTGTTAATTAGGGGCAAGTTCCAATGCTGTTATAAACCAAAAAACGATAGCACGTGTATTTGGTAGTACTGTGGAGCACCGTAAATGTGTGCATAATTGAATGTGACATAACATATGTTGCGTTCATAATACGTGTGATGTCACATTTGTATGTGCACAATTTAAAATTCATCTGTTATCTACACAGCTAATCCACCATTCATAAACAGACAGTTGTCAAATGGTACTGTGTGGTGAATGCATCTAAACTGTACATGGTACTGTTATCTACACAGCTTATCCATCATTCATAAACAGACAGTTGTCAAATGGTACTGTGTGGTGAATGCATCTAAACTGTACACGGTACTGTTACCTACACAGCTAATACACCATTCATAAACAGACAGTTGTCAAATGGTACTGTGTGATGGTGAATGCATCTATGGTACTGTTATCTACACAACTAAATCCACCATTCATAAACAGACAGTTGTCAAATGGTACTATGTGGTGAATGCATCTAAACTGTACATTGTACATGGTACTGTTATCTACACAGCTTATCCACCATTTATAAACAGACGGTTGTCTAGCTTTGAATGGACAGTCAACTCACTGGAAAATTAAACCGAAAGTAGGAGGGCTAATGGTCCCTATTGCACTTATACCTGAAATTAAAGGTTCTCGTATTTTAATTCATATGTAACTCTTACTAGAATTTGGGTACAAAGTGTTGGCCAACAATACCTCTGGGTGTCTTTTGGACGTCCTGTTTTCATTTGTGATACACATGCAAAAGTATAGACCTTGTGCATATGACGTCGCAAATGGAAGGTCGCCCTCTATCAGAGGCTAGAGAAGGTCACTCATTGGTTCATGTATGCACGACAGCGCGCATACATGAACCAATGAGTGACCTTCTCTAGCCTCTGATAGAGGGCGATATTCAGTTTGTGACATCATATGCATAAGGTCTATTGTTAAGTTAAATATTTTGATACCGTTTTTTCCAACAAATTTGGATGTCCTGTTTCCACATTATGGCTTATAGTCTGGTAGATGTGTACTTGATTAAGTACAAAAGGTGAGTATAATTATGTATCAAAGTCAAAGATTTATTACTGCAATAATGGAACTACAACACAACGTATATTAACTAAATGCCAAATAATACAGCCTGGATTAACTATGTAGTCAAAGTAATACTAATACCTCCAGTTCTTTTCAGAACTAATTACTACTCAATTGAGAATTTCACATGGTGTCACCGCAATTAGTCTTACTTATATAGTCAAAAGTAAGTATTTAAGTAGGGGTGGCAAAACTGGCGGCCTGTTCTGAGTTTAAATATGGCCCGCAGAGACTCTTCAGGAAAACGAGATATACCACATAAATTTTATTCCAGATGGCCTGCCATTAGGCCCCTACATTTGAAAAAAATAATGATTTGACCCCTGTATTCAAGGATGGAATCCAATCCTGCGGCATAGTTAATAAATGTAGTCAAATTACATTCCTTTGTTTACAACACCTTACCAAATAAGACTACACAGGTGTACAGAAGTTTTAAAAAGACCCAATGAAAAAAGCTATGTGTATCCACAATACCTTACTAAATAACAAACCCAGGCGTATGATTTGGCAAAAGTAAATTTTGAAAAATTGTTATCGATCCTAGGTCTCACTTTGGTATAGAGGACAAAGCTCTACTAAGTGCCATTTTTTACCTTTTCAGCAGAGCCATGAAATTGGGACCTTGTGGTCCAATGAGCATTAAATATATAAAACCTCCCTTTTTTCCCTCTTCTTATTTAAAATAAAATAGACCCACAATAAATAAGTCAATAAACAGACGATACAACTTCAAAGTAAATCTCTACTGTGATGTTTGACGACGCAATAGAAAATAAATTCTCAAGAATTTTATTATTCAGCATATTGCTTCTTTGTGTTTGTATCCATTGATATACACAAATTACCAGAGTTTTCTCACTGTTAAGTTTCTAAAAACAAAATGGTGGAAGAAAACCCATTATGTACATAGAAAAGTCAGTGATATGTGTTCCAAACCATAGCAGATGGGAGGCAGCCGGAAGCATTTCTGATTTGTATTTTAAAAGACTTTTTAATAATTTAATTAAGCAATGGAACTGATGTAGCGATATTCACTGTGTACATGTACATTTGTATGCAAAAAGCATATGAGCAATTCCATGGATATACTCACATTAACATTTTTGAGGTTTTGGGCTCAATGCCATAATATATATTTTACTCTGTTTGTTCACAGGAGTTGCATTATACCCAGACCTTACTCAGCACAAAATAAGAATTTTGGAATTTTATGGTATGTGACCCGCTCTGTGAAAATGAGTCACATGTCGCAAATTTGACAAATATACATTTCTATGTAGCTGGAAAGAGTACACCATCGGCTTTAGTTTGGTATGTGGCATATTAATGTGGCATATTGCATTATGGAGATATGGCATTTGTAATAATCAATAATGTGCATAATTAACACAAAGTACTCACAAAAATCATTGATTTTAATATTTTATGGTCGAGCGGTTTAGTGCATCGGATTTGTGTTCTGATGGCTGAGTCATCAGAGTGTGTGGGTTCGAAGCCTTGCCGCGACCATGGTGCTTCTGTCCTTGAGCAAGACACTTTACCATAATTGCTGCGAGGGCCGAATTGAACCCAGCCACTGGGGATGTACAAGCCAGTGCATGCTTAGTGCCGGTCCCAAGCCCGGATAAATGGGAGGGTTGCATCAGGAAGGGCATCCGGCGTAAAAACCTATGCCAAATCAAATATGCGGATCATGATCCGCTGTGGCGACCCCTAACAGGAGCAGCCGAAAGAGGACATTGATTGAAATTGACGTTTACGTAAAAATATTAAGAAAATTTAGATCCTAATGATGTCAAAATCATAACCAAAAATCAGATGTTAAAAAAAAAAAACCTCCCTCTCAACATTCTATCGCTCCCATTACATGTAAATGCATGGTGCGACATGTGACTCATTTTCACAGAGCGGGTCACATATGTATGTTAAAGAGAAAACATGTTTTGCATATGTTTGGAAAATGTAACGTGAGTAACCAGCATTTTTCTCTGATGTAGCATACACATTTGTGACCCACTCTGGCAAAACCCGAAACAGCCATGAAAGGTCAAAAGCTGACCCCAGGGACCAGTTTGGGGGACCAGTTTGAGGGAGCAGTTTTCATGTCACCACATAGAGCATTTTCTCTAGATTTTGATGGAAAAAGAAAAATCCTGAAACGTTGTTGGGAACATTGTTAATTTTCACGATAAATTTGGGAGGTCACTTTTGAAAATTGGGTCCAAGTTTATGGTTTTGCCAGAGCCGGTCACATTTATTATTTTGTGCCGAGCACGGTCTGAGTATAATGTAACTGATAAGTAAGGAAATTATGTAACGTGAGTAACCATGGAATTACACATATGAAATGCAATGAACTGATCACTGCAAGAGAGTTTGATATGCAAAAATAAAAATAAAGTGGGTAAGAACATTATTGGTAACCATCCTATCTTGATCCAAGCATACTGCAACTCAAAGAAAAGATAGTGTACATGTAGTACAACAAACCATTCCCTAGTGGAAGCAGTAAACCTAGGGCACGGTGACCCTAACCAGAAACATGTTTGGGCTTCGGTCATCGGTGAAGCGTTTTCGCGAGTTCGGTTGTGCTGCGATGATGTCATTGTTCTGACCAAATGTCAAAACGAAGTTTGTGATCGGTTACGCTTGGTTTCAAGATGGCGGATTGTATAAAGTAACGAATGTTTTGTTAATTATTTGTTAAAGGATACCAGTGCATCTTTCCAGTTTATTACTAGCACTCACGAGTATGTTCTATTTTGCCAAAATTTGAATTACACCGTGTATTTTCAGAAACATTGATGACTCAACACATCACAAACTGAACACAAGTTTCCCTTTGGGGCCCTATGACTACACCACTGGTTTTACTGTACTAGGGTTATTGCAGTCTTGGGATGAAAACCTATAAAATCATTTCCTGGCCTGGGAAAAGTCCTGAAGTACAGCGTATGGGCCTAGATTATGCAGTTAATAATGAAGGCATTATGAAGGCTCTTATACGAGGTATCACAGCGCTGTACATTATCACCCCTGCTCATCAGGCGCATAAATCATTCCTGAAACCATCTCAGCTCCCTGGGGAGTATACAGCTCAATTGCTGCCATTTCGGCACATATGGGCTAATCAAACACAACAACCAACATCTACCCTCACAGGTACCCAATTACTCCTGGGTGGAGAGAAGCAATTATGGTAAAGTGTCTTGTTTGAGGACACATGCACCACAGTTGCGGTCGGGATTCGAACCCACATTCCGACGACTCAGCCATCAGAACACAAATCCGATGCACTAAACCGCTCGGCCATGGCACTTGATGAATACCAGTTGATGAATACCAATACCATTACAGAATACCATTGTCCAAGGTGTGTTTAGTCTTTTATGTCTGTGTGACCTCTGTATCAAACATTAATCTATACAAGTATTACACTCATGAAATTTTGACTTTTCATAAAATTTCAGAATTCTTAAGAAAAATGACCTGTTCGATCTCATACATTATTATTGATTTCTTCCACAAGAGCTCTGTGGCCTTGCTGTGTATCATCAGCCTGCTCTTCATTACCCTTATTAATGGCATTTTGTAATCCCATCAAGTCTTCTCCTAACTGGTGTTGCAGCGGTTGTTGTTGCTGCAGTGGTTGTTGTTGCTGCAGCGGTTGTTGCTGCAGTACCTGCTGTTCTAGTGCCTGCTGCTTCTGCTGCAGTTCTAAGATCTGTTGCTGTATTTCTTGTTTTCTGGCTTGCGCATCCTGCAGGGAGTCACGCGGTTGTCCGTGTGCATCCACAGAGTTCTTGATTTTCTTGACAACCGTAAAAGGATCTGCAACCACCTTGTCAACCTGCAAATTGACAGGATGAATAAATAAAACATTTTAACGTAAACGTTTCAAAGGATACTTTAAAGGGGCAATATCATCACGATCAGTGCAGACTTTCAACAGGGCATGGAATCGGTGTCCGAGTTTAAGATGAACACATTGACTGAAAAATTACTGGCTCATGTATGCAGCAGCGACGGTAACATGACCTTATCATGTGGGGTATTATTTTCAGTCACTGTGTTAACCAGTTCGCGTCGGAGGCCGTGTATACACACAATTTTTTTTTGCACCACGGATCGGAGAGCGTCTAAACACGCCATAGGAAACTCCGATATATTTGTATGCATGCTCGGTTGAGCCACGCATGTACGGTGACATGCTCGGAAGATGTGGCCACGTGCTGTGGAAGCTTCCATTAACGTGTGTGTGGGAAAAAGAAACCCGCACAGGGGCCCAGAAAAACTATTTTATTCCCGACGCAAACTGGTTAATCAGTCACTGAGTAATTCCATGTCCTGTTGATCCTGACAATACTGCCCCTTTAACCCAACAAAAAACTAAAAACATGCATGATATGGTTAGGGTGTGATTTGACAAAAGTAAAAAATCCTGAAAAAAATGGTTAGCGGGCCTGGGTCTCCCCCTGAACCTCCTGGATGTTTAATTTTGGAGGATTTACAGACTCTCCACATCCCCACAAACAAGAAACTAGAGGATTGGACACAATACAGGCTACTTCTTTCTTTCTGTGGTGGCTACTTATCTTCTTTCAAGAAAATTTTGAGGCAAAGGGAGATTTGTAAAAAATCCGGAAATCCGGAAAAATCCTGAGAAATCACAGGCCTGGAATGGGTATTTTTCAAACAAAAAACTCCCAAGTATACAATGTATACAGGCCTGCATAAGGTCACAACTTCAGACATTTTGTCATGATCTTAACCCACCAAAACATTTCCCAAATCTTCGAGGTAATCTCCCAATATGTAGCACCTTTGCAGTATATAGCCCATCACTGGATAATTGTCTATCATATGTTCTCTGACAACCACAAATGATTTCCAGTTCCAAAGAAATGGCCTACTCACTATAAAAAATTGTAAAGCTCCCGAATCTGATCTGCCGTTTGAAGGAGGCCCTCGTGTGAGGATTCTTGCAATAACTGGGATATCGTCATAGTCCGGAGTACTCCATGGCTCCTTGAGAGAACACAAAAGTCAAATGTTAAAAATGTTTTGGTTGACAGGTGACAAGAATGAATGTTATTGTCATCAGACAGTTTTTAGTATACCTACCAGTTTGGGTAAAAACATGGCCATGCTCCATGAATATAACTTGAGATCATGATACGTCTGGATAGTAAAATAAACCAATCTGCAGAAATATAAAAGAAATTAATAAATGGAGTTTATTAAAATACATTGCCTGGGGCTGTGATGCTCTCCACAAATCCCAGTGAAAGTGTCTCCTCAATTATTGCTAGAAACTTCATCATGGAATTGTCCAACTCTCTCCCCTCCTTGAGGCAGCCAGTCCCGAGGCAGCCACACACATAGTTCTACTGTACATAGTTCTCACTTTACATTTTTCAGGTATTATTCCCACTCTGAATTCCTTACTTCTATATTTCACTCATTACAGAAGTTGTATTATACCCAGACTGTACTCGGCACAAATAGATAAATTCTGAAATTTGTTATATGTACGCTATACAGGGTGTCCCCATAAAAAGTATACCGAGATAAAAATTACTGTAATGGCAAAACTACTTTATATATGGGAAAGAGAAATATATCTCTAGAAAGGGCAGAATGTCCTCTTTGCAATGGTATACAGCTTGTGATGTTATTGACACAGATGAGTGAACAAACTAGACAGATGTTAAGGGTACTGAAAGCAGGACTGTGACAAGTTTGCATATTTGAATAACATAGCTCAACCATGCAAGTGTGCAGAATACCAAATGCCTTTGCTTTTTCAACACATTCTTGAAAACAAGGAATGTACCTAAAACAATGTAATCTGCTTTGTTTTCGCTACTTACCTCAAAAGTTTAATGTGCAGGTTTTTTAAAATGTTTTTTGGACCTTTGTTATTCAAATATGCAAACTTGTCACAGTCCTGCTTTCAGTACCCTTAACATCTGTCTAATTTGTTCACTCATCTATGTCAATAACATCACAAGCTGTATACCATTGCAAAGAGGACATTCTGCCCTTTCTAGAGATATATTTCTCTTTCCCATATATAAAGTAGTTTTGCCATTACAGTAATTTTTATCTCGGTATACTTTTTATGGGGACACCCTGTATAACAGGAAAATGCTGGTTACTCACGTTACATTTGTTTAACATGACATTTCTGAAATTTTTATTTTGTAAGGTCGGGGTATAATGCAACTACAATGAAAAAAAAATTGATGAGTGAAATATATATTATGACATTAAAACAAATTTTGATGTAACGTGGAGAAGTACAATATGTACAAATACACACACTTTTGCCTGGTACTCTAAAGGTCACACAGAGTGTAAAAACATCATATTGTCTCTTTCCCATTTTAACACTCCTACTATAGCTGACCTTTAGTGGCAAGTAGCTGTAGTATAGAGGTCAAAAGTCAACTGCCTGTTTTGACTGTTGACCCAAATGTGCACATAGGGGCATTTTTGACTGGAATTTACTGTCATTTTGACCACCCTGAACAATACCAGACAATGCTTTTACCAGTCAAAAATGGTCGACTCATTTTGACCTGTAAATGTACTTACTACACGTAAGGTTTGACAGTGTTTGACTTAAGTGCACTACATATACCTTGGCAAGTATACCAACATTTTGACTGATTTTGACCCTTGCAGTCACAGAAGGGTAAAAGAAACCTTTTACCAGCTGTTTATTTAGTGACATCTTAAAAACATTTCATGCAGCGGAATGTTTTGTGACATATTTTAACAACTTGTAAGAAATTGATTTATGTCAGTACAGTCTGGACCAATCCAGCATGTGTCAGTGGTTCTTGCTAATCAGATTTCATACTCGACTGACCATCACACATGTTTTACAAAGCTATACCGACATACTTGCTAGGCATGTCAATGATTCTACATGTTATACGTGCACATGTTATCTTTGACAGAGAGGTTTTCCTGTGCTTTATTAATAATAATAAAAATAATAATAATGTGGACTTATATAGCGCACGTATCCACCAAACTGGTGCTCAAGGCGCATTATATTATTACCCCTGCTCATCAGGCTCATAAATCATTCCTAAAACCATCTCAGCTCCCTGGGGAGTATACAGCTCAATTGCTGCCATTACAGCGCATATAGGGCTAATCAAACACAACAGCCAACTCTGCCCTCACAGGTACCCATTTACCCCTGGGTGGAGAGAAGCAATTATGGTAAAGTGTCTTGCTCAAGGACACAAGCACCATGGTCGCGGTTGGGATTTGAACCCACATTCTGACGATTTGGCCATCAGAACACAAATCCGATGCACTAAACCGCTCGACCATGGCACACCATTAGGGGGCTGGGACTAAGCATATTAGCCCACTGGCCCAATTTCCTCATGCAAGTACACACGCCTTACCTAAAAAAATCCTGACAAGGTGTTTTGCTGAGAATCATAACTTCATTGTCTTGTTTTGGAGTGAGGTACGCCAGAGCCGTTGCATTGCCAACAGTATACGTCAGTCCCAATGCATTGTGGACCTAGAAAATTCAATTGGATGAATACAAAGTTATGTACATATAAGTAACATATAAACGTAATTCAATTTTTTTGTGAGGACCTATCCACCCCTTGCACCAAATAAAATGTATGGTAAATTCACCTCTATGATAATGGGTTGGGGGAGGGTGGGGGTTGGGCGGAACGTGGTGGTTGGGGGAACGTGGTGGTTGGGGGAACGTGGCCCCAATTGCTCCCTGCACCAGGGATTAGGCTGACACAACAGAAGTTGGCAGTTGGTGCCATAGGCAGATGACGCTACAAAATCAAAGCACTGTCAACATTATTATTTTTTCTCCTTAAAATTAGAAGAAGCCATATCTTACATCTTCTTATGTTCCTCATTGTTACATATATGCGTGTAAGTTATACATGCTTTGTTCATTTGATATTAACCCTAACCTTTCCAAATCCTCCAAAATCCTCTTTGCTAAAGTGAAGGATTTTGAAGGATTGATGTTGCACGCTCTTTGCTAAAGTGAAGGATTTTGAAGGATTGAGGTTAGGCTTGGGCGGTTCCGCCGGGTACTCGGTTCTACCCGATTCCAAATTGAGAATCGGAACCGCGGTTCCACTATTTTAAAGAACCGGGTACCCGCAAGAGTCGATTCCGGAACCGAGTCCTTCAAATACCCGGTTTACAGAGCCGCAGCTCTAGTAAAATACCCGAGTCCCAGAGCCAGCTCCAGCAAAATACCCGACTCTGAGGACCAACCTGGCTCCAATTGAAATACCCGGTTGTTTGAGCTCCAACTCTAGAGCCGAGAACCGGCTCCAGTTAAAATACCCGATTCTCTTTGATGAGTGACCGACAAAATGTAACTCTAGACTGCAGCAAACTTGTGAAGGCGCCACACACACAACTGATGCAAACCGCAATGTCTGTGCATTAGTAGTATCATTGTGTGTCACTGAGTTGTTTATAAATTGGCCCCATAACATGGATACTTTGGTTATGGAGATGTTGTTAAAAATGTTGACAGCACGTGTCTTGAGAAGTGGAGTGATCAAGGTGGCCCCGTAATATGGATAAACTTGTGACGAAGTTAATAGTCATGTTGCTAGTGTTCTTTATGTATTTTCAATAGGCATGGACAGTAGTACAGTACCTTGAGTATAGGGGGTGGTACAATTGCTTAATTGCACCAACCCCTGAAGCATGTGCATGCAAAGCCATGGCATGTACAGCACGGCTTGTAACGTTGTTTGCTAACGGTAGGATAATGGAAACAAATCTCTAACTTAGCTCAACGTTTCCAAAAAGTTTCTTTAAAGTTTCTGAAACATTATCATCACTGCATTTGCGGTTGAAAATTGAAACTCCTTCGTTTCGTATCAGGGACACAACGAAGTTTGAATAGACCGTATGTTTTATTATTTTCTGTAATCCTTATGTTTTTCTTTGAATCTCTTGGAACCGGTTCCGACTCGGAACCGAGTCTTTTTTTTTTTAACCCTTTCCTTACCATAGGCGACTTTTGTCGACTGCACTCATTCCCCCTCTGATCTTTACCATAGGCGACTTTTGTCAACCAAGCTTCCACACAAAAAAGCACTCTAGCCTGAGCATAAAGGCCATTTGTTATTAAGCTGTAGTTTTGTCCATGTTCACCCTCCATACCCAAGCTTACAATGGTTGGAAAGAGAAAGATCGGATCTTTCCATTGATGGTGAAATAAAATAAGGTTGCTATTATGCAATCCCTTCAAATTGGAGTTGAAAGATCCGAAATGCCAAATACCTACGGAGTGCCATTTGTTTGTGTACAAAAAAGTGTTTGAGTTTACAGATCACACTGAGGAAACAAAGATTGAGAACTTGGACATTTATTGACCGATCTTAATGATTTTTGTATTATATGAAAGGGAATTAAATAAGTAAGATAATTATTATTACTTATTTTTCTGTAAAACGATATCTTCAAGGTGATAATAGAGTTTGTAAAATTGGCCTTTGAACACAAGCTTTCTGTTGTGTAAGAATGTGTGCTTCATGCTTGAGTGGTCAAACAATGCGGTCACCAGTGGTTGTTTATGTCAAAACAATTCGGTATTGAGAGGGTTAACCGAACCAGTTCCAGAAATTGTGGAACCGCCCAAGCCTAATTGAGGTTACATGCTACATGCTCTTTGCTAAAGTGAAGGATTTTGAAGGATTGAGGTTACATGCTACATGCTCTTTGCTAAAGTGAAGGATAGATAGATAGATATATTTATTCAGCCAATGTTAAAAATATACAATGGAATTTGGAGGATTGAGGTTATTAGGCATACTTGCCTTTCCATGGTACATGTACATCCATGTTTGTTGTAGTGATTGCAAAGCCAGTGCTTGGGTCAGTGCTTGGGTCAGTTTATTGCTCCATGCATGCAGGGAGGGTCCCTGGCCATGTACATGTATCACAGATTAGAAACACATGTGTGCATACATGTCATGTGCTTGCTTTATTACTGAAAGATTTTGGAGGATTCAGGTTATACGTAAGCAAGTGGGCCTAGGGAGTTAGGAAGGATTCAGGTTATACGTAAGCAAGTGGGCCTAGGGAGTTAGGGTTAACAATAGTTGTGAAATGAGTTGCCCAATATTGGTTCTTCTCTGAATCATAATCTCCACTTAGCGACAGTTCAGATACGAATTGCCTGATAATTAAGGAAAAAAAATGGTGTTACCACAAACCAAAACGATGTCTTGAGCACCACTACCATTTCACTGGTTAGCACGCACTATTGACTCCATCTCACTGGTTAGCACGCACTACTGACTCCATCTCACTGGTTAGCACGCACTACTGACTCCATCTCACTGGTTAGCACGCACTACTGACTCCATCTCACTGGTTAGCATGCAACTACTGACTCCATCTCACTTTTCAAGTATTAACAGTTAAGTCTCCAGTTTCTGGTCATAAGTCTGCTTCAAAATTGGTGCGGTGATGCATTTTTTTCTTTTTTTTTGTAACCTTTTTTTTTGCCAACCAGTGATATACGTGATACATGTATTTTCGACTGTGGTCATTCAAGCATTAATATTTTGATCATGTCCAATGTCAAATAGTGAAAGACCATTTTGTCAACCACTTGAACTTTCTCTCAAATGGTTAGAGGGATATATAATTATGAGCACAGGCCCTTAAAGGGATAATACCATCACAATCAACAGGGCATGGAATCAGAGTGCTAGTTTTAGATTAACTCAGTGACCGAAAATACCCCCCCACATGATAAGGTCATATCACCGTTTCTGCTGCATAAATGAGCCAGTAATTTTCAGTCACTGTGTATATCTTAAACTAGGACACCGAATCCATGCCTTGTTGAAAGTCTGTTCTGATCGTGACGATACTGCCCCTTTAAATATCAATGAGGGTTTACCTTTAAAAGATCAGTAAAATAGTTTTTTCCTTGGTTTTCTCGACCATATTTTATTGCTGCCAATCTTATGCGTTCTATTCCACCTACAGAAAAAACACAGAATAATTCAATTAAGCAACAGTGGTTAAAAGCAGTGAAGAGTTTTGGGAATTTCACTGATCAAAATATATTGGAAAAATAAAATGTCATGGTTTTTATCTTGTTTGCATTTGGAGAACAGGAATGCCTGAACTCACCACAGAGTAAACAGGCTGAATGATATTTGGAATATGAGGAACTCACCATATTGACCCACGTGACTAAGTGTTATATGGTAATACAAAAACTCACCACAGAATAAATGGGTTGAGTGTTATATATATAGTTTGATGAAATTCATGGTCAGGTGATAAACAATTGATTTAATTTTGCCCTGCACCGACGTGTGTATAGCACTGTATACTCAGTGCTTTCCGAGTGTCTGTGGAAAAAACTTCACAGGCGACTCGGGCAGGATTTGAACCCTAACAACTGATTTAGCGTAGGGCAAAATTAAATCGAGTGTTATATAGTAATGCAAAAACTCACCCCAAAGTAAATGAGCCGTGTGTTATGGAACGTGTTTTATGGAAATGATACAACACACCACAGTGACCCACTGGGCTGAGATTTGTAATTACGGTAATACCAAATCTCACCACAGAGTAAATGGGCTGAGTGCTTTATGGAAATGAGAGAACTTACCATAGCGACCCACTGGGCTGAGATTTGTAAAATACCAAAACTCACAACAGAGTAAATGGTAAAACTTGTAGCTTTGCATGGTGAGGATAAGTAAGACTAATTGCGGTGACACCATGTGGAATCTCATTTGAGTAGTAATTAGTTCTGAAAAGAACTGGTGGTACAACTCGACGTTTCGATCAGTATGCTCTGATCGTCCTCAGGAGTAAATGGGGTGAGTGTTATATGGGGATGTTAGAACTCACCATAGTGACCCACTGGGCTGAGTGTTAGTTGGGCATGAGGGTGAACCTGACTAGCGCTAGCTTGTGGGAGAGTGTCCCAATACATGTGTGGATATCGCCATTGCTTGTCTGTTTCATACACTTTCATGTACCTGTTGGACATATATTGATGAAACAATATTGATGAGTCAATGAAATCAGAAATTTGGAGTGGTCATGGTCGGCTTGGTGAAACTCGTCTTCCATAATTCGAAATCCCTTGACTAAGATTGAGATGTGAATATTAGTGCCTACATTTAATGAAAAGCTTCCCTTTGAGGGTCCCCTATAAAATAAAAAAATCACAGACCTGTGTATTAAAGGGCAATATCGTCATGATCAACAGGGCATGGAATCAGAGTGCTTGTTTTAGATTTAGTCTGTGACTGAAAATAATACTCACATAAAAGTCATATTACCACTGCTGTTGCATAAATGAGCCAGTAATTTTCAGTCATCTTAAACTAGGCCACCGATTCCATGCCCTGTTGAAAGTCTGCTCTGATTTTGATGGTAACGTATTGTCCCTGTGAGCTTTTATCACTATCTGTGGAAATCTCTCTCCAAAAAAAATGAATCTTGGTCAATGAAGACATTGATCATCTCACGTCTCACCATTTCATAGACACATGCATTACATCAAGGAATATCTCCTCAGACATCATTCTGATATCATGGATCTTTGGGATGACGAGAGCGTGGAAGCCCTCTATCTTGAAAGCGTTTGCCGCTGTAGCACAGTGCTTGGACTCAATCCTTCCAAATGTATCCTCTGCTGTTTTACTGGAAAATAATATATAAAAACCACAGACGTCATATACCTGATCATCTTGAGCTGATGTAGTTTCTTATGACAAAGACAAAAAGCTCATGGGCAGAAAAAAAAATGTTCAGATACTGCCAGTTGGTCTTGTGTCTTGTTTGAATCAATTTTGTGTAGCTTAACCCTACCCCAAGCTGTTTTGGCTAAGAACCTTCCTGAATCCACCAAACTCTAACACCATGCACAAACACTACCACCCAACTGCTGGACTTAGCTGGAATTGGGACACCCGGCCCCATGTAAAGTATCTCCGTCAGGGCTATACAGTACTGGGTCCATCAAAATCCAACACCATGCATGCGCAGTAACACTACCACCCTACTGTTGGACTTTGCATGGGTCTGGGTGTCCCAATTCCAGCTAAGTCCAGCAGTTGGGTGGTAATGTTTGTCCATGGTGTTGGAGTTTGGCGGATTCAGGAAGGTTCTTAGCCAAAACAGCTGGGGGTAGGGTTAAGCTCCACAAAATTGATTCAAACAAGACACAAGACCAACTGGAAGTATCTGAATATTTTTTTTCTGCCCATGGCCTTTTTGTCTTTGGCATAAAAAATTAAATCAGCTCAAGATGATCAGGTATATGACGTCTGGGCTATATACAATACTGATGAGTGCAGCAAAATACAACAGAGCCAGCTGTTGGAGTTTGAATGGTTTGGGGTGGTTAGGGTTAAATGACCATAAATAGAACAAATTGTGTGTTGTTAAATATAAAAACAAACAATAATAATCAATTTATTTTTGGTGGTCCAAAAGCCCAAAACAAATAAAAATACAGACACAAACTATGAAAAGATGTCACTCATACATTTGATGGCACCCTAGAATATTGTTCATCTTCAAGGTCAAACTGCATGTGTTCTTGCCACACTTACTATTTATAGTCGCAGAAATCACAGTTCTTTTCTGACTTCTTTAGAAGTTCTTCCATGAACTCATCCGTATCGTCTCTGTCCTTGAACCAAGGTTTCTTGGTGTCTAATGGGTTAAATACGGTGTGTTCATGAGTGTACTTGTTGTAAATGGAGGTTATGAACTGTCAGGAAAAAGAAATACAAGTTTTTTTTAGAAAAGTAATATTTGTAGTTTTGCATGGTGAAAAGGATAAGTAAAGACTGTTTGCGATGACACCATGTGAAATTCTCAATTGAGTAGTAATTAGGTTGGTGAAATTCTTGCGTCGGGAGATAAACAATTGATTTAATTTTGCCCTACACCGACGTGTGTATAGCACTGTATACTCAGTGCTTTCCGAGCGTCTGTAAAAAAACTACACAGGTGACTCGGGCGGGATTCGAACCCACGACCTCCTGCTTACTAGTGCAGACGTCTTAACCTCTCGACCACCGAGCTTGCCCGATAATAATAATAATAATGTGTGGATTTATATAGCGCACGTATCCACCAACTAAGTGGTGCTCAAGGCGCATTATATTATTATCCCTGTTCATAAGGCTCATAAGGCTCATAAATCATTCCTGAAACCATCTCAGCTCCCTGGGGAGTATACAGCTCAATTGCTGCCATTTCTAGCGCATATAGAGCAAACCAACTCTGCCTTCACAGGTACCCATTTAACCCCTGGGTGGAGAGAAGCAATTATGATTAAGTGTCTTGCTCAAGGACACAAGTGTCACGGCCGTGATTCGAACCCACATTATGTTGCTAACACCAGAACTTGAATCCGGTAAGCTAGACCGCTCGGCCACGACACCCCATGATGACAATTGTCGTGGGTTCGAATCCCGCCCGAATCGCCTGTGTAGTTTTTTCACAGACACTCGGAAAGCACTACACGTCGGTGTAGGGCAAAATTAAATCAATTGAGTAGTAATTAATTCTGAAAAAAACTGGTGGTTACAACTCGACGTTTCGATCAGTGCGCTCTGATCGTCTTGCCCAAAAAGTCTTAGTTGTGTTTTTTGTACTGAATGTCTATTACATGCACCTGAAGCCTTGCTTCCTTGAGAAGTTCCTCATCATTGCCAAGCCACTTAAGAAACTTTGTCTGGAATGTTTCTGGGATAATGAGTTGACCCGACCGGCGATTGACACTGTAGATACTTGAGAAGCTATTGTAGATATTGCTGTAGGCAGAACAGAAGCCCAAGTTGAGACATGAATGAAATTAGTACAAAATATTGACTTGGTCCATGAACAAAGGTACATGTACAAGAATAGGAGATTATTAACCCTCCTACTCGAGCTGCACTTCAGTACCAAGTAGCTATAGTGGTCAAAATCAGTCAACTGACCGTTTTTGACTGTTGAATCAACTGTGCACACATGGGCACTGGTGACTGGTTTTGACCATTTGGGTAACTGCCACACACTGTGCTAGGACTGCTGGTGACTGATAAGATCATTATCAGCTTCAGGGGATCACTGACTTGTTTTGACTGAATATACAATGATAGGGTGCTACAGGCTGCCAGTTTTTGACTGATAAATCAATGCAGGGCCACTGAGGCTAGGGGTTAATGACTTGTTTTGACTGATAAATCAATGCAGGGCCACTGAGGCTAGGGGTTAATGACTTGTTTTGACTGATAAATCAATGCAGGGCCACTGAGGCTAGGGGTTAATGACTTGTTTTGACTGATAAATCAATGCCTGCCTATAGCCCTAACCCTAACCCTAACCCTAACCTCCAGTATTTATTTAATTTATTTTGACCACAGTGCTTATATCAGTCGAAAACGGCCGACTCATTTTGACCACCCTCAACATAACATGATAGTTCTTTTATGAGTCAAAAATGGTCAACTTATTTTGACCACCATCCACATTACAAGATACTTTTACATGTGCCAGTTAAAAACAGTCGACTCATTTTGACCATAGTGCATGCCTTTACCAGTCAAACACGGTCAACTCATTTTGACCACCCTTAACATTGCATGATAGTGCTTTTACCAGTCAAAAACAGTCGACTGTTTTTGACTGATTGATGTACTTGCTACACATTAGGTTTGACAGTGTTTGACCTTTAAGTGCAGTAGATATACACTGGCATGAACTTTGAAATTTTGACTGATTTTGACCCTTGTAGTAGTAGGAGGGTTAAGACGCTAGGTGGTTGTAGACTTACCCATCCTTTTCCATTATTCATATAATTCTGAGTACAGGCGATACCCACAAAAAATGGTAAGACTACATGTATCTCAAAAGTCTCCCACTGCCACAACTTTATATCTGTCTTCACATGTTATATTGCACACACACATCCGGGATCTTCGTTCAATTTATTTCTTCCAAAAATGAAAAGTCAAAATTAAGATATGACAGTGTTGCTAGGTACAGTCCATTTGTGAACTTTTAAGAGCAGAGCTGCCAACCCCAGCAGACAAAAAATCGTATTCACAATCCCCCAAAATACTATTTTTAACACAAAAATCGTATTCTTAATAAAATGCAGGCCTAGCCTCGAAATTGCCGTCGGTCTGTGCCATTGCTGCGATGCCCCCAAAATCACCGTGACATTTCACGGCAATTTATTGCCGTGCCCTTCATTATATCTTGCATAACAAATGCCAACATTAGACGAGAAAAGAAAAAAACGATCTTTTTGCTGTTGTTATAAATGCAAACAAACGTTAAAAAGCTATTCCAGTTGACGTAAAAGACGGCAAAATTGGCTTACCGCTGGTGCCCATAAAACCAAAACGTGTAGTAAACACGTGTATCAATTGGTACCCAAGCAGTACTGGGAAACCCACATTAAAATCGCTTGCGTGGATGGTAATTAGGTTCGAAGGCAATCCAATCCAATCCAATCTGCATTTGTAAAGTGCCATCAATCTAGTTGCCTATTCCGAGGCGCTAACCAGAAACACTTTGACGATAAGTATCCTGGGTTCTTTTACGTGCATTACACAACACACGGGACCTAAGGCTTTACGTCCCATCCGAAGGACGAAGCAATTATGGTTAAGTACCTTGCTCAAGGACACAAGTGTCACGACCGGGGCTCGAACCCACACCAATAGGAAAATTTGTTACGCGGCATATGTACTACATTTAATTTGTTTATTGGCTGAATTCCTACATAATGTCGGAATTCAGCCAATAAGAAAATTCGTTAGGCTGCCAAGTAGGAATTCAGCCAGTACTTTGTTTCATCAACAGTGGGTGCGATCGGGAAAAGACTACAAGAAACTTAAGTCGCGCCTTTCTCCGGCTTTTGGAGCTTAATTGTTTTCTCCTGCAGAAAAATACAGTAAGGTTTGTGCGCGCGGACGGGAAGAAGTAGTAACCAGGCAATATAATTTTTCAGTTGGTATTTTTTTAAAGAAATCGTATTTTTGACATGTATATCGTAGTGTCGTATTTTAATCGATTTATCGTACGAAATACGACAAAATCGTACTGGTTGGCAGCTCTGTAAGAGTCTTATTAGACACAAAAGACTAATTGACCGCTTGAACATTTTTCTCTTATTATTTTGTGAAGAAGGGGACAATATCGTCATGATCAGAGCAGACTTTCAACATGGAATGGAATCGTTGTCTACTATCTCATTATGTAGCAGCAATGGTAATATGACCTTGTCATGTGGGGTATTATTTTCAGTCACTGAGTTAATCTAAAACTAGCACACCGATTCCATGCCCTATAGATCATGATGATACTATCCCTTTAAATAATTAAAAGAAATATGCTAAACTAAACTCACAGTGGTGGTAGAGAATATAATAAAATTAATTGATAAAAGAGTGGGTAATGATGACAACCAAAACACATGACTACTGCTTTTAATCGTTCTGTGACTACAAGGGTAAAAATCAGTCAAAATGTTGATATACTTGCCAAAGTCAAACACTGTCAAACCTTACCTGTAGTAAGTACATTTACAGGTTAAAATGAGTCGACCGTTTTTGACTGGTAAAAGCATTGTCTTGTATTGCTAAGGGTGGTCAAAATGACCAGTCAAAATATGCCCCTGTGTGCACATTAGGGTCAACAGTCAAAAACAGTCAGCCACTTGTCACTAAAGTGCAGCTATAGTAAGAGGGTTTTAATAAATGGAAATGGAAAACAGATGATTGGTGATTAAGATGCTATTTTCTAACATGTACCTGCAATCTGTGTGTGCGTTTGTCACTTTCCACTTCTCAATAAAGTCATCTAAGGTCGATATGGAGAGGTCATTCCCTCTGAAGCACACCCTGTGGTACCAATGCTGAATTATAGGAAAAAGAGTAGGAAGTGTACAGTATTTTATTCCATTACCCCCCCCCCACCCTGGGTACTGTCATACCCGTATGTTCATACCTGAAAAAAAAATTAATAAGAATAAACTGATATATACATAACAGCAAAAGAAACGTCACCCCTAAAAATATTTATTATTTTCATTTTATAATTAATATAATTTGTTTTATGAAGTATATTATGAGTATGGAGTGTAACACGAACACAATGTGGCAAATTTGGTTGACCTCAAAATTCGTCATGCATGACGTCTGAGGACACAAGCTAAACATGTTCTCAGACTTATCAAAATTTAGGGGGTGACGTTTCTTTTGCTGTTATGTATATAATCACCCAGCATCAAATAAACATGTGCGTGGCACTTTAGACTTAAGTCTTCTAGAAGTGCATTCCTCTCATAATGGACTATAGTTGTACTGTGTGCAATGTCAAGGGTGCGAGCAGGAACACGACATTCTTAATAGTTATGGACATAGTGAAGATGTGCATTGTTGCAGCTTATGTGCAAGTAAAAACTGCCGTTTTCTGGTCTTAGGGTAGGGTCAGTGGATACAAACTGCACCAGGGATTAGGCTGACACAACAGAAGTTGGCAGTTGGTGCCATAGGCAGATGACGCGACAAAATCAAAGCACTGTCAACATTATTATTTTTTCTCCTTGAAATTAGAAGAAGCTATATATCTTACATCTTATGTTCCCCATTGTTACATATGCGTGTAAGTTATACATGCTTTGTTCATTTGACATTAACCCTAACCTTCCCAAATCCTCCAAAATCCTCTTTGCTAAAGTGAAGGATTTTGAAGGATTGAGGTTACACGCTACATGCTCTATGCTAAAGTGAAGGATTTTGAAGGATTGAGGTTATATGCTACATGCTCTATGCTAAAGTGAAGGATTTTGAAGGATTGAGGTTACATGCTACATGCTCTTTGCTAAAGTGAAGGATTTTGAAGGATTGAGGTTACATGCTCTTTACTAAAGTGAAGGATTTTGGAGGATTGAGGTTATATGCTACATGCTCTTTGCTAAAGTGAAGGATTTTGGAGGATTGAGGTTATTAGGCATACTTGCTTTTCCATGGTACATGTACAACCATGTTTGTTGTAGTGATTGCAAGGTCAGTGCTTGGGTCAGTGGACACTTTTTGTTGCTCCATGCATGCAGGGAGGGTCGCTGGCCATGTGCATGTATCACAGATTAGAAACACATGCGTGCATACATGTCATGTGCTTGCTTTACTACTGAAGAATTTTTGGAGGATTCAGGTTACATGTATGTGTAAGCAAATGAGCCTAGGGAGTTAGGAAGGATTCAGGTTATGTGTAAGCAAATGAGCCTAGGGAGTTAAGGTTAATGTGTCCTATCATAGATACTGGGTGCATTTTAGGAAGCTAGTCGAGGGCTATGGACCTTTATCACGGCCATCTTTTTTTTCATCAATACAAATCCACATAACTAAACTGAGGCTGGAAGGGGGAAAACAGTCTGGTTTCATACATTGAGAGTTGGCCCTATAATCTTACTTGCGTATACAGGGAACCTGACAAAATGGCCGCGGCATGATAAAGGCCTATAATGTGCACAGAGCAGAAATAAAGAGAATCTGAAGTTTGACTGCTCCACTGTTGTACTTACATGGTCATGTTCAACCTCAGTTGAGAAAGTCACCAGCTGTGCAAGCGGTACGTGCCTCGGCTCCAAATCATAAGACATCAAGATGAACAGTAGACGCATCCAGCCAATGCAGCAGAAGATTAAGAAGATGAGCAGAAATAGAAAGAGTCGCTTGTTCATCCTTGCTCCAGCCATTGTCTCAATCTGTTTATAAAAAGACACCAGGCTATAAAATAAAAAAAAGACATCAGGCTATGAATGGTGGTGTATCAAAGAAATAAACAAGCATTTGTGCTGAGATAACAGCCCCATCAGAAAATTTTAAAAATCAAACCAAAAAACAGTGAGTCACAACAGTGGATAAGTTCATTGATCCAGTTTTGTTACAGCAGTCATATGACACTTTCTTACACTAACCCTAACCTTCCCAAATCCTCCAAAATCCTCTTTGCTAAAGTGAAGGATTTTGGAGGATTGAGGTTATTAGGCATACTTGCTTTTCCATGGTACATGTACATCCATGTTTGTTGTAGTGATTGCAAGGTCAGTGCTTGGGTCAGTAGACACTGTTTATTGCTCCATGCATGCAGGGAGGGGTCCCTGGCCATGTACATGTATCACAGATTAGAAACACACATGTGTGCATACATGTCATGTGCTTGCTTTACTACTGAAGGATTTTGGAGGATTCAGGTTATGTATAAGCAAATGGGCCTAGGGAGTTAGGAAGAATTCAGGTTATGTGTAAGCAAATGGGCCGAGGGAGTTAGGAAGGATTCAGGTTATGTGTAAGCAAATGGGCCTAGGGAGTTAGGAAGGATTTTTTTATTTTTTTATTTACTGTCAGTCACCCCAAACAGTAAATAAAAAATAAAAAAATAAAAAAACATAACCTGAATCCTTATGTGTAAGCAAATGGGCCTAGGGAGTTAGGAAGGATTCAGGTTATGTGTAAGCAAATGGGCCTAGGGAGTTAAGGTTAATAGCAATCACTTGGAATGGTAGAATAATTCCCTATATGAAAGCATGAGACAACTGCCATAACAATAGCAATAGAGACAGCCCGATAATATCAAAGAGGAGAAACGTAGATTCCTTCTCATTCTGCCAGCTTTGCCTTTGGCCTTTGCTTACTCCCAGAAACTGTCTGACTGTTCGGGTCATCTGTGGTCATCTGTGTTGAAGTAGTACGTATTTGCTCACGCATGCTGGATGATGGATCCAGCTTCTGTCTGCCCATACCACCAAGTGAGGCTTCAGAAAGGAGGCTGCTCTGCAATGCTCTGCAACTATGCACCCCAGCTATGCACCCCATCTATGCACCCCAATCTATGCACCCCAACTATGCACCCCAATCTATGCACCCCAACTATGAACCCAACTATGCACCCCAATCTATGTACCCCAACTATGCACCCCAATCTATGTACCCCAACTATGCATCCAACTATGCATCCAACTATGCATCCAACTATGCACCCCAATCTATGTACGCAACTATGCACCCCAATCTATGCACCCCAATCTATGTACCCCAACTATGCATCCCAATCTATGCACCCCAATCTATGCACCCCAATCTATGTACCCCAACTATGCACCCCAATCTATGCACCCCAACTATGCACCAGTACCATGGCGGCAGCCAGGATTCAAACCCACATTCTGACAACTCGGCCATCAGAACACAAGTCTCTGATGCACTAAACCGCTCGACCATGGCATCCCATTGAATTTCATTCATATAAGGGCAAGACCTCTTTTCCTGTGTTAAAGAGGGGCTCTAAGGTCAAATTTAGTTTTGTGATTTTCCAATAACTAGAGTCCTTGTTAAAATGTGAAAAAATTACAAAAAAAATTAGTCTCTAACCTCACGTTAAAGTGATGTAAAATGTCATTTTATTTGATAACCTTCCTGTGTGAAATTTGTTAACATCCAAAGACAACAGTGACGTCACATTTCAAATAAATGGATCTCTACATTTTTGTACGGTGAATTTGCAGTTCATTCCTGAATCTCCACAATATTTGATCAAATCGGCGTTGAAATTGACTTTTTGACAAACAAAAAATTCCTGTATGGAATGTTACAGACTCATTTACCGTAAGAAAATAGTGACGTCATGTTTCAAATATCGCTCTGAAAGGGTATCAAATAAAATGATATGTTACACCACTTTAAAGTGAAGTTAGAGACTTGTAATTTTTTCACACTTTAATAAGGACTCTATCTATTGGAAAATGAGTGCATCACAAAACTGAATTTGACCTTAGAGTGCCTCTTTAAGGGCACTTGCATTAGGACATCAGAATGTCTATGGGAACATATTGTAAGGGCACCAAGGCCAACACCTGAGCAACAAAGGCTATGGTTTCCATAGCCTCCATGAAATTCCATGCCTGACATACACGTACATGTACTAAGCATCTGATGAGTGACATCAACAAAATCAGTTAATAAGTCATGCACACGCACAAAGCGTGTTGAGAAAGAACCTGCTAGGTTTGAAACGTAAGGCCAATAACTACTGCACACCCAAAGTGATGGCGAAAAAATATGAAGTCAGGTTTTATACATACGATGTTCATGAAATTTCAAAATCATATTACGTGATATTTTGCGTGACTACTGCCGAAAAATTGACCCAAACAGACATATATTTTGTTAGTTATGATTAAAAATACACATCAGTGTCAGGGAAAGACTGCCTGCACAGCACCAGAAATGTGGTCAACCATGTGTGGCACGCGCTTTTCGGAATGAGTTCGGTTTTTGTCGGATTACAAACAATCCAGGTTTTCGTTACAAATATGGAGCTTGTGGCGCATGCTGTTGGGGCATGTTCGGTATTTTCTGGCAAAGAAGAGTCCTTTACTGCCATCCTGTGTTTGAAAAATCGGTCCAGCCGATTTCAAAAGATGTGAAAAAGAAATGTTTGGCATCAAAGATTTCCTGGAAGTTCACCTTCTTTCTCTGAGAAACAACTTCAGTAGGTATGACATACATATTTCTCTACGATTATGAAGTTATTTTAAGAAACGGCTCCCAAAAATACACTTTTGTACGACCCTTTTTTCAATCTGTCTTACTGACTTCCGAGTGTTGTCATAAGTAGACTAGTAAAAATTGTAGCTTTTCATGGTGAAGAGGATAAGTAAGACTAATTGGGTGACACCATGTGAAATTCTCAATTGAGTAGTAATTAGTTCTGAAACCTCCAGTTCTTTTCAGAACTAATTACTACTCAATTGAGATTTTCATATTAGTGGACTGGTTACTTTACGACCATTTCCTGTATGTGATCTTGTGCAAGGTTACCCCTTAAACTTATTGACGTTTATAAAATACATTTACACATAAAGGTAATGAGAGTCAATGAGAGTCAATGAGAGTGTTTTTTGCAGGAAAATATAATGTTACCCTCTTTTTTTAACGCAAAGGAGAATACAATTGGTGCATCTGTTTCGTAACAAATAGTTGTGTGACAAAAATCCTTGATTATTTTATATTTATACGGACTGTTTGTTCGAATAAAAAAAGAAAAACGAATATACGCAATATGAATAACAATTTCCATTTTAAGGGATTTTGGGGGGTAAAGTTTTGCATGAACAAAAAAAAAAAAAATTGGGGTGTCTTTTGGACACCCTCTTTGCTAAATGGACACCATATTTTATTTATAAGACATGAATGCAAAAATATTGTAATTATATTGTAATTTAAATATTAAGACACCCTTTTTTTTTTTAAGAATAACAAATTTGGACTGAATCCTGCCTTATACCCTAATCTCCTGAAGATTCCTAACACGGAAACCATGGATGACTCCAAGCTAGTACAAGTACAACCACCCAGGGGCAGAATGTCGTATCCCACCGCCACATTTTCTCGTTCATTATATTAATGTAATCTTACCTTACCAGTAAGGTGGAGAACATATGGATGATGATGGACATATACTTCAAATTATTCCAGGATATTTATTTCATAAAAAAATCAGGCATTTTTGGTATACGATGACTACATCATTACATGTACCTCGGTCATGTCATTCTGATCTTGTCAACTCCCATATTAGTGACAAACACAGTCACTGCGGTGAAGGTTTTGAAAATTTGGCCCTGCATTCTATAGCCTACTAGTACTACTACTACTAGTACTATAGGCCCTACTCCACATTTAATTTTACATTTATTTCTCCAACAAATTCTTCAGGGATTAAAAATGGGTTTTTAAAAAGGGCCTGCAAATGAATGAAAGCACACTGTTTTGCAAAAATGTCAATTCATGCATGACTGGAATTCGGTAATCAGTGATCCAAGATGTTGTATATCGTCCATGTACGTAATTCGCCGCACTCGTGAAATGACGCACTTACCATTGGCTTAGCATTTCTCGGAAAACTTACAAAACTATGGCGTATTAATGGTTGCATAAACTTATCTAAGTCATACTTGTTACAAAAATAAAAATCACAGTGAAATTGTATGATTTACTGGAAAGTTAGTGCTTGTGAAAGTGGAAAAAGTTGTTTAACCACTGATTTTACTAGATACAAATAGTAAGGGATTTACATGACCTCAATTTTTTTTTCACAAACATCTGTGGTTTTATTGTTCTATGCCGTCAACGAGCTGTTGTCTGTGGAAACCAAAAGATATGAATGCTTTGCATTTGCAATGATTTTTTTAAGAAATATTGATCCTCAAAATGGACACATTCCTTATAGAAGAAGTGAACGAAGACTACTTAATTTGTTGGTGTTTATTTCGTCGGCAGTGGAAAATTATTGAGAAAATGAAACATTAATATCATGGTTATGAAAAGAAATCTTTTATTTGACAAAATGTTAATAGAATTTTTACACATTTCAAAGTTTTAAAGTACTTTTTGCAAAAATTTTAACCACCTTCCATTTGATTGGTCTTTCAAGAATATTGATTAAAAGTTTTCAGAGCTTCTCCAAATTATACCATTTTATTTATAAAAAAAACTAAAACAATATTTTTATTTTCAAGATTAAACACAATTTTACAACCATCTGGAATAAGAATGAAACATGATTCAACTGTTTTTCTTCTTGGGTACATTTTCTGTGCCCCCATCAACTTTAACAGTTTGGGGGTGAGTCATTATACCAACATCAATTTTTTGATGACCACAATTCTGTGCGTCTCAAAAAACGGCGCTCAAGGCGTCCACGCATATGATCATGCATTGATATTCCGCATTTTACAAGAGAATCCTTCACTGAAACAAACTGAAACACCAAACTGCTAATTTCATTTGTAAGTTACTGTTCAGTTGGTTATATTAGGCAGTTTCATGAAAATTTGAAGTTGCTTCAATGCTTTTAAATGTCATATCACTGGATAGAACAAAAAATTAGAAAGAAAATGAGGGGTCAATGGTCATGATAGGTTAACCCTATGCAAAGTTATGAATTTTTGTTGATTTAAATATTTGGTAATTTTTAAGATCCAGTTTCATTTGAAAAGTTGTGACCGAATTTGCCTGCAATGTATCCTTGTAGTACTAACAAAGTCTATTTTGCGCAAGTTGCACTGTTTTTGTGCCAACGTTACAGTTGGCATGGACTGATCAATTAAGATAACCACGATGTGTAGTATCCATTTATCGACACTAGAAGTGACTACATCCGTAGACTACCCTTTATATTAGAATTTTACACTGAAAGTTCGGCGGGTCACAACTTCGACAGAAAAAAAGGATATGAAAAATAGCGCCACCATCGGCGGTTTGCGTGAATCTGCCTAGTTATATAACCTTAGCTGCGTCATTTAGGGTAAATTGAGGATACCAAATGGATAGAAAGAGTTAAACCATGGAGGACGCTGAGAAAGGACACAGACTGGTTCAACTAGGGTTTTCAGTTTGTACATGCTTGACCAAAGCCCGCCATACGTACAGCGCATCGCCCGCAACAAAAAACATCACAATTTTAAATCCAAAAAATTTACTACTTTTACCTGTCAAAATCTTACTTGTAATAGCTCATTGGAAAGCTTATAGTTTCAGCTATCCAACAATGTACATAAAATAGCAATCGTAAGTACGTGCGAAAGCCTAGGTTTTATGAATGAACCACTCTCGTCCCGCCCAGCCTTTCGCGAAGTGTTCCGAGATCGGGCGCATTCGGTGTGTAAAATTTGCCGTGCTCTGCTGAGGACATCCACTTCGGAGCTGTCTCCGCACCCGAGTACATTGTGATTGACATGAAAACAGTTTCCCTATTGAGTCAAAGGGCTCCTTTACATGCCCATGCTTGCTCGATCTCCATAACTACTCTACAACCGAAGTTACGAAGAGATAAAAAGTAAACACCGTTTTTTCGAGGTGAAATTTTCAAGTTGAAAGGTAGGAGCGAGCATGCAGTGTCTGAATTAATTTTACACCTCTTTTCTATCATATGTGAAAGTTTTGAGCCGTAATTTTGTTTAGTTTTGAGCGGAGAGTGTATTTTTTACACCCTTTCAAAAGCTCTTATGAGGGAAACGAACACGAACGCTGTGCGTGTGTATCACGGTGTGTGTAGGCTGATTCAACGGTTTTGGTGTCATTAGGAATGTACACAGTGTATGGACAGTCGCGCTTCGTCGAATGCTGTATATTTGATTAAATAAAACAGGATTCCTCAAAAACTACTCGTCCGATTTTCTTGATTTAAAAACCATTGTATTTCTTTCATCAAGACCTTTAATTTGATATAAATATTGAGCATATTGGTTTAGGAATAATTTTTCACCTGAAAACCCTAGTTCAACTGAGTTGGAGCATGGAGGAAGAACCCTCCATGGTTGGAGTTGGACTCACTGGGACTTGGGTCGGGAGAAAGACAGGAAGTTGGCATGTGCTGGTTATATTTGGCAGATATAAATGGTACTAAGTTCCTAAGAAACTCCAAAACTTTTGTTCCCTACCTTGTCATGCTTTCTGTCTCGATCCAATAATTTGTTTTATGATTCACGAGAAACGAAGAAATTAAACTTGAAATACAGTTGGCCTTGTAATTGTATTGTATTATTGCCGGTTGATTGAAGTTGTTGTTGTTGATCATAGCGCCCTCTCGTGTGATGTCAACAGCATTTAGTCGGGTTACCTTGTAATCTCTGAGCTAAACACGTGGTATGGAATTATGATAGGTCAGGGAACAATTTATGCATTAAGCACATGGAGCGAAGAAGAGAAGTTATTGCCTTAACTGACACAGTGACACTACCACTAGGGACACTGAATCAGTGAATGAAAGATGTCTTGAAAACTTGGTGTTTATTTATAAGAAATAGTTTCTACAAAGAGGTATACTTTATTATGTTAAATGAAAGTGCTCATTGTCAGCCATGCCAGCTAGGGTAGAATGTCGTATCCAACCGCCACTTTTTCTCATTCACTCAGTAGGCTATAGCCTGCCTAGGCCTAGGCCTAGGCCTAATCAATATTGATTATTTTAGTAGTTAGGTGGAGAACATGTGATGATGTTAGACCCAAAATTCAAATTCCTTGTTTCTCTACAAAACTCATATTGATTGAAAGGTCAAACAATTTCATACTTAATAAAAAAAATTACACAAATTGATGAAAAGGTTCAAAAGTTACAGATTTTTAAGTAATTAATATTCGGGGTCCTTCCTGAAAAAAATGCAATGGGACTTTACTGTATAGCGTGGCACTGTGACTAGTGTGAGTGAAATCGTCCAAACCTTTGAAACTGATTCTTGTGTACTTTGTGTATATTTTAATATGTTATATCTCCAAATCCATTCATATTAATACAACACTGGGGTAGAATGTCGTATCCGGCCGCCACTATTTCTCACTCATTATAACCAATAATGTGGTATCTTACCTGCTCAGTAAGGTCGAGAACATATGAATGATGATGGTCATGTACTTTAGATGATTCTACATATTTTTTTTCATGAAAAAAATCAAGCATTTTTGGTGTACGGTGACTGCAGAACAGCAATCAATGTGGACGCCATGTTTGTTTCCTCAGTCATGTCAGTCTGATCTTGTCACCTCCCCCCAAAAAAACCAGTGGCCAATCCGGTTATCGTACATGCGCAGTGGCAACTAAGAACGGATCCTTCTATTTTATGAAGTGGGTAGGTCAATGCTAAAATTAATGGAAAGCACAGATATTAGCGTGCCCGGGAAATACACGTGGCATTTGAAATTGTCGCTCCAACATAATGACTACATTAAATCATGGCCACCATGAGTAATGTACTGTCTTTTTTTAAAGGGAAAGAAAGTCCAAATGTCGTCATACGGGTGTATTTTCAAGATAGTTTTCATTCGTGATTGTCGAGGATTTTTTTAAAAGGCAAAGAAAGTCCGAATGTCGTCATAAGGGTGTATTTTCATAATAGTTTTCATTCGTGATTGTCGAGGATTTTTTTTTAAAGGGAAAGAAAGTCCGAATGTCGTCATAAGGGTGTATTTTCATAATAGTTTTCATTCGTGATTGTTGAGGATTTTTTTTAAAGGGAAAGAAAGTCTGAATGTCGTCATAAGGGTGTATTTTCAAGATTTCATTCGTGGTTGATGAGGATTCATCATAAATTCATCAACATGAATTGAAAATATTATTAAAGGTTTCTTTATTTACACAACGATTAGCCTACATAATAATGTTGATTTCTGTCTTTTGATTTATTGGGTGGCTTTCCGCCTAAGCGGTAGCCTGTGCTGGGGAGGCTGGCGCTGATCTTAAAAGCGCTGCCGGATACTACAAGTACGGGACCTCTTGCCGCACCTCCCGGTTGTAGCACCGCCAAACAAACCCATCGCCCTGGTCTGCTGGCAAGGGATGCCGGCAGTATGGACACTACGGTGCACCGCAATGAGGCCCCGTTCCTTGCAGAAATCTGCCGTTGACACGTGGGTTGAAAGCCTCCCCAGCAACTTCGCAATATTCCAATAAGTTGAACTCATATTGTACATACGAAGTGGATAAAGAGTACTGATTGACTGTACTTATACACTTACACTTTGAGAACAATAGACGGCACCTTTCAATGGTTCTTATTCAGAACTTGGTATTTTTTCCTTACACACCCTTGTCTGTTTCCCATGGAATAGTCCAAAGAAATTCACACATATTACATCATGACATCTGCTAACTTTATTCAGTAACTTATAAATATTCAACATATAAATATTCAAATTCATTGTCAGTAAATAATTATTCTAATGTTTTATTCAGTAAATATTACATATTCATTGTGACCTGGGTAATAAGTAAGACGGTAGAGTTAAATACAACGAAAGGACTTTCATTGGCATCAAAGCCTCACACTCGAGTGGTTTAGGTGATGCATTTATGAGTTTAACATGCTTTCATTTCCCCATACAGGTTCGAATCCCAGTGAGTGTTCTACATGGTTATATGATTACTAACACTGACTTTCTTCACCCTTTCTCAGTAGCTACAGATATGGAATAGAATAGAAACCACAAGCAGTGGTGTGTGGAGTAGTTGGAAAAGGGGATTAGAGGATAGGATAGGATACGGAGATATAATACAGCAAGGGTTTTTATTGCACAAATTTTTTGGGGGGACCCATTCTTTTTAAACTGGTCCCCCCTAGGAACTAAACCCCCTTTCGCTTTCTGTACCCCCAAAAATCGTTAGACCCCTTTTTCAACTGGTTGGTGGTTGAATTTTTTTTTTTTTTAAAACGTCAAAAAAGTGGCGGCCGGATACGACATTCTTTCCCAACACTGAAATTTTAAATGCTGAACATCTTTCACAAATGTGTTTGTGTTTTGTCCTGTTAGTACATATTGTTCTTCGGTGATTTTTTTTTATAGGACTAGGCCTATTTCACAAGCTCGTCACAGTTGGAGTAATTTCAATAGGTGGAATAGCCAAAAGGGCCAAAAAGGGTGACCCTTCCAATCAATGAGTGCGTTGCCATTATGGATTATGTGATGCATTTCCTGCTATTCCGTGTTAAACTTACTCCCTGTACACAGTTTTTAAATCAGAAAACATTCCTGTTTAAACACATTATTTCTCACTTTATCATTCAATAAATTCCGATATTTAAGTAAATATTATTTCAAACTCTATCACAAGTTTTGAAATTTCTTTGGGAAACCACATATCGGAAAGAATGTCGTATCTGACCGCCACTTTTTAAGGGCTTTTTTGGAATTTTTTTGCAACCACTAACCAGTTAAAAGATGATTCTATTGATTTTTGGTGGTACAGAAAGCAAAAACTATCTTTAAAATCCACTTTTATGATGGTTTTCGGACTTTATTTCCCTTCTAAAAAAATCTTCCCCTTCAGAAAATAGAAGGATCCTATTATAGTTGCCACTGCGCATGTACAATGACTGTGTTGGTCACTAATTGGGGAGTTGACAAGATCAAACTGACATGACTGAGGAAGTCATCGTATACCAAAAATGCCTGATTTTTCATGAAATAAATATCCTGGAATAATTTGAAGTATATGTCCATCATCATCCATATGTTCTCCACCTTACTAGGTAGGTAAGATTACATTATTGGTTATATTGAATGAGGAAAAGTGGCGGTCGGATACGACATTCTACCCCACATATCCGCTGTCAAATCCCTGGCTTAATATCGGCAATACACCGGCAAAATCAAAACGGAGTCCCACAGTGCGTCAATCAAAAGGTGATCCCGATTAATTATGGATCTTAAATTTGGTGAAAATGTACAAAAGATATTTTTAAGTATTCATGTACATGTAGCATAATCAGTTCGAAAAATTGTGAAAATTTGAAATGTTGGGTCTGGATATTAGGCATAATTTCAACCGATCCGTACACCCGAAAATGTAGCTTGTTTCGGTAATTGTTGGAACTGTGTTCGGATGTATTTAGTATGAATGTGACTTCCAAATATGAGCAATGTAGGAGTCCAATATCACCTTTTGATTCATCTGTCATTGTCCAAGCTTGCAAAACAGCCGATTCTAGTTTCTGTGTCTGTGTATTTCAGGATTTATTACTGGTTCCTGTGACATGCCTAATATAGATGATGATGGACCGAACATAGACATCAAATTATTCTAGGATATTTATTTCATGAAAAATCAGGCATTTTTGGTACACGATGACTAAGTCCATGTCAGTCTGATATTGTCAACTTCTCCATTAGTGACCAACACGGTCATTGTACATGCGTAGTGGCAACTATAATAGGATCCTTCTATTTTCTGAAGGGGAGGATTTTTTTAGAAGTGAATTTAGTCCGAAAACCGTCATAAAAGTGGATTTTAAAGACAGTTTTCGCTTTCTATACCCCTAAAAAATCGATAGAATAATTTTTTAACTAGTTAGTGCACTTAGTGGTTGCAAAGTCATTGCAAATAAATTACCCAAAAACCCTTAAAAAAAAGTGGTGGTCGGATACAACATTCTTTCCGTCAGCTAGTTTTTAGAACGTGTTATAAGTCCGAATTCACCAGATGGTACAGGCACCTACTGACCTGGGCACGCAAGAATAATACGGGGGTGGGAGTGGATGATTGTGAAGGGAAACGTAGAAAATAAAGAAACCTCCCTCCAGATCAGATTGTTTATTTGAAGGACTATTTATTTATTTGTTTACATGGCCTTAAACTGTTAACCCTCCTACAATTAGTGCAATTTTTGAAACAACCCATTCAGGCCACTCCAAGCCATTAACTGTTGCCAGTGGCCTTGTATGGTTACCCTTCTGTGCACTGTCACACCACTGAGATTGCAGGGTAAAATGGTCTCCCCTCGATACATTACAGGCCATACTAATATGTTCAAACATTTACAGTGGCCTTGGGTGGCACATAGTTGATTTTGTAAGATTACTTGGAAAGGACAGCAGGCTTGTACATGAAGGTTGCTAAAGAACAGAATTTAGTGGATCGGAGTGGCCTCCATGTGAAAGGGAAGGTACAAAATAATTGTCTGAAATCTTACTTGATGCTATAGCCCCATTCTAGGGCCAATGCATGGAGGAAGGAATAACGTTAAGAGTTAATGTTAGTGTATTTTAGCAATCCTGAAGCAAATAGCAACAGGTAGCAATCCTGAACAAATATTTGTCAGAGAAAACAAAGAAATAAATGCATTTTCCAGCCTTAAACTCAACCAACACTTTTTCTTGTTCATTATAACCAATGATGTAATCTTACCAGCTCAGTAAGGTAGAGAAGTTATGGATGATGATGGACGTCAGTCTGATCTTGTCACCTCCCCATTATAGTGGCCAACACGGTCATCGTACATGCGCAGTTGCAGCTATAATAGATTCTTCAATTTTTTAAAGAAGATAACTTTAGAAGAGAACTAAATTCTGAAATCCATCATAAACTTTAACCCTAACCCTGCCAGACGCAGCACAGTGCATCAGGTGGAAAAGTCTGGTGCACTTTGATGCATTCAGCTGTCAACATCAGTGCATAAGCAGCCAAGTCTGAGGCTATTGAGAGCTGGTCCCATTGAACAATGCCAGAGTTGTATCCTGCTGCGTTTGGTGACCACAGACTCTGAGGCAGTTCGGCCTTGAGATTTGTGACCTGATGGATTTTGCTGCACTGGGCAGTCAAGTCACTTTGACAAACTGATGCAATCTGATGCGTCTGGCAGGGTTTCTAGCCAAAATACCCTGGAGGGTTAGGGTTAAAGCAAGATTTTTGCATTCTGTACCCCCAAAAATTGATAGAACCCTTTTAACTGGTTAGAGGTTAGCCCCATTTACGAGGGCTAATACACTGCACTCCCTCTGTATCCTAGGGCTTAGTCCCACTTGTACAAAAATGGAGCGATTTTTTTTTTTTTTTTTTTTTCTTCCCCCCCAACTTTTGATCTGCTAATTATTACAATCTAAAATTGTGTAATAAGGTAAGATTGCCCAAGCAGACACTTTTGGCACGAAGTTTGCTATTGTGAGTTTACTATTATGGTGAAATTTTAATTTTAATGTTATTTTTTTTTTTTCAAAAATGTTTCAAAAAGAACAATGGATTTTTTTAGCTGCTTCGGAAAGGTCTTATCATGTGGGGCTAGAGCCAAGGATACAGAGGGAGTCTAGTGTTGGCCCTAGAATGGGGCTAGTTAGAGGTTGAACAAAAATTTCAAAAAAAACCTTAGAATGTTGCAGTGGAATTCGACAGACTTTTTGCTACAAGCATTATTACAAACGTTTTACCACTTTTAAATATTTTTATGAAATTAGACCCAGCATTAAGCTGAAACTTAAACAGGTTGGTTTACATTCTGCCTTTCCTTTAACTTAACCCTAACTCCCTAAGCATTTTTACTAGAAACCTTCCTCAACCTATCAAATCCCAACACCATGGTTGACTGTTGCTGGTTTACAGTACTCAACCCATCAAACTCCAACAGTCCACTTGCCATAACAGCACTCAACCCGTCAAACTCCAACAGGCCCTTAGCTGTTGGATTTTGATTGAGTGGGGACACATGGCCCAAAGTAAAGTTTGAACACTGGAGTCACAGTACTCAACCCATCATAATCCAACAATTGTTTTCATGCTAAAAAAACTTAACTATACAAAAACTAAAACACCCTATGGAATAAATGGTAGGTTCTAGTTGTATGATGTTAGACACAATGCCAAGCGTACCTAAGTACAATATTTGCCTTTATCAGTTGTTTATTACAGCAGGTTGCATACACACACTCTCTCCACTCAAAGTCTAACAATGTTGCATGCTAGTAGAACCACCGTCCTCACTCAATCAAAATCCAACACTGTTACTGCACACATACAGTACTCATCCAGCCATATTCCAACACTTTACACATGCCATATCAGAAGTACACAGTACTCAACCCATCAAACTCCAACAATCCTGGTGTTGGAGTTTGGCTGGATGGGGATCGTTAGGGTTAATGTACATGCACGTAAGTAAATGAATAAGTACGTTTGTCATACAGGTATTTGTAAATGTACAATTTTGTTCTCCATCCTGCAGATAGACACATCATCTTTTTAAGATGTCTTCCACCAAAAAGAAGATGATGCAGGAAGGCAAACAGTTTCTGCTTGAAAAGATTCACAGGATTGAAGTACGTCAGCAGTGGTTGACCAGGGCCATCATGGACATCTCTGAACCGGTACGCCCATTTTGCATTTAAGCTTTGTTTTATTTTAGCTCATGGATAGCTGCAGTGACTGTATCTCAAAGGTCTTGTCATTGGGTCGAATCAGACCTTAGAGCTACGGACTTTTACAGAGAAAATTTGGAGACACATTCTTTGTATACTAGTCAAAATAGACTGGTTACACTGATTGATTCATACTATAAGATACAGTCTTTAATATGGGTTCCAGATGGCCCTCAAGCCCCCTCCTTGTATATATTACGACAGGGTCATCCCGATTAAAACTCATTTCCCCCTGTACATTCAATATCTTGAATAAAATGATGCATTTTTCCACCATTTCCCTTCTGTTTTTGCCCATTAAGAAACACTTTATGTTTCTATGTTATCTCACAATGGTCGCCGGACCCTTAATTACCTAAATTTTACCTGAAAATGGTGATATTTCCCACTTGTTACTGCTTCGGTGGTTAATGTTCATGCACATATACAGATAGTTGTCAGACATGTAGAAAGTTTGCACGCATGCGCATTTGATGTGTAGCATGGATGACTATGTAGGGGAGTGGAATTCTCCCGTACTGTAAGCAGTAAATATAAACAAATAAAATCATGAAAGTTTCTTTTTTTTGACTCAGAGACTGGGCCAGTCTAATACTGAGCCAGTACTAGTAAAATGATCAAAAACAAACTGAACTTCTGAGTGCAATTTTGGCCCCCTCTGTTACTTAATCTAATGTAAAGGAAAACATAACATCAAATCAAAACAAGGTAATTTAAGTCCATCCTAGCTCAACCCAAGAAGACTATTATAAACAAACTCTAGTCAGTGTGCACTTATAAGCCCCCAGAGCATTGAGTTAACTACTTTACCATATGGCCAAAGGAATGTCCACACAGTGACTTTGTCTTGGTGACCATGAGACAGGGGTGCCCACCTACAATCAACTTTTCCCTTCAAAATACACTAAGTTAAGAAAAGTCTGTGTAGGGGGGTGGAATTCTCCTGTACTTATACTTATTTTTGCTGGTGGATTTTATTTTTTCCCCTAAGTAAAATGGGAAGTTCCTCCTGTCATTTATATATAATTGTTTTCTTATCTCCTTATGTTATAAGAGTGGTTCCCCTAAGTGGCCCCCTGACTAAATTTGGTTTACTTTATAGTTTATTGTTTTAGTGTACCAGACCATTCACCTGCGTGGTTCCCTGACTTAAGTTGGTTTATTTTAGTAAATGTATATTGTCCTGGCACTGACCTGGCCATGAGGTGGTCAGTGAGCAGTTAGGCAGCAGACAGAAAGCATGTGGTTTTAAAGTTACGGACACTAGCTGCCTTGTTTCCCATTTGCTGCTCAATAATCTGGTGAGTTTTTCCTTTAAAATTGTCTTTAGTTATTTCTTTTATACAGATGTATAAATGACTTCATTAGATAATATGTATTACCTCAAGATGTTTAGATTACTGTATTTATTTTGTTTAGGGATCTTAAGACTTTTGTTTAAGTTTTGATCTTTACAGAATTAGGGCTAAAACCTTTCAGATACTGGAAATATAACCTCATTTTAAAAGGTGATTTGTACTTTAAGTATAGAGTTTCAAAACCTAGAACTTTGTCACTGATGTTTTGTTAAGATTTATGAAGTTAAGTTTTGCCAAGAGAGTTTTTTTTTGTGAAACATTTTCCATAAAGTATCTTCTTAATTGAAACTCTTCTACTGCATCGAAAACTTGGTTTGCCATGAACTTTGGACTCATATATCTTTTTAAGGATCAATTTATATTTTGCATTTGTTTTCTATAATTTTTATGCTAGTAGACCTACATATGTGAGTTGTTTATCGAGATTAGCTCCACTGACCATGCCATGTGCATATACTGTAGCTCCCTTTGTTCTCAAGATAAGTAGGAGGATTTGCATATTTAATGAGCTCCATAGGGTTGTATGCACACAGGCAACTCATTGGGTTAGCACTTGGGATATAGAGTTTCTTGAAAGTGTAATCTTATTTAAATTTGTAAGAGATAGCCATCATAAGTCATTTTATTTTTGTTTCTTCATAATTTGATTCATGTACTGTATCTTTAATCATTTCTTTTGGTATCTTTCTTTGTATTTACAGGTTAATGTCTGAATGTACTTAAAAGTAATTCACTATTAGCGCTGTGTTGGTTTTTAGTTTTTTTTTTTTTTTAGTTTGCATTTTAAGTTGTTTTTTTAGTTTAAACTTCAATTTGCATTTCATTTTCAGCTCGAATTTCAGTTTGAATTTTCGATTTAAGTTGATTTTTCTAGTACTTTTTAATTTGGTTTTAATTGGTGATTTTAAAGTTTTTTTTTCTTTCTTTAATTCAATTTGCTGAAATCTCTTTGGTCAAGTTGACTCGATTTACTTTGGTTCGGCAGAACTAGTTTTTTAAATTTTATTATCGCACTTAAATAATACGGAGTCAAGAGTAAAGTGATTTTTCTTTTACTTGTTTACTAATTCGAGGAATCATAATAAATTCACAGTTCAGTTTTTTTTAAGAAAGAAATATTATTTACTTGTCCCAATTCATTTAAGGAAAATTCGCGACCCTATCATTAGATCCATGTTCCTCTCTCGCTGTAGCTATCCCCGTTGTCGTTGTTACCCTGGTGAACCATTTTTCCAGGTTACAACTACATAATGCAAGGTGAGTTGATCTATCAAAAAGAGTCAAATTTGTTGGCATTACAAATCGGTTTTGGTGTATGCTGTGGAGAGGAAAGGCAAATTTCCTGCGAGTGTTTCCCAAATTTCCTATGTAATATCTATAGCTCTAAGGTCTGATTCGACCCAATGCAAGACCTTTGAGGTACATCTAGTGGGTGGACAAACTTTATCACTTGGAGAAACCTATGCATATAATGCACAACTGATGCAGCACTTCAACAACTTTCAGATCCTTAGTAGTATTGTATTAGTAGTATCTATTTAAGAAAATTGTCCAAAAAAAAAAGAACATTTATACATTTTGTCGAGAAATTTGACAGATGTATCACGCAACCAAGACAAAGGTTGAGTCGGTATTTCTTTCAAAATGTGAGACATATTTGGCTTTAATTTTCTCTTATTTTGGTTGATCAGTTTCTGTTGTACATGAAGTGAGACTAAATGCTACTTTTTCTGGACTAAAAGGTAATGTATGTACCATAATTAGTTGTTATAAAAGTTGATTACTTACATGAAGTGTGCCAGCCTGCTGTAATCCATACCATGGCATTGTACTCCAAATGCGAGCATGCACAACAAGCATAGTTACAAGTTTTGCTCGCGCTGCCCGGCCTGCCGTGGGGCACCATGGGATATGTGCTTCCATGCAAAACTAATTCGTCAGAGAACGAGACGCAATCTTAATCTAGATGCAGGCGAACCATCAGCTGTGGAGAGAATGCGCTAAACACTAAGGTGTGCGCACAAGATACAGTTCTCTCACATGCTGGGTTAATCTCCTTTTGAGACCGTGCACGTCAGTCTGCAGAACAATGGACCAAATCCATTGTTCTTAAAGGAATATTCCGTGGACTAGGTTAGTAAATGCCTGGCACACTTCATGTAGGTAATAGACTTGTTGTTAATATACCGTCATCATTTCTATCATCAGGCCATAACCGATGCCAAGAAACTCCTTGAGGAGACAGACAAGAAGTTCTGCAAGAGATACCAGCAGATTAACTCGGCCCTAGAGACCAGCTTCAGCACCCTGGTCCTCTTGACGGCATCCTTTCCATCTGTGGAAAATGGTAAGAGCTGTAAGATGAAGCAGAGGACTTGTATCAACCCATCATTTTAAATTATGAATATATGAAGTGTGTGTGTGTGTGTGTGTGTGTTCAAGCACTGGCCGCGTTATGGGGACAGAGAACAAAAGAGGGATCCGGAATTACTTAGCTGTGGGGACATTTTGTGTGTCCCCACAACGTTTTTAATCCCCAAAATCCTTTGTATTTTGGCCCCACAACGCCCCGTGCGGGATTGTGTGTGTGTGTGTGTGTGTGTTCAAGCACTGGCCGTGTTATGGGGACAGAGAACAAAAGAGGGATCCGGAATTACTTAGCTGTGGGGACATTTTGTGTGTCCCCACAACGTTTTTAATCCCAAAATCCTTTGTATTTTGTCCCCACAACGCCCGTCAAGGGATTGTGTGTGTGTGTGTGTGTGTTCAAGCACTGGCCGCGTTATGGGGACAGAGAACAAAAGAGGGATCCGGAATTACTTAGCTGTGGGGACATTTTCACTGTCCCCACAACGTTTTTAATCCCCAAAATCCTTTGTATTTTGTCCCCACAACACCTCGCGCGGGAATGTGTGTGTGTGTGTGTGTGTGTGAACGTGTTTATGGTGTAAACCGAGGACATATAACAAAAGGGAACAATAGGTCCTCGGTTGGTAAACGTGTACAAATCTAATGGGAGAAGCCTCAAAAAGTTTAAGTCCAACAACAAAGGGAACAAAAGAGGGGAACAATAGGGTGTCCTCGGTTTACACCATATACAAGACTGTGTGTGTGTGTGTGTGTGTGTGTGTGTGAGTAGGCAGAGCATTCACTCTGTGGACCTGAGAACAAAAGATGTCCACAGAACGCCGGATATTTTTCCCTTCTGTGGACTTGCACACGTCCACAGAAGGATTTTTGACTTTTTAAAAGTAGAATATCTCTGAAATTAGTGATTTGTCTAGGCAGGTTCTTTGACTTAAATCGAAGGATATTATTAAAAGGGAAAAATAGAACGAAAACCGCTCTCAAAACACTCTTCTGTGTGAAATGGGAATGATTTTAAGAATTCCTATCCTTAAGTACAGGAGAACAAAGGAATGTCCACAGAGTGAACGGGCCGCTAAGCTGTGTGTGTGTGTGTGAGTAAGCGTACCATTCATTGTGTGGACCTGAGAACAAAAGAGGTCCACACAACGTATGGAGTGCTTGCGCTGTGTGGACTCGCACACGTCCACACAACGTTTTTGGACTTTGGAAAAATCTGAATATCTCGGAAATTAGAGATTTGTCTAGGCAGGTTCTTTGACTTAAATCGAAGGATATTATTAAAAGGGAAAAATAGAACGAAAACCGCTCTCAAAACACTCTTCTGTGTGAAATGGGAACGATTTTAAGAAGTTCCTATCCTTAAGTACACGAGAACAAAGGAATGTCCACATAACGATAGCTACGCTTACCTGTGTGTGTGTGTGTGTGTGTGTGTGTGAGCGAGCGTGTGAGCGCATTCAAACCGGGGACATATAACGAAAGGGACAATAGTCCCCGGTTGCTATCACAATGGAGAACAATATGTCCCCGCTTTTTTGGACAAAGGAATTTGACAAAGGATGTCCCCGATTGCAGCGTTTACACGTGTGAGAGTGTGTGTACTTACATTAGTTTGTGTGGGTACCAAACACAATGGAACAATGGTACCCCACAGAGAATCTTTAGAATGCTGGTACCCCACAGGGAATTCAATAGAAAAGGGATAATAGAGCGAAAACAGGGATAATAGAAACGAAACAAAGAAGTACCCCACAAGTGGGCATATGTGAGAGTGTGGAGTGTGAGTCAAGCATTCAAACCGAGGACATATAACAAAAGGGACAATAGTCCCGGTTGCTCTCTGATGGAGAACAATATGTCCCGCTTTTTGGACAAAGAAATTTGACAAAGGATGTCCCCGATTGCAGGCGTTTACACACCAGGTGTGTGTGTGTGTGTGTGTGTGTGTGTGCGTGTGTGAGCGCATTCAAACCGGGGACATATAACAAAATGGACAATAGTCCCGGTTGCTATCACAATGGAGAACAATATGTCCCGCTTTTGGACAAAGGTGACAAAGGATGTCCCGATTGCAGGCGTTTACACGTGTGTGTGTGTGTTCGAGCACTGGCCGTTATAGGGGCAGAGAACAAAAGAGGGATCCGGAATTACTTAGCTGTGGGGACATTTTGTGTGTCCCCACAACGTTTTTTAATCCCCAAATCACTTTTGTATTTTGTCCCCACAACGCCCGTGCGAGAATGTGTGTGTGTGCGGCGTGTGTGTGAGTAGGCAGAGCATTCATTCTGTGGACCTGAGAACAAAAGATGTCCACAGAAGCGCACGGATATTTTTCCCTTCTGTGGACTTGCACCACGTCCACAGAAGGATTTTGACTTTTAAAAGTAAAATATCTCTGAAATTAGTGATTTGTCTAGGCAGGTTCTTTGACTTAAATCGAGATATTATTAAAGGGAAAAATAGAACGAAAACCTCTCTCAAAACACTCTTCTGTGTGAAATGGGAACGATTTTAAGAATTCCTATCCTTAAGTACAGGAGAACAAAGGAATGTCCACAGAGTGAACGGGCCGCTAAGCTGTGTGTGTGTGTGTGTGTGTGTGCGTGTGTGAGCGCATTCAAACCGGGGACGTATAACAAAAGGGACAATGGTCCCCGGTTGCTCTCACAATGGAGAACAATGCGTCCCCATATTTTTGGACAAAGGAATTTGACAAAGGAAGTCCCTGATTGCAGGTGTTTACACACGTGTGTGTGTGTGCACAGGCGTAGCATACACTATGTGGACTTCGGAAGAAAGGATGTCCACATAGTGTAGGAACTCTGTGCACTGTGTGGACTGCGTACACCCCAAATCACACAGTGTTTTTGGACTTTGGAAAATACGAATATCTCTGAAAATTAGTGATTTGTCTAAGCAGGTTCTTTGACTTAAATCGAAGGATATTATTAAAAGGGAAAATAGAACAGAAAACCGCTCAAAAACACTCTTCTGTGTGAAATGGGAGCGATTTTAAGAAATTACTGTGCTTTAGTACATGAGAACACATGAATTTCCACATAGTGATAGCAACAACGGTCTGTGTGTGTGTGTGTGTGTGTGTGTGAGTGTGTTCAAGCACTGGCCGCGTTATGGGGACAGAGAACAAAAGAGGGATCCGAATTACTTAGCTGTGGGGACATTTTGTGTGTCCCCACAACGCTTCTAATCCCCAAAATCCTTTGTATTTGTCCCTGGCGCCTGCAAGGGATTGTGTGTTCGAGCACTGGCAGCGTTATGGGGACAGAGAACAAAAAGAGGGATCCGAATTACTTAGCTGTGGGGACATTTGTGTGTCCCCACAAGCGTTTTTAATCCCCAAAATCCTTTGTATTTTGTCCCCACAACGCCCGTCTTGTGAGAATGTGTGTGTGTGTGTGTTGAGCACTGGCGCGTTATGGGGGCAGAGAACAAAGAGGGATCCGAATTACTTAGCTGTGGGGGACATTTGTGTCCCTACAACGTTACCTAATCCCCAAAATCCTTTGTATTTTGTCCCCTAGCTTCAAAAGCGTCTTGAGAATGTGTGTGTGTGTGTGTGTGTGTGTGATGTTTAAAATAAAAACTATTTTAAATGTGCAGAATTTAGGATAACATAAATGCCTGGCAATTATTTTGGAAAAATGCCCTTATCTTCAAAATGCACCATATTTCACCAAATTCTGATTGTTTTAAAATGTTTTATTATAAAGTTTAAGCCTACTTCACATAGAGGCCACTAAAATTTCCAATATGTTTTACACCAACCTTAACTGCATATAAGCCACACTGTCCTTTCTGAGTAAGCTTATAAGTTCAACTGAGTGACACCCAAGCAACTGTAAATAAGACCATCTCCAATTACATACATACACCAGGGGTCAAAATTAACACTAGTCCACTAGTCGGAGGCTAGTGGTTTTAGTAGTGGGACTACTAGCTGCTGGGGTTTGGGTAGTCCGATGGGCTAGTGAAAAAAAAAAAAAAAAAAAACGCAAAAAACATTCTTATGATCTCAGCAAGAATATGTTGCTCACCAGCTCACGGTTCATTTCTTTTTCTTGTATATTCACCTTTTTTCAGGACAACTAAAAAATGAGAAGGACTAGTAAAATTTTGAAATAACTATACCTTAGTCCTGTGGGCTACCATAAAATTCAAGTTAATTTTGACCCATGTACACACACTGAAGGCCATTACAAACCAGTCTTTAGTGGTTTTGTGTAGGTGTGTGTACAGTAATATACATTAGTATCAATGGGAGACCACCTTACCCTGCAATGTTAAGTGGTGTGACAGTGCACCAAAGAGTAACCATATGAAGCCACTGGCAACAACTGCAACAGCTTGGACTAGCCTCAGGATTATTTAAAAAAGGGAACTGATAGAAGGATTAACCCATAGTATTAGCCAGCAATACCTTTGTGTGTCTTTTGGACGCCCTGTTTGCTAAATGGATGCCCTGTTTGCTAAATGAACGCCCTGTTTGCTAAATGGACGCCCTGTTTGCTAAATGGACGCCCTGTTTGCTAAATGGACGCCCTGTTTGCTAAATGGACGCCCTGTTTGCTAAATGGACGCCCTGTTTGCTAAATGGACGCCCTGTTTGCTAAATGGACGCCCTGTTTGCTAAATGGACGCCCTGTTTGCTAAATGGACGCCCTGTTTGCTAAATGGACGCCCTGTTTGCTAAATGGACGCCCTGTTTTATTTGTAATACACATGCAAAAGTATTGCAAGTTAAAACATTTGGACACCCTGTTTAAAAAAATAAAAAATTTGGACGGAATGGACGCCCTGTTTCCAAATCTTGGCTTATACTTTGGATTAACCCTAACCCCCTATTCTGGTATTCTGGCTATGAATAGTATTTGTGCATAGTGTTGGATTTTGGCGGATTGAGCAAAAACAGCTAGGGTGTTAGGGTTAATGAAACAAATACAATACAAAAAATGGGAGAATTAAGGTATTTCTTGTTGCGTTCCTCCAGACTCCGACGGTAGTGAGTCCAGCTCCAGTACAGATTCACACCCGGATATTGGAAGCCATAGCCAGAATGATGATGCCTCTGTCTTCAGCTACATAAGCTCTACCACTGTCTCGTCTCACGGGTCAATGAACAAATCCCATGTGTCACTGAGCAGCGATGGCTCACCAAGACGTGACTGCCAGGGCAGTGTCAAAGGGAAACAGAGACAAGTGAACAATTTGCAACATGACCAGGAAAGCCTCCGCCATGTCGACAGAGCTTCCAGCAAGGCTGAAATGGACACAGGACCGACGAGGTCAAGACAGTGTGGCAACAGAGGCTCAACAGAAAGTCGAGGGTCAGTGAGTCGAGGGTCAGTGAGCCCTCTGCATGAATACGAATCAGGAACAAGCAGCAGTGTAGTGATTGATGTCATCAGCAGTGATGAACGCTTCGAGTCTGCTGTTGAACTTGAACAAATCAGAGCTCCACCTGGATTCCACCCTCTGGAAAGCATGTCAGCATCTACAAATACTGTTCATGAAAAACAGGTTTTAGTGAGACAGGATCCTCAGAACAATAATCCCCCCATGCTAGAACAAAGCCCAGTAGAACCCAGAGCAAAACCTGATGGTAGTGACAAGAAGGCTGCTACGCAGAGTGCTCCCACGGGGAATACACAGCTTCATACCCCTGGCACAACCCCAGAAGGAGCATCTGCCTTAGAGGTGTTACCAAGCATTCCTCAAGAAGCACCTTCTCTGACTGTCCCATCGGCCCATCCACCAGAAAACCAACAAGCAGCTCAACTACCTCATCAACTCGCACCAATGCAATCCTGCCCTGTCTCGTATTGTATCGCCAAGGACATACCGACAGCTGTCATCATGCCTTTGGAGATCAAGGTTAGAGGTCATGTGGAGGTCATTGTGAGCGAGGTCAAGAGTCCAGCAATCTTCTGGATCCAGCTTGCTGAATCCCCGCTGGTTTCATTCATGCAACAACTCAAGTGAGTATCATAAGATAATGTGTGCCAATTATTTTTTAATAACTTGAATTACGGACCCGCCGGCCAAAAATCTCAGATTTTGGAAGAAAAAATTTACAAATTGTCGCCCCATAATCACAAGTCCCAACGGGTTTTAAAACATTTTTTTTTAATGCTTGCAGTGCAGCGGTTCTATTTCGACTTTACATACATGCATGCATTTTTGCATTTACTTCACCACGCTGCTCCGCACGGTACGCGCGGCATTGCATCGCACTACGCCGCACTATGCCGCTGTATGTCTTGATTCTCCTATAGTATGAATGAACATAGTGTATCATGTTTCTTGATCTGTTTCTTCCCCAAATGCAGCCAATACTACAGCACTGATCTAATGAGTATCCCGATACCACCTCCCAATGTAGGAACCTTCTGCTGTGCGTGTTTCTCACAGGACAACTGCTGGTACCGTGCACGAATTATCGGTAAGCATAATTATATACATAGATCTGAACCGTGCTATACAAAAGGAAGATGGGGCGAATTTTGGTAGGGAATGGTGTTATAGATATTACAGAAATAAAATAAAATTATCTGTTTGATGATTTGTTTTTCTTAAAAAAATTTTTTGCAGGAGTTCAACCTCAGACGTTGGGTCAGCCACCAGACCTGAACGACCCAGCAGGCATCACAGTGGATGTCATCTACGTCGACTACGGCAACCGTGAGAAACTGAACTTGACAAGGGTTCGCATCATTCATCCAGACTTCACTAAGCTCCCGGCCCAGTCCGTCTGCTGCTCACTCGCCAAGGTACTGCTGTCAAGGACCAATTTCATAGAGCTGCTAAGCAGAAAACTTTGCTAAGCAAATATTTTTATTTAGCAAAATAAAACAGACTACCAGCCAAAATGCATGCATTTTGTATGAAAGTTTGGCTGGCAACCAAAGAAATCTGCTAAGCAAAATATTTGGTTAACCCTTTCCTTACCATAGGCGACTTTTGTCAACTACACTCATACCCCTCTTCTTTACCATAGGCGACTTTTGTCGACCAAGCTTCCACACAAAAAAGCACTCTAGCCTGAGCATAAAGGCCATTTGTTATAAAGCTGTAGTTTTGTCCATGTTCACCCTCCATACCGAAGCTTACAATGGTTGGAAAGAGAAAGATAGGATCTTTCCATCGATGGTGAAATAAAATAAGGTTGCTATTATGCAATCCCTTCAAATTGGAGTTGAAAGATCCGAAATGCCAAACACCTACGGAGTGCCATTTGTTTGTGTACAAAAAAGTGTTTGAGTTTACAGATCACACTGAGGAAACAAAGATTGAGAACTTGGACATTTATTGACCGATCTTAATGATTTTTGGATTATATGAAAGGGAATTAAATAAGTAAGATAATTATTATTACTTATTTTTTTGTAAAACAATATCTTCAAGGTGATAATAGAGTTTGTAAAATTGGCCTTTGAACACAAGCTTTCTGTTGTGTAAGAATGTGTGCTTCACGCTTGAGTGGTCAAACAATGCGGTCACTAGCAGTTGTTTATGTCAAAACAATTCGGTATTGAGAGGGTTAAGCAATTTTTTCTGCTTAGAAGCTCTATGAAATTGGCCCAAGGTCCCATCTCACTTCCGAGTCACTCCCTAAAAAATGGTTTAATGATGATTTTTATATTATTTTCTGTTCTCCCCGTCAAGGTAAGGCCACCGGTCATCAGCAGCGGCTGGACCAAAGAGCAGACGTATTTCTTTGCTAGCCTGGTTCTTGGCAAGGTTGTGCAGGCATCAGTCAAGGTGTTGAAGGGTCACCGGGTGCCCTCGCTGGATATGTCTGCACCATTTAGGACATCCAGAGCTCATGAAGAGAGCCAGTCAGTTCAGGTAGGTATGGACTGTCTCAACAATAATACAGTGTTGTCCAGGAAGATGCTGAGTTTAGCAGAAAATGTCACCTTGCAGATTTTTTGTTACCTGCTAGCTAAACTTTCGTACAAAATTGTTTTCCGTGTTGAATATATAATGATCAGCTTTAATAGTATCTCCATATAGCATGTCACAGATGTTTATATATGACATAAAACACAATAAAGGGGGCCACTTTCCTACCGTCACGTTAGCAGTTTTTCTAATGGTTGTAATTTTTTTTTAAATATCTGAAACCACCCAAAAAGAATTTCAACATTTGAATAGACATGCATGCTTATCCTAAAGATAATTTGAGTTGATTATTACTATTATTTTTTTAATTACCCTAAAATTTCCATCAACAAATGGACGGAAAAGTGAGGTAACTTTTTCCGTCCAATTTTTATGGAAATTTGAGGGTAAAAAAAATTTTTGTTTTTAAATAAAATAAAATAAATCAATTCAAATTAGTTCTAGTATAAGCCTGCATGTCCATTTACATGTTGAAACACTTTTTGGTCGGTTTCAGGTACATAAAAATAAATAACAACCATTGAAAAAACTGCTAACGTGACGGATGCAAAGTGGCCCCCTTTATTGTGTTTTATGTCATATACTATGGATATCATGGCAGGCAACAGTGTATATGTTTATATATGAACTTTTAGGAATTACCAATGAAAAATAGTTCAGATACTTAAAATAAATAATTTTCTGCTGACATTGCATCAAAACAGAGGATTACGCCCCAAAAAAGTCTCCGGTTTCTGGTCTCCGTGCTCGTCGCCTCAGACTCGTATGTCGGCATTTTTAATTTTAATTTTTTTTTGCTATGAAACGATGTCCAATTGCAGCCAAAATTGCTGGATTGATTGGAATTCTGCCGTGCTGTGCTGTAAACAACTTTTTTACATAGGGGTATGAACATCTGCCCGATTTGTGAGGCCTCTCTTAGCCACCATACTTTGTATATGTGAAATTTGGCACAAAAAAAAAGATGGCAGACTTTCAACAGGGCATGGAATCGGTGTCCTAGTTTAAGATGAACACAGTGACTGAAAAGTACTGGTTCATTAACCCTAACCCTGCCAGACGCAGCACAGTGCATCAGGTGGAAAAGTCTGGTGCACTTTGATGCATTCAGCTGTCAACACCAGTGCATAAGCAGCCAAGTCTGAGGCTATTGAGAGCTGGTCCCATTGAACAATGCCAGAGTTGTATCCTGCTGCGTTTGGTGACCACAGACTCTGAGGCAGTTCGGCCTTGAGATTTGTGACCTGATGGATCTTGCTGCACTGGGCAGCCAAGTCACTTTGACAAACGATACAATCTGATGCGTCTGGCAGGGTTTCTAGCCAAAATACCCTGGAGGGTTAGGGTTAAGGCACCCTCTCAAAACTATTCCAGGTTAACTTGCGCAGAGATTTATCCGCAGTTGATTTTTCAATGCTCAAAGTATCCCCAAGCAGTCCAAATATATTGCGAATAGGTTTGCGGAGCAAGTATTGAAAGAAGACCAGGCAATTTGTTTACATGAAGACTAAACCGCAGATATTGAGATCATTATCTACTGGAAGCCAGCCGATGGTCCCTGCTGGGTGGATTTGCGGTTTAGTCACTCGCCCAGTGAGCAACAGTGAACACGTGCATTGATTTACCTATGTGCATCCGTACATGCAACTTTATTTCCCAGCAATCCGTAAGGATTTTATCCGCAAAGCCTAAAATTATATGTGCATGCAATATTTTTCTGCTGATGAATTAACTACGGGCGAAATTCCCGAAATGGAAAACATGCAACAACCGCCCAGTTTTTTTTAGCTTCGCACGTGTTTATTTTTTCTTCTCCCGAGTTTGGGTGTTGGAACATTGAGCAATTGAGCCACCCCTATACACAATAGTACCGTGTTCAGTTCACATGTGCGCTTTCATACAATCATTACGGCCATATTCAAAGGAACTCTAGAAACGTTACTAACTTAGTTTTATAATAAAACATTTTTTTTAATTAACAAAATGAGCATTCATTTATATATGTAGTGGTGAGATTTAGAATCATTTCAGCACACAATATGATTGCACTTTCAACCATGGCTACTCATTTTCCTGACAAATTTTTAATAATCAAAATCAAGCTTGATCATTCCACAAATTAATGTTACACTCGGCGAAATTCACTTTGAAAAGCAACCAAACATGTCACAGTCGGTAATTTGTTTTCGTGATATTGCCTCTGTTTTAGCGATTGATATAATCGATATAATAATGTAAACAAAAAAGAAAATGGACGGAGGACTAACTTTCATGAATGACTACAATTTGGCGAAAATAATTAAGACATTGGCCTAGAAGAAAGATACACGTGAATTATTTTACCACCTTTCGTGATATTGCCTCTGTTTTAGCAATCGATATAACAATGTAAACAAAAACAAAAATAGATTGAGGACTAACTTTCATGAATGATTGCAATTTGGCGAAAATAATGAAGAAAATTGGCCTAGAAGAAAGAAACACGTGAATTTTTTTACCACCTGTGGTAATTTCTGGACACTAAAGATTATTATTTCTGGTAAAATTTGGACATTCATATTATGAACCAAACGACAGTAAAGCCTTAAAAAACAATACCTTTACCTATGCACACTACATACAGTAATTTTAAGCATTTTTAAATTTGCTATACAAAATTCACAGATTGCTATACAAAAAATGATTTTGCATCGCAGTTTTGCTATGCAAAATGTTTGAACGAAATCGTTCCCTGGGCCCCCTTAGTTGAAAACGAGGTTTAAATACAATTACAGTTAAATCTCACTGACTGTAACTATTGTGCTGTTACTATATTGCCGAAGAACATTTAATTCTTAAAATCTTCATGGTATTGAAGAATTTCGGATCTGTATAACTTTTTATTTAAAAGTAAACCTATGCGTTTTGTTGCTAAAGATCGGGCTCTTTCATTGACATCAAGTAAGCCTAGATTGTCCTTGATCAATACTCTCACAAAATAAATCAGGCATGTCACATTTCGTAAACATTGCCTGGCTACTGAAAACCGCAAAGGGCTGTGAGATCTTATCAGTTGGCCAAACCGCAGACTGCTCGGTGAAGAGTCTATAAACATATAGAGGGTAAAATCTATCTAGCAGAAGAATCCAACCACAACGTTTCCGCAATGATATACCCTTTGCAGAAAAACTTTTTTGCAACTTATCCCGGAATAGTTTTGAGAAGGTGCCTAATGGTAATATGACTTTATCATGTGGGATATTATTTTCAGTCACTGAGTTAATCTAAAACTAGCACTCCGATTCCATGCCCTGTTGATCATGATGATATTGTCCCTTTCAAGTAATAACTGTCAAAGTGTTAGATGCATTCAGTGATTTATATATGCATACAAATGTAATGTAAATTTGAAAATCCTAGGCAGTTACCGGTCGGACTCCCAGAAAATCTTGAGTGTTTTTTGTCCACCCACCCGACTCATCCCAGTTAGCCCCACCTAATGTAACAATAATGATATATTGTGTGTTGTTGTTGTTGTTTCATTTTGGACAGATTGACGTTGCTGAGGCGATGGTTGAGAGGGAGATGGCCCAATATCTGGTTGGGTGTGGTCCACCCAAAGAACCCCTCCAACCAAAAGGCCCATCTGAACCATTGACAGGTACCAGCAACAACCAAAAATTTTCACAATTTCCTGAATTAGTTTTTTTTTTTATCATTGCATGTTGTCCCTTGTTTTGTCACATTGTAAGACATATTCACATAATATTATTATTACTGTTATTATTAGTATTATTTAAAATAAAGAATTAGATGTTGCTAACTGCTTATCAACTGAAATATGACTTTCAGTGTACCATATCTTAAAATATTTCAAGCTGTTTACAGACTCAAACTTTGCAAATGTCCGAAAATACTAGGTCAGTCATTTTTTCTAACCTCGAAAGACATCTTTGTAAGTCATTATGAAGTGATCATTTATTTGTCAAATATTTAGTATTATTTTGTCTTGTCTGGTCCTTATATAGACAGTTATACATCTGTTTTGAATTATTACAGATACTTCCAAAGATTCGTCGTCAAAACCGAATACCAGCGCAGCGGGAATAGTCGGTGCAGGTGATGCAAGCACACAAGGCTCCTCCAAAAAATACAACATCGCACCTTCAAATGAAGACAGCAGAGAAACCTGTATTGCTTCAGAAACCAGCTCAAGCAAAGGCCACACCTCGCAAAAAGAAACAACTCCAGAAGGTCTGCCAAGCCAGATGACTAAGACTAAAAAATCTCGGCAGCAGAGCCCTAAAGAAGCCAGCCAGAACAAGGTCAACCTGTGTGACGCACAGAAACCAGATGCACAAATGGGAAAATCCTTGGGGTATTCTGCACATACAGCGGAGCAACAGGACTCTTTTTCAAGACCAAGACATTGTTCAGACTCTTCGTGGAGGCATGACAACAAGCAATCCGCCAGCACCCCACCCAAGAGTGGGAGAAAGCAGAATCAGTCAGATGAATCCAGAGGGAGACAGACTGCCCAAGACATAAACAAGCAGGCATCGACGGATCGTAATGTGAAGCCAGTAGGCAGTGCAGCAGGGAACACTGGTAGAAAGGAGTCCATCAGTCCACCACATGCGCTAAAGGGCCAGTCTCATAGTAAAGCTCAGTTAACCAGTCCTAAAAGGCAGCGCAAATGGGCTGGTAGAGGAAACAGAATAAATAATATTGCAGATGCAACATCACCACATTCCCTCCAGAATCCTGAAGCAAGCGTGCCTCAGGGAAGCAAGACGAAGAAGTCTGATCAAAGGGGAGGTCCGACAGAATCTCAGGCAACATCTGCAAAAAGAACCAAGCAGCAAGGAAACACCAGAAATGAAGGGTCATCTACAGCGATGCAGAACAAACAAGGACATAGAGAAGAAGAGAACAAATTGCCACCAGTCAGAGGAACTGGAAAGCAGCAAGACAAAGAAGACACTACTTCACCTTGTGACAAGACAAAGTTACCAGAAGAAGACGAGCTTGAGAGGATGAGTCCTAACTCCTCCAGTGGTGTCTCAAGCTGCAACTCGGGGCAGAGTGACATTCAAATAAAAACATATTCTCAAGCTGGCAGACAGGAGGACGATTCTGGTGGCAGCAACCTCAAAGATGACAGTGCTAAAAAGTCTATGGCAGTGCCCTCTGAAGTGTCAGAGAGAACTACAGCAGGCAGAGTCAATCAGGATGTTGAGCAACCCCCTGGAAAGAAGGCAAGTGGTAAGGTATTAAACCAAAAGGAAGCATCTACAGTGGAAGACTTCAAGCCCCTGAGTGCTTCCTCAAAAACTCTCTCGTCAAGCTCCAGTTCTTTCTTCTCAGCTGTTGGAGATTTTGATTCATTTGAGACCAAGCCGAAGGTTTCCTCGGTTCCCAAAAGTGTTCCAAAAGGCGAAAATAAGGACAGCAAGACTCTAAAGCTTCAACAAAGAAACGGACTGCCTACTCAGGATGGCTGTGTGCGACTGGCCATGTCTCACATTGTCAGTCCCCAGGAGTTCTACGCTCATCTAGTTACCCATGATGCCACAAAGCTCGATTATCTGGACAAAGACCTCAACAGTTTCTACAATGATGATGAGAAAGTAGAGAGCATGACGGAGGAGTTGGTCCTTGAGGTCGGTGCCTACTGTGCAGCCAAGTACACTGCAGATGAAACATGGTACCGGGCCAAGATTATTGATGTGCATGACATAAACAAGGACACTAAGAGCAACGAGGGAGCTGATTCAGTAGGAGCATCATCATCTGAGAAGGCAGCAAAGAGACTTACGAAGGTCAAACTGATGTATGTGGACTACGGGAATAAGGAGTGGTTAGCAGCAGATGTGATCAAGCCGCTGCAGTCCGTGTTCTATGAGCTGCCAGCACAGGTGATTAAGTGTTGTCTAGCGCACATCTACCCGGCCGAAAACCCTGCGGACTGGGAGGGAAGCAGCACTAAGTTACCCACGGAGGGTGGCAAGTCAACTGGTAGGTCTTCCATGATGATTAGAATTTTACAACATTATATCATTGTATTTGTCATACTTATTCTGTTCTCAGCCATTCACTCTAACTCATAAAGGTATTCACAACCAAGGTTGGATTAAACAGTGCTGTTTCAGGGATACAATTTTGGTGCATGTTCACACTCGCCAAATTGATAAATCTGTGGATAAGACAAGACAACACCTATCCATGTTTGATTGGTGATGCTGTTTTCATCTCACAGAGAACTTCAGGGGAGGATGGCCCGAACAGGCAGTGAAGGAGTTTGCCAAGATGACTGGCTATGAGAAGATGCTTCTGGGTAGAATCTTGAAGGAATACGATTCACACGGGTAACTATCTTTGAAGTTATTGACACAACTCTTCTTTGCAACATGTACAACGGGAACTATGGAGTTGGGTGTAGGGCACTTAGCCATTTGTCCAGTCCACACTGCTGTAAATGGATAATGGGGTATCAGTATCTGCACATCTTAGGTTTAGGACATTGTGTAAATTTGTTACTTTGTTCACGATTTATTTGTTATGCATGACATATCTTTTGCTTTTGTGTAAAATTATCTTTCATTTGTATCATCAATAGTAGATTAGACTCAAACACTAAACATGGTTTATAATTTTTTTTTAAAGAAGAAGCCTTTTTGGAGCATTTTTAAGCTTAGACCAAAAAAAAGTCTCCGGTTTCTGGTCTCTGTGCACGTTGCCTCAGACCCACGCGTGGGCATTTTTAATGTTCTTTTTTTTTGCTATGAAACAATGTCCAATTGCAGCCAAAATTGCTGGATCGATTGGAATTCTGCCATGCTGTGTTTGAAACGACTTTGTCATATAGGGGTATGTACATTTGCCCGATTTATGAGGCCTCTCTTAGCCACCATACTTTGTATATGGGAAATTTGCTCCCCGCATACATGTATATATGTATTACGTATTTCCCTGTTGGCACGTCACCGCATCGATTTTGAGGCTGACCTATGACCAGAAACCAGAGACTTTTTTTTTTTTTTTTTTTTTTTTTTTTTGCCTAATCTGTGATTTCATGGAAGAGGCTGAAAAAAGAAAAGAATAATTGTTAACTGTCTGCATTGTTTCCCTCTGTAAGCGCATAGGGACCTCACAGTGATATTATTAACTGTCTGCATTGTTTCCCTCTGTAAGCGCATAGGGACCTCACAGTGATATTATTAACTGTCTGCATTGTTTCCCTCTGTAAGCGCATAGGGACCTCACAGTGATATGCCTTGGCTTTAGCAAGAAAAAAAAAATTAAAAATATCCGATTGAGCCAGGCTATTCCTCTTTTCTGTTTGGACTACCCAGTGATGAGCCACTACAGGTCCTTTTGTTAGATCCTTCCAGCCCATGGGAAATATGCATCAACCAGCAGCTTGTCAACTCTGGTCTGGCATCTTCTGCAAGATTCCTGCCACCTGCACAGCAAGAAGGTAGGGAATAAGACCTGGCATTGACATAACTGCCAACTACTACAAATTCTTCGTAATTATTATGAATTTTTTCAGGAATTACAAAAGTACAAATTGATTTACGTACATATATGTGGTAGATGTTTATTTGATTTATTTGCAGTTGTTATCTTGACCATCATTTTAGTTTTAACCCTAACCACCCTGAATCCATCAAAATCCATCCCCCTGTTTTGGAGGATTTCGGCGGATTCAGGATATCTCCACATTGAGCATATGGCGGACTTTGATGGATTCAGAATTTCAATAGTTTTTAACTGCTTGGTCATGTTGGTTGATGTATTTTGATGGATTATAGTTACATGTACTGTACATGTACAGCCAACACTTGTATGTGTTAGATTTTGATGGATTCTATGCAGCAACATACTATACAAATTTTCATGTGAGCATGGTATCCTGAATCCGCCAAAATCCGCCAGAAATTTAGTGGTGGATTTTGGCGGATTCAGGATATGTCCAATATCTACACTGGCGGATTCTGATGGATTCAGGACACCAGCATTTTGTGTGTGACAAAAATGGTGGATTTTGGTGGATTCAGGATACTTTCTAGTAAAAATACCCAAGGGGTTAGGGTTAATACAAATTGTCATGTCTTGGTCGGTTTCATTACGAATTGAAATTTTGAAATGTTGGCAGCTATGCATTGCTTTCCTTCAAATTTATGTTTCCATTTTGCTTTCCAATGTACTTAACCCTAACCCTCCAGGGTATTTTGGCTAGAAACCCTGCCAGACGCATCAGATTGCATCGTTTGTCAAAGTGACTTGGCTGCCCAGTGCAGCAAAATCCATCTGGTCACAAATCTCAAGGCCGAACTGCCTCAGAGTCTGTGGTCACCAAACGCAGCAGGATACAACTCTGGCATTGTTCAATGGGACCAGCTCTCAATAGAAACAGACTTGGCTGCTTATGCACTGGTGTTGCCAGCTGAATGCATCAAAGTGCACCAGACTTTTCCACCTGATGCACTGTGGCATCAGACTTTTCCACCTGATGCACTGTGCTGCGTCTGGCAGGGTTAGGGTTAATGTACTGATCCAGCCAGCCAGCCAATCATACAGCACAGATTAACCAATAGGGTTAGTCCTTTCCATGACAACTGTTATACTGAGTCGGTTAAGTGCTTGGCTTTTATGCAAGTGGTTGATCAAGTTTTTAGCATTGCTTTAGCTGGACAGGGAGTACGGTTTTGCAAAGTTTTGACTCAACTGTCTCATTAATTGAGGATTAACATCAGGCCTGTGATTTCTCTCGATTTTTCCTGATTTCAGGATTTTTTTTTTACAAATCTCCCTTTGCCCAAAAATGTTCTTGAAAGAAGAGAAGTTGCCATCAAGAAAAGAAAGAAGTAGCCTGTATTGTTTCCAAACCTCTAGTTTCTTGTTTGTGGGGATGTGGAGAGTCTGTGATCAGGAGGTTCAGATTGCTTTGTCCTCTAGACCAAAGGGAGACCCAGGCCTGCTACCCACAGGAGGTTCAGGCTGCGTTGTCCTCTAGACCAAAGGGAGACCCTGGCCTGCTGCCTATTTTTCAGGATTTTTTACTTTTGTCAAATCACACCCCTATAACATTGATGCAAAGAGAAAAACAAAAACCATAAAATATTTCAGTTAACTTGTTCACATTAATTGATACTCCTCCCCCCCCCCCTGTCTCTTTTTACCCCAAAGAATCATCTGAATCCCAGGGGTTGACCAATCAGCAGCTGCTGAGTGCCTCTGAAGGTTGGAAATTCAAGAAGAACAGGGAGGGCTATGAACCTGTGTCCAAGAAGAGCAAGGAGGGTCCCTCGTCTGAGGTCAAGGATCAGATTGGGGATCAGTGGGATCCGATGTCATCGGATTTTGCATCAAATCGGAACAGCTACAACATCGATATAGACGACCCAGGAGTTGCAACTGTTGGTTACAGTGAGTGCCCATAGTCTTTGGAACTATCATAGTCACTTAGGGCAATACTTTGGGTTCATCTTAAGCCTCTTTATTGTGAAGGCATTTTACAATTTTGGCGTAAATTATTTTTACAATTTATCTTATGCATTTTTCTAGAACATCTTTCTTAAAGGTACAGTCATCGTCACGATTAAAGCAGACTTTCAACAGGCCATGTAATCGGTGTCCTAGTTTAAGATGAATCATGGTGACTGAATAGTACTAGCTCATTTAATGCAGCTGCAACGATACTATGACCTAATCATGTCACTGAGTTAATCTAAAACTAGCACTCCGATTCCATGCCCTGTTGATTGTGATGATCACCTTCACCTTCACCTATCCCATAACCCCGGAGGGTCGTTGGGGCACCACAGACGATCATCATGTGGTGTGTCTTGGGCAATTAAACCTGGCGACGCCCATCCCTCTCCAGGTTGGATGCAGTTTTAAAGTCGTACCCAGGACCATTTTACGTGCATTATACAACACACGGGACCTACGGCTTTACGTCCCATCCGAAGGACGAAGCAATTATGGTTAAGTACCTTGCTCAAGGACACAAGTGTCACGACCGGGGCTCGAACCCACACCCTGCTGATGGCAACACCAGAACTTGAGTTCGGTGCGCTAGATACTTCCCCTTTAAGCCCCTATACTTTCTGGTAACTTTCAATTAATTTCTGAAAATAAACATGTGGTAATATTTTCAGTCACTGAGTTAATCTAAAACTATACCACTCCGATTCCATGCCCTGTTGATTGTGACGATACTTCCCCTTTAAGCCCTTATACTTTCTGGTAACGTTCACAAAAAAGATGATTAATTATCAATTAATTGCTGAAAATAAACATTCTGAAACTGGAGCTCTGTACAATTTTCTTGATTCGTTGATATTGTGTGTTCTGTAACATTTTATCAATGGTGTATATGTCCTAAAATATTGAAACTCTAAATTTGATTTTCGGAAGTAAATCCCTAATTGTTATACAAGGGCTGGAGGTTGAAGACTTTCATGTACAAGTTCAATGACTGCAAAGTATTCTCCAAGGTAGACATGAAACGGGGTTATCTTCAACTATTGTTAGACCCTGATCTTGGGCCAATTTCATAGAGCTGCTTACCAGAAAAATTTGCTTAGCAGATTTCTTTGGTTACCAGCCAAACTTTCATACAAAAATGTATGCATTTTGGCTGGTAGTCTGTTATATATTGCTTAGCAAAATTCTCTGCTTAGCAGTTCTATGAAAGTGGCCCTTATTTTTTTAAATTTATTTATTTATTTTTTTTTATTGTACGAGTTTCTGGATTTGTTGATATTATGTGTGCTGTAACATTTTATAAATGTATATGTCCTTAAATATTAAACTCTTAATTTGATTTACGGAAGTAAATCCCTAATAGTAGTATCTATGATGAAAACATCGGCAATAATCCTTCCTCTAAATTTCAGATTTCAATTATCAAATTCTCAATTACTTCCGTACAAAAAGTCATGGCTCCTTACATTTTTGTTGTTGAAACAATTCAAATAATTTCTTTTCAGTAGATTAAAGACTTACGAAAAGAATTTATCTGAATCCTTTTTTTTGTTATACCATTTTTATGCTATTTACAACAGAGGCGCAATCTACCAGAACCTTGTGCAAATTCTTTTCAACTGGAAGAGTGTGTTACCGTGGCAACCAGTGTCCTCATGTTCATGCCAGACCAGGTGAGTGATGAGCAAGTGGTTACACTTTGCAAAATGTTACTTACCTTTAACACATGTATACAAATATTGTAGGCAGCTGGCATACAAGAGAGGCTTTTAGCAAATAATACTAATTTACCTTCCTCATTTTTAGAGAGGTTATGTCAAAAAATCTTAAATGTAATTTTTTTTATCTAAACCCACATTTAAATATTGTAAAAAGCTGTTTTTTCTGAACCCCGTTTGTCTTAAATTGAGAAAAGTCAGAGGTACATTTACTGGGGTCAGTTTCATAGGGGTACTAAGCAGAACATTTGTTATTAAGCGTTCCAAGAACACACTCTTCATCCGGTGATAAAAGTTTCATTTCTTGTGCACCAAAACTATGGAATGATCTCCCCCATCAACTCCGTACACTTGACTCCATGCAGAACTTCAAAAGCTGACTTAAGACACATCTCTTCAAATCTGCTAACAATTAGTCCATTGCACATCTCATCTCATGAAATTCTGTGAATTCTCTTCTTTTTTTTTTTTTCTTTTTTTTCTTCACTTCTCCAAGCACCTCAGAATAGGTAACTGCTCTGCAAATGCCTGATGATTGATGGTCGAGTGAACATTTTGCTAAGCCAATATTTTTGCTAAGCAGTTAAAACAGACTACCAGCCAAAATGCATACATTTTGTATGAAAGCTTGGCTGGTAACCAAAAAAAAAACGCTAAGCAAAATTTTCTGGTTAGTGTTTTTTTCTGCTAAGCAACTCTATGAATTTGGTCCCAGATAGTACATGTACAATTGTACACAAGTGGGGTAAAACAAATGGCCTTTTTATTTTTTTAATTTAAAAATTGGCTTTTCTGATGTCGCACTTACAAAGTTATCCCTTCAGTGGACAAGATCACCCCAGTTTTGGCCAAATATTGTGTTAATAATATTGAGAATATTGGTGCTTCTTGTACTTGTAAATGTAAAGAGGCCATTTGTTTTCTCTCAGTGTACATTAGAATTTTCTTAACTTGAGACAAACAGAGTTCGGACAAAATTACTTTTTACAACTTTGTACCTTGGATTTAGATATTAAAACTTTTTTTATTTTAACCAGTTCGCTTCAAATTTTTTTTTGTACAGCGGATCGGAGAGCATCTAAACACGCATTCCGATTTGTGTGTGTGTCACCGGGAGACTTGTCAACACGCCACACGTGGTGTGCCGTCGTGGCGGCTGACATGTACACACACAATCGTTTCTCGGAGTCCATGGGGTCACGGTTCGGTGGCCCCGGACAAAATGCACTGCAAATACTGAACAAGTTCACTCTTTTTGTTGATTTTTGCATAATCCCTTTATCCAAGACCTGTTCCTTTGATGTACCAGCCAAGCATATGTAAAGACGGATTTATATCCACTGTTTACGAGGCATTCGATCTCTCTCCAGGTATGCCGTCTTTTCGACCGGGCGCTGGTCGCTAATAGGCCGTTGCATCGGAGCTTGCCAACGGTCTAATTGTGCTGAACAAACACAACCGTAATTAAAAAACTAGCCATTTAATTCTCGAAATTTCAATGAGTAAAGGTGTTTATTTGGTTGTCCGAACTTAGTTTCATTGACAAAAAAAATTATTAATGTCTAGAAATTTTTTCAGATTTTTCACTGAAAATAAACCCGCACGGGGGACTGGAAAAAAAAATAATATTCCCGACGTCAACTGGTTAAATTAATTATGACATAACCTCTCTAAAATTAGGAAAGATAACTTATTGATATTTGGTTAGAGTCCATCTTGAAATTGCAAGTTTGTTATTCAATTCGTGAAAGAGTTTCTTGTAAATAACATAAGTTATTTCACCTAAGACTAAACAGTGTTGGCAATCAAAAACTTGTGTGACTAGCAAAAGGTCGTAAGCAATTAATGTGTAAAATTGTGTTCCAAGAAAACTGAGTGTGAAAGTTTGTTATTCTACCATTTATAAGTCATTGTAGGAAAGTTAAATTCCCCATGGTAATGGAAAAACATGTCTTGGGAGTAATTCTAGCAACAAATATATAACAGTTATGCCCATTTTATTGCTTACGACCTTCTGCTGGGACAAAAAGTTGTACTGTGTGTGCCCGGAAGAAGGTTGTAGAGCCTTGCGACCTTCTTCTGGGCACACGATGACATATCCTTGTTTTAGACACGGGTGATGTTAGGGGTCTGGACAGAATATAATGACCGGAGGTCCGGACAGAATATAATGTCCTGTCTAGCCAAAAAGTTTCCTTAATTGCTGCTTCTAGTTGACAAATAAAAAATACTTGTTCCATCCACAAAATTATATTTCAAGGTGGTTCAACTAATCCTAAAGATTTGTTCATACTTTACACAAATGCGTATTACAAAGCAAACAAATCTTTTACATCATCCAGTTTGACCAGAAAATTGCTGTAAATATGTGCATTTGCATAAAATGTGAACCAGCCTTTCCATTTGTATTTCGTATTTCGTATTTAGATTCACTCACAAATCACATTCACAGATGTACGAGTCTAGTTATTCAAATGCGGGTTCCCATCACATGGTTATTGTTTTCATTGTGAAGTTTGTCTCTGATTGTACTTAATTAGTAGAGCTAGCATATATCTTTCGCTTCAATCAATTGCAATAAACCTGACACTCAAGCCGTGATTTAAAAAAAACAGAAAACATGCGCCCTCAACATCTCGTAAGCTAATGCCTGGGACTAACTACTGGAGTGTCGTGGCCGAGCGGTCTAGCTTACCGGATTTAAGTTCTGGTGTTCGCAGCAGAATGTGGGTTCGAATCCCAGCCGTGACACTTGTGTCCTTGAGCAAGACACTTAACCATAATTGCTTCTCTCCACCCAGGGGTTAAATGGGTACCTGTGAGGGCAGAGTTGGTTGATTAGCCCTATATGCGCTGTAATGGCAGCAATTGAGCTGTATACTCCCCAGGGAGCTGAGATGGTTTCAGGAATGATTTATGAGCCTTATGAGCCTTATGAGCAAGGGTAATAATATAATGCACCTTGAGCACCACTCAGTTGGTGGATACGTGCGCTATATAAGTCCACACATTATTATTATTATTATTATTATTATTACCCTGGGGCCAATTCCATAGAGCTGCCGAACACACAAATTTGCTGAGCACAGAAAAGTTATGCTTAGCAAAAAAAGGTTACCAGCCATATGATCACATAATGTATATTGCTTCTGGCTGGTTCTCAGTTAAAATTTGCTTAGCAGAAAAATTTGCTAAGCGATATTTTCTGCTGTTATCCCATATCCGCCTAACCATGTAAACACACAAAAGACTGTATGTGCCTAAGCCCCCGCACAAAGATACATTGGTTTTGCACACAATCGGAAAGATTCCTTATTTAGAAAATATTACAATCACTGACACAGACACATTATATACTGATGGAAAGAGGAGAACATGCACTTTATTATGATGTCAGACTTGTCTAATTTCATATATCTATAATCATGAAATACAGTCATCGGAAAAATGTTGTAAATTGGAATTGGACAAAAACACGGTACGGAAAATCACGTAGGTCGGCGTTTGTAGCATTTTACATATCTACGGGTTATCACGTAGATCGGCGGATATGGGTTAAGCAAATTTTAGCTGGGAACTAGCCAGAAGCAATGTATACTACTCAAAACAATTTAGGGAACACCGGAATAATCTCAGTTAAAGCAAGATCATTTATTTCAGATAAACACAATGTTTCACAGAATTGATGAGAAACAACTGCACAATGAAACAGATGATAAAGGATGCATGTAGTGATTACACATTTCATGACATGACTACTGAAAGAGAGAGGGGGTTGCAAATGAAAATCCCGGTTCATGGAACATTTAAAACCTATTTGATGTTAAAAATCCGGTGTTCCCTAAATTGTTTTGAGTAGTATACATTACATGCTGGTTCAGTCCAGAACATTTGGCAAAATTTATTTGCTGAGCAAACTTAAATGGACAACTAGCTAACGTTTTCATGTATTTTGCTTGAAAAGTAAGCTGGTTTGTGCTATTTACTGCATAACAGCTTCTGAGCTTCTTTTCATAAATGACCCCATCAACAACAAAAACTGATTCCGATATACTCATCATGTACCTTAAGAGGGCACTAGAGCTGAACAGTTTCTTGATGCCTGGCAAGCAATGCATTTGAGTAATTTATCACCAATTATTGAGTGTAACTTGACAAGATATCTCATCATCATCAGCAGCATTCAGTTGGTGCCTCCACTATTTGCCTTGTTGCCGTTTTCCCCCTCGTTTTAGTCGAGAAACACCACTCAACATCGAAGCAAACAGTTCAAGAAATGTTTACTTCTAATAAAACCAGCAGGTAAATTGCCATAGCAATGGGGCATTATGAGATCCTGACCAGACATCTCCCTCTCCTTCCCCCCCCCCCTCGCTTACTAAACAGTATAACATGTTTTCTTCATTCAAACAATCTCATAATGTTCCTTACCCAGCGCAACTAACAAGAGCAAAGCTTTAAATTGTTTGCTTAAAATTTTGTTGGCTTTTGTGGCGTTTTTTATCCAGTTTTGTTTCGTACGCAAACTTGTAACAAGTTATTATTCAGTCGATACATCATTCTGAAATTTGATTGTTTCAGGCTTATTTCTTGACGGTCGTAAATTATGCATTGCACATATAATGACATTTTACCAATGCTGCAAGCTCTAAAGGCTCTTAAGGGAAATAAACCCTGCCTGTTCCTGTCAGTCACCTGTCAGTCACCTGTCAGTCACCTGTCAGTCACCTGTCAGTCACCTGTCAGTCACCTGTTGCCACTAGTGCTAACTGATGGCTGTTGCTGAAGTCAAATCTGCAATCCTTACGCACGGCAGCACAGATTGAAGCGAAAGCCAGTGTCTTTTTCATTTGAGAAAGGAGTCAGATACAAAAAATGAGGCAGTCTATACCTTTGGTTTTCTCAAAAAGTAAAAAAAAAAAAAAAAAACTTTTACATAAAATTTACTTGGTGTCTGTCTGTGGTGCTATTGTTAAGAAAAGTTGAATGTGTTTGACTTATAAGTGCACTACATATACCTTAGCAAGTATATCAACATTTTGTCTGGTTTTGACCCATGCAGTCATAGGAGGGTTAATCTATTTTGTAACCTCACAAATGTTTTTAATGTTTTTTTCCCATCATCACAGTTAAATCATCTTATCCCTCCATCCACCTGCACATTCCCACGTCCACCACAACCCATCTACATCATACCACCTACCACTCACTCTTGGGTTTATAGTTACAGAGCTGTATAAACCATTTTGGGTAAAATGTCACTGCATAAATGCATAGGAGAATCAAGAACAGGGGTGTGATTTGTCCGGATTTTTCCAGATTTTCTAATTTTTACAAATCACAATGTTGTGATCATCTGGATTTTAAAGATTTAAGCAATAAAGAAAAGCAAAGCAAATGCTCAGAACTATAGATTTCACCCCAGTGCTGTTCACAACAGTGGGCCCCAATACCCCGAGCAAAATTTACGTAGATTTTTCAAGACTGCCTAATCACACCCCTCCAAGAAGCATTAAGAAGAACCTGTACATAATTACACCTCATCACTGGGTACTCTTTGTAACTTTTGAGAAAATTATGAAAACCCAACTTTTTAATTTCTAAACTAAAAATTATAGAGTATTGTCAGAGAGAAAACAAAAATTGGCAGTAATCTTATTGTTTTCACAAGTTTTCTTTTTGCAAAATAAATGTTATTGCCTTACGTTTCGAACCTAGCAGGTTCTTTCTCTTTGCCTTTGAGAAAGAACCTGCTAGGTTCGAAACGTAAGGCCAGTAACATTGATTTTGCATTTATACTACAGGTCCTTTAGGTTGGTAAGCAGCTTGCAACAGCTAATTCTCTATTTAAGTTTTCTTTTTATGCACTGAGATGGATATATATATTTCAAATTATCACAATATTGACACCGGTTAATAACCAGTGAAAAGACACACTACTAAATACTACCACACTGTTTAAGACTTTGTGTTGTTGGATGTGAGGTTCCAGAAATTTGGTCAGAGTTAACCCTAAAACTGATGCATTTTGTGTGACCATGAAAGTCAGCAGCTGAGCGCAGTGAAAGCACTTACAATCATTCCTTTTTAAAGTTGGAGTGAATCGTTCAATGATTGCCAATAATGCAATATATGCAAACGATTCATTCAAGAATCAAGCAATCTGTTCGAAAGGGACCCACCATCACGTAAACCACATTTTCACGTCCTGAATAACACGACCAGCAACCATTTCTCTGCCTTTCCTCCACTGCAGGCGAGAGACCACTCGAATCAGTGGAAGTTTTCTGCTCAAACAACAAGATCAGGCCGCCTCCCGAGGGCAGCTGGGTAGCGCTGCAGGTCACAGCACTGTACAGCGCGTTTCATTTCTGGGCTCAGTTACCATACTGTGCGAGACCGCTGGACAGTCTCAAGGAAAATGGGACGCCAAGAATAGACGACAGCGAGGAGAATTTGGAGCTGCTCGAAGAGGCTCTGAAGTAAGTTCAGCTTCAAACAGACATTGCATTGTTGTGATCGCCGTACAAAGTTTGACTATGAAAAAGTGTCATTATCTGTTAACAATTACGGAAGCATGTATTCCAGGGATTTTATACATATTTATATAATTAGAAATAATTATTTCCATCCTTGAGCATAAGTACTTGGGTCGTTCCACCAGGTTGGGGCAAGCTTTGTGATAGGTGTTCCTTGTTACGTAGATAAATGCACCATTTATTATCATCTATTATGATTTCTTATAATTAGCATGATTTTAACTTCCTCTTCAAGGCATAGAGATTTAATTCATTCTAATTTGAAGAACAACTGAGAATGTGCACTCATAATAAGGATAATGAATGGTACATCTACCTACATAACAAGGACACCATGTCACAAAGCTTGCCCCAACCTGGTGGAATGACCCAAGAATGTGCACTCATAATAAGGATAATGAATGGTACATCTACCTACATAACAAGGACACCGTGTCACAAAGCTTGCCTCAACCTGGTGGAATGACCCAAGAATGTGCACTCATAACAAGGATAATGAATGGTACATCTACCTATGTAACAAGGACACCATATCACAAAGCTTGCCCCAACCTGGTGGAATGACCCAAGAATGTGCACTCATAACAAGGATAATGAAGGGTACATCTACCTACATAACAAGGACACCGTGTCACAAAGCTTGCCTCAACCTGGTGGAATGACCCAAGAATGTGCACTCATAACAAGGATAATGAAGGGTACATCTACCTATGTAACAAGGACACCATGTCACATAGCTTGCCCCAACCTAGTGGAATGACCCAAGAATGTGCACTCATAACAAGGATAATGAAGGGTACATCTACCTACATAACAAGGACACCGTGTCACAAAGCTTGCCTCAACCTGGTGGAATGACCCAAGAATGTGCACTCATAACAAGGATAATGAAGGGTACATCTACCTATGTTAACAAGGACACCATGTCACATAGCTTGCCCCAACCTGGTGGAATGACCCAAGAATGTGCACTCATAACAAGGATAATGAAGGGTACATCTACCTATGTAACAAGGACACCATGTCACATAGCTTGCCCCAACCTGGTGGAATGACCCAAGAATGTGCACTCATAACAAGGATAATGAAGGGTACATCTACCTATGTTAACAAGGACACCATGTCACATAGCTTGCCCCAACCTGGTGGAATGACCCAAGAATGTGCACTCATAACAAGGATAATGAAGGGTACATCTACCTATGTTAACAAGGACATCATGTCACATAGCTTGCCCCAACCTGGTGGAATGACCCAAGAATGTCCACTCATAACAAGGATAATGAAGGGTACATCTACCTATGTAACAAGGACACCATATCACAAAGCTTGCCCCAACCTTGTGGAATGACCCAAGAATGTGCACTCATAACGAGGATAATGAAGGGTACATCTACCTATGTAACAAGGACACCATATCACAAAGCTTGCCCCAACCTGGTGGAATGACCCAAGAATGTGCACTCATAACAAGGATAATGAAGGGTACATCTACCTATGTAACAAGGACACCATGTCACAAAGCTTGCCCCAACCTGGTGGAATGACCCAAGAATGTGCACTCATAACAAGGATAATGAAGGGTACATCTACCTACATAACAAGGACACCGTGTCACAAAGCTTGCCTCAACCTGGTGGAATGACCCAAGAATGTGCACTCATAACAAGGATAATGAAGGGTACATCTACCTATGTAACAAGGACACCATGTCACATAGCTTGCCCCAACATAGTGGAATGACCCAAGAATGTGCACTCATAACAAGGATAATGAAGGGCCATCTACCTACAAAACAAGGACACCGTGTCACAAAGCTTGCCTCAACCTGGTGGAATGACCCAAGAATGTGCACTCATAACAAGGATAATGAAGGGTACATCTACCTATGTTAACAAGGACACCATGTCACATAGCTTGCCCCAACCTGGTGGAATGACCCAAGAATGTGCACTCATAACAAGGATAATGAAGGGTACATCTACCTATGTAACAAGGACACCATGTCACATAGCTTGCCCCAACCTGGTGGAATGACCCAAGAATGTGCACTCATAACAAGGATAATGAAGGGTACATCTACCTATGTTAACAAGGACACCATGTCACATAGCTTGCCCCAACCTGGTGGAATGACCCAAGAATGTGCACTCATAACAAGGATAATGAAGGGTACATCTACCTATGTTAACAAGGACATCATGTCACATAGCTTGCCCCAACCTGGTGGAATGACCCAAGAATGTCCACTCATAACAAGGATAATGAAGGGTACATCTACCTATGTAACAAGGACACCATATCACAAAGCTTGCCCCAACCTTGTGGAATGACCCAAGAATGTGCACTCATAACGAGGATAATGAAGGGTACATCTACCTATGTAACAAGGACACCATATCACAAAGCTTGCCCCAACCTGGTGGAATGACCCAAGAATGTGCACTCATAACAAGGATAATGAAGGGTACATCTACCTATGTAACAAGGACACCATGTCACAAAGCTTGCCCCAACCTGGTGGAATGACCCAAGAATGTGCACTCATAAGGATAATGAAGGGTACATCTACCTATGTTAACAAGGACACCATGTCACATAGCTTGCCCCAACCTGGTGGAATGACCCAAGAATGTGCACTCATAATAAGGATAATGAATGGTACATCTACCTACGTAACAAGGACACCATGTTACAAAGCTTGCCCCAACCTGGTGGAATGACCCAAGAATGTGCACTCATAACAAGGATAATGAAGGGTACATCTACCTACGTAACAAGGACACCATGTCACATAGCTTGCCCCGATCTGGTGGAATGACCCAAGAATGTGCACTCATAACAAGGATAATGAATGGTACATCTACCTATGTAACAAGGACACCATGTCACAAAGCTTGCCCCAACCTGGTGGAATGACCCAAGAATGTGCACTCATAACAAGGATAATGAATGGTACATCTACCTATGTAACAAGGACACCATGTCACAAAGCTTGCCCCAACCTAGTGGAATGACCCATAAATTCCATTTTGGTATTTTGTACAACTTTTTAGCATCTAATGAAAGACAGTAGAAAAAAATGTGAACTTGGCAAATGATACAATGTTCCAATCAAATCACTTTTTTTCTAACATGCAACACTAACCAAAATTAAGATAGGCAAAACTTGTAGCTTTGCATGGTGAAGAGGATAAGTAAGACTAATTGCGGTGACACCTTGTGAAATTATCTATTGAGTAGTAATTAGTTCTGAAAAGAACTGGAGGTTATAACTCGACGTTTCGATCAGTATGCTCTGATCGTCCTTAGGAGAATGCTGGAGGATCACGTGATGACTGGATGCTGGAGGATTATTGCATTGAAGCGTGCAGGCGGGAACTGTTGGGACTGGGATCCTAGGGTGGGGGAGAGGAGTGTGTGCTCACTGAACTGAATCAGTTGTTAACAAGCACAGGGGGAAGGAGGGTGGTTGACTTAGGATATAGGAGATCCCTCAGTCTAGGGTGGGTTGTGGACTTTGGATATTAACAAATGTTGCACAAATTTCCTTGTCATAGGGTTGTCACATGGGCAAGACTTAACTATCAACACCAATAAGCCAGTTTTTGACGACAAGTTAATCATTTTATATTTGTTTCCTTCATCCATTAGTCAAACTTATTCTACCTTGAAACACCATCAAAACGCAAACCTCCTTCTGAAAGCTCAAGGGGAGATGGTCTGCTGCCGCTCCCCTCAAGATCAACAGTTTTACCGAGCAAGAGTCACCGAAGTTAACCCTTCCCATGAGACTACACAGGTATGTCTATGTGATCTCTTCCCACAAATGTCAATACCAGCCTCCCTCATAGAAAATGTAAATTGCCATCATCAAAATAGTTCATGCACAAACAATTTAGCTGTTACCTGAATTCTAGAACATTTTTGGTTGAAAGGAAGAGACATCATTATTGTTGGCAAAACTGTTTATATGAGTTCTTGAATCATACATTAATTAACCTTCCGACCTTCCTTTAGTGGCAAGTAGCTGTAGTGGTCAAAACCAGTTTTGATTGTTGACCCACATGTGCACACAGGGGCATTTTTGACTGGTTTTTACTGTCATTTTGACCACCCACAACAACATAAGACAATGCTTTTACCAGTCAAAAACGGTTGACTCATTTTGACTTTATAAATGAACTTACGTCACGTAAGGTTTGACAGTGTTTGACTTTTAAGTGCACTAGATATACCTTGGCATGTATATCAACATATTGACCCTTGTAGTCATAGGAGGGTTAAACAAGCAAAATGGAAAAGTCTCACCTTATCATATGAAAATGCATTCACTGTTTCTTTTTAATTCATTCTGGAATTTAGAAAATTATTTGCAATAATTTCATAACATCACCTTAGACAAAATTATTTTTTTACGGATGATTGGTACCTTCATCAGCTTTGAACCATGATAGATATATACTTAAATATAACCACATTGGCAATTCTATGGTTACTCACATTACAGTATTGGGCCCACCCATAATCGCCATAATATCCTTTCCAATTTCCAGTTTTTACACGGTGGTTGCGTTACACCCAGACCTTACTCAGAACAAAATAATAATTTCAGAAATTTGTTCTATGTACGCTATATAATAAAGAGAAAAAGGCAAAATGATAATTTCAGAAATGTGTTTTATGTACACGATATAAGAGAAAAAGCAATAATGATAATTTCTCTTATGCTATTTAACCAGTTCGCTTCGGAGGCCGTGTATACACAACAAATTTTTGTTGTACAGCGGATCGGAGAGAGCGTCTAAACACGCATTCCGATTTTTGTGTGTGTTACCGGGAGACTTGTCAACACGCCACACGTGGCGTGCCGTCGTGGCGGCTGACTTGTATACACGCAATCGTTTCTCGGAGTCCATGGGGTCACGGTTCGGTGGCCCCGGACAAAATGCACTGCAAACACTGAACGAGTTCACTCTTTTTGTTGATTTTTGCGTAATCCCTTTATCCAAGGCCTGTTCCTTTGATGTACCAGCCAAGAATTTGTAAAGACGGATTTATATCCATTGTTTACGAGGCCTTCGATCTCTCTCCGGGTATGCCGTCTTTTCGATCGGGCGCTGGTCGCTAATACGCCGTTGCATCTGAGCTTGCCAACGGTCTAATTGTGCTGAACAAACACAACCGTAATTAAAAAACTAGCCATTTAATTCTCGAAATGTCAATGAGTAAAAGTGTTTATTTGGGTGTCCGAACTTAGTTTCATTGACAAAAAAAATTATTAATGGCTAGAAATTTTTTCAGATTTTTTACTGAAAATAAACCCGCACGGGGGACCGGAAAAAAAATAATATTCCCGACGTCAACTGGTTAAGAGAAAAAGCAACAATTTTTGAAATTGTTTTTTTGTGCTGAATACAGTCTGGGTATAATGCAACTTCTGTGAAAAAAATGATGAGTGAAATATATAAGTAAGGAAATTATGGCATTAAGAGTGGGCCCAATACCTCAAAAATGTAACGTGGAATTGCCCATTTAGTTATTTTTTTAAATTACCAACTCTTTAACCGACCTTTGTAAGTGTATTGTTTTATCCAAGAAGTAATATTTATAGCTTTGCATGGTGAAAAGGATAAGTAAAGACTGTTTGCGGTGACCCCATGTGAACCTCCAGTTCTTTTCAGAACTAATTACTATTCAGTTGAGAATTTCACCGCAAACAGTATTTATTATCCAAGAAATATGACATGAGTAACACAGAGATGAACATTTTCAGACTTGTCTGCTTGTGCAAACACAAACTCCCAGGGTCCAGTGGGCAAATAGGAACCCTCCCCTGTTCATGTGATGCCCTCCCTGTTTTGTTGCTGTGTTTCCCCACCACCTCCCTATTCAGTCCAGTATCTACCCCTTCCCAGGTTACTGTTCCCTGCAGATCTTATCAAAAGTTGTAAAACTAATAAGCCATCATTTTGTCTTGCCACAATTTTGATTGGCAAGCTTCAGACCTTTTAGCATTTGGACAGCCATCAAAGTCTTGTAATAATCATCCTCATGTTTGTATCCCTGACACCCTTGTGTAGGTTTTCTATGTGGATTATGGCAACACGGAGTGGGTACCATCCTCAAACATTCACGACATACAGCAGCAGTTTCTGCATCTGCCTCTACAAGCCGTCGAGTGTCATCTTGTTGGTGTCAGGCCTACGGTGTCCAACGCTGAGGCCGGTGCCGGAACTGATGAGGAGGCAAGGTGGGATAGCAGTTGTAAACCAGACTAATGCAATATTAGTGGCCTCGATCTTCCAGTTGTATTTGGCTTTTCATTTTGATGGCTCATTGTTTTCATTTCTTTTGGATGAACCTGGTAACTATCCTGAAAGAGTCTAGTAAAAGTGCTTTGAAGCTACGGTACACTTTTGTTAAAATCTCATCCTTCACATGCAAACTTTGCAAAATATGTGTATACACACATGTGTAAAAACTCATAAATGATATTGCATTTCAGAGAAGTTTGACAAAACGGTAACACGCAACATGCAGTAAAACTCGATCGCTGATTGGTGTCGTCGGAAAATCAATCTGCTTAAAGCAAAGAAGAAGTTTTTTTTTTTAAATGGATTACAAGATGTAAATAATGAAAAAAAGTGGTACAAACAAAGCAGTCAGAGACGTCTTGACTCAAGACTACTATGTACAGTGTGTATGAAAACATCAGGAACATTCCATTACACAGTGGGGCATTAGGGAGACATTGGGCCAAAATTTGACCATCTTAAATTGCTTTAAAACTGCTTTTGTTAGATAGGGAAGACTGTGGGGGTCATTTTGCTCTTTAGATCACCTCTCTAGCTCTTCAGGAACCATTTTTATTGCATTTTAAAGATGAGAAAAACAAGACATCGCGAAATAAAGAGTCAAATATCTAAATATTTAGAAATTATTTACAATAGATTTAAAAAAATTAAAATTAAAATTCTCAAAACAAGCTGTATCTTTTGATGGTTTCTACTTATCCTTGAGGCATCTATTGGTCATAATATATTAAATTTAACCTAATTTGAGGTCCGAAGTACATTTTTGTTGTTGAATTTTTGAAGATTTTTATGAAAATTCACCCAAAATTCAACTGATTTTTAAGGGCGACCGGATAAAAAGTTGTGGATACTTTTAAAATGATTATTGATGTGTTTTGAACTAAATATCAAAGAATTGTTTTGGGCTACTTTGCACTTGCGCCCCTTGGCCGAATTTTGCCAAGAATTGGGGCTGAAAATCATCAAATCTGGAAAATTTGAAAAACATAGCAATGTCCTATGACTTTTTTGTAACAGCTAAAAAGAAATTTCATTGTGTTGTCCCTAGGGGAGCTATCTTAGGCCTAAAATTGAAAAATAGTCTCACGTCCCCCTTTACCCCCTAAATGCCCCACTGTGCATTACAATCCACCCATATCTAAAATTGTGAACAACCCCAAGTGAAAAATTGTTCACATAGTGTGAGATTCTCATTAATAGTTCTTTTATCAAACTTGTTTAGGAGTGTTCAACCCTCCTACTATCACAAGGGTCAAAATCAGTCAAAATGTTGATATACTTGCCAAGGTATATCTAGTGCACTTAAAAGTCCAACACTGTCAAATCTTAAGTGTAGTAAGTACATTTACAGGTCAAAACGAGTTGACCGTTTTTGACTGGTAAAAGCATTGTCTTGTATTGTTCAGGGTGGTCAAAATGACAGTAAAAACCAGTCAAAAATGCCCCTGTGTGCACATTTGGGTCAACAGTCAAAACAGGCAGTTGACTGATTTTGACCTCTATAGCTACTTGCCACTAAAGTGCAGCTATAGTAGCAGGGTTAAGAGGCTGTCTACATTGGGCAGGTGCCAACGTAGGTCAGACGTGGAAACAGGGAACCCTGAAGATCCTGAGAAGACATTTGGAAATAAGTTGAAAGAAACTTTCATGCATACTAGAGAAGGAACACAATGGGATGTCACAAGTCAAGTTAGCAATTTATTGATCTACATATCTGGCACTTTTTTGCTTTCAGAAAACTGTTTGAGGAAATGGTATCCAACAGAATGCTTGTGGCACATATCACTTATGCGTAAGTTTCTTTTTGTATTTATTTTTAAATTTTTTTTAAATCTACTAACCCCAAGGCATCTCAGTTTTGTAAAGAATCTTCTGAGGGAGTTTACACCGTACATAAAAACAATTACTTGATGTGAAGTTGGTGATGGTCCCGAACATCCAGAGAAATTATTCCGTCCGTCAGTTTTAAGAAAATGAGAATTGTATTACAAATGTTTTGTGTTTGTGACACAATGAAATAAGTTGAAACTATCACATATTGTGTGAATACATTTCTCTTAGTTCTTAAAAGGTATGGATGCATTTACAGACATTTTGCCAGTAGTTTACATTCTTTTTAAAAGAAAATATTTCCGATACAATCTGTATTTTTCGGGTAACCTTTACAAAGTAGTCTGTAAGGCCTTGCATGTCAGTTTGTAGAACGAATCAATTTTTCTTGGAGTACTATGCCGCGGACTAGGTTAGTACATGACTGGCACACTTCATGTAGGTCATAGACATCTGGTACTATGCCGTGGACTAGGTTAGTACATGACTGGCACACTTCATGTAGGTAATAGACATCTGGTACTATGCCATGGACTAGGTTAGTACATGACTGGCACACTTCATGTAGGTAATAGACATCTGGTACTATGCCGTGGACTAGGTTAGTACATGACTGGCACACTTCATGTAGGTAATAGACTTCTGGTACTATGCCATGGACTAGGTTAGTACATGACTGGCACACTTCATGTAGGTAATAGACATCTGGTACTATGCCATGGACTAGGTTAGTAAGACATCTGGTACTATGCCATGGACTAGGTTAGTACACGACTGGCACACTTCATGTAGGTAATGGACATCTGGTACATGCCATGGACTGGGTTGGTTAGCATGATTGGCTACCACTTCATGTGGGTAATCTGGTATCTGGTACCATGACTAGGTGTACATGACTGGCACACTTCATGTAGGTAATATGGACATCTGGTACTAAGTGCTGCATGACAGTTAGTACATGACTGGCACACTTCATGTAGGTAATAGACATCTGGTACTATGCCATGGACTAGGTTAGTACATGACTGGCACACTTCATGTAGGTAATAGACATCTGGTACTATGCCGTGGACTAGGTTAGTACATGACTGGCACACTTCATGTAGGTAATAGACATCTGGTACTATGCCGTGGACTAGGTTAGTACATGACTGGCACACTTCATGTAGGTAATAGACATCTGGTACTATGCCATGGACTAGGTTAGTACATGACTGGCACACTTCATGTAGGTCATAGACATCTGGTACTATGCCATGGACTAGGTTAGTACATGACTGGCACACTTCATGTAGGTCATAGACATCTGGTACTATGCCATGGACTAGGTTAGTACATGACTGGCACACTTCATGTAGGTAATAGACATCTGGTACTATGCCGTGGACTAGGTTAGTACATGACTGGCACTTTTTGTAGGTAATAGACATCTGGTACCATGCCGTGGACTAGGTTAGTACATGACTGGTACACACTTCATGTAGGTACATAGACATCTGGTACTATGTCATGGACTAGTTAGTACATGACTGCACACTTCATGTAGGTATAGACATCTGGTACTATGCCATGGATTAGGTTAGTACACCACTGGCACACTTCATGTAGGTCAGACATCTGGTACCATGGACTAGGTTAGTACATGACTGGCACACTTCATGTAGGTAATAGACATCTGGTACCATGCCCGTGGACCAGGTTAGTACATGACTGGCACACTCATGCCAGGTCAATAGACATCTGGTACTGCTATGCCTTGACCAGGGTTAGTACCCACTGGCACACTTCATGGTGGTCATAGTACACATCTGGTACTATGCCATGGACCAGGTTAGTACACGACTGGCACCTTCATGTAGTGGTCATAGACATCCGGGTACTATGTATGGACCAGGTTAGTACACCACTGCACACTTCATGTAGGTCATAGACATCTGGTACTATGCCATGGACCAGTTAGTACACCTGGCACCATGTAGGTAACAGACATCTGGTACTATGCCATGGACCAGGTTAGTACATGACGCTTTTACTTCATGTGGAATCATAGACATCTGGTACTATGCCATGGACTGGTTAGTACAGGGAAAAAATTTCATGTAGGTAACAGACATCTGGTACTACCATGGACTAGGGTAGCATGACTGGCACACACTTCATGTAGGGTAAGAAACATCTGGTACTATGCCATGGACGGGTTAGTTTGACTAGCACACTTCATGTAGGTAATAGACATCCGGGTACTATGCCGGACCAGGTTAGTACATGGCAAAATTTCATGTAGGTAATAGACATCTGGTACTATGCCGTGGACTAGGTTGGTACATGACCGGGCACCCCTTCGCATGTAGTATGAACATCCGGTACTATGCCGTGACCAGGTTAGTAACATGACTGGCACACTTCATGCGGTAATAGACATCTGGTACTATGCCCGTGGACTGGGCTATGACCGGGTACACCGCTTCATGTAGGTAATAGACATCTGGTACTATGCCGCGTGGACCAGGTTAGTACACCGGGCACACCATGTAGGTAATAGACATCGGTTTGGCCGTTGGTACGATCGCCATGGTTAGGTCACAACACTGGCACTATGCCATGGTTCAAACAGGGTAGCACATCTGGGGTAATGCCGTGGTACCGTTAGGTTTTACTGTATTTTTCATGTAGGTAATAGACATCTGGTACACAACATAGTGGACCCAGTTAGTACATGACCGCGCACACCCTTCATGGTAGGTACATGGGCATCTGGTATCTAGGCCATGGACCAGGTTAGTACACCACTGGCACACTTCATATAGGGGTCATAGACATCGGTAGCCTTATGCCAGCGGACACAAGTTAGCCAACGACCGGGCACACTTCATGTAGGTATTGCGACATCCTGGTACCTTTGTCCGCATGGACCAGGTTTTAGTAAAGCACGCATCGGCACACTTTTCCGGCAGGTCAGCAGACATCTGGTACCATGCCCAGCGGACTGGGTTAGTACATGACTGACACTTCATGGCAGGTCGCAAACATCTGGTTCCTGGGCACTTCATGTGGAGTAAAACAGACATCTGGTGCCATGCCGTGGACCAGGTTGGTACATGACTGGCACACTTTTCGTGGTATCAAGTAGACATCTGGTACTATGCCATGGACCAGGTTGAGTACACGGTAATGGCACACTCTGCATGTAGGCGGGGCTGTAATGAGCATCTGGTACTATGCCATGCGTACGAAGGGTTTTAGTACGACTGGCACACTTCATGTAGGTCAAGGACATCTGGTACCATGCCATGGACCAGGTTGAGTAGCTACCGAGTGGCTTTACTTCATGTGGGTAATGGACATCTGGTACTATGCCGTGAGATGGGTTAGTACATGACTGGCCACTTCATGTAGGTCAATGACATTCTGGTACTAATGCGCCGTGGACCAGGTTAAAAATAATTTAGTGGCACACTTCATGTGGGGGTAATAGACATCTGGTGCTACACCTGGATCAGGGTTAGTACGCGGCTGGCACACTTCATGTGCGGTAATAGACATCCAGGTACCATGCCTGGACTGGGTTGAGTACATGACTGGCACACTCCCTTCATGCCAGGTAATAGACATCCGGTACCCGCGCCTGGACCAGGTTGGTACCTGACCGTGGCGCACTTCATGGCAGGTAATGGACATCTGGTGCTATCGCGCCGTGGACTGGGTTAGTACATGACCGCGCACACTTCATGTGGGTACATGTGGAGCATCTGGTGCTATGCCATGGACTAGGTTGGTACACGACTGGCACACTTTTCGCGTAAGGTAATGAGCATCTGGTGCTATGCGATAGCAGACTAGGGATTCGTACATGACCGTAGCACACGCCCATGTAGGTAATAGACATCTGCGTACCATGCATGGCGGACTGAGTTGAGGCCACCACTGGCACATTAAATTTCATGGTAATGGACATCTGAGCATTGGCGCCGTGGACTGGAGTTAGTGTTACGACTGGCACACTTCATGCAGTGGCTAATGGACATCTGGCACTATGCGCGTGGACTGGGTTAGTACTGCCACCGGCACTTCGCCGTAGGTAATAGACATCTGGCCCTATGCCACCATGGACTGCCATTTAGTACATGACGACCGCACAATTTCATGTAGGTAATAGACATCTGGTACTATGCCATGGACTAGGTTAATTACCGAACGGCACTTCATGTGGGTAACCGAACACCTGGTACCATGCCGCTGGACAGGTTAGTACATGACCGGCACACCACTTCATATGGGTAATGGACATCTGGTACTATGCCATGGACTAGGGTTAGTACATGACTGGCACAATTTGGGCGTATGGGTAATAGAGCTTCTGGTACCCGGCGCCGTGGACTGAGTTAGTACCACGAGTGGTACACTTCATGTAGGTGCATAGACATCTGGTACTGTGCCATGGACTGGGATTAGTACGCCGCTGGCACAATTCATGGGGGTCATAGACAGTTACCTTTGTATGCCATGGACTGGGTTAGTACATAATGGCACACTCACAGCCCGGTAATGGACATCGTTGCTATGCCATGGTTAAAGGGTTGGTACATGACCGGGTACACAATTCATGTAGGGCAATAGACATCTGGTACTTATACTATGGACCAGTTGTTTTGTGGGCTGGCAACAATTTCATGTAGGTAATGGACCCCTGGTACTATGCTGCATGGACTAGGTTAGTACATGCACCCAGTGGCACACTTCATGGGTAATAGGCAGTGGTACTATGCATGCCATGGATTCAGGTTAGTACTACGATCATACACTTCATGTGGGTATCATTGACATCTGGGTACCGCGCCATGGACCAGGGTTTAGTACCACGACCGGCACACTTCCGCGGTCATAGACATCGGGCGCTATGCCATGGACTAGGATTAGTACATGACTGGCAATAATTTCATGTGGGTAATAGACATCTGGGCCCGCGCCATGGACTAGGTTAGTACATGACCGCGCACAATTCATGTGCGTAATACGGACATCTGGCACTATGCCATGGACTGAGGTTAGTGGTACATGACCTTTTTACTTCATATTAGGTAATAGACATCAATTACGGCATGGCCATGGACCGGTTAATTACATGACTGGCACCGCTTCATGTGGGTAATAGACATCTGGTACCTGCGCCATGGACCAAGGGTTAGTACATGACATCTTTAACACTTCATGTAGGTAATAGGACATCTGAGGTACCATGCGTGCGACTTAGGGTTAGTACCGACTGGCACACCTGGCGTAGTGGCCAGACGTAAATCTGCTATGCCATGGACTAGGTTTGGAGCTGCATGACCGGGCAATACCGCACTTCATGGGTAATGGCCATCACGGTACCGGGCGCTATGGACTAGGTTGGTACCACGACCGGCACACTTCATGGTGTAACAGAGCATCTGGTACTAAGTGCCGCGCGGAATGGGGTTAGTACGACCGGGTACACTTACGCGTATGGGTAATAGTACATCTGGTACTATGCTGCATGGACTAGGGTTAGTACATGACTGGCACACTCATGTGAGGTACAGACATCTGGTGCTATGCCGTGGACCAGCGTTAGGTTACCACTGGGCAATAATTTGGCGTAGGTATGAACGTCTGGTGCCTATGCAGCCGCGACCAGGTTGGTACATGACTGGCACACCTTCCATGTGGTAATAGGATATCTGGTACCTGGCGCCCGGACCAGTTAGTACACCCATCGCTGGCCAATTTCCCGGCGTAGCAACAGGACATCTGGTACCGGCGCCGTGGTTCTGGGGTTGGTACAATGCATCACTGGCACACTTCATGTGTAGGTACAGACGCATCTGGTACCCGTTGCCATGGACCAGGTTGGTACATGACCGCGCACACTTCTATGTGGGTACGATAGACTGTCTGGTACTATGCCATGGACCAGGGTTAAGGCTACATGACTGGCTTTACTTTATGTGTGGTAATAGACATTTGGTACTATGGCGTCGTGGACTGAAGCAGGTTTACATGCCACTGGCAATAATTTTGCCATGAGTAAAGGTACATCTGGTACCATGCCGTGGACCAGGGGTTAGTACCACGACTGGCACCCTTCGCGCGTGGGTAATGGACATCTGGTGCTATGCGAACCCGGTTGGTACGCACTGGGTAGCACTTCATGTAGGTAATAGACGTCACAATTGCTATGCCGTGGACCAGGTTAGTATTACGGGGCAATTTTCCCGCGTAGTAATAGACATCTGCAATTGCCTATGCGGTGGACTAGCGTTAGTACCTGACTGGTACACTTCATATGAGTAATAGACATCTGGTACTAATATGCCATGGACTGGGTTGGTACATGACTGGCGCCTTCATGTGGGTAATAGACATCTCGTGCCTCATGCCATGGACTGGGACCAGTACTGCAATTAGCGGTACACCTCATGTGGGTAAAGGACATCTGGTACCATGCCATGGACTAGGATTAGTACCACGACCGCTGCTTCACTAACATGGTCATAGACTTCTGGTACCATACCGTGGACAGGTTAGTACACCACCGGCACACTTCATGTGTGGTAATGACATCTGGTACCCGCGTCGTGGACTGCAGGTTAGTACACCACCGGGGCACAATTCCATGTAGGTAATGGACATCTGGTACTATACTATGGACTGGGTTGGTACACGACCTTTTCATGTGGGTAATAGTAATTACTATACTAGGTAGTTGGGTTGGACACTAGCTTGGCCATGTAGGTAATAGACATCTAATTTTTATGCTACATGGACAGGGTTAGCAATACACGGCTGGGGCTCATGTAGGTAATAGACATCCGGTGCACCGGCGCCATGGACCAGGTTGGTACGACCGGCAACACTCATGTGGGTAATAGACATCTGGCACTATACGGCGCCATGGACCAGGTTGGTACCACCACTGGCACACTAATCACCTGTGGTAATGAACATCTGGTGCTCATGCCATGGACCAGGTTAAGTAATGGGCCTGGCCTTCATGTGGTAATAGACATATCCGGTACTATACCGTGGACTGAGGTTGATAGTACACGACCGGCACACTTCATGTGGGTAATAGACATCTACGGTACTATGCCGTGGACCAGGCGTTAATTTTTACCACTGGGTACACCCCGCGCATGGTGATAGACATCTGGTACCAAGCCATGGATTAGGTTAATTACATGACTGCGCTTTTGGTACACCTATGGGTAATAGACATTCAACGCGCCATGGACAGGGTTGGGTACCACGGTGGCGCTTCCGGCAAATTAATGAGACATCAATTGGCATGTCCATGGACCAGGTTAGTACCACCACCTTTGCTTTCATATGGGTCATAGACTATCTGGTACCATGCCATGGACTAGAGTTAATTACCACGACCGGCACTTCATATAGGTAATGGACATTTGGTACCATGCCATGGACCAGTTAGGCACCGACTAAAACACTCCGCGGTGGTAATAGACATCTGGTACTATGCCATGGACCAGGTTGAGCTACAGGTGCTTTACTTCATGCCAGGTAATGAACTGGTACTATGCCATGGACTAGGTTAGTACGACTGGCACAGACATTCATGTGGGTAATGAACACCTGTTTTATGCCATGGACTCAGGTTAATTACCTGACTGGCACACTTCATGTACCGCGGTACCATTAGACCCCTGGTACTATGCACTCCAGCTGGGTTAGTACACGAGTGGCACACTTCATAGCAGGTAATAGACATCCGGTACTGCCATGGACCAGGATTGGTACACCACTGGCCCACTTCATGTGTGGTAATAGACTTCTGGTACTATACGCGACCAGGTTAGTACCCACCGCACACTTCATGGGTAATGGCACCTGGTACGCGCCGCGACGACTAGAAATAGTACAGTGCTTTTTGCACTTCGCGCAGTGTAATAGACATCTGGTGCACCATACCATGGACCAGGGGTTAGTACCACCCAGCAATACCTTCATGGTAATAGACATCTGCGTTACTATGCCATGGACTAGGTTGGTACCACGGTGGCACCACTTCATGTGGGTAATAGAATATCCGGTACGTATGCACCGGACTGGGTTGGTACCACGACATGGCAAAAACGCATGTAGGTACAGACATCTGGTACCTGCGTGGACTGGGTTAGTACGCGGCTGGCACATTTCAGCGTGGTACATGAACATCTGGTACTAACGCCGCATGGACTGGGTTGAATAACGCACCCGGCAATAATTTCCGCGTAGGTAATAGACATTCAATTTACCATGCCATGGACCAGGTTAGTACACCCACTGGCACTTCATGGGTAATGAGACATCTGGTACCTGCTGGCGGCCATGGGGTTAGCTACGACTGGCAATACCCCGCGTAAGGTGGTAATAGACACCTGGTAAATGCAAATTGGACCAGGTTAGTACAACGACCGGCTAACACTTCATGTGGTGGCGGGCATCCGGTACTATGCCGCGGGACTGGCGGATTGGTACCAGTGACGGCACCACTTCATGCTGGGTAATAGACATCTGGTACTATGGCGCCATGGACTGGGTTAGTACATGCACGGGCTTTGCCTCATGTAATGTGGAGCATCTGGTATATGCGCCGGATTAAGTTAAACAACTTGTTGCTTTACTTCCGCGTAGGTAATAGACATCTGGTACGCATGCCACATGAGTTACATGGCCCACTGCTTTTCATGGGCCCCTTCGCAGGCATCTGGTACTATTCAAAATACGCAGTTGGTACGACCTTTACTTCATGTTGGAAAAGGGTATAGACATCTGGTAATATGCACGTGGACTGAGGTTGAGCAAGCACCAAGGCTAACTTCATGTAGGTAATAGACATCCGGTACTAACGCCGGACTAGGGTTAGTACATGACCGGGCACAATTTCATGTGGGTAATAGACATCTGGTACTACGCCATGGACTCAGGTTATTACATGACTGGTTTTTACTCATGTAGTAATTGACATCTGGCACGGCGCCATGGACCAGGGTTAGGCTACGACATGACAGCGTACACTTCATGTGCGGTAATGAACATCTGGTACCATGCCGGGCGGACCAGGTTAGTACATGCCAGCGCACCGCATGGTAATCGCAGCACGGCGCCGGGACCAGGTTAAACAACCACCGCGGTGTTGCTGACATCTGGTACCAGCCGTGGACTAAGGGAAAACACCGGGCAATAATTCCATGTAGGTACAGACATCTGGTACCATGCCGTGGACTAGGTTAGCACATGACCGGAAGCACCGCTATGTAGGTAATAGACATCTGAGCAATGCGTGGACTAGGTTGATACATTGGCACGCCATATGAGTAGACATCTGGTACTATACCGTGAACTAGGTTGGCTACGACTGGCACACTCATGTAGGTAATGAGACATCTGGTGCTATGCAGGCTGGACTAGGGTTGTTTACAGACTGGCACCACTTCATGCCAGGTAATAGACATCGGTACCAGCCCGTGGACTAAGGCCAGTACGCGACTGGCGTACACTTTCCCGCGTGGGTAATGGACATACAATTTTATGCCATGGGACACAGCGTTTAATTACATGACCGGCACTTCATGTATGGTAAGTGGACATCTGGTGCTATGCGGTGGACCAGGTTAGTAATACGGCGGCACACTTCATGTGAGTAATAGACATGTCTGGTACCATGCCGTGTGGACAGGGTTAGTACAACCCATCGCACTTCATGTAGGTAATGGACATCTGGTGCTATGCCATGGACAGGGATTGCACCACTGGCACACTTCATGTAGGTAGATTATCTACCTGAGCGACCACAATGGCTGCATGGACTGGGTAATGGTACATCTGACAGCAATGGTTAACGCGGAGTATACCCACCATGGTAGACCGCGCCGAATGAGTTGCCAGTACGACCGGCGCTTCGCCAGGTAATGGACATCTGCACGTGCGTCGCGGGACCAGGTTAGTAATGACCGGCACACTCGTAATGTGGAGTGGACATCTGGTACTTGTTGCACCATGTGACTAGGTTGGTACCGTTAATTTGGGCCAGCGGGTAATGGACATCTGGTACTATGCCATGGACTAGGTTAGTACAGGCCTGGCACACTTCATGTGGGTAATGGCACCTGGTACTATGCCATGGTTCAGGTTAGTGTTACATGCATCACTGGCACACTTCAGCAGGAAATGGACGACCTGGTGCTATGCCATGGACTAGGTTAGGTTACCCACCGTAGCAGAGCAACTTCATGGACAATAATATCTGGTACTATGCCGCCGGACCATTTAGTACCACGACTGGTTTTACTCGCGGGTAATGGACATCTGGTTACTTATACCGGGTACTGGGTTCCGTGACCACCGACTGGCACACACTTCATGTAGGTAATGGACATCTGGTACTATGCCATGGACCAGGGGTTGAGTACCAACGCACTGGGCGTCAATTTCCATGTGTGGTAATGGACACCTGCGTGCATGCCGTGGACTGGGTTGGTACACGCGACCATCGCGCACACTTCGCGCATGGGTAATAGACATCTGGTACTTGGCCGCGGACTGGGTTGGTACCGCGACTGGCACCACTTCATGTAGGGGTGTGGACATCTGGGTACTTTATGCCATGGACCAGGTTGGTGCGACGACCGCACTTCATGGGTAATGGTACATCGACTTATCCATGGACTACGGTTGGCCAGCCACATTTGGCACACTTCGCGGGTAAATGACATCTGCGCCTATGCCATGGACTAAGTTGGTACCACGACACCTGTTAATTTCATGCGAGGTAATGGACATCTGGGCTAACGCGCCGCGACCAGGTTAGTACACGTACCGGCACACCTGGCGGGTAGTGTGGACATCTGGTACCATGCCATGGACCAGGTTAGTACCACGACCGGCACCTTATGTAGGTAATGGACATCACAATTTATATGCCATGGACCAGGTTGATGCAATAACGTTTTGGCAATAATTTCATGTAGGTAATGGACATCTGGTACTATGCCATGGACCAGGTTGGTGCAACGACCGGGTACACCTTGTCATGAGTAAGAAGGACCATCCGGTACTGTCGCGCCATGGACCAGGGTTTAATTACCACGACTGGCGCACTTCATGTGAGGTAATGGACATCCGGTTATGGCGCCCATGGACCAGGGGTTAGGTACACACGACATGGCACACTTCATGTGGGTAATGGACATCGTGCCGGTACTGCCATGGACCAGGTTAGTACACGACAGCCGCACTTCCGTGGGTAATGGTACATTTAACACTATGCCAGCGGGATCAGGTTGGTACAACGACTGGCACACTTCATGTAGGGTAATGGACATCTGGAACTATGCCATGGACCAGGTTAGTACATGACGCTGAGTCACAACGAATTCTCATGTGTACTATGGACACATCCGGCACTAAGTTAGTACCGCGACGGCACCTTCATGCGAAATGGAGACATCCGGTACCATACCATGGACCAAGTTGGTATGACCGGCACCTTCATGGTGGTAATGGACATCACGGTACCATGCCATGGACTAGGATCTGGCCACCGGCACCGCTTCCAGTAGGTAATAATGGTTCACGGCACCTTATGCCATGGACTGGGATTGGTACGACTGGCACACTTCATGTGGGTAATGGACTTCTGGTACTTATGCCATGGACCAGGGACAGTACCACCACTGGCACACCCCCTGTAGGTAATGGACATCTGGTACCATGCCATGGACTAGGTTGGTACATGACTGGCACACTTCATGGCGTAGGTAATGGACATCTGGTACCATGCCATGGACTGGGTTAGTACACATGACCTTTTTGCGTCTCATGTAGGTAATGGACATCTGGTACCATGCCATGAACCAGGTTAGTACGTGACACTGGGTTGCACTTCCATGTGGGTAATGGACATCCTGGTGTACTAAGCCCGCGGACCAGGTTAATTAACACCGACTGCTTTTCGGCGTGGGTAATGGACATCTGGGTACCCGCGCCATGGACTAGGTTAGTACATGACTGGCACACTTCATGAGTAATGGACATCTGGGTACTATGCATTGGACCAGGGTTGAATTACCGACTGGCACACTTCATGTGCGGCAATGGGTCATCTGGTACTGCAATTTCCGCCGCGACCAGGTTAATTACATGACTGGCACACTTCCATGTGGGTAATAGACATCTGGTGCCATGCCGTGGACCAAGGTTGAGTACCGACCGGGCACACACTCATGTGGGTAATATAGAGGCATCTGGTACTATGCCGTGGACTAGGTTAGTACCACGACTGGCACACTTCACATGGTGGTAATGTGGACATCTGGTACTATGCCATGGACTAGGTTAGTACACTTATTAAGGCACTTCCCCATGTAGGTGTAATAGACATCTGCGTACTTATACCGTGGACCAGGTTTGAGTAAGACTGGCACACACTTCATGTGGGTAATAGACATCTGGTACATACCGTGGACTGGGTTAAGTACATGACTGGCACACTTCATGTTGCATGTAGGTAATGGACATCTGGTACTATGCCCATGGACCAGGTTAAAATGACCATGGCACACTCATGTGGGTAATGGACATCTACTATGCCATGGACTGGGTTAGTACATGTTGGCACACTTCATGTAGGTAATAGACACCAGCCATATGGACTAGGTTGGTACATGACTGGCACTTGCTTCATGTAGGTAATAGACATCTGGTACTATGCCATGGACTAGGTTAGTACATGACCGGCACACTTCATGTGGGTAATAGACATCTGGTACTATGCCATGGACTAGGTTAGTACATGACTGGCACACTTCGGGTGAGTGTAGACATCTGGTACTATGCCATGGACTAGGTTGGTACATGACTGGCACACTTCATGTGGGTAATAGACATCTGGTACTATGCCTGGACAGGACTAGGTTAGTACATGACTGGCACACTTCATGGGGCATACATCTGGTACTATGCCGTGACCAGGGTTAGTACATGACTGGCACACTTTCCATGTAGGTAATAGACATCTGGTATGCCGTGGACTAGGTTAATGGCAATTTTTTTTAGGTCGTAGGGAAAAGCTGGTACTATGCCATGGACTAGGTTAGTACCGGTGGCGGCACAATTTCATGTAGGGTAATAGACATCTGGTACTATGCCATGACCAGGTTAGTACACACTGGCACACTTCATGTGGGTCATAGACTTCTGGTACTATGGACTGAGGGTTTGAGGTACAGGTTGGCACACTTCATGTAACGTGGGTAATTAGACTTCTGGTACTATGCCATGGACCAGGGTTAGACTGGCACACTTCATGTACGTAGTAGACTTCTGGTACTATGCCATGGACTAGGTTAGTACACGAGTGGCACACTTCATGTAGGTCATAGACATCTGGTACTATGCCGTGGACTAGGTTAGTACATGACTGGCACACTTCATGTAGGTAATAGACATCTGGTACTATGCCATGGACTAGGTTAGTACACGACTGGCACACTTCATGTAGGTAATAGACATCTGGTACTATGCCATGGACTAGGTTAGTACCAAAAGGCACACTTCATGTAGGTAAATAGACATCTGGTTTATACCATGGACTAGGTTAGTACATGACTGGCACCGCAGGTAATAGACATCTGGTGCGCCATGGACTAGGTTGGTACATGACACACTTCATGTGGGTAATAGACATCTGGTACTATGCCATGGACCAGGTTGGTACATGACTGGCACAATTTCATGTGGTGACATCTGGTACTATGCCGTGGACTAGGTTAGTACACGACTGGCACACTTCATGTAGGTAATAGACATCTGGTACTATGCCGTGGACTAGGTTAGTACACGACTGGCACACTTCATGTAGGTAATAGACATCTGGTACTATGCCATGGACTAGGTTAGTACACGACTGGCACACTTCATGTAGGTAATAGACATCTGGTACTATGCCATGGACTAGGTTAGTACACGACTGGCACACTTCATGTAGGTAACAGACATGGTGCAATACATGTGCCATGGACTGGAGTTGGTACCGACTGTAGCACACTTCATGTGGGTAATAGTACATTCTGGTACTATGCCATGGACTAGAGTTATGTACACAATTGGCACACTTCATGTAGGTAATAGACATCTGGTACTATGCCAGGACTAGGTTAGTACATGACTGGCACACTTCATGTGGGTAATAGACATCTGGTACTATGCCGTGGACTAGGTTAGTACATGACTGGCACACTTCATGTGGTCTTGACATCTGTACTACCATGGACTAGGTTATGTACACGAGTGGCACACTTCATGTAGGTAATAGACATCTGGTACTATGCCATGGACTAGGTTATGTACACGAGTGGCACACTTCATGTAGGTCATAGACTTCTGGTGATACATGTATGCCATGGACTAGGTTAGTACACGAGTGGCACACTTCATGTAGGTCATAGACATCTGGTACTATGCCGTGGACTAGGTTAGTACACGAATGGCACACTTCATGTAGGTAATAGACTTCTGGTGCTATGCCATGGACTAGGTTATGTACACGACTGGCACACTTCATGTAGGTAATAGACTTCTGGTACTATGCCGTGGACTAGGTTAGTACACGACTGGCACACTTCATGTAGGTAATAGACTTCTGGTACTATGCCGTGGACTAGGTTAGTACATGAGTGGCACACTTCATGTAGGTAATAGACTTCTGGTACTATGCCATGGACTAGGTTAGTACATGAGTGGCACACTTCATGTAGGTAATAGACATCTGGTAATATGCCATGGACTAGGTTAGTACATGACTGGCACACTTCATGTAGGTCATAGACATCTGGTGATACATCTATAGCTCCACCATTATGAATTTTGAGTCAAGTATTCCACAAGGGATATTTGACTAGGTAAAACAAATACATTATTAGAGGCAAACACAGAACAAATGACTGAAGTAGGATTTGAACCAGCTATCCAACCCAATCTTGTCCAGTATCCAGTTCCAGGTTCAAACTCTGCTTCAGCCAATACTACCGTTCACCAATAACGTTTTTAAAAATTTTTTTTAGCCATTACAGCCATAACAGAGTTCAAATCTGTTTTTAGAAATAAGATGCATCGGTGAACAACGCAATTGTTTATGATTCACCTGAAAAATTGTACATTTTGGAAATGGCCAACGATAAATACTGCCTTTTATTTTTGGCCTACACTTGAACCTTGGAATCGTTCTGGTTTACCTTGAAATGTGCACAGTACATGCAGTGGTGTCCTGGAGACAGAGCTGTATGATACAAGTGGGAAATCTGACATCAACATCGGCGAGGCGTTGATCGAGAACGGACTTGCCACCCGACACGAATGGAGAACCTACCAGCGGGGTACGACTGACCCATCACTGTCCTCTGATGGCAGGGGGTCCCTCGCGCATGGAGGGATGGACCAGGCGGGCAGTGGGTCAGAGGCAAGTTCAGGGATCTACATGATCATACCGGGTTGATTGAGGGAGTGGGGATTATTTTTTTCTATGAACACAGGTTTTATTATATTATTTATTAAGACATGTTTTAAATTAAAGTGATTTCTAGCCCTATGCCCTGACAATGTTGTTTTATTGAATGTTTGGACTGTTTTATAAGACTGTTTTGTTAATTTCTGAGAAGTAAAGGAAATTTAAGATTTAGAAGGATTATTTATGATTCAGCGAGAACTTTGCAAGTATCAGTTACATGGACCAAGACTGAAAATAAGAATTTCTGTTCCTGGTAATTCAACGGCCAATTAGCCACTGAACTTTTGATTATCATACTCTTATTATATATTTATTTTGTTTTTATTCCAAACAAGTCAACGGGAACAAACACTGACTTGCAGAATAAATTGGTTGCCCATTTTGAGAATGTATGAAGGCAATTGCGGTTCTAGAATTTCAATTATTTTCAAACGTTGACTTAAAAATTGTCCATTATCTTAAAGGGTTAGTGGATGAGGCAGGTTAAGGCCTATTGCATAAAAGAAATGACACAAACCAGGTAGTTATTCACTGAATACCTCTCTTTGTTAAATAAATAAATGAAAATTTTAATTTGTAAATTTCTTGGGGGTCATGTTAAGACCAACAAAAAAAAGTTTCCGGTTTGTGGTTGGCATTTTTATTTTTTATTAAAATTTTTATTTTTTTTCCCTATGAAACAATGTCCAATTGCAGCGAAAATTTCTGGATCGAATGGAATTCTGCCCCGCTGTGTTTTAAATGACTTTTTCACATAGGGGTCTGAAAATTTGTCCGATTTGTGATGCCTCTCTTAGCCACCATACTTTGCGCATGGGAAATTTGGTCTGGTTCCAATAACCGCATATACATGTTAACATGTAAAAAAAAAACGTGTCACTGTACCGATTTTGAAGCCAACCTGTGACCAGAAACTGGATTTTCTTTTGCCTAAAGGTCTAAACCATGGTGACTGAAAGCTTTAAGGAGATCATTTCTTGAATTATGACGAATTAAAACCATTTTACCAAACCAATACAAATCAGCGAAAAAACAAAAAACAATTCTGAAATGTTTGCAGTTAAACTGTCTGATAAAGAAACACAAAAGGATACTTCTTTTTCAGACATGGCTATCTGTGCAGAGATTGTGTTTATTATTGCCCACCTCATCTCAGTATAATGGAGAAGACTGCCAAGAGGGTCTGTGCAAACATTCTTTAAAACTCTTAGCTTAATCTTGAGGTCATCCTAAAAAGGTCCATTATCAGTTTGAGATTAAGGAGACACTTAACAAACCTTTAAAGGAAGGTCCAATATTTTTAGTAACGTACATTCGTTTTCAAGAAATATATCATAAAAAGAAATTTGATCACAATAGGTGGTAGGTGCTCCATTGTTTTTTTGTTTTTTTAAATAAATATTTAAAAAATTGTGTTTCAGATTTCTTGTCTTACAAAAAGTTGCTGTTCAGCAAATACTTGTAAATTCGATATAACAATTGCTGTTTTTTCTAAAGATGAAAGCACTGCAGATGAAATCATTTTGATGTGTACCAACTAATACACCAAGTATGTTTATTTAAGATAATTTGTTAATTTAATAATCTGGTAATGACCACATTTTTACATTCCCTTTAATCTTAAAAAGGCTTCATTATCAGTATGAGTTTAAGGAGGCACTTACAAGGCTCAGAAGAAAACCCTTGTATAATCTGGATGCTTGATAAGAAAAAGCAGTCGTTATGCAGAGAATTGAAGAATCTTGCCCTTGAAGCATTCCTCGAATATTTACACTGAAAATGCACTTAAAGGGGCGATATCGTCACGATTGTCAGGGCATGGAATCGGAGTGTTAGTTTTAGATTAAGTCAGTGACTGAAAATAATACCCCACATGATAAGGTCATATTACCGTTGCTGCTGCATAAATGAGCCTGTAATTTTCAGTCACTGTGTTCATCTTAAACAAGGACACCGATTCCATGCCCTGTTGAAAGTCTGCTCTGATCACGATAATATTGCCCCTTTTGGAGACACTGAGAATACACTGAGAATACACTGATGAATACACTGAGAATACACTGATGTATATACACTGATGAATACACTGAGAATACACTGATGAATACACTGAGAATACACTGATGAATACACTGAGAATACACTGCAAAAGTACAGAGCTCTGAAAAAAATATGTTATGTAAAGTTGAGTTTGATTTGAATCAAGAGATTCAATGGATGGTATTAATTTACAAATATACTTACCAAGTGAAATATTCTGCTTAATATTCTCTGCATTATTGTGCACAGTGTAGAATTCCTTTTCTTTCCCTTTTTTAGTGCAGGGCTGAGATTTCTCGGGATTTATTTTTTACAAATCTCCTTTTGCATCAACATTTTTCTTGAAAGATGAGGAGTAGCCTGTATTGTGTCCAAACCTCTAGTATCTTGTTTGTGGGGGATGTGGAGAGTCTGTAAAACATCCAGTAGGTTCAGGGGACTTTGTCCTCTAGATCAAAGGGAGACCCAGGCCTGTTACCCATTTTTCAGGATTTTTTTATTTTTGTCAGATCACATCCCTGTCAGGTCAGTGTGGTTGGAGGGGGACTGGACAACCCCCCCTGGGTCCACCACTGTCTGTAGGGACAGGTTGTGATTTGTTTGCTGTTTTGCTGTGTTGTTGTTTTACTTGCTGTCAATGGATAACAGCATCATGATAATCCATACTTGTTTATTGCTTGCCTATTTTAATGGTTATTCCAGTTTGGTGGATACGTGCGCTATATAAGTCCACATTATTATTATTATTATTATTCCAGATAATTATCTTTTTCAATGGATCATTTGAATGACACACTACACGATCTAGTCATACTACGCATGGTTTACCTTACAGTTTTCTAAAATGAATTTATGGTGAGTCTTGCCATCAATACAGACAGGTGTATATATATCATATATATCATATATTTCAATCATTTCTAAGAAATAAGCAAAGACCCAATTAAATGGGGTTTTTTAAAACCAGAATGCCAGAAAACTGTCAGTAAAAAAAAACATGGCTGAATCAAAATTGAGATGTGGTACCCTGTAGGTGACGCGCCCAGCACACTCTAAACTAGGAACAATTTTGTTATCCTTATAGTTACATAGTATAGTACTAGAATTTAGGGTTAAAGGGACAACATCATAACAATCTAAGCAGACTTTCAACAGTGACTGAAAATTACTGGCTCATTTATGCAGCAGTAACGGTAATATGACCTTATCATGTGGGGTGGTATTTTCAGTCATTGAGTTAATCTAAAACTAGCACTCTGATTCCATGCCCTGTTGATCGTGACGATATTGTCCCTTTAATCTAACAAAACATATTGTTCATATAATGCTACAATTGTGCCAAATGCCGTTGCCAGAATGAACGTGTGCTTACATGTGTATAATAGATCTGAAATTAACTTGAAAATGTGGGTTTTTGGTTAACTGTAGGTTTTTTTTGCTGCAGGTGGAGTAGATATTTTTTTTCTTTTTTGCTTGAAGAAAAACACTGGAACCAGTTTGGAATCTCTGTGACATTATCTGTTTCTGTTAATCTTCTAAATAGCATGATTTACCAATGACACTTGAGTTCGAGGGTCCACGGTCACACACACTGCTTCTGTCATCACAAGGTACACAAAATTGGTCCAAGATCAAATCTTTTTTGGAACTAAGACGCATTGGTGAATCAATTAATAGAAAACAATTTTTCAGCAATGTTTTTTATCGGATCAATTCATGTTCCTTGTGGAAAGGAAGTAGATTACTTTCAAATACGATATTCGAAAAGAATTTACCAAAGCTTTATATCTTTAGCGTCATTATTTGACCAGCAATGGATTTATCATGCTGCATCATAATTTCATTCATTCTGTATTTAATTACTGTATCTTCATTTAAAAGGTTTTTTTTTCTTCTCTAAAAAGAGACTGATTGCGGTGACACCATGTGAAATTCTCTATTGAGTGGTAATTAGTTCTGAAAAGAACTGGAGGTAACAACTCAATGTTTCGATCAGTATGCTCTGATCGAAACATTGAGTTGTAACCTCTAGTTCTTTTCAGAAATAATCACCACTCAAAAGAGAATTTCACATGGTGTCACAGCAATCAGTCTTACTTATCATCTTCACCAAGCTACAAGTTTTACCTCTAAAAAGAGCAAAATATGGATTTGCACAGAATATACATCTTTCATTCAAGCTTGTAGCTGTTCCGAACGAATTCTCCTGTTAAAGAGGTAGAACTTTTTGTTCAATATACCAATGTTTACTTATTATTCCAGGTTAAGTTTCAGTATTTCATCAACTGTTTCCTATTAAGCATATGTTTTCAAACTTAAAAACCAATATGTATTCACTGTTAAAAATATAACCTCAAATGTTTGTTACCTTTTCTTTGATTTGGAGAAAAAAGGCGTTTAAAGGATGTTAATATATATTTTTTATACTTTCATATTTCTGGAAAGATGATCAGATGTTTATTAAATTAAAGTTCAACAAAGTCTTGTGGTCTGTTACATTTTTGTTCTTTCCCACAATTTTGTTTTCTATTTGTTTTGGCAGTAGAAAGTAACGCCCAACACCATTTGACAATGTTCCCCTTGTCCTGTCACTAGCGACGGTAACAATGCCAAATACCAGTGGACATGTTCTGACAGTAGACAGTGATGCCCGATACCATCAGATATTCATCCAATTTTAAATGATATAAGCATTACTGGAAAGTTTAAACAGTGGATTTTTAAAATTTTATTTGCCACTAAAAACATGATGGACCAGAGTCTAAGATTTTTTGTAAAGAATTGTTTTCCATCATGACAAATTACAAAAATGGTAGCTAGTGGTCTTGCCTTAATAGGAATCTTTATCAAAGGTTTTGATTTAAAAAAAACACCTCAAAAGTTAATGTGTTTAACTTTTACTTGCATAAAATTGAACAGTGTATTTTGTTCAAATTTTGACCATATAAATCTGTTTATCTGAGGGGTTCGATTATCCATGGGGTGATCAAAAAACTTACCAAAAGAAGTAAAGAGTTACCTGTTGCAAACTGCTTTTCAACCAAAAGGATGTTGTAGTATAGATGTAAATGTTAGTTAGTGGCTTTTTGTTTTGACTTCGGAGGTTTTTTCAGACCATAGCAGAGTGTTTGAGAAAGACACTGCTTGGATTAAATGGCCACGAATTAGGCCTACCATTTTTGCATAGTACAATGATATTTTTCATTTTCTTGTAAATTCTTTTTATAGAATACCAACCTAAGGCCCCAAAAAGGTCTCCAGTTTCTGGTCATCGGTCGGCTTCAAAATCGGTGCGGTGACACTTTTTTTCGGCCATCTTTTTTTTTTTCCAACAGGAAAATACGTGATACAGTATACATGGGGACCAAATTTCCCATATACAAAGTATGGTAGCTAAGAGGCCTCACAAATCGGGCATATACCTCTATGTGAAAAAAGTCGTTTAAAGCACAGCATGGCAGAATTCCAATCAATCCAGCAATTTTGGCTGCAAATGGACATCGTTTCAAAGCAAAAAAATAATTAAATTAAATTAAAAATGCTGACGCGCAGGTCTGAGGTGATGCGTGCAGAGGTCAGTAACTGGAGACATTTTTTTTGGCCTAATGGACCCGTAGTATAAATGCAAAATAATGGTTATTGGCCTTACGTTTCAAACCTAACAGGTTCTTTCTCAAAGACAAATTTTATATGTCTGTATGTATTGTTTGTTGTGTCAGTTTGGGTGTATTGGTTATTGTATAATATTCAAAACAATTTAGGGAACACCGGATTTTTAACATCAAATAGGTTTGAAATGTTCCATGAACCGGGATTTTCATTTGCAACCCCCTCTCTCTTTCAGTAGTCATGTCATGAAATGTGTAATCACTACATGCATCCTTTATCATCTGTTTCATTGTGCAGTTGTTTCTCATCAATTCTGTGAAACATTGTGTTTATCTGAAATAAATGATCTTGCTTTAACTGAGATTAGTCCGGTGTTCCCTAAATTGTTTTGAGTAGTATATAATCATGAACTTTTTTGTGTTTTAACCACCAAGTGTTAAGATTACACAGTGCATAGCAACAAGTTGTGCACAGCAATCAGTGGGTGCATAAAATGGTTAGAAACAACCCAAACAGACAACACAGCATGAATTGTCCTACAGCTGTTCCCTTCCATGAACCCTGTCATCATCATAAATCTTGGTATGTTAATGACACAGCCAAGCCTTTATGCACTGATAAAAGACATCCCTGTGCATGTAGAATCTGTAGTGTTTTATTGCTAGCTATGCTCATGCTTGAACCATGAAGCATAATAATGTGTGGACTTATATAGCGCACGTATCCACCAACTGAGTGGTGCTCAAGGCGCATATTATTACCCCTGCTCATAAGGCTCATAAATCATTCCTGAAACCATCTCAGCTCCCTGGGGAGTATACAGCTCAATTGCTGCCATTACAGTGCATATATGGCTAATCAACCAACTCTGCCCTCACAGGTACCCATTTAACCCCTGGGTGGAGAGAAGCAATTATGGTTAAGTGTCTTGCTCAAGGACACAAGTGTCACGGCCGGGATTCGAACCCACATTCTGCATAGAGCTAAAACAAGTTCATATTGATTGAGATCTAAATATTTTTCGTATGGGATTTACTTGCAACTTTCTATTTTTCAACACATTGCAATTTCCCTTTTTATCCCAGTAGCCTACTTAATTTTTTTAGCAAAGGCCAGGACAAAGCCAGAAATATTAAAGGGACAGTACCGTCACAATCAGAGCAGACTTTCAACAGGGCATGGAATCGGTGTCCTAGTTTAAGATGACCACAGTGACTGAAAATTACTGGATCACTTATGCAGCAGCAACTGTAATATGACCTTACCATGTGGGGTATTATTTTCAGTCAAGAACTAGAACTCTAGAACTAGCACTCTAGAACTAGAACTCTAGAACTAGCCCTGTTGATCATTACAATATTGTCCCTTTAAATGACACCTTTTCTTTTAGATTAATTATCAAGGCAGAAAGTGTCCGTCACACAAGGCTTTCCTGATAATTGGGGCATATTGTATCCTCAATGGGTGAATAGGGTTTCAATCAGGATATATATCTCCCAATTGGAATAGTATATAGTTACCACCAAATGATGGTGCACACAACTCCAAGGATTGAGGAGATCTGTTATAAAATCAACACAGAGAGAAATGCTCATATATATTTCCATGAGAAAAAAGTGAGTGTATGCTCTCACTAAAAAAAAAGTAAATTCAAAACTATGAACTAATTTAAAAACAACTCTGCCAGTCCATGATGTTGGTCCTTCCTCCATGGTCCGTGTAGCTTGGTCAACAGGGGTCTATTGCAATTGGTATCCTCACTGGGTGAATAGGGTTTCAATCAGGATTTAAGTGTATCTCCCAGTTCCTGTGAGCAGTACTATACTACTCAAAACAATTTAGGGAACACCGGAATAATCTCAGTTAAAGCAAGATCATTTATTTCAGATAAACACAATGTTTCACAGAATTGATGAGAAACAACTGCACAATGAAACAGATGATAAAGAATGCATGTAGTGATTACACATTTCATGACAATTGACTACTGAAAGAGAGAGGGGGTTGCAAATGAAAATCCCGGTTCATGGAATATTTCAAACCTATTTGATGTTAAAAATTTGGTGTTCCCTAAATTGTATTGAGTAGTATATAATGGACACCCATTATGTAGAGAAAGGCCATGACTTGCATGTCAGAAAGGTGAAGGGACCATGGTGCGGTACCCATTTACTGTTGCCATGCAAGGACCTGTGGTATTTCCACGGGGTGTCCCTGGGGGCTGACACTTGCTGGGCAAATCACCTTCTAGACATACAAACAAGTACATTCCAATCCCATGATATAAACAGGCTGGGTCACCCAGTGGTGTATCTTGGGTCAATCAATGGGTCACAGGTATAGGGTAAACATTACAAGTAAGTGAACAAGAAAGATAATAAATCTGTATTGTAAAAAAAAAAAAAAAAAAAGTTTTTAAACCTGTATTTTTCCACCTGCATAAGTTTCTGGTGTATCCACTTGATAAGCTTGCTATTTGGAGACCTCCAGTTCACCACTTAAATGGACAATATTATCACGATCAGAGCAGATCACATGGAATCGGTGTCCTATTTTAAAATGAACACAGTAACTGAAATATTACTCATCAGCAGCAATGGTAATATGACCTTATCATGTGGGGTATTATTTTCATTCACTGAGCTTAAAACTAGCACTCTGATTCCATGCCCTGTTGATTGTGACGATATTGTCCCTTTAATCCCCTTCTTCCTGTGATTATCATTGTTTTGTATATTGACTCCACCTCCTTCTACTGATCCCCGCTTCCCCCCCCCCCCACAAAAATAATGTTATATGTTATTTTCATGTCTGTGTATGTCTGTGTGTGCAGGTATAAATACGCTCCTGTCATTATTGTATCAATTATGAAATTGTCATTTATGCTCATCAATTCTGCTTATGAACCAAGCAAATGACGACACTGTTCTAAACTCTAACATAGATCCTGACTTAAACTTTGAAACACCTGATATATCCTGTGATTACTATGATCAAGATAAATTCTTAAATGATTTTAATAAAAACACTAGTACCAAATTGTTACATCTCAATGCACGAAGTTTACAAAAGAATATATCAAATATTATTGATTTGATTAACCTTTTAGGGAACAAGTTTTCAGTGATCGGTATAACTGAGTCATGGTTAAAGGATACCAAGGATCCACTTATTCAAATTAAAGATTACTCAATTGAAGGTTCTTGTAGACTTAACAAAAAAGGTGGTGGAGTAGCACTTTACATTAAACATGATCTTAGTTATAACATTCGTAATGACTTATCTATTAATAATTCTGAAATGCCGGAATCATGCTTCATTGAGCTTGTTAATACACATAATAGTAATGTACTAATTGGAGTTGTGTATAAACCACCCAGTGCTTCATATGATCATTTCTCAGAACATATTAATGGCATATTGGAAAATATTAGTAATGAAAACAAAAAGTGTTATCTAATGGGTGATTTTAATATTAATTTATTGCAGTATGATTCAAATAATACTGTACAGAACTTTATTGATATGCTATCTTCACAATCCTTTTACCCTACCATAAATAAACCTACAAGAATTACTGAGAGTAGTGTAACTTTAATTGATAACATTCTAACTAATGCCTTACATAATCATACTGCTGGTGTTTTAATAAGTGATATAGGTGATCACTTACCAGTATTTTTAATTATTGACAGTTTTAGAGAGAAGGCCCATGATGAACGAAGATGCAGTAAAAAACGTGATGTTAATGGTAATAACATTGAACACTTTGTAAATGATTTAAATTCAACTGATTGGTCTTTTATGACATCACTGAATGATATTCATGATATGTATAGCTCTTTTTTATACCATGCTCTTAAACTTTAAGATAAATACTTTCCACTACAAGAGGTAAAATGTCGATATAAGTCACCTTGGCTATCAGATGGTATCTATCATTCAATAAGGAGAAAAAAATTTCTCTACAAAAAATTTCCGAGAAATCCTACTTCTCAAAATAAATCCATTTATACTCTGTATAAAAACAAGCTAAATAATTTAATCAGGAAAAGGGCAATAAAGGAACATGGAATATCATAAATACTGTATTAAACAAGGGACAGCGGAAACGCAACCCCTCTTACTTTATTCAAGATGGTATAACAATTGACAGTGACAAAGAAATTGCTGATTTTTTATTTGCTAATGTTGGCACTAGACTTGCCAGTAATCTACCATTATGTAATACCACATTTGAATCCTTTCTTCAGGATCAAGAGGTAAATTCTCTTTTCTTAAATCCTATTACGCAAGAAGAAATTGTAGACATTCTTAACAAAATTCCTAATGGAAAGGCCCCTGGCTTTGATGGTCTAAATGCTCTTGTTATCAAACATGCCAAGTACGTCTTAGCAAAGCCACTTGCTTGTATCTTTAATGAGTCTCTAATTACAGGCATTTTCCCGGATGGTTTAAAGATAGGTAAGGTCACACCAATACATAAGGGTAGAGACGAACACAATGTTGGCAATTATAGACCTATTACAGTATTATCTACATTTTCAAAAGTTTTTGAAAAATTAATACACTACCGTCTTATTACTTTTATCTGAATCTCAATTCGGCTTCAGAGAAAAGCGTTCAACTGAACTAGCAATGTCGTTTGTTGTGAATAAATTGCTGAAAGCCATAGATGATGAAAAATCCTTTATTGGTATATTTCTGGATCTTTCAAAAGCTTTTGATACAGTTATAACCACGAAATTTTAGTTTGTAAGCTGAACAATTTTGGTGTCCGTGGTGTAGCCCTAAACTGGTTCAAAAGTTACTTATCTAATCGAAAACAATTTGTTTCTTATAACTCTGTAAATTCAAATGAGCAATCTATATGTTGTGGAGTTCCACAGGGTTCTATATTAGGTCCTCTACTATTCATTATTTATATTAATGATATTTCCTATACATCTGATATCATATCCTTCTGCTTATTTGCAGATGACACAAGTTTGGTGTATAGCCATAACAATGTGGATACAGCTATTCGGATTTTTAATATAGAACTTGAAAAAATAAGTACATGGCTTATAGCACACAAATTGTGTATTAATTTACTTAAATCAAACTATATGATATTTTGTTCGAGACAACAGAAATATACCCAATCTGTTCCACTAGTTTTGAATGGTGTAAATTTAAATCGTGTAACGATTACCAAATTTCTAGGTGTGAAAATTGATGAAAATCTTACTTGGAAGAGTCACATTAGTGATGTCTCAAACAAAATATCCAAAACTATTGGTATAATGAATTGTTTAAAATGCTTCATCCCAAGCGACATTTTAGTTATTTATAATTCTTTTCTTCTCCCGTATTTAAATTATTCAGTTCTAACCTGGGGTAGTTCGTCAGTAAATTGTGACAGACTTCTTTTGTTGCAAAAGCGAGCTGTTCACATTATTTCCAACGCTGGTCACCGTGATCATACTGCTAACTTATTTGCAAATCTAAAACTGTTACGATTTAAAGACCTTTACTACTTAAATTTAGGAAAATTTATGTATAAGTACATGAGCATTACCTGGTTGTTTTAGCTCGTGTTTTATGTTAACCTCAAACATACATTCATACAATACTCGAAGTGTTTCCAAAAAAATATCCATGTCTGTTACAGTCGAACCTCATTGTTGAAAAATAGTCTTATTCAACGTGGTGTTAATTACTGGAACAGTCTTAGTGAATCTATAAAAACGTCACACTCTCAGGCTATATTTGTCAAAAAAATATTTAAAAAAACTTCTTGATGCATATTCATAACTTCCAACTTTTAATTTATTTCGTATTGTTTATGTCTTAGCACCTGCATGCACACTCGTATGTTTTTGTAGTCCTTTGTCCTGTTTGTCTCCTTGTCTGTCCCTAGGTTAGGGCACAAAAGCATTTTGCTTCACCCAAACCTAAATGTTGTCCTTTGCGTAATAATTTGATATATATTTAAAATATCTGCAATACTGTATTTCAACTTATTACAAACAATGTATATTTCCTTTTCCAAGGACAGCATTGAAATAAATGTATTATCAACAATCATTTGCAAAAATGCAAATTACCCCCAAAATGCAAATTAACCCATCTGTGTACCACCCATCTGTGTGCCACCCATCTGTGTGTTGAACATATTAGTATGGCCTACAATGTATTGATGGGAGACCACTTTACCCTGTAATCTCAGTGGTGTGACAGTGCACAGAAGGGTAACCATAGGAGGCCAATGGCAACAGCTAATGGCTTGAAGTGGCCTGAATGGGTTGTTTCAAAAATTGCACTGATAGTAAGACTAAGAGTAGAATATGCTTCAGCATCAAACTCAATATGTTCCAAGAATTGATCAAGACCACACTATCTGCAGTTTGCCCATTCATCTGGTCAATCACTGATGAATCTGGTACACCAATTCCTAAGTCAAACTCATCAAATCCCCTGTGGTCTGACCTCTGACTGTGCATATGTGACAGTAGCACACTACGCCCAATTCACAGGGGAAAATCATTATGGGTGTGTCTCTAAAGTGTCATGGCTTCTACTCTTTGGCCCATGCATATCTTATCACCACTTGTGTCCCCCCCCCCCCCCCACTTGTTGACAAAATAGTGTTTTTCGGTAAATTCACAAACTTGTTGGTATTTTTGAACTTATTGGTCTGATAAACGGTGGCATAGGCCTATAAAACAAATACAGACAATAAAAAAAGAGAAAAAAAGGAGGAAAAAGTGTTCTTTTAAGCGGTGTTTGAAGGTGACCCTGGGTCTGTAGAAGACATCCACTGAGTTATATAGCCTTCTTGGGCAAGTTTTTAATTTCACTATTTCACCCATTTTTGGTATGGAAAATATTGATTTTCTGAAAAAGTTCTGAAATATAGGCTGAGCTACTCATATTACGAAAAATGAGATCCAGGCACTCTATAGAGTCACTCTAACAAGTATGAAAAAAATAAATAAATAAAAATTTTGAAAAAAAGGTGTTTCTGATTCACTTCAAAATTACACAGAAGATAGCACTGGGTCTGTAGAAGACCGTCAACGAGTTATAGCCGCCTTTTTGGGCAAGATATTTCATATAGGGTAAAATACTTGGGAATACAAGGTGCTTTGTATTTGCTTTATTGCAAAATTACGTGCTTGGATTGATTGATTTGCCCATTATATATGTATAAAATTTATATTAAAATTTTTAATTGAATAAAAGTTTAATAGAATAAAAGTTTAATTGAATTTTAAACTACTGAAATAAATCGTGACAGCGTAACCATTTAAAAAGTGGCACCGCCGGGATTCCATTACTTTAGCTGTTATTTGATATTTGCTAAAAATATGAAATTTGCTAAAAATATCAAATACCTAAATATTATTGTAAAAAACTGCAGAGAGTTAGTCAGAGTGTCGACTAGGTATTCGGGAGACTCAAAGTCCTGGGCGAACCGGCATGGTGATCACCTTAGCACCCTTCTGGAGGGTCGCTACCTCCGTCCGTACATTTCCTCCATGCTCTAACCTTAGGGGAAGAGACATGACGGTTCAAAATACTTAAAATATGGGACAAGAGCCGTCCCAGGAAGGTATAAAACGGAACGCAGGACAATTTGGTAAAAAAACAGGAACGGTCCCTTGAAATACGGGACACCTGGTCAACCTGCTGCAATTATTACAAAACTGCACATTTAACCAGGAAGTTGCTATGTTGTCCTTTATAAAAACTCAGAGTTCACCATTTGGCCTCTGGGATTACCTAGGCCTGCCTTTTGGTAAAACGTTTTGACATTTTATAAGCATCCATATTTTATATGAATCAAGAGATATGTGCAGAAACCAACTTGTGAGAGTTTTCAGCTTATTTTGTTGTCACCAATGAGAAAAAAAGTGAAAATGCATTAAGATTGTTTGTACTCATTCTAATGTGAAAATGGGTCATCAGCTACATGTAACTGAATTGAATTGAATTGAATTGAATTGAATCAGATTTGAATTTTGATTGAATGGGCAGTATCATCACAATCAGAGCTTTCAACAGGGCATGGAATCGGTGTCCTAGTTTAAGATGAACACAGTGACTGCAAATTACTGTCTCATTTATGCAGCAGCAACGGCAATATCCCCTTATCATGTGGGAAATTATTTTCAGTCAGTGAGTTAATCTAAAACTACCATTCCGATTCCATGTCCTGTTGATCGTGACGATACTGCCCCTTTAACGTTTTCTCAGGTTGTTTGGTAGGTACTACCATATTAAAAACCAAATACGCTTTTATATAATAATTTGTTCAGTTTTCGGGTAATTACCACTATAAAAAAAAAATCACCATTTTTTCTGGTGAAATGTTTAAATGTATAATTTATTTGTTTCATTTAATTACTTAAATTTGGGGACAATATCGTCACTGTGTTCATCTTAAACTAGGACACCGATTCCATGCCCTGTTGACAGTGTGCTCCGATTGTGACAATACTGTCCCTTTAAGCTATAAACCTAGACAGACAGATCACATATACTCCCACACAAGATATGCCGCTGGTGTAGACATGTGGGTAACAATAGCACTGGGCTGGTAATTACATCCAAATCAAAACAATGAGCGCTAGCCATTAATATTTGAAATATGTCGCAGGTTGGTGTTCTTTTGGTAGGGCAGGTGCAATGCAGAATAACTGGCTGTGTATAAATAATTTGGGTATCATGGTTAGCTCAACCATAAGTAGGTTAGATCTCCACTGGTCTAAAGGCTTATTTTGCATAATACATATTTGGGTTCATTATTTCAACACATGTATAGATAAAATAAAGCCTTGAGTTGAATTATTAAGCCAAAAGCGATTTTTCAACAATTATGGAGAAACCTTTTATATGGACAAGTTAAATCATTGACAAGCGTTGAGCACCTGTTTGGTAGATATGTTTGCACACATTATTATTAGATCAATAAATATCAATTTCAATTTTTTTTAATGACAAAAACAACAAATTTAACACATTAATTACTACCATTTTTGAAGATGTAAAATCTATAATCTGAAGAAATAAATCTCAGACAGACTGGACTGTTTTCACTGGTGTAGCAGCACCTTGATAAATGATTATTCTTTTACTGTGGGCCACTTGAAACTCTTGGTCCCTGTCCCCCATCCAAAATACCTCACCCCCACCAACTATCAGAGAAGTTTTTGGAAGGGGGAATTTAGCTTGAAACATTCAAAAAAAATTCCCACAACTTCCTTAGTAAAACAATAAATTCAACTAGAGGTATTGAGTTTGTAGAAAACAATCTCGGGGTGTTCGAGTGTTCATCATATGTGCTGACGTCATCACCTAAAGTTGTTAAAAGACAAGTGTTACTTCAGGAGATATGAGTTTTCATAATATATAATTAAAATAATATATAATGTGCTATACTGAATACATTAACTTCCGGTTCAGTCACCCATATAATTTTATATTCTTCCAACCGTAATTTCCGGTTCAATCATGTGACATCATTCATACTTCACAAAATTTTTCCTCATAATATGGGTGTCAATTGTGCCAAATTTGGTAAAATTCTGTCTGTTTTCTCAAGATAGCAAAAGGTGACTTTTTTTAAAAACCTGCCACTGTTTTTAAACTTGAAGTTCCAGTTTGGACCGGAAGAGTCAATAAGGTCATGTCTTTGTGTCATATGTTGAGTCCTCCATGTTCTGTATGATTATGAAGGAATCAAGATATTACCTATTGTGGTTCACAAGATATATACATAACAGCAAAAGAAACGTCACCCCTAAAAATATTTATTATTTTCATTTTATAATTAATATAATTTGTTTAATGAAGAATATTATGAGTATGGAGTGTAACACGAACACAATGTTGCAAATTTGGTTGACCTCAAAATTAGTCATGCATGATGTCTGAGGACACATAAGCTAAACATGTTCACATACTTATCAAAATTTAGGGGGGTGACGTTTCTTTTGCTGTTATGTATAAATAAAATCTAGTAACAAAAGGTAACAAAGTAATATAAATATAAACACAACATAAGAATTGTAACTGCATTCTCTCTCAAATCAGATTCAGCAATGATTTGACAAGTCTTAATACAAAGTACAGTACCCAGGGGGGCAATGTCAAAGACCCTGTCTTAGGTTGCCATGACCTTTGACACGGTTGTTAAGTAAACAAACATTGTTTTATAGCTGTTTGACATTTCAGTTACATGTTCAGTTACATGTACAATTTAAATGTAGTTATGTTGGCAAATGCCTATGTATTATGTATATGTAAACTAATGAAAAATCATGGAGAAATGCTTCACTTTCGGTCAAATGAGGGAAACTTCCAGTCAAATTTCAGTCAAATGAGTGATCATCTGTTTGTTAGATTTTGAATCTGGTACATGAACAACATTGACAATTACCAGATTACACTGGTCAACAATTGTTTTAAAGTTGTCTGCTTCCGAGATAAAATGTGCTATTTATTATGGATTTTGATGTGCTGAATTCAAATATGACGATTAAAATTGCTGATTGGCTACTGTTTCCAAGATATTTAAGTTTTTACATTTTACGTACTATGTATATGGTGTACATAGCAGATTTTTAATCATGAATTATCATACGCTATTCCCATACATGTACACATGTACATGTAGATCTTGAAAACTAGAGCCAATCAACAATTTTAATTAAGCATCATTTCCATTCTCAGTGACCCATAATTAGTCAAGTTTGACTTCATTTGTTTCGGAAGCATTTTCGCTGTAGACCAGTGTTATCAAATTTAAAAATATAAAAGTATTATCTAAAAACATACTCTCTTGGTATAAAGTGGATACATGTGGAAACATGTGGGAAACATGTGGGAAAACATGTGAAAAACACGTGGAAACATGTGAAAAACATGTGGAAACTTACCGTATTATCGATCATCCTGAGAAATGATTTTATCTTAGAGAAAGAAGGAAATGTTATGAAAAAAGAAAATGATGAAAAAACTGTTTTAAAATGTTATTCAGAAAGTGTCTGCATGGTAACTTTTGTCATATTTAGCAGTTTTCTTTTTAATTTTCTTAAAAATGTGAGCACCTACATGTATGTGTATTGTAATCAGGCATGTGATTTCTCAGGATTTTTCCTGATTTCAGGATTTTTTTTACTAATCTCCCTTTGACTCAAACTTTTCTTGAAAGAAGAGAAGTAGCCACCAAGGAAAGAAAGAAGTAGCCTGTAAAATTGTGTCCAAACCTCGTTTCTTGTTTTGTTTGTTTCTCATTTGTGGGGGATGTGGAGAGTCTATAAATCCTCCAAAATTAAACCGGAGGTTCAGGGGGCTTTGTTCTCTAGACCAAAGGGAGATCCAGGCCTGCTACCCACAGGAGGTTCAGGGGGCTTTGTTCTCTAGACCAAAGGGAGATCCAGGCCTGCTACCCATTTTTCAGGATTTTTTACTTTTGTCAAATCACACACCTGTGTAATGAAATGCACAGGTTAATTTTATGACATTATATTTCTTGAAACTTAATGGGCTGAATTAATGTAAATTTCCAAATGCTAATGTGGTACGTTCCTTTTTAAAGTATTCCCTGACAGAATGACATGAAACCATGGCAACATATGGCCAATCCTGGTTTTTGTCATGTGCTACATATTAATCTCTTTTTTTTTTGGCAAAACAAAAAATTGAAATGATTGTGATCGAACCAACTCATCTATTTTTTTATTAGTTAACCAAGCGAATTCATTTTTTATTTGTGGAGGTAAGTAACTTTAGATTAAGGCTAATCTGACAATTATTTACACAAATAGGTATGCAAGATAAAAACGTCTATCTTGAGGATAATAAATGAGAGTAAACCTATCAACTACATAACTATGTGTACAAAGATGCAAACTAGCTTTAAAAAATCTAAATAAAACAACATGTTAACTTAACGATCTGAGCATACTTAACAAATGTTAACAATGTTAACAGATATATCTTTAAACTTTGTGTACAAAACCATGGCAGAAATAAAGGAATAAACATGAAATATAAAAATATGATCAAAAATACACAATACAATTTTTAACTTGTAGTTACATGTTCATGTACAGATGATGCTTACTTTATAGACAATTTAAACAATACTTGGTCTGATTATGGCTCATTAGTTCAAATGTTGTATTATATTGTTCCAACATCTGTATGTCATTAAGCCAAAAGAAGGTCAAAGAAGGTCAAAGAAGGTCAAAGAAGGTCATTGAGCCAGTAAAGAAATGTTGGATTCGAACCTAGACCTCTGAAACGTCATTCTAGCATTTTATAAACTTCATTATATATGGAGAGCCACTAGATTGTGATTTGGTTCACATTTTGGTAATCCTACGGGGGTGCTGTCAACATTTTGTCGTGGTTACCTTCTTTTCATCATGTATATGACATAAAACACAATAAAGGGGGCCACTTTGCATCCGTCACGTTAGCAGTTTTTCCAATGGTTGTTATTTATTTTTAAGTACCTGAAACCGACCAAAAAGTGTTTCAACATGTGAATGGACATGCAGGCTTATACTAGAACTAATTTGAGTTGATTTATTTATTTTATTTTTTTTTAAATTTATTTTTACCCTCAAATTTCCATAAAAATTGGACGGAAAAAGTTACCTCACTTTTCCGTCCATTTGTTGATGGAAATTTTAGGGTAATTAAAAAAATAATAGTAATAATCAACTCAAATTATCTTTAGGATAAGCATGCATGTCTATTCAAATGTTGAAATTCTTTTTTGATGGTTTCAGATATTTAAAAAAAAATTACAACCATTAGAAAAACTGCTAACGTGACGGTAGGAAAGTGGCCCCCTTTATTGTGTTTTATGTCATAGGTATTTTATATTTTTCTCTAATTGTTTTTTACCATTGTGTTTGTGATTGTTTCTGCCCTGTGAAATAATAAATAAAATGAAATTAAATTAAATTAAATAAACTAATAAGCTAATGTGTATATTCTCAGCCCTTAGACAAACAATAATAATAACTCTCTGGCTTCTGATTAGACCTTTGCTTCAAAATTGCTTGTGATCCGATTGGACACTGTTTTTTCAAGCTGCGTAATAATCCAATTCTGCAACAATAGGTCAATTGCAACTGTTGCAACAAAGCAGCAACTGACATTTGTCCTTTAATTTGATCAGATCAGATTGATCCTCTGTCTAAAAAGTTATAAACAGATTTTTATCAATAAAATATGCAATAATCCAACTGGGATGTCTACAAATTTGAAAAAAAAAATCATTTTAACAGGTGTGTCTATAAATACATTCAAATCATCAAACAGGAGAGTGACCCAACCGGGAAAACCTTACTTCAAAGTATAATACAGCTCAAACATATACCTACTGGTTACCCAGGGAATTCAACAGAATAGCTGTACATGTTAATTGTATGTAACCCAGAGGCAGAAAATATGGATACAACAAAAATGAGACAGGTTTGTCTGCCCAAGGTGCCATAATCCTTGTCCAGGTCACAGACCCCATTATTCCAGACATGACAGAGACATTCTACTACATAGCTCTCTGTGGGAAGAACTGTCTATTTCTGAAGAAATACACCTGTGTTATTTTCTGTGGATTTTTTTTAAAACTGTCATCATAATGCTGAAAATATTGTTTGGGACCAGAGGCATTTAAAATGCCATTTCAAATAATTTATTTATTTATTTTTATTTTTTTGAAAAAATTGTTTGGGACCAGAGGCATTTAAAATGCTTTTTTATGTTTAAATCCAATCTGCACCTAGTGGTTAAATTCACTAAATAACATGTGTTTAACATAATATTTGGTTATGAGGATAATGATGAAATTATGGCCCAGTGGAATAAAATGTGTAAGTTCTATAAAATAAAAAGAACTAGGATTCAATGTAGTCTTTGTAATTTTTACTAGCCCGCTGGACAACTAATTTACTATGGAGAGGGGGTTTTGACTAGTACACTGGCATTTTGCGAGCTGGCCGCTGGCAAATTCAATATCCCCAGGCTATTTCCCAGCTAGCCTCAATTTGGTCATGTGTATTGATAAGGCAGAAAAAACGCTTGCCGCCAGAAGTCTGTTACCTACACGAAGCGTGCCACTCATGTACTAACCTAGTCCATGCCACAATACTACTCCAAGAACAATGGATTTGGGCCATTCGTGACATTTTGTTCCACAAACTGACATGCAAGGTCTCAAAAAGAAGCAGTGTAGTCTGAAACCCCCAACATGTGAGAGAACTGTATCTCACGCGCACACCTTAGCATTTAGCGCATTCTCCCCACAGCTGATGTTTCACCTGCATCTAGTTTAAGATTGCGTCTAGTTCTCCAGGAACCAGTCTCGCGTGGAAACGCCTAACCCACTGACGCCCCACAACAGGCCAGGCAGGGGGTGTAAAACCGGTAACCAAACTCATTATGCATGCGCTCATTTAGAGTACAATGCCATGGTGTGGGTTACAGCAGGCTGGCACACTTCATGTTGGTAATAGATTTCTGGCCATACTAATACACCAAAATCAAAATCAAAATTAAATCAAATGATTTATTATTTGTAATATGTAGGGCATACAAATAAATTTTTAAATAAATTGTTATTTCTATTGGTAAACCAGAAACCAGACATGAAACAGTTACAGTATGTAACTGTATAAAGTACAACTGATAACAGCCAAAAGCAACCAATTAAATCAATCTTCCTGCAAACAAAAGCCATCAATTGAGCCTTTTTATGATAAGAAATCAGCCCAGAAAGTCTGCAAAATGTAACTTGAGTGACCAACCTTGATAACATGTCAGACATACAAGCTTTTCTGAATCTACATGTATGTAATATAATCATCATGGCATGTGTGTCTAATAAATTTAAAAAAACAGGAAGGACATTGCAAAAAAAGTGAATCCTATGTTTCTTCTGACATTTGAACAAATCACTAGCATTTGCCACTTTGATCCATACATGCAGTACAGGTGTATGTGTTATAAATCACTCATAAATCACAATAAATAACAATATGTAACTGCTTGACAGCTGGTGTACCAGTGTTAATATTTAAGTAAATTAAAAAGCATGAATCGTGGATGATTGAAGCTCTTGACAAGCATGATTGAACATTGAGATTCTGCATCTTAATACATATATTATATTCTGCAAAAAGAAATTTTACAATATTTGTAAAAATGAAAGGAAAGAAATGAAAATACGTGAACTCCCATATTTTTTAAATTTAAAAAGCAAGAATCATGGATTATTAAAGCGCAAGACAAACATGACTGAACCTTGAGAATTGAGATTCTGCATCTTATATTCTGCAAAAAGAAATATTAAAATATTTGTAAAAATGAAAGGAAAAAATTAAAAGTACATGTACATGTACGTGCAACTCATAAAACCAGTGTTGTGAACAATTATTACATAATAATAATAATAATAATAATAATGTGGACTTATATGGCACACATATCCACCAAACTGGTGCTCAAGGCGCATTACATTATTACCTCTGCTCATCAGGCTCATAAATCATTCCTGAAACCATCTCAGCTCCCTGGGGAGTATACAGCTCAATTGCTGCCATTACAGCGCATATAGGGCTAATCAAACACAACAACCAACTCTGCCCTCACAGGTGCCCATTTACCCCTGGGTAATGGAATGGAATGTTCTAACCTTTAACATCAATTGACATTTGACCTCAAATGATCTAATTTGTTGATTACAGAATGCTGCAAAAACACACAAAACAATTGCGTCAATAGTGCTGTCAGATTGTCAGATTGTCAGTCACTCACTAAACTCTGACAGAGGGAAGTTACAACATTAATATTTTGAAATTGATTAAAACAAATTCTGAATTATTATCCAAAAGCTGGTAAGGCAAAAAAAAAAAAAAGTCTACGGTTTCTGGTCATACATGTAGGTTGGCTTCAAAAACAGTATGGTGATGCACTTTTGTCCCCTCTCTTCTGTGGTAAACCGGAGACTTTTTTGTGGTTTAAAAGTACTAATTAGCTGGAGAAAATATTGTCTAAAGTGTTTTTATTTCAGAGAAAACACAAAACACAAAACTTTTCCAAAAGTTGGTGGACGGTATTTTTTCTGTTGAAATTGTGAATGCTTTATCATAATATACTAAGAAAATTAGAATATTCACAAAAGGGCTTGTTTCAAAAGTGGTAACAATCATGTTGGATGGAATTTGACAAAAAAGTGTTCTATAATTTTTTATTGAAGATTAAATGTTATAATATTTTATTATTTTTCATTCAATTTTATTTCATTTTATTTTACTGCTGAAAATGTCAGCATGTCGGATGGAATCAACACTTAAAGGAATGAAAAAGTTAAGGGTAACATATCAATAAGAGTAACAATAATTCTTCATGTTAATTTTGAGTATAAGCTTTGAATATCTACATTGTAACACATATCATTATTTTTAGGGATTTTCCATTTTTTACCCCTAGGGTTGACCACTTTTAAAACATGCCCAAAAGCAGTTTCGCCGACATTATCAATGTTGTACTTTCCCTTTAAAATCACAAAATTCTTCTGATCCTTTCTCAATAAAAACTTGACCTTTTAATTATTTTTTGGAATGGTGCGAACATTTGGTTTTCAGCTTTTCCTTTAGAACTGGTCAATAATAACAAGAACATGTACATAAATTGTAAAAAGTTAAAAGTGAATAGTGAATGTGTACATGGGCAATTTCATGGTGAGGCAAAACAAAAAGTCTCTGGTTTCTGCTCTCTGAGCGCATCACCTCAGACCTGCACATCAGCATTTTTAGTTTTTTTGTTTTTTTTACTATAAAACAATGTCCAATTTCAGCCAAAAGGGGATTACCAAAAATAAATAAATAAATAAATAAATGCGTCACTGCACCGATTTTGAAGCCACCCTATGACCAGAAACCAGAGACATTTTTTTTGGGGGGGGGGGGGGGGGGGCCTTACTCAAATTTTTTGAGGTTTTGAGCACAATCTTAATGCTATAATATACATAACAGCAAAAGAAACGTCACCCCTAAAAATATTTATTATTTTCATTTTATAATTAATATAATTTGTTTAATGAAGAATATTATGAGTATGGAGTGTAACACGAACACAATGTGGCAAATTTGGTTGACCTGGCAGCCAACCATCCCACAACATTGTGGTAGGATGGCCTTGTAGAGGTGCTGGTCACCTGTTCTATCTTACCATTCACTGGCTTTGTTTAAAATGAATTTTTGTGTATTTGTAGTTTATTAGGGTTTGGTTTTATATTTAATTGATGTAATCTGATTGCCAGTGTAAAATGTAATAAAATAAAATAAAATAAAATAACATTGTATATTTATTATGTTTAATAATATAATTACTTAACAAAATTTGGGGGTGACGTTTCTTTTGCTGTTAGGTATATATATTTCATTCATAATTGTTGTCACAATTAGTTGCATTATACCCAGACCTTACTCAGCACAAAAGTATCATTTAAGACATATTTGTTATGTACACTATATAACATTTTATGCATGTCTGAAAAGTAAGTGAGTAAATAAACAGTGTTTTTTCTGAAATTATTTTTTGTGCTGAATAAGGTCTGGGCATAATGCAACTACTGTGCAAAACTAATGACTGAAATATGGAAATAATGGCATTAACCAGTTCGCGTCGGAGGCCGTATATACACGCAATTTTTTTTTGCACTGCGGAACGGAGAGCGTCTAAACACGCCACAGGAAACTCCGGAATATTTGTATGCATGCTCGGTTCAGCCATGCGTGCATGGTGACATGCTCGGAAGTGCCGGCCACCCGCTGTGGAAGCTTCCATTAACGTGTGTGTGGGAAAAAGAAACCTGCCACAGGGGCCCAGAAAAACTATTTTATTCCCAACGCGAACGGGTTAAGAGTGGGCCCAATACCTCAAAAATGTAACGCGAGTAACCATTTGAAGCTATTTGAAGTAAACACAGTAGTTTTATAAATGCAGTTTCCATTAAACATTTCAATAAAACACAGACTTTGTACAGTATGAATTATTACTACTGTAAATGTAGGTTAGCCACACAGCAAACTAATAACTGGCAAGATCTCTGTATTGTACACTGTAGTGACAAACACAAATAAATGTAATGCGTGATTAAATGTTGTACTTCACAATAAAATATCTTTGTTTAAAATACAAAAGGCAAATGGTGAAAACTAAAAATGTCTTTCCAGAATAATAATGATCATGGAATTAAAGTACTGTGTTTTTACTATTAAAAGTACACGTCTATAGTAGTACAGAAGGGGTCATGCCTATGTTCCCTCAGCCCTATGTTCCCTCAATGCCTAACATTTTTTTTAAATCCAAATTAGGCTCTATGTTCCCTCAACCCTATGTTCCCTCAACCCTATGTTCCTCATCCCAAAATAGGGTCTATTTTGGGATGAGGGAACATAGGGCTGAGGGAACATAGGGTCTATTTTGGGATGAGGGAACATAGGGCTGAGGGAACATAGGGTCTATTTTGGGATGAGGGAACATAGGGCTGAGGGAACTTGAGTACGGTCCCGTACAGAACAGACCATCTGAGACCATGTGGGCTCTGAAGTTTTGGGACTTTCAATAAAGCAATCCATAGAATTGCAGTGTTGGAATAACTGAGAATGGTCTTGGTCTTTTGTGAGACTGGAATTGTATGATGATGGTCTGGTCGCTCAGTCTCCAACAATAAGAGCTTAGGATTAAGGGAAGCATGAAAGCCCAACAAATTGTTGACAAGTATAAATGTTTTTACGTTTTTTCTTCCCTATAAAGCTCCTCCCTTCAGACCACAAATGGTCTGCAGGCTGTGGCAGCCAAAACATCGCTAGACGATGAGAACAGTGATAATGGCACCTTCCGGTGTTGGTAGTAAAACGGCGATATATTTTTGATATCGGCGATATTTTTGGAATATCGTCAGGACAGAGATATTTTGACATGTCCAAAAACTTCAGCGATTTAGCCGATAAATGATTCAATATCATATCATGATGATATTATGATGTTATCGTCCTTATACCAGCCAGAAACTTACCAGCATTTATCCTTTATTCTTAGTATGAAATACAAACCTGTATTCTAGAAGTAATCACTATACTTTCAGATCCTCCTAGAGATGCGTGTCTTCCACTTCACAGTTCATGATATCATTGGGGTCATATGGCACAATCTCCCCTTCATCATCCGTCTTAAAGCTCAGTAAGTGGGCCTGATTCCCGTTCCGTTTCGTCTTGTCCATCTCCGCCATCGCCGGATTGTCAAAGCCCATCTCCAGATCGGCATTGACAGTGTTGGTGTTGTTGGTGATGTACTCCCCGCTGCGGGACCGCTTGCGATCACAGACCAGGTAGATGAAGCCAGCTATGATGACGACAATGCTCACACAGCCAATGGCAATCAGCGCGATGAACAGGGGGCGGCTCCCTAAGACGGTTAACAAGGCACGAGGTTCCTTAGTGAGCTGAATGAATTTGGTGAGACCCTCATAGGCCACAATATTCTCCACATCCACCTGTTGATCAAATCAAGAGAAACAAACATGCATGACATAAATATGTTTACATGCTAATACTTAAAGGGACAGTATTGTCAGGATCAGAGCAGACTTTCGACTGGGTATCTTAGACAATTTAGACAAACTCAGTGACTGAAAATAATACCCCACGAATGCGCGCTGATCTAGATAACACAGCGCCATAAGATCATATTACCATGGTTGACGCACAAATAATGAGCCAGTGGTTGCATATAATAATGATTTCTATGCATCAACCACAGTGGGGTTTTATTTTCAGCCACTGAGTTCATCAAAAAAAAGGACACTGATTCCATACCCTGTTGAAAGTCTGCTCTCATTGTGACGATACTGTCCCTTTAAAGGAAATGAGAAAGTGAGGCAAATTTCACGATGTCAACAACGGTAAAATAGCATGATTTTATTGTCAACGTCACAGTAATTCACTTCAGTGTTGCATAAAATATAAACTTGCCTTAACACATCCTAGAAAATACATATATACTACTCAAAACAATTTAGGGAACACCGGAATAATCTCAGTTAAAGCAAGATCATTTATTTCAGATAAACACAATGTTTCACAGAATTGATGAGAAACAACTGCACAATGAAACAGATGATAAAGGATGCATGTAGTGATTACACATTTCATGACATGATCTGACTACTGAAAGAGAGAGGGGGGTTGCAAATGAAAATCCCGGTTCATGGAACATTTCAAACCTATTTGATGTTAAAAATCCGGTGTTCCCTAAATTGTTTTGAGTAGTATATTACAATGTACATGTACGTTTGGGTAAAACAGGCCCTCTTCCCAATGGAACCATTATATAAGATAGTTTCAAAGGAACCCTTAAATATCTAAGTTGGTTTACCTTCTCATTACACATACACGTATATGTAGGTTCAGTTGAGTTGTGTACATGTAACTTACTGTACGCATACATGTACATTAGGCGTAATGTGCATTGTACATCACGCCTTACATTCCCTAAAATGCACAGTTTTGACTGGAATGGCTGGCATTAGGATGTATCCACTACCTGAATTTATAAAACATGGACGAGGAGATTCCATGTTATCATTAAAAGGTTTCTGGATCATCACTATCTCCAAACATTCCAGTAGCCTAGGGGGGTCAGGGACGGTTATCATAATGTCTGACTTGATTTTCTTTTTTGTTGGGGGGGGGGGGGTACAGAAACTGAACCACATTTAAACACCATCCATCTTGTCTGGCTGACAGGTGTCCTCAAGAATGTGATTGTAGGGTCAGGGTCACGGGAGGGGGGGGGTCCTCCATCATGCTCTTGATTGTATGAGGGAATGCTCTTCAGGTATATATACTGTGTGGTTATCTCACTAGTTCCAGTGTGTAGTCCATGTTCAAACCTATGGGAAGTGGCCATCCATGGGACGAGAAGATGGTCACAACACTATATTCAGGTTTTTCCTTCAAATTGTACATCTTGAAGGACAAAATGTGCCAAGATTTTCTTGAGTTGAAAGGGTAAACATTGGCTGGAAATGAAGGGTCTAGGTAGACCACCTGCTGTCTGTTTAGTCACAGACCCATGGGTGTCACCCTGAGGTCCTCTGACGCAGTCTACATGTAGAGGCACATTTTTGATTGATGAATAAACCAAATGTTGCTTTTTGTTCTAAATGTGTGAATGAAATGCTAATTGATTTTTTTTAAGGTATTAATTATAACGATAATCCAGGACTAAAGGAATTAGAAATTATCATGGAGATTTCATGTTTCTGAAAGTACATTGCGTACAATTTACATGTAGTTAAGTGGGATAATTTATTTCATATTATTTTCAAAATTCAAATTACATATTTATTTACGTATGCATGTACATGATGTAACTATCCCAAGAGCTTCATTTCCAAGAAAACCACAGTCATACTCAAATCATTACGGTAATTGGTAATTTAAAAAAACAAAACAGAAATGTTGAATTGTAATGTGAGAAATAAATGAAAACAAGTTAAATCATATCCTATCAATAGAGAATTAGCTGTTGCAAACTGCTTACCAACCTAAAGGACCTGTAGTATAAATGCAAAATAGTAGTTACTGGCCTTACGTTTCAAATCTAGCAGGTTCTTTCTCAAAGGCAAATTTGCCTTTGAGAAAGAACCTATAAAATTTATTTGAAATCATATCTATAATTCTTTGTTATAAACAATCTGTTTTGATTTCAACAATACAATATAAATAAAGTGAACCTCAAAGGTTGGTTGTTCATCTTGGTTTTAAAAAAAATTTAAAAAATGGAAAAATTATATCATTGGTAATTCAAAAATTACACAAAATTGTCAAACTGAAATGTGAAAACTACTTGGTATTTATCCAATGAAATGAAATCAATCTTGCCTAGAAATACGTGTACACGTAGCATGTTTGCCTAAAGTGTTGTCACTTTCCAAAAAGTTTTTTTTTTCTGTTTTGAATTAAGGAAAGAGTAATCTTTCCTAAATTTCACATCAGAATGAAATATAAGAAATCTGAATGCATTTTCACCATTTTGTTTTGTTAACAAAACGTCCATGTAATAAGCTGAAAAATGTATGTACAGGGTACATGTATCTTGATTCAAACATGCAGTAAGTAGTAAGTAGTTTTGCAATTATTTCCAATGATGTACCTTCCATATAATTGAGATGAATAAGTTGAACAATTTATACTCCGAGGAAATAAATGAAATAAGTGCTTGGTGAGTGCTTTCATACGTACGTGTAGGTTAGATTACAGCAATCCTGCCTGCTGTATTTTCCCAATGGGACTAGAACACTCATAATAATCTTGGCTTAGAAAAGAGACATTTATTATTTATGATGTTCCCTAGCTATAACTGTCTGTAAAACTGTAGCATCACAAAACTTGTGATGGGATGGGGGGAAATATATTTTTTTTAAATACCTAATTGAGTCAGTAAACAAGTAAACACCTTGAATATTTTAAAATAACAAAAATATAAAATAACAAAAACCATGAAATACCTGTTAAAAGGAAGGTAAAACATTGATAATCAATAACTGACAAAATTACTAAATGATCAACAGAAAGCTAACTATATGTGAAGTTGGTTAAGATACCAATCATCCTGAGCAAATAATTCCGCCGTTTATAGAAAAACAAATCTATGCTCATTTTCAACTTTTCACCGCAGGTGTTTTCTATTCAAATTGTGAATGGTTTTTTTTTCACACTTTTATCATGACTTAGACTCCTCATTGAGCTGAAACTTTCACATGTGGAGAATATCAAAATTTTTGCAATTGAGTCATTTCATTCACGGAAAAGATTGGATTTGACTTCAAATTATCAATGGGACGATACAAAATCACAAATAAACATGGGGGCCGGAAAAAATGTTACAAACAAAGTCATTTCATTCAGGGAAAAGAGTGGATTAAGAGTTATGCCTTCTAATTATCAACTGAGCAGAGTCACAAATAAACAAGGGGCTGAAAAATTGTAACGATTTACGTCATTTCAGTCAGGGCGCCTACAGAAAATCAAAAGATGATACGCATAACAGTCTGAGTCAACATCGTTTTCTAATTACACAGTGCTGATTGAGAGGGCAAAGCGGCTCTAAAAGTCTCTGCAATATTGGGTGATTTAAGCCACGGAAATATGGTCCCAAATTCATGGAGGTGTCTCAAATCATTTAACTGTTATTTTATTTCAATGGCAATTGTCAATGGTACACACGTTCACACAGTGCGTATGTACCTCCAGTCATACAGTACCTGGTTTCATTTGGACAAAATGAGAATCATGATTGGGGCATTTCAGAACAAATAACTTTTTGGAATAATAGGTTTCAACCTCTCCACCAATTAAACAGTACTTCCGTCTCACAATATTCATTTACTTTATTCTTTGTTTTAAAAGTCTAAGTGTGCACTGTCAAATAATTCTGGCATGTGCATTTTAAAGCAAGTATACACTTAAAGGGTCAATATCGTCATGATCAACAGGGCATGGAATCAGAGTGCTACATGTAGTTTTAGATTAACTCAGTCATCAGGGGCATAGCAAAGGCATTTTCTTTGGGGGGGGGGTGTGGAGCCAATTTTCCAACTGACATTACCCCAACAATGAAAGAAAAATCACCGCAAAGACAAATGACAAACCTGCTTTCATTAGTTCACTGCATACACATGTTTTATATTATATACGTACATGTAACATCCTTTTATCTAAATTTACAGATTTCATTTGCCGGTACCTCAGGATATGGTACATGCATTGGGGTCCTTAAAAACACGCGGTCCTTAAAAACAACTCGCACTCGCTTCCCACCATGACAAGATTGCTCATGTCTCTTTCTGTAATCGTCATCAAACACTGAATGTTTGGGCGTCGATCGGTGGGAGTCGGGGGGGGGGGGACATGTCCCCCCCTCATTTTAGATTAGGGGCAGTACATGTACATGTTCATCAAATGCCCCCACCCCACTTTTTGATGGCCCGCCCACTGATAAATTTTAAAAAAAAATAACAGCCTATCCTGACTACTGAGTACATGTAGCCTACCGTTTTACAAATTTTCTTAAAGCGCTCAGAACTTAACTGAAAATATATTCTGGACCAACCCTTGTTCTAGTACCCATGCCCCTTCCCCCGCTTCAGGATTCCATGAACCCACATTCTGATGACTCAGCCATCAGATGCACTAAACCTCCATTGGGCCCTGATGATATCCAGCACCAGTTCATGTCATCCAGTCACCACACGGAGGTGCCATCAGAGGTATCATCCCTTCAACCTTTGGCCACTCAACATGACAGGCCTGTCTGCTCTGCATGTGGGCACCAATCCAAACAGTTACCACAGGAAGTACATGGTGTACCGTAGATCCAACAAACATTCTATAAACTCCTACACATGGAGGCCACTCCCAACTACTAAATTCTGTTCTTTAGCAACCTTCAGTACATACATGTACAAGCCTGCTGTCCTTTCCAAGTAATCTTACAAAATCAACTGTGTGCCACCCAAGGCCACTGTAAATGTTTGAACAATTAGTATGGCCTGCAATGTATCAATGGGGGACCACTTTACCCTGTAATCTCAGTGGTGTGACAGTGCACAGAAGGGTAACCATAGGAGGCCACTGGCAACAGTTAATGGCTTGGAGTGGCCTGAATGGGTTGTTTCAAAAATTGCACTGATTGTAGGAGGGTTTTAATAGAGTCCCGATGGTGCCAGAGTAGTAGGGTGTATTCAAAAATAAGAATAAAGCTGACAATGGTTATAATCGATCTTCCTTGGTATTTACATGTATCAGGAGTGTGATTTGACAAAAGAAAAAAATCCTGAAAAATGGGTAGCAGGCCTGGGTCTCCCTTTGGTCTAGAGGACAAAGCCCCCTGAACCTCCTGTGGGTAGCAGGCCTGGGTCTCCCTTTGGTCTAGAGGACAAAGCCCACTGACCCTCCTGGATGTTTAATTTTGGAGGAATTACAGACTCTCCACATTCCCCACAAAGAAGAAACAAACAAGACAAGAAACAAGAAGCAAGAGGTTTGGACACAATTTTACAGGCTACTTCTTTCTTTCCTTGGTGGCTACTTCTCTTCTTTCAAGAAAAGTTTAAGTCAAAGGGAGATTTGTAAAAATAATCCTGAAATCAGGAAAAATCCTGAGAAATCACAGGCCTGATTACAATACACATACATGTAGGTGCTCACATTTTTAAGAAAATTAAAAAAGAACTGCTACATATTATTAGTATCAATCCTGAACCTCCTGGATGTTTAATTTTGGAGGATTTACAGACTCTCCACATCCCCCACAAACAAGAAACTACGTGTAGATGTTTGGACACAACACAGGCTATACATGTATCTTTTTGTTTCCTTGGTGATTACTTCTCTTCATTCAAGAACATTTTAAGGCAAATGGAGATTTGTAAAAAATCCTGAAATCAGGAATAATCCTGAGAAATGACAGGCCTGATTTAAATTATATTATTACGACTATTAACATTTGTAGCTTTGCACGGTGAAAAGGATTTAAGTAAAAACTGTTTGTGGTGACAATACATGTATGTGAAATTCTCAATTGGGTAGTAATTAGTTCTGAAAAGAACTGGAAGTTACAACTTGACGTTTTGATCAGTATGCTCTGATCATCTTCAGGAGAATTACAATTATTTCTGTTTTTTTATTTTTTTTTATTTCAAACCTGTTTTTCTGTGTCTGTTTTTTTTCTTCTTAGCATGAGCACTCCTCTTTTGGGGTGGATGTGTGCATATTATTAATGCTCATAATTTGTAGTATTATTAGTATTATTATTATTATTATATATTTGTTACTGAACTTTAATTTTGAAGATTTCTCATACTCATTCTTACTTCGTAGCATTTCTATCATGTGGGCAATTCCATGGTTACTCACGTTACATTTCTGAGGTTTTGGGCTTACTCATATATTATATATATAATATATTATATGGTATATATTTCACTCATCAGGTTTTCCACAGTAGTTGCATTATACCCAGACATTACTCAGCACAAAACCATAATTTCAAAAATTTGTTATATGTACGCTATATAAGAGAAAAAGCGACATTTTATGCATGTCCGAAAAATGTAACTTTTTTTTTTATGTACATGTATGGAGTGCCATGGTCGAGCGGTTTAGTGCATCGGATTTGTGTTCTGATGGCTGAGTCGTCAGAATGTGGGTTCGAATCCCAACCGCGACCATGGTGCTTGTGTCCTTGAGCAAGACACTTTACCATAATTGCTTCTCTCCACCCAGGGGTAAATGGGTACCTGTGAGGGCAGAGTTGGTTGATGTGTTTGATTAGCCCTATATGCGCTGTAATGGCAGCAATTGAGCTGTATACTCCCCAGGGAGCTGAGATGGTTTCAGGAATGATTTATGAGCCTGATGAGCAGGGGTAATAATATAATGCACCTTGAGCACCAGTTTGGTGGATACGTGCGCTATATAAGTCCACATTATTATTATTATTATTATTATTATTATTATGTATTTTCCCTACCAGGGTTAGGCAACAATGTGTACATTTTTTTTATTTGTGCAGTTTTTTAATTTGATCATCGCATAACATTCAGTATTATAAACAATTACAGATGAATAAGATTTGAGATATCCAAAAGTGGTTTACTTAGAAGGGACAATATCATCACCATCAGAGCAGACTTTCAACAGGGCATCGAATCGGTATCCTACACCTACATGTAGCTTAACCAGTTTGCGTCGGAGGCCGTGTATACACGCAATTTTTTTTTGCAACACGGATCGGAGAGCATCTAAACACGCCATAGGAAACTCCGGAATATTTGTATGCATGCTCGGTTGAAGTGGCAACAAGCCGAGCATACAGTGACATGCTCGGTAGACGTGGCCACGTGCTGTGGAAGCTTCCATTAACGTGTTTGTGTGGGAAAAAGAAACCCGCACAGGGGCCCAGAAAAACTTTTTTATTCCTGACGCGAACTGGTTTAGATAAGCACAGTGACTGACAATTACTGCCTCAAAACTGCAGTAACAGTAATATGACTTTATCACGTGGGGTATTATTTTGTCACTGAGTTAATCCTAAAAACTAGCACTCCGATTCCATGCTTTGTTGATCGTGATGATATTATCTCTTTAAACATTTACAACAAAATATATGTATACTTCTTATATATGTATACTCCTCAAAAGGGAATTTGAGGGTGTATGCCTACAACTTTTATCTGCCTCATATTACCACTGGGACACTTGTCATGTCATGTGTCAAACGTCTAGACCCTGTAACAGAGCTGTTTACATTCCATATACCCACTGTTGAAACCCTTGGTTCTGTTGTGGCATGCACAATCATGTACGTTTCTATACATGTACATTTTGAATTGTACTTTTTCATCAATATTTTACGTCCAAAACAGATTGAAATTAACAGTGAATTAGGTTTGGGATATAATGGCCTTAGTTATTATTACCTGTACAACCATAAATATCAAAACTTTTGCAGACAGCAATATACAGTAGCTTTTGCCTACCACAGTTTGACCTCAATGGTTTGACCAAGAGAGTTCTGTTTTTGTAGATAAGTGTCACATCACCTACACAAAGACCTACATCTGATATGGTTGTGGACAACTTGTGGTGGGTGTGGTACTGCCATACCCCGTACCAGGATGTCAACGATATCTCTAGATGAGCTTTGGTTCAATTGTTTCAATTTCAAGTAGTTCCTTTTCTTTGTAAATGGGTGTGATTATGACGAGTTTTTGGTTACAGGAAATTTAAATGACACACTGTTTTGGCAACACGGGGGGCCTTCCAGACAAGTCACTTCCTTCAAAATGGTCGAAGAGATTAAATTGTGAAACAAGATGCCTTATTATTAAATGCCCAAGACAATTAAGAAAATCTGACTGGATGACTTTTATTCACTTATAAATGCATGATGGAACTAACTAACTTGTTTTGATAAACAGGAATCCAGAACAACAAAGCATACTTAGTGCACAGTTATTAAAATCATAGACAGTATAGAAATGACATGGATGTAAAATCATAGACCGTATAGAAATGACATGGATGTAAAATCATAGACAGTATAGAAATGACATGGATGTAAAATCATAGACAGTATAGAAATGACATGGATGTAAAATCATAGACCGTATAGAAATGACATAGATGTAAAATCATAGACAGTATAGAAATTACATGGATGTAAAATCATAGACAGCAGATGTCATTCATTCCAGAGAAAATCTCATGTGCGAGGTACATGTAAATATAAAATACAAAAAAAATATGACTCCAATTTTGACGATTATTTCAAATCTCTGTGAAGACACACAGTCTGTAGTAATGTAATTCTTTTTATACTATATTTACATACAGTGTAAATATTCAAGGAATGATTTAGCAATGTGATTCTTCTTATGGTTATATGGTCTTTGTATTTTGTGTTTTTGCTTAATTTTGAATTAAGGAAACCCGACCGAAACTGTCATTACCTGGTTCCATTTTTCGGTTCCAAGTACCTATAAATGACTTTTTAAAATTCCAACTGAACATTTAAGCCACACAAATGGAAGTCTCTGTTTTATATTTGATGTATCTAGTGTTTTGAGTTCTTCGTGCCTTCGTGCCAGTATTACAAGTGGGACCGTACTCAAGTTCCCTCAGCCCTATGTTCCCTCATCCCAAAATAGACCCTATGTTCCCTCAGCCCTATGTTCCCTCATCCCAAAATAGACCCTATTTTGGGATGAGGAACATAGGGTTGAGGGAACATAGGGTTGAGGGAACATAGGGCCTAATTTGGATTTTAAAAAAATGTTAGGCATTGAGGGAACATAGGGCTGAGGGAACATAGGGCTGAGGGAACATAGGCATGACCCCTTACAAGTAAGTATGATGTTCACAGTTATTAGTTAGTGCGAATGTGGGACGCATGAATTGTTTTTGTGTGCGTGTGGAGAATGGGAATGCTATGAGTCGTTTTTAATATAGAGGCGGGAAATTATTACACTAAGTCCACATTTATTGTGACTCTAATAAAACAAGAGAAACTTGTGTTCATATTGGTTATTTTATACATTCAGGAGTATTTACGTGTTTAAAAACTTTTTTTTACAGGTACTCAAGTATCCAAAGATTTCCAATTTCAGGTATCCGGTTCCTGAAATAACTGAAAACACAGCCTTAAATTGAATTGTCCAAAACATACTTGACAGGTATTTGTTCTGGAGTGTCGTGGCCGAGCGGTCTAGCTTACCGGACTCAAGTTCTGGTGTTAGCAGCAGAATGTGGGTTCGAATCCAGGCCGTGACACTTGTGTCCTTGAGCAAGACACTTAACCATAATTGCTTCTCTCCACCCAGGGGTTAAATGGGTACCTGTGAGGACAGAGTTGGTTGATTAGCCCTACTGTATATGCGCTGTAATGGCAGCAATTGAGCTGTATACTCCCCAGGGAGCTGAGATGGTTTCAGGAATGATTTATGAGCCTTATGAGAGCCTTATGAGCAGGGGTAATAATATAATGCACCTTGAGCACCACTCAGTTGGTGGATACGTGCGCTATATAAGTCCACACATTATTTTTTATTATTATTATTAGTAGTAGTAGTATAATTACAAATATTTCTGGAATGTAAACTGTATATTTATATATATATATCCAAATACATGTATACATCTTAGAGAAAGCCCTAGGAAGTACATTGAAAGTCTATATTATATTCATCTTGATTAGGAAACAATTGTGACAGATTTCTTTCGTCCATATTTTTTAAAGGAACTATGGATGTCTTTGACAATGAGTAAAAGCATCCACTAGCATTCACTGAAAACATACATTTTTTGCTTAGTGGTTGTTGAATATACATGTACATGTATGTGATAACTGTGTAATATGCTTCAGTCTCATAATTTGGTAATAGCACTCGTCACAATCAACAAATTCGATCAAACAATTTGTTTTTAGGATTCAAAGTGGTATTTGTGAATCAGTGCACTTGTTTTAAGTCGGTGATTGTGCACGGGTACGTGTACACTTTCTCTAGTAGGCTGTGTGTTTTCGGTTATTTCAGGAACCAGGTGTCCAAAATTGGAGATCTTTGGATACCCGGGTACCCGTAAACATTTTTGTAAAAATACGTAAATACTCCTGAATGTATAAAATAACCAATATGAACACAAGTTTCTCTTGTTTTATTAGATTTATAATAAATGTGGACTTACTGTAATAATTTCCTGCCTCTATATTAAAAACGACTCGTAGCATCCCCATTCCCCGCACAAAAAATGGTCGTTTACGAAAAATGGAACCAGGTAATGAGAGTTTCGGTCGGGTATCCAGGTACCCGGGCACAGCCTTATTCTCTAGGATTAAGTCAAGTGCTGTCAGTGACATATTTCATGACAAGGGCTATTTTGGGTAATTATCAGTACTGGGCCCAATTTTATGGCACTGCTTACTGCGGAATTCTGCGCTTACGGCGCATAGAATCACACGCTTTCTATGGCGCCGTAAGCGCAGAATTCTGTGGTAAGCAGCGCCATGAAATTGGGCCCTGGTGTTTCAAAAGAAGCTAAATAACAGAAGTTATTGTATGAAGCTGACATACAATATAAATGATCATCACAGTTCTACCTAAGCATACATGTATTTGCTGTCAAATTGCTTATGGTATAAAATTGATTTTATTTTCCCCCTTTGAAGTACTTTTATTTTTTAAACATTACTAAAATTATTTCCCAATAGAACAAAGTTCCACAATGATTGAATTTTAAAGTTTTTTCTTGCGTCTTGAACAATCGGAGGAAAAACCCTTTCAAAGCTGAAACTGTCACAGGTTGTTTAAAGAACACAGAACACCCTGACTGATTTATCATTAACCCTGACCTTCCCAAATCCTCCAAAACCCTCTTTGCTAAAGTGAAGGATTTTGAAGGATTGAGGTTACATGCTGCATGCTCTTTGCTAAAGTGAAGGATTTTGGAGGACTGAGGTTATTAGGCATACTTGTCTTTCCATGGTACATGTACAATCCATGTTTGTTGTCGTTGATTGCAAGGTCAGTGCTTGGGGTCTGTGGACACTGTTTATTGCTCCATGCATGCAGGGAGGGTCCCTGGCCATGTACATGTATCACAGATTAGAAACACATGTGTGCATACACGTCATGTGCTTGCATTACTACTGAAGGATTTTGGAGGATTCAGGTTATGTGTAAGCAAATGGGCCTAGGGATTTAGTGTTAATTAACTGGGAAATGGTAGTACCCATACAAAGCAATATAAATACATGTAGTGTATACAATACATACATGTATGTACATTATACTGTACACTGTAAATAAACATAATCAAAGAGAGTTGGCACACAGATTTGCCAACATTAACAATGATAAGCCTGCCATTTAAATCATTGGTACATGTACATATAACTTCTTCACGTAAAAATATGGAATTATTGCTTGAAAAGTGAAAAGTATACTTTTTATCCAAGCAGGTTGATGTGTATACAAACTAACATATCATCCTGTCAGAACAACAAGGTCGTATCTAAAAAATGCAACAAGGTCGTATCTAAAAAATGCAACAAGGTCGTATCTAAAAAATGCAACCATGTCGTATCTGCAATAGTGCATAAACTAATAATAATAATAATAATAATGTGGACTTATATAGCACACCAAACTGGTGCTCAAGGCACATTATATTATTACCCCTGCTCATCAGGCTCATAAATCATTCCTGAAACCATCTCAGCTCCCTGGGGAGTATACAGCTCAATTGCTGCCATTACAGCGCATATAGGGCTAATCAAACACAACAACCAACTCTGCCCTCACAGGTACCCATTTACCCCCTGGGTGGAGAGAAGCAATTATGGTAAAGTGTCTTGCTCGAGGACACAAGCACATTGGTCGCGGCTGGGATTCGAACCCACATTCGAGCCCACGACTCAGCCATCAGAACACAAATCCGATGCACTAAACCGCTCGACCATGGCACTCCAAATTTGCATACATTAAAACAATTGAATGCAACAACGTCGTATCTTCTTCCATAGGTTTTGCGTGTTCATCCTGGAACTCTACAAAAAGATACGACCTTGTTGCACTCAGCAAAATCCATGTCTGCAACAAGGTCGTAACTATGATACGACCTTGTTGCACTGATGCAACGATATGAAAGATTCATTTATATAGTTGTGTTGTAGAAACTGATCACAGCCGTGATCCATTTCAAATTTGTGATACCTTTCCAGTTTCATGTTTTCTCAAAAATGCACTTTTTCTTTTACACGGAGGTCTCTTTGATCTTATGTTTGTTTGTCTGTGGTCTTTTGTTTTGTTCTTTGTTTTGGTTTGTTTGTCGGCTAAGTGTAGGTGCTAGGGTGAGGGTGAGGGTACAAAAAGCATAAATTTTGGCTTCACCTTAACCCAGTGTTGGCTCTTTATAATAATTTAATCATTGTACAATTTGCTGAAATGTACAACATCAAATGAATGTCTTTGATTGATTGATTGATTGAAAGTAAACAAATACAGGCATAAATTCAATCACACCAGGTCTATTACATGTATTCCATTGTCCAAAATGTTCTCAATCAAGCATTTGTTCTTATTTTCTGTTTTCTAATGAATTTATCTGACTAGAGTGGGCTGTTGATTAGTTTTCCATTTCTAGAAATTGAAGATATATGTGTAGTTAATTTGGTTCATTGATTTGTCCAGTAATATACACGTAAATTCTGCATGTATCTCTTAAATTACATTGCACTCAGTGGGTCCAATGGGATATCAAAATGTATTGACTGTAATTTGTTTTCTACATAAAGCCAGTAGCATACATGTACATGTACGTCAGTGTCAAAGATGGTTTTCAGCAATCAACACAAACAAATCAAAGCATGTTTCATCATTGGAAAATTTCGAAGAAATAAATGACTATTTATTGCCTGAGATTGATATTTGGAAGTTGGTGATGCAACCAAAATTTCTGGGAAATATTACTGTACAAATAGTGTGTTGATGTGGTCATGGCCCAATTTCAAACAACTGCTCAGCAGAAATTATTGCTAAGCAAATTCATCTGCTGAGCAAAATTTAGCCCAGAACCTTCCAGAAGCAATATACACGTACATTACATGGCAGTTTGGCTGGTAACTTTTTTATAGGTTGATGAAATTCTTGCGTTGGGTGATAAACAATTTTTTATTTATTATTATTTTTTTCTTACACCAACGTGTGTATAGCACTGCATACTCAGTGCTTTCCGAGTGTCTGTGAAAAAACTTGAACCCAAAACAGTCGAGGTCTGGAAATAAATTGCGCGGTCTGAGTTCAAGTTTTTTTTTTTACAGATTTGTATTCAAGTATTTATTAAGTTTTGTTGTATTTTATAGAAACAAAATATCAACGAAAACATATTTCACTTTTTTGAAAGAATTTATCAGTTTCCAAAACTAATGATTTTGAAGTATGTTAAATTTGAAATTGTTTTGGACAAGGTAAAATTATTAGTATCCGTCTCACTGAATGTGCAATAGTATTTATTCACTGCAAATAAAGGTACCAGTTTGTCAACTGATTATCATAATGCACCAAGCTCAATCACCGAAAGAAGTTCACATTAGCTTTCGACAACGAATCGGATTTTGTGTGTGTGTGTGTGTGTGTTCAATTAAAATCGGCAGAAAAAAAGTGAAAGATAGAGGGACGAAGAAGTATCTAACAAAGTACATCATCATTCATGTCATGCGTAGCCATTTTGATTGTTTAAAATTCAATGCGAGTACGTGCACGCATTGCATACTGGGATTGCGCGTTTCCGGCTAGCTACATTCATGACTTCCGATAGCCAAAAAAACACAGCGCGGTTGCCCTCGGGTTTGACCATAGTGTGAAACGTCGGTGCGGAACCCCAGGGAATAAGAACCCATGAAATACGCGGGCAGGTTTTCATGGGGGGACAGTGTGAAACAATGCCGGGGTAACCGTGGGGTAAAAAAACTCCCGGGACCTCCCTGGGGTTGTATTCCCAGGGGATAAGAGCTGTAGTGTGAAAAGGGCTTAAATGTAGTGACTAAAATAATTCACTAAAAACATACATTTTTCGTGCAGTGATCGTTGAATATGTGACAAACTTTTTATATATTTGGGAATACATTTTCTAAATAATTGCACTCTGAAAATAACAACACACAATAAGAAATCCCTGTCACAAATAAAAGGTTTTTGGAAGGAAAGTACAACATTACTAATTACCAGATTATCAAATTAACAAATAGTTTTTCTAAAACACACTTTCCTAAGAAATAATTCCGAAGTGGTTTTATTTGAGAGAAAACAGCAATTGTTATGTCCAATTTAAAAAAAAAAATTTTTTTTTACAATTTGTAATTTTTTCTCAAAATTGTGAGCGTCTATTGTGATCATCACAGATTATTATTTTTTTAATATATTTCTTGAAAACTACAGGATTGAAATGAACAAACGTTACCAAATACCAATGTTGTAATTTCTCTTTAAGATTCAAGACAGCTTTGGGCAGTCCAGTGATATTTTCCCCTAAAGGTACAGAGCTGTTTCTGCCCATCTTAAATGTTTTATATCATTTCTGATCATTTCTGGAAATGTATAAATTATTTATCAGGGGTGTAATTTGACAATAGTAAAAAAGTCTGAAAAATAGGTAGCGGGCCTGGGTCTCCTTTTGGTCTACAGGACAAAACCCACTCAGCCTCCTAGATGCTTAGTTGTAGAGGATTTACAGACTCTCCACATCCCCACAGACAAGAAACTAGTGGTTTGGACACAATACAATCTACTTCTTTCTTTCCTTGGTGACTACTTCTCTTCTTTCAAGAAAACTTTGGGGAAAATGGAGATTTGTAGTTAAAAAAAGAAAAAAAAATCCTGAAATCAGGAAAAAATCCTGAGAAATCACAGGCCTGAATTGTTTAAAGTCTGTGTATTATCAGTGATATAATGCAGTACACACAGGTACTATAGAGAAATCTACTGGAGAGGAATCACACAAAACTAATGCTTAGGATATACTGATAATATTTTAAATAGCAATGTCAACATGGGGCAATTTGTGAAGGGCATCATACCCGTCAGCAAGGCTTACAAATCTAATGTCTAAACACAGATAGATATGATTACGACCAAGTCCCCTGCACCGAACTCCTGTGGATCAGAGAGATGTTCATTTTTTTAAAGACTGTTTTTCATTAGAATTTATATGCTAAATATATACAAAACATAAGGGCTGGATGTGAAGGACTGAATTGTACAAATACAAAATATTTATGCCAGTCATGTCATCATTTAAAATAATGCTGACAGAGGCCTAACTTACCTCTCCTTAATAGTGCATTTTTCCAGCATACTCATGTAAAACTAGAGTGCCTCAGGCAGGGATCTTATAATAGAATTTTTCATATGTCATCATTTTGACACAAAGAAGGGTACGTACATATTTTAATATAAAATTGACATGTCTTTTGAAATTGAAATTCATATAATTTTAGACAACATTCTGACATTTTTCAAAACTATTATTGTGACATCATCAATGATTATTTCATTGAACTGGAAGTTAACCCGAACACCAGCGGCGTAGCCAGGACTTTTTCAGTGGGGAGGGGAGGGCAATGTTTTTCAGTGGGGGGGCCCAAGGGTTTTTTCCCTTTTCTTTTCTTTTTTTGGGGCACTATGAGGATTTTTCGTGGGGGGGCACCTAGCATTAAACACTTGAGGTGTATTTTGTTTTTTATTTTTAAAATTATTTATAGCAGTGGAAATATACTACGGACAGTAACAGCTCACTATTCGGAAATTCTGAGGTATGTCTCCCACCTCCCCCTTTGCTGTCAAGAACCATGACCTTTTGACCTTTTGACCTTTTGACCTTTGCAACCCCAAGGCCTCTGATGAGTATGGATTATAGGATTCACAGGGACCTCCATAAGACTTCAAACCCACTGGGAAACCTAATGCAGAGGTCAAAATGATGACCTTTAAAGGTCACAGGGTTAAACACTTAAAGGTTTACTGTTATCAAAAATCAATATTGGCTAAAAATAAAGATATATATTAAATAAACAAATATTTTGTTGTGATTTAATATTTTAATTAGTGTTTTAGGCGTAAGAGTAAAAAATGAAGACCAGATTGCCCCGCCCCCCCCCCCCAAAAAAAATCCCCATTGAGCGTGTAGCTGTTATGCTTACACAATGACGTCACCAAAAGAACCAAGAGCCAACTAGTACAGCTTGGCCGGCCTTTGTTTACGTGTATAAACACACGCGCAGATAATAGCATTACACAAAGCAGTCAAGCAGAATGGCCGTCTCAGATTCCTCAGAAACAGAGTTTAAGGCACAATTTTCAGAAGAATTTTCTGATTACGGTAATGATCATCACACCGATTTGACGGATCAGATTGTTCCGTATATGTACGATCCTGAGGTGGAAAGTGGTGACAGTGACAACATGCTAACGTTAATGAAAAACCGGGTGTCCACAACGATCATGAGGACTCGAGGGAAGACTTGGCAACAATAATTGGCAACATTATTTTTCTTTGGAAACAGAAATATTGTAAATAAAATGTACTATGAAAAATTAAACTAGTCATAAAAGTATGCTCCTGAGGACGATCAGAGCATACAGATCGAAACGTCGAGTTGTACCTCCAGTTCTTTTCAGAACTAATTACTACTCAATTGAGCATTTCACATGGTGTCACCGCAATTACTCTTACTTATCCTCCTCACCATGCAAAGCTACAAGTTCTACATAAAATATTCAATGCTAGACCATGATATGACGACCTGTGAGATATTAATTGTGAATTTGTTTGGCTGGAATGAATGGGTCGTTGGTTAATTTAGCAGGGCTATCATCATCTAACGTTAACTTTAACGTTAGTTGACAATCACTAAGTGATACCGGAGATGAATTTGTATTAATCCAATAACGTCCCCCGCAAATGTCAAGACTAAATAATACAGGTTTATTAGTTTGGTAAAAATTTCCATCGTTTTGATATGTTGAGAGTTTTGCAAAACGAAATATTTGGCGTTTTCTATAGCACCGCTTTGAGTTTGAGGGGGCCTTAGAAATGTGTTGGATTTTTAAGGGAAGGTATATGTACATGTACAACATCAGTTTAGTTTTCAAGAAATAAATCATAAAAGCAACCTGTGAAAGTTTCAATGTACACGTAGGTGCTCACGTTTTCTATTGAATGAAAGTAACGATGTAGTATGTTGTATGTAGTACTTAGGTTGTTTTTTTTCCCAAAAAGTTACCATCCATAGTTAAATTTGACATAATAATTGCTCTTTTTTGCAAAAATTAAAGCACTCCAGACAAGTTAATTTCCCAGTATGATTGATTTTTGTTTGCATCAACTTAAAACCAGATAAACTTTTCAATAATTTATGTAGGGTTTGAGGCTTTGCATGGTGGACATATTATTGAGTTCTTTCGGGTGACACCATGTAATGATCTCTTCTTGGAAGAAGTGATGGCTCTGAGAAGAGCCGGTTGGTTTGTTCTCAACGTTTTCGACTAGTGTGCTCTATCCATCGTCAGGAGACTGAAGAGATGTGGAGAGTGCAGTGGCTTTTATCTTGTGTTTTCAATAATTGTTAATTTAACAATTAATAAAGGGTATTTAACAGATAAATTTAGATGGAAGTCTGACATGTATCTAGAGAATGAATAGACTCACCTCCGCCTCAAGTTTCTTAATGTTTTCTGGTCGAAGTGCTGCCAGCACATCCTTAGCGCTAACAATATATTCACCTATTAAAGGAACATAAAGAGTTTCATTTAATTTTGCTCTCATTAAATAATTTCCCCTAAACAACCGCTGATCAAAACCCAATGTATAAACACAGAAACACATGATACCAAAATAACAAATAGCGCAAAATTAATAAAACACAAAAGCTCAGAACTGAAAAAAATAAATAAATAAAAAGAACAAAAACTCCCCTGTAACAGAACTGAACAGCAACTAAGGCCTATAACCACAACAACCCAAAACCAACCCCCCCCCCAAAAAAAAAAATGAACAAAAACAAACAAACAAACAAACACCCATAACAAGTGAACAAACCAATAATAATAACAAAAACTGAATAAGTTTTTAGTTCAGTTGCAAGTAATAACATAGTTGGGAATATATTATTTTTTCATTGACGTGTAGCCCCATGACTACAGAGAAACTTCTTCCAGGGAACGATTTTGTTCACAATTTTGCATAGCCAAATTTTTAGGGAGACAAATTTGTTTGTGTATGTTATACTTATTTTGAATAGCAAATCTTGGATTTTGATTTTGTATAGCATTTTCATGCTGTGCAATACAAGCGAAATCATTCACTGTATTCCAATCAACATATTTCACTCCTTGATTGAAGACCTCTTATCTCCATTGGAAGAGAACCCTCTCTCTTACGCTCATCATTTCATTATGCTTCATCCACACCCACCTGTATCAGATCGAACAACCCTGCTTTGAACAAACAAAGCAACATGGAGCACCCCTTTCCGAACCTTAGGGGTAGGTGCAACGTAGATAATATCGCCTGGTCTGATCAATGACTCATCTTCATTTTGACGTCTTCTGCGCCTAGCATTGTTTTCATTGATGGTATCAGCGAGAAACGGGCGAAAGTTTACGTCTATATCCTTCCACCGGTCAAGCTGAAGACATGAATATCAGTAGTTGTTAATATAGGTGACTGGCTCTGGCAAAACCTTAAATTTGGAACCAATTTTCAAAAGTGAGATTTTTGGTATAGTTTGATTCTATAGATTTTTCTCTTTCATTTGATACTAGATTTGTAGAAACCAAAATCTCACTTTTGAAAATTGGGTCCAAGTTTAGGGTTTTGCCAGATAGCCAGTCACATAGAATACAAACAGCACCTTAGATTACAATTGATACTTACTTTTGATGAATAGCCTCTACCAGATTTTCATACAATTCTTACTTTAGTGGTAAAAAGTGTTTCAGAGTGACCACCTACAGGGCTCGCGATTTTTATTAATATTTTTTAAATGCACTAGCCCCTTCTGACAGGCAGTTTGTAAACTTTTTGCCCAAAACAGATTTTCAGTTGCCCAGCTACAAATATTACCCAAAGTTATTTCCAACGGAATAAAAACCCAAGTCAATTAGAGACAATTTATGTCTACAGAGGGTGCACTTTCACAGATGATAAAAGATGGCTGCCACCCACCGTTAATGGTTGCAACTGTAGCACGTTAATTCAGAATTTTTTGGGGGGCATTCCATGTCACTTAAACACACTCTTTACCATACCTTCATTGATATTGATAAAACTTGGCAAAGTTGTTACCCTTATAAAGAAACCTTATCAGCCAATTTTTGTCCCCTAGGTGATATGGTTAAGGAGTTCAAAGGTCATGAAATAACCGATTTTTTCCAACCAAATTGGGCAACCCAGGCACAAAATAAAAATTTGTCATTAGAAAGCATATGTGAAAAATGACACCATGACCTCTGACCCTGTGACCTTAACATTAACATTAAAAGTCTCTGGTTTCTGGTCTCTGCGCACATTGCCTCACACCAGCGTGTCTGCATTTTTAATTGTTTTTTGTTTTTTTTTGCTATGAAACAATGTCCAATAGCAGCCAAAATCGCTGGATTGATTGGAATTCTGCCACACTGTGTTTTAAATGACTTTTTCACATAGGGGTATGAAATTTTGCCTGATTTGTGAGGCCTCTCTTAGCCACCATACTTTGTATATGGGAAATATGGTCCCTGCGTATACATCATGTATCACATGATCATGTATTTCCCTGTGGGCAAAAACAAAACAAACAAACAAACAAAACACATCACCGCACCACTTTTGAAGCCAACTGATGACCAGAAATGGAAAACTTTTTTGGGCCTAAAGGAAACATTTTGAAAATTTGTCACAACTCCTTCATTCTTTTAGATCATCTAACAGTTTGCAAAATTTTTGCAAGAAAATAATGTTGGCAACAACAGTTTTCAAAGGTCAATGTAAAGGTCGTAACCAGGATAAGAGGTCATGGTGTTATTTCTTACATGTCATACATCACTGAAAAGCGAATTTCAAGAGCTTTCCAATGTTACCAATTTCAATTCCACAACACTTTATACATACAAATTTTGAGCCCGGGGGTGACCAATTTGGTTGAAAAAAAAGTAAATTATTTTGTGACCTTTGAACAACTTTAAAACCGTTTGACACGATGGAAACTTTTTTTGGCTGAGATAGTTTCTCTATAACGGTAACAACCTTTGCCAAGTTTTTTTATCACAGTCGGTGATGATGCAGTTAATAAAAGTAGTCTGCATTGACGCGGAATGCCCATTTTGTTTGTTTCTGACTTTCTAACTCAAAGTTTGACACCAACATTATGAATAAATCAAAATTAAGGACAAAAGGGTTGTTTACACACAAAAAAAGTGGTTGCCCATAGGACTTCAAAGAATCAGTTGTGGTTGTCCGACAAGGTTTTTTGGTTGTCCCAGGATGTTGGACAACTGATTTTGTGAGCCTAGCTGATCTTGGAATGAAGGAATATACAGGTCTGGTATAGTTGGCAGCATTAGACCATTATGTGTCCTCCCTTGTATGCAAATTTCAAATTCTGTAGTTATTTAATGGTTATATTTTTCAAGTTCCTTCAGGTCTTTGAGAGGTTCATCAGTTCCAGAACCCTGCTCTCAACAAATGCTCCTAGGAACTATTTAGTTTTCACTTCAACAAACTATTAAAGTTACATTTACTTACTGAAACATTAGGCCATTTCATTCCGACCGTTTCTTTTTTTTCCATGTCTGTCATCGATGTTATTGGCTTGGGGGATAATGTGGGAAGTTTGGTTGTGAGAGGTTTCACTGGGGCTTTGGTTATTTCCACAGGAGCTGTTGTCATTTCAATTGGTAATGAAGTTATTTCAACAGGTGCTGCTGTTGTTGCCACTGATGTTTCTACACGTGCCACCGTTGTTTCTACAGGTGATGAAGTTATTTCAACAGGTCCTGCTGTCATTTCAATTGGTAATGAAGTTATTTCAACAGGTGCTGCTGTTGTTGCCACTGATGTTTTTATACGTGCCACCGTTGTTTCTACAGGTGATGAAGTTATTTCAACAGGTGCTGCTGTTGTTACATCAGGTGCTGCCGTCATTTCAATTGGTAATGAAGTTATTTCAACAGGTGCTGCTGTTGTTGCCACTGATGTTTCTATACGTGCCACCGTTGTTTCTACAGGTGATGAAGTTATTTCAACAGGTGCTGCTGTTGTTACATCAGGTGCTGCTGTCATTTCAATTGGTAATGAAGTTATTTCAACAGGTGCTGCTGTTGTTGCCACTGATGTTTCTATACGTGCCACCGTTGTTTCTACAGGTGATGAAGTTATTTCAACAGGTGCTGCTGTTGTTACATCAGGTGCTGCTGTCATTTCAATTGGTAATGAAGTTATTTCAACAGGTGCTGCTGTTGTTGCCACTGATGTTTCTACACGTGCCACCGTTGTTTCTACAGGTGATGAAGTTATTTCAACAGGTCCTGCTGTTGTTATATCAGGTGCTGTCATTTCAACAGGTGCTGCTGCTGTTGCCACTGATGTTTCTACACGTGCCACCGTTGTTTCTACAGGTGATGAAGTTATTTCAACAGGTCCTGCTGTTGTTACATCAGGTGCTGCTGTCATTTCAGTTAATGATGAAGTTATTTTAACAGGTCCTGCTGTTGTTGCCACTGATGTTTCTATAGGTGATGTTTTTTCATCAGGTGCTCCTGTTGTTTCTATGGGTGATGAAGTTTTTTCCACAGGTGCTGCTGTTGTTTCCACAGGTGCTATGGGAGTTTCTGCAAGTGCAACAGTTGTTTCCACAGGTGCCACGGTTGTTTCAATGGGAGCTACATGTACTGATGTTTCCATGGGTGCCACAGTTGTTTCCACAGATGCCATGGTTGATTCGGTGGCAGCTATGGTAACTGCTATGGCAGTTTCTGCAACCATTGTTTCCATGACAACAGTTGTATCTACAGGTGACATGGTTGTTTCTACAGGGGCTTCAGTTATTTCTTGGGGTGCAACAGTTGTATCTACAGGTGACATGGTTGTTTCTTCAGGGGCTTCAGTTATTTCTTGGGGTGCAACAGTTGTATCTACAGGTGACATGGTTGTTTCTTCAGGGGCTTCAGTTATTTCTTGGGGTGCAACAGTTGTATCTACAGGTGCAACAGTTGTATCTACAGGTGACATGGTTGTTTCTACAGGGACTTCAGTTATTTCTTGGGGTGCAACAGTTGTATCTACAGGTGACATAGTTGTTTCTTCAGGGGCTTCAGTTATTTCTTGGGGTGCAACAGTTGTATCTACAGGTGAAATGGTTATTTCTTGGGGTGCAACAGTTGTATCTACAGGTGACATGGTTGTTTCTTCAGGGGCTTCAGTTATTTCTTGGGGTGCAACAGTTGTATCTACAGGTGACATGGTTGTTTCTTCAGGGGCTTCAGTTATTTCTTGGGGTGCAACAGTTGTATCTACAGGTGACATGGTTGTTTCTTGGGGTGCAACAGTTGTATCTACAAGTGACATGGTTGTTTCTACAGGGACTTCAGTTATTTCTTGGGGTGCAACAGTTGTATCTACAGGTGACATGGTTGTTTCTTCAGGGGCTTCAGTTATTTCTTGGGGTGCAACAGTTGTATCTACAGGTGACATGGTTATTTCTTGGGGTGCAACAGTTGTATCTACAGGTGACATGGTTGTTTCTTCAGGGGCTTCAGTTATTTCTTGGGGTGCAACAGTTGTATCTACAGGTGACATGGTTGTTTCTTGGGGTGCAACAGTTGTATCTACAGGTGACATGGTTGTTTCTACAGGGGCTTCAGTTATTTCTTGGGGTGCAACAGTTGTATCTACAGGTGACATGGTTATTTCTTGGGGTGCAACAGTTGTATCTACAGGTGACATGGTTGTTTCTTCAGGGGCTTCAGTTATTTCTTGGGGTGCAACAGTTGTATCTACAGGTGACATGGTTGTTTCTTGGGGTGCAACAGTTGTATCTACAGGTGACATGGTTGTTTCTACAGGGGCTTCAGTTATTTCTTGGGGTGCAACAGTTGTATCTACAGGTGACATGGTTGTTTCTTGGGGTGCAACAGTTGTATCTACAGGTGACATGGTTATTTCTTGGGTTGCAACAGTTGTATCTACAGGTGACATGGTTGTTTCTACAGGGACTTCAGTTATTTCTTGGGGTGCAACAGTTGTATCTACAGGTGACATGGTTGTTTCTACAGGTGACATGGTTGTTTCCACAGGTGCTTCTGTTTCAACAGGTGCTACTGTTGTTTCAAAAGGTGCTGCTGTAGTTTCCAGTGGAGCCAAGGTTGTTTCAACAGGTGCCATAGTTGTTTCTACAGGGGCTTCAGTCGTTTCTTGGGGTACAACAGTTGTATCTACAGGTGATATGGTTGTTTCAACAGGTGCTAAGGTTGTTTCAGAAGGAGCTAATGTTGTTTCCACAGGTGCTTCTGTTGTTTCCACAGATGCTGCTGTTGTTTCCACAGGTGCCGCTGTTGTATCAACAGGTGCTACTGTTGTTTCCAAAGGAGCTAATGTTGTTTCAGTAGGTGCTGATGTAGTTTCCAGAGGAGCCAAGTTTGTTTCCACAGGTGCTTCTGTTGTTTCAACAGGTGCTAATGATGTTTCCACAGGTGCCATGGTTGTTTCTACAGGGGCTTCAGTTGTTTCTTGGGGTGCAACAGTTGTATCTACAGGTGATATGGTTGTTTCAGAAGGAGCTAATGTTGTTTCAATAGGTGCTGGTGTAGTTTCCAGTGGAGCCAAGGTTGTTTCCACAGGTACCATGGTTGTTTCTACAGGGGCTTCGATTGTTTCTTGGGGTGCAACAGTTGTATCTACAGGTGCTACGGTTGTTTCCACAGGTGCTTCTGTTGTTTCCACATGTGCCATGGTTGCTTCTACAGGGGCTCTGGTTGTTTCTTGGGGTGCAACAGTTGTATCTACAGGTGCTAAGGTTGTTTCAGAAGGATCTAATGTTGTTTCCACAGGTGCTACTGTTGTTTCCACAGGTGCTACTGTTGTTTCCACGGGTGCTTCTGTTGTTTCCACGGGTGCTTCTGTTGCTTCCATGGGTACTTCTGTTGTTTCAACAGGTGCTTCTGTTGTTTCTACATGTGTCACTGTTGTTTCTACAGGTGCTGCTGTTGTTTTAACAGGAGACGATGTTGTTTCTACAGGTGATAATGTTGTTTCTCCAAGTGCTAATGTTGTTTCTACAGGTGATGAAGTTGTTTCCACTGCTATTGTTGAACCAACAAGAACCAACAATAGGCACAAACCTGGAGGTGAAAACAAAAGAAAATTAATTAAACAAATTTGTATACCCACTGAGAACTTGTACATGTACAGTAAACAAATTTAAGAATTGTAGTAAAATTATCCTGAAGAAAGATAGTAAGAAGTTTCCAAAAAATAATGAAGCATGATTTAACCCTTTCATTACATGTACCTTTGGTGTCTTTAGTCAACAATACACATGTTGCTTACTATTGGCCACTTTAGTTGACCAAGGTCACCACACACACACATCACTTAATTGGGAGTATCATGACCATCTTTTAAAACAGCTGTATTTTTCCCTTCTTCGCAGTCCATGCCCATGCTATATGTTTGGAAAGACAGATTCCTAATATCTTTCTAATGGTATTGCCCAACCTACATGTTGCTATTATAGAAATCAGACATAATACAAGTCAACCCTTTCAATAGCCATTTGTGCTAAGGAACACCATACACTTGTGTATAAAAGTGCTCTAGCTGTGTTTGTGAATGAAACAAGGTCAGGGGAAGTAAAATAGATTACTGGATCATTTTATATGCAATGCCACTGATTTTGGTATCATATGAAAGGGAATTTCCTGAGCAACAATCATTTTATTGAATATCTTTCACCAACAAATTCTTCATGATGAAAAACGAGTTTAGAAAAAGTGCCTGTAAATGGATTTATGCATACTGTTGTGCAATAATGTATGAATTCATGCATGACTGGGCAGGGAATTCAGTAACCAGTGGGATATCATGTTGAAACAAATCGGTAATGAAAGGGTGAAGAAAAAACATCAATCATAACATCATACAGTTTATCAATATTAATTGCAGGTCATATTTTTATTTAACAAAAAAGAAGAAGAATCTAGAGCTCAAGTGTTTGTTGGGACAAACGCATGGTGTTCGTGTGAACTTTCGGTTCAATCAAATTATCACCGATGATGTCACAATCATTTTGCAAATGTGAATCATCTTTTATAGACGTAGATCAATTTTGCATTAGAATGTGTTGAATTTGAACTTCCTGTTTAGACTGGAATTAAAGGTCACATCAGGTTATTTGAAGGTCATACATCTGACACAATAAAACCTTCTCGGGTTCATGAAAAAATAACATTAGTTATTTTGGTTCAGGAGATATGGTTTTTCATAATATATAAATTGAATTACATCTTAACTTCCGGTTCAGTCACGTTACTAAATTTATCACGAAAGCAATACACTGGATGTTTTTTATCATCGTACTAAATTTTGTGAAATTCTGTTCAGTAATTTCTGAGATGGAAATATGTTGCCCTTTTTAAACTGTGGTTAGGTGGCGCTCTGATCTGTGATGACGTCATCAAACATATTTTTGAAAATGATAAGATGTCACTATAGTAAATTTATTCTCATTGAGTCATATTGGGGTCATGTCTGTGTACAATCGACATGTCACATAATTCAAGGTCTTTAAGATGATGCAAAGATTGTGAATATTAGCCAATTCCAGCATGACAGATGGGACAAAACGTAGTTTATCTACTAAAAACTTGCAGGAGATAAACCTAAATGAAACACCTCATGTTCAAGTATAATACTCATAGTTCAAAATGAAATGAAAACTTTGGAACATAATTATTTACTAATTAAACAGGAGCATAATTAGTCCAGCGTGACAGATGGGACATTTTTTACATCCCATTTTCACGCAACTTAGATATAGATCTGCAAAAATCTGCATGTGAATAATTAGTTTTGTTTTAGTTTACATACATGTACATAAGAGACAGTTGTGTTAAAACATAAGCATATCATAAAATGTCAACAACCTAAAGATTTCAGGGGACAGCTTTTTAAGTATTGTGACAGATGGGACAGTAAATTTTGACAGATAGGACACTATCTCAAACTTGTCAGAGCATGTGATGATTGCAAGTAATTCTGGCCAAGTTTTTTTAACAAAAATTATCATAATTAGTTCAGAGTACTCTGGCCATGTCTGCTTCATCTCTGAAATAAGGTTTGTTGAGATTATTAAAATGGGTACTGCCGTGACTACCTCAATACAATACAATACTGCATGATCCCAATCAGGCTAAAATCTGTAATGCTGACACCTCAAAGCATCTTATCTGCTAACTTTCATTTGTCCAGTGTTTATTGTGGGCATTAGTATTCAGTGCAGTGGAACTAATCAATCAGTGACTACACAGTTCAATGGTTTAGCAATAATTCAATTACATGGAGCTTCATCATGGCTGTATTATTCAATAAACTGTCAACATTCCCTGTGAACTGATGAAGGGGCACTCCATCACCTTTCCCTTCCATGAAAATGAACAAGTTTTTATTTAAATGGACTAGACTGTCAAAATAAATATCTTCATTTCATACACAACAAAAATATTATGCAATAAACTGGAAACTGTGATGTGATGAAGAAGCACATATGCATACATCATCTTTCCCCTCCACCGAATGAACAAATCTATATTGTAATACATTTACTTTAAATAAATATTAACAAGAAAATAAACCACTTGTTAAAATAACATCAACAGGAAATGATCATGTCAAATGGGCAGGCAACCTTGTCTTATCTCTTCCAACAAAAATACCCTTGTCAGTTACTTGTCAAGGCAGTCATCTCAACTCATGTTTCAATAAACAATTTGTTAGGTTTTTGAGGTCATAAGCAAAGCTGTTGAAAGTTGACACATTGAGATTTCTTAAACAAATACAAGATGCATCCATACTTTATCATACGGATACAATCATCATCAGTAAGGGTCCATGTACACATAGGGTAGTCAAAACAGATCATCCTTGTCACCAAAGGGCCCATCAATCTACTGGGCATTTTTGTAATTTCCAAAAAATATAATCATCCACATTTGAGTACTCAGGGATGATATTGTGAGAAAATGAAAAGGTAGGAAAATGTTTGCCATTATCATTAGGCATATATATCAGCCTATAGCGGTTTACCTCTATAGCCATGTATAGCAAAGAAAAGTCCGTTTTTTTTTATCTTGGTATAAATTTACAATAAAATGATACACAAGGATTATGCATTCTATGAACGTATCTTTTCCTGAGTAAGACTTGCAGAGCTGCTTGGTGAAAAGGATAAGTAAAGACTGTTTGTGGTGACACCATGTTGAACTTATCTTTTGAGTAGTTATTAGTTCTAAAACGAACTGATATCTTTTTTCTGGAGATGTCTTATTTTAAAGGTTTGTAACTTTGGTGATCCTATAAAAATAGCAAATTTATCTACATTTTAATTAATATTACAAGGTAAAAACTGCTATGAGCACAGAAGAACATGCATCTTTAACCCTAACCACCCAAAATCCATCAAAATCCTCCAAGGGGCACTTTTTGGGAAAAATTCACCACTGTTGGAAACTGGTACGTTCACCTCCTCAAATAAGGCAAAATTACTACCTGGTAAGAAGTATCGGCCATAAGTGCTGAATATGAAAGATCAACGAAAATGCATGGTGCATTTTGAAGATAAGGGCATGTTTCCAAAAGTGCACTGGTGGATTTTGGAGGATTCAGGAAGGTTCCTAGCCAGAATACCTATACAGGCCTGATACTTCACGGAGGCAATGGAGGCAATTGCCTTGGTGCCCCCTGGTCATTGCTTTGGTGCCCCTTGAAGTGTTCTAATAGAAATTTACATTTTCCTCATAGAGGTGCCCTTAACCTAGCTTAAATTAACTTGCCCCTACCAATAGATCCATAAACGAAGTATCAGGCCTGCCTATAGGGGGTTAGGGTTAAAGAAGGTTCCTAGTCAGAATACCTATAGGGGGTTAGGGTTAAAGAAGGTTCCTAGCCAGAATACCTAGGCGGTTAGGGTTAAAGAACAACTTGACATTTAATAAATTATTTCTGTCCTGGTCAGGGTAAGGAACAAAAACGGTACAATAAAACTATCCTCCTACAAAATATATGATTGTAATACTATGTGAATCTTTTGGTAAATTACTATGTAAATTACCATTAATGAACCCTCTGGTCAACCATGTGGCTGCACTAGTCACAACAGCAAACATGATGTACATTAGGCCCCCCAAAAAAGTCTCCGGTTTCTGGTCTCCACGCGTGATGCCTCAGACCTGCGCGTCACCATTTTTAATTTTCTTTTTTTTGGCTATGAAATGATGTCCAATTGCAGCCAAAATTGTTGGATCGACTGGAATTCTGCCGTGCTGTGTTTGAAATGACTTTTTTCACATAGGGGTATGAACGTTTGCCTGATTTGTGAGGCCTTTCTTAGCCACCATACATTGTATGGGAAATTTAGTCCCTGTGTATACAATGTATCATGTATTTCCCTGTCGGCAAAAAAAAAAAAAAAAAAAAAAAAAAAAGATGACCGATGACCGATGACCAGAAACCAGAGACTTTTTTTTTTGGCCTAAGTTTGAAAAGCAATTCCTGAATTTTATATTGCAAATTTTGATTTTTGTGTGGCATTCTGCAATGCCATAAAAGCGAAATCATTCACTTCACCACATAGTGTGAAGTGTGAAACCCTTAAAAGGTTACTGGCTGTGATTTGACAAAAGTAACAAATCCTGAAAAATTGGTAGCGGGCCTGGGTCTCCCTTTGCTCTAGAGGACAAAACCCCTTGAACATCCTGAATGTTTAATTTTGGAGGATTTACAGACTCTCCACATCCCCACAAACAAGAAACTAGAGGTTTGGACACAATACAGACTTACGTGTATTTCTTTCCTTGATGGCTACTTCTCTTCTTTCAAGAAAAGTTTGAGGCAAAGAGAGATTTGTAAAAATCCTGAGAAATCACAGGTCTGCTGTTATTCTGAGGTTTACAGCTCTTTAAAACATGTATATCAACCTTAACAGGGACATCCAGCTGAGTTTGGGTAGAAAGAATCCAATGACATTGGCAAAAATAACATGCTATTGGGGTCAGCTGAAACATGCTGAGCAGAGGCATTTGACAAGATAACAAGCTGTGAAATCAGCTGTTGGGTCTAAGTCAATCTCATCAACCATGAACTAAAGGTCACTGACCAGTGACCACAGACAAGATTTGTTACACCACAGATCCTCTGGTTTTAAATTCAAGGTTATTCCTTAGGCCCAAAAAAAAGTCTCCGGTTTCTGGTCATCGGAAGGCTTCAAAATCGTTGTGGTGACGCATGTTTTTTTCGGCCATCTTTCTTTCTTTTTTTGCCAACAGGGAAATACATGATACATTTTACACACGGGGACCAAATGTCTCATACAAAGTATGGTAGCTAAGAGAGGCCTCACAAATCGGGCAAACGTTGATACTCCTATGTGAAAAAGTCATTTAAAGCACAGCATGGCAGAATTCCAATTGATCCAGCAATTCTGGCTGCAAATGGACATCATTTGCGTCTAGTTCTCTAGGAACTAGCTTCGCATGGAAAGGCCTATCCCACTGCTCCCAACTGAAACCCGCAACCAATCTCATTGTGCATGTGCACATTTGGAGTTCAATGCTGTGGTATGGATTACAACAGACTGGCATACTTCATGTAGGTAATAGAATTCTGGTAAAACTTATTTCCAATGTGCTCCCTTACATGTACAGTCAAAGGCAAACAGAAATTGTAAAAAAATATATATAAAATTTTTAAAAAAAAGTGAACTTAGGACGCAGAAATAAATCATGGAATATTGATTACACTACATGCTTACAAGTACATGACTACAATGAAATGCACATATGTCTGCAGAGGGCAGTTTTTAATGTCCGTTTCAATAAAGACTTGCTATATATGTAAGATAAATGGCATATATATATATACAAAAGCCCTTTTCTTTTTTGAAAATGTCAATAATTGTGGAAATTTGTTTTTAATCAAATAAACAACACGGGAAACTACTGTATACTACAATTACAATGTACATTGTTTGGAATGAATAAAGACAAATTTACTGGAGCGGGACTTGAATCAGTGACCTCCAAGTTTTCTATCTAGTATCTATCTATCTATTTGTTTTTGTTCTAAGGGGGTTCATCCGTTCATTCCCAAAAGTGTAGAGACTCCTAAGGAAGAGTCAGATCTAAGTTTACACTTTTATTAGACAGTAAAAAAAATAATGATAATGTGATTATTTGTTTTATTACAGGGGTTTTGAAAAAGCTATTAGGTGTTTGTAATGTACTACAATGTGATATTTTAGCACTTACGGACCTCCCAGTACTAATTCCATTACTGGCAGCTTTTCAAGGTGAATAAACTATTGTGTCAAAGTGTCAACAATGTACTCCTCTAGAGAAAAATGACCTTCAAAATCCTGCAACATTTCTGTACATGAAAATGTACATGTCACTTGCATGGAATTGATAGTGCATAGGTCTACATTATGAACATTGTTGTAGATCAAGAGGCATGAATATCCTCAATTTACCCTAAATGACGGGATATATCATCAACTGGACAGAAACTTACAAATGAAATTAGCAGTTTGGTGTTTCAATTTGTTTCAGTGAAGGATTCTCTTGTAAAATGCTGAATTTCAATGCATGATCATACGCATGGACTTCTTGAGCGTCGTTTTTTGAGACGCACGGAACTGTGGTCATCAAAAAATTTATGTTGGTATAATGACTCACCCCCAAACTGTTAAAGTTTATGGGGGCAGAGAAATACAGTTGAATCATGTTTCATCTTACTCCAGATGGAACCTTGTAAAATTGTTTTTAATCTTGAAAATAAAAATACTGTTTTAGATTTTTTAAATAAAATGGTATAATTTGGAGCTCTCAAAACTTTTAATCAATATTCTTGAAAGACCAATAAAATGGAAGGTGGTTAAAATATTTGCAAAAAGTACTTTAAAACTTTGTAAAAATGAAATTTGTAAAAATGCTGTTTATTTTGTCAAATAAAAGATTTCTTTTCATAACCATGATATTAATGTTTCATTTTCTCAATAATTTTCCACTACCAATGAAATAAACACCAATGAATTAAGTAGTCTTCGTTCGCTTCTTCTATAAGGAATATGTCCATTTTGAGGAGCAGTATTTGTTTAAAAAAATCATTGCAAATGCAAAGCATTCATATCTTTTGGTTTCCACAGACAACAGATCATTGATGGCATAGAACAATAAAATCACAGATGTTCATGAAAAAAAATGAGGTCATGTAAATCCCTTACTAAGATCTAGTAAAATCAGTGATTAAACAACTTTTTCCACTTTCACAAGCACTAACTTTCCAGTAAATCATACAATTTCACTCTGATTTTTATTTTTTTAACAAGTATGACTTAGATTTGAAGTTTATGCAACCAGTAATACGCCATAGTTTTGTAAGTTTTCTGAGAAATGCTAAGCCAAAGGTGGTAAGTGCGTCATTTCACAAGTGTGGCAAATTCCATACATGGATGATATACATGTATCCTCAATTTACCCTAAATGACGCACCTAAGGATATATAATCAACTGGACTGTAACTTACAAATGAAATTAGCAGTTTGGTGTTTCAGTTTGTTTCAGTGAAGGATTCTCTTGTAAAATGCTGAATTTCAATGCATGATCATACGCGTGGACGTCTTGAGTGCCGTTTTTTTGAGACGCACAGAATTGTGGTCATCAGAAAATTGATGTTGGTATTATGACTCACCCCAAACTGTTAAAGTTGATGGGGGCACAGAAAATGTACCCAAGAAGAAAAACAGTTGAAATCATGTTTCATCTTATTCCAGATGGTTGTAAAATTGTTTTTAAACTTGAAAATAAAAATATTGTTTTCGATTTTTAAAATAAAACATTGGTATAATTTGGAGAAGCTCTCAAAACTTTTAATCAATATTCTTGAAAGACAAATAAAATGGAAGGTGGTTAAATTTCTTGCAAAAAGTACTTTAAAACTTTGAAATGTGTAAAATTGCTGTTAACATTTTGTCAAATAAAAGATTTCTTTTCATAACCATGATATTAATGTTTCATTTTCTCACTACCGTCGAAATAAACACCAACGAATTAAGTAGTCTTCGTTCGCTTCTTCTATAAGGAATGTGTCCAATTTGAGGATCAGTATTTCTTTAAAAAATCATTGCAAATGCAAAGCATTCATATATTTTGGTTTCCACAGACAACAGCTTGTTGACGGCATAGAACAATAAAATCACAGATGTTCGTGAAAAAAAATTGAGGTCAATAAATCTCTTACTATTTGTATCTAGTAAAATCAGTGGTTAAACAACTTTTTCCACTTTCACAAGCACTAACTTTTCAGTAAATCATACAATTTCACTATAATTTTTATTTCTGGAACAAGTAATACGCCATAGTTTTGTAAGTTTTCCGAGAAATGCTAAGCCAAAGGTAGGTGCATCATTTCACGAGTGCGGTGAATTACGTAAATGGACGATATGTGGAGCAACCACTTTGTAAACACAAACTGACAAACATGGACAAAGTGCTCAGTATAATTTCTCTTATTATTAACTGACAAGGGAATTGTAGATAAATCAGCAGGATCTATTTCAAAAGAACTCTAAGTTACTATACAAAAGTCATGGCTACAATGTCATTGGTCTAAAGTTCCTTCTATTCAATGCACCGGATCTATGGACCAACAGTGTACGTACAATGTGTACATTCAGTACCATGAAATCGCTCGAGCATGATATTTGACTTTGAGTGCACGTTGAGTGCGTACGAAGCAAAGCAACTCTGCCTAGCGCTAGCTGTCACTGGCTTCTAACCTTTAAGGCTTAGCTTCTCTCCTTTCAACATTATTCCCTCTTCCACGCTTTGAAAAAGAACTTAAACTAAAATGTTGAGTTGTATCTTAACTCCAAGAAATGCCAAATGAACTCGCTGACTAACAACATGCATAAATCGATCGTTTGGTGCCGGGCACAGTTAGCGCCAGAGATAAGTTAACAATAACAATACATTAACAGTTAGTCGACGGACGTTTAGTTGAACTCTCCAATTCCCCCCGGCCGCCAGCGCCACGGACGATTGGGACCGTTGTCTTATCACACAAACATTTGTCAAACTGAATTGCCAATTTCACATTATTTACAAGACAATACTGCCAAAATCAAACTTATCCTGAACACTTACCTGGTATTACACGGTTACGTGCAAAGACTGTTTGGGCCACCCGGTGTGAAGTCTGTGTTATGGCTGCCATTTTTAGTGCAGTGGTGTCAGTCCGATCCGCGATCCGTGTGATTCGTACGTACACAGTGACTGTCCTTCGAAAGTTCCTATCCTCTTGGCAGCGTGATAATTGCACACTAGATGTAGATAGAACATGTATTGAAAAACCTTGAAGTGGTTTCTCAGTGTTTCATATCATTTGTTGTGAAACTCAAAAGTTTGTTTCGACTGATAAACTACCAATGCGAAATGTTCATCTCGAGCTGATCCGTGCTCTTTGATCACTCACGTAAAATCGGTCGTCTGCTGAGGAGATAGATCTAAATAGATATGATTACTTCGTCGGGCTGATCATATCATGTCAACCGAGGAGGGCAAAGCAGATTACGACTGTACACTGCTCGATTTTGCAGGACCAACGCGTGTGTACGTGTGTGTGTCGCGCCAAGATCGGGCAGGTATTCGGTGACATCATTTGGAAATAAAGTAAACCGCTGTGAGGTCCACGTCCAATATGAGCAGATTGCAAAATTCCAGTGCGCTGCGACGGTACCGTGACCCCTCTCAAATTTCACTAGCCCATTGCGGCCCGGCCCCAACAACAACCGTTCGTTGCCAACGTTTGACTGATGAGTAGGCCATACGTGTACTACGGTATCGACACCCAAAACGCCGCCGTTTCTGATAAAAATGGTGTTGTTGTATTGTTTAGTCGATCTGTTTACTCTGTTTACTTGTCTGATCTGTTTGTTCGTTTGTTTATTTTTCGGTGTTTGTTACTCAAGTTTTTGGGTTGTTTACATTCTTGATGTTAGTCTCCTGACGATGACTAGTAGAGGTAGAGCAGACGAGTCGAAACATTGAGAACAAACCAACTGGCTCTTCTCAGAGCCATCACTTTTTCCAAGAAGAGATCATTACATGGTGTACCCGAAAGAACTCAATAACTCTTGATGTTGAGCGCTACAGACCTAGGGCCTAGGGTCAGGGATGCACTGCTTCCTCGTGTAGGGCAAAAACAGTATGTCCTGTTAACGTATTCGAGATGTGGGTAAAGGCCTTGCCGTCGACACGCCCGGGGCAATTTAAAGGCAACCAAGTTGCTAACAATTTAACTCGGGCAACGTCGAGGCAATTTTTGTTGAGTGAACCATGGGTGAACTAGTCTTCAAGTTGATACACGATCCGACGGCGCTACACTAACCGCTATCACACACGAACCGCGATCAAACACAGTCTTGGGAATTTCGTAGAATTTTCACCCGAAAAAAAACAAAAACAAAAACGCATGTCGATTAGTACGGCAGTCCGTTGTTGTTTATGCACCAAAAAAATGTGGGTCGCGCTAGCATTTCAAATTGACGCATGCGTAGTTGTTTCGGGGGAGATTCTACGAAATTACCTGTGTTTGATGATGTAGCGGTTCGTGGTTGTAGCGCCATCGTGCGGCGTGCGGCGACGGATCGTGTATCAAAAACGTACAAACACAGTCTTGAACCATGGAGGAAGCTGTTTTCTTCCTCCATGCTTGAACCAAGACTATGAGTCAACGTGCATGTCACGTGCACACCCGGCAATTTCAAAGCGACATACATAATCCTGATTGCACGCAACCATGACGCAACTAGGTATCCAATCATTAAATACTAGAACAAGGGTTGGTCCAGACTAAATTTTCAGTCGGCAAACCTTGAGCTATGGGTCTCCCTACCCCCCCCCCCTCCCCCCCGTTGAGCGACTTTACAGAGTGTCCATTTTGGTGGGGGGGGGGGGAACCAAGTAAATTTGTCTGGTCATATGTCGGGGCTCCACACCCCCCCAAAGAAAATGCATTCGCTACGCCCCTGGCTTCCAGGCCCTTGGCAGTCTGAACGATTCCTATCAAAAACAGTTGGAGGAAAGTGTGTGGAAACAGTCCACAAAGGCTTTATCAGAGTTTAATCTCTTGAATCTCTTCTTGACAAATAAAATTGTCTGTAAAAGTCTAAACATTACATTGTTCAAGAGTCACAGATTTCTGTTTTTAAAGTCTGAATTTTATAAAGTCATGTATGTGTAATTAATTGGAACCGAACATGAAAAAGGAACCAGGTAATGACAGTTTCGGTCGGGTATCCGATACCCGGCACACCCTGACAAAACTAGCCTGATCCAGTGGTAGTTGTTTTTGTCCACAAAATGATAACTTTTCAACTAGCAAAAAGCAACAAAAAAATGAAAACAAAAATAGGCCATCAATCGCACAATTTACTGAATGCACTTGTGAACTTAGCATGTATCCACGAAACAACACTTCCAGTAAGGCACAAATGGCAACATTTACAAGATTACATGTACTTGATGTCATATAAGTCGGAAGATCATTTATAAATAATGAAAACAATATAGGCCCTTGTCACATGCCCAGAATCTTCCCAATCTATAGCATGTAACCTTTTGTAGCCTAATGCCAATTGTCCATACAGATTATAAATACAACTAAACGATTTTTACAATCTTTGCAAATTACTTCTTTTAATATTTACTTTTCGGTATTTACAGTCTTTGCAAATTACTTCTTTTAATATTTGGCCATAGTCTTGGTAAATTAGTCACACCAGCTACTGAATCCAGTCGTCTTAATTTTTCCCAGTTCGGGGTCCTGACGGGTCTCTGTGCATCGCCAGTCCGCACCCGATAAGCTACGTCGGACATAGACTCCAACCACCATCAGAGTTCCGGTGTTACGTTAACTCGTCTCCTCACCACCAGACCCTGAAATATTCAAGTAAATATTTATACATGCACTCCTCCGCCAGTTTCCAATTATTATTATTATTATTATATACTTTATTTAATCTCGATAGCATCATAGGTTATGACATAATAATAAATTTAAAATGACATATCCTCTTTACGTGATGGTCGAGAGACCATAATAAAAACTTAACATGGATATATAATAGACAAGAATGAATGATTAAAAACTAGGTTCTAGGAACTGCTAATAGTTGACAGGTAAGATTGATAATAATAACTATACAATGAAGACTTAAAACTTACGAGTGATTTAGAATCTCTAATATGTAACGGAAGGTTATTATATAATGTAGGACCATTAATACTAAAAGCACGTTCATAAATTTTTGATTTAGTAAAAGGAACGCCAAGAACTTTATTTTTAACAGATCTTAAAGTCATCTGTGTGGCCGGATTATACAAATTCACAAGATCAGTAATATAACTTGGAGTTAATTGATTAAAAGCTTTATACACTAAAATACACGTTTTCAACTTATGCCTGTATGATAATGGAAACCATTTCAGTTCACGGTACCTTGATTCTGGTTCTGTATCAATAGGTCGATTTAAAATGATTCTCATGGACTTTCTCATAAGTCTGTCCAAGCGTTTTGAATTATTAACACCACAGTTACCCCAAATGGACAAACAGTAATCAAAGTTAGGTAGAATAAAACTATTGAAAAACTGCTTTCTACCAAATTGCGGTAGGAAGCGGCGGATCCGCGAAAGAATATATAATTTTGCTTTAATTTTTGAACAAATTCGATCGACATGCTTAGTCCACGACAGATCGTTTTGTATGATGACACCGAGCAGTTTTTCAGAGTCCACATTATCAAGCCTAGTATTGTCTAGAAACACATCGAGATCTTTCTTAACTAATCTAGTCCGTTTCTGGGATGTTGTCACTAGCATACACTTAGTTTTCCCAGAATTCGGGCACATTCTGTTCTGTTTGCACCAATCACTGATGTTATCCATCTCAGAGTTCAAAACGGTTTCTAGAGCACCAGTGGACTTAGCTGTAGTGTGAAATGTAGAGTCATCAGCAAACATAGTAGCTGTACAATTACGAGTGGCGAGTGGTAAATCGTTTATGTACAACAAAAATAATAATGGGCCTAGAATCGACCCCTGTGGGACGCCAACTGTTACATCGGTTTTACCTGATAGAAGACCATTAAAATTTACAATTTGACTGCGTCCATTCAAATAGTCACAGAAAAAATCGAGGGCATTGCCCTGTACACCATATATCTTGAGTTTTTCAATGAGTAATTTGTGATTAACAAGGTCAAACGCCTTTCTCAGATCTAACAGGATCACGCCAATCAGGTCTCGATCAGCTATATGACTGCTCCAACAGTCAATTAGCTGAGTAAGAGCGGTTTGGCATGAATGAAAAGCACGAAATCCAGACTGCTTACCACAAATTAAATCATATGAGTTTAAAAATTCGGTAAGATGATTATGTACGTGTCTTTCTAAGAGTTTAGATAAAGTTGGTAAGATACTTATTGGACGGAAGTTACCAGGGTCTACACAAGGGCCAGCCTTGTGTAGTGGTATCACTTTGGCACATTTCCAATTTGATGGGAAACGACCAAGACAGACAAATTTGTTCAAGACACCAGTGAGAGATGGCACAATTGTCACCGCCGATGTAGTCAAAAAGTAGGCCTGTATTCCATCAAGGCCAACAGATTTTTTAGCATCGAGACCCTCCAGGTGTTTTTGAACAAATTCGACTGTCATACATGGCAGGATAAATTTAAGATTAGCACCTTTACTTGCCACAAATGATTTCAAATTTTCTATGCTGTTAGAATTATCAACATTACTATCATTGACATATTTTGAAACAATTGAGGTAAACCAATAATTAAATCCATCAGCAATAGCTTTTGGATCCTCAACTAGAATATTATTAAACAGCACATGAGTTGGACTAATAGAAACATCTTTCGGTACTAATTCACGAAGATGTTTCCAAAAGTTTTTGATAGATGTAGCACCTTTTGATAACAAAGAACGAAAATAGTCCCTTTTTGTATGGTTGATGAGTTTCTGCACCTTGTTGCGCAGCTCTCTATACTTTAAAGGGTCAGCTTTCTTATCAATACTGTCTTTTAGATTAATTGCACTAGTGATCTCATCGGACCACCAATGTCACAACTACTTAGCAAATAATGCACCGTATTGTTTTTAAGCATTAAAATCACCCAACGCGTATCCAGTTGAACTCGTCCGACTATGACAAGTTCATTTGTGGAACTACGTTTACTGTGAACCACCGTAAAGCTCTATATACATAATAAATCACAATCCAATTGTCAATAGTTGTCGATTTGCCAACAATTACACTTGTTAAGTTGAACATAAAATCATATCAATTGTAAACTTACAGGTCAGTTTGGTGATCCTGGCTTGGAATCCATTTGATCGTTACAGAAAGAGTGTCTCTGAAGAGTTGACAATCCTCAATATCATATAATTAACCTAACTATCTATCGGGTATACCTATTTATAAACCCGATCTTCACTTCACAAGTGGGAATCTAAACGAATTAACGTTCATCAGAGGTTGGCTAATATCATGCCCTCTCCTCAGGATGTTCTCATCACAACTCCTTTTCAGATATCCTTTCTACCATAGGATTTCAAAATCTCCTCCCAACAAAAATATCTCGTGATCAGTACTCCCTTTTTATCTTTCGTAACATTTCAATTGTTAATTTCTTACCCAATGAACCGGATTGTAAACTACAGTAACCTGGGCTTGGTTTTCAAGCGAACTTGAATAATTAACATACTAATACACATTACGTATAGCCATGCCTTGAATAATTAACATAATAATACACATTACGTATAGCCTCGCCTTGAATAATTAACATACTAATACACATGACGTAATTATGGTTACTCTAATACGGAATATGTCCAGCAAAAAGATAATTTCTAAATATTTAAATTCACATCGTGACAGCCCTAATATAGAACCTTGAGGCACACCACATTGTATTTCCTTGAATGAAGACATGTTACCATTTACTTTAACTGCTTGTTTACGTTGTTGTAAATAACTTTTAAACCATTGCAAACTCATATTTTTAATACCGTAATTATAATTAAAAAAATTCAATAAAATTTCATGATCAATAGTGTCGAAACATTTTTGGAGATCAATAAAACACAAAGCATTAGTTTCATTAACGTTAATACCTTCTAAAATATCTGAAACAACCTTGTGTATGGCAGTGTTTAAATAAGCCGCAGACTGTGCGGTAGTTATAAATTGATGGTCGTATAAATATTCTTTTATTTGCGATAAAATAACCTTTTCCATAATTTTAGATACATGACTTATTACAGAGATCGGTCTATAATTTCCATAATCCTCAACCGAACCCTTACCTTTATAAATGGGAGTGACTTTAGCAAATTTCCGATCTTCCGGGACACTAGTTTCATTTATTGACATATTTAAAATTTCAGCTAACAAAGGTGTTAAATTTAATGTTATGTTGGAGTGCAGAAGTTCTATGATGAGGTAAATGAAAATGATGAGGTTAAGTTAGCAGACACACATATATTATAGTTATGTAAACTACACTCCAGCATAAACATGCCTTGCATAAGATGAGGAAGCATATTATTCAGGTACTTGTACATAAATAAAGATTGCTGATACTTATTAAGGTTCACAATATTTAAATATTTCTAATTACGAAAACGTTTTGGTTGAGGCTTGATAGGTGGTCACTCAATAATTGTTTATGATACGTTTCTCCCATCATTTCATTAAAATTGTTGTTTTTGTTAGCATCTAGGCCTACTCTCTTAATGTAAAAGAGTGAAAACCACTCTTTTAAAGAGCTATATGGCGGACAAGTCTTTTTTTGGAGTGAAACCCACTCTGATTCGATTGAAAAATACAGTAAAAGGTTACCAATTCACTCTTTATGCACTACTTATTTTACTCTTTATCCACTCCAAAAAGACTTGTCCGCCATACAGCCCTTTGAAAGAGTGGTTTTCACTCTTTTACATTAAGAGAGTAGTCCTGTCTCACAATTGCTATTATCAGCTAGTCTGTCTGTGTGATTGTATGGTCTGGTGGAAACATTGCTTGCACCATCCGACTGCTGATGTTTTGAATATTCCCTGGTATCATCTACATCATTTAAGCAACGAGAACAACATACAAAATATAAAGAAATGTTCAAGTGATTCAGGAAAGAACTAAAATTCTGCATGGGCAAAAGGCCAACGTTTTCACTCCAGTAAGAGAATGCCCTCTGTAATTGCAAACACAACCCTCATTACCCCCACCCTATTTGCATTTTCTACATTTGAATTTTGGTATATACATGTTTTTCACCAAGACACACACGAATATTTTCATCAGTATTAACTCACCCCTCTGCTGCTTTTTCTTCAATTATTATTATTTTTTATGCAGGTCCTTCTTTTTTCCTCTTTTCCCCTTCATTTATGTTACAAAACTATCTTCTTTCTTCACAGCATACCTGAAGAGGGACAGACTTTTTGTGTTTAATAATAACAACAAAACATCAACAAATTTGAAAACAGATTTTTGCAGCCAGTAATAGTGAATATTTTTGCACAATACTCCCTCCCATCTCATACACTTGCCAGGAAGATCATTGTTGAGGTTAACCTAGCTTAGGCCCCAAAAAAATCTCTGGTTTTTGGTCTCCGCGCGTGTCGCCTCAGACCCGCGCATTGGCATTTGTATTTTTTATTACATTTTTTTTCTATGGAATGCTTTAAACGACTTTTCACATAGGGGTATGAACGTTTGCCCGATTTGTGAAGCCTCTCTTAGATAGCCACCATACTTTGTATATGGAAAATTCGGTCCCCGCGTATACCAATGTATAAAAAAGCGCATCACCGGCTGCACCGATTTTGAAGCCGACCGATGACCAGAAACCGGAGACCTTTTTTTCTGGCCACTAGCCTAAAAAGTTGAGTTAAAAATTCAGGAATCGGACATGTGAGTGTATGAAGTAATTAATCTAGAAGTAGGGAACCGTCGCACTAAAAAAAAAAAACGGTTCATTGTTCATGACAACAAATGTCTATAGCAAACTCCAGCTATGTTTTCATTAAAACGACCGAAATATATTTTATATCGCCAACAATTGAATATCGTATTGTACCCATGGACGTCCATCGGTGGGGGGGCAGGGGAAATGTCATACCCACTTTTATTAGAGAGTGGGGGAGGGGAAGAAGACAGTATCTCAAAATTTAAAGACCCTCACCTTTTGATGGCCCATAAATAAATAAAAACAACTAAATATATTGACCTATCCTGACTGCTTAGGAGTAGGATACCGTTTTTATTGCAACACCAAAAAAGTAGAAGGCAGGCCCCTAAACAAAATAAACGTGGCTACGCAGGCTCAGGAATCGAGTCTTGGACAGACTTGTTGGGACACTACACATGCATAGTGAAGGGCAGCATTGGCGGATCCAGGGGGGGGGGGGGGGCTGTAGCCCCCCCTAAAATCGTTAAAAAAAATATTTTAAAAAAAATAAAGAGAGGGGGAGGGGAGGGGAGGGGATACGCATCCTCATTCCCCCTCACTGTGCTTTGTTTTTCTCTCCCTTTGATTATTTCATTGTAATTTTTGTAGTACTGAAACATAATTGTTTTTTATTCTTAGCCTCCCCCCCCCCCCTAAAAAATGTTCTAGATCCGCCCATGGGCAGATCCAAGGGGGCCAAGGGGAGTTGGCCCTAAAACATTTTCACATCTGCACCATTAGCTATAATACTTCACATACTCATATTGCATAATAAAGCACTTAGTGATTTGACAAAAGTAAAAAAATCCTAAAAATTAGGTAGCAGGGTCTGGGTCTCCCTTTGGTCTAGAGGACAAAGCCCCCCTGAACCTCCTGGATGTTTAATTTTGGAGGATTTACAGACTCTTCACATCCCCACAAACGAGAAACTAGAGGTTTAGACACAATACAGGCTACTTCTTACTTTCCTTGGTGGCTACTTCTCTTCTGTCAAACAAATTTTGAAGCCAAGGGAGATTTGTAAAAAATCCTGAAATCAGGGAAAAATCCTGAGAAATCACAGGCTTGTATTATACAAAAAATTGTTTGGGCCCTTAAGCGGGACCTGGACCCCTTGCTGTGAATGGCAGGCACAATCCAGTATTTGGTACCCTTGCCCCTGCTGGATCTGCCAATATATGTACATATAAAATTACATGTTGCATAATTCGTCTCTAATTTGCCATAGTGACCAATCCCGAATTAAGTTGGCATAGTGACCAATGCGGTTTGGTCACTTTGCCAAATTACAAAAATAGCCAGTTAGAGCATTCGTCATTTGAATGCATGCTCTATCTCCAAAACTATAAGGAATACATGCATGTGGATTAGATACAATGGTAGGTCTCTTCCTGAATGTACTAATTGGGCGGGAAAACTTAAAAGTGAAAAAAGTCGGATTGGTCACTATGGCAAATTAGAGACGAATTGTGCTAACAACAAAGGAAAACAAGTGAACAACACTTTTATGTATGTACAAATTCAAAATAATTAATTCAAATAATTAACAAATTGCTGTTGATAAACATGAAGGATGTCTACTTTTCAAAAAAATAGTTCAAAATATACTCTCCTTAACTCTTATAATTAATAACAAATTAATTACAGTAGTAATGAAATTAAAACCATAACCCCTAGATATTATGGCTAGGAAACTTCCTGAATCCTCCAAAATCCATCAGTGCACTTTTGTAAACATGCCCTTATCTTTAAAATGCACCATGCATTTTCGTTGATCTTTCATATTCAGCACTTATGGCCTGTACTTCTTGCCAGGTAGTAATTTTGTCCCATTTGAAGAGGTGAAAGTACCAGTTTCCAACAGTGCTGAATTTTTTCCCAAAAAGTGCCCCTTGGAGGGTTTTGCAGGATTTGGGGTGGTTAGGGTTAATGTGGCAAGCAGACTTACATGTACATCATGGAGCAGCCATCTTGGATTTGTAATACGATAGATAAAAAGACTTAATTTCATTTTGAAATATCATACCGCTTTTGTGTTTGAATTTTCTTTAATTTGAGCTTTACCAGAAGTTTGGGTCATGTCTGTGCAAAAATGTTACATATTTCAAGTTCTCTGCGATCATGAACAATTTTTTGAGTTTATCTTGTTTGGTTCAGGAGATTTTTCAAATTGTCTGATTTGATTTGCATGCAATTTTATACAGCAGAGTAGCCAGGATTTTTTCAGTGGGGGGGGGGGCCACAGGGGGGTGGGCATTGCTTTTCAGTGGCGAAGGGAGGGCCCAGGGGTATGGGTTTTTTCTCTTTTCTTTTTCTTTTCTTTTTTTGGGGCACTAATGGGATTTTTCATGGGGGGCACCTGGAGGGGAACTGGAAATTTGTGGGGGGGGGGCATGTGCAACTCGATGTTTCTATCAGTATGCTCCGATCGTCTTCAGGAAAATGACGGACTCTGGGAGATGCTGTTTAAGTAGACTGCTGGAGGATTTGCGCTAAATATCTTGAAATGGAACACTGATTGAATACTTTTGAAAATGATGGGAAATGTATGATCCCACTAAAACCAGAAATATCTCAAATTTCTGGAGACACAGAAGGCAAAAATATTTGCAAAGCTGTTAACTGAAGTAACCATTACGCAGCTTTGTCTAAGCTCATCGGCCTCTTTGTTTAATGTTCCGTCGTACTTTGATTGCACCAGAGCCGATGATCACCGATGAAAACTCCCGAGAGACGTATGGTACATCTGCCACTTGGTGTCCCTAAACAGAGAATGAGGTAAAGAACAAGGGGAAAACAATTTAAAATCAAAATACCATTTCAATATTTTCTGCTGAGGTCATCATTTTAAGGTCACTGACACGTTGCCATAGCAATAGGCTTACGCTAATTAAAACCAAGTAAGTTACATATGCATTTAAAAATGTTGCCATCATTATACTAAATGGTCACTGTCAGATGACCTCGGTGGCTTCTAGTGAATGCATCTCTGAATATCCTCTACATGGATGCAAATGTTGTTACCTCTGCTTTTAAGTCAGTTTGAATAAAACATGTTGACCTTTGACCTCACCTGTGTTAACAGTGGTTGGGGCAAAGTGAGTGACCCCTTAAGAAGGGTGTTGACCTCCTGCAATGCATGCTGGGACAGTCCTGTCAGAATGTAGAAGACTTTTTGCACAGGGTCAATTCCTCGGATGATACCTGAAATTTAAAACCATAAATCCGTCTTGAAACAAATGAGTCAATGAGTCAATGAGTCAATGAGGAGTCAACGAGGAGTCAACGAGGAGTCAACGAGGACAAACAAAAAGTGTCTTAGGTTTCTGGTCATAGGTTGGCTATTGGAGGCTGAACAAATCAAGCAAACATTCATACCCCTATGTGAAAAAGTCATTTGAAACACAGCATGGCAGAATTCCAATCGATCCAGCAATTTTGGCCGCAATTGGACAGAAAAAAGAAGAAAACTAAAAATACTGATGCACTGGACTGAAGCAATGCGCGTAGCAACCAGAAACCAGAGCCTTTATTTGTGGTGGGGGGGGGGGGGGTGGGGAAGGGGCCTAACAGAAGTTATTTTGGTTATTTTCTAGGGACAGAACTAGGGTGGTTAATGAAAATGGGACACACATCCCAAAAATTGAATTGCACACATGAAAAACACATGGTAAATTTACTTGCATGGCAGTCAAAACAGTAGAAAAGTGCACCAGTCCCCTCGGGAACCCCCCCCCCCCCACCCCAATCTGTTTTCTTCTATAGCTAGGCCCAATACTCCAGTATATATGCATAAGTGGCATTACTACTGTAGAGTGACTTCCCATCTTCAACCTCCCCACCCCTCACCTGATAAAGCTGGCGCATGTCAACACAAGTTCTACATTTCTGAAACTTTGCGAATATGTAAAATCAAACTGAGCTTGCAAGAACCATGGGTGTGACTTGACAAAAATTTTTAAATCCTGAATAAAAATGGGTAGCAGACCCGGGTCTCCCTTTGGTCTAGAGGACAAAGCCCCCCTGAACCTCCTGGATGTTTAATTTTGGAGGATTTACAGACTCTCCACATCCCCACAAACAAGAAACTAGAGGTTTGGACATGATACAGGCTACTTCTTTCTTTCCTTGGTGGCTCCTATTCTTTCAAGAAAATTTTGAGGAAAAGGGAGATTTGTAAAAAAAATTCCTAAAATCAGGAAAAATCCTGAGAAATCACAGGCCTAAAGAATATGAGTACTTTGCACAGAAGTATACTGCCGATACAATCATTATCTCGTTTTCAGGGGATATGACAAAGGAGGACTACCCTATTTGAGTGTGTTTAGAACGATGATGTTTTACCTAGTCCAAGACACTGGCACACAGGGGTCGCTTTGAAGACTTTGGGGAGATCCTCCGATACACGCAGCATCTGTTCAAGGGTTAAGATATAGGATTGGTTACTCCTACATAACCAAATATAACTTGGTGTAAAGCTTATGACTGTATCAATGGTCTCATTTGTGTCTGATGTGCCGTCACTTTTAAGAAAAGTGAAATCATTTCCAGTTTGAATTAAAGGGACCGTATCGTCACGATCAAAGCAGACTTTCGACAGGGCATGGAATCGGTGTCCTAGTTTTAGATGAACTCAGTGACTGAAAATAATACCCCGCCAGCATGCGCTGGGCTAGATAACAGGGCGCGCTAAGATCAATATTACCGTGGCTGATGCAGAAATATCACACCCTGTTATCTAGGCCAGTGCGTGCTCGTGGGTTATTTATTTTCAGTCACTGAGTTCATCTAAAACTAGGACACCGATCCCATGCCGGAAGTCTGCTCTGATAGTGACGATGTTGTCCCTTTCAGGACAGAGAAATCTTATCCAAATTCCATATTCCTCCAAATTCCTCCAGCATCCATTTGGCGACCACTACTACAGACTGAAGGATCTTCTATATTCCAAAGTCCATAACCCACCCCAGACTGAGGGATCTCCTATATCCCAAGTCAACCACCCTCCATCCCCCTGTGCTTGTCAACAACTGATTCAGTTCAGTGAGCACACACTCCTCTCCCCCAACCCCTAGGATCCTAGTCTCAACAGTTCCCGCCTGCGCGCCTCAACGAACTAATCCTCCAGCATCCATTCATGGGATGATCCTCCAGCAGTCTACTTAAGCAGCAGCATTTTCCAGAGTCCGGCATTCTCCTGAGGACGATCAGAGCATACTGATTGAAACGTCGAGTTGTACCACCAGTTCTTTTCAGAACTAAGTACTACTCAATTGAGATTCCACATGGTGTCACTGCAATTAGTCTTACTTATCATCCTCACCATGCAAAGCTACAAGTTTTACCTAAATTCCACATTATAATGAATACATAAATCACCCCCCACCCCACCACCTTATGTGCTTCATACTGTAGCATAGTAATGCTTTCATTTCCCCGATCTCATGTGACTTTGCGTTCTTCTTAATCAAGTACAATTCCTAAATACACCTTGTACTAAGTTGTGTTTCCGTTCCTTCTTTGAATTTTCATGTTCGTCATCCTCCCTTTGTTTCTTTTCTTTTTTTCTGACCAGAAGAACAATTTCTGCTTTTGCAAGGTCTTCTATGATTCACATATCCATTAACTGTTTGAGTCAAATATTGTGTGGGTCATTTTTGGTTCTTTGAAGGTGTTTCCGTTCCTTCTTTGAATTTTCATGTTCGTAACCCTCCTTTGTTTATTTTTCTGAACAGAACAACAATTTCTGCTTTTGCAAGGTGTTCTTTGATTCACAGATCAATTGAAAGTTAAAACTTTGTGAGTCAAATTTTTTTTTCGGGTCATTTTTCAGGTCATTGAAGACAAAATAAAAATCCTCTACCTCTGCTGGATCAGCTTGGCATAGTCCAACAATACTCCCGTTCAATGCGTACATGACCTGCCTCAGTGGAACATGGCCATTGGTCACGTGCACGGCAACACATCTCCATGGCAACACCAATGGGGTCAATGACGACAGAGCGACTGGCACAAGAGGCAGCGGTGTCGGCTGGAGGTCACTTAGACTCGCTAACAGGGCCATTGTACGGTGGTCAGACGCTTTGTACTTGGTGCTGTTGGGGAAGACAATAAATTTACTCAAATCTTAGTTATATTTGAATTGTTCTCCCGTTTCCAAGAATCAAGATGGCAGTTCTGGGGTCACTGCAGTTATTATTATAATACAAGTTGAAAGTAAAAATCATTTGGCATACATGTGGCTGTATTAAATAAACATCTCCAAAAAACTGTTTGATAAATAAGAAATATTGATTGTTCTGAATATACTCAGAACCACATTAACCAGTTGACGTCGGGAATATTTATTGTTTTTCCGGTCCCCTGTGTGGGTTTATTTTCAGTGAAAAATCTGAAAAAATTTCTAGCCATTAATAATTTTTTTTGTCAATGAATCTAAGTTCGGACAACCAAATAAACACCTTTACTCATTGACATTTCGAGAATTAAATGGCTAGTTTTTTAAATTACGGTTGTGTTTGTTCAGCACAATTAGACCGTTGGCAAGCTCCGATGCAACGGCCTATTAGCGACCAGCGCCCGGTCGAAAAGACGGCATACCTGGAGAGAGATCGAATGCCTCGTAAACAATCCGAAGCGAACTGGTTAAAAACAAAATCAACAAATATAAACAAAATCTGGAAATCAGAAGTTACTCTTCAAACATATTCAATTCACTTTATTTCATTTTCGCCAAAACGTTTATGTTGAAGATTTAAAAAAAATATTTCTTAACTTTCCATAAATATAGCAAAGCCCAATAAAACAATCGAGTATTTCCACCTCCTCTGTAAATCAAATAATTGACCTACCCGCCTTGATCACCAACATTTGGAACATCGACCTCCAGCACCTCAGGATGGAATGTCCCATCCGTCCCTTCTTCATCAGTCCCATCTGTCTCTTCTTCTGGTCGATACCACCAGCCTGACGTCTGCCCCAGAAACTCTGATGTTATCCTTGGGATGGTTCTTGGCTGAACAGAGGACCACAGCTGGACAATATGGGTTGGCCGGGTTATGTGTATTATGTCTATTAACAGTTGCAGACCAAGGCCTGAAAAACAGAAATACAAAATTAAACCAAGACCTGAACAAGAGAATACACACATTGACCAAGACCTGGGCTGCATTCTGCTTGCGCGAATGTATCGCAAACGTTTGCGCGAATGTATCGCAAATGTTTGCGCGAACGTTTGGGGACGGATGAGTCAAAGTGGAACGTTTGCAACGTTCGTGCAAGCGGAACGCGCCCCTGGACCCAATTTCATAGAGCCGCTAAGCAGTCAATTTTTATGCTTACTGTACGTTTTTCATTTCGTAGCGCTGCTAACCGTTAAGCATACAGAGAAAGGCACGCTAACTTGCCAGCCGTTATTGCTAGCAAATGAGTGATGCAACAATACAAATACATGGTGAACGCGCATGCGCTGCTCTGAATTTTCTTGCCAACCTGTGAAATTCGCTTATGCTTAAGCAAATGTTTTTGCTACAATTAGCATTTTGCTTTACCGTTAAGCAGTGATATGAAATTGGGCCATGAAAAAGAGGATTAACCCTCCTGTTGATTGATCAATCAATATCATTTCAAATAGTTTAGACTTTAGAATCATAAAGGTAATACTGATTTTTTTTTTTTTTTCAAAATTGTTCTCAAAACTATGTATAAAGTTTCACTTAGTTTCTATTTGTTTGTTGATTTCATGAAGTATGAACAATTAACACAACTGACTTCATTTTTGGGGGGTCTTTAACCCTAACTACCCCAATCCATTCCAACAGCTGGGTTTGTTGTATTTTGATGGACTCAGTACTGTATAGCCCAGACAGGGATACTTTGCGTGGGGCTGGGTGTCCCAATTCCAGCTAAACCCAACAGTTGAGTGGTAGTGTTACTGCATGGTGTTGGATTTTGATGGACTCAGTACTGTATAATAATAATAATAATAATAATGTGTGGACTTACATAGCGCACATATCCACCAACTGGAGTGTCGTGGCCGAGCGGTCTAGCTTACCGGACTCAAGTTCTGGTGTTAGCAGCAGAATGTGGGTTCGAATCCCGGCTGTGACACTTGTGTCCTTGAGCAAGACACTTAACCATAATTGCTTCTCTCCACCCAGGGGTTAAATGGGTACCTGTGAGGGCAGAGTTGGTTGATTAGCCCTATATGCGCTGTAATGGCAGCAATTGAGCTGTATACTCCCCATGGAGCTGAGATGGTTTCAGGAATGATTTATGAACCTTATGAGCAGGGGTAATGATATAATGCGCCTTGAGCACCACTTAGTTGGTGGATACGTGCGCTATATAAGTCCACACATTATTATTATTATTATTAACTAAGTGGTGCTCAAGGCGCATTATATCATTACCCCTGCTCATAAGGCTCATAAATCATTCCTGAAACCATCTCAGCTCCCTCGGGAGTATACAGCTCAATTGCTGCCATTACAGCGCACATAGGGCTCATCAACCAACTCTGCCCTCACAGGTACCCATTTAACCCCTGGGTGGAGAGAAGCAATTATGGTTAAGTGTCTTGCTCAAGGACACAAGTGTCACTGCCGGGATTCGAACCCACATTCTGCTGCTAACACCAGAACTTGAGTCCGGTAAGCTAGACCGCTCGGCCACGACACTCCATATAGCCCAGACAGTTGGGTGGTAGTGTTACTGCATGGTGTTGTATTTTGATGGACTCGGTACTGTATAGCCCAGACAGGGATACTTTACATGGGGCCAGGTGTCCCAATTCCAGCTAAGTCCAACAGTTGGGTGGTAGTGTCACTACTGCATGGTGTTGGATTTTGGCAGATTCAGGAAGGTTCTTAGCCAAAATGGCTAGAAGGGTTAGGGATTAGTAAATAAATGTTTTGGCAGATATAAACTACCTTGCATCCAACCCATTGTATTAATAACGAGAGGTTTTTGTCTGAATGTAGTCTGGTACTGCTGAAAGAGATACTGAATCATCTGAAGGTACGACTCCGGGTCAGCACGTACATTAACATCGCCATAGAAACACATCCTACGCACAAAGGAAAAAATATATATATAAATAATAACAAAGGCTGTATTACGTGATTGAAAGATGCTTATTTTTTAAATTCTCTTTACAGGGGGTGGGGGTGAGATGTGTCGTGTGAGTAACAGATGTACTTCACGCTTATGAATGCTATTCAAGAGACAGGATGCAAGACTACAACCAAAATTATAGCATTTTCTTTGTAATTTAATCCAACAACCTTAAATAAGAGAAGGTTGATGTGCAATGGTGGAGCGGTTTAGTGCATCGGATTTGTGTTCTGCTTCGCTCCACCCAGGGGTAAATGGGTACCTGTGAGGGCAGAGTTGGTTGTTGTGTTTGATTAGCCCATATGCGTCAAAATGGCAGCAATTGAGCTGTATACTCCCCAGGGAGCTGAGATGGTTTCAGGAATGATTTATGCGCCTGATGAGCAGGGGTAATAATGTCATGCGCCTTGAGCACCAGTTTGGTGGATACGTGTGCTATATGAGTCCACATTATTATTATTGAATAATTTTCTTCAACTTTTATGTGTCAACGTAACAAACATCTGTAAATAGGAAGCAATTAGAAAAATAAAATAAAGAGTTCACTTACTTCTCAGGTGTCCTTGAGTGTGTGAAAGGTGGACCTGTATTAAAAAAAAATAAAACTTTTATTAAATAATATATCCAGTACATACCATCAAATGTCAATTACCTACACAAAATGTGCATGCCTCTGGCTCACACACATGCACAACAAGCAGGGTAATGAGTTTGGCTTCTCTGACTTTACAGAGGTTTCCCTTAACTTTAGTTCACTAGCCAGCCGGGCCAGTAAGTTTGACTTTTAGCTATTCCGCCTGGATATTCACTGGTCCACCTGTTTTTTAACTACTTTTTTATACAAGGTTCCGCACGGTGGCCCACAATTGTTATTATGTTTCAAGGTAGGACATGGAGAGTCAGAGACTTTTCATGTCAATAATTCCTTTTTGCGATGCTGGCATTTTTTTAAATGATGAAATTATGGCCCAGTTGAATTAAATGTGTTAATATAAAATTTAAAAAACTAGGATTCAGTGTAGTCTTTGTAAGTTTTACGAGCCCACTGGAGTATTAACCCTGCTACTATTGCTGCACTTTAGTGGCAAGTTGCTACAGAGGTCAAAACCAGTCAACTGCCCGTTTTGACTGTTGACCCAAATGTGCACACAGGGGCATTTTTGACTGGTTTTGACTGTCATTTTGACTGTCATTTTGACTGTCATTTTGACCACCCTGACCAATTCCAGACAATGCTTTTACCAATCAAAAATGGTCGACTCATTTTGACCTGTAAATGTACTTACTACACATAAGGTTTGACAGCATTTGACTTTTAAGTGCACAAGTATATCAAAATTTTGACTGATTTTGACCCTTGCAGTAGTAGGAGGGTCAAGAGAAGGGTTTTGAGGAGTCCACCACTGTGTTAATTGGCATTTGGCCAGCAGACTACCGGCAAATTCAAACCCTGCTTTAGGTATTGTGGGATAAGGCGCTTGATGCAGGTTGCTCATCCAAGACCTTGATGTGACACAAACTAAACAAATCTTAACTTCAGTAGAATTGCCAAGGCGCACTTCATCTGTGTGTAAAGCGCATTTCTCACACATGCTGGTACATCTTCCAGAATGCTTCTTTTTGACAACTTGCATTTGTCAGTTGATAAAATATGGCGTTATGAACGGCCCAAATCCATTGTTTCTGGGGCTAGGGATGATGCAGTGGACTGGTATGCCGACACAACTTGCACACTTTGTTGTTATTTGTGTAAATAAGAGACTTGTGAAATGACCCATCTACCACCCATACAATACCTAATATTGGTTGCGTGATGTGCTGCAGTGACAGCATCCCTGGTGGAGTAAACTCGGTCTGTGCCATGTCGCACTCCAGGTAACACACACCGTCTGCACTGTGAGGAAACAAAAACAAATTCAAGCGCTTGGCAACTTTCTTCGACTCAATCAAACAAACCTTACAAACAATTAGTTTTAACCCTCCTACTCTAGCTGCACTCTTAGTGGGAAGTTGCTATAGTGGTCAAAACCAGTCAACTGCCTGTTTTTGACTGTTGACCCAAATGTGCACACAGGGGCATTTTTGACTGGTTTTTACTGTCATTTTGACTACCCTGAACAATACCAGACAATGCTTTTACAGTCAAAAACAGTCGACTCATTTTGACCTGTAAATGTACTTACTACATACATGTAAGGTTTGACAGTGTTTGACTTTTAAGTGCACTAGATATACCTTGGCAAGTATATCAACATTTTGACTGTTTTTGACCCTTGTAGTAGTAGGACGGTTAATAATAATAATAATAACAATAATAAAGATTTTTAGCGCGCACATACATGTATCCACCCTGCTGGGTGTTCAAGGATGTTAAGCAGAGATGTTAGCAACCGTGTATTTATGACACTTAAAATAAAACAGAGACTGGCTGGTATTACCTGCTGTGCCAATTGGTATGCTTCAATGACTCAAACATAACAAACAAATATTTTAAAGGCTAATGATTTGATTAACCCTACTTCCCATGGAGGCCACTCCGATCCACTAAATTTCCAATATGTTCTTCACCAACCTTTAAAGCAGACAAGCCACTGCTGTCCTTTCCAAGTAATCTTACAAAATCAACCCAGTGCCACCCAAGGCCACTGTAAATAAGACCATCTCTGATTACATACTCAACACACACTGAAGGCCATTACAAACCAGTCTTTTAATAGTGGTTTTGTATAGGTGTGTTTACAGTCAAAATACATGGTCAGGTTTACAGCTGGTTGTAGCTGGTTGTTTGAACATATTAGTATGGCCTGCAATGTATCAATAGGAGACCACTTTACCCTGCAATCTCAGTGGTGTGATGGTGCACACAAGGGTAACCATATGAGACCACTGGCAACAACTGCAATGACGATTGGCCGGCTAGAATCCTATATAGCAGCATGTACCTCGATGTGTATAGACTGATGAAATTCGTCAGCTGATAAACAATTGATTTGATTTTGCTCTTGCAAGAGGTCGTGGGTTCGAATCCTGTCTGAGTTGCCTGTAGAGGTTTTTTCTGCAGACACTCAGAAAGCACTGAGTATATAGTGCTTCACACATTACGTCGGTATCAGGGCAAAATCCAATCAATTGTTTATCCCCCGACCCAAGAATTTCATCAATCTATATTTTAAAGGCCGTTAGGCAGAAATGGAACCAACCGTAACTTTTTGAAAATATAATAAAAGTTAAAGCAGACAATCTGCCAAAATCTATTTTATATGAAAAACTGGCTGGTAACCAATCACAGCCATGATTACATGTCCAAAAATCTGACAAAAGTCCGACATGTTAAAATAGCTGTATTGCTTCAATGATAAACGTAAAACAAGCCGCCATTATGTACACTCACTGGCCAAAAGTAATTCAACATGCTTAAAATTAGCACTTTACAGTAACAGGTGAGATGATCATTTAATCTGATTTCATCGATCGTGTATTACATAATTTCCGAGCAAGAACAGTAAAAAAGAACATTGACTTCAAAACACAGGCACTTTCAAGAAGTCTTAAGTACTGTAAATAAAATAAAATAAATTATTGTAACACAGTTCTCCAAACTGAACTTTGGTGTGTGTTGCAATACTTATGGCCAGTGAGTGTATGTACAGGACGTGTGTGCGCTCATGGCAGCTGGTTGGCAGCTCGACGATCGAGGGGGGAGACTCATGTGTTGTACCCACGTGTGCCATTGCTAGGCAGTTACTATGGTGGGTGGGGCTTAATGGATTAGTCTATTGGACAAAGAGTGGATACAAAGAGGAAATACCTGGCAATAAGTGAATTGGAGAGATAGCGACAGAGAGTTGATTTTCCAACATTCTTCCAGCCACATAACAGCACCACTGGTGCGACAGCTGTGGCATTAAGCCATTGGTGGATAGCCTGGTCGACAGATTGGTAACCAGGTAGAGTGCTGAACACGGTGCCAGGAGTGGTAGGGGTGATGGGCTGAAAGCCCACTGCTGCAGCTGCTTCAAGGTTTGGTTTCCAGGCTTCATATTGTTGAGTGTACTGGAAGTGTGAGAAAAACCGTTTACGATTGTAAACATTGGTACTCAATGTTAAGAGAACATTAGGAACTGAAATTAGTGGGAAATGAGCTCTCCATAAGCTTTTACCCTCCGATGATATACTTGCCAAGGTATATCTCGTGCACTTAAAAGTCAAACACTCTCAAACCTTACGTGTACTAAGAACATTTACAGGTAAAAATGAGTCTACCGTTTTTGACTGGTATGGTTGAGGGTGGTCAAAATGACAGTAAAAACAAGTCAAAAATGCCCCTGTGTGCACATTTGGGTCAACAGTCAAAACAGGCAGTTAACTGATTTTGACCTCTATAGCAACTTCCCACTAAAGTGCAGCTAGAGTAGGAGGGTTAATACCAAAAATACCAAAAATGTATCACTACTGCATTTTTGTCGGTAAGTCCATGGAAATCTGGTTACTCCATTTTTTTTTCAGCAGCAAACAGGTATAGTTTTAAGTCCCAAAGAAGGACCTTTCTTGCAATTCCTCACCCCCACAACAAAAATTAATTCGTAATTCTTGTATGCACCCCAGGGATTTCAAGCACACGTACCTCTTTGTTCTCTGGGGAACTAAACAAAGTGCCAAAACCAGGAAAGCGTTCCACATACTCCACTGCACTGTCCACTGGCATCCTCTTAAAACTAAGTGCAACAGCGAAGTTTCCTAGATCCTTAGCACACTCCAAAGCTTTCGCAGTTGCGGTCTCACCCTCCGCACTCAGAAATGCATTCACATCCTTGCCCAGCATCGAGTTGTCATCCAGCCCGTCCTCCTGGCCTCCTGTTGTCTCCAGACAGAGTGCGCATGAGCTGTTTGGAGAGTATAGCGGGTGGTATCGGTGGTCGGTGGCAGCTGAGACGGGGAATCCCACAATCTTGATGGAGCCGTGGATGGCACGAACGAGCACTTTGCCATGGAAACCAAGTCGGCATGAATGGGGGATCAGGACAAGGCACTGGTCACTGTTTTGGAGTTTAATGATTCTGTATAAGTAAAAACCATTTAGAGTCATTTATATGTAATGTCATGGTGCAACATTAATACTTTATGCAAATTTGAATAATCAAAATATCACCTTCTTCATTTTATTATATTTTGTAGTGGTGGGATGGTGGTCAAATATATACATATTAAGTACAACGTCTGACAACAACACATAGACCAGGTGCCAAATTTGTTTAAACTAGACATTTGTTGATATCAAAATTATTGTCTTGGAAAGAATGTCGTATCCAACCACCACTTTTTAAGTTTTTTAAAATTTTATTGTAACCACTAACCAGTTAAAAAAATGATTCTATCGATCTTTAAAATCCACTTTTATGATGGTTTTTCCGACTTTATTTCCCTTCTAAATAAATCTTGTTTGGTGGGGAGTATCATAGCCGAGTGGTCTAGTACATCGGACTCAAGTTCTGGTGTTGTCAGAATGTGGATTCGAATCCCAGCCTGGCCGGTCTCGACTTTTGTGTCCATAAGCAAGACACTTAACCATAATTGCTTCATCCTTCAGATGGGACGTAAAGCTGTATGTCCCGTGTACTAGATTATTAAAGTAATGCATGTAAAAGAACCCAGTACACTTATCGTGGAAGAGTAGGGGTTTACCCCGGTGTTTCTGGTTCACAAAGCAATTAAGCGCCCTTGTTTACAGGTTTCCTGGGCACCTTTGAAAAACAGTGTTTCTCTGAAAGGTCTCCCCAGGTTAAATAATCTTGAAATAAAGAAATAAATTTCAGCAATATTGAATCGATCATCAAGACCTTTCACAACACGAGATGAAATGTTTACCTAAAGGAAGGTTGACTTTCAGGTTGTCTGTCAATGGAGCTGCCGTCCTGCAACACCTGTTCCTCGATGCTATCCATCCTTTCCTCCTCATCCTCACCCTCCTCAAATGGACTCCCTGAAGATCCGCCATTGTTGTTGGATGACACTTGGCCATTCTCTGTGGTCCCATTCAGCTCTTGTCCAGATTGAGTATTATCTCCGTGCAAAGTTCCGACTGGATCTTGGGAAAGTTCTTCGCCACCTCTGGCAGCAACCTGGTTGAAATCTGATTTGCCGAATATCGCCTCTTCAGGAATGCCATCCGTGTTGGGCTCATCTTTATGTTCCTCTTTTGGCATTTCCTCTTTTTCTTTGCATCCCTGACTTGACGCTTTGGTGGACTTCAGGTCCTCCTTTCTCCTCCTTTTGCTCTTTCTTTTCACTGTCCCCTTCCTAGGAGTAGAAGAATTAATATCCTCATCGTCTTTGTGATCAATTTTATCAGTTGGGGTGTCAAGCTCACGATGCTCCGATTTCTTTCCCTTCAATGCTTTGGATGCAGACAACTTCCTCTTCTTGCTTTTACTTTTCACTGCCTCCTTATTTGAGGTCACAAATTCCGATTTTCGCTTGACAATATCATTTTGGTCTCTCTGAATATCACCCGCACCTTGCTTCCAAGCACCAAGGCTGTCTCTAAAGTGAGTGGATCCTTTGGTTAATTTCACCTTGGCCTTTTTACCGCTGGAGTTGGAATCTCTGACTTGTTGATTACCGAGATCAACAACATACACACTCTGCATGGGCCTATACTCTGCTGGGGATTTCTTGCTCAGAAGCTCAATGGCATCCTTTAAGGGAGGGATTAAACTCTTGTCAGACGTGTTCCCAATCAATGAGTCGTTATTACTACACTTGAGAGAGCTCAATTGTTTTTTACTGTGGCTGTTTCTTCTACCAGCACAGCTTTGAGTCAGGGGTAGTCTGACAGCTTGGCAAGTACCAGTTCTATATCCAGGGCTCAGATCCACGATGGTGATGCAAGGTGAATCGCGAACCGATGCTTTCCCTGTTTCCTTTGCCGTCTCTGAAATCGAGACACCATTCCGACGCCTTGAAGTCGTTCTTACAGTATCAGTTGGTTTAACGTCGCTGGAGGTTGGATCCAGTTCCCAGCCCGGACTGATATCGTCTCTCTTGGCACAACATTTTTGCAGCCTTATTTCTTTTTTCTTCTTCATGTGGACTTCATGTAGTTTTACTAAATCTTTGGTTTTCTTTTTCAGAGAAGCCGACTTCCCTTTTTTGTGTATACCTGTAATTCTTTGTAATTCCAACTTGGATTTCCTTCCTCCCACAACCGAAACATTCTGAAGATCCTGATGTGAACTTCCCTTGATCTTGTTTGTCTTGGAAGGCTTGCAATGTGTGGCTACGGACTTGGACTTGTTTTTACACACTTTACTCCGTAGTCCGCCCACTTGATTTGTGGCATCTTTCCGCTGTGTTGCTTCCCTGGTTGATTTACCCATGTCTGTGTATTTGTTGCTTCAGATCTGTGAAGGATTATTAGTAAGGTTGGTAAAATAGTTTAACAGCTTATATTCAAGATATTTTTTTTATATTTTTTTTAAAGCATTTTAATTACCTGCCAAGACAATATATGATAAGCCATTTTGAGACACTGTGAAAACAGTTTGAGATGTCAGGAAAACTTCTTTGTTACTTCTCAAAAACTTTATAGAAAAAAAGTACAAACACGTACTCAGTGGGGAGTCTACATGAAATGAACTATTCTGAATAATCCCAAAACTCTAGTGATTTGTATTTCCTCACTACTGCAAAGTACACTGTACATAGTCATTAAAAAAAACACATTAATTTCAAATAAAAATGGGATATTCTCTTTGCAGAAATTCAAATTGCAGATTTGAAACATTTTAAATAAAGGAAGCCCTTTCAGCATGCTTTTCATGGACTTAGTGTACAATGTAACTAGTACACTTTAACCTATATTCGACCCAATGTGAAACAGTGCTTGCTAGTTTCTAACAATTACTCATATGTCAGGTCAGGAAAAAAAAATAATGTCCCATGTATAGACCTTGTTCACGTATGTCACAGATCACGTCACAGATCACTGGCATACTTGTGACATGTCCATTGTGGTGATCACCTCCTCATAAGAAAAGCACACAGCTATGTCTGTTTACTGTTACTACTTAACTATCCAAGAGCAGCAATTTCGTCATCAGTTCCAAAAAGTGCGAACTATTACTCCCATTATCAAATGCCCATACCAGGTCCTATTTAAAAATGTAATTATTGGGTGATTCTTGTTTTTGTATTCGGTCATGAAACACAAACTGATAAGGGTGCGAGTCAGCATGACATTGACACATATAACCATCTAAGGGTAAGTGCACGAGTCATCTTGTCGCAAAAGAAACATGCACTCTGTATGGCTCAATGCCGCATCACGTGTTGTGCGCCTGCTAATTACAACAACTGGCGCACAAAACACATATATTCGCCAGTCTGCCTGTTGTGATCACCAAATGATCATCAGATTTTATGACGTCACATTTAGTATGCACAAGGTCTAATATTATAACTGTTATACTATACATTGGGGTAGAATGTCGTATCCGACTGCCACTTTTTCTCATTAAATGTAACCAATAATGTAATCTTACCTACCTAGTAAGGTGGAGAACATATGGATGATGATGGACATATACTTCAAATTATTCCAGGATATTTATTTCATGAAAAATCAGGCATTTTTGGTATGCGATGACTTATTCAGTCATGTCAGTCTGATCTTGTCAACTCCCCCATAAGTGACCAACACGGTCATTGTACATGCGCATTGGCAACTATAATAGGATCCTTCTATTTTCTGAAGGGGATGATTTTTTTAGAAGGGAAATCAAGTCCGAAAACCATCATAAAAGTGGATTTTAAAGATAGTTTTCACTTTCTGTACCCCCAAAAATCGATGGAATAATTTTTTAACTGGTTAGGGGTTGCCAATTTTTTTTTTTTAAAACCCTTAAAAAGTGGCGGTCGGATACGACATTCTTTCCATACATTGTTTTCTCTATCTGCAATCAGACTTGTACTAACCAATGATCAATAACAGTGGCTAGTGTAAAAAGCAGTCATTTAACTCATATTACGACTATCACTTGCCTCCTATCAAGGATATAGACAGGCTCCAGGTGTACCACTCAACGGATTTCATTGGATATGTTAACGCGTTGTGCTGAAGATCTGATGCCACGCTTTGAGGCTTGCACGCTAGCTACCAACCAAGATCAAAGTTGAGCATCGGGGAAAATATGGCGGCTGCACGGCCAGGATCTGGCGTAATTCACGCGCCTCTAGCTTCAAGCATGACGTCAGATCTTCAGGCTAAGATGGCCTAACAATTCCATACAGACCATGTGCTGCCCTACCTAACATTAACAAGTAAAACTGCACTGAAAGAATGTAGAAATAATATTAAACGATTATAGAGGATGCTTAAAGATAAACAAGTAGTCTAGCCCCATTCTACGACCAATACACTGGACGTCCTCCGTATCCTAACCCCACATGCACAAAAAAGGAGTGATTTTTTTTCTTTATTTTCAACGTTTGATCTGCTAATTATTACAACCTAAAACTTTGTGATTAGGTAACCTTGCCCAGGCAGACACTTTTGACATAAAATCCCATTATTCTGGGAGAGCTCACTTTCTAAATTTTCTAAACATTTTTGAAAAATTTAAAAAACAAAGCTAACTAGAGCTTAAGTGTTTGTTAGAACAAACATACAGTGTTTGTGTGAACTTCTGGTTCAATCAAATTTAGGGCTGTGCCGGGTATCCGACCAAAACGGTCATTACCCGGTTCCATTTTTCGGTTCCAATTACCTGTAAACGACTTTTAAAAATTCGGACTTAACATTTGAGCAGTGCGAACAGAAATCCGTGACTCTTGAACAATGCACTTGTACAGACAATTATCTTTAAATTCAAGAGATTACACTCCAATAAAGAAAAGATCGATAGTATGGTATAACCTCTGTGTTATAAAAGTCAATGTGTTACCATTTACAGTACATGTATTTGTATAGCACCGGAGGCATGTTTTCAACAAAAATGAAAACGGGTATCCGGGTATCCGAAGTTTCCTGATTTTGGGTATCCGGTTCCAAAAATATCTGAAAACGCACACCCCTAATCAAATTATCATCAATGATGTTATTATTAATTATATTTTGCAAAGGTGTATCATCTTTTAGTATAACAATATAAATTTCATACTCAAAAAAACTATCAATTTAGGATGTGTTGAATTTGAACTTCCCTGTTTAGACTGGAAGTAAAGGTCAGATCAGGTGATTTGAAGGTCATGACTCAATAAAACTTCTTCACGATCATGAAAAAATAATGTTAGTACCTGCTATGGTTCAACATCCGAGATTGGAAAATAATCCCTTTTTAAAAATGCCGCTAGGGGGCGCTCGGAACTTTGATGACATCAAAGTTAAGAGATAAGATGTCACTAATCACTTTATTCACAGAAGTCATATTCAAATTTCCTACATGGTTTTTGGATAGAAAACTATTATTTTTCTAAACCCGCTGCCAGAGGGTGCTGTGATAGGTGACGATGGTCATCAGTCACATTTTTAAAAAGGTCACGTCAATAGTAATTTCGTCCAAGGAAGGCATGCCCAAATACCATATCATGTTGGCTGCAGACCCTATATTTTTTTCACTTAGACTTCAAGGAGAGGACAGATTGGGTCATGTCTGTGTACGAAATGTCACATAATTCAAGATCTGTAAGATGATGCAAAGATTGTGTAAATATTTTTTGTGGTTCATGAGATATGATTGTTTGAAATATTAAAATTGGATTTTAGTGTATTTCGATATCTGACGACGTCACCATGACATCACAACTTTACCTGAAACTATCATAAATTTATTGACAACTACATGTTATAGTCTAAGTATGTGTCAAGTTTGAAGGCTCTGTGAACTTTGGAACTATGTTTTTTTTGTTCAATAATTCTCATCGAGAAGATGAAGAAAAAAAACACTAAAAAAAAACCGAACAATTTCAAACGGTGTTCGCGCTGTTGCACGAACACCTAATAAAATTAAAATTTCACCCAAATTACCAATCTCACAATAGTGAACTTTATGCCAAAAGTGTCTGCTTGGCCTTGGGCAAGCTTACCATGGAGGAAGGTGCTTACCTAATCACAAAGTTTTATTTTGTAATAATTAGCAGTACAAAAGTTGAAAAAAAATCGCCCCTTTTTTGTACATACATGTAGGGTTATACTAGGGCCAAGGATACAGAGGGAGTCCAGTGTAGGAAATTTTGAGCAATGAATGTATGCACATCCAGTGAGATGTTGGCCATTTTGACGTCTGCTGAAAACACATGCAATATAACGTTAATAGAGTAAGTTAGACATTGTGCACAAGTGGCCGTTGATGTCGACATGCTTTCCCCAATTGCGAAATCATGCAATAAAATAAGTGAGTAACAAACTAACATTCCGTAAATAACATCCGTCGCCCACAGTCTCAAGTTGAATTAAATTGTAAACACATACGTATTTCTTAGCTGAATCTGATAGCTGCTCATTTATTGCCAAACTGTACAGAAATTCTCGGAAACCGAAATTTGTTACAAAATACCAACACTGCAGCAACACGTGTAATTGTTATTAGTGTTACATGCATTTCGTGCACACGTACACCCGGATACATTCGTACATATGGGATATGGATATATAACGGAAGTAAATATGCGATGAGGGGCCGGGGGTGACCGAACGAGGGCGCAGTTCAATACAGACTGGACGTACTCTCGTAATACTGTACTCGACTCCGTCACTGAATTGCATTGAAATTGAAACTGGTTATTTTAAAGTAGGCCCTATTTTTTATTAAAAGATGGCTAACAAAGGAACTTGGCGAACTATGGACCATTGAACAATGACCTTATATGGTGTGATGCCCACAAATAAATGATGACAAACGTTAACGTTATTAAATGATGATGAGGGTCAACGTTAGCATTGCTTTAAAATTCAGGATTTTCGTTGAATGTGAGTAGGCCTACGTGTTACAGCATGGAGGAAGAAAGAGATTTTATACATGTATTATTATTAACGTTAGTCCCTAATTAATTTGTAATAATCTAGGCCCTAGTAATAATGCAGTATAAACATGGAGGAAGGAAATAAAAATCTAACTAACGTTAATTTCTGGAATTGGAATGAGAATAATGAAGAATGTCGTATCCGACCGCCACTTTTAAAGGTTTTTGGGGGATTTTTTTTGCAGCCACTAACTACACTAGGCCTAGTTAAAAAATTATTCTATCGATTTTTCAGGGTACAGAAAGCAAAAACTATCTTTAAAATCCACTTTTATGATGGTTTTTGGACTTTATTGCCCTTCTAAAAACATCCTCCCCTTCAGAAAATAGAAGGATCCTATTAAGTATTATAGTTGCCACTGACTGAGCATGTACAATGACTGTGTTGGTCACAGGGGAGTTGACAAGGTCAGACTGATATGACTGGGGAAGTCATTGTATATTGTCCATACATGTACGTAATTCGCTGCACTTGGAAAACTTACAAAACTATGGCGTATTACTGGTTGCATAAACTTATCTAAGTCATGCTTGTTACAAAAATAAAAATCATAGTGAAATTGTATGATTTACTGGAAAGTTAGTGCTTGTGAAAGTGGAAAAAAGTTGTTTAACCACTGATTTTACTAGATACAAATAGTAAGGGATTGACATGACCTCAAATTTTTTTAACGAACATCTGTGATTTTATTGTTCTATGCTGTCAACGCAACGAGCTGTTGTCTGTGGAAACCAAAAGATATGAATGCTTTGCATTTGCAATGATTTTTTAAAGAAATACTGATCCTCAAAATGGACATATTCCTTGTAGAAAAAATGAACAAAGACTACTTAATTCGTTGTTTTAAAGTTTTAAGGTACTTTTTGCAAAAATTTTAACCACCTTCTATTTTATCGGTCTTTCAAGAATATCGATTAAAAGTTTTGAGAGCTTCTCCAAATTATACCATTTTATTTTTAAAATCTAAAACAATATTTTTATTTTCAAGATTAAAAATATTTTTATTTTCAAGATTAAAAATAATTTTACAACCATCTGGAATAAGATGAAACATGATTCAACTGTTTTTCTTCTTGGGTACATTTTCTGTGCCCCCATCAACTTTAACAGTTTGGGGGTGAGTCATTATACCAACATCAATTTGTTGATGACCACAATTCTGTGCGTCTCAAAAAATGGTGCTCAAGACGTCCACGCATATGATCACGCATTGAAATTCAGCATTTTACAAGAGAATCCTTCACTGAAGCAAACTGAAACACCAAACTGCTAATTTCATTTGTAAGTTTCTGTCCAGTTGATGATATATCCTTAGGTGTGTCATTTAGGGTAAATTGAGGATACCAAAAATGCCTGATTTTTCATGAAATAAATATCCTGGAATAATTTGAAGTATATGTCCATCATCATCCATATGTTCTCCACCTTACTGGGTAGATAAGATTACATTATTGGTTATATTGAATAGGAAAAAGTGGCAGTCGGATACGACATTCTACCCGAACAACAACACTGAGAAAATGCTTCAAAGTTCACGGGTCAAGTTTGTGTTTCAAAAAAGGGTCGAGTTTAAAAGTTTCAAAGAAGGGGTAACTTAAGGTAACATGTTTTTTATCTGATCCCACCCCCATGTCTCACCTTTCTATTTCGTTGTCCAATTCAATATTTTTTCCTTCAATCCATCCCTACTCTAAAGTGAGATTTTGAGTGGCTTATAAAAATGTCTGCACTTTTCGGTCTATTTTTCTTGCATTTCTGTGAAAAATCTTCACAGGTCACTGATGATATTTGCAGCCTCTGTATGGCAACAACGTCCTTTAATTACCAAATAATTTCCTTTCTACCGTTTGTAAATAATAATAATAATAATAATAATAATAATAATAATAATAATAATAATAATAATAATAATAATAATAATAATAATAATAATAATAATAATAATAATAATAATAATAATAATAATAATAATAATAATAATAATAATAATAATAATAATAATAATAATAATAATAATAATAATAATAATAATAATAATAATAATAATAATAATAATAATAATAATAATAATAATAATAATAATGTGGACTTATATAGCACACGTATCCACCAAACTGGTGCTCAAGGCGCATTTAGTCACCTTTTGTTCTTTCTCACAAACTTCCAAACTTGTGAAATTCTCAATTTAGTAGTAATTAGTTCTGAAAAGGATTGAAGGTTACAACTCAATGTTTTGATCAGTATGCTCTGACCGTCTTCTCCTGAAGATGGTGTCACCGCACATAGTCTTTACTTAATCCTCTTCACCATGCAAAGTTACAAGTTTTACATAGCCTAGGTTGCACCCGAGGGGCTTTAATTTAATTGATTTGATTTGATTAATTTTAATTTTATTATGTACATGTAGTTATAAAAATACAAATCATGGGAAACATCAAATTTATATAAAAATACAAAAATTCTTACCATGATAATATTTTTTAAATGCTTATGTTTACAAATATAAATTTTATACAAAAAATATGCAAAGGAAAAAAAAAGAAATAATATATGGAATCATTCTAATGTAGCTATTTTATGCACACATCACAACCCCCCCCCCCCCAGAACAGAAACCAGGGACGTCTTGAGGCTATTGTCATCTTTGTCTGACTAAATTTGTTTTATTAAACAAATTTGTGTTTGTAGGACGTGGTGAGAAGACGGTAAATAATGGCTTCTCCATCGAATCAGATACGAAGCACCAAGACATATCTGTGGTACATCAGTGATGTCCTGGGCACAGGAGCAACAAGTACAGTCTACAAGGGCCGCCACAAGGTATGGGCATTTCAGTTCTTTGAATTATTGGAAAGTAGGGCTGGGTGTTCTTCACAACAGTCACAAATGATGACAGAAATATCTCAAGGGATGTTTGATCCTATCATTAAATTTACACCAATGAGTATGTTTCATTTCGAACTGATTAAATTACCCCCCTACAGGCATTTCACAAGGACCCTGCTGAACGCAACACAATGCAACGACAGAAAAGTGTGTAGGCTGCTGAATGCAACAAGATCTGCCAGCTAGAACAATAGTTCTATTCTCTGCTGAGGGCAACAAGATGCAACAACTTTTTACTTTTTTTTCATCTTGTTGCACTGAGCATGGTTAGGGTTATTTATGTTTTACAAGATTACCAATCGTTGGTGGTTTTAAACAACTATTTATGTCAATATGTACATCATGAGGGCTGTCAGCAGATGATGCCAGCACAGTTTCACATAACAAGGTCATGAGCAAAACGTGTGACAGTCACTGACACGGCAATTCCGATTTTGAATAGCAAATCTCGGCAAGTTGGCAAGATGGGAATTTTTGTATATGCATTTTTGCTATTTTGCAAAATCGTTCACTGCTGTATAAAAACTGCTGGTGTGAATTAATGCACTTGTTGTTTACAATACAGTGCACTTCTTGAGGAACTTGAGCCCATAATCATAACTCTGCCAGCAGGAAGACAATCAAATCATTGATGCAGGTCTATAAAGGGCATTCCCCAGATTTTTCCTCTCAATCTTATAACAATAGCCATGGCGGATGTACATGTAGTGCGTTTGTAATGTTTGTTATTGTACCTGTGTGCTCCAGTGTACCTGTGTACCTGTTCTCCTGCATACCTGTGTAACTGAGTTCCTTTGCACCTGTATTTAACCTGCGTACCTGTGTATTTTGAACTTGCGTACAGGTCTGTGCACCCGAGTACCTTTGTAGCAATTTAAGCTGTGCGGTGCGTAATTGTGCACTTTGAACTTGCGTACCTGTGCACATCAGTACCTTTGTACCAATTTAACATGTGTACCTGTGTACACACTGTACTTTAAACCTGTGTATCTGCTGTGCATGTACATCTGTACCTGTACACTTTGTACAACTAGCCCTGCATGCCTGTGCATGCCTATATGTGTCATGTACATAAAGTTCAGCTCTGCATTGTACGCAGTTGTACAGTATATGAAAGAAGCTCCTCTTTTGAATAGATCTGAGAATGAAACTGAATTTGCAAACATTTTCCTTGACACGTAGATATATATATAAACAAAATTCCAGTTTGATTTGTGGTAGATTTGTTTCCTAGTAGAGAAGGAAGTGGTATGTAGAGTAATACACATGTGAACTCGACAAAGTAAGTGATCCTCAATGCAAATATGTGAAACTGAAATCTATTTCTATGTGAGAGCAAAGAGCAAAACCTTGCTCTGTGATAATGAGAGACACACAGGTAGTACATGCACACACATTTGTTTATGATGTAAACCGAAGGACCTCCTATTGTTCCCCTCTTTTGGTCCATTTGTTGTTGGACTTCAACTCCTTCAGGCATCTCTCATTTGATTTGTACACATTTTTCAACTACATGCAATTAAGGACATCGTGTACTGAAGTCCACTGTACACGCCAATCTTTGTAAAGGCCTGCAAACGTATTGTTCTCCTCTATTGTCCCGACAACTGAGGATCATATTGTTCTCCATTGTGATAGCAACCAAGGACGTGTTGTCCCTTTTGTTTGGCCTTGGTTTGAAGGTGAAAACAAGTACACACACATACATGTACAAGTATGTACACCCCCTCCCCCTCCCCCTCCCCCCACACGCACACACACCTGTTGCCATATACACGTCTATGGATTTAATTCCTCGGTTTTATTGTTTGCATTATAATGTGTTCTGAGATGAGGTCAAGTGCAAATGTCCAGTTGCGTACATGTATATTATACATGGACATGTATAACAACTGCCAAACAGCATCTCATGGGTGCGATTGAACTTGCAGTTTTATCAAATGCAAATGTCCAGTTGCGTGCGGAGGGGATTCCCCAGAATGTGTCACGTCAACTATACACGTACATGTACATGGACATGTATACAACTGCCAAACAGCATCTCACGGGTGTGATTGAACTTGCAGTTTTATCAAATGCAAATGTCCAGTTGCGTGCGGAGGGGATTCCCCAGAATGTGTCACGTCAACTATACACGTACATGTACATGGACATGTATACAACTGCCAAACAGCATCTCACGGGTGTGATTGAACTTGCAGTTTTATCAAATGCAAATGTCCAGTTAGCGTGCGGAGGATTCCCCAGAATGTGTCACGTCAACTATACACGTACATGTACATGGACATGTATACAACTGCCAAACAGCATCTCACGGGTGTGATTGAACTTGCAGTTTTATCAAATGCAAATGTCCAGTTGCGTGCGGAGGGGATTCCCCAGAATGTGTCACGTCAACTATACACGTACATGTATATACATGGACATGTATACAACTGCCAAACAGCATCTCACGGGTGTGATTGAACTTGCAGTTTTATCAAATGCAAATGTCCAGTTGCGTGCGGAGGGGATTCCCCAGAATGTGTCACGTCAACTATACACGTACATGTACATGGACATGTATACAACTGCCAAACAGCATCTCACGGGTGTGATTGAACTTGCAGTTTTATCAAATGCAAATGTCCAGTTGCGTGCGGAGGATTCCCAGAATGTGTCACGTCAACTATACACGCTCTTGTACATGGACATGTATACAACTGCCAAACAGCATCTCACGGGTGTGATTGAACTTGCAGTTTTATCAAATGCAAATGTCCAGTTGCGTGCGGAGGGGATTCCCCAGAATGTGTCACGTCAACTATACACGTACATGTATATACATGGACATGTATACAACTGCCAAACAGCATCTCACGGGTGTGATTGAACTTGCAGTTTTATCAAATGCAAATGTCCAGTTGCGTGCGGAGGGGATTCCCCAGAATGTGTCACGTCAACTATTCAGTTATATGTACATGGACATGTATACAACTGCCAAACAGCATCTCACGGGTGTGATTGAACTTGCAGTTTTATCAAATGCAAATGTCCAGTTGCGTGCGGAGGATTCCCCAGAATGTGTCACGTCAACTATACACGTACATGTACATGGACATGTATACAACTGCCAAACAGCATCTCACGGGTGTGATTGAACTTGCAGTTTTATCAAATGCAAATGTCCAGTTGCGTGCGGAGGGGATTCCCCAGAATGTGTCACGTCAACTATACACGTACATGTATATACATGGACATGTATACAACTGCCAAACAGCATCTCACGGGTGTGATTGAACTTGCAGTTTTATCAAATGCAAATGTCCAGTTGCGTGCGGAGGGGATTCCCCAGAATATGTCACTTCAACTATACACGTACATGTACATGTATATACATGGACATGTATACAACTGCCAAACAGCATCTCACGGGTGTGATTGAACTTGCAGTTTTATCAAATGCAAATGTCCAGTTGCGTGCGGAGGGGATTCCCCAGAATATGTCACTTCAACTATACACGTACATGTATATACATGGACATGTATACAACTGCCAAACAGCATCTTATGGGTGTGATTGAACTTGCAGTTTTACCAAATGAATTATTTGTACATGTAGCTGATAAAAAGTAAATTTCAGATAATAATGATTATAATAATAAAATGCACCTAGGATATATTCATCAAGTTTCTGTAATTGAAAAAGATAATAATTCAATAAAAAGCACACTTAATCATCTATTAAAAACATTCATAAAAAAATGATGATTATGATAATAAAATGTACTTGATTAGAATTCTGACCACGGTGTTCGGTACTGGAAACCCTTACCGGCACTATGAATCCCGTGGCCACCACTGGCAAAAAATGTATTTTATTCCGACCACCACTCATTTTCCAACTTGGCTAGATTTCCTTTCACAGATTATCAATAAAAGATGACAGATGTTGTATTTAGCAGTAAAAATGTAAGCATTTCTATACTGGATAGCTCGAAATAATGCCCCCATTCATTTTTTTCCCCGGCACTAAAACATTCCTGGGCAGAACCCTGCCTGATATATTTATCAAGTTTCTGTAATTGAAAAAAGATCAAATTTCTATGCAATAAAAAACCCACTTTATCACAACTGAATTCATATTAGTGATAATTATTATAAAATGCACCTGAAATATTTATCACATTTCTGAAATTGGAAAAAACAGAATAAAAGACTGCAATTAAAAGCACACTTAATCATTCATTAACCCTAACTCCCTAGGCATTGTATTAAAACAATAAAAATCCTTCAAAATCCTCCAACTGGCTTTGTTGTCTAGGGAGTTAGGGTTAACCCTAACCCCCCTAGGTATTCCTTCCTTCCTGAATCCTCCAAAATCCATCAGTACACTTTTGGAAACATGCCCTTATTTTCGTTGATCTTTCATATTCAGCATTTATGGCCTGTACTTCTTGCCAGGTAGTAATTTTGTGCCATTTGAAAAGGTGAAAGTACCAGTTTCCAACAGTGCTGAATTTTTCTCCCAAAAAGGTGCCCCTTGGAGGATTTTGCAGGATATGGGGAAGTTAGGGTTAAATGTTATTTTTAAAGATTCATGGGCTTGATAAAAGGGAAGCAACATGCATCATTTGAAGGATCATAAAGCAATTGGAGTTGAGCTCCGTAATATCTGTTGTCTATTTTACTTTGAAATCCATCTTTTAAATGTCAAACCTCCGCCTGCGCACAACTGTGTAGGAGTATTGTCAACACTTCATGTATTGTCAACAGTTTATTTTTGACCTTTTCAAGAACTCAAATGTTAAAGGTAAAAGAAATCTGCCCCATTCTTTTTTTAAATTGTTCCCTGGAAACAAAGACTTTCTGCTGAGCAGTCAATATTCATTTGGTGTTGCTTCAGTCAAAAACGGTTGACTCATTTTGACCTGTAAATACATGTATACTTACTACACGTAAGGTTTGACAGTGTTTGACTTTTAAGTGCACTAGATATACCTTGGCAAGTATATCAACATTTGGGCTGATTTTTGAACCCTTGTAGTCGTAGGAAGGTTAAAGGGTCAAGTATGTGTATACATGTATGTATCCCATGTTCCCATATACATGTATGTACATATGTTTATAAACTTTGATCATGCAAAAAAAACATTTGTATTTAAATTGTTATAAAGGTTAAAATTTATCTTAATATTCAATGAAAAAGTTATGTATGCTTCATTATTTATGCCTATCAATATGTACACGTGTACAAGCAATTCTGCACTTTGTATTCAAAACAAATAATCACATGATGGAAATTTCCAAGTCTCAATTTGTTGGGATTCTGCCAAAAATTTACAAGGGATTTTGTTCACACTGAGTAATCTTTATTGGGTTAATAAAAAGGCTCAAGTTGAACTGGCTATTTTTAGTCCGAGTCCAAGGCCGAGTCTGAAGGGTCAAGTCCGAGTCCAGGTCACTAAAAATTTGCATTTGTCAACCCCTTTTCTGTTTTACAAAATAAAATTTGAACAAATTGCAACACACTTGTCTGTTTTATTTGGTTCTACATACATAAAAATAACAGATTTGGGCAATTGCATGGTTACTCACGTTACATTTTTGAGGTTTTGGGCCCACATTTAACAGGTGTATGCAATAGGAAAAAAATGTACATTTTATCCATGTGTTTGAAAAATGTAACGTGAGTAACCACCATTTTTCTCTTATGTAGCGTACATATAACAAATTTCTGAAAAAAAAATTTGATCTGGATATAATGCAAAAATGATGAGTAAAATATATTTAGTAAGGAAATTATGGCATTAAGAGTGGGCCCAATACCTAAAAAATGTAACGTGAGTAACCATGGTATTGCCCATTTGCAAACTCCTTTTCTATTTTACAAAGACAAATTTGAACAAATTGTAACACACCTATCAATTTTATTTGGTTAAAAAAAATACATGTACTGAAAATAACAGATATAGTTTTTAAGCAATAAAATAATCAAATAATGGGTGAATAAAGCTGTGAAGTTAAATGGATCAGATTAGAATTTCGTATTAAGTTATTAATAATTTTCCCTCACTGTATTTGTTGTAGAAAACGGGAGAGTTGGTTGCAGCCAAGGCGTTTAACAGTCTGAGCTTCATGAGACCACAGAGCGTCCAGCAGAGAGAGTTTGACGTCTTACTCAAGCTCAGCCATCGGAGTATCGTCAAGCTGTATGACATTGAAAAAGATGTACGTACATGTAGTAATCCTTGTGAAATGGCAAGGAGTCATGAAACTTGTCTGCAAGGTTGAAAGGGAAAGGGGAGGGGGGGAAGAGGGAAGACAGAATAATTGATTATCTTTATATGATCGTGTTTGATCGCCTCCAATTTTTTTGGGATCAAATGGTTCAAGTTACATCTTGTGTGGGTGGTTATGCATGCGATGGATACATGCATACGACTACCTATTGTTATATTGTGGTTGCATACATGTACTTATGATATTGAAAATCATAAATAGAAAATGTTCTTCATTGTCCTCAATTTGTATAGAAAACCCAACCCATAAAATAGTGATTATGATGATGACCAGGCAGAGTTTATGCAGCAGCAATGGTAATACAACCTTATCATGTTGGGTATTACTTTCAGTCACTGAGTTAATCGAAAACTAGCACTGCAATTCCATGCCCTGTTGATCGTGACAATATTGACCCTTTAATTAATATACTCAAAGAAGAAAAAAATAAATAAACCATTATCAATATTAACCCTCCTACTTCTGGTACCTTTTTCATACAAGTTGATGCACCATTTGAAACCATTCGCTTTTGTGGTTTTGAATGGTGAAATAACTGTGCACAGTATTGATTCCCCCAAATGGTTTTGAATGGTAGGTCACCTAATACAAAACCTTGTTTGGATCTTTCCAAATGGTAGTACAGCTAATACTGACAAAACCTTGTTTGGATACTTCTAAGTGGTGAATCAATGGACCCTCTATGCATTTGAATGGATTTGAATGGATTTGAATGGTAGTAAAGCTTGCTACCAACACTGTTCAAATGGTATCACCATGTGTGTACAAAACCAATGGGCATTTTTGAAAGTTGAAACTTTGAATGGTTTCAAATGGTCTATCAGTAGGAGGGTTAAAATATACTACTCAAAACAATTTAGGGAACAAAACAATTTAGGGAACACCGGAATAATCTCAGTTAAAGCAAGATCATTTATTTCAGAAAAACACAATGTTTCACAGAATTGATGAGAAACAACTGCACAATGAAACAGATGATAAAGGATGCATGTAGTGATTACACATTTCATGACATGACTACTGAAAGAGAGAGGGGGTTGCAAATGAAAATCCCGGTTCATGGAACATTTCAATAACGGGTGTGACCACCTCTTGCAGTAAATCTGGTGTTCCCTAAATTGTTTTGTTCCCTGAATTGTTTTGTTCCCTGAATTGTTTTGAGTAGTATAGTATATACCCAAAATTTGAAATATGCATTTGTATTTATTTTCTAACAGCAAATCAGCAAGAATCCAGTCATTATCATGGAGCTTTGCGCAGGGGGGAGTTTGTACAATATCCTGGATGATCCCAGAAACTCCTATGGACTTGAGGAGGAGGAGTTTAAACGAGTCTTGGGGGATGTTTGTAAGACATATAATGTTGCTTTTCTTGTGTAGTTAGTAATGCTGTTTATCTCATTTTGATCTGAAATCTTCCGAAACAAGACATTAAATACAATCCTATTTGTTTGTCATGGTAGTAAACATTCTGGAAAATTATTGGGCTTGAATTGTTTTCATTAATAGTACAAATATTTCAAAACTGAATTTTCATCATTTCATGAGATGAAAATTTCACCTTAGAATAAATAAAAACAAGTCTGAATACACATAATTTCTTTTCTTGTTATAAAACAACACAATGTAATAAGCTGAATCTTTCACTTGATGGTTGTTTAACCAGTTGACGTCGGGAATATTTATTTTTTTCCGGTCCCCCGTGCGGGTTTATTTTCAGTGAAAAATCTGGAAAAATTTCTAGCCATTAATATTTTTTTTTTTCAATGAACCTAAGTTCAGACACCCAAATAAACACCTTTACTCATTGACATTTCGAGAATTAAATGGCTAGTTTTTTAATTACGGTTGTGTTTGTTCAGCACAATTAGACCGTTGGCAAGCTCCGATGCAACGGCCTATTAGCGACCAAATTCTTGGCTGGTATGTCAAAGGACCAGGTCTTGGATAAAGGGATTACGCAAAAATCAACAAAAAGAGTGAACTCGTTCAGTGTTTGCAGTGCATTTTGTCCGGGGCCACCGAACCGTGACCCCATGGACTCCGAGAAACGATTGCGTGTATACAAGTCAGGCGCCATGACGGCACGCCACGTGTGGCATGTTGACAAGTCTCCTGGTAACACACACAAAAATCGGAATGCGTGTTTAGACATTCTCCGATCCGTGGTTCAAAAAATTTTTTGTGTATACACGGCCTCCGACGCCAACTGGTTAACTCTCCTTTGCCTACTACTACAAGGGTCAAAATCAGTATACTTGCCAAGGTATATCTAGTGCACTTAAAAGTCAAACACTGTCAAACCTTGCGTGTAGTAAGTACATTTACAGGTCAAAATGAGTCCACCATTTTTGACTGGTAAAAGCATTGTTTGGTATTGTTCAGGGTAGTCAAAATGACAGTAAAAACCAGTCAAAAATGCCCCTGTGTGCACATTTGGGTCAATAGTCAAACCAGTCAGTTGACTGATTTTGACCTCTTGCCACTAAAGTGCAGCTATAGTAGGAGGGTTAATGCATATTTTGGTTTTAAAAAGTGAAGCATTATACCGGAGACAGTTGTTCCAACATTAACCAGTTCGCGTCGGGAATAAAAAAGTTTTTCCGAACCCCCGTGGCGGGTTTATTTTTACCGCACAAACACGACCAATGGTGCTCACCAGAGCGTGACCGGGGAGACCGCGTCTTCCACCGTATGCTTATGGCTCGTTGCCACGTCGACCGGGAATCTATACAAAATTCCCGAGAATCCTGTGGCGTGTTTAGACGCTCTCCGATCCGCTGTCCAATAAAAAATGTGCGTGTATACACGGCCTCCGACGCGAACTGGTTAAGTGTGCATCTTCTATCTCTTTAACCCTCCTACTATTGATGTACTTTAGTGGAAAGTTGCTGTAGAGGTCAAAACCAGTCAACTGCCTGTTTTGACTGTTGACCCAAATGTGCACACAGGGGCATTTTTGACTGGTTTGTACTGTCATTTTGACCACCCTGAACAATACCAGACAATGCTTTTACCAGTCAAAAACAGTTGACTCATTCTGTCCTTTCCAAGTAATCTTACAAAATCAACCCAGTGCCACCCAAGGCCACTGTAAATAAGACCATCTCTGATTACATACTCAACACACATTGATGAAGGCTATTACAAACCACAGTCTTTAGTGGTTTTGTATAGGTGGGTTTACAGTCAGAATACATGGTCAGGTTTACAGCTGGTTGTAGCTTTGAACATATTAGTATGGCCTGCAATGTACCACTTTATCCTACAATCTCAGTGGTGTGACAGTGCACAGAAGGGTAACCATATGAGGCCACTTGCAACAACTGCAACAGCTTGGAGTGGCCTGAATGGGTTGTTTCAAAAAATGCACTGATTAACCCTATTATCAGTGTTCTTTACAAAGTGGACCCATACTTCAAAATGTCACAACTGGGACATATTGAGGTACACACTTTCTTATCTAAAGATTAATGGCATAGCCCAAGGCTCTTCAGAGAGATGAAGTAAACTGAAGCAGCCACCTGCTTTGTTTCATTGCAAGGCTAACTTGAAATAAACCAGTGCAGTAACTTGGGGTATACACATACTGTGTGAAGGTCAGAACACTTTCTTTTTGTCCCAGACCCAGGGGCATTTTGGGGTATCCATGTACCATTCTTGTGTACAGTATGCAATATTTTAAGGCATGCATAGAAAAAGCATTGTGTACTTAGCAGTTTTTGTTTTTGTGGCATTTTGGAGACTGCATGTATACAAGGTTTAATTTGTTTTTTGTAGAAATTACAAATGTTTTACAATCCCTTTAATCCAACATTTATTATCATTAAAAACATAAGTTTCTGTTCACAAAGATTTATATATATATATATTTATTGATTTAATTATTTTGTATTTTGAAGGTGCTGGTATGAAACATCTTAGGGATTTAGACATCGTTCACAGAGACATCAAGCCAGGTAACATAATGAAAGTGACCGCAGATGACGGTAGCTCCATTTATAAACTTGCTGATTTTGGTGCCGCTCGGGAACTGCATGACGATGAGAATTTCATGTCCCTCTACGGCACAGAAGAATATTTGGTGAGGAAAACTTTTGAAAAAGATATCAGAGTTGGGACGTTTACATGAAAATAAATTCGCTGAACGTTTTCAAATTCAGGAAATGTGTAAACAGATCCTACATTCCAAAAATGGAACCTTCAATATCCATGATATTTATATAAGTGTGACCCACTATATCACAATTCTCAGGAAGTTAAACTGATAATTTGTTTTTAATTTAAAATGATGTTTTGTGCCAGGCTTGGATTTGTTTAATCTGTACTATTTTTTTTCCTGAATTATTTTCTGTACTAAATATAGACGATCCGTCTGCATCCTACCATTTGTTACTGATAATAGTATTTGTTTACACGTGTACATGGTCTGTGTAAAAAACGTGTGCACGTTACGCAAATTAAACGGAAAATGCCAAGCCTAAAAGATAAGATAAATACTGATGCATCGTATTGTTGGTTTCCCATTATGTTATACCATAGTCTTTACTCTTATGGGTAATTCCATGGTTACTCGCGTTACATTTTTGAGGTATTGGGCCCACTCTTAATGCCATAATTTCCTTGCTTACATATTTCACTCATCGGTTTTTTCACAGTAGTTGCATTATACCCAGACTGTACTCGGCACAAAATAATCATTGTATGCTTATATAACAGAAAAATGCTGGTTACTCACGTTACATTTTTGAGGTATTCGGCCCATTCTTAATGCCATTGTTTCCTTATTTGTATATTTCACTCATCAGTGTTTTTTTCACCGAAGTTGCATTATACCAGGACGGTACTTACCAGAAAAAAAAAATCATTTCAGAAATTTGTTACATGTACGCTATATAACAGAAAATTTTGGTTACTCACGTTACATTTTTCAAACATGCATAAAATGTTGTGTTTTCTCTTATATAGCATACATGTAACAAATATCTGAAATTATTATTTTTTGGGTATAATGTCACTACTGTGAAAAAATTGATGAGTGAAATATATATTATGGTATTAACCCTTCTACACATAGAGGCCACTCCAATCCACTAAATTCTGTTCTTTAGCAACCTTTAGTACGTACATGTACAAGCCTGCTGTCCTTTCCAAACAACTGTGTGCCACCCAAGAACATTGTAAATGGTTGAACATATTAGTATGGCCTACAATGTATCGATGGGAGACCACTTTACCCTGTATTCTCAGTGGTATGACAGTGCACAGAAGGGTAACCATAGGAGGCCACTGGCAACAGCTAATGGCTTGGAGTGGCCTGAATGGGTCGTTTCAAAAATTGCACTGATTGTAGGAGGGTTAAAAGTTGTCCCAAAACCTCAATGTGAGTAACAGTGGGATTGCCCGTACAGTTTAAGTGTGTAAAAAAGGTGAACTGATAAACTATGAATTTGACCAATTCATCTACTTCATTTAGCATCCGGACTTATACGAGCGGGCTGTGTTAAGACAGCCGTCTCACAAGTCCTTCTCAGCACGCATTGATCTGTGGAGTGTTGGCATAACATTCTACCATGTGGCTACAGGAGTTCTCCCATTCAGACCATTCGGAGGGAGAAGGAACCGAGAAACAATGTAAAGTCAATCAACATTTTTACAGTTTTTTGTTGTTGTATTTATTTATTTTATTATTTTTTTGGGGGGGGGGGGGGGCAAAGAACACTGTAAACTAATCTGTATATAAGAGGTATGTTAACACTTCTGTGGCTACAAGGGTCAAAATCAGTCAAAATGTTGATATACTTGCCAAGGTATATGTAGTGCACTCAAAAGTCGAACACTGTCAAACTTTACATGTAGTAAGTACATTTACAGGTCAAAATGAGTTTTTGACTGGTAACAGCATTGTCTTGTATTGTTGAGTGGTTGAGGGTGGTCAAAATGACAGTAAAAACCAGTCAAAAATGTCCCTGTGTGCACATTTGGGTCAACAGTCAGAAACAGTCAGTTGACTGATTTTGACCTCCATAGCTACTTGCCACTAAAAGTGCAGCTATAGTAGGAGGTGTGAAATGATATTTGAATGGGAAATATTTCTCCCAAATTTGTCAAACAGAGTTGATATGTTTTTGTTTTCATTGATATTGATCAAATCATTTTACATGTAGGTCATGCATGTGTGATAGTTATCCTTCCTTTGATAACAAGTCATTAACCCTAACTCCCTGGGCATTTTTTGCTAACCATCCTAAATCCTCCAAAATCTATCAATATGCCAGTAAAAAGGTACCCCCAATTGTTGGACTTTGATGGAATTGGTACAGTAGCAAATGCAAAGCATCCATGGCTTGGCTATATACACAGTCCAACAAAAGCAGCCGGTGGAGTTTGATGGATTTGGTACACATGGCTACATGCTCTATTCGCTGGGCTATAACTGTGGAGTACTGAATCCATCAAAATCAAGCAAAACAAGGTGGTGGATTTTGATGGACTCTGGGTAGTTAGGGTAGGGTTAACCAAAAGTTGACTTCGTTAAAAAAAAAATCTGAACACATCACAAATACAACTCCATCCTGTGTTTGTAGTAGGTGTCTTTTTAATTTCTTACAGACCTCCCAGCGAAACCTATAAAACCTATAAAAACCTATCTTTCAAAATGGGAACCTTTATTCCCCCCAAAAAACCTATATTAACCTATAAAAACCTATATTTTTTAATGTCATGCAACACATTTTCAACTTCCTCATAAAATTCTCATGGCTTTGAAGAAATATTACTTCCTAAATATAAAGAGATGAAGCTAAAACAGTAGCCAAACTGTAACATGTGTACCGCTCTTAGATTTTCTGCCAGACAGGATATGGGGTAACGTACTTTGTTGCAAAATGTACTCAGAAGGTAGGCATTTACCAAAAACTTGTTACTTAACACTGCAGAATCACGGGAAATAACCTATAAAAGCCTATATTTTGGCATTTGGTAAATCTATAATAACCTATATTTTTCTTTAAAAACCTATTTAAAAAACCTGTATTTGGTAAATTAGGCACTGGGAGGCCTGTTATTTTCTCGGCCTAGGGTTGAAACCTTTGCATTTATACTACAGGTCCTTTGCAACAGTTAATAAATGCTTTACTTATTGTTAAAAACCATCTTCATAGACAGTATCTCATTCAGCAAGATGCTCATCATTTTGGGCCCTGCATCACACATACAAAATACAAAAAGTAACAAATCGCACTGTTTAAAAACCAAAAATTACAATTGAAAGTCTTGGTGCTTCATTGTACAGGTTTCAGATAACTACAAAGAAATCCTCTGGGGTGATATCTGCTGTGCAGAGAGATTCAATGAATGGACCCATTGATTGGAGCCAAGAGCTGCCCAAGACATGCAGACTCTCAAAGTAAGGGACAACCCCGTCCTCTGGGTCAACCTCACTCTCACTGTGAGACCCTGGTGGGATAAGTGCTTACCGCAACACTGATTGGTTACTTCAAAAAATATTCCAAAATATTCCGTTTGAATATTATTTTGAGGAAATAATATCTCCATGGATTTTAATGAAATTATGATAAAATAAATTGGATGGCCTAGTCCTGGCCTCCCCACTGCAGCTAACACTATCAGACTAGCACCTAATTTGCATATCCAAGATTTTTGGATATTGAAATCTTCCAGTTCAAAGGTGAGAGAGCAGTGGGTACACGGTATACAGAAACTGCTGGAAAGAGGTTGGGTAAGGGAGAACATAGACTGGTCCCCTGTCTTTATCCTATATCAAGGATATAGACAGGCTCCAGGGGTACCAGTCAAGGGGTTTCATTGGATACGTTATGCTGAAGATCTGACGTCACGCTTCGAGGCTCACGCGCCAGCTACCAACCAAGGTCAAAGTTGAACATAGGGGAAAATATGGCGGCCGCACGACCAGGATCTGGCGTAATTCACACGCCTCTAGCTCAAGGCGTGATGTCAGATCTTCAGGCTATGGAGAATAAAGAACATCTGCAACTACTCCACAAAATTGTATTAGCCTTCTTGGGAAAACATGGCGGCTGCACGGCCAGGATCTGGCATAATTCACGCGCCTCTAGCTCAAGGCGTGACGTCAGATCTTCAGGCTATGGAGAATAAAGAACGTCTGCAACTACTCCATAAAATTGTATTAGCCTTTTTGGCACATACAGTAATATAGAGTCATACATGTACTTCATTCAATCTTTTTTTGTTCACTCCAAAACGAAGAGCTAGATATGTATAAAATGTTATTGTTCCGTTCCAATTCTGACAGCGGCCTGAAGGGGCCATTAACCAAAATCCTACGGGGTCTTCTGGAGTCCAACCCAGACAGAATGTGGACCTTCAACAGGTTATTTGATCAGGTCCAAGCACTTCTGGCGATGAGAGTCATAGACATGTTCCATGTCTCCAAGTGCCAGACGTTGAAGGTATACATGGAGCCGAATGGAACCCTGGCAGAGTTCCAGGAACAAGTTGCCGAGCAGACGGGAGTGCAGGCAACGACGCAGATCTTGCTCTGGGAAAGGGACAGTTTTTATCCAGACGCCTCGCTGAAATGCGAGTACTACCCGAGGACGAAGCCGGAGAATCCAGTGGTTCTGATGGAGAAGGGCATGGAGGAGTTCCCACTGGCGGTGATGCCACTTCAACGTAAGTGCCGAGATTTCATTATATTTACCTATGATATGTTGACTTTAGGTTTTATGTAAGCTTTACTGTGTCTTCCGGGAACATGAATGAAAGACCCCGTAAGACTCTGCTTCTTTTATTATTTTTTTTCATTTCATTTATTAACAGCCAAGTTACCAAAGATAAGCGCAGCTTATGACCTGGAAAAAGATGCTGCAATGGCAAAGGTAATTTATTTAAAAAAAAAGGTATTTTCAAAAATAGACTTTTGCTTGAAAATAAGATACACGAATTTGCGAATATTACCTCAGTGACATTTCCCTGTTTAAAAGTTCTCTATTTTTTCTTTCTACAGATGTGTGTAGCTGTGCTTTATTACACGTTGGCATGGTTACAGAATATTGCATGTATGCAGGAGCTCATGACGACCGTTGCCAAGGCTATTGTGTAAGTATTAAAAATGAAGTTAAAAAACATTTTTTTAAATAACACAAAGTCCATCAAAATCCAAAGCGTTTAGCCTGTTAGGGCAAAAACAACTCCACTGTTTTATTTTTCCACCAGTGCACGAATTCCATCATCTGTAAAACCAGTAAATCATGTATATTTTTTGTCCCTCTCAGATCTGTTCTGAAAGCTGAGATCAAGCAGCTGGACTACCATTGTGTTAAACTCAAAGCGCAAGTAGTGGAGGTGGAAACACGGCTTTGCTGTATCGAGCAATCACTTCCTGCACCCAATGTGTGGACAGGGATCTTTAAGAGGTCGCCCAATGCATCGATGCTGTACACACAGTTTAAGCGTGTGGAGGAAGTAATCAAAAAGATGAGGACAAAGGCAGCTATGGTAAGTTCTGCTTTCATTAGGGGAGCTTCAGGGGTGTGATTTGACAAAAATTAAAAAAAATCCTGACAAATGGGTAGTGGGCCAGGGTCTCCCTTTGGTCTAGAGGACAAAGCCCCCCCTGAACCTCCTGGATTTTTAATTTTGAAGGATTTACAGATTCTCCATGTCCCCACAAACAAGAAACTAGAGGTTTGGACACAATACAGGCTACTTCTTTCTTTCCTTAGGGGCTACTTCTCTTCTTTCAAGAAAATTTTGAGGCAAAGGGATATTTGTAAAAAAATCATGAGAAATCAGGAAAAATCATGAGAAATCACAGGCCTGACATATATCTTACCCCAAGTTCTCTTTTCAGGGGAAACAGAGGGAAGTGTGAACATATATTTATTACCCCTCCCTCTCCCCCTCACCAAGTTCTGCTTACATGGGTAGGGGTTATGCATGGCAGCGAATATGAAAAGACATTCACTACTCTCCCCCGTCCCGTGCTTGGTTGAGAGAATCTTATTATTAATGGCCAAACAAAGATTTTGAAAAGATGAACAACATTAGAAGGAACATACACCAAAATATAATGTGGATTCGAACAAGAAACAAAAATAGAACGAGGCTTCTTGGACATTTCCACCCCTTTATTTTCCAGATGGCAAAATCCTACATTGATGCTGAGACATGGTTGACAAATTTAAGAAAGCTGTTGGTTGAAGATGATGAGCTGACAAAAAAATGGGCCCCAACTGAAGAAACTTACAGACCCTGCACAAATTGGTAAAACTGCTGATAAGGATAATATGCATCTTTAACCCTACCCCCCCCCCCCCCCCCCCTTAGGTATTCTGGCTAGGAACCTTCCTGAATCCTCCAAAATCCATCAGTGCACTTTTGGAAACATGCCCTTATCTTCAAAATGCACCATGCATTTTCGTTGATCTTTCATATTCAGCACTTATGGCCTGTACTTCTTGCCAGGTAGTAATTTTGCCCCATTTGAAGAGGTGAAAGTACCAGTTTCTGAAAGTGCTGCATTTTTCCAAAAAAGTGCCCCTTTGAGGATTTTGATGGATTTGGGGTGGTTAGGATTAAAGAAATAATACAAATTTGCTTGGGGGTCGTACAAAATTGTCGGCATTTTCCAGGTAGTACAGTGAGTACTGTGTGTCAAGCCCCTCCCTCCTTACTTTTCGACATATACTACTCAAAACAATTTAGGGAACACCGGATTTTTAACATCAGGTGGTCACACCCGTTATTGAAATGTTCCATAAACCGGGATTTTCATTTGCAACCCCCTCTCTCTTTCAGTAGTCATGTCATGAAATGTGTAATCACTACATGCATCCTTTATCATCTGTTTCATTGTGCAGTTGTTTCTCATCAATTCTGTGAAACATTGTGTTTATCTGAAATAAATGATCTTGCTTTAACTGAGATTATTCCGGTGTTCCCTAAATTGTTTTGAGTAGTATATTAACTATGCTGGTCTCTGCATACAAAACTGCATGAGTAATATCAACATATTTGCAGATGTATACAACTTGCAACCCTATCTCCATGGACTGGATTATAGTAGGCTGGCACACTTCGTTTAGGTAATAGTATTATTTATGCAAAATTTATTCAAACCGGCTTGAATTCTCCTTACAGTGTGAACAGATTTTTAGTGTTCACAGAGGAAGCTCATAAAATCTTCACTCAGTTCAAGAAGGACAAACAGATGAAGCAACTATCTTATAACGAGGAGCAGATTCACAAGATGGACAAGTATGTGTCAACTATAAGTAATAAACCCTGTCACGGTAATATGCGCCATGTTTTTGACGCGGCGAAATTGTTTATTTCAAACAGTTATTGCTGTCTGCGACCTGATGCTCGAACATCACAAACTTCCAGATGCATGCATTTGAGCGCTGGGACGAGCGTTCAAAATAAACAATTTTGTCCCGTCAAAAACATGGCACACATTACCGTGAAAGGGTTTATTGTAGAAAAAATAGGATTTGGTGATTGTCCTTAAAAAAAAAATGGTCATATTTTTATGCCCTGCTGGCAAAGCATATAGTTTCTGCCTTGTTAAATATATATTTTTTTCACTTTCAAAACATTGCTCTTACTAAAAATCTTGTGTAGAATTAAAGGAATTGCTCATAAGCTGGGCTGGGGAAAAATATTCATTATTTCCATGATAATTATGGGAGGGAGTTACAATTATTTTTTAATTGAAGCAACTTTGAGACTAATAAAACACAGCTATACAAAAAAAATGCATTTTTTTCATCATGGCCTTTTGGCCAAACAATAATAATAACACAGTCTTCAGTTTTGCATGGTTGGAGCTCAGCTTCAAAAGTTGTGCAATGCGACAAACGACAAATGTTTGAGTTAGTACAAAATTTATGTTTACAATTACCTCATACCTCATACCTTGTAAACAAGAGTACAAGAGTACAAGTGCAAAGTTAACAATTAACTACTAGAGCTGAACTTTAGTGGTAAGTAGCTATAGTGGCCAAAACCAGTCAACTGTTTTTGACTGTTGACCCAAATGTGCACACAGGGGCATTTTTGACTGTTTTTTTGACCACCCTCAACAATACAATACAATGCTTTTACCAGTCAAAAACGGTCAACTCATTTTGACCTGTAAATGTACTTACTATACACGTAAAGTTTGACAGTGTTTGACTTTTAAGTGCACTAGATATACCTTGGCAAGTATATCAACATTTTCACTGATTTTGACCCTTGCAGTCACAGAACTGTTAAATAAATTATAATAATAATAATAATAATAACAACTAATTTATTTTCTCATTTAGTTTAAAAAAATTTAAATACATATTCGTCTGTATGCACATAATAAACTTTCATCAGAAGTTTATTTCAGTAAAAGTCTGAGAATCATCGTAACTATGATTTATATCTTTCTTTTTACAGAGAAAAACTGAACATTAAGAGCACCCAGGCAATGTCAATATGTCAGAGTCATTGTGAAAAAATATGGTCAGATATCCATAAGGCACTCGGCAAATGGCATGAGTAAGTATAACACATGGCGTCGTACATTTTGTATTGTATGTAGTGTGGGTCGTATGCAGGACCACTTGATCTTTTTGCAGACCTTGAATTATCATAGGCCACTGTCATACCTCCCAACTGACCCACGAGTCACGGGTTTGACCCGCAAATTGAGCCCAAAGCCCGCCGACCCGCGAGCATGACCAAAAAAAACGTGAATCCAAAAAATTCAAAAATTAGCGTAAAAAAAAACACGTACACCCACACACATACACTAATATTCATCCAAACCTAAAGTTGGCAGCGCAGATCAACTAAGTTACGCGTCACTGATACCGACCGGGACGATGGGACCAGTGACGGACGTAGCATGGTCTGTTTTTGCTACTGCAAAATGCGTACCATTCCTGACTGGTACATATTGACTGTACAGTGTACATGCACTGTGTACATGCTGTACAATACATTCCATGCAGCATAACAAGCATTGTAATGGAGGAGAGCTAAAGTCATGGTACAGCCAAGCCTATGAGAAGCCCGGTCAGGAACAGGCTACCTGGCAGCCTAGCCCAGCCAAGTAGAGCTCATTATAATGGCCGCAGTTGTGTACATAATACATTAGACATCTATTCATTAGTAAAGGGTCTTTTGTGCTCAGCAGTAGAGGATTATATAGGCCTCTGGGTCTTGGCAAAGCCTGGGCCTGGCTGGGCTTCTCAAAGGCTTGGCTGTACCATGACTTTGGCCCTCCTCCCTAAATACGACCTGCAAAAAGGACTCTTCTAAGTTGGGAGCTATACTCTGTAGTGCCGCCCCTTTGAAATGTGCCACCTCTCCCCCTCCCCCTTCCACTCCCCTACCCCCTGGTAAAATTAGGTGATTAGAATATGCCCTATTCCAACTTTACTGATCATTTTCTTACGTTCTAATTTTTTGTTCAGGACAGTATACCAGTACCGATCACAAATAGACTCGGGGGACAGAATACTGTTTGGTCTGGTCCGGAATTACCAGACCTTACTGCAAGAAGTTCACATGGTGAGTCTCTGCTTCATATTGGAAGGCATTTGTGATTTGATAAATTCTCAACTTCTGTGGTTTAGAACGTTATTCGTCTTTAAATTAGACATTTTCGGATTTTCACAAATCGCAATGTTGTGATCCTCCGGATTTTAAAGATTTAAGCAATAAAGGTAAGCAAAGCAAATGCTCAAAACTATAGATTTCACGACAGCGGCCCCTAGAAAAATTTATGTGGATTTTTCAAAACTGCCCAGTTACACCCCTGTCATAATGACTGACTATTTTAACTTTTGAATGAGCCCAAATATACAAAAATGTAGAACTTGGCACCTATGTATTGCACTATTTAACTGAAGGGACACATTTTGCCACTCACAGCTGGACCAAGACATGCAGCCCTTTGTAACTGAGTATTCTGTAACGCTGGAGGACTGCTTAAAAATAAGCCTTGACACATCTGGACATCTACAGAGGAAAGCTACAGAGGATATGGCCACAAACACAGATCCAGTTAGTATTCTAAAGACAATACTGTCTCACTGTAGATGTCTTTTTTTTTTAAATTAAAAAAAATAAATATTTGTATCTGTATAACCAGTGGCATAAATCTGTGTTGAAAAGTGTGTGTGTGGCTGTGGGCTTGCACTGCAAACCGTCTGAGGACATATAAGAAAGGGAACAATAGGTCCTCGGACGGCAGTTCTTTGTTCTTCGTTGTCCTCGGAATACGGCGTGTACAAAACCAATGGAGATTGCTTCAAAAGTCCAAACAATGGAAGAACAATGGAAGGTCCTCAGACGTCTTGAAATTCATGACTGTGTGTGTTTGTGTGTATAGGCACTGGCCGCGTTATGGGGACAGAGAACAAAAGAGGGATCCGGAATTACTTAGCTGTGGGGACATTTTGTGTGTCCCCACAACGTTTTTAATCCCCAAAATCCTTTGTATTTTGTCCCCACAACGCCCCGTGCGGGATTGTGTGTGTGTGTGTGTGTGTGTGTGTGTGGGGGGGGGGGGGTTGATATTGACATTTGTATGCATAATGTACCACAAAGTACTGCAGCACACAACCAATCGGAATCCCATGGCTATAATAAAGATGACACCCAAATGGGTAAGAAACAAACAAATTTTCCTACTTTTTTTGAGTATTTTTACGAATTATTCGCTTGATCTAGTTGCTAGGATATGTGCACTTTATAAGAATTGTGTGTTATTGTTATAGGGGTATGATCCTATGGACCAAACCTCCGCTCCAAAAGTGGAGATATATATCCCCTCGATCCATCTCTCCCCTTTCCCACTCCCCATATCAAATTAAATTGAAAAATGAAAATCAGGCAAAGGCTAGTCAGGGGTGGAGCCAGGATGCCTAAAAGAGGCAATACAGGGGTGTAAATACTGAAAACAAAGGGAGGCCACGTATAGTCAAAATGTATTATAAATTTACATGCGTGATGATCTAAGGGGGGGGGGGGGTGGTAGATACATGATCCTCCCCTCCACTTTGACCACCAGGCTCCGGAAATGCTTATATCCAATGGCTGCAGATAGCAAGTAACCTTAAACCTTAATGCTAACTCAGACTTTCTAGACTCAATTTTTTACTTGAAGCCAAATACATTTGTGGTCATTTCTGATTAAAATTACTACCTAAAATTACATAAAAATCATGTCTCAAAAATCATGCCAAAACAAGATGTAAACTGACCCTTCTTTAACTCTCTGATGATGACAAGTGTAGAAATGAATGATGTGCCTTAATTACCAATATTTTGTAACGTTCCTTTTCATTTTATTTCCATCTTTCTCATTTTCCTCTGTCCAATCCTTTTCTTGCTTCCTTCATTTTGTTCATCCACATGAAGGTCATGCCTCAATCCCTGCTCTATCCAGTTAACAGTGGGGACACAGCTAAGCCACGTGAGCCTGAGATAACGCCCGAGGACATTGCCTCAATGACGGCACAGCTGGCACATTTACCCATCGATAGAAACGGATGCGTTCTCGTACCTAAAGATGTCAAGGCAGTGTAAGGGTTCAAATTTAAGCTGAGTCATGTTCTGCTGCTTAGCAGGACAAAATAATTGCTTAGCAGAAAAATTTGCTCAGCGGATTTCTTTGGATACCGGCCAAACTTTCATACAAAATGTGTAATAATAATAATGTGGACTTATATAGCGCACATATCCACCAAACTGGTGCTCAAGGCGCATTATATTATTACCCCTGCTCATCAGGCGCATAAATCATTCCTGAAACCATCTCGGCTCCCTGTGGAGTATACAGCTTAATTGCTGCCATTACAGCGCATATAGGGCTAATCAAACACAACAGCCAACTCTGCCCTCACAGGTACCCATGCACTTTTTGCTGGTAGTCTGTTTTTATATTCCTTAGCAAAATTCTCTGCTTAGTAGCTCTGTGAACTTAGGCCCTGCTCTTGCATGGCCAATTGTGCAATATAAGGTCAGCATTACATATTACCAGAAGTCTATTACCTCCATGAAGTGTTCCGCTCGTGTACTTACCTAAGTCCACGGCATAGTACTCCAACAACAATGGATTTGGCCCATTTGTGACATTTTGTTACACAAACTGACGCGCAAGGTCTCAAAAAGAAGCAGTGCAGTCTGGGAGACTTATCCGGGGTGTGAGAGAACTGTATCACCTTAGCGTTTATCTCATTCACCACACAGAATGGTTCGCCTGCATCTTTTTTTAAGATTGCGTCTAGTTCGTAACCAAGCTCGTTGTGCATGCGTGTATTTGGCATACAATGCCGTGGGGTGGATTACAGCAGGCTGGAACACTTCATGTAGGTATAATACAGTTCTGATATTACTGAATAATTAGGCTATTTTGAATATTTGTTTATGAAGCTTGCTCCATCACAAAGCCAATAAGGCCACACAAGGTGTTAGCTACAACAGAGGAATAAACAATGCAAGTCACAAAGAAGATAAATATTGCTAAAACTTGAAGCTTTGCAGGGTGAAGAGGATAACTAAGACTAATTGCGGTGACACCATGTGAAATTCTCTCTATTGAGTGGTAATTAGTTCTGAAAAGAACTGGAAGTTACAACTCAACGTTAATCTAGACGTTTTTACATTGCCTATAAATGCAATTTCACCATTATAAAGTTGTGAACACTGACAAATGGGCCACAGGCATTATAATAATAATAATAATAATAATAATGTGTGGATTTATATAGCGCACGTATCCACCAACTAAGTGGTGCTCAAGGCGCATTATATTATTATCCCTGCTCATAAGGCTCATAAGGCTCATAAATCATTCCTGAAACCATCTCAGCTCCCTGGGGAGTATACAACTCAATTGCTGCCATTTCTAGCGCATATAGAGCAAACCAACTCTGCCTTCACAGGTACCCATTTAACCCCTGGGTGGAGAGAAGCAATTATGATTAAGTGTCTTGCTCAAGGACACAAGTGTCATGGCCGTGATTCGAACCCACATTATGTTGCTAACACCAGAACTTGAATCCGGTAAGCTAGACCGCTCGGCCACGATGGCTACAGACAAAAAGTCATATTACACTGTCTGGCCACCTGGACACTATAGCCCCTTTCACACTAGACGTATTTCCCGGGAAATTCCTGGGAAATCTGTGCAGACTTCAAAAGTTACTCCCAGGAAATTCCCGGGAAGTAGTTTATTCCCGGGAAATAATTACCCCTGCTCGGGAGTAGAGGTAAGCGAGTTTTTCCCGGGAATAGTGTTTTTCCCGGGAAATAGCAACTAGTGTGAAACGAAAGCGGATTTAACTTACCCCACTTTCGCGTCGCGGATGTTGGGACGTCAAGTCTTGAAAGGTCAGCGAGGTCACAATTAAATAGCGCGCCAAATAGCTCGCACGCTATAAAATATTCAGTGTTGTATTTCAGTACTTTTGAAACTTTCCTTCTTAAAATATAAATGTCTACATCTGTAAATAACACAATATATTTAGTTTTCTAGAATGTGACCAAATAAATGGTTTTAGAATTGAATAAAAGAATTGTCGCGGACAAGGCCATGTTAAGCATCCGTATCATTTACAATGTCCGCATGGTTTTTCCTCCGTAAAATACACAAATATTGGTATAGGCCTAATAATAGCATGCGAAAATGATGTGATGACATGTTTGAAGGAGCCATTTTGGACACGACGCGATGCATGGGAAACAGTCACAACAACAACCCGGCCGTCACCGTGCCGGCAGGTGCTTGAGCGCATGGCATTCTGGGATTGGACTTCCGCCCACAACATTTTCAACTTCCGTATGGGCCGATTCAGTTAGCGCATTTCCCGGGATTTGATCGCAAGTGTGAAACGACCGTGCATATTCCCGGGAAATAATGTTCCCGGGAGCGACCAGATAGGTACAGTGTGAACGGTCGCTGGGGTGTTGGTGGGGTTAAAAACTCCCGGGAATTTCCCGGAAAATTTTTTCCCAGGAATTGGCTCTGTAGTGTGAAAAGGGCTTATGTAAGGACAGTGTTGAATGTTATTTCTCCCTTTCGACAGGTTTGAGGCTTGGGAAAGCGACGTTGATGTGTTGACCGAACAGATGGAGTTGGGACGACAGCAGCTATCAGCCATGCAGCAAATGTCACTCTCGATGCTGTCGGAGAGTACCATGCAGTCTGAGAACCAACTAATGGGGGCTTGTGGCTACCAAAGACCAAGACCTTATGAAAGTGGGGAGGATTATTGACGCGGTGACTCGGCTAATGGAGACAGGACGAGAGGAGCCAGAGGCCCAGCCATGCAGCATATGTCACTCTCGACTTGCTGTCAGAAAGTTCTATGCAACCTGGGAACCAACTTACGGGCCCCTGTGGATACCAGTGGATAAGGTGTATAGCTTAGGAGAGAGATATTGACATTTGTAACTGAACAGATGGATATAGGATAACAACATGTAGAGGTTGCACCCCACTAAATAAAATCCCATAGCAACCAGTGCTAAATACAAAATATTCAAAAAGTTTTAAACAAATACTTAGAATTTTTAAAAACAAAATATTGATTGATGTCTAACCTTTTATTTTATTTTAAATTTAATGTGGATAAACAAGACGCCTGTCGAGTTATTCTCATCCCAATGGAAACCACTCTGTACAGTAGTGAAAATGCCCACACAAAAAAAAAAAGGCCTTGCACTTGAAATCGAATTAGGACCACTTTTTCAGGGCCTAGTGTATCCAAAATACTCAAAGTTGGAAGTCAAGGATCCCCCAGGTTATGATATTGGACCATTTTACACATTCCTTCAAATGAATGGGCCTCAAATCTTTGTTTTTCAGGAAAAAAAATTCAGGACATACAAATTATGACAAACAGCTCGGCACATGAAATTGTCGCTATTTAGTCGGGTGCAGCCCTAGAAGCAAATGTCACTATCAGAGGGTAGAGTAGGGTACCATGCAGTCTGGGAACCAACTAACAGGTGCTGTGGATACCAGTGTGTAGGAAATCCGAATGATTTGTTTAGTGTTGCATCATAGAACTCTGTAGAATGGCGGGAAAACAGTTGTGGACAGATTAATATATGGGATGACAATAACTCTTGCGTGCATTTAGTCATTATGAAGATCAATGTAATAATAATGAAGACATTTTTAAAGCGCTGTACATTATTACCGCTGCTCATAAATCATTCCTAAAACCATCTCAGCTCCCTGGGGAGTATACAGCTCAATTGCTGCCCTCACAGGTACCATTTATACTCCTGGGTGGAGAGAAGCAATTATGGTAAAGTGTCTTGCTTGAGGACACAAGCACCACGGTCGCGGCCAGGATTTGAACACACATTCTGACGACTCAGCCATCAGAACACAAATCTGATGCACTAAACCGCTCGGCCAGTGAAAGTTTGAAGGTGACTGGTCAGCTAATATATCGGCTAAATTCAGGGAAAATATAATATGCCATAAATTAATCAAATGGGTAATAGAAGTTAAAGCCCAAATGCGAAACATGATAACAATTGTATTTCCTTTTTCCCCCATGCTAGGATCTTTTATAAAAATCAGAGTACCTTAGAGATATATATATATATTTTTAAGTTCGATATTATCACAAACTTTGTTTTACATAAGCCTTATTTAGATGATATTAGGCCCCGGCCAATAAAGTCTCCAGTTTCTGGTCTTAGGTCAGCTTCAGAATCGGTGCAGTGATGCACTTTTTTTTCCTTCTTTTTTTTAGTGATGCATGCTAACATGATGTGGTTATTGGAATCAGACCAAAGTTCCCATACACAAAGAGAGGCCGCACAAATTGGGTAAACGTTCGTACCCCTATGTGGAAAAAGTCATTTAAAACAGCACGGCAGAATTCCATTCGATCCAGCAATTTTGACTGCAATTGGAATTTGTTTCATAGCCAGCCCCCCCCCCCTCCCCCCAAAAAAAAAGAAAACTAAAAATGCCAACGCATGCGGAGACCAGAAACCAGAGGCTTTTTTTTTTTTTGCTTTATATTCAAATTACAAAAATCTTCTATTTACTTTATATACTATCACATAATTTTACTAATTATATAAACCTTGAAAAGTTGTTTAACCCTAACCCCTTACGTATTCTGGCTAGGAACCTTCCTGAATCCTCCAAAATCCATCAGTGCACTTTTGGAAACATGACCTTAATCTTCAAAATGCACCATGCATTTTCGTTGATCTTTCGTATTCAGCACTTGTGGCTTGTACTTCTTGCCAGGTAGTAATTTTGCCCCATTTGAAGAGGTTCAAGTACCCGTTTCGAACAGTGCTGAATTTTTCCAATAAAGTGACCCTTGGAGGATTTTGATGGATTTGGGATGGTTAGGGTTAATGTATAATAATAATATAATAATAATAATAATAATATGTGGTCTTATATAGCGCACGTATCCACCAACTGAGTGGTGCTCAAGGCGCATTACATTATTACCCCTGGTCACTGGGCCAATATCATTCCTATAATCTTTCTCAGCTCCCTGGGGAGTATACAGCCAATGTGCAACCTTTTGGCGCTACAGGGCTAATCAAACACAATAACCATCTCTACCCTCACAGGTACCCATTTATACACCTGGGTGAAGAGAAGCAATTACAGTAAAGTGTCTTGATCAAGGACACAAGTACCACGGTCGCCGCCAGGTTTCGAACCCACATTCTGATGACACAGCCATCAGAACTTGAATCCAATGCACTTAACCGCTCGGCCATGGCACCCCATAGTTAGTTATATATCCTACAAAGTTATTTCCTGTAGAGACAGGATACACTTTTGGTAGAATATCTGTTAATGCATCCATAAGAATCAAGATATACATATGTAGAGAAAATAACCGGCGAAAGTTTCAGCATATTTTGTTGGGATGTTTATGAGAAGTTGGTGAAAATCATTCAGATTTTTGGATTTCATTTTAACATGTAAATAGATCATCGGCTGATGATTCATTTCAGATGAAAAAATCTTCTAAATACATGTCACGTTTTCTTGAAAATTCCAAAATGTCACAAGGAATAGTTTGGTAAAAATATCATCTAAAAACTCAAGTAAGCTTTTAGATAATAATTCACTAATTTTTTTTTTTTTTGGTCAGGTAATTTCCAATTGTTTAACCCTCGCATTAAATGTACATTAACTAGTTTTGTGAAATATACAGGCCTGTGATTTCTCAGGATTTTTTTTTTTACAAATATCCCTTTGCCTCCAAATTTTCTTGAAAGAATAGAAGTAGCCTGTATTGTGTCCAATCCTCTAGTTTCTTGTTTTTGGAGAGTCTGCACTAGCAATATCCATTATTCACATAAACCTCTAGACTAAAAGGAATGTGTTTGTACTTGGCAAAACAACTCTCAAATACTCGATAAAGAAAAACATTAACTCAAAAGCACCAGTGCAACTTGGCTAAAAATCCCCTAAGTCTTCATACCTGATACTTGCCTCTTTATACCCAAAACCCAAGGGAGTAGTTTATCTTAACTCTTTCCTAACTATAAACAAAGGAACTACCCAAGGCTATCCTGGCTACTGGACCACCACTCAGACCATGCACCACTGACCAAACCCCTAGGGCATGGAGTTAATGAGCCTAACAGACTTTACGGTGCCACACAGAGTTATCATTGTGTCAGACCATGCTGGTCTAATCATAGAGAAAGGACTTTCTCTATGGTCTAATGGACATGGCTATACATACTATACAATGAAATTGACTTATAAAACTTAAAACTACACTGACTTTTCCTCCTCAGAAGAGTTGGAAAAGTGAGCAAGTACAAATCGTAGCATTAAGAAATTCTCTAAAGTCTTGGCTTCAAGAAATACAAATTAATCAATCAACACATCATAGGGAAAACAAGCTATTTTTGACTCAACATCACTCTGAAGGAGGAAGTAACCAACTTGTGTGTGTCTTCAGTTTGCTTAAAATTACACAAGGATAATCAAGGTTTAAACAGGCAAAATTACTAATCTTATAAAGTAAAAGTTCTAGAATGGTATACAGGCAATCTATCTGTTATTAAATGACTATTGTATTAATTCAAATAAATTCCACATACCTGAAATGAAAGAAACAAGGGAAACTAATAAGTTGGTTGCTCCTCAACAAAAGCTTGTGTTACAAGCACTGCCAACTCACCAGTTCCCTGTGGTCTCCAGGGTGTTGCACAACCGCTGTTTCATGCTGGTTCTATAGGTTAGGTATTATTGTTAGTAGGGCATGAAACAGTTACGATATGAGGAACTAGTAAAAACCACAAATTTATAGGGGGTGAGTCAAACAATTTTCTGTGACCTCTACACTCTTCCCTGGAAAATTAAATGGTGTCCCAACATTTCAAAAATAAAATAATACACAATGTAAACTAGTACAAACTAACGTTGCCTGCGTCAGTGAATTTAGGTGGGGTAGGAATATTTTCAACTCAGTAATGCAAACAACAATTTGCCGTTCATACAAGCTTCCCAGACAAGTATGAAACTTAAAGCCAGGGCTCCTGGAGTAGCTAATTCCATGAACACCTAAAACTTCCTGATCTATCCGACCATTAAACCAAATTACTGATAAATCCTGCAGAACATTGTTCATCCAAAAATTCACATCGACAGCTTAACAAGTGCTATGTTACTGGATGGTGGGGTATCTGACATAGAGGAGTCTTTAAAAAAAATCTCTTGGGTGAGCTAAAGAAACCTATCCCTAAATTAATTTCCAACCGTCCCCCAGCTACATGTATGCTGGCCAGCAAATCAAATCCGCCAGTAAAAAAACACATCTTCACTTGCTAAATATTAACTAACTATTCAATACTATTACTGCGGCATGTATAGTTACATAGCTGGAGCTGGCCCGTCAGGATACGCATATGAAGTTGGAAACTGGTTCATAGGGGGTACCCATACATAGTTCTGAAATTGAGGATGCCATGTCCATCCAGCTGCATGTGTCACAGGCGGTGCGCGTACTCCTGGCCGCTGTGGCGATATCTGAGGAAAAACAGGTGAAGGTACTTGCTGTTTGGGCTCATCCATTACATCATAAGTAAATCTGGCTGGGGGTCCCCGATTTCGAGATGGGCGTTCAACTGGGCTATCTTCTGCATCTGGGTCTGATACTGCATCTTCCTTGATATCTACTTCTGCAGTTTGATTGGTAGGGGTGGGTTCATCTAGAACCAAGTCCTCACCAAGGTTATTGTCTAGCGCGTGGTGCTCTACTTGTGCCTCAGGATTGAAGGAGACTGACTCGGGTCGAAGATGAATGGAGCGATCGGATGTCAGTTCATGTCTTCCCTTGGAACTCGTCCATGTAATATCCTCTTCCGCTGAGCTTTCATCGCTGGCTTGGGTCAGATCATGAGGTTTGGGATGGGAGCGTGTCACTTTGCGCGGTGGCTTATGTGCAATCTGTGGTTCAGGTTGGTCTGGAGCTAGACACTCGCATGGAAGGAGATGATTTCGATGTAGTGTCCGAACCCTACCCGAGTTGTCTTCTCGTCGGACATCGTACACCAGCATATCCACTTTCCGCTGAATAACAACATGAACCTTCTTTTCCCAATATGATTCAAGCTTACTCGGACCTCCCAGAAGCGCTAAACGTCTGACAAGAACACGGTCGCCTGAGTTTAGACCGCTGGATCTTGTTCTCCAGTCATAATTATCTCTAGTACGGGATCCAGCTTTCTCTGTCCTCCCTCTTACAATGTCATAGGCCTCCTGTAGCTTCTTCTGCCATTGATCAGCATATTTCTTTGGACTAGAATTTAAGCAGTGTATCTCTGAGCCTTGTGTCAGGCCAAACAGTAGGTCAATCGGAAGGTGGGATGCTCTTCCAAACAGAGGATAGCAAGGCGAATATCCTGTTGTCTCCTGTTTGGTACTATTGTAAGCGAACACTACCTTGTTGAGGGAGTCTTTCCATCTGGCTTTCTGCTAATCTGTGAGTGTTCGCAGCATCTGAAGGAGAGTCCGGTTAAATCGCTCCACTTGTCCATTCCCCTGCAGATGATAGGGTGTTGTCCTTGAATGACCGACTCCACTATATTTCTCCAGCTGACGAAACAGGTTGTTTTCAAATTCATTGCCTTGATCATGGTGAATCTTTCGAGGGAACCCAAATCAAAGAACAAAGTCATTAAAAATCTTTTTCAGCCACTGTTTTGCCGGACTTGTTGGTAGTTAGGTAGCACTGGGCATGTACTATCCTTGTATCAATCATAAAGGATGTAAATCAATAAACACAAACTGGAGAGCTGTATGTACTGAACGAACTGAGTAACTGTACTTTATTCCAAGTAATACTTTCCATGTGCTTTTTCCCACAATGCCCTTGTGCTCAATGGTGCTACAAATAGTATTGGACAAGGGTGTTAACAAGGGTTACATTTAAATACAATGTAAGTAATATGCCTGCCCACTGTCTCTGTCTCGACTTTTGTTCGAAGGTGGAACGGTGTGCGCCGGGTTGTTATGGCTTTCGGTCATACTGTCAGATCTAAGTGTATCTTGACTTGTTTATCTTTTAGTTTTCCGACATCATTGAAGAGTCCGGGGTATTTGTCCTTGCACTGAGTTTTAAGTGTAGTGGCGTGGACAACGTTGATGAGTTGTAGATTTGTTGCAGTCTCATACCCCAGCAATGAACCATGGTTTCCTTTTGCTATGAGGAATCTGTGGCACTGTATCTGAGCAGCTGTCTCCACTGTAAGCTGGCACTCACCCAGAATTGTTATGGGTTGTTCGCTCCCATAAGCATGTACTCGGGATTGGCCGCGCTGTGCCATCTTTGGTGAGCCAATTCTAGCGTAAGTTTGTTCATCAAGAATGTTAACGGTTGAACCTGTGTCAATAAGCAGCCTGACTGTGTTATTGTTTATTCTAACACTGGCCCTGGGCAAGGAAAGTGCGTAGACTGTATGTGTAGTATTTGCGTGTTGTGGGCGAACAGTGAAACAATACTCGTCATCTGTATTCTCCTGGAGCTGTACTGTCGGGTTCGTCGAGATTGTGTACCGTCTGTTCTCGTTTTTTCTTGATACACACCCGCTCAAAATGGTTCTCTTTTCCGCAGTAGGAGCATTTCTTGCCCTTTGCTGGGCACCGGCCATCATGTGGGTATGATCCGCCACAGAAAATACATGTTTTGTCCCGTTTACCTGTTGTACCTGATGTATTGTTGCGTTTCTTGGAATCGGGCTTTCTGTGCTTCGTTTGTTTCGGTCCGGTGTACATTCGAGTTGCGTGTACCGTTTCACGTTCCACGTTCCACGTTCCATTGTGGTTGCTTGAGAATCAGCGGTTTCAAAAGGTTCAGTAGTTATGATGCTAGAAAGTGGGGCTCTTGTTGTTGCATTGGGACGTTTCTGCTTCAGACAGCTACATTCTCGTGTGACGTAGTGCTCAATATCTCGTGCCATGTGAGGCCAGAAAAACCTATCTCTCGCCAGGTTCACCACTCGTTCTGAGCTGAGATGTCCCATTTTGTCATGAAGCTCCTTGTATACCAGTGGCCGAAACTTCAGAGGGAGAACAACTTGATTTCGAGAAAGGGTTCGTCTGTGCAATATACCCTCTGCATCGAGATGTAGGTGGTCCCATTCCCTCATCAGTGCTCTTGTTTCTGGTGATGTTGTTTGCCATTCGTGTTTGGATGGCCTTCTGTTTGTGCTCTTGTATTCAATGACCTTGCTCAGGGTCGAGTCATCTCTTTGTGCTGTAGCAATAGTTTGTCTGGATATGGAGGATGACTTGGTTGTCAGTTCACCGGGTTGATCACCCTGTACACCAATGGCACAGACCCAAGACACTTGACTGCTCTGCATGGCCTCAATACCTTGTGCTGTTGCCTGAACAGCCGCAGGGGTAATCTCTTTGGTGCAGGTGGGAATATACTCATCTATGGCCATTGGCATTCACGACAGGGCGTTGGCATCTTGATTGGATTTCCCGGGGCGATACTTGATGGTAAACCGAAAATCAGCCAGTTCAGCTACCCAGCGATGTCCCGTCGCATTCAACCTCGCCGTGGAGAGTACATACATAAGAGGATTGTTGTCAGTATATACTATGAAGGAAGGGGCATAGAAGAGGTAGTCCTGGAACTTGTCAGTTATTGCCCATTTCAGAGCCAGAAACTCTAGTTTACCAGAATGGAGGTGGTAATTCTTTTCTGCCGGTGATAATGTTCTAGATCCGAACGCAATCACTCTGAACTTTCCTTCCTGCTTCTGGTAAAGTACTGCTCCGAGACCATCCTGTGACGCGTCGGTGGTGAGGAAGAAGGTCTGGTTGAAATCTGGGTATGCCATCACCGGTGGTTTCATGAGGCTATCGATCAGGGTATTGAGGATATGTTGATGGTGTCCCATCCATGTTGTCAGTTGTCCATATGGAAGGTGACTAGATCTCTTCAGGGAATTCTTTGACTTCTTCTTGGATGTAGACGTTGGTTGTTTGGGTGACTCAACACTGGTCATCGATGGAGACAACAGGTCATAGAGTGACTTGGCTCTGCTGGAGAAGTCCTTCAAGTACTGCCGGTAATAGCCAAGCAGTCTTAATTCTTTCCGTACATCACCCACACAGGTTGGTGGTTTTATTTTTATGGCCTGTAATGCAGCTGTGTCTGCAGGATCAGCTCGGTGTCCTTCAGCAGAGACTAGTCTACCTAGATAGCATACTTCTCTCTGGAACAGATGGCACTTGCTCGCCTTCAGCTTAACACCATGCTCTTCAAAAGTACGACCAAATATCAGTACATCATCGAGGTAGACAACACAGATCTCATTGTTCAGTCCCTCAAGGCAGTTCTCCATGTAACGCTGGAAGGTCGCAGGGGAATTCATCAGGCCGAATGGGATACGAACCCACTCATGGAGTCCCCATGGGGTTACAAAGGCAGTGAGAGGTCTGCTGCCTTCGTCAACAAAGCCCTGGTGGTATGCTTTGCCTTGATCCAACGTGGAGAACCAGGCATTTCCCACCAGACTATCAAGGACATCACGGACTCGAGGGATTGGCTGTCTGTCCGGGATGGTCTTCTTGTTCAGTTCCCGGTAGTCCATGCACAACCTCAGCGATCCATCTTTCTTACGGACGCAGACTACTGGTGAAGAGTAGGAGCTTTGGGACTTCTTGATCCATCCTCAGCTGAGTAGATTCTGGATATACTCTTTCACTTCTCGATACAGAGGGTGGGGAATGGAAGAATATGTCCGCTGGACTGGTTTCTCATCGTTTAGAAGAATACGCATCTGGAGATGCCCGAAGGCATGGCACCCTTCTCTTAGCATTTTCGTTACAGCTTCCTGTTGTTTTTGGGGAAGATGAAGAAGATCAACTGCGGGATCCCACTTCTCACGGCAGTTTGGACTTGGGTGGGTATTTGCTGCAACTGTTGTAACTTTGGGTTGAAGTTCCCCTGGGAGTATAGATTGTATTAACTGTAGTTGACCCAGTAAGGTCTGCTTGTTTAGCTTGAGGTCCATTCTGCTGTTGTTGCTTACCAGTATGTGAACCTTGCTGGATCCTGGTGTCAACTTTACAATGGCTTCATCAATCTGAAGATCTTCTGGCCAGGGGCATCGCACATCTGGTTCAAACAGAACCGTCATCTCCTTTTCTACAGGGCCTGGATGGACGCGTCCTGTGATAACCACAGCCTCTCCTGCAGGTATCAGCACATCCCTTCTTCCTAACTTCACTTGGCTGAAATCGTCTGGGTTGTTGTTTTGGATAAACCCAACCAGAGCCTCAACCTTGGCCGGTTTTAGTCCCGGGAAAGCCGACTTTACGGACATAGAGGAATCTCCTTCTTTCACCAACCGTTCTATTACATTGTAGCCAATGATAATTTGTTCAATATCACCAGAGCTGATGAGGAGTGGGACTGTCATTTCTTCAATGGTCTCTCGCTGGTTCAACTGGAATTTCAACTCCACCCATCCTACAAATGGTATGGCCGTTCCATTGGCTGCCGTAACCCTGAACTCTTCTCCACTCTCCAACAACTCGCTAATTGAATGCAATTGAACATCTGGGAGGTTCTTCTTCATCCATGTTAGAGGAACAATGGAAACCTGGGCTGCAGTGTCTCAAAGTGATTTGACAGGAACACACTGCAGATAACATTCCACCATGCATCTGTTGCCTACAAGTCGAGTGACTTCTTTCAGTTGCCTTGGCGTCAAGTGACACACCTGAACTTTGGTGTCTGGACTCTGGTTCCATCGCTTCTCTCTGTGGTTCTGGGATGTTGTCTTTGTCTGCCGAGACGGCACCCTCTACAAAGTGTTCTGAGGAACCGCATTTAAAGCAGTGGGAACAGGTTGCTCCATTGCCACTATCTCTGCAGGCCTGGCATCCTCTGGGTCTAGGTATGGCTGGAGGTCCTCGGAAGGACTGTCCCTTAAACAGGGCATCTCTTATCTCTGTCACCTGTGCCTTCAACATGCTGATGTCGGCAGTGCTGGCTTGGATCTCCCTATAGAGGGAGTTCTCCTTCCAGGGAACTGCTGCTGGTGCTTCAGACACGAGTGCATTAGCTTGTGCCTCCTGAGTCGAGCCGCTTTTCCGCAGGTTAAGCTTCTGCCGACTCTCCTCCTCATTGGTTGCTGCATTGTTCAGGCACTCTAGGAGGTCTTCGTCAGAGATCCCCTTTTGGCTTAAGTGGGGACTCATCTCTGCCTTGATGCTGCTGTCTCGTAACCCAGTTAGGACAGAGTGTAGGAATACTCCCTGGACCAATGCTGAATCGTAGGTGAAAGTAGAACCTGCTTCCTGGGAGGCAAACACCACTCTCTGTCTTAACTCTAGTGCACGAATTAGAAAGGCTTGGGCTGACTCCTTCGGACGGAGTGTGGGAAGGGTCAAATTCTCTTTTCCTTCAAGATAGCTGCGGAGCTTAAAACCGCGGACTGTACTTCTGATGACAGCATCGACGAGCTCCTTCTCTGGGTACTTCTTGTCAAGGCCGATCTGTAATTGGTGAATCAAACTGGGGAAGGAAAGCTTGTCCTTCTGGCCGGGCTCACCAATTTGACCTGTGATCTTAAACTCCCAGCGCAGCGTCATGGACGGGATCTGAGCTGGAACAGTGGCTGGGTTAGGGGTATCCTTCTCACCTGGCGTTGAGGGCTCAGGGGAGCTTTGTGTGGGGCGAGCCATGTTGATTGCATCTTTTACAGTTTTTAGCATAGCTAACCCACCATCAGGGTACTGGTCTACTTCATCCTGGTCCAGGTGCCTTGAAATCTTCTTCACCAGACGGAGACGAGAGAGGCCATCCTCAATGCCCTCGATTTCAAGCTCCTTTCCCAATTCTACCAGTTGTGGAGTTTCCAGGTTATACAGGGCCGCATTCACCTCACGGTGCACCGACTCCAACTCAGATGCCATCTTCTTACTGGGGCAGGGCAGGCATTGGTGTCAGAGTAACTGCCTCACGACAACCACTCATCACGACCAGGTCCTGGCAAGATCGCCAAATGTTACACCCGGTATGACTTTGGTTAGTCACACGTCGATGTACATTAAAAGATTGTACTGAAATGAAAGAAACAAGGGAAACTAATCAGTTGGTTGCTCCTCAACAAAAGCTTGTGTTGTAATCTTTCAGTCATACATAAGAATGAAACAAAATACATAATACTAAAGAAAGAAATAAATAACTAAATAATATCCTTATCTTTCCAAAGACATGGTTGGTCTGTTTATGAAACACCTGTGCACTAGCAATATCCATTATTCACATAAACCTCTAGACTAAAATGAATGTGTTTGTACTTGGCAAAACAACTCTCAAATACTCAATAAACCAAAACAAAGAAACACAGTAGATAAATGGATAAAGAAAAACATTAACTCAAAAGCACCAGTTTTCATACCTGACACTTTCCTCTTTATACCCAAAACCTAAGGGAGTAGTTTATCTTAACTCTTTCCTAACTATAAACAAAGGAACTACCCAAGGCTATCCTGGCTACTGGACCACCACTCAGACCATGCACCACTGACCAAACCCCTAGGGCATGGAGTTAATGAGCCTAACAGACTTTACAGTGCCACACAGTTATCATTGTTTCAGACCATGCTGGTCTAATGGACATGGCTATACAATGAAAATTACTTAACTTATAAAACTTAAAACAAAACTGACTTTTCCTCCTCAGAATACATAAAGTTGGAAAAGTGACCAAGTACAAATCGTAGCATTAAGAAATTCTCTAAAGTCTTGGCTTCAAGAAATACAAATTAATCAATCAACACATCGGGAAAACGAGCTATTTTTGACTCAACATCACTCTGAGTCTGAAGGAGAAAGTAACCAACTAGTGTGTGTCTTCAGTTTGCTTAACATTACACAAGGATAATCAAAGTTTAAACAGGCAAAATTACTAATCTTATAAAGTAAAAGTTCTAGAATGGTATATAGGCAATCTATCTGTTATTAAATGAATATTGTATTAATTCAAATAAATTCCACATACCTGAAATGAAAGAAACAAGGGAAACTAATAAGTTGGTTGCTCCTCAACAAAAGCTTGTGTTACAAGGATTACAAGCACTGCCAACTCACCAGTTCCCTGTGGTCTCCAGGGTGTTGCACAACCGCTGTTTCATGCTGGTTCTATAGGTTAGGTATTATTGTTAGTAGGGCATGAAACAGTTACGATATGAGGAACTAGTAAAAACCACAAATTTATAGGGGGTGAGTCAAACAATTTTCTGTGACCTCTACAGTAATTTCTATATAGGAAGAAATCTTTAGGCAAATATGTACATTCCTTTTAGGTTAAAATCCTTCAATTGATTAATTTATTTATATTTATTTTCTTCAGAAATGCGAGATGTCATTTAGCTGAAGCTTTTTTACTTCTTGATCCTCTTGAATGCATACAATGACCTTTTACCAAAACTGTGTCCACAAAATTGCTCTCAATGATATAGGGTATTCCCACTCCTTTCATGTGTGTAGACATGGGATTTGCCAATCCTATTGGATGATTGTACAACTAAAATTATATTGTCTTAAATAATTCACTGCATTTCGTGATATATTTTTCTATTTTGTGAGTGACCCATAATATTGTAAATGAATTACTATCTTTCAGTATGTATTTAAAAAAAAAAAAATTCTTTGATTATTTGTAAATTTTGGATATTCTGTATAGGCTATAGAATGTATTTACTTAATATGTTCCGATATATCTGTTTGGTTAGACATTTATTCGTATAATTGTATTATACTAAAGAAATAGACCGTTACTTTGCAGTGTCATAGCCTTATAAAATATAGTTATAAATGTTGCAAAACATTCTACACATTTATCTAATATAGGCATTTTCAAACACTAATAAAAACAAAATGATGATAATATCCCTATAACAGCACAACGTCATAAACTGAAACGTTGCAAAATAAATGTTATTGGCCTTATGTTTTGAAGTTAGTCAGGCGTGAAATGAACACCAAAGAAGAAATCTGAAACTTGATGAGAATACTTTTTAAAGTAATTTTGCCAACATTACCAATGCTGTACCTTAAAGTATACTTACTCTCGTTGAATCATCCGCACCTTTGGGAGAAAACTGGGAACATTCATTTTCATATTTGAATTATTTACAAGTCTAGTAAGTTGAGGGCAGTATTCATTCCCATAACGGACTGAACTGAAAATTATTGGAAACAATTAGTCATTTTCATGGAAATACAACTCTATAAAAAATTAATATTACCATCATCATATCATTATACCAAGTAAGTTTTACATTAAGTTCTATCTACAATTTTGTTATGCAGACTCACCATACCTTAATTTCCTACATGTATTACAATGTATGTGTATATGTTGGGCGCGATCAGTCGATCTGCACGATAGCCCGATCGCGCTGCGCTATTGGGCGATCTATCATTCGCGCAGCCATCGGTCGATCGCGCAGCCATCGATCGATCGTGCAAGGACATGTTTGCGCCATCGCCAGATTGTGCAACGCAAGACTTGCGCGATCGCGCAGCAACGGGTTAGCATGATCAGTCGATCGAGAAGTAAGGGCGTTATATCGGTCGATCGTCACCAGCGGCGTAGCCACGGGGGGGCCTGGGGGGGGGGGGGGGATCACGATAAAGCCTTTCATGCGCGATCGATTGATCGTGCAAGTTCTGTGTTGCGCGATTGATGGACCACCAAAATTCTGCCCTACAAACCGATCGATCGCGCAAAAGCCCTCCATGCGCGATCGGTCGATACGGTCTTAAGTTCCGTGCTGCGCGATTGATCGACCACCAAAATTCTGCCCTACAGATCGATCGATCGATCGTGCAAAAGCCCTCCATGCGCGATCGGTCGATCATGTCTTAAGTTCCGTGCTGCGCGATTGATCGACCACCAAAATTCTGCCCTACAGATCGATCGATCACGCAAAAGCCATCCATGCGCGATCAACTGATCGCACAAAACTATTTCTGCACGATCGACTGATCGCGCGAAGCCATTCCTGCGTGACCGATCGATCGTGCATACTTACGCATGCACGATTGACCGATCGCTCAAATCCGTTCCCGCACGATCGATCAAACGCGCAACGCACTCTGTGACGATCGACCGATAACGCTTACTTCCCGATCGTGCAACCCGTTGCTGCACGATCGCGCAAGTCTTGCGTTGCACAATCTGGCGATGGCGCAAACATGTCCTTGCACGATCGATCGATGGCTGCGCGATCGATCGATGGCTGCGCGATCAACCGATGGCTGCGCGAACGATAGATCGCCCAATAGCGCAGCGCGATCGGGCTATTGCGCAGATCGACCGATCGCGCCCAACATATATATGCTGTTTGTAGTAGTATGGCATTAGGTTAGCAAGCGATGGATGTTGTGAACCTTGGTATACATTTATTACAACACACACAAAGAAAACTTGCGGCAACCCCTGTTGCGCATGCGCTCACATTGCATGTACAGTATATCACTACAGTTAAGGCCACCAAATATATTTTTATGGGCCTGCCAAAGGACAGGTCAATTCAAAAATAGGTTTTGGAGGATTTAAATTTAATTTTTTTTTTAAATTATATCTTAAGACTTAATATATTATTTGGATGTTCAAGCATTGTTTTGGGTTCAAACGAACACAGAATATTTCAAGCCAAATATATTACAGAAGGGAAGGTTTTACTTATCCAAAGAATCCTTATCGACAAACAGAAGAGGTATGTACTACCCAGAATCAGCTAAATATTTTTGGAAAGCTTGTGGGTCATGCAAAGCACTAACACTGCTGACAATGCTATGGTCTAGATAATACACAAGTTTCAGTTCTGATTTTAAATACGTCAACCTGGACGAAGATGTCACTTTGACTTGCTCAATTTCACTATGAATAACTGTACCCTGAAAATCTGTTTTACCGTGAAATAAATAGTTCTCGACAATTTCATGACGACACAACACCGTGAAATTGCCATGAAATACTCTTGAAATTCCTTCGCCGTGAAAATGCCATGAACTTCTCATGGCAGTTTTGGGGCAGCTCATTAATTCTCGAGAGCACCATGAATTTGCTGTGAAATCACCGTAGAGATTATTGCCAATATCTGAGAGGAAGAGACACTGTGAAATTGCAGTGAAATTACGGTGAACTGTTATTTCAAGACAAAACAGATTTTCAGGGTATTTTCAAGGTGAAGTTGTTCATAGTGTTTTGACAGTCCCACAAAAAAGCATGCTAATCTGTATCTTTTAACATGGCCACCGTGTTTCTGATACTGCTGTATCCTTGCTTGAATCATGGTGAAATCTGACTTTTGTCCTACCAGCATAAATATACTACTCAAAACAATTTAGGGAACACCGGAATAATCTCAGTTAAAGCAAGATCATTTATTTCAGATAAACACAATGTTTCACATAATTGATGTGAAACAGATGATAGGATGCATGTAGTGATTACACATTTCATGACATGACTACTGATGCCCCAGTCACATTTGCCAAGGAGGCCGTAGGGTCTATAATATCTACGGCCAGTAGCAATTATCGGGCCGCCGCAGCATTCCCACGGTGTCATACACTAGCAGTCACTATGTAAAGGTAGCCGCACGGCGTATTTTGAATTCAGTTTTGGAGACAGAAAACCTGCGGCTGCCGTACGGCCTTTGAAGTGATGACGCACGGTTGCCTCAAGGCGACCCTGCGGCGGCCGTAGGGTTTTGACAAATAGCAAGGCAGACGTACGGTCGCCGCAGGGAGACTCTATGGCGACCGTACGGCCGCATTGAGGCTGCCCTATGGTGGCCGTGGGATTCCTGCGGCCGCCGCAATATTTTGGGGGTCCACAAAAGTCATAATAATAATAATAATAATGTGTGGATTTATATAGCGCACGTATCCACCAACTAAGTGGTGCTCAAGGCGCATTATATTATTATCCCTGCTCATAAGGCTCATAATGCTCATAAATCATTCCTGAAACCATCTCAGCTCCCTGGGGAGTATACAGCTCAATTGCTGCCATTTCTAGCGCATATATAGAGCAAACCAACTCTGCCTTCACAGGTACCCATTTAACCCCTGGGTGGAGAGAAGCAATTATGATTAAGTGTCTTGCTCAAGGACACAAGTGTCAAGGCCGTGATTCGAACCCACATTATGTTGCTAACACCAGAACTTGAATCCGGTAAGCTAGACCGCAAGGCCACCGTACGGCCAACGTATGGTCGACGTGGAACCGCCTACGGCGTGTCTAATTGCTACGGCGAACCTGGAAAAGAAAAAAGTTATAACGCGGCGCTATAATCTCACGGCGACCCCTACGGTCCGTAAAAGATAGGGATACGCCCTGAGGCCCCCTCAGGTATCTCTCCATTTTGGGGGTCTGCGGCTGCCGTATCCTAGCCGTAGGGCAAATGTGACTGGGGCATGAAAGAGAGGGGGTTGCAAATGAAAATCCCCGTTCATGGAACATTTCAAACCTATTTGATGTTAAAAATCCGGTGTTCCCTAAATTGTTTTGAGTAGTATACATTTGTTGTTTCGACTCATGGACTACCAAGCATTGAAAAATATGGAGCTTACTACACATTACAAAGCATACCTTTTCCCTCATTCAGTAACAATATCTGTATTAACCCTCCTATGACTACAAGGGTCAAAATTAGTCAAAATGTTGATATACTTGCCAAGGTATATCTAGTGCACTTAAAAGTCGAACACTGTCAAACCTTTATATGTGTAGTAAGTACATTTACAGTCCAAAATGAGTCGACCGTTTTTGACTGGTAAAAGCATCGTCTTGTATCGTTGACGGTGGTCAAAATGACAGTCAAAAATGCCCCTGTGTGCACATTTGGATCAACAGTCAAAAGTGTCAGTTGACTGATTTTGACCTCTATAGATACTTGCCACTAAAGTGCAGCTTTATAGGAGGGTCAAAGGCAAAGTACATGTTTGGTGAATTCTTCAAAATGCTCAAGTCATTCTCCAAAAAGGAAGACTTAAAAGTCTGTGTAAATGTAAATACGCATTATAAAGCGCTGTAATTTAGTAACACTGAAAAGAGTGTATATAAATGCTGGTTTTGTCCGACCAGGGACCAATTTCATACAGCTGCTAAGCATTACAAAACAGACTACCAGCCAAAGTGCATGCATTTTGTATGAAAGTTTAGCTGGTACCCAAAGAAATCTGCTAAGCAAATTTTCTCTGCCTAGCAACTCTATGAAATTGGCCCCCAGAGCCTTGATGAAGTGTAGTGGTTAGAAACTGAAAGAGTATTTTCTCTGCAGGAACAAGCTAGGTCTCATTACTGGCAAATTTTCACTGATCAGTTTCTATAGGATTGTCTTCTCTTACACTCTACCATGTCATGACATATACATGTAAGTTATTTTAACCCCACAAAACATAGCCATCTATAGACTTGTATCACACTGTCATCAAGTGCAGTGGAATGATTTTGAAGGTTTGTTGTTGTTGTTGTACAATGCATACAAAGATCCAGACTTGTTTTCCTTTCCAGCCAAGATGGCTTCATCTCGATCAAGGCTGTTCAGTCTGTAAATTACTCGTGAATATGTTAACTTTTCATGCAAGTGAAAAATCTGATGTATCATAAGCACTTTACTTGTAAAAAATTGTGAATAAAGGAAAATCTGTGAATGTTTATTTGTAATTCTCTCCTCTATTCTAGTCCCGATGTACAACTGAAAATTTAAAATCAGGATTCCACCTTAACAATCCCCTGACCAAATGCCACTTAAAAGGGCAGTGGTCTTGTCAAAATCCTCTCTAACTATACCAGCTGGCTAGTCAAAAGATTTTACTGCTACCGAATAGAAACTCATAATAATTGATTCAATTTTTGCCCTACACGGACGTGTGTATAGCACTGTATACTCAGTGCTTTCTGAGTGTCTTTGGAAAAAACTGGTGGGATTCAAACTTATGACCACTGAGCTTGCCCGATGATGATTAGTCGGCTAGAATCCTATATAGCAGCGGGTACCATGACATTTATATGTTTGAATCAATTGTTTAACACCCGGCGCAAGAATTTCATCAACATAATAGTATTTCATTCTTATATAGCGCATTTCACAGAATGTCCCAATGCGCTTTACATTATTTCCCCTGGTCACTGGGCCAATATCATTCCTATAATCTTTCTCAGCTCCCTGGGGAGTATACAGCCCATTATGTGCAACCTTGTGGCACTACAGGGCTAATCAAACACAATAACCATCTCTGCCCTCACGGGTACACTCCTGGGTGAAAAGAAGCAATTACAGTACAAGTTCCAGGATTCGAACCAATATTCTGACGACTCGGCCATCAGAACACAAGTCCAATGCATTTAACCGCTTGGTCATATGTGACGCGGTATGTCAAAACCAGGCAGAATTGGGAAGAGCTACGAACGGAGGAACAGCTGCAAAATGCCTTGGGGGTGATTTTTTACGATTTTGCGATTTTTGGAAATTTATGATGCTACAAATGTTTAAAAAGTTCTGTAAAAGTTTCTAACTGAAATTTCATCGACAAATTATTTTTAAAATACTTTTAGAGTGGCATTATAATTTTTCACAAAATAAAATCTTACTTTCTTTGGTAAATTATGCAATTTCATAAATGAAAAAAGTTTGAAAATCAACTATAGACCAGTTTCTTTGCTCCTGCATGCCCGTTGCTAAGGTAACATTGTTGACCTACTTGTTTTGTTTAAACTCAAACCTTAAAGGGCTATTTCTCAAACTTTAAAGGGCTATTATCTCAGTTTCGATCAGTCCGATTTCAAATCTTAATAATTTCGCTATGGAATATCCGATTTGAAAAAAGAAAGCGGCATTGTAAAGTGCAAGGTCTATATTTTACTAATATTTCAATAACTCAAAATTGACCTCTTGCCCAATTGTGCCTGGTTTTGACATACGACGTCACATATTCAACTATTTAGTATTATTCAGGATTATTCTTTAAAATTATCACATTGTACTGGGACAAAACCATGACTTCCTGAGCCTGGATGTTAACCAGCAGGGGTGTGATTTGACAAAAATAAAAAAAATCCTTAAAAATGGGTAGCGGGCATTGATATCTCTTCAGGCTAGAGGACAAAGCCTCCCTGAACCTCCTGGATGTTTAATTTTGGAGGATTTACAGACTCCCTCTTCTCCACATCCCCACAAACAAGGTTTGGACACAATACACTATACTTCTTTCTTTCTTCGGTGGCTACTTCTCAGTGGCTCCTTCTCTCACAAGATGTTGAGTCAAAGGGAGGTTTGTAAAAAATCATGAGAAATCACAGGCCTGTAACAGGTGTTTAGAACAGTAGAACTGGGCAAGAAATGTTTTGTTTTTATTCTAGCCAAGTGAGTTCAATCCAGAAGAAGTAATTTCGATGAGTAGTCTCAGGCTTTATGAGAAATGGTTATCAGTCAAAAGGAATAGATGGCCCATGGAGGAAGGAACATGGCCAGATAATTATTACCCAATACATAAGAAATGGACACATGCTTTATTTGCATATTCTTTTTTTCTTCACTTTTTCATAATTAAAACAATTATATTACATACATGTATATCCTCTAGAAGTGAGTTATAGGTATGCAAGTCAAAAGGAACATTTGGCCCAAGGAGGGAAGGAACATGACCAGATAATTATTTCCCCAATGCAAAACGGCCGGGAACATAAATATATCTGCCTAATTTGAATAAATTGGCATATTCTATGAAACAGGTTTTTTTTCATCAGTTTTAATGCTTACAAAAAATATCTTGCATATTTTTGAGCAATAACGGGAATGATTTAATGTTTCAGAAATCAATCAAAGCACATTTGGTCCAATGAAACGTTTCAGCATGCAAAAATGTACGTGAAAAGTTATGAAACGACCATTTGATGAAAATAAAACTTTCTTTATGTGAAAAGTACATGTGTTGTTATTTCTAGATGCAGTATGTTCTCTGAGCTCGCTTGCCTGGTACTTGTATGCTTGTGCATCCTTTCCTTTCTTTCTACAGCTCAGAGCACATGCATGCATGGGGACTCACAGGCTCGGCTTGCTAGTGGGTACTTGTATGCTTGTGCATCCTTTCTTTCTACAGCTCAGAGCACATGCATGCATGGGGACCCACAGGCTCGGCTTGTTAGTGGGTACTTGTATACTTGTGCATCCTTTCCTTTCTTACGTGGAGTGTCGTGGCCGAGCGGTCTAGCTTACCGGACTCAAGTTCTGGTGTTAGCAGCAGAATGTGGGTTCGAATCCCGGCCGTGACACTTGTGTCCTTGAGCAAGACACTTAACCATAATTGCTTCTCTCCACCCAGGGGTTAAATGGGTACCTGTGAGGGCAGAGTTGGTTGATTAGCCCTATATGCGCTGTAATGGCAGCAATTGAGCTGTATACTCCCCAGGGAGCTGAGATGGTTTCAGGAATGATTTATGAGCCTTATGAGCAGGGGTAATGATATAATGCGCCTTGAGCACCACTTAGTTGGTGGATACGTGCGCTATATAAGTCCACACATTATTATTATTATTATTATTTCTACAGCTCAGAGCACATGCATGCATGGGGATTCACAGACTCGGCTTGCTAGTGGGTACTTATATGCTTGTGCATCCTTTCTTTCTACAGCTCGGAGCACATGCATGCATGTATAGGTACCCACAGGCTTGGCTTGCTAGTGGGTACTTGTATGCTTGTGCATCCTTTCTTTATACAGCTCAGAGCACATGCATGCATGGGGACCCACAAGCTCTGCTTGCTAGTGGGTACTTGTATGCTTGTGCATCCTTTCTTTCTACAGCTCGGAGCACATGCATGCATGTATGGGTACCCACAGGCTTGGCTTGCTAGTGGGTACTTGTATGCTTGTGCATCCTTTCTTTATACAGCTCAGAGCACATGCATGCATGGGGACCCACAAGCTCTGCTTGCTAGTGGGTACTTGTACGTTTGTGCATCCTTTCCTTTCTTTATACAGCTCGGAGCACATGCATGCATGGGGACCCAAGCTTACAAGCTTTGCTTACTAGTGGGCCCCCCTCTTCAGTATTACTTTTTTGTATTTTGTTAACTATTATTGTAGTATTTTAATACTGGAGAAAATAAAATAAATGAATGAATGAAAGCCCCATTTATATACAAGGAAACACTTTTCCAGGTGTGTAATTGGGCAGTTTTGAAAAATCCACGTAAATTTTGCTAGGGGTATTGGGGCCACTGTTGTGAACAGCACTGGGGTGAAATCTATAGTTCTGAGCGTTTGCTTTGCTTTCCTTTATTGCTTAAATCTTTAAAATCTGGAGGATCACAACATTGCGATTTGTAAAATCTATGCATTCTACCAAAAACCGGTAACATGGAACCGAGTATTGAACTCAATGGTTGGGTACCTGGCACAGGTCTACTTTGGTCTAGGGACATGCGTGGCATCAAAAGGCAAATTCCTACCCAAAATACCTACATGGGTTTTGTTTTCCTGCAGAAATACAAATGAGAACGACACACGCACAGTCATCCAGTTTATGCTTTTGTCAACTATATTTAATCAATATTTTATTTAACTGTAATAAAATCATGAAAAATTCATTTGTGTAGTTATTTAACAAATGCACTATGGCCTGAATAATAAATCCCACCATCCAATAATAAATCCCATATACTCTGTTTCTTAATTAATAAGTGTTAAAATAATGTTTTTTCATGTCAAAAATCAATACATTCTCATGAAGTTATTGGACAGCCTGCGTATAATAACTCCAAACTGACATGTCTGCAGTTTTCCCGGCCAACTGAAATACATATCTCAATAAAGCCTCGGGTTAGTTATATTAATTAAATATAATCTGCGATGACACCATTTGAATGAAAGTGATCTCTATGGAGTTGTGAGGTTCTGAAAAGACCAAGACCAGAGCATACTGTTTAAAATGTTAATATAAGATTTAAATATTGATATCATATTGATATTGTTTCAATGCCACGGTGGCAACCATTTATAACACATCACACAGCAGTGGTAGCATCTGACACACTCCACTAGGCACCAATCAGAACACTTTCCATTCAACACATAATCCTCGCAAATACTACTTAAGGAGCTGCATCTCCAAACCTCTTCATTCTTCTGATGGAGATTAGAGCACGCTAATCAAAACGTAGAGAATAACCCGTGAAGTCCCCATGGTTCTCCCTGAACCACATTCTCACCAATAGCGATAGTTGAGAAACGAGTTGCCCGATATTGGTTCTCCCTGAACCATAATCTCACTTAGCGATAGTTCAGAAACGAGTTGCCCGATATTGGTTCTCCCCGAAATCACAATCTCCACTTAGCGACAGTTGAGATACAAGTTGTGCGAGAAGGTTCTTTTCAGAACCTGTTACCTCACTTAGCGATAGTTGAGATAAACACAAATGGTGTTACCGGAAACCGAAACGATACAAAATGTTGATGTTAAGTACTACACCCACTGGGTTCGTTTCAGAACCTCACAACTCGGCAGAGATTACTTGTAAATTAAGATGGTGTCACCGTAGTTTTAGTCTACGCATTATTTAGTTCTTCCATCATGCAAAGCCTCAAATCTCAAATAATTATATAGTATCTGCTTATGCATTTCTCACCTTCTAAAATGGCTTTTTTTCCCCCTCATAGACACTAGTAACGGGGGCCAATTTCATCAAGTTGCTAAGCCGATAAAATTGCTTACCAGAAAAATTTGCTTAGTAGATTTCTTCTTTTACCAGCCAAACTTTCATACAAACTATGCATTTTGCATGGTAGTCTGTTTTATATTGCTTAGCAAAAATATTTGCTTAGCATAATTTTCTGCTTGGCAGCTCTACGAAATTGGCCCCAGGTGTTGAGACAGTTCGTACCGATCTCACCTTCGTAAAACACAAACAGCTAGTCTAAATACAAGACAAGTGTTTAAAATTGTCTGATGAACCAACTGCATGTTTATTAACCAGTTCGCATCAGGAATAAAACAGTTTTTCTGGGCCCCTGTGCGGGTTTCTTTTTCCCACACAAACACGTTAACGGAAGCTTCCACAGCGCGTGGCCACGTCTTCCGAGCATGTCACCGTACACGCATGGCTCAACCGAGCATGCATACAAATATTCCGGAGTTTCCTATGGCGTGTTTAGATGCTCTCCGATCCGCGGTGCAAAAAAAATTTGCGTGTACACACGGCCTCCGACGCAAACTGGTTAAATACTGTGTCAATAGAGGGGGTAATCTCTCTAGCAGTCAAACAACCGTCTCATCCACAAACTGACTTTATACAATGTAAAATGTCATGGGAAGTTTGTACACATTGCCCAGACAGTTCCGGGTGCCTACGTGTATACACATCATCGCATCTGTGCAACAAGGTCGTATCTAGAAAATTCAACAAGGTCGTATGTGCAACAGCGCATAAATTTGCAAACATTAAAGTGCAACAACGTCATATCTTCTTCCATAGGTTTTGCATGTTTATCCTGGAACTTTGTAAAAAAGATACAACCTTGTTGCACTGAGCAAAATCCATATCTGCAACAAGGTCGTAACTATGATACGACCTTGTTGCACTGATGCAACGACATATGTACTATTATGCTACATGTATATGTAGTGGCACCTACAGAAAAAGGCTGGCATGCACAGGATGAACCAATAGACCGTTCATACACAATTTCTTTTTCTGAAATGTACCACCAAAAACATCCCGAAGCCAAATACAGCATAATTTGTAATACGTCAATGACAGTGCCATGTAATGCAATGAGCATGTACTACACGTATAAAGGATTCATAGTATGGGAAAACTGGGCTTACAAAAAACCCAATTTTGGTTGTAAAAGCCAACAAATCTGCACGTACATGTAAGTAACATCAAGGTTTGTCCATTTCTATGGCAAAAACCCACATCGTGGCTACAGTTACTCATACAGGGGAAAATTTCATAGAGTTGCTAAGCAGACAAAATCGCTTACCAGAAAAATTTGCTCAGCAGATTTCTTTGGTTACCAGCTAAACTTTCATACAAACTGCATGCATTTTAGCTGGTAGCCCGTTTTATATTGCTTAGCAAAAATACTTGCTTAGCAGCTCTGTGAAATTGGCCCCTGGTTGGATTCAATCAATTCAGCTTGAAATCTAGCATTTGCTATGTTGAAAAACAGTGGCAAAGATGGACATCGCGCCATCAATTCAGCTTGAAATCTGGCATTTGCTATGTTGAAAAACAGTGGCAAAGATGGACATCGCGCCATCAATTCAGCTTGAAATCTGGCATTTGCTATGTTGAAAAACAGTGGCAAAGATGGACATCGCCATCAATTCAGCTTGAAATCTGGCATTTGCTATGTTGAAAAACAGTGGCAAAGATGGACATCGCGCCATCAATTCAGCTTGAAATCTGGCATTTGCTATGTTGAAAAACAGTGGCAAAGATGGACATCGCGCCATCAATTCAGCTTGAAATCTGGCATTTGCTATGTTGAAAAACAGTGGCAAAGATGGACATCGCGCCATCAATTCAGCTTGAAATCTGGTATTTGCTATGTTGAAAAACAGTGGCAAAGATGGACATCACGCCATCAATTTTGCTTGCCACTTTGGAAAATTTGTTTAGATGTGGGCTTAGTGATCAATACGCAAATAAGGCTCACGGAGATTACCGGGTGCTGTGTGAGATGGTACATGGTATGTTGCTTGTGCATAGGGTCCAGGAAAGATTCCAAAGATGTTCTAAGTCAAATCTGAGGCCCGATAGTCATTTGTCATCTAGGAGTGAGCACCTTCTATCAGTGAATTTCAAGATGTTTAATGGTTCGTATGACAATTATAAACACCGTCTGAAACCTAGACTTGCACAAGCTGTTTGAAACAGCTCGAGAAAACATATCTCACCTGCTAATTTAAGACCTTTTAACCGAAGAGAAAAGTTTGTTTACTTTTTATTCAAGGGAAAGACATCTTGGTTGACTAGTCCTTCAAGTTTATGATTATATCATGCTTTTATGTGTAACAAGATAGTTTTGTGCCACTTTACATGTTGAGAATTGAGATGGTAATTGCATTGCTGTACCCAAACAAAAGTCTCAGTAAGTTTTGAACCATCACCAAAAGACTAAAAACACGACCAAGATTTCCTGATTGCTCAAAAGTGGGAGCCAAAATCCTGCCAAAATGTTTAATTATTGTAGAATTCAAATAAACATGTTTTGGCTTACAAGGGTTAGCATGCTAGCGACGAATGCTTAGTTACAGACGATCACACGTCACATCATCTATAGACAATGCATCGATCTCTATTATAGTGATGATGGAGATCAATGAGACGATGTGACCTGTAACGTCACGTCTAAACCAAAACAGGATGAGCGAGCATACAGCTTGGCAGAAAACGTGACCGCACCACGATTTTGTAAACAAAGGTCACATCGTACTAACAATGCACAAGCAGATGTTCCTTGCTTTATCAGGCATGCAACTGCAGTTTGTCCAAAAAAGAGGAAAATGCCAGGCACAGCAAGAATTTATACACTATTTTCTGTTTTCAATGGCACAGCTGAAAAAAACCAAAAAAAGAGGAAATCCACTGATCCGCTGCATGCCTGCTTTATGACTGTGAAGTACAATTTATGTAATTAAGCACAGATTTTTGGAGGTAAGCAGAGCCATGAATTTGCACTTTGACCAATTTCATAAAGCTGCTGAACAGAATAAATCGCTTACCAGCTAAATTTACTTAGCAAAGTTCGTTGAATACCATCCAAAGTTCCACAGAAAATATGTGTAGTTTGGCTGGTAGTCTGTCAAAGAGGTACTTAGCAGAAAATATTGCTTAGTAAATTTATCTGCTGAGCAAAATTTAGCCGAGAACCTGCCAGAAGCAATTTGGCACTTAACCTATTCTTGCAAATAAGCAGAATTTGTCTGTGCATAGCAAATTTATGTGCTTAGTAGCTCTGTGAAATTGGCCCATGATCATGGCCCAATTTCACAGAGGTACTTAGCAGAAAATATTGCTTAGTAAATTTATCTGCTAAGCAAAATTTAGCCGAGAACCAGCCAGAAGCAATTTGGCAGTTAACCTATTCTTGCAAATAAGCATAATTTGTCTGTGCATAGCAAATAGTAGCTCTGTGAAATTGGCCCGTGATCAGGGCTCAATTTCATAGAGTTGCTAAGCAGAAAAAAATTGCTTACCAGAAATATTTGCTTAGCAGATTTTCTTGGTTACCAGCCAAACTTGCACGTAAAATGTATGTACTTTGGCTGGTAGTCTGTTTCAAAATGCTTAGCAAAATTCTCTGCTTAGTAGCTCTGTGAAATTGGGCCTAGATCATTTTAATAACCTTTTAGTAGTGAACCCATGAAATAATTAACTTGTCAACCAAGATGCCTATTACCATTGGATACCACCAATACCATCATGTAACACCAGTAGCTTCTAAATTCAAATGCACCAGTAATGTTGCCTTCACCATATAATTTAAATAATACATATATCAAGACACAAGGGAGAATCTGTAATGGGGATATCACATGTGCTTGGCTTTATAACCCCCTGGTGTTGGTGGGGCTGAATGGAAATGAAAATGCCGGGGGTGACAAATGTGGTTTTTTTGTTGGTGCATCTTTATGTGCATTTCGAGCAACTAGATCACGAGTTCATATGTTCAACACCAAATTTACATGCTTAACCAGTTCGCGTCAGGAATAAAAAAGTTTTTCTGGGCCCCTGTGCGGGTTTCTTTTTCCCATACACACATTAATGGAAGCTTCCACAGCTCGTGGCCACGTCTTCTGAGCATGTCACCGTACACGCGTGGCTCAACCGAGCATGCATACAAATATATCGGAATTTCCTATGGCGTGTTTAGACGCTCTCCGATCCGTGGTGCAAAACAAAATTGCGTGTATACACGGCCTCCGACGCAAACTGGTTAACATCATAATGCCTGTTTGATATGTAGATATGTATGCATGTATGTATATGCCCCTCAATAAGTCATGCAAAACATGCACTAAGGCTGGTTCATTCATCACATGAATGTGAAAGAGACACATGAATGTGAAAGAGACGCAAGATAGTGCACAGCATACATTGTCCAGTACTCATTTTGTTAAGTGGTCTAATAATCTCTTTAAGTATCCCCTCCACACTAACAAAAGAGCTAACCAATAAGTGTGCACTATGAGTAGATCCAGAACACACACATTTGATATTTAGCCGTGTTCTTTACAAACATTGTATATACGAACTCAGCTGCCATTACAGTATGCTCAAAATTTGTTCGGAAATTGGTTTTGGACAAATATATTTTAAGCACATAAGGCCCCCAAAAAAGTCTCCTGTTTCTGGCCATAGGTCGACTTCAAAATCGGTGCGGTGATGCGTTTTTTTTTGTTTTTGGTCATTTTTATTTTTGCCAACCAGTGAAATGTATACATGGTAATTGGAACCAGACCAAATTTCCCATACACAACGTACGGTGGCCAAGAGAGGGCTCACATATCGGACAAAAATGTGAAAAAGTCATTTAAAACACAGCACGGGAGAATTCCAATTGATCCAGCAAAAAAAAAAAAAGGAAACTAAAAATGCTGAAGTGTGGGTCTGAGGTGACGCGTGCGGGAAACAGAAACCGGAGACGTTTTTTTTTTTTTTGGGGGGGGGGCCTGAGGCTAATATCAATCAATGCTATGACCTAGACAATGAAATCTGCCTCTTTGACTACAAATTATTATCCGTCATGAATTTCGCTTCTCTTTTCCTTCTTGTGAAGTACGAACAGGCTTAACCCTAACTCCCTAGGCCCATTTGCTTACACATAACCTGAATCCTTCCTAACTCCCTAGGCCCATTTGCTTACACATAACCTGAATCCTTCCTAACTCCCTCGGCCCATTTGCTTACACATAACCTGAATCTTTCCTAACTCCCTAGGCCCATTTGCTTACACATAACCTGAATCCTTCCTAACTCCCTAGGCCCAATTGCTTACACATAACCTGAATCCTTCCTAACTCCCTAGGCCCATTTGCTTACACATAACCTGAATCCTTTCTAACTCCCTAGGCCCATTTGCTTACACATAACCTGAATCCTCCCTAACTCCCTAGGCCCATGTGCTTACACATAACCTGAATCCTCCAAAATCCTTCAGTAGTAAAGTAAGCACATGACATGTATGCACACATGTATTTCTAATCTGTGATACATGTACATGGGCCAGGGACCCTCCCTGCATGCATGGAGCAATAAACAGTGTCCACTGATCCCAAGCACTGACCTTGCAATCACCACAACAAACATGGATGTACATGTACCATGGAAAGGCAAGTATGGCTAATATCCTCAATCCTCCAAAATCCTTCACTTTAGCAAAGAGCATGTAGCATGTAACCTCAATCCTCCAAAATCCTTCACTTTAGCAAAGAGGATTTTGGTGGATTTGGGAAAGTTAGGGTTAATGAAAAAAAAAATCAAGTTCATTTTACAACAACCATGGACGGTGCAAGTGTATGTGACTGTTTTTAATAAACTGGGTCAAAGTCATGTTGTTTTTATATAACTGGGTTACGGCACTGGTCACTTTAATCAAGTCTGTGATATAACATCACATTGAAATGTTCATGGTGAGTTTATTAGGTCGAGTAGTAAGTCCGGGCAATGTAAAATGGCTATTTTTTTTTAAATTACAATATATGGCATTCATGAACTGTGACTGGCTCTGGCAAAACCCTAAACTTGGACCCAACTTTTCGGAGTGACCTCCCAAATTTATCGTGAAAATTAACAATGTTCCCAACAACATGTCAAGATTTTTCTTTTTCCATCAAAATCTAGAGAAAATGCTCTATATGGTGACATGAAAATCTCAAACTAGAACATGGTCCTTGGGGTTAGTTTTTGACCTTTTCATGGCTGTTACGCATTATGGTAAATGCCGAGAAGTTTTTGGGTTATGCCAGAGCGGGCCACAACTGCCAGTGACTCATAACGTAAGTGTTTTTCTTCCTAAAACCCTGCTGTACCCAATGCCGAGAGCTAGAGTAATACTGACTGAATATTGCTGTGCAGTAAACACTGACATTCTACGAGTGTTTTTACATTCAATATATCAATCTTTAACATATGACACCACTGGAATATACATGACAATTTTAATTTGAATTCCGTTTTATTTTTGTGTGGGTAGAGTAAGGTAGATTTTTTTTCCCTACTGGACATGCATAACACTCAACTGCCTCTAAGTTTAACACCTTAACACATGACTCCTGAATCCAAAAACTTGCTTCTTCTTCGCTACACAACTAGGTTTTTCCTCTTTTTTTCTACAGATCATGTCACTGTTTAATTAAATCACCGGCAGGCAACAAGAACTAGGCACAGGCAAGTTCCTAAATCAGAACATTCTGACCTCCAGGTGATGAGGTCATTCGTTATGTCAAGAGCAACATGGAATTCTGAGCAAAATAGGAATGACCCCGTGATTAGGTCGTCGGGCGTACCTAACAACTGCCCTCAATAAATCCCTTCGAAGGAGTTGCAGGACCGAGTCCTACCTAGCTGATGCTGAACCAAGTAGCGACTCTTATTCCCTAAAATTTCTAACAGCACTTGCACTGAACGTGAATGGGCACTGTGAAAAAGTACTGCCTGTCCGTGCATCGTAAGGACCACTACAAAATGTGCTTCCAATATTTAGGCGTTACATGCCAAATCTGTTTAAAATATAGCACTCATACATGACGGATATCAACTGGTACTCTGTATACTTGGATATCAACCACATGCTTCTACTACCACAAAGGCACAGCTTCTCAGAGAGGAGATAGCACACTTAAGATAAGTCTGGTGCAAGGCCGGCCACAGTATGTTGCCCTCCTTGTCTGTCTAAAAGGTACCATAACAATCCCAGGGTTAAAACGCTAGGATATTGCTATATCCCCAAGATATATTGTATACATATATGTAATTATAATACACTACCTCGAGCTCTCGTCTGGTACCCAACTTACATACAACTGTGCAAACCTAATCAACATTACCCGGTTCACCATCTTTAACAACCGCAGAAATGCTTTCCCGTACAGTTCCGGCTTTTTTTTTTAAACTCACGGCCAATTGCAACTTTATAGGTATATGCAGTCTTTGCTAGGGCGACCATGGGCAGCACCGCGATTCAGCAATCGTGCATGGTCTGTGATATAGTACAAATGACATGGAGAAAAAAAAAAAAGAGAATTAAACAAATGATTATTCCTGCCATTTCAAAATGAAAAAAAAATACATTAACCCTAACCCCCCCCCCACTTACAGGCATTACACAGACGGCCTGCTGAATGCAACAAAATGCAATGGCAGAATAGACAAATCACAAGATGACGAAATTAATGTTAATCTGCGCACTTTTGATAACGAGGCTCTCAGTGTTTGACGCATGCGCTGTATGATGGGAGCACGAGTCGTTCTATTGTCTACCTCGCATCGGTGTTGTGACTTGACACAGAGAGCCTCGATTTCAAGTGCGCAGACTGGGTCAATTTGAAATTCATCTACAGTGTGCAGCCTGCTCAATGCAACAAGATCCACCAGCCAGAACAAAGTGCATTTTTTGAGAATACTGAATAAAAAGAAGAACAAAAAATAGTGTTGTTTTATTTACAGAGTCAATCCTAGACTGCATATACCTGTTAAAGCCAAACTTTAAAGGGAAAACAAAAAAATCTTTAAACCCTTCTTCATTACAAGTTAAAATCAGGGTTGTGATTTGACAAAAATAAAAAATCCTGAAAAAATGGGTTGCAGGCATGGGTCTCCCATTGGTCTAGAGGATAAACCTCCTGGATGTTTAGGGATGAGGGCCAAAGTCGTGGTACAGCCAGGCCTTTGAGAAGCCGGGCCAAGCCCTGGCTTTGCCTAGGCCCATGGGCCTATATAATCCCCCAGCTGAGTGCAAAGGCCACTTTACTAATGATCTCAAATAGCTCTTATTGTTAACACAGACTTGACTGACACCTCAGCTGTCTTTTGTTCACAACTGCAGTCATTAAGATGAGCACTACTTGGCAGGGCTAGGCCCTCCAGAAGCCCAGGATAGGTTGATTGGCAGGTACTGTATTGTTACAGGATTAGGACTCACAAAAGACGGAATAGGAGGCCAGGTAGCCGAGGCCAGGTAGCCGGGGCCTGGCCGGGCTTTTCAAAGGCTTGGCTGTACCACGACTTTGGCCCTCCTCCCTTAATTTTGGAGGATTTACAGTTTCTCCATGTCCCCACAAACAAGCAACTGGAGGTTTGGATACAAGACTACTTCTTTCTTTCCTTTGTGGCTACTTCTCTTATTTTATGAAGATTTTGAGGCAAAGGGAGATTTGAAAAAAGTCCTGAAATCAGGAAAAATCAATGTTCTCACTGGGTCATTATCCAGTACTCATTTTGTTAAGTGTGCAAAATAATTTTTTTTAAAGTATCCTCTCCCCAGTAACAAAAGACTTAACCAACAAATTATGACAAACTTTAAATATGTGTGAGCTTTGAGTGGATCCAGCACAAACACATTTGATATTAAGCTGTCTTCTTTAGTAAAATGATTCTTATTTATTTATATTAATTTATTAGTTTAACAAAAACCAATATGTAACAATATACAGTCCAGAAAATGAAACATGTTTGAAAGAGTGTACAATTTTTTACCTTTGCTGTACACAAAATGTTATGATTATGGCCTATTTCCTGTAAGTATGCAACTGCTTTTCTGCATTAGTTTTTTTTAATTTGCTTATATTTTCAAAGAAACATTCAACTTAAATGCGTTAAAAAAAAGCAACAATTTGAAGAATTGTTTTCCTGAGATTGAATATGGAAGCACTTATATTTGAGTTTTACATTAAAAAATGTATGTGAATATTTCCCACCAATCATGAATAATATCACAAACACTTTTTAGCTGAAATGATACAAAGCTGATGAAATGGTATTAATTCTATTCCCATGGTCAATAAGTTTTACGTACAAGTGTTTAGTGATAGATGACTATAATTTGAGCACGTGTGATGAGAGTTGAATAGTGTTCAAACAACTCAAAATATTGATAGTGTGTACATCACAATGGTACACATCACAACTACACTAATTCATCATTCATTCCTACCACCAAACACAGTAGAGGAAATCACAATTGAACCAAAATGAAATATGAATCATAGTCATCTGAATCACTTGAATCATCAGCATCATTCGGATCTCCTTGGTGTCTGCTGCCCTCACCTGATTCATTTTCCTCATCCTCGGTGTCTGTGGACACTGTTGAGAGCACAGCCGCCGTGGCGCCTTCAGTTACTGCAGCAGCTCTGTTAACAGCGGGTGTGGCGACGGCGTGCACTTCTTCATTGACCTCATCCTCATCCTCCGTGTAGTCAGAGCTCTCGCCCGACCCGAAGAACTCAAAATAGTCGCTCCACAGCCCGTGATCTTCGATATCGCTAAAGTCAAAATCATCCGACCAATCATAGTACAGGAACCAGTCGTCATCGTCGTCACTGTCCCAGTCCACGAAGCGGTTCTCTCTCTCCTCGAAAAAGTCCCACAATGACAGGGCTCGGTAAGCCTTCATTGTGCCGTCTCCATTACCATAGTGACGGGCTTTAGAGCGGTCCTCCTTTGTACCATCAGGGTAAGAGTGGAGGTAGAAACATTCGGCACCAAATGGGCAATTTCCTGAGCCCTGTCTAAAATACTTGCACTCTTTTTTACTGCAGATGAAAAACAGCAATCATAAAACAAAATAGTTGTAAAATAAAGGTCATCAATTTTTATTCCTTGAAAGTATACTCATTTTTTCACTTAACATTTCACTTAACATCCTCAAGGATAAAGACAGGCTCCAGACACACCCAGGGCTCGAAATTACCGACGGCACCGACGGCAATTGCCGTCGGTGCCCTGTGCCTTTGCCGCGATGCCCTCGAAATCACCGACATTTCACGGCAATAAATTGCCGTGCCCTTTTTATTTGACTGCCGTCGGTGCCCTTTAGTATTGTGAACATGCATCATCAACGTCAAAATACTCCCTTCGAAGTTCGAATGACACAATCAGACGAGAATTTTTTTTTTACCTGTCCAGGGCCGGCTGCGTTCCATTCACGCAAACGGTGAGTAAACGTTCGCCAAGCGTTGGCGCGCATGGCCAACGGAATTCGGCGAGTGTGAGTTAAAATGGCTGCGCACGACGTAAGCTTAGGCGAACACCTCATCAGCAGCAGAAAGCCGTTCGCCATCGGTTGCGAACGTTGGCGGCGCACAACTCGTTCCACTCGAAATTGTTTGCAAACGTTGGTGTCCATGTGACAGTGTGTGTTGAAATGAACGTTCATTGGTACCCGTACAGTAGAAGTTGGCCTATTCATATGCGTAATTTTCTCAAAAAAAATGCCGTGGTGCCCTTTCGAAATTTACAAAATTGCCGTGATGCCCTTCAAATTTGAGAAAAAGCATGGCAATTATTGCCGTGCCCTTTTGAACACGAAGTTCGAGGCCTGCACACCATTCAAGGGATTTCATTGGATTACGTACATTGTGCTGAAGATCTGACGTCACACTTCGAAGCTCGCGTGCCTGCTACCAACCAAGGTCAAAATTGAATCTCAGGGAAACATGGCGGCTGTGGCCAGTATCTGGCGTAATTCACAAGCCTCAAAGCGTGACGTCAGATCACCAGCTACCAGCAAATTTGAACCCTGATAAGGTCAGATGTCCCCCACCAGTGTACAGTGCACTTTTCAGAATAAAGGAAAACAGATTTCAACCCCTTACCTTAAAGCCCGCTTGTATCTCTCCAATACTTTCTTCTTTTCTTCTGGCTCATCAACCCAGAAATCACTGGGTGTGACAAATGGTGAGGGGACACGGCAAGTTGGACAGGCTCTGTCAGGGGAAAAAATTTACAAACGTTACACATGCGATACAAGCTGGGGCCAATTTCATAGGGCTGCTGAGCAGAAAAAAATTGCTTACCAAAAAGTTTTGCTTAGCAGATTTCTTTGGTTACCAGCCAAACTTTCATACAAAATGCATGCATTTTGGCTGGTAGTCTGTTTTATTTCTCCTGAGGATCAGAGCACACTGATCGAAACGTCGAGTTGTAACCTCCAGTTCTTTTCAGAACTAATTACTACTCAATTGAGAATTTCACATGGTGTCACCGCAATTAGTCTTACTTACCTGTTTGATATTGCTTAGTAAAAATATTTGCTTAGCAAAATTTTCTGTTTAGCAGCTCCATGAAATTGGACCCTGATCAACAGAAAAAAAAATTGCTTACCAGAAATATTTGCTTAGAAGATTTTGTTGGTTACCAGCCAAACTTAGCACATAAAATGAGTGTACTTTGGTTGGTAGTCTGTTTTATAACGCTTAGCAAAAATATTTGGATGTTTAATTTTTGGAGGATCTAAACACTCTAAGAAACTAGAGGTTTGGACACAATACAGGCTACTTCTTTCTTTCCTTGGTGGCTACTTCTCTTCTTTCAAGAAAAAACAAACCTGTAATCAAGAAAAATCCTGAGAAATCACCGGCCTGTATATAAAACAAGTTTGACAATGGTTGACAAAGGTTGAGGGCCACGGCTACTCACCTTACGACTTTCTTCTCATACTGTTTAGCGCTGCGCCACTTGCGTATACAGGACAAACAGTACGAGTGGTTACAGTTGGAGAGGAGCCCAAACTTGCGTTCCTTGGCTGGCATCTTCTCCAGGACAATTTCCATACATATGCAGCACAGGACTTCTTTGCTGTGCTGGTAGGCAAAGGCTTCTTTCATACTTTTTTCATGCTCCGCGATACAAAACTAGATGTGGGGGGAAAGCAAATTTTTTTTTTTACCAATTAGTGCTCCTCCGTAGAATTGCTAATGGCGTTAGTGACAGCTATACTATCCTGATTGGGGATAATACTGATATTGTGATGAAACCTTGATGTGGGAAAAAATTACCAATTAGGCCCCCAAAAAAAGCCTCCGGTTTCTGGTCATCAGTCGGCTTCAAAATCGGTGCGGTGACGCGTTGTTGGTTTTTTTTTTGGCCATCTTTTTTTTAGGCCAACATGAAGGCCAAGACCCGGGCAACAAGGCCATGGCCTACGTGAAGTTCCAGGCCTGCTCTAGTCTCGTGGAGGTCAGTTTCTATAAAAATGGCTTTTTAAAAGTAGAAAAAACTGGTTTAGCTTCTGAAAGTTCCTGCATGTGAAAATAAAGTCATGATTTTGATATTTAAAAATGCCGCCTCTTCTTCCCAGGTTTAGCATCTGAGGTTTATCTTTGTAATTTTGGGCGGTGTGATCCCTGGCTACATGGAATGACTAATGAGGGCAAAGATATTGACAACTATAGAGCTAGATATAGGTTTGAGGAGCATATATGGTCTGGTAGATTGCAGGTTCAAGTTCCGCCAATTCAGTTTATTTGTCTTTCATGGTGTTAGACGCTGCAATAAACAGGTGTGATTTGAGAAAAGTAAAAAAATCCTGAAAAATAGGTAGCGGGGCTGGATCTCCCTAAGCTCTAGAGAACAAAGCCCCCTTGTACCTCCTGGATGTTTAATTTTGTAGGATTTACAGACTCTCCACATCCCCACAAACAAGAAACTAGAGGTTTGGACAAAATACAGGCTACTTCTTTTTTTTTTCCTTGGTGGTTACTTCTCTTCTTTCAAGAAAACAATTTTTGAATCAAAGGGAGATTTGTAACAAATCCTGAAATCAGGAAAAATCCCAAGAAATCACAGGCCTGGATAAAACATAAAAGATACAAAATTGTTGAACTGTATACCTCACGGTGGTGTTTATTTTGTACAGGATCGTTGACTATGAGACACGCTGATCCACACATATCGCACATCTCCCCGTGCATATACTTGCAGTTTTCCCCAAACCGGCACGTCCCTTGTAAGGCGAACGGGCAGAGCAGTTCCTTTGTTCCACTGCTTGGCGTTGTCTTGCAGTGGGGGTCGTCTAGGCAAGATGTGCTGCTGGGTTTGTCGTCGGCTGATTCTAGACCCGAGACAGCTGCGGCTGAGTACGTTGGTGGAACTGTGGACAATGAGCCAGGACACAATGGTAGGTTTTAATTAAAGAGGGAGGGGGGGCTTGTTTACACAACTGTTCACATGTGAATGCAAACAAATCTATGCTTGGGCATTGGAACATGTATGAAATAATGCCAGTATAAGCCTAGGCAATCAGTACAAAAAATATTTCCTTTTTTTTTTTAAACTGAATAATGGAATATCAATTGAAAGAAATTACTCTCATAGAAGTCACCCTTTTTTAAAACAAACTATACACATTCAAACCGGGTCCAAAATATGTAGTAATGTTATAAAATCACTCAAAATGATGCAACTCTTGTGTCGGTAAAGAATGAAACATTCATTGATTCCACTTTCCTCCCTCATTTCTGCCATCCATTAAGAACCTGTCCGGAATCTTGGGTTTGGTGGTACGTGAATAACACTCTCAAAACATGCGCCCTCAACAGCTCATGCACGGTGTGGATAAGTCTGAGTACAAAAGATGTTACCTACCAGAACCTACATAAGGTTGACCAGGTACAAATTCCGCAGCTCCTATGAGGTCCTCCATCCGAACTTTGCCCAGGGGGCTTAGCTGTCCTGACCCCTGGGTCATGCCGTTGACCTTGCCCTTCTTTAAGGACACCATCTTGCTGGTGATATCGTCTAGGGGGCCGAGTGAGGGAGTTCCTTTTGCAGTTTTATTCGGAGTCGTTTTGTTTATTTGTTGAGTTGAATGCTTAGGTTTAGGCTTTATGTGGTCATATCTGCAAAAAGAGAAAATTGTTTGTAGTTTCAAACCCCATTTTGTTTTTACTTTCAGAAAGATACATACATAAAATAAAAACCTTTATTTAAATTGGATTAAACATACTATGTTTTTAAAAACAAATTAAGAATATTTTGAAATTAAGAACATACGACGTTTTGTAAATATTTAAACAGCATTTTCTGATGCATCTGTACACTTTCTTTTTCCATATATTTTCTTTAACCCTAACCCTCTAGCTATTTTGGCTAGGAACCTTCCTGAATCCGCCAAAATCCAACACCATGCATAAACACTACCACCCAACTGTTGGACTTAGATGGAAGGGGTACACCCGGCCCCGTGCAAAGTATCCCTGTCAGGGCTATACAGTACTGATGAGACCATCAAAATCCAACAACTGGGTTTGTTGGATTTTGACAATACACTTAATTACAAACAATTCTAAAATTAGTATTTAAAAGCTCATTTAGTGTAATAGTGTTGGGGATAATAGCATATATTCTGCCTGAAGGTTCTTATTTTATACCACTTCATGTACCTTATATACACATTATTTGTTACACCATTTACAGTTTAGAATAGTACTGGGACATTTAACTGGTTTACCGACCAAAACTTCACTAACCGTTTAGAAATTTGCTAACCGGCTAACCTGTAAAAAAAAATAATAAATAAAATAAAAAAGTGGAAGAATTTGCTGCCCATTTTGTTGTTCTAGACTTTATTTTTTGCCGCATTGGTTATTAAACAATCACTGTGGGAAGTTTATTGAAACTTTTTGATTGAAAATGTATACACATTGTTCATTTGCCGACTATATCTAATTTGTGAGACTGTCGGGTGCCGACTTTCAGTTAACCGGTTAACCAACCGTGAAATTTTTCGGTTAAACGATTAGCGAACTAACCGGTACTTCCCATCACTAATTTAGAATCCCTTCTCAAATAATTTATATGGAGACTTTATTGATAGAATATAAAACAGGTTTTTTAAAAATGTAATTCCATTTTCTCAGAAATATATGGACTAATAAATTGAGCTTTTAACCCTCCTATGCCCAGGCTGAAATTTGGCCCAGTAAGCACCGCACCCACAGAGTCACTTGAGTATTTTTGGTTGCATTGCCAATTGTTCACACATGTGTATTTTTCTCTAAGAGTGCTGGAGTTAGTGGCAGTCAACCACACGTGTGTATGCAGAGTCACACAGAGCTGTGTATGTACAGCAGACTCATATACAGTTGAGTGGTTTTGGTTTGACCTCCTACCATAGCCACATGTGCTTGCATTTATTTGAGTGCATTGCACAAAGTCAATGGGTTGGGAGGTACATGGAAATTTTGAGTGTCTTTGATTGTTAAACCTATAGGAGGGTTAATGGTTTCTATATAAATTTATTGATCCTCTTTATTTTAAAGTACATATGAATTACACAATGCACACTAAAATTACCAAAAGTGTCTTTAATGCTTCTGCAAGGGATCATAGTTGTTTATAAATGTTGCATTTAAATGATAACTTGGATTAACCTTCCTACTATAGCTGAACTTTAGTGGCAAGTAGCTATAGAGGTCAAAACCAGTCAACTGACTGTTTTGACTGTTGACCCAAATGTGCACACAGGGGCACTTTTGACTGGTTTTTACTGTCATTTTGACCACCCTCAACAATACAATACTTTTACCTGTCAAAAATGGTTGATTCATTTTAACCTGTAAATGTACTTAATACACAAAAAGGTTTGACAGTGTTCGACTTTTAAGTATCAACATTTTGACTGATTTTGACCCTTGCAAGTCATAATAGGGTTAACATACAAAAGCACTTCATAGCTAGGGACACAAATACAAGTACATGTATGTACTTGTATAAATTTGTAAATGAATTCATCACAGAAGGCAGAGTGGTAGTACTCATACTGTAGTATAGTTTTCTGTACTTGTACTCGTACTCATGAAAAGTACTTGACTGCATGGAGTGCCATGGTCGAGTGGTTTAGTGCATTGGATTTGTGTTCTGATGACTGAGTCGTCAGAATGTGGGTTCGAATCCCAACCGCGACCGGCGTACTTGTGTCCTTGAGCAAGACACTTTACCATAATTGCTTCTCTCCACCCAGGAGTAAATGGGTACCTGTGAGGGTAGAGTTGGTTGTTGTGTTTGATTAGCCCATATGCGCTGAAATGGCAGCAATTGAGCTGTATACTCCCCAGGGAGCTGAGATGGTTTCAGGAATGATTTATGAGCCTGATGAGCTGGGGGTAATAATGTCATGCGCCTTGAGCACCAGTTTGGTGGATATGTGCGCTATATAAGTCTACATTATTATTATTATTACATGTACAACTATAAAGCCAACCTTATTTTGAAGCCGATCTATGACCAGAAACTGGAGACTTTTTTTTTGTTGGCCTAAAGTTGGAGTACTCGTATGAACACATTTTTCTGTACTCATTAACACTACTTCACATGGAGGCCACTCCCATCCACTAAATTTCCAATATGTTCTTCACCGACCTTTAAAGCATACAAGCCACTGCTGTCCTTTCCAAGTAATCTTACAAAATCAACATCAGTGCCACCCAAGGCCACTGTAAATAAGCCCATCTCCGATTAATACTCAACACACATTGATGAAGGCTATTACAAACCAGTCTTTAGTGGTTTTGTATAGGTGGGTTTACAGTCAGAATACATGGTCAGGTTTACAGCTGGTTGTAGCTTTGAACATATTAGTATGGCCTGCAATGTACCACTTTACCCTGCAATCTCAGTGGTGTGACAGTGCACAGAAGGGTAACCATATGAGGCCACTGGCAACAACTGCAACAGCTTGGAGTGAGTGGCCTGAATGGGTTGTTTCAAAAATTGCACTGATTGTAGGAGGGTTAAAAAGTACTTGAAGGGAGGGATTGGGGGTTTCTTATCAATCACAAATTTGTTAAACACAAATCAATAATTAAATACTGTAAGAAGGGAAATGGGGGGAAAAATACCTGCAAGTGGTACCAAAGCGACAGTTGCCACCGAGATAAAATTTGCAAATGTTGGAGGGTTTACCGGATCTATCATGAGCATATCTGCAGTTGTCTCCTGCTCGGCAAACCCCATGGATGAAATACCTGAAGCAAAATAAGACAGATAATGTCTTGAATGCAACAGTCAACAATGGCAAAACAGAGCATGGCACTGACAACGGATTGCAACGGGCGAATATGACACAACCCCTAGATGAAAACAAAGGAACCTATATGACGTGCCTTAACAGACTTCTGATTCAACTTAACACATGCCCTGTTAAGTTTCTGATTGGATGTGGGCTCATGCACCTAGAATCAGGGTCCGGAATCTTGGCCTAAAAATTGACACTTGCTTTGTGGAAAAGTTTAGTAAAAGCCAGTTGAGTGTAAATGAAGAAACTGAGTCTCTTTTTTCTGTTTGACTGCAGAGCAAAAAAAGAACCCAGTTAGACATACTGTCATTTTATGAACAACTTGATTGTCAAACACAAAGACATTTTTTGGCTCTAAGCTTTTTGAAATTGGGTCAGTTTTTTAGTTTTTTGTTTGTTTGGTGTTTTGCTGCAGAGCAAAACCCAGTTAAGACGTACATTCATTTGACAGTTACTGCTTGATTCTCAAACAGGAAAATCTTTAAATTTTGCTATAGAGAGCTGGCCCCGGTTTTCTCGCAACTCTATAATTGGTCACTTAACTCATCTTGTATCCCCTCCATTTGGAAATCTTCCATTATCACTCCTATAAATAAAATCCCAAAACCATGTGTACTAAATGATTATAGGCCTGTTGCTTTAACATCTGTTGTTATGAAATGTTTTGAAAAAATAGTTAAGGGTATTGTAGTTGAGGAAACAAAGGAATTTATTGATCCACGTCAGTTTGCATATTGTGCAAAGAGAGGTGTTGAGGATGCAATGGTGAGCTTTTTGCATCCCATATATGAACACTTAGATAAGCCAAAAACCTATGTTAGAACATTATTTGTCGACTTCAGTTCTGCTTTTAACACCATGCAAGTTCATATCTTAATTCAGAAACTCGTGTCTATGAATGTTAACCCGTTACTGTCATTATGGATAAGTGATTTTCTGAGTAACAGAACACAAAGAGTAAAATTAATAAATCACTATCAAGCTGCATTGTTTCAAATACTGGCGCTCCACAGGGGTGCGTTTATCACCTTTGTTATTCACCTTATATACTGGCGACCTTAGATGTAATACTGACTCTTGTCAAATAGTTAAATTCGCAGATGATACATGTATAACTGGTTTTATTTCAAACGATGATGAAAGTACATATAGGAACGTTGTAGATTACCTGGTTAATTGGTGTGACGAAAATGACCTCAGGGTTAATGTTAATAAAACGAAAGAAATTATATTCGACTTTAGAAAGAAAAAGGAACATCTAACACCACTTAAAATATGTGACAAGGCTATTGATGTGTGTACAGAATATAAATATCTTGGAGTCTGGTTTGACAACAAATTAAATTGGAATACAAACACCACTAAAATGTGCTCTAAAGCAAACCAACGTTTATATTTTTTGCGCAAGCTCAGGTCATATAATGTAGGCAGAGATACACTCTTTCTTTTCTACCAGAGCACAATTCAATCTGTAATTACCTTTTGTTGTATTGTATGGTTTATGTCATTATCAGGAAAGAATCTTAACCAATTAAATAGAATAAGGAAGTCAGCTGTTAAAGTCATCGGTACTGATGTAAAGGATCTAAAGAGTATCTGTGAAAAATTTATGAACAACAAATTAAGTGTAATTAGAGATGATGTTAGCCATCCACTTAACAAATATATCGCAGTAAGCAGATCTGGTAGACTAGTCACCAGTAAGAAAAAAACGAATAGACATGTTAACTCTTTCTTGCCCAGTGCAATTCGTTCTTTCAATAATTCATTTCAAAGATAGTGATCTGTTTATTGATATTAAATTAGTACCTTAAGTTGCTTATTGTAAATGTGTATTAGTTTTTATGGTTGTTTCTGTAGTTTAAATTAGATATGTGTTGTTTATTTTTGTATTCATTGCTGTTGACCCAAGAACACAAATTTCATGTATTTTTATTATATGATGAATAAATGGAACCTTGAACCTTGAACCTTGAATGATGAATGTTTGATGTAACAAGATTTTTCTTTTGCTTTTGAATAATTAGCCTGAAGATCTGACATCATGCTTTGAGGCTTGTTAAAGATGCCACATACTAGCCTCTCAGTTTTAGGCCAAAAAAAAAAATTCTCCGGTTTCTGGTCTCCGCGCGTGCGCCCTCAGACCCTCGCGTCAGCATTTTTAATTTTCTTTTTTTTGTTGCTATGAAATGATGTCCAATTGCAGACAAAATTGCTGGATCGATTGGAATTCTGCCGTGCTGTGCTTTAAACGACTTTTTCACATAGGGGTATGAACGTTTGCCCGATTTGTGATGGCCTCTCTTAGCCACCATACTTTGTACATGGGAAATTTGGTCCCCACGTATACAATGTATCACATATTTCCCTGTAAACAAAAGATGGTCGGGAAAAAAAAAGAAAAAAAAAGCGTGTCACTGCACCGATTTTGAAGACGAATGATGACCAGAAACTGAAGACTTTTTTGGCCTTTTGGACATTTAACTTTGACCATGACAGCTACATGCTCCCAAAGCGTGACGTCAGATCGTCAGTCACATATCCAATGAAATCCCTTGAATGGTATGCCTGGAGCCTGTCTTTATTCTTTAGGATGACCAGTCTTCAGGGTACCAGTCTATTGAATAATTAGCTCCAAGCTGTTGGATAATAATTTGCTCATTTTGGTTTTAGTTACGTGTAATTTCCGATAGCGTACCCTGTCATTTAGTCAAATATGGAATTGAAAGGCAACATCTGGTACAACGAGAAAATACATCTGGATAACACATAAATAATAGTTTTTTAATTAACTGAGCACTGCATATAAGGCCATGTTAAGAACAACAAATCAATTGGTGATAGCCCTTGCTTTCAAGACATACTTTCTTGGATCTTACCTCATTTTATTTATTAATTTGTCAAACAAAATTTTTATCTTCAATTTTATCCAATAATTGGTTGAAAAATATTTGTTTTTAAATGTTTAACTGTGCAGTTTCTAATTCATGTTCCTCCCAGTCCCATATATACCGAGGATCAGAACAAAAAAATAAATTCACTAATATAATACACACATGTGCAATTTGCCAAACAGTTTTTTTATCCGAGGTGAAATAACATTAAGTGAACAGTGAAGTGCCCCTGAAAGGATACAGAATATGTCAAAAATAAAAATTCCTCCTACGTGACCCGATTTCTGTTATTGAGAAGACAAACACCAATGTATTCTTTTAAAATGACCTAAGGTATCTTTGATTGCTGTAATTTGGCATATGGTGCTATGTGCATAGCTGTAGCTTGTGCATCGAGACATGTCAAAATGGGCCACCCCACATATTGCAACATTATTAATGCCGTGCACAGAAGTGCAAGCCAGTTTCAAATCTTCCCATATGAAGTAAGAACTGTGCATGATTTAATTTAGTTTATATCCATAACTTTGCTAAGGCATTTTTCTCCTTTATTTACGTTTCCTTTTTTAAACATTGTAAATTTCTCCGCAATTTCATCTTGCAATTTGAGGTTGTTTTTTTCTTGAATAAATTATTGATGAAAAAAAAATAATAGAAAAACATATCATGGGTATCTGTGAGGATGACATTAAAAGTGGTTATTTGGTTTGATTAGCCCTCCTACTGTAGCTGCACTTTAGTGGGAAGTTGCTACAGAGGTCAAAACCAGTCAACTGCCTGTTTTGACTGTTGACCCAAATGTACACACAGAGGCATTTTTGACTGGTTTTTACTGTCATTTTGACCACCCTGAACAATACCAGACAAAGCTCTTATCAATCAAAAACGGCCAACACATTTTGACCTGTAAATGTACTTACTACATGTAAGTTTTGACAGTGTTTGACTTAAGTGCACGAGATACACCTTAGGAAGTATATCAACATTTTGACTGATTTTGACCCTTGTATGACTGTACCACTTGGACTATGTTCAGAGCGCGCATGTCAGAACATATTCGAATATCGTTACCTCCTGGTTTACGTACAACCGTTATAGGGGACGCGTACGGGCTATTTGATGGCTCAATGATATCCAACTCTAGCATGGAGTCTATTTCTTTTTTGATTTTTACACAGAATACCACAGCAGCTCAGGGTTGTATACATACTGCGTAGGGAGCTGATAATGTTTATTGGGACTTATAACATTAGTACGCCCATACACTAGATAGATGTAGATAGTGCTAGACAGAAATACGCTATTCATGCATTATTATGAATGCATTTATGGAGAATCAGTGCCAGCTGGAAGCATCCAATCTTGTCCACAATCATTGACTGTTTATCTTAACACTGGATGTTTATCTATAATCTACAATGATTAAAGGGACAATATCATCATGATCAGAGCAGACTTTCAACAGGGCATGGAATTGGTGCCCTGGTTTAAGATGAACACGGCGACTGTAAATTACCGGCTTGTTTATGCAGCAGCAGTGGTAATATGAAACGTTAGGCCAAAAAAAGTCTCCGGTTTCTGGTCATAGGTCGGCTTCAAAATCGGTGCGGTGACGCACTTTTGGTGTTTTTTTTTAACAGGGAAATACATGCTACATGTATCACTATCAGACATTGTATGCAACTTTGTAATTGCAAAAAAGAGGAAATGGCCGAGCACACAAAACTTTGTATAGTGTTTTTCAGTTTTCTATAGCACTATTATTAAAGAAAAAAAGAGGAATTCAGCTGATCAGCTGAAAAGTTGCATGCCTGATGTATATGCAGGGACCAAATTCCCATATTTACAAAGTATGGTGGCTAAGAGAGGCCTCATAAATCGGGCAAACGTTCATACTTCTATGTGAAAAAGTCGTTTAAAACACAGCACTGCAGAATTCCAATTGATCCAGTAATTTTGGCTGCAATTGGACATCGTTTCATAGCAACAACAAAAAATGCTGATGCGCAGATCTGAGGCGACGTGTGCGGAGACCAGAAACCGGACACATTTTTTTTTTGGCCTTATCATGTGGGGTATTATTTTCAGTCACTGAGTTAATCTAAAACTAGCACTACGATTCCATGCCCTGTTGATCGTGATGATATTGTCCCTTTAAAGGGAGTCTATTAGTATTAACTGAAATAAAGCCCCCTTCAAAATATTGGTATACTCGAAAAACATAAATGATCACAGATTAACATTCGAATCAATCAAATTCAATTCAATCTCCAGCGACAAAAGCTCCACGATGGGATGGATTCAACAACCTGAATGCATTCTCACTATTTTCTTGTTAACGACAAAATGAAATAAGCTGAAACTTTCACATGTTGAATGTTATACATCTCTTGATTGATTACGTATGGATGCATTTACAGACATTTTACCATGTATGCAGTCTTTTAAAAATATATCTCACGGCAAATTTCACGGTAAAAAAAAAATAGATTTAAATGTTGAAATTGCTACTTTTCTGGGGTTAAGGAAGTTATAAGCTTTCATTTGAGACATTGAACAAAAAAATCCGTCAAGGATTAGAACCAGTAAAATAAAAACTCAAATTAATAAAATGCTGGCCCACTGTTTTAATCCTCAGCTTGCACGAGGGCATGTGCAAGTCTTCCAATTGGCCAGCGCGGCATTAGCGCACATTTTAAATATTGCTTTTATACAGCTTCGGGCATCCAAATTTCAGAATCTTTTTTGTTCGTTTAATAACAATGTTATCTTTCAAAATTCATGCGCTTTTTAAATAAATTTTAATATCAATTCTTAAGTTGAAATACATGCGCTTTTTAAATAAATTTTAATATAAATTCTTAAGTTGAAATACACATCTACCTAGTAAACAGTCCCCTCACTAGACCAATCACTGCATAATCCCTGTATTTTAACCTAGCCCCACTTGCACCAAAAAAATGTTGCATATGATTATGAGTGATTTATACCATTTTCAGAGAATTTAACGTTACAAAATATCCAGACATGATATTGTCTAAAGTTAATGTTAAATATTAGTTTAAATACGAGATTTACAAAAATGTTATTTTTTAACTAAAATTTGTATCATTTCCACTTCATCATTGAACAGCGGATCTTTTACAGAATGTATAACTTTAGGGGTAGAATGTCATATCCGACCGCCACTTTTTCTCATTAAATATAACCAATAATGTGATCTTACCTACCTAGTAAGGTGGAGAACATATGGATGATGATGGACATATACTTCAAATTATTCCAGGATATTTATTTCATGAAAAATCAGGCATTTTTGGTATACGATGACTTAATTCCTCAGTCATGTCAGTCTGATCTTGTCAACTCCCCCATAAATGACCAACATGGTCATTGTACATGCGCGCGCAGTGGCAACTATAATAGGATCCTTCTATTTCCTGAAGTGAAGGGGAGGATTTTTTTTTAGAAGGGAAATCAAGTCAGAAAACCATCATAATGACATTAAAAGTGGATTTTAAAGATAGGTTTCGCTTTCTATACCCCCAACAATCGATGGAATCATTTTTTAACTGGTTAGTGGTTGCAATTTTTTTTTTTTTAAAACCCTTAAAAAGTGGTGGTCGGATACGACATTCTTTCCAACTTTAGTGTAACGTTATGCTTGGTTTTTAAAAAGGCAGTGGATATTTTACCGGCAACGGTAAATTGATCCGAAACGATATTTTACCGGTGGTCTTCTCTGATTGGTCAGTACTGTTGACGTCATCCACTACTGAGCTTTGCGTGCTTAGCATTCGATCGCGTTGGGATTCCTCTATGCTCTATGCCAGCAAGTGCAGCGTTGCGACGCCGTACGAAGATAAAACAGCGTACACACGTACAGCTAGTTAGCCGAGGTAGGACTCCTCCGTTGTACAATGTACAAGCATGGAGCTATGGTACAAGCATGGAGCTACGGTACAAGCATGGAGTCCAAAATGGGCTACATTTACATGGCCATATTTTCATGATTGTGTAGCATGGAATATACAAACATTCAATGTGATGATTGGCTGAGCATCCAGATATGCAGAGATTTTCCCATGGGTAAAAAAAAAAACACAACAAAACAAAAAAAACAAAAAAAAACCCAGCAAGAACGTGCTGTGGTAGGCCGATTAACCGGCTGAAAAGATCTCGTGTGGACGAATTACCGGCACACCCAGGTGCACGGCACACATTACGTGAATATTACACTCAGCCGCGTGAGTCGCCATTTTTTCCGAGTAGCGATCGTCGTACGTCGTATACAACAAACGCGCACGCGATCGAATGCGAAGCACGCAAAGCTCAGTAGCGGATGACGTCAACAGTACTGACCAATCAGAGAAGACCACCGGTAAAATAGCGTTTCGGTTCAATTTACCGTCGCCGGTAAAATATCCACTGCCTTTTAACCAGTTCGCACCGGGAATAAAAAAGTTTTTCCGAACCCCGTGGCGGGTTTATTTTTACCGCACAAACACGACCAATGGTGCTCACCAGAGCGTGACCGGGGAGACCGCGTCTTCCACCGTATGCTTATGGCTCGTTGCCACGTCGACTGGGAATCTATACAAATATTCCCGAGAATCCTGTGGCGTGTTTAGACGCTCTCCGATACGGTGTCCAAACAAAAATTGAGTGTATACACGGCCTCCGACACGAACTGGTTAAAAAATAAGAATTTTGAACATGTTGAAAGTTAAAAAAAATTCAAGAATGTCATTTAAATTAATTTTTTTTAATTTGATTTTGAATACTGATCTCATAAATCCTTGTATGCCATTTATCAAAGTATATTTCAACGTGACATTCCTTTACAACGATTTAATATGATTGATAGGAGTATAGGCCTAACAATATTGTCAATATTTTCAACGCTGATTTTATTACGGAGTAACGTAGGCCTAACCTGTAACGTTTTATAATGGCATTCGTACACTCCGAGTCTGTGGTTGAAACATGAACTCGATTTTTACATAATTATATCAAACCTTCCAGAAATGTTTTGCCCACTTAAATGGTACCCAACAAATAAACACAACAAAAACTATAGTATTCTGATAAAAATTTAGCAATCGCACTTAAAACCAACCTGCAAGTGATGTTTTTGTGCCAGTCGGTGTGCGGACCTGGCGACTCCTCGGCAGTGGCCATCTTGAAACTTTGCAGATATTGATGTCAAGTGAAAGCGCGCCATCTACCCAACTATGCTAACTAGTACGTACAAGCAGACGATAACATGCAACTATCGCGTTGTGGAATACCGTACACACAGCAGCTGTTACATAAAAATGTTTTGCTCACGAATGCCACGGTGTCACGAATACTACTATTACTAACCCTGTGCTTAGTGGTCGTTGTCCCTATATAGTGATTAAGTGATTTAGTACAGTAACTGATTAATTTAAAGACATTATACACAATTGGTAAACTGACTACTTCAGCATTCATCTTTTAGTTTTAGTAATCAAAATGTATTTCCATGGATCGACGACCTTAACTAACTTCTTCCTAAACGCGGCGGGCCGCGCATGAGCCGGGAGGCCAGGAAACGTTCCACCTTTTAATTTGTTTAATTATTCAAACTACGTCATTGGTATTACATTCTTGGAGCTTGTCGCTTTATTTGACTTGAAATTAAACAATGAAACTTAAATTAAGCCCGGCCCCTCCTTTCCAGAAGTTTGGGTCAGTTTGCGATATCTAGATCAATTAGAGGGAAGGGGAAGAGGGAGTCTGTGTGGGGTCGGGATTCAGGGGGGATTGAGCCTGTGCTTGGTGTCGGAAGAAACTCCACTCTGGACGCAAGACCAGGCCCCAATTTCATTGAGCTGCTAAGCAGAGAATATTTCTAAGTAATATAAAAAAAAGACTACCAGCCAAAATGTAAACATTTTTTGGCTGGTAACCAAAGAAATCCGCTAAGCAAATGTTCCTGGTAAGCAGCTCTATGAAATTGGCCCCAGTATACGGCACCCGCGATGGGAAAATAATTAATTGAAAGTAGGTAGGGTGGGTGGGATCGGAATGCGCTCAAGTCATATCAGAAGTGCATGCTGTACATGGAAATTAATTTTGCTAGTCATGGGGAGGGGGGGGGGGGGGGTTTAAATAATAAAATAAAAGAAAATCTAAATAAAAACTCCAAAACAAAAGGAAAACCAATTGGTGGTCAAAAGGAAAGAAAAACACACCATTTAGGGATGGAATTGGAAATAGGAGCATTGATTTCAGATTATGTTGACCAAGTGGAGGATACATGATGTTGTGCATTTGTTTAAGATGTAAACCATGGACTTATAACAAAAGGAAATAATAAGTCCTTGGTTGGGTGGTTGGGTGTGTGTGTGTGGGGGGGGGGGGGGGTTGCACATGGAGTCTTATAGGTCAAATGTGTTTGACAATTGATAGCTAGCATACCCTCTTGGTAAAATGTCTGTAAACGTATACATACTTTGTATGTAAAGATGAAGAGACAGACCTATGGGTACCGTAATTTCCTGCGTATAAGACGCTCGGTGTATAAGGCGCATTACCCCAGAATCGGGGGAATGTGATTAAAGTGTCAACGTACAAGGCGCACCGCCGTATAAGGCGCACCATGACCGCTCAGTAGTGCAGTGCATGCCAGAAGCGCTATAGCACGACCATGCCGCCGCCGCCGCCGCCGCCACCACCACGCGCGCGTCGTACTAGGAAAGTAGTCTGGTTGCGGCCCAAGTGATCCCGCGGTGTTGTGCGTAATACACTGATTAATAATCGAGGTGAAAAACAGACACGGCAAAAGTTGACAACCTTGCACACATCGCATAGAGACTTAGTCATTAGAAAGCGTTGTAGATAAAAATGCGCGATCGTGTACGATGTTGGGCATGCTATTTTTAGAAACAGGGGAATTCTGCTTTTGGTACGTCACACACGAGTGAGGTCTTTCGTGAGTATTATTTACGGTGAATGAATGCATGAAAATCTTGCGCTAACGACCTTCATTGGAAAACACGGCCGCTTTGTTAGGTTGAGGTCCACCGAAAGTTACACAAGCGGTAATCATCACTTTGATCTCAAGCGACACCAGATAAGGCGCACCGTTAGATAAGACGCAGTGACGTTTTCGTACCTTTGAAAGTCAGATAAGCCGCGTCTTATACGCAGGAAATTACGGTATATGTAGGCCTATACAGAAATCAAACTGGTCTTTTCAGTTTCTGTTGATATTATTAGACTGGTTTAATATAACACCTTAGCCATCAACTTGACACCAAACTAACTTTTACGTAAAACTGTAATCAAATATGTTTTTGAATTTACCGAAAGTGTGTAACTTGAAGCTTTAACTGATAGGAGTAACCTTCAAACAACCAGTGTGTCGCACAAAGTCATTAAGACATTTGGGCCTGCATTAGGGTCTCAGAAGCACTGGATCTCTTGATTTTTTAGTACATGCATATTTGGGTCCATACTTGGAAGTTTTAAGCATGTTTGCAACTATTTTTCCGCTTCATTTACACCAAATTGTTATAGGGGGTATATGCTGGTATGCTATTTTCTGATCCCTCTTTCTCTCTCTCTCTCCCTCTTTCTCCCTCTCTCTCTCTCTCTCTCTCCCTCCCTCCCTCCCCCTCCCTCCTCCGCGATATACCCAACCCTACAGAACAAGACACATTAAATAAAAGAAGCCAAACACAACATATCAGAGTAGATGGACACAATATGCAAACACTTTCTTTTACTCATTCCAAAAAACCATGCCAACTATGTACGGGACCCCTGAATTTCCCTTTCGTTGTGGGGTGAAAACATCCAATATTTATGCTATTCTAGAGCAAACAAAGATTATAAAATAATATTTGTTAACACAACACGGTTTTGAAGAGATTTGCAAGAAATAACGACATAGGTTATTGTATATATAATTTTAAAAATTACACATTTATACTTAATCTCTAATTAACCACACAAAACTTGTTCCGATTTGGAAATGGTCTTTAAGATATTATTTACTGAACATGTGATATTTCAAACAGAAATGATAACCAAGATTTTAAAACACAAATACACTGTTAATCTTCTCTTCACTCTGTTGCAGTAAGTCATAATCAAAGATTCAAACTTCAGTAAAAACACAGAAAAAAAAGTAACTTAAATTGCTTTCAAAAAACATTTGCACAGATGGCCTAGACTCTGAAGACCATAGGCAATTTCAAACAAATGCATAATGATCTTTATCAACTGTTTAATGATTAAAAGAACATTTGCATTGATCCCTGCAAATAACATTCACAGCATTCTTTTTTGTTTTTTAAACTTCTCATGATCACATTGACATCTGCTAAAACAGACGGAAGACAGATTGAACTACCCAACAAAAATAAACGAAATAGAGAATTAGCTGTTGCAAACTGCTTACCAACCTAAAGGACCTGTAGTATAAATGCAAAATAAATGTTACTGGCCTTAGGTTTCGAACCTAGCAGGTTCTTTCTTAAAGGCCTTTGAGAAAGAAAGAACCTGCTAGGTTCGAAACTATAACATTTATTTTGCAAAAATAAAATAAACAAATTTTAGTTTGTACATTGCCACTACAACAAACAGCATGAAACCCATATAAATGAATCACCATATTGACCCTATTCCAAACATCTTGATTTTATGTTTTATTTTGTTTCGACCTTTGGTCACTATGGAAGTTTTTTTTTATTGAATAAACCACTTATTAATGAATGAATGAATGAATGAATAATACAAAAGTGCATGAGAATCAAAATGATGGTCAAGTCTAAAATAGACTGGTGCCTCCCAAACTATAATGTCTTTCTGATGAGTAAGAGTAAGGGAACCCGACCAAATTTTTACAGGTCATTTTGTTTACAAATCTAGGTCACTGACGTTCCATAATGAGCAGAAAGTTACCATTACTTGCCAGTATAGTTACACATTCAAAGGCAAAATATCGTCCCGAGTGCAATTTACCATTGAAATGCCATCTGTTTAAAAAAAAATTGTATCAGAATTCCATTTTATGGATTTTTGCTTTTAAATACTCATTAGCGATATCACCGTGAATAAATGCATGATATATTAACATGTCATTGATGACACAGACTGCCTTTATGCTGTTTGCATGTAATGCACTACATAGTCGCCATATCTGACACAAATTTATTACCACTGATTCCGGATCGTGTTGCGGATATGTGGTTTCAAACCCTTTTTTTAATCAATGCCGAGGGAGGACGGTGTATGTTGTCAAATCTCGTCTAGCTATTATAAAATGCCATCTATTTAAAGTCTTGCTTGGATTACATTTATAGCTGAACAAAATCAAGGTTAAACATCAATTCCCTAAATCCAGATTTTATTTATACAGTTGGAGGTTTTATTCCAATATATCATGTCAATGACCAAATGACCAGATCTCCAAATGGGCAAAAAAATAATAATAATAATAACGATGAAACATCAAGTCTACATTAGACAAAATTGTACAAGAAAAAAGTGTGTTGTTACTGTTACTGCCAGTTCAGATGTTTAGGGTTATTTGCATACAAACACACAATTATTTTTCTCTTTTTTTATCTTAGTGCTCATAACCTGATGCAATTTGCAGAAATGTCAAGGTATTTTCCATGCAGAGCTGGTTGACATGGTACATATACAAGTAGGAGAGTATTACTCCAAAGTATGCAACTTATAACTTCATGACAATGATTACAGGGAAGGTACAACATTGGTTAAGTACCAAATTATCAAATAAACAAGTTGTTACATGTTCCAATAGTCCTGAGGAATTATTTCACCAGAAGTTTTCATCTTGAACCCTAACTCCCCAAGCCCACTTGTCCACACACAGCCTCAATTCTCCAATATCCTTCAGTAGTAAAGCAAGCACATTTGTGCATGACCACTACCATTGGTACGCAGACTACATGTATGCGCACACACACGTTTCTAATCTGTGATACATGTACATGGGCCCAGGGCCATGGACCCTCCCTGCATGCATGGAGCAATAAACAGTGTCCACTGACCCAAGCACTGACCTTGCAATCACTACAACAAACATGGATGTACATGTACTAAAATGCAAGTAAGCCTAATAACCTAAATCCTCCAGATTCATTTTTTTTGGACAGACCAACGTGTACAATGTAACCTCAATCCTCCATTTTGATCTAATGTCAAATACAGCCTGATCACCTTGATCTTCCATTATCAGCCAAGCAAATAATCACATGTGCCCTCAATCCTTCAGTTATGCAAAGAGGACATTGGAGGATTTGGGAAGGTTGGGGTTAATAGAGAAAAGGGTAAGTGTTATGTCATATTAATAAAACGTTGCCCTCCAGCAACTTTTTGTGAAACATAAAAACGTACAAAAACATTTTAACAATCTTGTTTTTGTTCTCTCAAAAAACATGAATTGTGGCGAAACTTTCACAGCATAGTTTTAAGTACATTACGTCTTGACAATCAGTGGGTCAAAATAAATGTACATTACAAAATACCAATGGTGGACCTTCCCTTAAAAACACATACTGCCACCTAAAAAACACAATTATTGCCCCCTATTCAAAAGCAAATACATGTTTTCTATCAGTGTTGTCAATTAATATACATGTACTACTGATGCAAATGGATAAACGATATTCAAGTAGTTGAAATCTCATCCACTGTTTTAGCTAGAAAAGATATTAAATAAATAATAATTGAAAATAAAAGCATGAAAGTTACACATATTGAGAGTGAGTTTCACAACAAATGTGGACAGTGGCACGTGTACAGAAACAATACAATTAACCGATGTTAACTTCATTACCTGATAATACGCCTTCCTAAATGATCGTTAACCCTAACTCCCTAGACAACAAAACCAGTTGGAGGATTTTGAAGGATTTTTATTGTTTTAATACAATGCCTAGGGAGTTAGGGTTAAAACAAAGCTGTATGTATGAGCCTGCCTTAAAATGTATTGATGTTACAAGTTGTGAGCGGATAATTGTGAAATTGCAGATGCTGTCATGTACATGTACATGTACGCTTTAAAGATTATGCATTGTATCGTCATTTTTGAAATTCTAATTAGAAGGAATTAACACAACAGATAATAAATGGGGAAATATGTAGTTTATGTTATACACAAATGTAGATGTAGATCTAACTACATGTATGCTTAAAAATATGCAATTGTACTTCACATTTTCACAGTACAACATAATAATCGCAATTTTTTAAGTATTACACAATATATTTGATAACGTTTTGTTCATGAGCCTCAACAAGACAGCTTTGAGGGTCATACAAACTCTTTGGTACTTAAACTTCCTAGAACCAGAAATTGCCTAGAACCCTTAAAATATGTGCTTAGCACCCAACAACAGGTGCCATAGATAAAACCGAATGCCCCATTGCAATGACCAGATAGGACGTCTTGCACCCAAGAATAGGTACCATGGATGGAACCTTACAACCCGATGGAACCTTACAACCCAATGGAACCCATAGAAGGAAGTCTAGCACCCAAGAATAGGCACCATGGATAGAACCTAACAACCCATTGAAACCCATAGAAGGGAAGTCTAGCACCCAAGAATAGGCACCATGGATAGAACCTAACAACCCATTGGAACCCATAGAAGGGAAGTCTAGCACCCAAAAATAGGTACCATGGATAGCATCTAACCACCCACTGGAACCCATAGAAAGTGTATCATTGATAGAACCCAACCACAATAACTAGTATAAACACCCATGTTGTGGGAACACATTTTGGCCATTAAATCTTGTGAATAAAATGACAATAAGTTCTACAGTAAATTATGCTGTGTACAGGTTCAGTCCATCAATTAGTATTTATCACTTAAAATAACAACATCCACTTTTACCATTAATGAGGAAAAAAAGCCTTTTATAACCTGTCATAGATCCTCATTTATATAAAGAACTATATACATCAAGTGCATATTAAAGTGAAACAAAAAATCAGACACATTGGCAACTATATAAAGAAACACAATGTTAAACCTACTATCTACGTTCTATAGTCAAACCTGTGTCATGTGGCCGCTTGCAGGACCAATGGAAAGTGACAGGTGGCCTGAATATGCAATGTTTTCAATAGCGCATTTGCAAAACGCAGTTTGTCAATATAGCCTTCAGGCCGTCACACTATTGGGTCAAGGGGCCTCTTTGTCCAGGCTTTAAAACGGGTTTGACTGCTCAACTGCTCCATGCACATCGTAGCCCACTCCTGGACAAAATCAATTGGTATCTGGGAGAAATTTATGGCTTGCTTGTGCTTACAACACTTCCATGTGCACTTTTTTTTCTTTATAACAATCATCAAGCCCATATAATTATGTACATAAACTTAACTTGCACTGAACTTTCCACATTTCCCTTAAGGAAAGCAATTACATAACAGCGCCCTCAATGGGATGTGCATGGAGCAGTAATTCTAAACAGTAAAATAAGGTATACAATGTGTTTATAACTTTACATATATAATAATACAATAATTTGCAAACTCAGTCGTGGGAAAGAAATCACTCGTAGGCATGAACTCACATATATAAATGAACAGATTCTTGATGCTTATTCATAACATAAAGCTGCTAGTTGATATGTATATATTCATAAATCTAACTCTACTCAAGTGCATATTATGATTATTAATTCTCTACTCGTTAAAAAATATGAACATAAAATTCAAAACTGTACCATCTATTTGATCAGATTGTCTTATTAGAGAGCTTACATTCACCGCCTTCCTGGAGTTCAGACAATAGTAACAATGTGTACCGACTGCGTGTGTAAGGAGCCAATGGGAGACCTTCTTTTTGACCTCAGCAAGGGCGCCCTTTGGGACTGTGACGTCATATGCAACCTCTCTATAAAGTGCCGTCTCTAAATCTCCATTTTTACAAATGCCTGTGCAGCTGCTCTTACCCCACCCTTGAAACATTTATAAAATCTCTCCATACAATATTTATGGGATAACCTAAATCATTACTTATACATCGAGTTCACAGATGGAATAATTCTATCCATAAAAATAACACTATTTTTTACTAACTTTCACTAACACTCACCCTCTATGGATACACATACAAAATACTTGGTTACACTAACAACGTCATACACTGCAATTATATCTTCTCTATGAAAACAAACACCTCTTACTAATGTTCAATCCTACAGGAGCTACAACAGTAATTATTAATATTATGGATGTTGCCCTTTTGTCACCACAGACCACTTTCACCTTTGACCTATAACACTGGGGTCATCGTAAATACAAAGACATCAGTAAACATATACGAAAAAAATAAAATAACTCTTTTTTTTGTTATAAACTTTAAAACAACTGTGGCATGAAGCACTCAAAAGTCGGTGTTTTCCACATAGATTTATCAATTTAGATCTCTCCCGAAATTTAAATATTTAAAATTGGTAGACAATTTTCAACATTAAGAAGCTCATGAATACACCTTATTCTCAACAAAAAAAACATGAAATGACAATAAATTATCACAAATGAAATAAAACTTTCTTTGTATCAAATCACCAAAATTAAGATTTGAGGTTTTTAATGTTACCCCCAAATCGTATGTTTAGATGTTTAGACAAATTTTCTTTGGATCAAATCACCATCAACACGATTTGAGGCTCAAGATTTTACCCCCCTCCCCCCAAATCATATGATTAGATGCTTGTGTAACTTATCAATATAATGAACATCCAATTAGTTTAAAAACAATTTTATGCTACAGAGCCATGATACAAGGAATTACCTTGATTTTGAAAATCAACCCAGTGCATTTTAGTTAATAGCGAGAAACAGACATTAAAAAGAACACAAACAAATGATGCTCATCACCCAGTATCTTGAGACTAGTCCGTCCATCCCCCATTTACAACTTAACAATGTCCGCATTTATCACTTTGCATGCAGTAATATCACTGGTTAAGGTTTATAAATAGTTAAGGCAAGGAAGATTTTACATCCGTTGTTCTATTTTTAAATGGGCAACTTTAAGGTTGCAAATTGCCTCTACTTATAGGAATTTTTTTTTTATATGGTGTGTCCTTCTGCTCAGAAAAAAGAAAAGTTTTTTTTTTTCTCTCAAGTTTGGCCTTCTGCCGTGAAGGAATATCTGATATGGAATCAGACGATTGGAGATAGACCAAATTTGAGTTCAAAGTACACAAACAAATACATAAACACACATCTTTATTGTTACCCCTTGTTAAATATAATTCCATGAATATTATGATTTTCTTAACATCTGGTCTTCATGTAGTTTGATATTTTGATGCAGATGTTCATGGCAAAAATCCCAATAATACAACAATATTCCCAAATAATGTAGCTCACAATCAGATGACCTTCAAAAATGTTAAACACAGATGTTTTGCACTTTGATGGTTTCATCGTTGAAAAAAAAATTAATTAAAAAAAAAAAATTAAAATTAAAAAAATTACTTTGACAACATAAAATCACTTGAACAAGTTGAAGGTTTTCTATCACATGACATGTGAAGGGCAGGCATTATGTGTACACCCTTTCTTTCTGTGACAGCTCCCTTGCAGCTTTCTGTGATTTGCATGAGCCTTCTTTCTCATCACGGCATTGGCTCAATACCAAGTATTATTCGGAAGAATTCACCCGGCATACGTACACATATCAAGAACAGGACAGAAAACGGAATCCGGCAAGTACTACGAAACATGAAATTTGTTTTCCTGAAAATTTGGAAGAATATGTTTGTTCGAACTCATACATGATTTTAGAGTTTATTATTCTTTTGCAAATTCATGCATGAATTCAAAACAAATATTTACTTTAATCTTGTAAAAAATGTCTTTTTTGATTGATTGAAGCATTTCATGTTTCATAGCAATATCAGATACAACTGAGTACAAACTTATTTAGATGCTGTTTCTAGCAAATAGAAGTAATACTACGTGGTACGTGAGTCCACACAAATATAAAGAAGTTGAGTATCCCTATTCAGTTTACAACAAAATGACAAGCTAACACAATTATGGTTCTATGGTTAAGAAAAGACTCAGCTGGTTTTTTAGACACGAGCGCATTCAGTCCTGCTCTATGGTACATGGATTTGCATCATACAATCTGTAAGAGAAATCAAAAATTAATGTCATGTTATAAACCCTTCTGCGACTGCAAGGGTCAAAATCAGTCAAAATGTTGATATACTTTCCAAGGTATATCTGGTGCACTTAGACATCAAACGCTGTCAAACCTTACGTGTAGTAAGTGCATTTACAGGTCAAAATGGGTCAATCGTTTTTGACTGGTAAAAGCATTGTCTTGTATTGTTCAGGGTGGTCAAAATGACAGTCAAAACCAGTCAAAAAAATGTCCCTGTGTGCACATTTGAGTCAACAGTCAAAACAGGCAGCGCTTTCCGAGGGTCTCTGGAAAGCTTAGAGTATGCAGTGATTCAAACAGTACGTTGATGTAGGGCAAAAATCAAATAAATTGTTTATCACCTGACACAAAAAGTTCATCAATTTAACATAAAGGTTTGTGTAAATATGTAATGTTAAATTATCTGAAGATACTCAGCCAAAGCAGAAAGCAAGGTGAAAATTTTTTTTTTTTATTAAGTTTATCTTGGTTTTTGACTGCTCTGAAATGAATGGACAATTGTTTAACCCTAACCACCGCAAATCCATCAAAATCCTCCAAGGGGCACTTTTTTGGAAAAATTCAGTACTTTCAGAAACTGGTACTTTCACCTCTTCAAATGGGGCAAAATTACTACCTGGCAAGAAGTACAAGCGATAAGTGCTGAATATGAAAGATCAACGAAAATGCATGGTGCATTTTGAAGGGCATGTTTCCAAAAGTGCACTGATGGATTTTGGAGGATTCAGGAAGGTTCCCAGCCAGAATACCTAGGTGATCAGGGTTAATGAAAAGCTGTTGCATTGACTGCCATTGCTAAGGCGTTGAGACCCAGAGCAAATATTTCAGCCAGTGTTCATAAGGGCAGTTCCATGGTTACTCATGTTACAGTTTTTGAGGTTTTGGGCCCACTCTTAATCCTATAATATATATTTCTTTCATTATTTTTTCAGTTGATGAATTATACCCAGACCTTACTCAGCACAAAATACTAATTTCATAAATTCGTTATATGTATGCTGTAATAAGACAAAAAGCAACATTTATGCTTGTCCAAAAAATGTAACGTGAGTAAGGAGCAGTTTTCTCTTATATAGCGTATATATGTACGTACAAATTTTTTAAATAATTTTTTTGGTGTTGAGTAATATCTGGGCATAATGCAACTAACCCTCCTATAGGTTTAACAATCAAAGACACTCAAAATTTGTATGTAACTCCCAACCCATTGACTGTGCAGTGCACTCAAATAAATGCAAGGACATGTGGCTATGGTAGGAGGTCAAACCAAAACCACTCGACTGTAACTTATGCAGTACATACACAGCTCTGTGTGACTCTGCATATACATGTAACTTGTAAGACATACACAAGTGTGTTTGACTTTGCCACTATCTCCAGCATTCTTATACACATGTGTGAACAATTGGCAATGCAACCAAAAATACTCAAGTGACTGTCTGTGGGTGCGGTGCTTACTGGGCCAAATTTCAGCCTGGGCATAGGAGGGCTAATGTGAAAAATCTGATGAGTGGAATATATAAGTAAGGAAATTATGGCATTAACAGTGGGCCCAATTCCTCAAAAATGTAACGTGAGAAACCATGGAATTGCCCATAAGCTGTTTCATTCTGGAAATAGCCAACTGCAAATTTATCGGTGGATCCAGTTGGGAATGGGTGGGTGGGTGGGGGGGGGGGGATTGAGGGAGAAAATTGGCCAAATACTCTTTTTTTAAAGTCAGTTATGGTCCAATGTACCCTTTTAACTGTGTGCTAACTCTTTTCTTTAGCCATCCTAGATCCACCACTAAAATCAAAACAACAATTCACTTTTTTTCTACGATTCAAATTCACCTGTAGAAGAAGCAATTCCTACATCTCTCCCTAAACAGCTGGGTCAGTACCCTCTCCTCTCCTCAGTGACCTGTGACCCATCAGGCATCATCGTCACATCCGACCTCTGCGCAATCTGCATCATGTGCTGAGGGGCATAGTACGCCGACGTCATGACTGGAGGGTACATCTGGTGGATGGGCGCTTGGCCCCAGCTGATGTTTTGGGCCATTGGGATCATGGGAGGGGGTGCAATGCTCATGGGCTGGACAGGTGCGCCGGGTACATCGTGGTCAAACCTGGACGAGCATTTGAAATGTGTTTTAATTAAATAGTGATACGCAAAATGCATCTGACCTGAAAATACTAACGGTAATGTATACCTATATGAAGTGTGCAACTCGTGTAATAACATAGTCCATGGCATAGCACTCCTGGTACAATTTTTAAAAATTGCACGCTTGTATAATATCCGCTCAGTGCACATCGTAGCCCTCTAGCGGTGAATTTGCACCCAGTGTCTTGATGATAGCCACTTTGGCGTTGTGTGAGCTTTGTGCGTACACTGCATGTGCGTATGTTATGGTACTAAGCGCGCATGTACTTCTGCCGGCCAATGATTGCTGGAGATATTCCATGGGTACACACATCGACTGCAAAATACGCCAAACGTGACGCACTATCGCTGTCCTTTCGCCCACAGTGGTCTAACAACATGTGCCCTTAACAGCTCATGCACAGTGGGAAAGATTACGCTTCTACTGAATGACATCCACATTATTACAGTCAATGTTAACCACCGATATTTTTATGCTGATCCCATGCACCTGCAGAAATTAAATCTAGCTTTCCAGTCTCATGCCCACTTTGTCAATTAGTCAAACTGTTCACTCCGAAATATCAACACCTTCACTTGGTTCAAGTAAAAACACGCATATCTAGCTTGAATAAAGATCGACTTATAGACCATGTGACTTGTTTTACACTTGAGCTTTAGCATGATTTTCCACCAGGCAAAAGTGTGTATTTGTATGCAGTACATTTTGTACTTCTCCACATAAGGCCGCCGCCCCCCAAGTCTTCAGTTGGCTTCAAAATCGGTGCGGTGACGCAGCTTTTTTTCCGGCCATCTTTCTTTTGCCAACAGGGAAATACGTGATACATTGTATACACGGGGACCAAATTTCCCATTATATACAAAGTATGGTGGATAAGAGAGGCCTCACAAATCGGGCAAACGTTCATACCCCTAGATGTGAAAAAGTCATTTAAAGCACAGTACAGCAGAATTCCAATCGATCCAGCAATTTTGGGTCTGAGGTGACGCGAACGGAAACCAGAAACCGGAGACTTTTGTTTTGCCTAACATCAAGAATGCTTTTAATTTTCAGATGAATAAGATTTGAGATGAGTGTCTTATTAAAAATTAATCAAATTTAAAAAAAAAATTCTGCTGATATCTCAAACTATCAGATTTGATGGTTTCTTGTCATAGACCAGTGTACATTTTGTGCACTGCACAGTTTGACCTTTGGTTATCTTTTGTAAACATGTGATGCTTAGATCACGTCGTCTATACTTTCACGCAAACATGAAGGCAATGCACGATTCATGACTTCATGGTCCTGGCGGTTGATTACCAAGTCAACATTTCCGAACTTTATTTCCCTTTGACATACACTTTCAAGTACGAACAGGCTTTAATTGGCCCTTTAACACGTTGTACTTACTTGCACTGGTTGCCATAACGACAGGTCCCAAGCAAGAAAAACTTGCAGCGAGTGGAGGGTTTTCCTGCTCTGTCGTGGGCGTATCTACAATTATCCCCCGCCCTGCAGAGTCCATGAATGAAGTACCTGTCACAGAACAATATAAAAATGTTGTATAATCTAAATATATAAATGGGTAAGATAAGAAATGTCAATTTTGTGAATGTCCACATAGCCATTTATTAACAGCATAAAGTCCAGGGATGCATGCACGGGTCAAATTAAGATTTAAGTCAGATTCAAGCCAAGTCACTGACTCAAGTCAACAACTCTGCTCTCCAGACTCCGTACTGTTTCAAATTGACACTTATTATGAAAATGCAAATTCACAGTCCTTCAGGCAAAAAAGTCTCCTGTTTCTGGTCATAGGTCGGCTTTAAAATCGGTGTTGTGACACGCTTTTTTTGGGGGGGGGGGGAGGGGTGTAATTTTTCTTTAAGTGATACATAATAACATGTATACGGAGTTATTGGAACCTGACCAAATTTCCTATACATAAAGTACGGTGGCTAAGTGAGGCCGCACGAATCGTGCAAACGTTCATACCCCTATGTGAAAAAAAGTCATTTAAAACACGGCAGAATTACAATCGATCCAGCAATTTTTGCTACAATTGGATATCATTTTATAGAAAAAGAAAAAAAGAAAGAAAAAAAAAGAAAAAAAAAGAAAAAAAAAGAAAAAAATCATCTAACAAGGCCGACACGCGGGTCTGAGACAATGTGCATGGAGACCAGAAAGCGGTAACTTCTTTTTTTCGCCTCAGGGCATCAGTCTTCTTTGGACATCATGTCAGCAAACCCTGAAATTTTATTCGTGTAGAGGTAACGCCACTTATCTAGAGTATGTCTATGGGAACATTTTCAAGGAGCACAAATGGCAAGACCAGAGCAAGAGAGGCCATGGCCTCCATGGAATTCCAAGTCTGGTAAGCCTCACTAACCAATTGGTTTGTTTAAAAATGATCACATCTAATTTATCATTTATGGGGAATATTCTTCATATTCAGACGGAGTAAGGGTTTTGATAAAAGAGGATGTTTTGTGCACTTTTAACCAGTTCGCGTCGGAGGCCGTGTATACACGCAAATTTTTTTTGCACCACGGATCGGAGAGCGTCTAAACACGCCATAGGAAACTCTGATATATTTGTATGCATGCTTCCATTAACGTGTGTGTGGGAAAAAGAAACCCGCACAAGGGCCCAGAAAAACTTTGTTATTCCCGACACGAACTGGTTAATAATGCTCCCATAATGAATAAGGCTGTGTTTTTGGTTATTTCGGGAACTGGATGCCCGAAACTGGAACTCATTGAATACCCGGGTACCCGTAACAATTTTGTAAAAACACATAAATACTCCCGAATGTATAAAACCACCAAATGAACACAAATTTCTTCTGTTTTATTAGAGTCATAATAAATGTGGACTTACTGTAATAATTTCCCGCCTCTATATTAAAAACAACATGTCCCATCCCCATACAAACAAAAGTTAACAAAAACCAGAGACTTCCATGTGTGTGGCTTAAATGTTCAGCCAAAATTTTCAAAAGTCGGGTAATTGGAACCGAAAAATGGAACTGGGTAATGACAGATTCGGTCTGATATTCGGGTACACAGCACAGCCTTAATAATGAACTTGACCTCTCAATCAAATCAGTCCTTACTCACTGTTCATTTAGGCCACGCCCAATATATTCAAATAGCATAGTCATAGTCATTTATTATTTCTAAAAAGACTAATGTACCATTATAAGAGAAATAAAAATCAGGCTTATGTCTAAAAATAGACTTTTAACAAGTTGCCTTTCAAATTTGAACATTTGTTCAGATATTTTTGACAAATATTATTATTTATTTATCCTGGGTGTCTTGATGGTTATTACTGGTCTCCATCAGGTCCCAGCTTTGAACTGTTAGAGACTGATATAGTTGAACCAGAAATAGCGAGGATTAACCCCTACTCTTTCTTGACAAGTGTCATGGGTTCTTCTATGTGCACTGTACACAGGGCCTACAGCTTAACCCTAATCATGCTAAATGCAACAGGATGCAACAGTTGTAAAATTCCGATGGACGTTGTTGCATTCAGCAGCCAGTACTGATGACTCAATCTGTTATCTTGTTGCATTCAGCACTGGACTGTGTTTGTATATAGCAAATAGTCTGTGTTGTATCTTCAGCATTATGGAAATAAGCCTATATATGTTATTGGCTTTTTGGGTTATCCTTGGATAAATATGGTGTGTTTTTCTTGTATTTTTGTAATGTGTCTTGTACTTTTATCATCTTTTTATCCGAATAAATTCAATCAATCAATCTACCCTGCTCAATGCAACAAGATCCCCTTGTTGTATGTTGTCGCAGACAGCACTGTGCTTGAAAAAGCAGTCCAATTTACTCAACGCTTCTCTGCTAGGTCCAACAAGATCCACATATGGATATTGTCGCACCTAGCAGGCCTCGATCATTGACCACTGTTGTATGTTGTTGCATTCAGCAGGGTGATAAGAAAATTACCCTAGCATGGTTAGGGTTAATGTCCCATTATATCCGAAGGACGCGGCACCACAGATATTACACACAGTATGCGTTCCTGATACAAGACTACAGGTGCACGTATCTCAGTCAGCTAAAGTAAGTCAGTCAGCCAGCCAGCCTGAGTGGTCATCCAGTCAAGTGCTGACTAAGGTCAATGCGACTTAACTTTGGTACGGCTTTAACAATTGAGCTCCCAACATCATTTACTAACTCAGTAACTGAACACCAAACAAACGAACAAACCCATATTGGAGAAAATGCAGCGTCGCAACTTCACTTGTTTACAAATGTTATTTGAAAATCCAAGTCACGAAAAAAAAACAGCATCTCTAAATCGAATAAAATAATGCAGAGATTTTACTATTATTATGTCAGTTATTATATTTTCTTAAGTCATCTTTGCTTTGGTGTTACAATAACTTAAAAGAAATTGTATGCATAGGACTGGTTACTGACGTAAAATTAACAATATTATACTTATATGTAATAATTCCCCCAATATTTTTTTCTTTTACTTTTAGCCGATTCTTTCTGCATATTTCCTTTTTTAATACAAATATACACAAATATATTTATTTTGGTCCCACTAAAAAGCGCCACGCACGGATTCGCTGCGCCAAGGGCTGGATTCGGCGTCAAGACCTACATCTCAAGGCGTGAAGGGTTTTTCGGGTCAACGACAATGAGTAGAAATAGCCAATAACAACATGTGAAATATGGCCAAATACCTACAGGAAGCGTTATTAATGTGATATATAAATATTTTGGGGAATTTCTAAGTCTTTTTACCATGAAAAAGTGTGAATTTTAACATGACAAACGTTAACATTATACGGCAGCCATTTTGCCTTTTCCCAGTTCAGTCATGCACAGAAATGGTACAGTCCTATGCTCATGACCAAACAGGGAAAAGACAAAATGGCCGCCGTAAAATGTTAACGTTTGTCAAACTTAAGTAAGCAATTTTCACGGTAATAAGTCTTTTATAAATTCCAAAAATATATTTGTATATCACATTCACGCTTCCTCTAGATATTTAGCCCTATTTAGCATGTTGTTGTCCGCTATTTGTACTCGTTGTGGTCATTGAAAAACCCTTGATGCCTTGAGATGTAGGCCTTGACGCCGAATCCAGCCCTTGACACCGCGAATCCGTCCTTGACGCTTTTTAGTAGGACCCACTTATTTGCCAATAAGTTTGTTGTGAAAATCTTCTCCATCTTCATTGCCAATTTGAATCCTTGCATCGTCCTAATTAAGCGTTTATTCCTAGAAAACACACAATTAGTCCGAATGCCTCTTCCGTTCAGTCTCCTATTTTTACTAAACAGCGACAATGATGTCATTATTCTAAAAATAGGAGACTGTGAATGGAAGCGGCATTCGAACTAACAAACATTGTGTCCACAAATGACCAAACTCTTCCATTATGCACATACATATGGCAAAGATTAGATCTACCAAAAACGTCAGGAAATTTAAAAAAATTTAAAAATTTAAAAAAAAGTTACTTTAAAACCCATTGAAATTTCATGTTGTCATGGTTGTACATAAATAATGAGCATTTATGTTTCAATCACAGTGCATTCATGTGCTCTATTGTTGTGACATAAAATAACCAAAGAAAATTGTTCAGAAAGGGTGTCAGACGTCACATGATTATGACAATTATTTTCATGATGTTTCATACCGGCATGTATTGTTAGTTACGCCGCAGCGAGAAACGCAGTGCCATTGGCATTTATTACAAGGTTATGCACGTATTCACGCTGTACGCCCGCCGGCCAGACTATGCATGTAAATGTACATGTACATGTACAGTACATAGCGTATACGGAATGCACATGGCCTATATGGACGCGTACAGTACACGTATGTCTTTCGTACGCGAACCATACCGGCCGGCATCGGTCAGAACGCCCAAAGGAAATTCTCCCCAAAAAGTCAAACATCAAACAAATATCAAACAGAGGAAAAGAACAAACCTGCAGGCAATGTTTTTTCGCCAGTCTGCGCCATTGTTAGGTCCGCGCCCCTGGCCTGGCATGCCTTGCACGCTTGATGGCCCGGGCCCAGACGGCGCATTACTGGCAGCAGCCATCTTGTACCGATGGCCTGCTGACTGGTAAGTGGTGCCCGACAGGCCAGGTCGGGTAACTATATACCACGCACGTCGTGCATGCGGTGGCCGGTATTGTAAAGTACAGCTTTGACAGACGACGTGGTTAACGGTACCAGTGAAATGATGACCAATCGATATATATAATCGATCGATGTCATACCAAAAATTTCACTGTTGTCATGGACTCTTTACTAAACGTTTGGGAGGAGGTCACGTCATAGTCGGCTTATCTGTCGTCATTGTCTTCCTTTTCCCAGCGCCAACATCTTGAACAGGGTGTCAACCAATAAACATAATTGGGGTGTGTGTGGGGGGGGGGGTGCAAAAAGTGAGGCGCGCAAGATGGTGGGGAGGGGGAAGGAGGGGGTGACTCAAGTGGCCCGCCATTCTGAAGCACTCTCCAACAACCAATTAGATGTATAACACAATTACTATAAATGCACAAATTACGAGAACCCACTTTCCCCGTATAGCCAGAAATTTGTCCAGAGAGGGGGGCCGATTTGTGTTCAATTATACCCAACAACTTTCAACTGGACAATATTGTTTTATTAAGATCATAGAACAACTGGGTTCAAAGCTCAGTTGGTAGAGCGCTCGTACGGTAATCGAGAGGTCGCGGGTTCGAGTCCGGCATCAGCCAATTTTTCTTTGCTCGCTACCCGTTTATATATATATAAATATATATATATATATATATATATAACAGATTATATATATATATATATATATATATATATATATATATATATATATATATGTTATATGTTATCTTATCTTGTATATTATTACATTTTTCCAACTGTCTCTTATAGGACAATTTTAATTTAGCTATTTACACCCACACACCAACTCCTCAATTTGTATGGTGTAAACCCCCCTTTTGTGTATTGTCCTATTTTTACCCTAGCATTACCACAAGCAGCCACATGCGTCTACTTATTGTGTGGCTCAATAATCCCTCCTTTGTTCACTTCTGATACTCCTATTGGCTTTTCTAGACTGATGCTTATCTTTAATTGGCTAATATTTTCCCGCCTTTTTGGATCCCGCCCCACGATCCTTTGATTTCCCTTTTAAGGCCACCCTCCCGATTTAGTTTATATATATATATATATATATATATATATATATATATATATATATATATATATATATATATATATATATATATATATATATATATATATATATATATATACTTGTAGTAAAACTAGTGGAACGCTGGTAGTTGTAACTCCGAGTTTCACGCGTTATGCGATCATCAGACAACTGATAGTCACCAAGTGATTACTCCTATATATATAGGCCTACACGCGCACGTACAGGTTACTCGCTCAATGATGCGTGGTAATTACCTATTGTTTGCGGGCCTTGTGTGTAAGCTTGTTTGTTGGCAGTTTGTGGTTTGTTGACGCGGTACTGTTCCTCGTCACGTGTCATCGCTTTTGAAGTTGCAGAGGTAGTTGCGAGTTGGGCTTTAAAAAAAATAATTGAAATATATATATATATATATATATATATATATATATATATATATATATATATATATATATATATATATATATATATATATATATATATATATTTCAATTATTTTTTTAAAAGCCCAACTCGCCCCCACCTGGCTATGCCCTTATAAAAATCGGTCCATAGTACTATTACCATAGACTAACAATGGTTACTATTAAACTGATTTCATATAAGGGATGCGCCCTAGTGCACAGTTTCACGAAAACCAACGGTGATGGTTGTGATATTATTTTTTTGCAACTATGATTAACATTAACTTGTCTGGTCCATACAGTAGGCTACGTTGGTACACTTATCCGGCAGTCATCCCGAGAAATTATTTCGTTTGCTAAAGTGCTTTCATCTAAATTATATGAAATGAAAATCCTTGCAAACAGTGCACGGCAATTTGAAGCCACCAGAAACTCAGAAACTGAGCCAGTATCAATCAAACAGCAAGGATTAACCAATATGGCTACACCTGGACCGATGTCACTCCTTGAAAATGTACACTAAGTGCAAAATTTACCACCGATAACCAGACTTGTTCAGTCGAGTCCTCAAACCTCGAGTCCGAGTCCAAGTCATGCCACTTAGGGGCCATTCATAATAGTCAATGTTAAAAAATTTCGATCTTTTTTCGAAATTGTTTTGACCCACCCACCCACCCCAAATTTCGATTTTTAAATATTGATTTACTTCACAATATACTCTATACACTAAAGAACAAAGTAATGCCTCAAATGATGCAGATTTTTCAGATCAAAGGACTCCAACATCAGTAGTTTTCAATAGCTGTTCCTGGCTTTAAACAAACAACTTTGTAGTTTAATCAGAAATGAAATTGCCAAGCACATAAAACTTTGTACAACAGTTTTTAGTTTGATATGACCCCATCATTTGGACAATAAAACAAAGTAAAAAAGGAATCATGTTACTAGTTTCCAGTTTTAGCTGTTTTTATTGCTTCTGTATACCGTAGTTGTACAAAACAAAATGGTATACACTAGACACAACTTGACACACTGTGAACATTTTTGGGGTCCATAAAAAAAACAAAAAACAGACAGAAATCTTTAAAGGCTATCTAGCATAATTCAATACAGTGAAATTTAAAAACGAAGTGGATGATTGCTGAAGACCTACTGAAAATTTGAGTTGTAAGGATCTTCAAAAGCCATTGAGTTTGACATTTTGTATCGATAAGTCGAATGATAAAATGTATAAAGTACTGAGACACCCAGTTTGTATTATTTCTGTTTGAGATATTGTCAAAATTTCAATTTAAGTATTTGTCGGTTGAAGACCCCCAAATTTCCTTTGCTGAATTAAAACAGGCCATTTTAGTTAATTGTTCAGTGACTTTGGCTTCGATATTATGAGCTTCTGCTCTCTCATAAAATGTTGCAATTCCGGCGAGATCGAGCAGCTGTTATCGCCCATGACCGCGGCCATTATCACAACATCAAATGCGTGGGGTGTACATGTGTATGTGTAGCGCGTGTGTGTGAAAAAAGCGCGGCGTCACTGATGCACTGGATCGTGCTGTACTGCAGTGTAGGCCTGTAAGCGTTATATCGGAAAGGAACCCGACCATTATCACAGCCTTGTTTACACTGATAGTCAACCTCGTCCTCGTAACAAAGCTCCAAGGATCGACCTCGCTATTTCATTACGCGCGGAGGTTTAGGTAAATCGAAACAAGGTTGACTTTTATGACTCAATGGTATCATATCAATGCATAGTAGGTGGATCATCGAGGTGGACGTAACCAACAACAGACCTGCTATGCGCCAGACGATGATCTGGACCAGCGTGGTATTTTATTTCCTTCTTATTTTATATCATATTTAAAAAAAAAATCAAATTTAAAAAAAAAAACTGAATTTCGATTTTCAGTTATTTCTTTTGACCCACCCACCCACAATTTCGAAAAAAGATCGAAATTTTTTAACATTGACTATTATGAATGGCCCCTTAGGCCTACAAAATTCAAACGAAAAAAAATCTATACATAATTATGTCAAGGTTCAAAGTTAAGTTAAAAATATTTGGAGAGAATTTTCACAATCATCTCCATTCTCACTCCCAAAGAAAGTCGTCATAGTTTATTAAATTAGGTTTTGTTGATCAAAATACAGTCTAGCCTACATATTGATTTGGCTTCGTCTACAGGAACATACGGGAAAGATATTACTATCACATCTGCACTGCGGAGCCTAATTGTTTCCAAAATGAACTCCATGAGGCCTATACGCTGAAACTTTTAGCTGAATTCAAAATTTTCAAAATGTTAATTCCATTTCCATAAACCCCTGTCACACCAGGGGCCGATTTCACAAAGAGCTAAGATTGATCTTAACTGTGTATCAATCTTAATTGCTTAGCAAAGTGTGATGTCACAATACAAATCACTATGGTAATACTAACAACTCATCTTAAGATGAATCTTAGTGCTTTGTGAAATCGAGCCCAGGGCTGCGATCGGGCTGCGACCACAAAATTATGAAAGCGCAGAGGTGAGCGCAGCAGGTCTCCTAGAACGGATCGATGACGCAGTGGAAACTCGCTTGGTCGGGAGAGGAACGCCATGGTCGCCCTGGGACGCCTGACCGCGGCGACCGTTTTGTGCATGCACAAAATGGTCGCCGAGGCTCGGCGCTCTGATCAGATCGCTGTAAGGACTACGGTCGCAGCGGCAGCGCAAAGCGAGCGGCATGAGCGCAAAGCGAGCGCAGCAAGGACGCACACGAGCGTCTTGTGGTCGCAGCGGGAAATAAATCTTGTCCGCTGCGTCTGTACTGAGTTCTCACTACGTCCATTGCGACAGTGGCGTAGCTAGCGGGGGGGGGGGGGCAGGGCCGGCCGCCCCCCCTGGCTCCAGTTCCAGAATAAGTGGGCCCCCCTAACACTGATGCGAAATTTTTTTCACATGCTTATGGGACTGACTGACGGGCCCACCAGCAGGCAGGACTATACAGGCAGGGCCGGATTTAGACCTTGAGGGGCCCGGGGCACTTCAGGTTCGGGGGCCCCTCGACATAGAAATTAAATTACATGACAAATAAAAAATGAACTAAAATGAATGATAAACCGCATTTCTTCGAAAAAAATATAAAACAAATTTTATAATTATTACATTTTATTTATATAAAGGAAGTCCTTAGTCTGGGGCCCTCTGGCAGGGGGCCCGGGGCAATTGCCCCCTTTGCCCCCTTATAAATCCGGCCCTGTATACAGGGCCGCTTTTACATAAGGGCAAAAGGGTAGTTGCCCACGGCCCCAGGTAAAGAGGGGGCCCTAAAAATCTGTAAAATCTGATTGGTGGGCCCCCTGGGATCCGATTCTCCCCCCCCCCCCCTGGCGAACATAGCCAGCTCAGCGCCACTGCATTGCGATGTCGCTACGTCTCTCTCCCGTCCTTGTTGCGCTGTTACTGCGCTTCTACGGAGCGTTATTGACTTCTTCCCGCTCGTACAACGTCCACACGGAGCTGCCGCTGCGACTATGCCGCTCCTTATACGCCCATGCGCGTCCAATGGCGATCTTCCGACGTTTGCAGTAGGCTCACAGTACGATCCCACTTGTGTGTGTGTGTGCTGTGCCACACACACACAAATGGTATGTGCCCTCGTCAAGCGGGGAAAGCGGACTGATGACTGGCGGTCGCAGCGGGGTCTATTTATGCTCGCCGCGCGGACGCATCGAACGTTTCGAGAACGTATTGCGGACGTCATAAGGGCGTAACGCGAGCGCGCTTGGTCGCGTAGAGCGCCGTGGGAGCGCGTTCGAACTCCACACTGGACGAGATGGGAGCGCGGTGGGTCGCAGCAGGAGCGCCGTGAGCGCGATGGGAGCGTACTAAAATCTCCGTTGTTTGACATTTTCAGAAATTTTCGGACAGTTTTCCGCGATCGCCAGTAATGCGTTTTGCAAAAATTTTTAGCGCACAGCGAGCTCCGTCCCGTCGCAATAGAGTGTGACAGGGCTAATAGAACCATGAAAATTGAGACCAGTGTTTGGGACACTAAGTCTGGTAGGCCTACCCAACACTATCGCGCTTTTATTCCCAGTACGCTGAAGCTTGGGTACATAACTCTTTTAGTGTATATCGACTTCTGGAAGATGCACTTTGTTTTCATGCGGCCGGCCTCCGCGCCTCAGTGTAAGCGATCCGCCGATCACAAACAGAGAAAGGACACAATAGGCTATACTATAACAGAATGGGATGCACGGTATAAATTTTCATTCGCGTTGTTTAAATTAAGTAACAAGGCAACACCATGTTGCAAGAACATTATTTTGTTAATTTTTTTTTTAAATAGTGAATATTGGGTATTTTTGCCGTCGAGTCCGAGTCACAAACATTGAGTCTGAATCTATGCAAGTCCGAAGGGTCGAGTGCGCGAGTCCAAGTCATTGTACATGGTGACTCGAGTCCGAGTCCCGAGTCACAAGTCTGCCGATGACACAGGGCCTATAATTAAAAGAGTTAATGATTCAACTTGCTCAACAGGCATTGGTACACTGCCGTTAACAGCTTCAATTCATCATGGAGAGTTATCACTGAGTTCCCCAAGGCTCCATACTTGGGTCTCTTCTCTTGTTGGTATAAATGAATGAAGTTCCTTAATTCTTCTTCCTTTGTCTTATTTGCAGTGATAGGCCTACCACTATAGCCTATCCCGTTTAGTCATTCCTTGATCCACACCCAATAGGCCTACATAGGGCCTAATTAGCTTATAGAATGTGTCTGCTAATTAATTCAAGTCAAACAACATTTTTTGTTTAATCCTGGCAAAAATAAATGTATATTCGTCAGTAAATCCAACAATGCTCATTCCTCTCTGTTCCTCTCTTAATATTGACAACATTATACCGCGTTTATTCGACGAAACTCCTAGGCGTTATTGCACGCTATAAACTAGGGTCTATGCGTCACGGTACACAGGCCACTTTATCTGTCACTAAAAGGTAACTTCAGAAATACAGATGTTTCCTCAAAACTCCGTACCAAAGTATTTTTCCTTACTGCATGAAGATTATACTTTAACATGGCACGTTTCTAAAAGTTATAGCGAGAAATTATCTAGGCGTTCCACTCAATGCGGAAAATAAAAAAATCGGAAATTGCCAGTCGTACGGGCGATAGGCCTACACATCCCCTTACTCCCTCAGTCTCAATATAATAAGCATATTGCATTTCGAAAGGAAAATATTTTCCCCCCATAACCAAACCCATATTTGTGTGAATTTTTTAAAGGTATTTATTTTGCTGATTAACTCCTCTCAAAAACATCTTAGCCTCTCTAGTTTTAGCAGGCTTCAGAATTTTGCTGGGTTACTCGTTCAAAAAAGTTGTTTAAGTGGTTTCCTGTCAACCCACGTTCTTACATGCATGCAAATCGCAAAGCTACACAGAGTACCAGCTAAGTTGATTAACGCTGGATGTTCAGTCCAAAATGGTGGACACCGATCCTTTAAAAGCGACGTTGTCATTGGTTGTTTAATAACGACATATTTTATTCATTTTCTTAATATTTAATAATTATAATCTGCAAAATAAATATTAGTTTTCATTTAAATAATATTTGTGGCTCAATGCTTGAAAAATAATTAATTTAAATAGTAATAAAATGCCACAAATTAGAAAATATTATATTACGGTATAATCACTGAACCAATCAAATGTCTCAATACATTGATCAATTTGTACACTGTATATTCTTCTGGTGAATTTGTACGGAAAGTTATCAAGCAAAATGTTGTATTTAGAGGATTATTTGGAGAGTAAGTATGAAATTAGATTGCTATGTGACTTAGACTAATGTTCATGAACAATTCTGTTAAAAGTATTTTCTACTTGGAAATTATTAAAATGGCCGTTTATTATTTTTCTTGTCAGTGATCGAGCAGCTGCCAATGGATCTGAGGGAACGATTCACGGAAATGCGTGAAATGGATCTGCAAGTGCAAAGTATGTCCGTCTTCCTTTGGCATTTTTCATATTAAAAATCATTATTTGAAGTGTCATTACTGATATGAATCAATAATTGGGTATTTCTTATTTGCATTTAGATGCAATGGACAACCTTGATGATAGGGTGAATAAGTTTTTTGAAGCTGCAAAGAAAACGAAACCGGAGTCAAAAACCTACGAAGCTATTCGAAAGGTGACAATTGAGGGCGCCCTATAATTTCACGTGTACTTTATTTACTTTTTATTTTGCTTTCAGCAGCCGAAACATAGCTTTTTAAAAAGCTTTTGCTTGAACAGGGAAACTTTATCTTAAACAAAAAATTAAGAAATAATAAAATTTAAAAATAAAAATTCAGAGAGAAACACCTGAATCAAATTAATTATTTAACTTAAATTTAAATTTGCGGAAAGAATGTCGTATCCGACCGCCACATTTTAAGGGTTTAAAAAAAAAAAATTGCAACCACTAACCAGTTAAAAATTATTCTATTAATTTTTGGGGGTACAGAAAGCGAGACTATCTTTAAAACCCAATTTTATGATGGTTTTCGGACTTTATTTCCCTTCTAAAAAATCCTCCCCTTCAGAAAAATAGAAGGATCCTATTATAGTTGACACTGCGCATGTACAGTGACCGTGTTGGTCACTACTGGGTGAGTTGACAAGATCAGACTGACATGACTGAGGAAGTCATCGTACACCAAAAATGCCTGATTTTTCATGAAATAAATATCCTGGAATAATTTAAAGTGTATGTCCATCATCGCCCATATGTTCTCCACCTTACTGGGTAGGCAAGATTACATTATTGGTTATATTGAATAAGAAAAAGTGGCAGTCGGATACGACGTTCTACCCAAATTTGCTTGTTACAACAACACAAGGAGGAAAGAATGTCGAACCCAACAGCCACTTGTGCACAATGTCTAAACCTGTGTTCTAAGCAGACGATAAAATGGCCAACATCTCACTGGATGTGCATACATTCATTGCTCAAGTTCTTCCAAAATATCGTTTGCAATCCTCATTTGATTATGAGTAATGAATGTATGCACATCCAGTGAGATGTTGGCCATTTTGTCGTCTGCTAAAAACACATGCTTAAACATTGTGCACAAGTGGCGGTTGGGTTTGACATTCTTTCCGAGGAAGTCATCGTATACAATATTAATTTGAAGTATATGACCATCTTCATCCATATGTTCACCCCCTTACTGAGCTAGATTAGATTATTGGGTCATTCCATGTCAAATCAACAAAATTTCTGAAAAGTTCCCAGGTGACCCTCTCAGATTTACATGAAACTTTGTTAAACTGTTCCACTATAGCCAAAATGAACACACACAAAAAAGTAGATTCATACTCCATATCGTTTCCGAGATACGGCCTCTTGAAATTTGCTTAAAAACCCCCCTTTTTGTGCGCCGCCCCCGCCCCCCGCCCCCCCCCCCCCCCCGGCCGAGTCGCAAAAACACGCCATCGCGCTATTTTTCAACTTTAAGAGCCCATAATTTGATGACGGTAACAGCTATAGAGCTGGAAATTTGTATTCTAACTTACTTTTGGCCCTAGATTCATAATCTGGCCTTAAATAATAGATATCTCATCTACATTTCAAGTTACTTGCCCCAAAGTAGGCACTTTATTCAACCGGGAGTGATTTGGATGATTTTTGGGGTCACCCTGTGACCTCATCAGGGGTCACATGAATCCCAAATCTCAGATAAATCATCTATAGGTGCATTTCTATTACCAAAATCAAATATGAGCTAAATAAAACATTTATAAAGGAGTAGCATTCATCCAAAGTTGGGTCCAGGTGAACAAAAATAAAAAAAGACCCCTTCCGTCATGCGAGTGGTCCCCCCTGTGGACATTTTTTTTTTTTTTTTTAATTTACAGCAGTTAAACATGTACATTAGATCTACTTATATACCAAATTTCAGCTTTGGTACTCAACTCCTTCATGGTCAGGTTGCATTTTGAAAATTACACAGTTTTGCACATATTCGGGGACATAAAATTGACTTAATAGATGGCATTTAACAGAATTACCATGCATGTATTCTAGCAACTAGCTTTGAGAATACTGTCTAGTTAGTTGCAGTGGTTTACTTGATAAATACTGGTAGTTTGGCTTGAATGTTATTGAAGTCTGCTTTAGATAATTTATACTGACGGCCCCCTTGTCCCTGCAGTTTTGGAGCACTGATGGTACATATCACATCTTTTTTTTGTTATGCGCTTTTGATCATTTTTAAATGGAAACAGCGCAATAGAAAATTATTATTATTATTATTATTATCTTGAAATGGTATCCAACACTCATTTCGGGAGTCATGTGGCCAGGAGAGTGTATTTGAGTTCTTTGCTCTTCTCATGAACTTCACATAGACATCATTTTGTTCCTCTGATCGCTCAACAACATGTATGGTGCCAATGTACCATTCATTGTCATATATGCATGCAATGTATTGACCTGGTTGGTACTCTGTTGCATCAGTACCTTGATGTATTTCTGCATGATCTCCAATGGAAACAATACTAAAAACCTTGTCATCAGAGAGTCGCCGCATTTTAAGTTGTGCCTTTCTATCACTCAGTCACAGGAACAAAACTATGGTGTGATCGAGTACCTGATAGTCTTTGATGAGGAGAATCGATCAACTAGCTTGAACTTATCTGCATTACATTTCACATCATTGTTGCTGACATAAAAGAACTTGATGCCCGTGATGTTTTTATCAGCTCATGCAAACATCTGCTGTGGGGTCAAAATCGGTTCATCCTCGGTAGCCTGCAGACTGGCTCTTGCTACCAGCCTCTTTGTGGTGGCTGGCACCCAAACCATCGCATGGACTCTTCCCATGGCTGGTTGCAAAAAAATGCCATTCGGCTGCAAGTCCATGGTCTAATAAGTGGTAGCAAAGGTTGGACAAGTTCTTGTGATTTTTATACTGGCTGGCTGCCCCATCACTGAAGTATATCAGCTTGCTTTTGCTAGGAAGCTGCTCTTTGATAAAGGAAATAAGCCTGGATATGAAAGCATGGACAGTTGTGGTTTCATGTTTCACATGCAGTCTGAAATCACGACTACACTCGCACATTTCAGTTCACCTCCCATATGGTAGATGGCAAATGGGTGCAGCGTGGTTTGGCTGTTGTCCCAATAATACCCCTGGATAGCATCTTGCACCAAAAAGCTGTAATTCTCAGCGAAGTCCAACAAAACTATGGCTGTATCTTTTGGTAGCGTTTCCTTCAGTGAGCGCAAATATGAAGACTGCGATTTTGTAATAAGGTGGTGCTCTCTTAGAGAATCAACTTTACTGCAAATTGTGTCAAGAAATTTTTGAAGCGATATTTACCCATCTACTTTACCCATCTACTGATTTCCTGTATCAGCGTCAGGAAAATCAGGACAATAGAGTATTGTTTATAAATTAACAACTGTAAATCACCTTGAATTCTTCCAAGAAAGAGGACAAACTTATTACAATGTAATTTACATAGCTCTTGTGATAATTTGGTAATTTTGAGATGTAATTAAATATGGATGTGGCAGTTCAGGTCTTTATAATGCGTGCAAGTAGGCCAAATCAAGTAAAAAATCATGATAAATGGTGTAATTTTCAAAATGCAACCTGACCATGAAGGAGTTGAGTACCAAAGCTGAAATTTGGTATATAAGTAGATCTGATGTACATGTTTAACTGCTGTAAATTTAAAAAGAAAAAAAAAACTGTCCACAGGGGGTACCACTCGCATGACGGAAGGGGTCTTTTTTAAATTTTTGTTCACCTGGACTCAACTTTGGATGAATGCTACTCCTTTATAAATGTTTTATTTAGCTCATATTTGATTTTGGTAATAGAAATGCACCTATAGATGATTTATCTGAGATTTGGGATTCATGTGACCCCTGATGAGGTCACAGGGTGACCCCAAAAATCATCCAAATCACTCCCGGTTGAATAAAGTGCCTACTTTGGGGGCAAGTAACTTGAAATGTAGATGAGATATCTATTATTTAAGGCCAGATTATGAATCTAGGGCCAAAAGTAAGGTAGAATACAAATTTTCAACTCTATAGCTGTTACCGTTATCAAATTATGGGCTCTTAAAGTTGAAAAAAAAGCGCGATGGCGCGTTTTCGCGACTCGGCCGGGGTGTGGAGCACAAAAAAGTTTTTTTTGGTGCAAATTTCAAGAGGCCGTATCTCGGAAACGATATGGAATATGAATCTACTTTTTTGTGTGTGTTCATTTTGGCCATAGTGGAACAGTTTAACAAAGTTTCATGTAAATCTGAGAGGGTGACCTGGGGACCTCTGGTTGATTTGACACGGAATGACCCTATTGGTTGTAATGAATGAGAAAAAGTGGAGGTTGGATTCAACATTCTACCCCAAATATGTAACAGAATTTAAAATTAAAAGAAATCTGTAAGCATTGATTACATTTCCATGTTTAAGTGAACATTTAAATAAAAGTCAATGACAATATGCAATCCCTGGGCAATCCACGTAGCATAAACCATAAATTTACCACATTGTAAATTTACCAAACATTGTATATATACATAACAGCAAAAGAAACGTCACCCCTAAATTTTGATAAGTATGAGAACATGTTTAGCTTATGTGTCCTCAGACGTCATGCATGACGAATTTTGAGGTCAACCAAATTTGCAACAGTGTGTTCGTGTTACCCTCCATACTCATAATATTCTTCATTAAACAAATTATATTAATTATAAAATGAAAATAATAAATATTTTTAGGGGTGACGTTTCTTTTGCTGTTATGTATGTATGGGAATTATCTATACTGTTACTTATGTAGCCATTTAGTACTGAAAGTGTGTTTGAGATATTTTTACAGTGTGATTTTACATTTATTGAATTTTGACTGTACTTTTTTGTATATGCAGGATTATTATAAAGTGTTGGAGGACTGCGATGAAAAAGTCCAGCTGGCAAACCAAGTGTATGATTTGGTACGGCAAAAAAGTTTTTATTAGAATGAACACACAATATTAAGTATCTTTTGCTTTATTAGAATGGAAACAACCTAGTTGATACGAGTCAGAATGTCTCCTGTAATCGGTGGTTCATTCACGTTGCCCTTGATGTTCTTGTTGCCCTTGATGTTCTTGTTGCCCAAGGTGTTCTTGTTGCCCAAGGTGTTCTTGTTGCCCAAGGTGTTCTTGTTGCCCAAGGTGTTCTTGTTGCCCAAGGTGTTCTTGTTGCCCAAGGTGTTACTGGTCAGAAGCTATTAACCCTCCTACTACTACAAGGGTCAAAATCAGTCAAAATGTTACTATGCTTGCCAAGGTATATCTTGTGCACTTAAAATTCAAACACTGTCAAACCTTACGTGTGGGTAAGTACATTTACAGGTCAAAATGAGTCAACTGTTTTTGGACTGGCAAAAGCATTAACTGGTACGGTGGTCAAAATGACCAGTCAGAAAATAGTCAAAAATGCCCCTGTATGCACATTTGGGTCAACGTTCAAAGCAGGCACTGATTTTGACCTCTATGGCTACTAACTTGCCGCTAAGGTGCAGCTATAGTAGGAGGGTTAATGAGCTGTTATGAAGATCACTACCCACCCAAATATTGGTACATAAGTCTGCAGACTCAAATCTTGCATTAGTCATTTTTATTTAAAGATATTAAATAATTATCCATGTCCTTTACTGTTTTAGTCAACTATTTGCACTGTTGTTGACTTGAGTCGGTGACTCGGTCTCGGACTCGAGTCCGACTCGAGTCGCCAATTTTTGTGACTTGCGACTTGACTTGACTTGGACAAATATTATATTTGCAACAATATTTGTTTTTTTCTAGGTTGATCGCTACCTACGCAAGTTAGACCAGGAATTGAATAAGTTTAAAATGGAACTAGAAGCAGACAATGCTGGTATCACAGAGGTTCTAGAAAGACGTAAGAAACCTTTATCATTATGATTATGTGACTGAAAAATTGTAATCCATTTGTAATTGTCATGCATGGTTAAGGGCTTTATTTCCATCTTTGGTAAATACTCATTAAGTAAAGACTGTGACACCATGTGAAATTCTCAATTGAGTAGTAATTAGTTCTGAAAAGAACTGGAGTTACAACTCGACGTTTCGATCAGTATACTGTGATCGTCTTCAGTAGAGCGTACTGATCGAAACTGATCAAGTTGTAGTTCTTTTCAGAACTAATTACTACTCAATTGAGAGTTTCACATGGTGTCACCGCAAACGGTCTTTGCTTATCCTTTTCACCATGCAAAGCTACAAATATTACTTAAATGCTCATTAGAGAAGTATTGACATCCAAACATTCATGAAATATTTGCAGATCAAAATTCTCTGATGTTTTGCATTCTGGCTGATAATTTTGACAAAGATTATTGTATGTAAAACTTGTAGCTTTGCATGCTGGAGAGGATAAGTAAGACTAATTGCGGTGACGCCATGTGAAATTCTCTATTGAGTAGTAATTAGTTCTGAAAAGAACTGGAGGTTACAACTCGACGTTTCAATCAGTATGCTCTGATCGTCCTCAGGAGAAAAGATTATTGTGTTTGAAACGAGTAAAGGAAGCGCAGGTAAAAAAACAAACAATAAAAACACATTAACAAACGACCAGCTGTCGTCAGTACCAAAGTTGTATATCGATACTATCAAATACTGACAATGAGCACCATTGAAATTAGCTTTTTATGGATTTTCACCTGCTGTATTTAGCAGCAACAGATTTTTGTGGACCCATATCCTTTCATAATATGTTCGTCTGTGGTGAGTCTGTGGTGTTTAAATTAAATAACAAGATTAACCCTCCTATGCCCAGGCTGAAATTTGGCCCAGTAAGCACCGCACCCACAGACAGTCACTTGAGTATTTTTGGTTGCATTGCCAATTGTTCACACATGTGTATAAGAGTGCTGGAGATAGTGGCAAAGTCAAACACAATTGTGTACTGTATGTCTTACAAGTTATATGCAGAGTCACACAGAGCTGTGTATATACTACATAAGTTAGCAGCAGACTCATATACACTCGAGTGATTTTGGTTTGACCTCCTATCACAGCCACATGTGCTTGCATTTATTTGAGTGCACTGCACAAAGTCAATGGGTTAAGAGAGGCATACAAATTTTGAGTGTCTTTGATTGTTAAACCTATAGGAGGGTTAAAACACTATTTTGCAAGAAAAATATGTTTTAACCAGTTCGCGTCGGAGGCCGTGTATACACGCAATTTTTTTTTGCACCACAGATCGTAGAGCGTCTAAACACGCCATAGGAAACTCCGGAATATTTGTATGCATGCTCGGTTGAGCCACGTGTGTACGGTGACATGCTCGGAAGACGTGGCCACATGCTGTGGAAGCTTCCATTAACGTGTGTGTGGGAAAAAGAAAGGGGTCCAGAAAAACTTTTTTATTCCCGACGCGAACTGGTTAAATAAAAAATGTTTTAAAATGGTGAATATTTGGCATTTTGCCGTTGAGTCCAAGTCACAAACATTGAGTCTGGGTCCAAAGGGTCGAGTCTGAAGGGTCGAGTCTGAAGGGTCGAGTCTGAAGGGTCGAGTCTGAAGGGTCGAGTCTGAAGGGTCGAGTCTGAAGGGTCGAGTCTGAAGGGTCGAGTCTGAAGGGTCGAGTCTGAACGGTCGAGTCTGAACGGTCGAATCCGAGTCCGAGTCTTTGTTAATCATGACTCGAGTCCGAGTATGAGTCACCAAAATTATGACTTGAGTCCGAGTCATGAGTCATACAAATCTGGTTTGTGGTAGCACTATGTGTTCATTAGGCTTGGGTGGTTCCACAATTTCTGGAACCGGTTCGGTTCCACAAAAAAAAACTCGGTTCCGAGTCGGAACCAGTTCCAAGTCGGAACCAGTTCCAAGAGATTCAAACAAAAACATAAGGATTACAGAAAATAATAAAACATACGGTCTATTCAAACTTCGTTGCGTCTCAGATACGAAGGTGTTTCAGTTTTCAATCGCAAATGCAGTGATGATAATTTTGTTTAATTTAAAATATGTTTCAGAAACTTTAAGGAAACATTTTGGAAACGTTAAGCTAAGTAAGAGATTTGTTACCGTTATCCTACCGTTAGCAAACAACGTTACAAGCCGTTCTGTACATGTACATGCCATGGCTTTGCACATGCTTCAGGGGTTGAGCAATTAAGCAATTGTACCACCCCTGTACACAATTAGGTACCGTACTACCATCCATGCCTATTGAAAGTACATTAAGAACACTAGCAACATGACTAATTCGTCACAAGATTATCCATATTACGGGGCCACCTTGATCACTCCACTTCTGATCTGAAGACACGTCCTGTCAACATTTTAAACAACATCTCCATAACCAAAGTATCCATGTTATGGGGCCAATTTATAAACAGCTCAGTGATGCACAATGATACTACTAACGCACAGACATTGTGGTTTGCATCAGTTGCATGTGTGGTGCCTTCACAAGTTTGCTGCAGTCTAGAGTTACATTTTGTCGGTCAATCATCAAAGAGAATCGGGTATATTGACTGGAGCCGGTTCTCGGCTCTACAGTTGGAGCTCGGACAACTATGTATTTCAATTGGAGCCGGGTTGTCCTCGGAGTCGGGTATTTTGCTGGAGCCGGCTCTGACTGGGACTCGGCTCCCAGCCGGCTCTGGGACTCGGGTATTTTACTACAGCCGCGGCTCTGAGAACCGGGTATTTGAAGGAGTCGGTTCCGGAACCGACTCTTGTGAGTACCTGGTTCTTTAAAAGAGTGGAACCGCGATTCCAATTCTCAATTTGGAATTGGGTAGAACCGGGTACCCGCCGGAACCGCCCAAGCCTAGTGTTCATCAGGCATGCAACATTTCAGCTGATCAGCTGATTTCCTCTTTTTTCTTTAATAATAGTGCTATAGAAAACAGAAAAACACTGTACAAAGATTTGTGTGCTCTGCCATTTTCTCTTTTTTTTGGCAATTACAAAGTTGCATGTCTGGTTCATCTCAACTGTCGCTAAATGAAGTACAGGGTTCTGAAAAGAAACTTTTCGGGCAACTGGTATCTCAACCGTCGTTAAGTGAGATAAGGGTTCAGGGGAGAACCAATATCGGGCAACTCGTTTCTTAACTATCATTTAGTGAGAACGTTGTTCAGGGAAAACCATGGGATCTTGTCGGGGTCTTCTCTACGTTTTGATTAGTATGCTTTAGTCATTGTCAGGAGACTGTTGCGCCAGAATTTCTCCCATTAACCCTAACCCTCCCAAATCCTCCAAAATCCTCTTTGCCAAAGTGAAGGATTTTGAAGGATTGAGGTTACATGCTACATGCTCTTTGCTAAAGTAAGGATTTTGGGGGATTGAGGTTATTAGGCATACTTGCCTTTCCATGGTACATGTACATCCATGTTTGTTGTAGTGATTGCAAGGTCAGTGCTTGGGTCAGTAGACATGTGTGCATACATGTCATGTGCTTGCCTTACTACTGAAGGATTTTGGAGGATTCAGGTTATGTGTAAGCAAATGGGCCTAGGGAGTTAGGAAGGATTCAGGTTATGGGCCTAGGGTGTTTAATCTTTCATTCTGATTGTTACATACAGGATCACTGGAGCTTGACATTCCACAAAAACAGATGCAAATGCCAACTAGGGGAGAAAGTAAGTTTAGAGTTTTTATTTGGCAGTATTTGATTTTCAGAATTGGTCAAATTATACTAATTTTTTGTTCTCGTTTTAAATTAAAACTGCACTCATTCCCATTATTTTTCTTTGTTTCTTTTGTTCTGTTCTTTTATGTTGTAAATAATTGACCAATCTGTACAAACTAAATGCTTTGTAGTAGGAATAGGGAGAGTTTTAAAACGGCATCTTTGCTGTGCTCTGCGACAGAGCGAAGTGGAGACAGATCCTTAGTAGACTTCCGACACTGGACCTCCAGCATCACCCCTATTGATTGATATTGAGATCAATGTTGATTTTTTTTAAAGCTAATTATAAAATCACGGTTGGTAATGTAATATCAAACACGATGGCTGCTTATAACTCAGTGTACCAACTTGGTATGTTACGTTATTGGCAATCATCTTGCTTGATGGGTTTTTCTGTAAGGCCTGTAAGGTCTCCGGTTTCTGGTCTCATGCGCGCAACGCCCTCAGACCCGCACAACGCCCTCAGACCCGCACGTCAGCATTTTGAATTTTATTTTTATTTTTGAAACAATGTCCAATTGCAGCCAAAATTGCTGGATTGATTGGATTTCTGCCGTGCTGTGTTTTAAATGACTTTTTCACATAGGAGTATGAATGTTTGCCCGATTTGTGAGGCCTCTCTACTCTTAGCCTCCATACTTATATACTACTCAAAACAATTTAGGGAACACTGGAATAATCTCAGTTAAAGCAAGATCATTTATTTCAGATAAACACAATGTTTCACAGAATTGATGAGAAACAACTGCACAATGAAACAGATGATAAAGGATGCATGTAGTGATTACACATTTCATGACATGACTACTGAAAGAGAGAGCGGGTTGCAAATGAAAATCCCAGTTCATGGAACATTTCAAACCTATTTGATGTTAAAAATCCGGTGTTCCCTAAATTGTTTTGAGTAGTATATATGAGAAATTTGGTCCACGCATATATATATATCACGTATTTCCCTGTTGGCAAAAAAATAAATTACCCCTCAAAAAAAAAAAAAAAAAAGCACGTCACTGCACCGACTTTGAAGCTGACCGATGACCAGAAACTGGAGACTTTTTTTTTTTTTTGCCTAATGTAAGGCTATGTCCGAATTCAGCATTTTTGGCTATAACTATTGGCTACAGCGCATATTACATTGCCATAGAATGTAACCATAGTATTAGTCAGAGTGGTGTCTGGGTGTCTTTTGGACACCCAGTTTTATCTGTCATTTACATGTAAACATATTATTTAACCAGTTCGCGTCGGAGGCCGTGTATACACGCAATTTTTTTTTGCACCACGGATCGGAGAGCGTCCATACACGCCATAGGAAACTCCGGAATATTTGTATGCATGCTCGGTTGACGTGGCAACGAGCTGAGCGTACAGTGACATGCTCGGTAGACGTGGCCATGCGCTGTGGAAGCTTCCATTAACGTGTTTGTGTGGGAAAAAGAAACCCGCACAGGGGCCCAGAAAAACTTTTTTATTCCCGACGCGAACTGGTTAAGTGAACAATTTGGACACCCTGTTTTGAAATTTCCAGCAAATTTGGACACCCTATTTCTAAATTCTTGAATGTAACTGTCAACAAAGACGGTTGTGACATTAATATATTGTTGTTTATGTCCTAAACAGAGAGGAAAAATCACTTTGATAATCACATCGATAAAAAATCCCTGTCCGAGAAGAAACTGCTGTCCAGTCTCAATGCTGACATGACGGCGGACATGCTGAGTTTTCGCTCCAGCAGTCTGACGACAAAGGGCGGTTCCTCCTTGCTGGATAGCAGAGAATCGGGGTCCTCGCAGCCAGCCTTGTCCTACAACCTTGGTCATGTTGGGGCCGGAAGTAACGCAATAGCATTGGCTGCCGCTCAGGCTGTGTCTAATACATTACAAGTAAAGTCATTGTGTCAAATACTTTTACTTCCTAAAAAGTGTTAAAGGGACAATATTGTCACGATCAACAGGGCATGGAATTTTTAGATTAACTCAGTGACTGAAATTAACACCCCACATGATAAGGTCGTATTACTGTTGCTGCTGCATAAATGAGCCAGTAATTTTAAGTCACTGTGTTCATCTTAAAGCTAGGACACCGATTCCATGCCCTGTTGAAAGTCTGCTCTGATCATGATGACATTGTCCCTTTAAATCAAGGTATTCATTTCCGTGGTGATTGCTCGAGAATATGGCAATACTCACAGGTTCCATTCACAGTTACTAACAGTTTGTCTCATTCCTTGACCACAAAGCATGAATCATTTGTGACCTGCTCACACAAAAGCATAGTCAGCATTTTTCAAAACTGAGAGTTCTGTTGAAAAAGACCTGTCCAACGGTACCAAACACTTATTAAAATCTATGTGAGTTTGAAAAAGTCATATTTTTTAATAATTTCATTTGATAAATTTATACTTTGCAGGGATGGGATTTGTCCGGATTTCCGGATTTTTACAAATCGCAATGTTGTGATCCTCCAGATTTTAAAGATTTAAGCAATAAAGGAAACCAAAGCAAACGCTCAGAACTATAGATTTCACCCCAGCGCTGTTCACAACAGCGGCCCCAATACCCCTAGCCAAATTTACGTGGATTTTTCAAAACTGCCCAATCACACTCCTGACTTTGTAAGTCCATACCAGACAATTACATTGTGCGACTTGATGCTCATATTGTAGGAAGAGGTAACATAATTTGAAAGGCCCCCCAACACCAGTCAGTTTTGGACATGAGCTCATTTGTAGCATAGGTTTCACAACACAAAGCGGGGAATTTGTGATGATTTTGTGTGTGTATTTATCTCTTAACTGCTTCAAATTTGTCAGCTTTGACTGCAATACTACCTTGGGAACTGAAATGGTTCTGTAGATGATTCAAGTTGGCTCGATGAGTGGGATTGATTATAATGTAATACACAGGCATGTGATTTCTCAAGATTTTTCCTGATTTCTGGATTTTTGTCCAAAAGAAGAAGAGAAGTAAACTCTCGTTTCGTGGGAATGTGGAGAGTCTGTAAATCCTCCAAAATTAAACATCCAGGAGGTTCAGGGGGCTTTGTCCTCGAGACCATAGGGCGACCCAGGCTTGCTACCTATTTTTCAGGATTTTTTACTTTTGCCCTTTTAACATCATGTAAGGCTCTGTTATGTTTATATTTCAGGCATGATATTCTTCCTACTTTTATAGGAAATCCTACCTTTTGGTTTTGAAAATCCTAACATGAAACCGGGTTCTGACTAACTTCAGACCATGGAAACTTTCCTTGTGTATCATTTTATTGTAAATACCAAGATAAAAAACAGTTTCCTTGCTATACATGGATATAGATGTAAACCGCTATAGGCTAGTATATATGCCTAATGATAATGGCAAACATTTTTCCTACCTTTTCATTTTCTCACAATATCATCCCTGATATTTATAATCTTGTATGTTTTGTAATAGATGCAACAGGGTAGACGTACAGCCAGCCTTAAAGCAAGTTACGAGGCCTTGAAATCGGGTGGATTCAGTGGACTGGGTGCTGTCGGAAGAGATCTAAGTCAATCGTCCTCGTCAAGTACTGCAACAACTACATCTTCAACATCTACGCCAACAGAGAGCAGCAGACATAGAGGGCGAAGGTCAGTTGTCTTTACAAAAAGAAAACATAGGGTTTGTAAATGTGTATTATGTTGCAATGGGCTGATGTTCCTGGCGGGTCAATCGTGCAAAAGTGGATTGTCAGTTTTAGTCCCTTGTGGGCACTTTTTTTTTCTTCAGATGTGGCCTATAGCTGTGGTCTTATTAGACTTAAGATCAAGTCGTATTTGTCTGTGGGGATGCACGCCGTTTCATAGCGTGCACTCTGTATTATAGCGCGTCAACTACCTCGATCCCATTGTATTACATATTTGCCACTGGCTGCAGTGAATCACCATGACTACGAGGGTGCGTCCAAATCTGACGACTTGAATAAGTGGTTTGGCGTTTGTACACGACCTATGGCAAGTTCTCTGGAATACTGGAGAAACAATCTGATTGGTCAAATTCCCTTCATATACAGACTTGATCTCAAGTCTATATATAGCCTTATTGAAATTTAACAAAATCCTAAATCCCCCTCCCCCCCCCACCAAATTTTCCCCAAAATAACAACCCCTTAAGTCTACTGATTAGGGCCATCATAATGTCCGCATTGTCTTAGTAGAACAGAGGCTACTACTGCGGGGGAGGCGAGTGGCCAGCAATGTAAACAGATGAGGGAGGAAAAAATGTAGAAAAGTAATACCATCTGTACTACCTGAAAATCTTGACAAGGTTGGATTGCTTGTAATAAAAATTACATTGCACGCCTGCAATTTCTTACTTATAAGGGCACTCAAGTGCAGGGCACTCCTGGTTAGTAGAATATCAGAATGCCTATGGGAATATTTTTAAGGGGCGCCAAGGCCAAGACCTGGGGCAAATTTCATAGAGCTGATAAAATTGCTTTCTAGGCAAATTTGCTTAGCGGATTTATTTGGTTACCAGTTCAACTTTCAGACAAAATGTGTGCATTTTGGCTGGTAGTCTGTTTTATATTGCAAAGCAAAAATATTTAACCAGTTCTGTTAACCAGTTCGCGTCGGAGGCCGTGTATACACGCACATTTTTTTGGGACAGCGGATCGGAGAGCATCTAAACGCGCCACAGGATTCTCGGGAATATTTGTATAGATTCCCGGTCGACGTGGCAACGAGCCATAAGCATACGGTGGAAGACGCGGTCTCCCCGGTCACGCTCTGGTGAGCACCATTGTTCGTGTTTGTGCAGTAAAAATAAACCCGCCACGGGGGTTCGGAAAAACTTTTTTATTCCCGGTGCGAACTGGTTAAGCAGCTCGATGAAATTAGCCCCAGGGCAGCCTCCATTGCCTCCATTGCCTAATTCATTCCTGCAGAACCAACTCCAGAGCCTCTACTCCATGTGTTACTAGTACCCAGCTCCAGCCCCAGACAACGGTATCCACACAACCCCTGGCGGACCTACTGACGGACAGCATCCTCGATGAGACAAACCCACCAGCCCCAGATTGGTCTTATGATCCCAACGAGCCGCGGTACTGCCTGTGTAACCAGGTGTCCTATGGTGAAATGGTTGGATGTGACAATTCAAATGTGAGTACTCGTTTCTTTGGTTTTTGTTTAAAAATTTTTTTTTATGTATGCATATACACCCAGAACAAGGCTAAAAGCCACTCAAGGTACAGGCCTACAATAGAAGAAAAATAGAAAAGTAAATAGACTCGGAGGAGCTGATTTCTAGAAATCTGCTATCAAATGAAAGAGGAAAATCTAGAGAATCAAACTATACCAAAATCTCACTTTTGAAAACTGGGTCCAAGTTTAGGGTTAAGCTTGGGCAATAACACGATAATATCGAATATCGCGATACCTTTTTTATTCAGAACCTTTTTAAGTTTTCGAGATATCGGCAAATCGTGATTAAAAAAAATATATCGCGATTAAAAAAAATTGACATTGTGAGTCAAGTCAGAAATTCCATGGAAACAAAATTAGAACAGTATTTTCAGCTTTTGGAAGTGAGAAACAAAAGCGAACTACTTCAGAAGTACATACACGCTCTGAAAACGAATTTGTGATTTATTGTGATGCTTGGAGAGGGGTACATACCTGTGGTTATCGGCTCTAAAGCAATCAGGCATGAATGAAAAAATAATTGCGATATTATCAAAAATTGCGATATATGTTTGCTGATATATCGTGGATGAACAAAATCGACATCGCCCAAATTAATAGATGTTCATCGGTGGATATCTATCAGTGTTTATCGTTGGAATGCAAATCATGGGAGCATCAGGAAATGGTCACAACCTCCTAGAATCCTGTTGAACAAATCCTAATTCCTTTTGTAATGTGATGAAACCGATTCAAGAATGATGTTGTGTTCATTTGTTTCCACAGTGTCCGATAGAGTGGTTTCACTACGGCTGCGTGGGTATCACTAATCCACCTAAAGGCAAATGGTATTGTCCACAATGTACTGTAGCCATGAAGCGGAGAGAGAAGAAAGACACAAGCAACAAGAAATGAAGTGCAATATTCCTACTACAGGGGCCAATTACGTAGAGCTGCTGCTTAGCAGATAAAACTGCTTACCAGAAAAAAATTTTGCTTAGTAGAGTTCTTTGGCTACCAGCCAAACTTTCATACAAAATGTACGCATTTTGGCTGGTGGTCTGTTTTTATATTGCTTAGCAGAAATATTTGCTTAGCAAAATTGTCTGCTTAGCAGCTCTGTGAAATTGGCCCCATATGTTTAGAAATCCCTAGATGTTTAGTTCTTGGATCAAATACATGTCTATATCATTAACCCTAACCAACCCAAATCCATCAAAATCCTCCAAGGGGCACTTTTTTGGAAAAATTCAACACTTTCAGAAACTGGTACTTTCACCTTTTCAAATGGGGCAAAATTACTACCTGGCAAGAAGTACAGGCCGTAAGTGCTGAATATAAAAGATCAACGAAAATGCATGGTGCATTTTGAAGATAAGGGCATGTTTCCAAAAGTGCACTGATGGATTTTGGAGGATTCAGGAAGGTTCCTAGCCAGAATACCTAGGGGGTTAGGGTTAAAGACTGTTTGTAGTGACACCATGTGAAATGGTGGTTCAGAGCATACTGATCGAAACATTGAGTTGTTACCAACCAGTTCTTTTCAGAATTAATTACTACTCATAAGGGAATGTTCCCATGGTGTCACCGCAAACAGTCCATACTTATGCTTTTCACCGTGCAAAGCCACAAATCTTACATGTCTACATGTCGTACATCATCGGCTCAATTCTAGAAGGGCCTTAACCTGACTTTGTTGGCCAAGCTCTAAAATGGATTTAGCAGAGCATTGAGCTACGGCGACCAGGCACCGAGAATTGCAGGGCCCAATTTCACAGTGCTGCTTACCGGTAAGTAAATTTTCCTGCTAACTATAGCAGAAACATTGGCTTAAGCGTAAGCGTATTTAACAGGTTAGCAAGAAAATTCAGAGAGATGCGTTTGCATTCACCATGGATTTGTATTGTTGCGTCACTCATTTAGTAGCAATAATGGCCGGCAAGTCAGTGTGCCTTTCTCATATACTTAATGGTTACATGTACAGTAAGCCAAAAATCGGCTGCTAAGCGGCTCTGTGAAATTTGGCCCAGGTTGCTCGAGGGACCTTTTACAAGTGAACTAATGGTATTCAAATCGCAACTATCTCTCAGTGAGGAGGAGGTATTGTGTCAAACACTTTGTGGAGTCCATTTTATGTTCGAGGGAGCATTTCATGGAGCTGCTAAGCAGAGAAAATTGCTTACGATAAAAATTTGGTGAGCGGATTTTTTTTTTGAGTACCAGCTAAACTTTCCTACAAAATGCATGCATTTTGGCCGGTAGTCTGTTTCATAATGCTCAGCGAAAATATTTGCTTAGCAAAATCCGCTGCTTAGCAGCTCTATGAAATGGGCCCCTGCAAATATCTAAGGTGGTAGCCAGTCTTGTTCTACTGTCAGGTTCCCTGATAATTGCATAGCAGTGGGCCACCACGTCATGTGCACCAGTCTATTTGGGACACAAGCCTCATTCTGATCCTCATAGACTTGTGTGTAGTGAAAAACAAAAGATGGCCGATGTTTGATGAAGGTCTGTGTGTATATATATATACATATACATATACCCAGCAGCTGATTTTGATTCCCCTCCCTTGCTAAGGTCACTAGGTTCAAGGTCAGACTAGCCCTGTGTCGAATTTGACATGGTAACAAACTTTGATACTGTACCCTTGCCAAATGCCTTAATTTACCTAGATTCGAGAGTAAAACATACTGATCACCACTGTGAGCACTTGCCGACACATGCGTTACCACATGCCTATTTTTTTTTAGGGCTACCACAAGTTTATTCAGCCATCTGGTATAATTTGGAAACTAAGCTTGAGAAACTAATGCTGAAGGGGTCGTTGTCACCCAGGGTACTCCCCAATGGTACCCAGGCTGTCATAAAAATCCTCTTGACATACGTAGGATTGAGATTACCTAGGTTCCAGCGGTCTAGCTTACCGGACTCAACTTCTGGTGTTAGCAGCAGAATGTGGGTTCGAATCCTGGCCGTGACACTTGTATCCTTGAGCAAGACACTTAACCATAATTGCTTCTCGCCACCCAGGGGTTAAATGGGTACCTGTGAGGGCAGAGTTGGTTGATTAGCCCTATATGTGCTGTAATGGCAGCAATTGAGCTGTATACTCCCCAGGGAGCTGAGATGGTTTCAGGAATGATTTATGAGCCTTATGAGCAGGGGTAATGATATAATGCACCTTGAGCACCACTTAGTTGGTGGATACGTGCGCTATATAAGTCCACACATTATTATTATTATTAGGTGACAACGACTCTTAGCACCCTGTTATCTGCACCCCTTGTTCGACATAATATTCTGGAACTCTGTGAGATTTTCCCCTTTGTTGGAACAGCTATTTTGTGCTGATCCATCTTTAGGAATTGTCCACATAAAACTGCAGAGGAACTTACAAGTTTTATAGCGCTAATTAATTGAATGACTCTTTCATTCTGTGACCTCAGTCGAAATCTGTTAAAGGGACAATATCGTCACGACCAACAGGGCGTGGAATCTGAATGCTTGTTTTAGATTAACTCAGTGACTGCTATAATACCCCACATGATATGGTCATATTACCGTTGCTGCTGCATAAATAAGCCAGTAATTTTCAGTCACTGTGTTAATCCTAAATGGGGACGCTGATTCTATGCCCTGTCGAAAGTCTGCTCTGATTGTGACGATACTGCCCCTTTAATTATTTCCTTGCTAAAATGTGTATTCAATTTTCCTATGTAACAGCAATTTGTTAGGAAAAAGTTCTAAAAAGTACTTGTAATAAAGTATGTATTCTTGTTATAAAGAAATAAATAAACAAACTAAAGTGAAAATTTGTTTTCTTTATTCAGTTTAATATGACTTCAGTTTCATTAAATATTTGCTCCATTTATAGAATCCGCTTGTACAAACTGTACATGGTTCTTAAAGGGGCAGTATCGTCACGATCAACAGGGCATAGAATCAGAGTGCTAGTTTCAGATTAACTCAGTGACTGAAAACAATACCCCACATGATAAGGTCATATTGCCGTTACTGCTGCATATAAAATGAGCCAGTAATTCATCTTAAACTGAAACACCCGATTCCATGCCCTGTTGAAAGTCTTGTCTGATGGTGACAATACTGTCCCTTTAATGGTTGTAGGAAGCAAGTAACAAACTTGAGCATTTAGTTCTATACCGTCACATTGCACACGTTTACCAATTCAAAATATGGACTTGAATACATGTACACATTTAAAAGGGTCCATGGTTTATACTTGTTTAGTATTGGTAAAGTATTTCACTCCCTGCATGAACTGTTGGGGGCCGGGGTGTCTGCACCGTACATGGCAAAAAAGGGGGTTCACAATGACAAAATGGGGGTCACACGAAAAAAAATGATGGTAAATTTACTGTCACGGCAAAAAATAATGCCCAATCATCAAGATACTGGTATATTTTCACCGCTAGAGGGCTACAATGTACACAGCTCAGAGCTAGCGGATCGACCATGTACCACATGCACAGGCAGTAGGTACTGGTTTTATTTTGCCGTGTGAGGGCGTTATGTATGACGCACGGAAGACAACTGTTTTTAGCATGCAAATATAGCTAGCTAGCTCGGCGGTACGGTGAGGTCACGATCGACAACGAAGTGTCAAGAACTTTCGCCGGTTTTTCATCATGAGCTCTCGAAAAGGTACAATTTATAATCTCTTTTTTTCATAGATGAAAGGCATTGTTTGTGAACTTCAAGCAGCATGTAATTGTGACTATTCTTGTATTTCCAGTGATGGCGATACAGGCTAGGAAGAAGCGCAAACCGCCCAAGAATCGGCAGAAGCATGATGGCAAAAAGAACGGTCCACCAAGCATGTCAAAGTACGTATGTTGCGTATACTGTGTGTGTGATATTTATAACTGTCAAAATATTGTTGTTTTCCATATTGAGTTATAAACAGATTCATTACTGCAATACACAACTATGTTCTACAGTCATTACAGTGTTGGGTTAGAGGCTCACGATTAAAACATGATGTAGGCCTATGACGTTATTGTTAAACGTTAAATAAATGTCTACCAACCATGCCAACGGCTACGTTACATGAATGATGAAGACAGTGTACCAGATAACCAGTCAGTACTAACTTAACGTTAGTCCACGGCATAACGTTATTACTTTTTATTTGTACACCAAGAACAATGGATTTGTACCTTTAATTGTGCCTTAAATTGTTGGACCTTAAATTATAAAGGTACAACTATAAGAATGCAGGGCCACACCGAAGGTTACTTCTTATAAATTTATGCAATCTGACTTAAAAATACACAACTGCGGTGCCTAGGTCAAATTCAGAAAAAGGGAAAAATTTGGGCCTGCATTCTATAGGTACTCCGTTATGAATTCCAACTAGCCAAAACTGGTTGCATGTAATTGTAAACATTTTTTTTCACTAACAATAGGAATTCAACAAATCCTGTAAATAAATGTAGTTGTATGTATGCGCAGGCCATGTCAAGCTTGGAAGTTGTATGGAAGAAAAATATGAAAATTTGCATAAATCTGGGATGAGCTGGATGGGTACTTGAATTGTGTAGTTGAGTAAGTTCGATCACTCCCCACACAAGTCCGACACGCCAGACAGCAACTTGTGTTTCTTTTGTAATAGCCCTTGATCGATGCAACAAGATGCAACAAATGTGAAAAGTTGTTGCATCTTGTAGCCCCTCAGCATAGAACAAAACCATTGTTCTAGTTGTTGTATCTTGTTGCATTGAGCAGCCTGCACACTTTTCTGTTGTTGCATTTTGTTGCGTTCAGCAGGGTGTCTGTGAAATGCCTGTAGGGGGGTTAGGGTTTAGTGCTTTTTTTTTTTAAAGCATGTCACTGTCAGGCTGCATGCCCCGCTTTGTGAATTGTCACTGGAACTAATGTCGTGATGGTCATGGGATCTTGGGGATCACGGATACAACATAAATAGTGCTACTTGGAATAAAACTTCAGGATAGGCCCTGTAAGATCTGTTGGAGGCGTCTGCTTGCCCACAATGTCAGCACAGATGTCTCTGCTGCGACGATTCAGCAACAAAGGCACATGTTTTTTTCTCCCAAATTCCGAGTTTCAAAGGATATAATTTGGCAAATTTGTAACTGGGCAAGTCAAATTGTGTGTCGATTGAATTGCCTTAATTCAAAACCCTAACCACCCCAAATCCTGCAAAATCCTCCCAGCACTGTTGGAAACTGGTACTTTCACCTCTTCAAATGGAGCAAAATTACTACCTGGTAAGAAGTACAGGCCATAAGTGCTGAATATGAAAGATCAACGAAAATGCATGGTGCATTTTGAAGATAAGGGCATGTTTCCAAAAGTGCTCTGATGGATTTTGGAGGATTCAGGAAGGTTCCTAACCAGAATACCTAGGGAGTTGGGGTTTAACTGGTATGCTGAGTATATAATTTTTTTCTTATTTTTCGTTTCAAGGCAAACAGACTTTATTTATCCTTTTCACCATGCAAAGCTACAAATCTTACTGAGTATATAATGATGAGTATTTCAGGATATATATGAATGCAAAGATGGATGCATCACTGTCTCGGCGTACAGTTAGACGAGTGTATGGCAGTCCTGTGATTTCTCAGGATTTTTTTCCCGATTTCAGGATTTTTATTTATTTTTTTACAAATCTCTCTTTGCCTCAACATTTTCATGGAAGAAGAGAAGTAACTACCAAGGAAAGAAAGAAGTAGCCTGTATTGTGTCCAAACCTCTAGTTTCTTGTTTGTGGGGATGTGGAGAGTCATTAAATCCTCCAAAAATTAAACATCCAGGAGGTCCTGAAGACCCAAAGGGAGACCCAGGCCCGCTCCCCATTTTTCATGATTTTGTATTTTTGTCAAATCACACCCCTGGTATGGGGGTTTATGAAGAAAGTTAGAGGTCCCATAGAAGTGTTAAAACTTTATAAAAAGATCCATTCACATCATACATGTTCATAACACTAGCACATCCATATATGTTGATGGCATGCTCATGAGCATGGGGAAATTAATGTTGCATATTTAAGCAGTATTAATTGTTTGCCTCTCCATTACTTTGTATTTAAGTTGATTAACCCTCCTGTTACTGTACATGCCAAAACCTGCCAAATTTGCACTGTGTAATAAGCCCACAGCATTAACCTGCCAATGTATGTCATAACACTTGTATAGTAAGTACATCCACATGCCAAAACCCTTTGGAGGGTTTGGAGGGTTTTGAAAGGTGCTGATACTAAGTCATAAAGTAAGCTAAGTCTGTAGCAAGTACACCTACATGCCAAAACATGTTGGAAGGTTTTGAAAGGTATTGGCACTAAGTCTTAAAGTAAAGCTAAGTAATCCTCAATAAAATTCATCCAACTGTCAAAACCTTTCAGAAGGTGCCTGAGCTACCCTGTACATAAACAGTAATCCCTAAGATATACACATCTATCAGTCTATTACTTGCCAAAGGGATTTGAAATGTGCAGTGACTAACAGTAAACAGTTATGTACACAAACTATGTATAGTACATATGGTAGTATATCTACACCACCTTTCAAAACCTGCCAGTGTAGTGCATAGTGAAGCAACTACATAACCTTTCAAAACCCTCCGGCTGACAGGTTTTGAAAGGTGCAGTTTCTCGGCACAAAACTGCAATTTTTATAGGAGGGTTAATGTCAGACTTCCGGAGAGTGCAGTCTGTAATTATTTAAATTTGTGTGAACCCTTTTCAATACAGTCATTCATAGACTGATTGTTTTGTACACACTGTTTATGTCACCTGATGGAAGACAGTATTGTACTGGTGTTCGGGCATGACGTATACATCAGATGAGTGTGTCAGGGGTCATCCTCACAGACTATTCTTTTCAATACTTACCTTATGGCCATGGGGTGCCACGGTCGAGTGGTTTAGCGCATCGGATTTGTGTTCTGATGGCCGAGTCGTCGGAATGGGGGTTCGAATCCTGGCTGCGGCCATGGTATTTGTGTCCTTGAGCAAGATACTTAATTGTACATTGCTTCTCTTTACCCAGGAGTATAAATGGGTACAAGTGAGGATAGAGGTTGATATTGTATTAAAAAAAAAAAAAAAAAAAAAAAAAGCAACGCCAAAGCACTGCAGTACAGCTCGGGCTGCATATTCCCTAGGGAGCTGAGAAAGATTACAAGAGTGATGTTGGCCCAATGACCAGAGTGCTAATATGTAAAGTGCATTATAAGAAATGCAAATGTGTTTTACATGTAAGAATTGAATTATTATTATATTATCTTGACTATTCTATTGGTGAATATCAGATTTCAGGTCGGCTTTGTACAGTAGAATGGGAAGTCCCTGCATTGTGATCCAGCGCCGTGTATTCAGTTTCAGTATATTCTTTTCTTCTCATGACCCGTGTAGCAGTATCACACGTACATGTATGTCTCGTGTTCCTGTAATTAATGTCACTGAAATTTTGTTTGGTTTTGACACGCATGCATAATTTCCTGGTTTGGGTTTTCAAGTGACCCCAGTGGCAATTACTACCCTAGACTGGTCCTCTGTCTTTATCCCCAAGAATGGTGCACCATTCAAGGGATGTCATTGGATACATTGTGCTGAAGATCTGACGTCACACTTTGAGGCTCTAGCTACCAACCAAGGTCAAAGTTGAATCTCCTCCAAAACTCAGAGGCCAGTATCTGGCGTAATTCACGAGCCTCAAAGTGTGACATCAGATCTTCAGGCTGTTACCATAGCAATTACCTATAAAGTATTATTATCATGTGTAAAACATACCATGTGTTCTTGTATGAATAAGCGTACAATAGACCTTTCTATAGCCGCTGTGGCTATCTTGATTAGGTTCCCGGTATGCAAGTACAGTTATAGTGCTAAATATCAAGATGCATATAAGGGACCTGACTATTTTCCCTTCAAGCCTCGGTTTGGTCACATTGATTAGTATTGAAGAAAAACAAAATGGCTCAGCTGCATTGTAAACGCATTTTGGCTTGGATTGCACATGGAGAAAATAAATACATGGATTGCAAGAACAGCTCGAATGTACATGTACCTAAGCGTACCAGGCAATGAATGATTTCACTTTCATTGTATACTACTCAAAACAATTTAGGGAACACCGGATTTTTAACATCAAATAGGTTTGAAATGTTCCATGAACTGGGATTTTCATTTGCAACCCCCTCTCACTTTCAGTAGTCATGTCATGAAATGTGTAATCACTACATGCATCCTTTATCATCTGTTTCATTGTGCAGTTGTTTCTCATCAATTCTGTGAAACATTGTGTTTATCTGAAATAAATGATCTTGCTTTAACTGAGATTATTCCGGTGTTCCCTAAATTGTTTTGAGTAGTATATAACAAAATGCATGAGCATTAAATACACACACAGATATTTCTGATTGATAAGTTTGCTATGGATGTTTAGAATGAAAGCATACTGCTACACCATGGAACCTATGTACACAAGTATAAGATATGCCAGGTACAGCCTAGTCTGGTGGTTTCCAATATAAATATTGCCCCTTGGTGGTTTTGTATTAAACTTGGTCACTTCAAAGATATTTTCACAAACAGTTGGCAGTTGGGTATTTTGTGTGCATTAGGGAGACGAGATGTTCAGATGTTTAAAACACTCCCATTCTCAAAATACTGCCCCTTGATGATTTTGTATTAAACTTGTTCACTTCAAAGATATTTTTACAAACAGTTGGCAGTTGGGTATTTTGTGTGCATTAGGGAGACTGGAGATGTTCAGATGTTTAAAACGCTCCCATTCTCAAAACCCTTTATATGTCAAAGGGTTATGAGGGATCAAACTATTATTAGATTAGGTATAGAATGGGTAATTCAGAAAACCTAATGGTCAAATTGTAATTGCAAACTATCTTGGTGTGAAGCTGAAGATGTTATAAAAATCCTCTAAAACTTTTCATAAGAAAAGTGAAATATTACCAGTTTGAGGTTAGGAAAGTGTATTATTTCCTTAATTCTGAATAATTTTTCTGTTTTAAAAGTTCACAGTTCAGTTGCCTAAATGTAACTTGATTTAAAGAGAGTAAGTGTTCTCATAGAAGCAGTTCTGCAAACCTTAATATCATTGCAGCATACCTACGACCTTGTTGCAGACATGGATTTTGCTCAGTGCAACAAGGTCATATCTTTTTACAGAGTTCCAGGATGAACACGCAAAACCTATATGGAGGAAGATACTCTATTTATTTATTTATTTATTTATTTATTTATTTACCAAATCCAACAGTGACAGAATCGCCGATTACAGGATGGCTGATACAAATATAAATTTAGATAAAACAAAGAACTTCACATATAAATAAGTTACATAATCCATCAAAATAAATAACAATTAAAGACTACAAAATAAAAATATTGAGTACAGATTGACAGGAAAAAGAGCGAAATATATAGTAAGGAGATGAGACAATAATTACGTAAAATGAAAATATCATACTGAAATAGCTGCAAATGCACCAAGCACATCACATCACATCTCCCATGGAATCCATTGTAGGTGGTTGAGATTCTGGAAACAAAGCCACGCTTTGTGACCTCAATGCGACTCCGTGGGACATGTAAGATGTGCTCGGCAGCAAGCCTTGTCTGTCGTGAGGGAACATGTAAACTAAAAGGATTGGCATCAGTAATATTGAAATGATTGTGGAAGTGTTTGAAAAGGAATAAACAATCATTAACAGACCGTCTAACAGAAAGTTTAATGCATGTAAATTTATGCGCTCTTGCACATACGACCTTGTTTCATTTAAAAAAAAATTTTTTTAGATACGACGAGGTGTTCACATATTTGAGAAAAATGGCAAGACACTATTATAGTTTTATGTTTCAGAAACATTTTATATTTTCCGCTAAGATGAATGCACTTCAGACGGAATCATTTCTCAGGAAGATTGATACTGACCGGTATCAACTTTTCACCATATATTATATACTTTAAGATAATTATTAAATCATTATTTGATAATCTGGTTATTACCCATGTTGTACCGTCCCTTTAACGTTTAAATTAATTTTCAGAAATACTGATTTCAACATTCTTTTAGCTGTCATTATGAGTGGCCGCTGTATACGCACTTCAAGGGGAAAAAACAAGTAGAAAATCTGAAGGAATTTTTTTGATATCCACCACCGGATCAAAATATAAAAAGTACACAGACCTTGGGGAAAAGTGCACGAACCCCAGTGTGAGGTTCTTGAGATTTGAATTGGATTGAATTGGTTTTATTGCCTCGGAGTGATCCAGGGTGATTTGTACACAGTGCTGGTACACAGCATTCATGTATAATACATATGGTGTGTAATAGTATGCAAAGTAAATTATGTGTGCAACATGCATGTATAGTCGTCCATTTGTTTCGTCATTTTCAAAAGTGAAAAAAGTGGGGAGGGGAGGGGAGGGAGGGGAGGGAGGAGGGGAGGGCCAGGAGGGAGGGGAGGGGGAGGGGGAGGGCCAGGGGGAGGGCCAGGGGGAGGGCCAGGGCCAGGGCCAGGGCCAGGGCCAGGGCCAGACCCAGACTATGTATACGTTGTATAGTTTCATTTTACAGTTATAATGATGGCATATTATGTAATTGTGTTATAAGTGGAACCTCATATGATGCTCGATATGCGGCAGAGTGCACCCCCCTCCCATTGTGTCTTCATTGCGTTCCAGGAATCTTAGGAATTCTTTAGAGGATTTCGGGGGGAGGGGGGAGAGGTCCGTTAACAATAGAACAGTGTGTTAGTGTATAGGTACATGGGGGGGGGGGTGGTGGCACTCTGCCGCGTATTGAGCATGGTACATGTATATGGAACTTCAACACCAAAGACATATATGTAAAGCCATATATTCTCACAATCCACCAATTGCGTGAGCCACAAAAAAACGTAATTTTTGTCAAGACAAGTTGTGGGTGTACACTTGATGCTGATGACCTCATTTGACCCGGTGAAATGAATGTTTTATGTATCATTGGCCACCGTCTTGAACTTCCAAGTGTTTAACCAGTTCGCGTCGGAGGCCGTGTATACACGCAATTTTTTTTTTGCACCAAGGATCGGAGAGTGTCTAAACACGCCATAGGAAACTCCGGAATATTTGTATGCATGGTCGGTTGAGCCACGCGTGTACGGTGACATGCTCGGAAGTGCCGGCCACCCGCTGTGGAAGCTTCCATTAACGTGTGTGTGGGAAAAAGAAACCTGCCACAGGGGCCCAGAAAAACTTTTTTATTCCCGACGCAAACTGGTTAATGAAAGCCGGCATGTGATTGTTTCATAGTAATTTTGTCATCACACTCTGACAAATGACGGTGCTTGCAGCTTGCAAAATTTGATTCGCGATCCATCGCCGCATGATAGCGCCCCCTTGCGGCATTAACAACATCGCCTTGAACCAATACAATATTCCACTACGAAATCAGTATTTATTTTCCTGCCCATATTTTGTATTTAAAAAAAAGATATTTAGGTATTAATTTGCATATATCATAAATTAAATTTTATTGTTAAAACTTCAATGGCTGGAATTTTACATTTCTGGACTCTCCACAAAATAAGCAAAGCGAGGATGTGTGAATGACAATGATTTCATTTCATGTCAACAATATCAAATATTGCAATCTATTTCTTCCAATAATATCGAGGTTCTCAGATTCTTACTTCTACGATACTTCCCACCATGCAAAGCTTCAAATCCTACTTTAAAAAAACCAACCAGTAATTAGTTTGTTGAAAATGGATATCGCACAAGCTTTCTCGAAATGACATTGGAACATTTAGTTAATTTATTTCTCCCATACAGTGTTTTTCATTATTCAATGCAGTCTGGGCTATTTGCCTTTCTCAGAATTAATTGCTGCGCAGGGAATTTGACCCTGGCAGTTATTTTGGCTAGTGTATCATACTGTGTTATGCATACATTCTCCACTGACGCAGTGTAAAAGATTGGTGAATGCATCATTTACAGCATTCATTTACCAGTGCAATATACATTGTCCTATTCAGATTCTTACCTTCAAGGTGTTAGCCAGGATTTAGAAATAAGGTGTACAAATTTGCTGGGATTTTCAAAACAGGGTGTCCAAATTGTTCACTTACAATACTTTTACATGTAAATGACAGATGAAATAGGGTGTCCAAATTGTTCACTTACAATACTTTTATATGTAAATGACAGATGAAATAGAGTGTCAAAATTGTTCACTTACAATACTTTTACATGTAAATGACAGATGAAATAGTGTCCAAATTGTTCACTTACAATACTTTTACATGTAAATGACAGATGAAATAGTGTCCAAATTGTTCACTTACAATACTTTTACATGTAAATGACAGATGAAATAGTGTCCAAATTGTTCACTTACAATACTTTTACATGTAAATGACAGATGAAATAGTGTCAAAATTGTTCACTTACAATACTTTTACATGTAAATGACAGATGAAATAGTGTCCAAATTGTTCACTTACAATACTTTTACATGTAAATGACATGAAATAGTGTCCAAATTGTTCACTTACAATACTTTTACATGTAAATGACAGATGAAACAGGGTGTCCAAATTGTTCAATTACAATACTTTTACATGTAAATGGCAGATGAAATAGTGTCCAAATTGTTCACTTACAATACTTTTACATGTAAATGACAGATGAAATAGTGTCAAAATTGTTCACTTACAATACTTTTACATGTAAATGACAGATGAAATAGTGTCCAAATTGTTCACTTACAATACTTTTACATGTAAATGACATGAAATAGTGTCCAAATTGTTCACTTACAATACTTTTACATGTAAATGACAGATGAAACAGGGTGTCCAAATTGTTCACTTACAATACTTTTACATGTAAATGACAGATGAAATAGTGTCCAAATTGTTCACTTACAATACTTTTACATGTAAATGACAGATGAAATAAGGTGTCCAAATTGTTCACTTACAATACTTGTACAGTATGTAAATGACAGATGAAACAGGGTGTCCAAATTGTTCACTTACAATACTTGTACATAATGACAGATGAAATAGGGTGTCCAAATTGTTCACTTACAATACTTTTACATGTAAATGACAGATGAAACAGGGTGTCCAAAATTGAAACAGGGTGTTTATTAAGACAGACACCTCTCTGACTAATATTATGCTAACCTTCCCATGTACATACATGATATACACTTTCCATTACCCGATACATGTTTTAATTTTGTAAAGCACTAACAGTTGCTTAAAAAAATTCAACCTAAATATGTGAGAAAGAACCTGCCAGGTTCGAAACGTAAGGCCAATAACTGCTATTTTGCGTATATATATGTACATATTAAAAGTACTTAATTAGCTTGTGAAAGATAATGGCTGTACAGAGTGGTAATTTTGTTATTGTGATTTTGTTACATGTATTTCAGTTAATGGATTGTGAGATCTTAAAGGGACAATATCGTCACGATCAATAGGGCATGGAAACGGAGTGCTAGTTTTAGATTAAACTCTGTGACCGAATAATACCCACATGATAAGGTCATAGTTACCAATTGCTGTAATTGAGTTCTTTCGGGTACACCATGCAATGATCTCTTCTTGGATGAAGTGATGGCTCTGAGAAGAGCCGGTTGGATTGTTCTCAACGTTTCGACTAGTCTACTCTAGCCGTCATCAAGGAGATGCGTAAATGAGTCAGTAATTTTCAGTCACTGTGTTCATCTTAACCAGTTCGCGTCGGGAATAAAAAAGTTTTTCTGGGCCCCTGTGCGTTTTTTTTTTTCCCACACAAACACGTTAACCCTAACTCCCTAGACAACAAAGCCAGTTGGAGGATTTTGAAGGATTTTTATTGTTTTAGTACAATGCCTAGGGAGTTAGGGTTAATGGAAGCTTTCACAGTGCGTGGCCACGTCTACCGAGCATGTCACTGTACGCTCGGCTCGTTGCCACGTCAACTGAGCATGCATACAAATATTCCGAAGTTTCCTATGGCGTGTTTAGACGCTCTCCGATCCGTGGTGCAAAAAAAAATTGTGTGTATACACGGCCTCAGACGCGAACTGGTTAAACTAGGACACCGATTCAATGCCCTGTTAAAAGTCTGCTCTGATAGTGACGATACTGCCCAGGTGTAACCTGTACATGCTCAAGAACATACACTGTATCCACTATGAATCTATGATGGTGTTTGAATGAAGAAATGCAGTTGAATTCTGCCTTTAGAAGGGAATGTATAACATTGGTTTTTGGAAACCTACGTTCATTTCATCTGTTAAGATTTTTCTAGAAATACATCATAAAACTAAATTGTGGAAGTTTCAAAATAGTAGTTAATGTAATGTTTCAAACCTGCTTATTTTTTTACCAGTTTGGGTATCCGAAACTCTCTTTCTAAAACCCAACACCACTCTTTGATGGACACTTACTGATCTTCCATGTTTATAATAAGGTTTCCAGTACGTTGTTTTATTTCATAAAATTCATAACAATGACAAATTATGCCCTGAAATTGGTGTTATTTTTTTTTCTTCTATGAACGTAATGGTAATGAATGTCACTGTATTGTCTTGCCTAGATACATCATGTCAGGAATTATCGAGCATGGCGGCACACGGTGGAAAATCCATTTTTTTTTGCCCCCCCCCATTTGTTAATGGGTACCCAGGAACCGGACTATTAAGGCAGTCGGGTACCGGGTTCCAACCCCATTTGTTAATGGCTACCCAGGAACCAGACTATTAAGGCAGTCGGGTACCGGGTTCCAACCCCATTTGTTAATGGGTACCCAGGAACCGGACTATTAAGGCAGTCGGGTACCGGGTTCCAACCCCATTTGTTAATGGCTACCCAGGAAACGGACTATTAAGGCGGTCGGGTACCGGGTTCCAACCCCATTTGTTAATGGCTACCCAGGAACCAGACTATTAAGGCGGTCGGGTACCGGGTTCCAACCCCATTTGTTAATGGCTACCCAGGAACCAGACTATTAAGGCAGTCGGGTACCGGGTTCCAACCCCATTTGTTAATGGCTACCCAGGAACCGGACTATTAAGGCAGTCGGGTACCGGGTTCCAACCCCATTTGTTAATGGCTACCCAGGAACCAGACTATTAAGGCGGTCGGGTACCGGGTTCCAACCCCATTTGTTAATGGCTACCCAGGAACCAGACTATTAAGGCAGTCGGTGCAGGTTCCAACCCCATTTGTTAATGGGTACCCAGGAACCGGACTATTAAGGCAGTCGGGTACCGGGTTCCAACCCCATTTGTTAATGGCTACCCAGGAACCAGACTATTAAGGCGGTCGGGTACCGGGTTCCAAAATGACTTGTGTATGCAGAGCACAGCACATGCTGTCATAACAAACTTACATTGTATAATATTTACATCAGCGTGTAGACACAACGTTTGGATACAATGGGATTTCAAATCAAAACAAGCTAACAATGTACGACTAAAAAAAAAAATAAAAAAATTTCCTGATGCAAGTTCACACCACACAATGAAAATTATTTCTAGATCTTTCACCAAGTTAATAGAAAATGATTTTAATATTACATGTGTATAATGTGTGTCAGCAGCACCTTGCTTGTGGAATCGACTTCCAAAATCACTTAAGACATCTGAGACTGTAGATAACTTTAAGAATAAACTGAAAACACATCTAATGAAAAGTACATGTACATGTATGCCTTGTAGGCAATAAATATTTGTTGTTGTGAGTGCCTTGAGCACCCTTGGGTGGATATGTTGCACGGTTATAAATGTCTGTAATATTATACATGTAATTTACTTCACAAACTGAGGCAAATTGTATATTTGACATTTTATGAAAGCAATAGCCATAGAACTAAAGTAGCAGAAAAAAAATGACATCCAAATGATTTCACCTCGTAAATTTGTGTATCTGACATGTATTGAGAATATGTTGCAACCCTGAAGGCTTGTGCCGTATTGTGGTAATTGTTTGCATTGGTTATATGCATCATCGTGTATCCCTGTGGCTTTATAAGTGGGCAACGATTTAGCAATCAACCAATTCTTCTGCATCATTGAGTTAGTATGTGGGTTTCTTGTGAAAAGGGATACATACATGAAACTGTTCATTGTGGACAGTCTTTTAGAATTCATTTTGTCTGGTTTTGAAAGAATTTCAATTTTGATTTTATAATTAGGGTTGGGTTAGGGTTGGGATGTTTACACATTTACATGTGTAGAAAAAAATGAATTCACTGAACCTTTTCAAATTCATGAAACATGTAAATGAATTGTACATTAAAGAATGGAACCTTCCATTTCCACGTTATTTGGCTGGTCTTTTTTATTTCACGAAGTGGGGCCAGTTGGACTGCTATATTATATCACGATTCCCAGGAAATTCAACTGGAATAAAAAAAATTTAAATCTTAATACAACCAGAAATTTTGGAGGATGTTTTGTGCTCGGCTTAGATTTTTTTAATCCGTACTATTTTTTCTAAATCTGTATTGGGGCAATTCCACCATCACTCACGTGACATTTTTTATGGGCCATGAGGCTATTTTAGCCTCTTACTGCTTCAAAAGTAATTGATCAATCTAAATCATAACAGTCACACAACAACTTAGGGGCAGAGGCTACTCAAATATGTCAATCAAAATTCAACCAGTTCATTCATTTTTTTTAAACATGCATTTTATTGGCTGTCACTCACGCTACAAAAAAAAAGACGTTTTTTTTTGTTGTTGATGCAACTTTGCTGTAAAAGTCTCTTCAAACTGTAGGCCTCACCACACAAATACCATTTCTTTGCATACGAGTTAAAACAAAATATAACAAACATTATTTTGTATAATCATTGTATATTTTTGATGGGAGAAGCACCGAATTAGGTACAAGTACCATCACTCACGTGACATCACTCACGTGACATCACTCACGTGACATCACTCACGTGACATCACTCACGTGACATCACTCACGTGACATCACTCACGTTACATCACTCATGTTACATCACTCATGTTACATCACTCATGTTACTTTCTCTTTACACTTGCTAACCCAATTTAAAACATGAAAATGTTAAGGCACAAAGGTTCAAAACAACTATTATTCAAATCATGATGCAAAAGACATTAAAAAGTACACTTTTGAGTCATTCCATGCATCTGTATAATTCTGTAGACACACTTTAACTGTATGTATCAACACCTTCAAATACATGTGTAATTAAAAAAGTGCATAAAAATTTTAAAAATATAAAAAATGGGAAAAATAATAGTACTCATTCAAAATGTCGCTTTTCCAAAAATCAGAAGTTGGATTAAAAAAAACATCTTATCGTCACTCATGTTACATGCTAAATACCAGTAAGATATCCAGCGTCATACATGTATGGACAATTTTAAAACGGATGTATGAAAATAAACTTTTTATCAGAAAATGTTTTTATGCGTGCTATCAATTTAAAAAACAAAATAGCTTATTGTACTTCAGTGTTGGCTGAGAAATGGGATTTTGTTTTTATTGCCATTTGTTATGAGATAAAATGGGAAAAATAATAGTCCTCATTCAAAATGTCGCTTTTCCAGAAATATTAATAATAATAATAATAATAATGTAGACTTACAATGTATATGGCGCACATATCCACCAAACTGGTGCTCAAGGCGCATTATATTATTACCCCTGCTCATCAGGCTCATAAATCATTCCTGAAACCATCTTAGCTCCCTGGGGAGTATACAGCTCAATTGCTGCCATTTCGGCGCATATGGGCTAATCAAACACAATAACCAACTCTGCCCTCACAGGTACCCATTTACCTCTGGCTGGAGAGAAGCAATTGTGGTTAAGTGTCTTGCTCAAAGACACAAGTACCCCGCTCACGGTTGGGATTCGAACCCACATTCTGACGACTCAGCTATCAGAACACAAATCCGATGCACTAAACTGCTCGACCATCGCACTCCAATTGGCACAATTAATGTGAGACTTGTTGATTTGTTACCCTCAACATATACACTATGCAATAAAAACCTCAAATTATCACATCTACACACTTTATATTTTGGAGTCGTGTCCCAATTTCCGTGTCCCAATTGCCATATTTTGGATTATTTTCCATACTAAATACGGACAGTATGTCTGCATCATGACATTTATTGGCGATAACATCAATTGTGTGCGGTCTTTGTAAAAATGTGTACATGTTTCACAAATTAGAAAATGCCACACAGAAAATGTCAAACCCATAGACAAATCCCAAGATGACGAAATTAACGTTGATCTGTGCACTTCCGGGTTTGATAACGAGGCTCTCAGTGTTGACGCATGCGCTGTATGATGGGAGCATGAGTCGTTCTATTGTCTACCTCGCATCGGTGTTGTGACTTGACACAGAGAGCTTCGGTTTCAGTGCGGAAGTGCGCAGACTGGGTCAATTTGAAATTTGTCTATAATGAGTACTGTATTTGTTGTTGATCAATTATGAGTACATATGTATTACTCCATTAACCCTCCTACAATCAGTGCAATTTTTGAAACAACCCATTCAGGCCACTCCAAGCCATTAGCTGTTGCCAGTGGCCTCCTATGGTTACCCTTCTGTGCACTGTCACACCACTGAGATTGCAGGGTAAAGTGGTCTCCCATTGATACATTGCAGGCCATACTAATATGCTCAAACATTTACAGTGGCCTTGGGTGGCACACAGTTGATTTTGTAAGATTACTTGGAAAGGACAGCAGGCTTATACATGTATGTACTGAAGGTTGCTAAAGAACAGAATTTAGTGGATCGGAGTGGCCTCCATGTGTAGGAGGGTTAATAGCAGGAACCCGATACCCGAAATTGGAAATCTTTGGTACACGTAAACAATTTTGTAAAAGTACATAAATACCGAATGTATAAAATAATCAATACGAATACAAGTTTCTCTTGTTTTATTACACAGTCACAAGAAATGTGGACTTACTGTAATAATTTCCCGCCTCTATATTTAAAACAACTCATGGCATGTTTGGCTTCCCCATTCCCCATACACATACAAAAAGAAATCACGTGTCCCACACTTGCATTAATCCAATAACTGCGAACAATAGGCACAAATACCAACTCGTGATACTGGCATGACCGCAATCAATTCAACAACAACAACAAAACTAGATACATCAAACAAAAGCCGTCAAATCTGTGAAAGGCTGTCGGCAAATGGTACTTCTAAAGCCTTCATTCCATTTGTGTGGCTTAAAATATGTTCAGTCGAAATTTTAAAAAGTCGTTTACGGATATTTGGGACCAGGTAATGAGAGTTTCGATCGGGTATCCGGATACCCGGCACAGCCTTACTTTGGATGACAGAAATTCGGTATCCGGATACCCGGCACAGCCTTACTTTGGATGACAGAAATTCGGTATCCAGATACCCGGCACAGGCTTACTTTGGATGACAGAAATTCGGTATACGGATACCCGGCACAGCCTTACTTTGGATGACAGAAATTCGGTATCTGAATACCCGGCACAGGCTTACTTTGGATGACAGAAATTCGGTATCTGGATACCCGGCACAGGCTTACTTTGGATGACAGAAATTCGGTATACGGATACCCGGCACAGCCTTACTTTGGATGACAGAAATTCGGTATCCGGATACCCGGCACAGCCTTACTTTGGATGACAGAAATTCGGTATCCGGATACCCGGCACAGCCTTACTTTGGATGACAGAAATTCGGTATCCGAATACCCGGCACAGGCTTACTTTGGATGACAGAAATTCGGTATCCGGATACCCGGCACAGGCTTACTTTGGATGACAGAAATTCAGTATACGGATACCCGGCACAGCCTTACTTTGGATGACAGAAATTCGGTATACGGATACCCGGCACAGCCTTACTTTGGATGACAGAAATTCGGTATCCGGATACCCGGCACAGCCTTACTTTGGATGACAGAAATTCGGTATACGGATACCCGGCACAGCCTTACTTTGGATGACAGAAATTCGGTATCCGAATACCCGGCACAGCCTTACTTTGGATGACAGAAATTCAGTATCCGGATACCCGGCACAGCCTTACTTTGGATGACAGAAATTCGGTATCCGAATACCCGGCACAGCCTTACTTTGGATGACATAAATTCAGTATCCGGATACCCGGCACAGCCTTACTTTGGATGACAGAAATTCGGTATCCGGATACCCGGCACAGCCTTACTTTGGATGACAGAAATTCGGTATCCGAATACCCGGCACAGCCTTACTTTGGATGACATAAATTCAGTATCCGGATACCCGGCACAGCCTTACTTTGGATGACAGAAATTCGGTATCCGAATACCCGGCACAGGCTTACTTTGGATGACATAAATTCAGTATCCGGATACCCGGCACAGCCTTACTTTGGATGACAGAAATTCGGTATCCGAATACCCGGCACAGCCTTACTTTGGATGACATAAATTCAGTATCCGGATACCCGGCACAGCCTTACTTTGGATGACAGAAATTCGGTATCCGAATACCCGGCACAGCCTTACTTTGGATGACATAAATTCGGTATCCGAATACCCGGCACAGCCTTACTTTGGATGACATAAATTCAGTATCCGGATACCCGGCACAGCCTTACTTTGGATGACAGAAATTCGGTATCCGAATACCCGGCACAGCCTTACTTTGGATGACAGAAATTGGTCCGGATACCGCACAGCCTTACTTTGATGACAGAAATTCGGTATCCGAATACCCGTCACAGCCTTACTTTGATGACAGAAATTGGTATCCGGATACCCGGCACAGCCTTACTTTGGATGACAGAAATTGATATCCGAATACCGGCACAGCCTTACTTTGATGACATAAATTCAGTATCCGGATACCGCACAGCCTTACTTTGATGACAGAAATTCGGTATCCGGATACCGCACAGCCTTACTTTGATGACAGAAATTCAGTATCCGGATACCCGCACAGCCTTACTTTGGATGACAGAAATTCGGTATCCGGAATACCCGCACAGCCTTACTTTGATGACAGAAATTGGTATCCGGATACCCGCACAGCCTTACTTTGGATGACAGAAATTCAGTATCCGGATACCGGCACAGCCTTACTTTGATGACAGAAATTCGGTATCCGAATACCCGGCACAGCCTTACTTTGGATGACAGAAATTCAGTATCCGGATACCCGGCACAGCCTTACTTTGGATGACAGAAATTCGGTATCCGAATACCCGGCACAGCCTTACTTTGGATGACAGAAATTCAGTATCCGGATACCCGGCACAGCCTTACTTTGGATGACAGAAATTCGGTATCCGAATACCCGGCACAGCCTTACTTTGGATGACAGAAATTCAGTATCCGGATACCCGGCACAGCCTTACTTTGGATGACAGAAATTCGGTATCCGAATACCCGGCACAGCCTTACTTTGGATGACATAAATTCGGTATACGGATACCCGGCACAGCCTTACTTTGGATGACAGAAATTCGGTATCCGAATACCCGGCACAGCCTTACTTTGGATGACAGAAATTCGGTATCCGGATACCCGGCACAGCCTTACTTTGGATGACAGAAATTCGGTATACGGATACCCGGCACAGCCTTACATTGGATTACAGAAATTCATTCTGGAAATTATTTCGCTACTTTTTACTTAAACGACAGAAATATCAGACAGAAATATCAGACAGAAATATCAGACAGAAATATCAGACAGAAATATCAGACAGAAATATCAGACAGAAATATCAGACAGAAATATCAGACAGAAATATCAGACAGAAATATCAGACAGAAATATCAGACAGAAATATCAGACAGAAATATCAGACAGAAATATCAGACAGAAATATCAGACAGAAATATCAGACAGAAATATCAGACAGAAATATCAGACAGAAATATCAGACAGAAATATCAGACAGAAATATCAGACAGAAATATCAGACAGAAATATCAGACAGAAATATCAGACAGAAATATCAGACAGAAATATCAGACAGAAATATTACAAGGGTGTTACCATGAGCAACTTAACACCAAGTAAGTGTCAATTTTGTAAAACTCTGCTCATTTATGTTTGTTGAGATTAACCCTAACCTTCCCAAATCCTCCAGAATCCTGTGCTAAAGTGAAGGATTTTGAAGGACTGAAGTTACATGCTACATGCTCTTTGTTAAAGTGAAGGATTTTGGAGGATTGAGGTTCTAAGGCATACTTGCCTTTCCATGGTACATGGTACATGTACATCCATGTTTGTTGTAGCGATTGCAAGGTCAGTGCTTGGGTCAGTGGACACTGTTTATTGCTCCATGCGTACAGGGAGGGTCCCTGGCCATGTACATGTATCACAGATTAGAAACGCATGTGTGCATACATGTCATGTGCTTGCTTTACTACTGAAGGATTTTGGAGGATTCAAACCTTTAAGTGCATTAAGTACATTTACAGGTCAAAATGAGGCAACCGTTTTTGACTGACTGGCATTGTCTGGCATTGTTCAGGGTGGTCAAAATGACAGTAAAAACCAGTCAAAAATGCCCCTGTGTGCACATTTGGGTCAACAGTCAAAATAGGCATGTTGACTGGTTTTGACTGCTATAGCTACTTCCCACTGAAGTGCAGCCACGTGTATAGTAGTAGGGTTAATATAGGGGATTATAATTTCCACAGACATGCATCCCTTCACTTGTGAACTGAAATACTGATAAAGTTGTCCAGTGAATTGAACATGAAATACAGTGAAAATTCGATGTCTAGCGGACTACTTCAGAATTGTTTAAAAGTGATTATTAAATTAGTCCTGCATTACTCTTGCATGCCAGTGGCTATTAATTATACAGACTGCCGAATCGAAGCCCAGACTCAATTAAATTGTATGCATGCCTTTTGGACACAGTACCATTGTTAATGTATCAACATTAAAACTCGGTTGTGTCTGGACAGCTGAAAAACTCTCAATTTTTGCTCAGCCTAATGAAAAACGCCGGCTGAAGTCTTTGATCTCGGATAACATACGTGCACATTTAGACTACACATTTAGACTACACATTTAGGCTGCCTTGCACTGTACGTGTACATGCAAAGTAATGAGCATCGACGAGGAGAAATTCCTTGCGTATAGGGATGACAGACGTTCATGTATTATTACCCCGTCTCGCCTCTGTGTGCTGCTTCTTAATGGACCGAGACATAGGGCATCACCATCGTCATGTCAGGCATCTTAGGAGAAGTCACCCGTGGATGTTTTAATAACTTAAATTATTATTAGTGTTCAGCGGGACAGACACGATCTATTAGCAGCATAAACGCCGTCTGTGAAGACTATTTGGCATTCACTTGTACAGCAAGGCTCCTGAAAGGATTCATTTACGTCTTGTATATATATATTTTTTATCGGGAGGCTGGTGAAACATGCCTCATGTATCCTCCTTACCTAACACTGTGCAGGTTTTGCCGAGATGCTGCTTCGGTTGTCATCAGCACCCTCACTCACTTCCACTTTTAGATCGGTGAGTCAGTGTTTAACATTATATAGCTTGGCATATTGTCTACATTATTACAGGTTAAAGCATTACACTGATGATGATGATGTACATGTATGGTGAGGAATCCTGTACAACGAAATATGAATGTTGTTTATCGCTGATAATCAGTGCTGTTTTATAATAATAATAATAATAATGTATAGATTTATATAGCGCACGTATCCACCAACTAAGTGGCGCTCAAGGCGCATTATATTATTATCCCTGCTCATAAGGCTCATAAGGCTCATAAATCATTCCTGAAACCATCTCAGCTCCCTGGGGAGTATACAGCTCAATTGCTGCCATTTCTAGCGCATATAGAGCAAACCATCTCTGCCTTCACAGGTACCCATTTAACCCCTGGGTGGAGAGAAGCAATTATGGTTAAGTGTCTTGCTCAAGGACACAGGTGTTAGTAGGACTAGCAACCTGGGAGTGATTTGTCCAAATTTTTCTGGATTTCCTGATTTTTACAAATCGCAATGTTGTGATCCTACGGATTTTAAAGATTTAAGCAATAAAGGAAAGCAAAGCAAACGCTCAGAACTATAGATTTCACCCCAGCGCCGTTCACAACAGTGGCCCCAACACCCCTAGCAAAGTTTACGTGGATTTTTCAAAACTGTCTAATTCTGCCCTGGACTAGTTAATGGAAGGTTCGACAATAAATATATGAAGAGTATCAAATTTAAAAAAATTATTATCAAAAACTTGCTAATGTCATGTTGGTACATATCAATCATCCTGAGAAATCATTCAGTCTGAGGTGCTTTCATCTTAGAGAAAAAATGAATTATGTCGAATTTACAAACAAGTTGCTGTTCGAAAAAGCATGAAACTTTTGTTTTTTGTTTTGTTTTTTTCAAAAAAATTTCAAAAACGTGAGCACCTATTATGATGAAACTTAGTTAGTTTTTATGAAAAAAATTCCTTAAAAACTTCATAGGGTTGAAATACATGACTTAATATTACTTTGCACCTTCTCTTTAACTGTGCACTGCAAATTGGAATCGATATTCAACATTTTAATCTATTTTGTATCAAATGTGGGCAATACATGTACATCTTTAAAGGAAAATGTACATTTATCTATTTTTGTAAAGCACAGGTCCAAAATGTGATGGGCATCTACAATCTACAGGAGTTGCATTTTATTTCCATACATACATACCTGTACATCCTTCTTAATTTCATCTAATGAGCGTTTTCCCATCAGCGGTTAGATCATACTGTAGTTAAAAGTGCTCTATAAATACCCCCGAAGTGAAATTACATTGTAAATGTTCACTGTGTACATGCATAAATGCAAGTGTTAACCTACATACATTTGAAACCTCAGTAATAGAACTCTTAATTAAATTAAATTGTAAGCCAGGCTGTTTATAATTGCCTTTTCTTTGCTGGTTTTTATGGGCATGTATTATTTGTACATGTGCCCTGGGGTTGTAGACGCAGACATGGCATGGCCATTCGTAGCTCATTTGTAATTGTTGAAAATGAGTGATAGAGATCCCGCCATGAATAACTATATACTGTAGTATTTAGTTTGCATAAATAAAGACTTGTCAGTTTTTGATTGAATGCGTGTTTTCTTTGTAATGCTGTCGCAACAAATTGATGGTGTGCCTTTTGGAAAACAAATATTGATTCTGCAGTTCTTGTTCATTGTTAAATTTAGGAATAATAAAATTAGGACTTCTGACTTCATAAGCAAGGTAATTTGTTTTTTGTGCTTATATTTAGGAAGCATTTAGTTGAAAGGCGAGGTTCCATCAGGGGTTGTGAATTAAAATTGATTTTAAAGCTGGGGGTATGAAAATGATATCTGGCTGGGGTTATACAAATTTGCTGACTTGAAGGGTGGGGGGGTGGGTTGGGATTCAGAAAATCTTTGCCTAATCTATATTGCATTCTTGCAGGCCTCGATCTTAACCACTGCCACCTCGGCCATTGTCATGGTGCCCCTCCGAGTTGGCCTCAGTGCCCCTTTGGTTGACCTTGACATTTTGATGCAGCCCAAGGCCAAAGTGGCCGTGCCCTCTCAATCCTTTAAGGTCGAGGCCTGTTCTTGGCTCCTTTGTTTGCTGTATACTAATCTTGTATTGTTGCCTATTTGAGTCCATAGAGGGTGTGACAGTGTAGATTTTCCATCATTATCTCTGGTCTCTTTGATGTGGAATGGAGGACAGTACATGTACATGTAAATGGTTTTGTTTGTAGAGCAAAAAGTTGCACGAAATTCACAATTTCCTTTTCAAAATGAGCATTTCATAGTATATACTGTATGTACATACACATACAATAAAAAAAACTGTTGCTATTTATGTTTTAGGCCCCAAAAAATGTTTCTGGTCTCTGCGTGCATCGTGTCAGACCCGCGCGTCAGCATTTTTAATTTTCTTTTTTTTGTTGCTATGAAACAATGTCCAATTGCAGCCAAACTTGCTGGATCGATTGGAATTCTGCCATACTGTGCTTTAAACAACATTTTCACATTTGTGAGGCCTCTCTTAGCCACCATACTTTGTATATATGGGAAATTTGGTCCCCACGTATGCAATGTATCACGTATTTCCCTGTTGGCAAAAAAAAAAGATCGCCGAAAAAACCCCCAAAAAACCACGTCACCGCACTGATTTTGAATCCGACCGATGACCAGAAACCGGAGACTCTTACTTACACATGTATGAGTCGACACTTTTGGTGTCCTTCCAGTTGTGTTTGGTCCACCAATACACTGTACATGTATGTAACTCCCAACCCATTGACTTTGTGCAGTGCACTCAAATAAATGCAAGGACATGTGGTTATGGTAGGAGGTCAAACCAAAACCACTCAACTGTATATATGAGCTCTGTGTGACTCTGCATATAACTTATGTAGGACATACACAAGTGTGTTTGACTTTGCCACTAACTCCAGCACAAAAATACACATGTGTGAACAATTGGCAATGCAACCAAAAATACTCAAGTGACTGTCTGTGGGTGCGGTGCTTACTGGGCCAAATTTCAGCCTGGGCATAGGAGGGTTAAAGCTTGGGTGATATCAACTTTTTCCATCCACAATATATCGTTAAAAACATATACATGTATCGCGATTTTTGATAGTATCATGATTTTTTTTGTTCATTCACACATGATTGCGTTAAAGCCGACCAACCACAGGTATGCATTCAATTCCCAACACTTAATCCATCTGAATAGATTTCTTTGAGTGGTAGTTGATTAAGAGAAACGACAGAGTTCTGGGTCTGGACCCTGTATGGCGGCTCCTTGGTGATCTGACAGTCAACTAACCACTGAAGTACATGTAGTTCGCTTTTGTTTCTCACTTCAAACTGTTTCCGTGGAATTTCTGAATTGAATCACAAGCGCGATTTTCTTTTAATCGCGATATATTTTTTAAATCGCAATTTGCCAATATATTGATAAATTGAAAAGGTAATCGATCAAAAAAAGAAGGTATCGCGATATTCGATATTATTGTATTATCGCCCAAGCTTATTATGTTGTATATATTCATATGACATTTACATATTACATTTACATATGTACATTTATATATATTACATTTACATATATGACATTTACATATATGACATTTACATATATTACATTTACATATATTACATTTACATATATTACATTTACATATGTACATGTCGGTCTTTAGTTAATTGGTATGTGTTTGTGTTGTGCTGAAATCTGCACGCAGACTTACAGTACATCACAACAAGGCCTGGAATTTCACAAGGCCAAGGAGGTCATGGCTTCCTTTGCCCCTGGTCCTGCCCCTGGTCCTGCCCCTGGTCCCCCTTAAAAATGTTCCCAAAGACAATCTGATATAATTATTCTAATGGAAGTGCCCTGTACTCAGGAAAAGAGGTGGTTACATGTACCCCTACAAGAATGAAATTCCAGGTCTGTACACAAGTACATTGTATACATGTACAGTACAGAACAGAACACTGTACATTGTATGCAGCAGTCTTGCCAGGCATAGTAATGCATAGTGCTAGCGCCACGCTTCAACAAAAAAAAATCAGGGTTTCCCGCCACGCCACGCTGAAAAAAACTGCGCCATGCTTTGAAGCCCATGGCCATGCAGAAAAAAAAACGCCATGCAAAATATTTCCCAGGCAGTCAAGCAAAAAATGTTTCCTAATAAAGGCTGGTTTGCATGAGCACTTCAGAGATAATGATAATGAAATGTACGTTTGATGTTTTTTTTTAATTTAAGTCTAGTTTTGGGCTCGTTACTAGTTTCCAGTGAACAGTGTATTGTGTAATTTTTTAAAGTTTCCAGACTACTAGACTTTACTTAGTCAATACTTAATTTTTTTTTAAAACATTGGCATTTTAATAGTACTGCCGTTCTATATGACCTAATGAGAAATAACTTTCAATGTCATGATGATGAAAGTCTAATATAAAGCCATGTGGCCGCACATAATTGCTTGCTGGGGAGCATGTAGCAATAATATCATGGTATCATGGCAAGTTCAAAAAGAAGTTTGTGATATTTTTTTTCTTGTCGGCAAGTTCCCAAATGAGGCACGACCGAGGAGGAAGGCAGGGATTCTGGTAGTGATGACTCCTGCACTATAGCAATAGTTTAAAACAAAAATTTGTTTATTTTCGTTTCAATTGTGTATTAATTTCTGTTATGATTATTTTTGAAGTGTTCGCTGCATTAGCCTTTGACGCACTTGCAGATGCAGTCTGCAGGTGATAAATACCCATTGAAATTTCCTCCACCCTCCATGTTAAAGAGACAATATCGTCACGATCAACAGGGCATGGAATCAGAGTGCTACATGTAGTTTTAGATTAACTCCGCGGCTGAAAATAATACCCCCACATGATAAGGTGATATTACCGTTGCTGCTTGCGTAAATGAGCCAATAATTTTCAGTCACTGTGAATCAAGATATACATTAAAGGGAAGGTACAACATTGGTAATGTTGGCCGAACTGCTTCTATGAGTGTGCTTACTCTCTTTGAATCGAGATATATACATTAAAGGGAAGGTACAACATTGGTAATGTGGGCCAAACTGCCTCTATGAGTATACTTACTCTCTTTGAATCAAGATATACATTAAAGGGAAGGTTCAACATTGGTAATGTTGGCCAAACTGCTTCTACATACGTATGAGTGTGCTTAATCACTTTGAATCAAGATATACATTGAAGGGAAGGTACATGTACAACATTGGTAATGTTGGCAAAACTGCTTCTACGAGTATGCTTACTCACTTTGAATCAAGATATACATTGAAGGGAAGGTACAACATCAGTGATGTTGGCAAAACTGTTTCTATGAGTATGCTTACTCTCTTTGAATCAAGATATACATTAAAGGGAAGGTACATGTACAACATTGGTAATGTTGGCAAAACTGCTTCTATGAGTATGCTTACTCTCTTTGAATCAAGATATACATTGAAGGGAAGGTACAACATTGGTAATGTTGGCAAAACTGCTTCTATGAGTATGCTTACTCTCTTTGAATCAAGATATACATTGAAGGGAAGGTACAACATTGGTAATGTTGGCCAAACTGCTTCTATGAGTACATGTATGCTTACTCTCTTTGAATCAAGATACATGTACATGTACATGTATATTGAACAACCAACCTGTGAAAGTTTTAGCACAATACAGAGTCTTACAAGTGTAGTAATGAGAAGAGCAGTGTGAACAAGCATTCAACATTTGATGAAAACACATTTTGCGGAATAATTGAAAGTTTGGAACCTTTGCCAGCTTCACATCAAGGTAATTTTATAATCGGGTAATTAACAATGTTGTACCCAGGGGCGAATCCAGAGTCGAAAAATAAGGGGGCACGCAGCAAAATAAGGAGGGGGGGGGTCGACATACTGCCAAAAATGGGAGGCACACTCAAAAGTCATGGCGAAAAAAATATGATTATTCATAAAAAAAAAAACCAGTTTGTTCCACTCATAATAAAGTTAGTTCTACTCGAAAGACCTTCAAAGAAGGGCTGGTACATGTACAAATATGTGTATACACAGATGATGTAACCCTAGTCTTTGTTGCTCACTTGAAGTCATTGGGTATGCAGTGTTCACAGTTCACCACATACTGTATTCACTGGTTTCCTCCAGGGTACAGATTTTGCTTCTGTACCCGTGGTCCCAGTTCCAACCCCCTTGCCAAGAATGGCATGAACGGAATGTACAGGTATATCCACTCTTGTTGGCCGTGTGCTGTTTCTTGAGGTCGTGGAAATGTGGTATTTAATCATCGTGTGTGCTTGTATTGGACACGGTAGAATACGGTACAGGGTTTCAACTACAGAGCGGTTGTACAGTGAATTTGAAATGCTGTACATTTTTAGTGATGAATGCACAGTGGGCGGTAAATTAAGGAACTAAATTTATTAGTCACAAGTACATGTAAGAAATGACATTTACATGTACGTGCATTGTTCGGTGAGCTATTGTTATTGCAAAAGGAATTGCTTAAATTGCATTGTTTATAGTGATAAAAGAGTAATTACATTCATGGACGTAATTACAGTACGTGTACAATTACAATGGTACAATGTGCAAGATACAGTAGGTCTAGATGTAAATTGTGTGCAGGTGTAAGCAAAGAGAAAGATCAACTGTAAACGGTCACAGCCTTGAGTGATATTGTACAAGGTTATGATACATATATGACATAAACACAATAAAGGGGGCCACTTTCCTACCGTCACGTTAGCAGTTTTTCTAATGGTTGTAATTTTTGTTTTAAATATCTGAAACCACTCAAAAAGAATTTCAACATTTGAATAGACATGAATGCTTATCGTAAAGATAATTTGATATAAGTTTTGAGGCTTTGCATGGTGGAATATCGATATCGTTTCGGTTTGCGGTAACACCATGTGTTTATCTCAACTAACGTGAAGCTGAGATACAGGTTCTGAAAAGAACCGTATCGCACAATCGTATCTCAACCTTCGTTAAGTGAGAAAGGTTCAAGGGAGAACCAATTTCGGGCAACTCGTTTTTCTCTACTGTCGCTAAGTGAGAAATATGGTTCAGGGAGAACCATGGGGACTTCACGGGTTAATATGGTTCAGGGAGAACCAAGGGACTTCACGGGTTATTCTCAACGTTTCGATTAGCCTGCTCTAATCTTCTTCAGATAATTTGAGTTGATTATTACTATTATTTTTTTAATTACCTTAAAATTTCCATCAACAAATGGACGGAAAAGTGAGGTAACTTTTTCCGTCCAATTTTTATGGAAATTTGAGGGTGAAAAAATAACTAAAAAAATAAAAAAATTAAAAAAATCAACTCAAATTAGTTCTAGTATAAGCCTGCATGTCCGTTCACATGTTGAAACACTTTTTGGTCGGTTTCAGGTACTTAAAAATAAATAACCAATGGAAAAACTGCTAACGTGACTGATGCAAAGTGGCCCCCTTTATTGTGTTTTATGTCATATAATATACTGACAGTTTAATACCGTACTTGTACATATCAACTGTACATACTATTATAATAATAATAATAATAATAATAATAATAATAATAATAATAAATGGATTTATAGAGCAGCTAATTCCCAAAGGTTACAAGGTGCTATTACAAAAGAAAGGAAACAGAAAGAAGACAATAGAGAGAGGGACAACCAGGTCTTGAGAGCCTTTTTGAAGGACAAACACTATGTATACATACTGTACATAGTATACAATGTACAGTATACAATGTACATTTGTACTACCAGAAGCACTGATCCAGTGCTTGGAGGAGAAATATGTTAAGTGCATTTTTTTTAGTTTTTGAGAAAAATGAGATTAAAAAAAATAAACAAATTCAAGTGTCTGTTCATGTGCAAATGGAAATCTACACTTTTCACCATCAGTGCATGTCATTGACATTACACTGATGTGTGCATCAATTACATGTATATGTATGTATATATTACATACACCTGTAATATGATACTAAAACCCCAAAATCACCCCCAAAAATGCACTAAAAAGGACACTGTCGTCACGATCAGAGCAGACTTTCAACAGGGCATAGAATTGGTGTCCTTGTTTAAGATGAACACAGTGTCTGAAAATTACTGGCGCATTTATGCAGCAGCAACGGTAATATGAACTAATCATGTGGTGTCATATTTTCAGTCACTGAGTTAATCTAAAACCAGCACTTCGATTCCATGCCCTGTTGATCGCGTGACGATACTGTCCCTTTAACATGTTTGTGCTCCAAGATTCAAAATGTACTATGCACGTGTACATTCTGTATCTATGTACTTTAGTATGTGAACCTTGCATTATGAATGATATTGTACAAGTGTACATCTTGTACCTACAGGTCCTGTTCAACAGCAGTAAATACACGCGCTGCTCAGTGCTGAAATACATCTAGATTAGCCCTAACCTTCCCATATCCTCTAAAGTTGCTAAAGTGAAGGATTTTGAAGGATTGAGGTTACACGCTACATGTACATATATGCTCTTTGCTATTTTGGAGGATTGAGGTTATTAGGCATACTTGACTTTCCATGGTACATGTACATCCGTGTTTGTTGTAGTGATTGCAAGGTCAGTACTTGGGTCAGTGGACACTGTTTATTGCTCCATGCATGCAGGGAGGGTCCCTGGCCATGTACATGTATCACAGATTAGAAACACGTGTATGCATACATTGTACATGTCATGTGCTTGCTTTACTACTGAATGATTTTGGAGGATTCAGGTTATGTGTAAGCAAATGGGCCTAGGGAGTTAGGGTTAATGGTTTCTTCTCAAATTTCATGCCATTGTAGATGTAATAGGGTCTGTGCTGTTATGACGCAGGTGAATGTGACTTTTTTGTATTACCTTTTTCCATTTACGTATACATGCATACACTAAAGAGAAATTACACAATGTACATTTATAATATCAGGCTGTAGTCTAGAAGTGAAGCACTGTACAATAAAATATAAAGCTTACAAATTAAGGAATAAAAGGAGGTGATGGAACAATTGCTAAATTGAGTGGTTGAAAAAGGAACAATGTTTTTTTTATCCACTCTTGAAGAGAAACAAAAAGCCAGTACCAACATGTACATGTGTCTTATTGAATAAAAAAAAGTGGCCAATATAATTATGCAACCCAATTTTGCAAAAACAATTCTGAAGTAACAAAGCCGCTTTTGTGTAAAATACCCACTAAACAGTCCTTTTCACAATGTGATTCAATCAAATTTGTTAAAGAATTTAACCCCATTTAAGTACATGTATGTTTTAAAACTCAAAAAATATTAACATGCATACATGTGAATTGTAGTAAGTTTAAGATGACAGTATGCTTGTTTTATTGAGTTCAGAACATTAAAAAGTTAAACAATTTCCTTAAGACTCATTTGTAGGAACTACTTGTCACATTTTTTTGGAATTTTGGTAAATACAGGCTTTAATAAAATCATTATTAAAAGAAAGTATTTTATTTTAATTAAAAGAAAGGAAAAAAATGGACCTACACATATGGAAAGGTTCAACATTGTTAATGTTAGCAAAACTGCTTAAGGCCTTTTCACACTATCTCCGCTTCGAACCGTGTTGAAACCAACCCGGATCCAACCTGGTTCAGCCTGGGTTGTTTTCGACACGGATCGCAAAGACGCAACGTTCACACTGTTCATTACGCGAACCGGCCGCTCCGTGAACCGTGTACCGTTCAATCCAGCTAGGGCCATGTGTATTCACACTACGAAATTCTCAACACGGACCGCATTCGGCACGGCGCGCTGTGATGATTTTCTCGATCCCACAATGCATTGCGACGCGCCAAGCGGCCGGATGTATACACATTTCCAACATGGCTGCGCCCACTTCGCTCGACGACTCGTTCTTTGTAGTAGTAATGTACATGTACATGTTTTTGTACATTCTGCGGAGAAAAAGGGTTGATGTTGTACAAGCCCACGCTCGGCATAGGATGTGCGTGCATACAATGTACATGTACATGTACGTAGTGCGCCGGCGCGGCCTCACAGCTGATTGTTTATTGACCTTTGTACCTGTGTCAGATTTTCATAGAATTTCGTGCCACACAACTCAACACGGATTGGCGGTAAGTGAGCTCAACTCGGGGCGGTTCACACTATCATTTTCGACACGGTTCACGCCGAAAAATGCAATTTCAATCCGAGTTGAGATTTTCAACCCTGGCCCCTGCCAGGGTTGATTTCGATCCGGCTAGAGCATGCTAACCGGGTTGGAACAGGGTTGAAAAAAATCTCGGGGTTGGAACCGGTTCCAACCCCGAGATTATGGACAGTGTGAAAAGGTCTTATGTGTGATTTAGCCTGAAGATCGATGTCACACTTTGAGGCCGTGTGGCCACGATTTTTCACAAGAGATTCAGCTTTGACCTTGGCTGGTAGCTAGAGCATGAGCCTCAAAGTGTGACATTAGATCTTCAGCCGGTGGAGTTTGATGGATTTGGTACACATGGCTACATGCTCTATTCGCTGGGCTATAACTGTAGAGTACTGAATCCACCAAAATCAATCGACATGTGCTAAAAAGTCACCCCAGTTGTTGGACTTTGATGGAATTGGTACTGTAGCAAATGCTACTGGCTTGGCTATACACAGTCCTGAATCCAACCAAGGCAGCCGGTGGAGTTTGATGGATTTGGTACACATCAAGCAAAACCAGGTGGTGGATTTTGATGGACTTGGGGTAGTTAGGGTTTTAAACAACCAAGTTATGAGTGTTTCCTTGTACATGTATTATATTATGCTGTGGTGTAAGCAAGAAAATAGTGAAAAGGCATTCAGATTTTAAGTATTCATTCTAATGTGGAAAGAACAAAAGAGAACTCATACATGTAGTTTGATGAAATTCTTGCGTCGGGTGATAAACAATTGATTTAATTTTTGCTCTACACCGACGTGTGTATAGCACTGTATGCTCGGTGCTTTTCGAGTGTCTGTGGAAAAAAACTTCACAGGCAACTTGGGCGGGATTTGAACCCATGACCTGCTTACTAGTGCAGGTGGTCGAGAGGTTAAGACATCTGCAGTAGTAAGCGGGAGGTCGTGAGTTCGAATCCCGCCCGAGTCACCTGTGTAGTTTTTTCCCCACAGACACTAGGTATACAGTGCTATATGTCTGTGTAGTGCAAAAATTAAATCAAAAGAGTACACTTTCAGACCAAATTGCAATATAAATTTCACTTCTTAAAAAAAATATAACACATCAGACAAAATGGTTTCTAAGGAAGAGTGATACCATTTACAGTTTTACCCCTAAGTAAGTTTTTGGGGATATTTTTAATGTAGTTTGTCTTGGTTTAACAATATTTGTGTAATTCATCAATCCATTTACATGACATGTGTATGTATTTATATTTGTTGAAGTCAGAAAAGTTAAATCAGTTTTCCCTCTGAAATATTTATCCCCCTTTTTTGTTGTTTTTTTGTTTGGGGGTATTGGTGTTAATGCCTAGAGATTTGATGTAGAGATACAGTGGAACTTACAGCGCATTCTGACCATGTTACCAATGTCTAGACGGCAATAAATCAAATCCATTGATCTGTGCAATGGATTCATAATGCTTTCAGATAACGTTTTTCATTTGCACTCGATGCATTTGTTGATTTCCTGTAGAAATATTACATGAATTCTTTAATCTTTATTATTACAAACTTGGGTGCATTGAGAATCAAGGTTACTTAAAACGGTCTTCATGAGGTGAAGGAGACTGGTGTATTGTCGGGTTGTTCTCCTATTGAGATGAACAATAGCGTGAACCAGACAGTGTTGCCAATTGCTGTCGGAGCCTCTATACACCGACAATCTGACTTGTATCTGAAGTTAAACTGTGAATAGCCCTTTTCACACGAGCACCAATAACGAACGTCCTTGGTTATGGGCGCTGGTTGTGTGTCACCTCGGTACCTGCGATTTTATAACAACCTTTCACACGACTTCCAAACCACGTCCAAACCACCAACGTCCCTCATTTCAGAGCTTTTCTTATTAGGGGGAAATGTGCAGTTGTGCAATCCATATTTTGCTGGTACTGCGCGCAGTGCCCATTCACTGAACTCTTTTGTATGAGTTACCAATGGTTCCTCGAAAAATTATATCGTTCCGCAAAATCATTCACCGCTATACGTAAGTTTCGTCGAGTTTTGTTTTCCGGAGTAAAATTTCCCCTTGTTTCCCGACAATTTTTACTCCTAGTTTCCCGAAAATTTTCTCCTCGTTTCTCGAGTCGACAATTATTACTATGGATATCAGCTCAAAGTATTCTTGCAGAAACTCTGACAGAGTAGGCCGAACATTAACGTTAATTCTCAAAAATGTTGCTCCTATTTTTACACCTCGACCATTTTAACACCTTGTTTCCCGACAATTTTTACACCTAATTTCCTGACAATTTTCTCGTCGTTTTCTTGACAATTATTACTATGGATATCGGCTCATGTGCTCCGACAATCAATTCTCAGAGCTATTATGCTAACGTTAACGTTAATTCTTCATCATCAACGAACAAGACGAAGACAAACGGGAAAGACGCACAATTTGTTTACACATCTGGTATTGCAAGCTGACCTAGTGACGCATACTGCGCTTGCGAAATGATACTGCCAAAGCAAGGGTCCCCTGTTTGGCCGCACTAAGCGTTTCACACGACCTATCGTGGCGATTTTAACATCAATGCGATTTTTTTTGGAGGAGGTCTCGATCTCTGTTATAAATAACGAGGGTCCGTGGTAATTATTTAACAAGGATAGTTTTCACATGACTGGGATTTGCTATTTTTTAACATGGATGCGATTTATCGCCAAGGTCCTTTGTTAAAACGGTGTCGTGTGAAACGGCCGAATGAGCCACTACCCGAGTGAAAAAGTAAATGGGATGAGAACCATTTCTCTGGTTTTTCAAAATGAGATTTCTAAAATGAAAAGTGTAGCACCCACTCTTCTTTGTGAAATGCATGATGTATCCCTTTTCACACGACGCAAAAAAAACAAAAAAACATTGTGTGAGAGACTTTGTCATTGTTTGAGAAATATCGTAAAATGAACTTTGTGTGAAAGGACAACAGTGTAATGTTAATGCCAGTTCTTTTAGAGAATTAGAGTTTAATTTGTTTCCACTTCAACAAATTTTTTGTCGACACAGATTTGTGTGTGGCAATTTTTGTGGTCCGTTAAAATCAGACTACGTTTTTCATAGTATCACAAACAATTGTCAACCATTTTCACTCATGTTTTTGATGTTAGTAGCCTAGATATAATTACTCGTAACTGTGAAATGTTAAGGTCATTTCTTTGACAGAGTTATAATAGTTACATGTATTGATACATGTATAATTTGTTTTTTGATGAATATATCGGATAGTGCATGACCAACATTAATAATAATAATGGAGGCATTTTAAAGCGCTCTTACACAAGGTATCACAGCGCTGTACATTATTACCCCTGCTCATCAGGCGCATAAATCATTCCTGAAACCATCTCAGCTCTCTGGGGAGTGTACAGCTCAATTGCTGCCATTACAGCGCATATAGGGCTAATCAAACACAACAACCAACTCTGCCCTCACAGGTACCCATTTACTCCTGGGTGGAGAGAAGCAATTGTGGTAAAGTGTCTTGCTCAAGGACACAAGCACCACGGTCGCGGTTGGGATTCGAACCCACATTCTGACGACTCAGCCATCAGAACACAAATCCGATGCACTAAACCGCTCGACCATGGCACTCCATTATAATGTGTGTACTCTTATGGAACATTGTTTTTTTTACTTGGTGTCCTGTGAAAGCTTACAAAAGCGGTCACTCGTGGAATGATAAGATAAATAATCCGAGCTTGTAAAATTCGTGTCTGGGATTGTACATGTATGTGTTGTTTTGGTCATGTAAAAAGGGCTTAAGATACTGGGCCGTAGCTAGGATTCAAATGACAGTTGAGAATCTGATTGGACAGTTTGAGTAGGAATAGTAGTACCTAGCAACTGCATTATAGCCAGAAGTCAAATGAAATCAAGCCTGTGATTTCTCAAGATTTTTCCTGATTTCAGGATGTTTTACAAATCTCCCCTTGCTTCAAAATATTCTTGAAAGAAGAGAAATGTTCAAACCTGTACTTGTAGTTTCTTGTCTTTGAGGATGTGGAGAGTCTCAAGATGTAAATCCTCCAAAATTAAACACCCAGGAGGTTCAGGGGGCTATGTCCTCTAGACCAAAGGGAGGCCCAGGCCCACGACCCATTTTTCAGAATTTTGTCTACTCACTCCCCTGTGAAATTCATATCTGCGGTTTCAAACATGAGTGAAATCGCACCCATCTTGCTATGGACATGGACAGTGTTTACATGTGTAAATCTGCACAGAATGGCATCCATCCAGCTTCCTCAAATCAACCCTGTATAAAACCAAATGCCTGAAGTGTGTAAACGTCCGGGTGTACATTACACGTTCATTGGTAAAGTGCCATTGGCCAATTGACTCTGTCAAGCAAAAGGCCTAACTTGACCAATCAGATATGGTGCATGGCAATCACATGCATATATGTGTATACAACACCATTATCTCTGACAAGCTTGTTAAGGTTCCTGTCTTTACATGTACATGTATGTATTATGTGAACATTGGCTTTGGCAGAAAGTTTTCCTGTTGGTAAAGGACACTTGGCTAAGTTTAATTATTTTAAATGTTTTATTTTAACCCTAACTACCCCGAATCTTCCAAAATCCTTCTCCTGGTTTTGCCTGATTTTGATGGATTCAGTATTCCACAGTATAGCCCAGCGAAAAGAGCAAGTACAGTAGCCATAAACGTATGTACATATATACCAAATCCATCAAACTCCACCAGCTGCCTTGGTTGGATTCAGGACTGTGTATAGCCAAGCCATGGATGCTTTGCATTTGCCACTGTACCAAATCCATCAAATTCCACCAGCTGCCTTGGTTGGATTCAGGACTGTGTATAGCCAAGCCATGGATGCTTTGTATTTGCTACTGTACCAATTCCATCCAATTGGGGTACATTTTTTACTGCATGTTGATGGATTTTGGCGGATTTGGGATTGTTTCTAGCCAAAATGCCTACATGCAGGGGGTTAGGGTTAAGAGAAATGGCCCTAAAACAGGAGAAACCTGTCCACTGATGAATGTTGGAATCTACATGTAATTGTACACAGTAGAGGCACTCTACTGTACAATGTATACATGTATATGTAGCCTTGTGATAACCATGTAATGAGATTACTTAGAAAAGCAATCTATTCAAACTGAATTACCAAGCCAAGGAATTAATTTGAGCCTTTTGTGGCCAGATACTTGACTTGTTTGTATGAAAACAAAGTTTATTTGAACGTGTGGTTCAAGAATGAAAAAGGCTCTAGATGCTGAGGTTAAACTGAAGGCCAGAGGTGGTGGAATTCTTTCAAGTTAAAAAAAAAAAAAAGTCAGAGAATAGTTCAAAGGTCAAATCCACTTTGTTAAAATCAAATTGATTGAAATTTTCAAAAAGAAAGGAGGACTTATTCAGATTTTAACCGTAGGCTTACCGTTGAAGGATAATCGCTATTGAGAGTTACAGTTGACAAGCTGTCTGGAACAACTTTTGGTTCATTGATATTTATGTGGGGTGAATAGCATCAAGTTGTATTGATCTCCATCTCGGCCATGGTCTGTTGGCCGCATTTAAGGACAGGCCATTTATCATGTTAAAAAAAAAAGTGTATTATGAGTCTGTCTGCCAAGGCACCAGTGTCGTTCATTCAGGTTCAATGCCGTGTCGTGTCGTTAGTTCAAAAGTTTGGTCTCGGTTTGGAGGTTATTATTTGTTCTTTTCCTTGAGGATTGATATGGCAGAGGTATGTACCGCCCCAGCATTGGATCAGTATGCGGTCTGTATTATGTGGGAAAGGACGTTATCATTGGTGCCTGCAGAAGCCTGTGCAATGATGTAAGTTTGCCTTTGATTTATGTGACTAAAAGTGTGGTTTTTTTTTACGGGATGTGGGAGTTGGTCATATCTACACCCTTGACTTTACATGCATGTACATGTATGACTAACTGTACATGTATGTAGATTGGGGACTGATGCATACCCACATACACGAATTACATGTACATGTACTGTTCAAAGCATATGTACATGTACATGGTTACATATATTTGTGTACAACAGGCATTACTGTTGTTTGATTTGTATGTGAGCTCCTTATCCTTTCAGTCCCTGATTGCTTACACTTTTCTATAACCTGTGTCATATTCCTTGGTTTTGGCTCTTGGGGTGTTTAACCAGTTCGCATCAGGAATAAACAAGTTTTTCTGGGCCCCTGTGCGGGTTTCTTTTTCCCACACACATGTTAATGGAAGCTTCCACAGCTCGTGGCCACGTCTTCCGAGCATGTCACCGTACACGCGTGGCTCAACTGAGCATGCATACAAATATATCAGAGTTTCCTATGGCGTGTTTAGATGCTCTCCGATCCGTGGTGCAAAAAAAAAATGCGTGTATACACGGCCTCCGACGCGAACTGGTTAAAAGTAGACTTTAGAAAAGTGTGACTTTTATCGGAAGAAAATAAATCCACAAAACCACCAAAAAACTTCACTCTGTCACTGATGATACTGCTTGTCTTATTTAATAGTGCCCATTGGGAAGAAATAGGGACAACTTGGGCATTCTAGATTAGTGGTGGGAGTTAACGGTTAGTTCGCTAACTGTTTAACCCAAACTTTCACGGCTTGGTTTAACTAGTTGTCACTCGACGGCCACACAAACTAGGTAGTCGGCAAATATATATTTTCAATCAAAAAGCATCAATAAACTCCGTGCAATGATTGTTTAATAACTAGTGCGGCAAAAAAAGAAAATCCAGAACAACAAAAACTATGGCAAATTCTAACATAGTTGTTTTTGTTTTTTTGTTTTTTAAATATTGATTTAGGTTTAATAGCCGGTTAGTAAATTTCTAAACGGTTCGTGCAGTTTGGGTCGGTTAACCATCCCAGCACTATTCTAGTATATACAATACATAAAGTTAAGTCTACAAAAGCTTCATATTTCATATTGCATGATTCTACAAAGTCGGCTCTTCCTTTCTTCCCTCCCTCCAGCCAACTCAACCAAACATTTAGCAATATAGTTACCACAGCTACTATACAAGCACAGGGTCAAACTATGCAACCACAACTACCATGTAGGCAGAGGTCACACCAACGGTCAATTTCATAGAGCTGCCAAGCAGAAAATTTTGCGAAGCAAATATTTTTGCTAAGCAAAACAAAACGGACTACCAGCCAAAATGCATAAAGTTTTTGTGAAAGGTTGGCTGGTAACCAAAGTAATGTACTAAGCAAATTTTTCTGGTAAGCAATTTTGGCTGCTTATTTAGCGGCTCTATGAAATTGGCCCCAGGATTTTCAGGATGAGGTTAAGGATGGGGGGCCCATATAATTGAGTGTGGGGGGGGGGGGAAATTTTCAGGCTGCATCTGCAGGTGTAACTGTGTCAAATGCTTATGCAGCGATCACTTAAAAAAACTCATAATAGAAATACACAGCTGAAATGAAACATTGCAACAGTCTGCAGGGAACGATTCCATTCAAAGAAGTTTGCATTGCAAAACTGCGGTGCAAATCAATTCGTACGTATCTAACTTGTGACATTTCATTATCATTGTCTCTGAAGTGCTCATGTGAACTGGTCTTTATCAGGTAATTATTTCTGCATGACTGCATGGGAAATCTTTTGCGTGTTTTTTTTTTTTTTTTTGCCGAGGGATTTAAAGTGCGGTGCAGTTTTTTTTCAACGTGGAGTGGCATTTTGTTTGCGTGGAGGGAAAACCCCGCTAGCGCCACATTTTACTGTGTCCGGTGAGACCGCTGTAATGTTAGGTGTCTTACAGTAAAGATCGACACACTTGCACGATGCACCAAACTTTTAAAGGGACTGTATCTTCACGATCAACAGGGCATGGAATCGGCATGCTCGTTGTACATGTAGATTAACTCAGTGACTACCTTAACACCCCACATGATAAGGTCACATTACTGTTGCTGCTACTGCATAAATGAGCCAGTGATTTTCAGTCACTGTGTTAATCTTAAACTAGGACATCGATTCCATGCCCTGTCAAAAGTCTGCTCTGATCGTGACGATATTGCCCCTTTAACCCTAACCCTCCAGGGTATTATGGCTAGAAACCCTGCCAGACGCATCAGATTGCATCATTTGTCGAAGTGACTTGGATGCAGAGTGAAGTGCAGCTGTGCATTTTGCTGCATGTGGCAGTCAAGGGTGTATAGTGTATATCAGTGGTGGTACAAGTACCATGCAAATGCCATCAGTATGCACCCGTAGATGCATCAAAAGTTACTGGGAGGGTAGTAGGTTTTCTTGGTTGCTGGGAATTTAGTTGCTGGGAAGGTTTTGTTTGGCTTTGAATATTTGAAACAAAATATCATCACTGCCTGTTCTTTTTTATGTTTTCCTTTTGTTTACATTCTTTTCTGGGTTTTCTGCTATTGAACTCAAATTTAATTTTTTTTTTAATGGATTTTCTTCTTTTCTTCTTTATTTTCTTCTTCTTTCTTTTGTTCCTCTTATTTACATTTTGTTTCTTTTTCAAACTTTTTCTTTGGGCCATACATGTACAATGCATCATCCCAGACTGCACTATGAAAGTAGAGTGAAACCCGAGACATACAATGTACCCTTCAGACCAGGGACCCAAAGTGGTTTGCTTAGCACTTAGCTGGTTTGACCTCAGTTTCCATCAGTATTGCTACAAAGTTCACAGCAGTTAGTGGTTGCATTTTGCATCAAAGGGCACCAGACTTTTCCACCCGATGCACTGTGCTGCGTCTGGCAGGGTTAGGGTTAAAGTTGTTACAGACATGCACTATTGGTTTTCAAAAGATTTGAATAATTCACAGATTTACATGAAATGTACATGTATTTGGTGTAAGGTTAATGATGGTATCAAACATCAATTTAGTGCAATTACTCAAATTATTTTCCTAATAATTGTACATGTACTTTCATTTTAACCCTTCAGTTTTGAAGAAATATATCAGAGGTGTGATTTTTACAAATTCCAATGTTGTGATCCTCCGGATTTTAAAGATTTAAGCAATAAAATAATTTCACCCCAGCGCTCTTCACAACAGCGGCCCTAATACCCCTAGCAAATTTTACATGGATTTTTCAAAACTGCCCAATCACATCCCTGATATATATATAAACAACAAAAATAATTTGTGGACGTTTCATCACAAAATTAAAGTTGCTCACATTTCTATAAAAAAAAAATCAAAAAAGTGTTACCAATGTTTTTATGGTTTACAAAAGTTGTACTAACTTTGCACTAACCCTAACCTTCCCAAATCCTCCAAAATCCTCTTTGCTAAAGTGAAGGATTTTGGAGGATTGAGGTTATTAGGCATACTTGCCTTTCCATGGTACATGTACATCCATGTTTGTTGTAGTGATTGCAAGGTCAGTGCTTGGGGTCAGTGGACACTGTTTATTGCTCCATGCATGCAGGGAGGGTCCCTGGCCATGTATGTATCACAGAGTAGAAACACATGTGTGCATACATGTGATGTGCTTGCTTTACTACTGAAGGATTTTGGAGGATTCAGGTTATGTGTAAGCAAATGGGCCTAGGGAGTTAGGGCTTAAGTAATTTGTTAATTTGATATTATTAACCCTCCTATGCCTAGGCTGAAATTTGGCCCAGTAAGCACCGCACCCACAGACAGTCACTTGAGTATTTTTGGTTGCATTGCCAATTGTTCACACATGTGTATTTTTCTCTAAGAGTGCTGGAGTTAGTGGCAAAGTCAGACACACTTGTGTATGTCCTACATAAGTTATATGCAGAGTCACACAGAGCTGTGTATGTACTGCATAAGTTAGCAGCAGACTCATATACAGTCGAGTGGTTTTGGTTTGACCTCCTACCATAGCCACATGTCCTTGCATTTATTTGAGTGCACTGCACAAAGTCAATGGGTTGGGAGTTACATACAAATTTTGAGTGTCTTTGATTGTTAAACCTATAGGAGGGTTAACCTGGAAATTAACAATGTTGTACAGCTCTGTATCTTATACCTTTTAAAACATGTTCAGTATGCACCACAGAGCATCTAGAATTATAAGTGTTCAGGGCCATCCTACACATTATGTGGTATTGGTTTCACGTTTCATGCTCGCATTTTCCCACTTTATTTTTTAATTTTTTTTTTATTGGATAGTTGCATGCCATTAATAAGCAGTACATATGTAGACAGTGTGTTGAGACCAAGTGGACCAAAAGACAGGATAGGATTTCTGGAGGTTCACAAACGTTTACCCCAAGGAGCCCCATGAATATCATTTCATAATTGTTTATCTATGAACCTTTTATCACACTGCGGCCATCTTTGTCAGATTCCCTGTATGCAAGTGCAATTACAGTGCTGATTCTCAATACATTGAAAAGGGGCCAGACTGTTTTGCCTTCCAGCTTCGGTTTGGTCACATGGATTTGTGTGGAAGAAAAACAAGATGGCTGCCCCGTGATAAATTGGGAGAGCATTTGTTTTTATCAGATTCATGCCATAACAATGTGAAAAGCAGTTGGAACCATTCTGACATTGTTACACACCATTACTTTATATGTATCAGGCACATCACAATGTAGAGTACTCAGTACAGTTAGTCTTTGAATAAGGGATAGAGCTTACATTGTAGCTCTCTTTCATTGGTGAATTCCCTTTCATGTTTTTTTTTATGCTGTGGCTGGCCTTCACACAAAGTGTTCCAGAGATTACTCTCATTCATCTGCATACAAAGTAAGGTGAGGTGTTGTGCAAACATTTGCAGTGTGAACTCCAGAAAACACTGTTTCAAGCCCTGAACACCTATTAACATTATGCACCAGCGATTGTGATTGGTCTGAAGGCCAGGCAAATGTCCAAGAGGCAATATATCGTAATGGACTGATCACCATCACAAACTGATGAATATTCTACAAACAAAATTTAAAATGCCACAAATTGATGCTTTACAGAAATGGTTAAAATCAAATACTTGGAACATCTAATAGCTACAGAAATATTTGTGTGTATGTATGTGTATGTATGTGATGCTAAATTTGAATAGTAAATGTTGAAATTTGTTTGGCAAAGAGCGACTACTAGTATTTTGTAGCATTTTGCTAAGCCATACAGACTCAATCTTACTCTGAGATTCCATATATACTACTCAAAACAATTTAGGGAACACTGGATTTTTAATATCAAATAGTTTTGAAATGTTCCATGAACCGGGATTTTCATTTGCAACCCCCTCTGTCTTTCAGTAGTCATGTCATGAAATGTGTAATCACTACATGCATTCTTTATCATCTGTTTCATTGTGCAGTTGTTTCTCATCTATTCTGTGAAACATTGTGTTTATCTGAAATAAATGATCTTGCTTTAACTGAGATTATTCCGGTGTTTCCTAAATTGTTTTGAGTAGTATATTTAATTTACTCATAATTCTGGAGAATTATTCTACAGAATTGGAGTCATCACTCTGAATTGAAGCCGAGTATTGCCACGTGGTGATCAACATTAGCACCAGTTTAAACCTACTGTTTTAATATTGTATTCCTTTTTTGTTTTGTGCATTGTGCATTGTGCATCATTGGTACATGCAGATGAGTTTTGAACTTGCACATACCCATGTAAACATACTCTGTTGTAAAACTAATGGATAAAATTGAGAAGGTACACTTGAATGAACCATTTTTTGGGGGTACACAAATGATTGATAGTACAGGAAGTTAAATTACATGTATTTGTGTACATAAAAAATGGCAGATTCTCCATGCATTTCATGAGACCGAGCTTTGCACAATAGCGGATATTATGCCAAAGTTTTATGCCTGGGTGAGTGAATATTACGGGGTTAACAAGTTTTTGTGCATATACAGTATGAAGTAGGGCTGTGCCGGGTATCCAGGTATCCAGATACCCGACCGAAACGGTCATTACCCGGTTCCATTTTTCGGTTCCAATTACCCGTAAACGACTTTTTAAAATTCGGACTTAACATTTGAGCGGTGCAAACAGAAATCTGTGACTCTTGAACAATGTAATGTTTACACTGTTACAATTATCTTTAAATTCAAGAAATTACACTCCAGTAAAGAAAATATCGATAGTATGGTATTCTCTGTATTATAAAAGTCAATTTGTTACCATTTACAGTATTTGTACACCAAACGAGTATCCGGGTATCCGAAGTTTCCTGATGTCGGGTATCCGGTTCCAAAAATATCCGAAAATGCACAGCCCTAGTATGAAGGAATATTCCCCGTGATTTGCGCTTTTTATGGGTTTTAATTCCTGCACAAAGTTGTCAGAGAAGTTATGGATTCCTTTGATTGCAGTTTGATGTACACTTTACACAAAGTGCCATAAAGAACTATTTCTTCACAGTCTTCTTCCTGTTTCAACCCTGGCATATGGTTTTGCCATTTTGTTGTGTTCAATATGTATACAATTCTATTGAGTGTATCTCCTTGCCAACAGAGGCATCCTCCATTGCCGATACCAGTAGTTTGGCATCATCGTTTGCCATTCAGGTTGGTTGAACCTGTGGTTGAACTTCGTGAACCAGTGTATGGTGACCCGCTTCCTGAAACATACCCAAAACCAAATCAATTGTGGCATTTTTCATCAGCCAAACTTACAATGTACATGTAGTAATGATTGATAGACACTTTTCAAGGGGCACATACCTTTCTCCCTTATCCCCCAAGTGTTTTGTATTGTTTGGGGCCCACGCCGGCTGGTGACTATGTCAGTGTAAGCTGAGATCTCTCTGAGGTATTCTTAAGCTGCCTTCTCAGTCTGAACTCTTGACTCAACGTGGCCTGACCCTGGCTCTGTTGACAACTTGTTAAAAGTTTTTTCAATTGGTAAAGTCTGCTCAGAAATGCACTCACACAGAGGGTAGAACTAGCTGCTCCTCCCGGGGCGGTGAGTGGAATAATGAGATGAGTTCTTGTGGAGGCTGTCTGGAACGGATCCACAGCAGGTATAATGCATGTGGGGATGTTGCGCTTATTTAAGTCTTTCAGGTAGGTTATTATTCCGTCTTGGCATATTTTGATACATGTATGATTATATAACTGTTCATACTTACAAGTTAAACAGTGTGGCGTGCCATGTTGACTTACGAATTACCAATGTTACCAAAGTTTGTCTGGATTTGTTCTTACTATTGTACAATGATCATGTGCTGTACCTGTAAATTCAATAGCTGTACTTTGATCGTTACATTGAGCTGTGTTTTAACATGTACTACATATATGCAGGGTTGTGATATAACAAAAGTAAAAAATCCTGAAAAATGGGTAGCAGGCCTGGGTCTCCCTTTGGTCAAGCCCCTTGAACCTCCTGTATGTTTAATTCTTTCTACCCTGTGGACGGAATTATTTTTATTATTGTAATTTGATACTGTAAACAATCAAGGTCAAGTGTGGAAATAATGAATAATTTGTTTATCTTTTGCCAATTGAGTAAGGTATCAATATAAAGGTTATGACTCACTGGGTGTGTATATTGAGATGGGGATCATCTTGGGATTACCCATAATGCATTGCAGCCATTCAAATATAAACTTATGTTTATCTTTCCTCAGAATAAATATCAATAATGCAAGTTATTGCTTGAAAGTCTTCAAATATGCATTGTATGATAAATAAAAGTGGTTTGTTTATGTCAGAATATGTCAGGGCATAATAATATTACCCATAATGCTCTGTAATCCCCTGTTTATAGAACAAAAATCATAATTTGCAACCTTGATACAACATACTGCATATTGTTTCTGTTATGCAATAATGTAAACAATCAAGGTCCAGTGTGGAAATTATTAATAATTTGTTAATATTTGGACAGCTGGTAGAATCATAAGTATCATTTGTAACATCTGTTAAAATTTTGCTGTTGTTACTCGCCCAATTGCTTGTCCTATGAGCACAATTTGACTGGGACATTGCTTGCTGTCAGGGTCGCGTCATGGTGCTATGTATAGTATAGGCCTATCGCTATATCGCTATCGCAATCGGTACATACGACTTCAGATTCAGAGCTTTTACTTTCGTTTTTACCCTGAAAATCAAAACTTCCGTCACTGTCAGGGTGTTCAAAGTCAACATTGTCACCATCATCATCTTCATTAGCACTGCCCACGTCATAATTCCAAGAAAATAGCGTACGTTGCGCATCGATTGTTGTGAGTTTCATGGAGGCTGCCATTTTTAAATACAACGTGTGTGTAAACCGCATGTGTGCTTAACGTTAACAATGAACACAATCGGAGCTCTCAGAGTAGTATTTCGTCTGTGCTGTTGTCAATAATCAATATTTATTAGCTAATTTGCATTGGGAGTGCATGACCTCGAATTCTTATTGGTTAGTTGCGCATTCTGTTGTCAAAACAAGACCCGTTGTCAGGTATGTCATGCTGAGCCGATAAATTGGTGCGTCGTCAAATTGCAGCACACGCGTGAGCTGATGTAATGGCGTGCCGGCAGGAAAGAGTTAATTTTGGAGGATTTACAGACTCTGCGCATCCCCATAAATAAGAAACTAGAGGTTTGGACCTGATACAGGCTACTTCTTTCCTTGGTGGCTCCTTCTCTTCTTTTATGAACATTTGGAGGCAAAGGGAGATTTGTAATTGAAAAATCCTGAAATCAGGATGTGACAGTGACATCTATGGATATTATTGATGACAATCTCATTAACCAGTTCTCACCGGGAATAAAAAAGTTTTTCCGAACCCCCGTGGCGGGTTTATTTTTACCGCACAAACACGAACAATGGTGCTCACCAGAGCGTGACCGGGAGACCGCGTCTTCCACCGTATGCTTATGGCTCGTTCCCACGTCGACCGGGAATCTATACAAATATTCCCGAGAATCCTGTGGCGTGTTTAGACGCTCTCCGATCCGCTGTCCAAAATTTTTGTTTGCGTGTATACACGGCCTCCGACGCGAACTGGTTAAGCAATGTGTTAGAAGAGGTAGGGACCTTAGCAGTTAACTGTTTGCAGTATGGGTACTTACAGCAATAAGCTCTGGGGCCAAATTCATGGAGTTGCTAAGCAGAAAATTATGCTAAGCAAATATTTTTTTGCTAAGCAGTATAATTCAGACTACCGGACAAAATGCATACATTTTGTATGAAAGTTTGGCTGGTAACCAAAGAAATCTACTAAGCAAATTTTTTCTGATAAGCAATTTTGTCTGCTGAGCAGCTGTAAGAAATTGACCCCTGAGCGTCCCGGGAAACCTTTGAAATTGCAGGTGCCCTGATCTAGACATTCCAAGGGGCATTTAAGGAGCTATTGTAGATTGTTATCCTTCCAGTCCAAATTTGAGGTTGGGACCAGTTGGGTATTTATCATTGATCCAGCCTTGTACAAAGAGGTAAATGTTTTGATAGAGCAACATATACCCAGTACAGCTATTTTACCAACAGTTCAACCTGTACAGTACATGTTCAGGCTGCCTGAGCACACTTGCATTTATCACTACTTACTGGAAAGAAAATTATTCTGCTGAAGTTCTTATAGCAGAACAAATCGGCTAGACGTTTTACACTACAGTGTATACAGGTTGGCAAGAATATTATTGTGCGTGACGCATGTGCATTTACCATGGATTTTTATATGGTTTCATCCCTCATTTGCTAGCAATTATCAGCCGGCGAGTAACCATGCACTTGTGTTTGCTTAGCTGTAAATGCTCCCATGAAATGGAAAACATCATGAAGCAAAAAAAAATCAGCCGTTTAGAGCAATTATACACTATTGGTAATTTTGGCAAAACTGCTTCTTAAAGTATCATAAATTTCTTTGAATCATGTCTAATATCACTATTATAATAATAATAATAATAATAATGTGTGGACTTATATAGCGCACGTATCCACCAACTGAGTGGTGCTCAAGGCGCATATTATTACCCCTGCTCATAATGCTCATAAGGCTCATAAGGCTCATAAATCATTCCTGAAACCATCTCAGCTCCCTGGGGAGTATACAGCTCAATTGCTGCCATTACAACGCATATAGGGCTAATCAACCAACTCTGCCCTCACAGGTACCCATTTAACCCCTGGGTGGAGAGAAGCAATTATGGTTAAATGTCTTGCTCAAGGACACAAGTGTCATGGCCGGGATTCGAACCCACATTCTGCTGCTAACACCAGAACTTGAGTCCGTTAAGCTAGACCGCTCGGCCACGACACTCCAATAATAATATTTACACACACATGATGCTTTATATTTTGCAAAATTACATACACCGTACCAGGGTCTGTTGACCAAAAATAAATGGTTTGTACTGAAGTTTGATTTTATTTGTATGAACACCTTAACCCTAACTCCCTAGGTATTCTGGCTAGGAACCTTCCTGAATCCTCAAAAATCCATCAGTGCACTTTTGGAAACATTCCCTTATCTTCAAAATACGCCATGCATTTTTGTTGATTTTTCGTATTCAGCACTTATGGCCTGTACTTCTTGCCAGGTAGTAATTTTGCCTCATTTGAAGAGGTGAAAGTACCAGTTTCCAACAGTGCTGAATTGGATGAATTTTGATGGATTTGGGTTAAACATCGTGGACGTAATGTGCACGTGTACATATTTGTGTGTAGTTGATATTGCAAGATCTTCTCCCTCATAATATTACTCAAGAGAAATATTGCTGTTTTTTAAATGTTCAAGTTTACATGTATTTGAATAATAACAATAACAATAACAATGACAATGACAATGACAATGACAAGAGGTATAGAGTTTGTAAAAAAACAAACTCAAGGTGTTTGGTTGTTCATCATGTTCTGACGTCATCACCAGAAGTTGTTTAAAAATACATTAATTTAGTCTAATATGGCGACTCGACTTAAGACTACTGCTTCGTATTCTATGCGCGCACAAATGATATGTGTGGAAAAGGCCGTGCTTCAGAATAGTGCTTCACAATATTTTCACTTAACTTTCGGTTTCGACCGGAAGGAGAGGTCAGATTAGGGTCATGTCTGTGAACGAAATGTGACACAGTTCAAGATCTTTGAGATGCCGATGAAAAGATTGTGAAAATATCTTCTATGGTGCACAAACCCAAACACCTAATAATAATAATAATGTAGACTTATATATCGCACGTATCCACCAAACTGGTGCTCAAGGCGCATTACATTAAATTTAATAATATTACCCCTGCTCATCAGGCGCATAAATCATTCCTAAAACCATCTCAGCTCCCTGGGGAGTATACAGCTCAATTGCTGCCATTTCGGCGCATATGGGCTAATCAAACACAACAACCAACTCTGCCCTCACAGGTACCCATTTACTCAAGGACACAAGTACCACGGTCGCGGTCTGGATTCGAACCCACATTCTGACGACTCGGCCATCAGAACACAAATCCGATGCACTAAACTGCTAGTTAACTACTGTATGAGTAGTTAACTGTGTGTATTACATTGAACCCATTGTGATTTACCTGCACATTGAACCTCTACCCAGCCAAGGTGTTTGTCTCATGCCTGTTACGTACATTCAAATAATCCATAGACCCACTTTGCCTACAGTGCTACTTTTGCCACTAGAAAACCCAGCACTAATGTTTGTCCAAGGACCTCCTGTTATGATTTGCCTAAGGATAGCCCATCATGACCAGTCAATACAAGCCCTTTGTTTAGTTGGAGATGGGGGGGGGGGGGGGGCTGTTGATAACAATAGGAGACCTGGACCCATGTGTCAGGACATATTGTTACTCATCCTCTGATCATACCCATATATTTGTACCTTTAGTAACACATGCTCGTCTGTGAATGCGTGGTGGGTGCATCGTGGTATCCATCCATAATAGTGCAAGGTTTCCAGGATTATTTCTGTTCTGTGTATACAGTCTTCAGATAGCACAATATTTGTGTTTCATTATCACTTGCTGTCATAACATTTACAAGTTGTAGCAGTGTTCATGTCTGTGGGGAAAAGTTTATGATTTCAGTTCAACAAGTATTGATAATTTCCCATTTGGACTATGATTTGATGTATGATGTATGGGTTCTGTCTAATCGGGTGAGTACATGATTTGCCTGCTATCATTGATGTTTTATGTGTTTTTTTTGTTAGTAAAGCGTTTTTTAAGTACACACTAATGCTAACCATGCCACATCCCCTGTGATTTATCACCCATACAGTTTATCATAAACACGCACACTGTACATGTACATGTACATACACTGACATGTACTGTACATGTACACATACCCAGCGTGCAGTAAGCATTGAACGGTATTTTGTATTGTGTAATGATGGATAGGGTCCATGGTACATGTACATTGTATTACATGGACGTCATACATATATTGGACGTCATACATACATACAGGGTACATACAACCTATTTGAACAGACATGCATGCTTATCCTAAAGATAATTTGAGTTGATTATTACTATTATTTTTTTAATTACCCTAAAATTTCCATCAACAAATGGACGGAAAAGTGAGGTAACTTTTTCCGTCCAATTTTTATGGAAATTTGAGGGTAAAAAATTTTTTTTTAAAAAGAAAGAAAAAAAAAAATCAACTCAAATTAGTTCTAGTATAAGCCTGCATGTCCATTCACATGTTGAAACACTTTTTGGTCAGTTTCAGGTACTTAAAAATAAATAACAACCATTGGAAAAACTGCTAACGTGACGGATGCAAAGTGGCCCACTTTATTGTGTTTTATGTCATATATATTTTATTATACAGCACATGTATTTGTACACACAATGTGTGTTATTATACAAATATAACATGGTTTGAGGGTGGACAGTCGATATTAGCTCCCCGAGGTATTGGAAGTTGAGAAACTAGTTCCCGAGGCGAAGCCTCGGGAACTAGTTTCTCAACTTCCAATACCTCGGGGAGCTAATATCGACTGTCCACCCGAAATAAACCATGTTATATTTGTTTTACTATACCTCATACATATTCACAATATTCTCTAGTTCGGCATCATTGAACTCGGTAAAACGCGAATTGACATTTACGTGTACCGCCATCTTTTCATGTATGTAGCTAGGGCGATGTTCGCGCATGCGTACTACACCTGTGCGACTGTTCCCCGCCGGCGCGCGGGAAACAGATCGCTGGGACTGTTCCCCGCCGGGAATGTTCCCCGATGCGACAGTCTACTACGTACTACTGCGCATGCGTATTTACCCTGTGCGTGAATACTCGCGGGCACTTGGTAAATAGCCAAAATAGCATCTGGCACGTGATGGTGAATGGACCAGTGAGAATTCGGCTCTCGATCATGAATATGTATGAGGTATAGTAAAGACTAATACTGTACACTTGTGATGTACAGTGTATGTGCATGTGCAGTAGCAGTAGACATTTTGAGTTTCACTGTGCACAAGAATTCTAGAACATTTTTTTAATGTACAATGTAAGTTTACTGTACATAATTTATACTGTATGTACGGTACATGTAATGATGTGATTGATTTTATTATCTTTTTGATTAATTGTCATTGATTTCCCCAAGTTCTCAGAATAATTCATTGTTTACCTTCCACTGTGGCTCAATCCATTTGGTATCCCCAGCCACATTTGATAACAGAACAAATATTTATTCATCATTGCTGTTGACTTATGTCGTTGACTGATCATTTACATATAATGAGAATAATGTGTATAATGTGACCGCTTCATAAAAAAATGAGTCTGAAGTTAGCCATTTACAGGCCCTTAAATTAATCCTAACTTTGCACAATGTAGAAATTGTCATTTTATTTCCCCCCATAAAACTCTTAATTCACAAGATATTGACATATATGAAGATGATAATAAGCCTGTTTTACCAAGCTGAAAAAAATCCAAACATGTTTCTTAAAACTAATTTTGTATTTTTTTGGCTTTTCCACAGATTGTACATATTAATTTCCATTGTTCAAATTAATAAGGGAATAATAGTTTGACACTGAGGACTAAGCTTACACGTGGATTTAATGTACAATCAGACCACGTGTAATATTAGACCGAATATAAGGCACTCAGCTTTATGTATATATGTTTTCCAGGGGATGCTCATATTATTATAATAAAATTTAACTTTATAGAGAATTAGGTGATTGCAAACTGCTTTATATACAGACCTAAAGGAACTGTAGTATAAATGCAAACATTTAAATTTTAGTTGCTGTCAAGTTGAATGCTTTGAAAAGATTTCATGAATATTTTTATGAATATTTTTCTATACATATTTTATGAGTGAACGATTTCCCCTGTTTTTGTATGCAAATTTTTTTTTGCATCGCAGTTTTGCTATACAAAATTTTCGAACGAAAGCGTTAACTTAGCAGAAATTGTTTTACTTAAAATCCTCCTAAATCCATCAGTGCACTTTTGGAAACATGCCCTTGTCTTCAAAATGCACCATGCATTTTTGTTGATCTTTCGTATTCAGCACTTATGGCTTGTACTTCTTGCCAGTGAGGTAGTAATTTTGCCCCAAGAGCTGAAAGGACCAGTTTCCAACAGTGCTGAATGTTTCCAAAAAAGTGCCCCTTGGAGGATTATTATGGATTTGGGGTGGTTAGGGCTTAATTTTAATATATTTCACATTTAAGCAAAAAATTTCTGCATACATCTACATGTCTAGCTGAGTTTCATTGCTATACAACCGAAGGTAAACTTCTGCACTAGCCCTGTCAGCATAAAGTGGTGCGGGTAAGCACTGAATTCTACCTTCTGCGGCACCGTGAAATTGGCCTCTGATGTACAGTGAGTCACTTTTATGATGACAACCATCGAAAGAAGAGAAACCTGTTGGTGAATAGACACACAGGAAGTGGTTTCACTGAATTAGTTAGAAAAGATTTGAGACCAGTCACACACCTTTTGGAGTTATTTAGACTGCTGGGATCTTTTGTTGTCAAGATTGAGTGTATGGGACAACCATTATCAATCATACGTATTGAGTCATGGCATTACAATGTGACCTTATGGATTTGCATTGAATGAACTACATGTATCTTTAATTGATAATACATTGTACTTGTGCAGTAATGGATGTAGTGTGAATTTATACATTGTACCAAATTTGCTGTTATTATAATTATTTGGTGTATGTAAATGTTAAAGTTTTAGGTACATGTATGATTGTTAAAACCACATTAATTTATCCTACCTCACCAAGAGTTATAAAAGGGCTTTACATATACATGTATATTAGTCTGTTGAAAAGTATATATTGTTAATAACTCCCTACCATCCATTTCGAATTTATAAAACACTTTGTTTTTAAAGTGTATCCTTGTAAAAATCATAGTGAAAACGGATGACCCCTGTCCAATTAGTATATATTCGAATATACGTGAATAAAATTTGAAGCTTTGTCATGGTGGAGTTTCGGTTTGTGGCAACACCGTGTGTTTATCTTAACTATTGAGGTACAGGGTTCTGAAAAGAACCTTTTTTTTGGGGGGGGGGGGGGGGCGCAACTTGTTTCTCAACTGTCGCTAAGTGAGATTATGGTTCAGGGAGAACCAATATCGGGCATTTCGTTTTGCAACTATCGCTAAGTGAGAGCGTGGTTCACGATATCAAATATATGTGAAGTTGTACAACTGTACATGTTGTATGTCTTTGCTTCCCGTTCCTTGATTAAAACCCTGACCGTCCCAAATCCTCCACCGGAGGTTTTGGATGATTTTGTGGGATTGAGGAAGGTTTGAAATTAAACTATTGGATGATTTTGGAGGATTGAGGGCTTACATGTATTATATTGGAGGATTGAGGTACAATGGCTGAATGAGACGCTGAAGGATTTTGGAGGATTGAGGATGCTATTAGAAAAAAAACAATGATTTTGAAGGATTGGCATGCTATTAGCTTACGTAGCGTGAATCCCTTAGTTGCGCATGTAGAGATGTACACACATGTATGTGCTAGATGGGTTATACACAGTCATGGTTCATTGGTTTCAGGTTGATGATGAAGGATTGAGGCAGGAGGGATCCTGCAAAAACTCATATTGGATGATTTTGAAGGATTGAGGCTGTTACCCACAAAGAATATCAAAGGGGTTAGGGTTAGTCACACAATCCCATCACTTTCAAATTATCAAAACTGTCAAAGAAACTGAAGGCATCAGTGCATGTACATGTACTACATGTAGTATACATGTGAATCCATGTAACACTGTATGTTACATGATTGAAACCTCCCTCCCACTTCCCAATCATTTTGTAATGCTCCCAATTTTGCAATGCTCCCAATGTGCTATTCATAGGGCCCTCTCGTGGCAGGTTAGAAAAAGTCAATATTTGCTACCGTACACGTATGATCTCGAAAAAAATAAAAAATAAATTAAAAAAATCTAAATTTTTGGCACAGTGAATAATCAAATTACAAACAATCACATTATGATGTTAACGCAATCACATGATTGAACTGGAAGTTAAATCCGTACATGTAAACATGTAAACAATTTAGATGTAGTTAATGCGCACATCCATGGGTCTATTGGATTAGAGCTCAGAGGCAGAATTCTATGCATAATCATGACAATATCTTTCTGGCATGTTTCGTGCTAGTCTGCTGACAGTGAGGCAGCAAAATTAAGCTCTCTGAGTTCTGTTGTGAAGTCTTGAATAAAAATTACCTCGCCCGAGGTGGTTGTGTCTAGAATCTTTAAAATGTAGATGTATGAAGCAGACCAATCGTGAAAAACTGGGTTGGGAAAACCAGGCTATTTGTACAATAGGCTTAGACGCTAGGGTTTCAGTCTGACCTTAACAATGTAGATGTGAAGAGAGGTTTATCCTCTTGTGCATGTATTTTGCCCATATTTTCTCATGAACGCAATTCTACATGTACAGTACACGTTTGTATGTATTTTTACGTTTTTTCAAATGGGCTTGGCCAATCCATAACAGTGAAACAAAATGTGTAACATTTTGGACAGATACTTGCAACAAGATATTTATAAAATGTATGTACCCCAAGGCTCTGTGCTCGGCCCACAGTGGTTTACTGTTTATACCTTTCCAGTTCGTGATATCATTTTGAAGTATAATTTAAATTACCATGTTTACGCTGATGACATGCAGCTTTACATTACTTTTAAATCTTCTCAAGAACCTGCCGATTCCTGCATTAAAACACTGGAGAAATGTATTCAAGAGATTCGAAGTTGGATGAGACAAAACTTCCTGAAATTGAACGATGAAAAAACAGAATTTGTTCTATTTGGATCACGTCAGCAATTGTCTAAAGTTTCTCTTCCATTTATTACAATTGGTGACTCGCAGATAACCCCCTCATTACAAGCACGTAATTTGGGTGTTATATTTGACTCAACAATGACTTTAAAACCACATATCTCCAACATTGTTCGCATATCATCATTTCATATCAGAAATATATGCCGAATTAGGAAATACTTGAATAAAAGTGCTGCTGAACAAATTATACATGCGTTTGTCACATCACGGCTCGATAACGGGAATGCTCTCCTTTACGGTCTCCCGCAGAATCAAATACATGTATCTCATCTTCAGCACACACAAAACACAGCAGCTCGTGTTGTGACTTTGTCCAGAAAGTCATGCCATATCACGCCAATCTTGAAAGAACTGCACTGGCTTCCTGTTTCACAGAGAATTGTTTTTAAACTTATGCTAATTGTTCACAAATCTTTTAATAACATTGCTCCAATTTATATTTCTGAACTGCTTAAAGTCTACACTCCATCATGCAATTTGCGCTCCAGCAACATGTCACTCCTAAAGGAACCAACTTCAAAATGGAACTGGGGTGATAGGTCGTTTTCTGTCGCAGCTCCGAGACTCTGGAATCATCTTCCAACTAAACTCAAATCTTGTCATAGTAATTAGTATAACCAGATTTAAGTCGATGCTTAAAACTCATCTTATGCCACAACTCTTCAAAGATGATGTATATTTGTAATTGCATTGTAGGTACATCATGTACCGAGATACATGTAACATGTATCTCGGTACATAATTTTTTTTCCCCTATGCTATCATTGTATATTGTTTGTATTCATGTTTTTCTTTGTTTCCGCGCCTTGAGCACCCAGCAGGGTGGATATGTGCGCGCTAAAAATCTTTATTATTATTATTATTATTTACTGTGAATAAATTACACACACATGTATTGATTATGATCATTTGATCAATACGCGTACCTCACAATAACTAGTTTCTGCATCATGTATAAATCATGGTAAAAAGTGTGATATAAATGAGTTAGTTTACATGAAATAATGTAAAATTTACATTATTTTTGAAATTGAAAGGGGTGAGTCAAATATTGTCAATTTCTGATACGTTGTTAAATTTGGAATCTATTGTTAATCATTATAATTCATCGCTTGCAAGCATTTTGGAAAAGCATGCCCCCTTAAAATCACGCAGCATTACAATTCGGCTTTCCAATCCATGGTACTCCCCTGAAATTGATGCTGCAAAGAAGTTAAGAAAAAGACTTGAAAGGAAATGGCGTAAATCCAGGTTGGAAGTTGACTGTGAAATCTTCAAAACTAAATGTCAGCAAGTTTACAACCATGATAAATGATGCAAAAGCTTCATATTATAGGAACAAAATATCAAGTTGTACCGATCAAAAAGAGCTCTTTAAGATTGTTGAACAACTTCTACATCAAAAAGGGAAATCTAAACTTCCTTCTCATAATTGTAAAACAGAACTAGCAGAGAAATTCAACAAGTTCTTCATTTCTAAAATTGCCAAAATACGAGAGGACCTTGATACTTCTGTAGATGTTTACATGTATATTAGCGGTGTTTCTACAATTTCTCAAAACAAGCACTACGATAATTTGAATTCAAATCTCGAAGTTTTTCTACCTGCATCTGAAGATGAAATTAATAAAATAATCGCTGCTTCACCACCAAAATCTTCTGATTCTGATCCAATACCTACATGGCTCCTAAAGAAACATCAAAATCTACTTGTTCCAGTTATTACAAGGATTGTTAACATTTTGCTGCAGTCTGCTACTTCTCAAGAAACCATCATTAGACTCTGAAAACTTAAAGAACTACTGACCAGTCTCAAATCTGGCATTCGTTTCAAAGATACATGTACAAAATGATATTCTCCATGCTATGAACAACAAACGTGGTGTGTTTCTGGTGCTACTAGATTTGTCTGCTGCCTTTGACACCATCAACCATGATATCCTCCTTTCACAGCTCTCATCTATTGGTGTCAAAAGCAAAGCCCTGGAATGGATTCAGTCATATTTGAGTGGTAGAACGCAAGCTGTCAACATTAGTGGCTGCTAATCTTCAATCATCTCGCTTCTCTTTGGCGTCCCACAAGGCTGTGTATTAGGGCCTCTATTCTTCACTATATATTCCGCCCCCATCGCTAATATTGCCCGCAAGCATGATCTTCAAGTTCACATGTATGCAGATGATACGCAACTTTATCTGTCATTTGATTTGTACAGTGCGTATCAAAAAAAAGGTAATCCGAATTCAGGGCGTTAATATGCCAAGGTTATTTAGTTTGACAATTTACATGTAGTGTACCAAAGAAGAGGAACTCCTCAGCTTTCCATTGATACCTGTATCGATCCATTGCTGTCACACATGGCCGAGTACATTGTTATTGAAAATGGCAAATTCAAATCGCATTTTTGCAAGTTTGGGTAATCAGTTCAAGGCAGTCTGAAATGGACGCATCACTTGACTGCCTAGATGATTATGTAAGATTTTTAAGCTGGTGCGGTAATCGTCTGTTACGACATCCTTTTCTTCAAGTTGGATATTTAAGAAGGGCCTGGGTTTAGGGACAGGTAGTTGGAAAGATGGTACAACTAACGACTGAACAGCGAGTTTTCGTGATTACAACATTTCACCAAACTCACAGTTTGCAGCAAACTCGCGATGCTTTCAGGAACGTTTCCCAGAACGGGAGCCCCAGCAGCCAAAACCATCTGGGCGAATGTTAGAAAATATCAAGAGTATGGCACTAGCCTCAACCGCAACAAGGGGAATTCTGGCAGGAGGCGCATCGCGATCAGAAGGGAACATTGCAGCAGTAAGGCAGCAACTTTTGGAGCATCCTAGGGACACCAGCGCAAGACGAAATGGGCTGAGATTGCCTTCGGCGACATTCAACAGAATCACGAGATTGGACCTCCACCAGCATCCATATCGGATTCACATCCGACATCAACTTACGCCAGGAGATTTTGCTAGAAGGCTGGCGTTTGCCAGATGGTTGATAGCCCGTACCGAGAGAGATGTCAATTTTCTGCGGAATCTCGTAATCCGCGACGAAGCTGCTTTCTCCATGAACGGCAAGGTCAATACGCATAATGTTCTTGAATATGCACCAGCAAGACACCCCCCAGAATTCAATTTTGAGGTTAACATGAGTCGACAAAAGTGGACTGTTTGGTTAGGACTTTGTGGAAGTGGTCAGCTGATCGGACCGTTTTCTTTCAAAGGAATGTCAATGGTAACATGTATCTGCAGATGCTCAATGATAACGTTTACCGCAGCTGCAGGAACACTTTGAGCGACAGGTTCGTGGGGTCTTCAGACAACTCTGGTGGGCCCAAGATGGCGCCCAGCACATCGCCTTATCGCTGTCCGAGATCGCCTGAGGGAACTCTTTGGCGAACGAGTCATCGCCGTCAACCATGAGGTGGAATGGCCACCAAGATCACCTGACCTCACACCATGTGACTATTTCCTTTGGGGACATTTGAAGAACAAGGTGTTTGCAACTCCTCCCGTGATCTTGATGAATTGCAGGGCGGTATTGAAATGAAGTGGATGCTTTACGCAATAATCCGGCTATGGTGAGACGAGTAGTGCAGGACATGCTCCGTCGCTGTCAGCTTTGTGTCGAAAGGAGGTGGACATGTTGAAGGTGTGGGTGCATAAAGGGCAATGTTAGAAGAGATTCTTCTTGAATAATGTCCAGTCATTCCTAAAGAAAATCTGGTTTATCATACAGACTTTCACTAATTATCCTGCCTTGCACTGATTACCCAAACTTGCAAAAATGCGATTTGAATTTGTCATTTTCAATAACAATGTACTCGGTCATGTGTGACAGCAATGGGTCAATAAAGGTATCAATGGAAAGCTGAGGAGTTCCTCTTCTTTGGTACACTACATGTAAATTGTCAAACTAAATAACCTTGGCATATTAACCCCCTGAATTCGGATTACCTTTTTTTTGATACGCACTGTATAATACTGAAGATGAAATAGCTACTCGCAAACGCATTGAATCATGTATCAAGGATATCAAATCTTGGATTACATTGAATAAACTGAAATTAAATTATAAGACTGAGCTTATTGTAATTACCTCAAAATATCATCAATCTAGACCCACAAACAAATGTTTTCAAATAGTGTCCTCATCAATCCATGCTTCTCCTAATGCTCGTAATCTGGGAATTATCTTTGACAGCACGCTATCTATGGATGATCACATCAAGAACGTCTGTAAATCAACATACTTCCAAATTAGGAACATTAACAAAATTCGCAAGGTTTTGGATAACGATACAGCAGCTACTTTGATTAATGCTTTAGTGACGTCAAGATTAGACAATGGGAACTCCCTACTATATGGTGTCACTGATAAACAATAATTTTAAAACAACTCCACTGGCTACCGATTCGTCAAAGGATTCAATTTAAACTCATATTTCACACTTGGAAATCACTTCATGACATGGCACCAAAGTATGTTCCCAAACGCACTTTACGATCTACTGATAAATTTCTTCTGTCTGTTCCTAGGACTGCATCTTCATATGGTGATCGTGCATTTTATGCAGCTGCTCCTAAACTTTGGAATGACTTGCCAGTAGAACTTCGCAGTTGCAGTTCAATCAATGTTTTCAAGAACAATTTAAAGACTCATTTATTTAAGACTGCTTATTGTGCTTGATTTATGGATTATGCACATGTATACATGTATGTAATGTTTTGCTTGATTTTTGTTTTACATATCTTTAATTTATGCGTGTATATGTATATGGTATGTGTATGTATGCATGCATATGTAGGCCTATATACATGTATGTACATATATATGTGTGTGTGTGTATAATTTATGTATGTACTTTCTATAATGTTCATACTGTGTTAATTGTTGCGCCTCGGAATAGGCATGCCTAGATAGATGGTGCATTATAAATGCATTATTATTATTATTATTATTATTATTATTATTATGTAGGTAGTATTAATTTTTCCAGTACACTGCATATTTACATGTAATTATGAAACGGATCATGTCTACCCGTTTTATAATCATTAATTTAAAGACGTAATTATGACTTATATGAGTCACTTGTAAACAATTCAAAATAATTATGTTACACACCCTGCCAGCACTGTCATAAAACCAGTCAAAGTCTCGGCTTGTACAGAAGTACATGTACTATGTACATGTATGTAGGCCTACATGTATAAGTATGTGTACATTATGTACTTTTGAAAATTTTGCTGATATTCACGTGTATAGTATCCAGAAGATCCTGCTGTTGAATTAATTGCGATCTAATACTTGACATGTATGGTTAAGGCTTATGGATGTACATTGTTTAAGATTTGAAATTTTTTTTTTGGGGGGGGGGTGAAAAATCATCACAGACACGGGCTGAATTGAGACAGATTTACAAAATTCATAAACCCTTAAAAAGTTGCGCCATTAAAAAAAAAAAAAAAAATAGAATGAATTAAATAAACATGGACAATTTAAAAAAATGTTTCCAACATGTGCATTGTACATTGTATCATTAAAAAAAACATTCAGGTGGTTGGTAAATGTTTACAGACTCTTTGTACATGTACATTCAGTGTAGGGGTGACAATATTGAATTTTTTTGATAGTCCATTATCGACGGCCATGATATCGGCGATATACAATATTATCGTCTCAATACGCGGAGTTTTTAAATACATGAAAAAATGTATGTATCATACATTAACGACGTTGGACACCGAAATATGAATTATTTTTAAGTGCAGGTTCAACAGGGAAGTTGCAAAGGTAATAAACAGTTCTAAACCGTAACTTTGTTGATATTACAGTATAATGACATGAAATTTGGAGACAATTTGTCACTCCAACGATATTTTTTGAATATCGTCAATATGGCAATATTTCGATATCTTCTAAACCATAACTGATTTAGCCGATAATTCTTTGAATATCGTATCGTTGCGATGTCGTCCAGCCCTAATTTAGTGTAAGTCAAGACTTAGACTCAATGCTTACACCATGTACATGTACATGTACATGTACATGTACATGTACATGTACATGTACATGTACATGTACATGTACATGTATGTACAAGGACTTTGATTCAGATTCATACTGACCGTTTGAAGACTTGATTACAAGTCGGCTGAATTGAAAGAAATCAATCGGCTGAATTGGTCCACCATTTTCTCACACTTGTCACAAGAGGGTAGTAGGCTTTCCCACAGTTGGACAGTCCTCTTCAAAGGTCATTGTAATGGCCACTTTTGGAAACTGAACTACTTTCAACATGTAGAGTAATTGTAATATCCCTCCTATCGCTGCAAAGGTCAAAATCAGTCAAAATTGCCATGGTACATATATCTAGTGCACTTAAAAGTCTAACACTATCAAACCTTATGAGTCGAGCATTTTTGACTGGTAAAAGCATTGTCTTGTATTCTTCTGGGTGGTCAAAATGACAGTAAAAACCAGTCAAAAATGACCCTGTGTGCACATTTGGGTCAACAGTCAAAACAGTCAGTTGACTGGTTTAGTCCGCTATAGCTACTTCCCACTAAAGTTAAGCTAAAGTAGGAGAATTACTTGCAAAAATATTGTACAAAAAAAATAATAATAATAAATGTTGTGATTATCGTACATTTCATTTGATCATTCCATTATGTAATTTGCGCAGATGTATTGTACCTGTTCTCCTCTTTATGTATTTATGGGAGGGTGGTTGAGGTGTGACAAACATTCCAATCCAATTATCAGATGGTACACTACAGCCAGAAAAAACCTTCCTGGACTAGCCACTAGTCACTCTTAAATTGTTTGTTTTTTTTGGGCCAAAAAACAAATAAGTTCACGTATGAAATTTACAGATGAAAATTGATCTGAAACAATGATGACATCGTCAATGCAACATGATCAGTTCATAATTTACAAGACGTTGTCACTAAAACATGATGACTTCAAATCTTGATAATCTTGACTCACAACTAGTTATTATTTGGCACCCCACAAAGCATCCTTCAGAACTAATTTGAACACAGTAGCAAATTGCCAATCATAACTGCACTACATGTACAAATCTCAGTCATTGCGCCCGTAATTTGATTAATTATTTCCACACTGTAAAGCAATTGACCAATTACGTGTCAATAAACAATATCCTGTTTTGATTAACTAACCCCTTACGTATTCTGGCTAGGAACCTTCCTGAATCCTCCAAAATCCATCAGTGCACTTTTGGAAACATGCCCTTATCTTCAAAATGCACCATGCATTTTCGTTGATCTTTCATAATCAGCACTTATGGCCTGTACCTCTTGCCAGGCAGTAATTTTGCCCGATTTGAAGAGGTGAAAGTACCAATTTCCAACAGTGCTGAATTTTTCCAAAAAAGTGCCCCTTGGAGGATTTTGATGGATTTGGGGTGGTTAAATTAAAATAATCTTTTTTTCAAAACAACAGGCTAGATAAAGCATTGTTTTGTGTGTAACATTTACTACAATATACATGTACATGTACTGTATGTAATGTGAGTGACAAGATTTTTTATTATTCTGTAATAAAATACATTTATTCATCCTGTATTTAATCCTAGTCAATAAAGTATTATCCATTAGAGGCTTTGTCAGGCGGGGGTTGCAATATTTGCGGTGACACTGGATGTGGCCAGCGGGGATTCTTAGAAAGGAGCAAGTCTGTAATATCCTTCAACAGGAACTTCAGATACTGTTATGCTGAAAATATTGCCAATAAACCCTTTCACGGTAATATGCGCCATGTTTTTGACGGGGCAGAATTGTTTATTTCGAAAATTCGTTGCCGTCTGCGACCCACGCGTCTGGAATGTACGTGAAGTTCGAGCGCTGGGTCGCAGACGGCAACGAATGTTCGAAATAAACAATTTTGCCCCGTCAAAAACATGGCGCATATTACCGTGAAAGGGTTTATTGTAATATTTAAAACAAATCTTTCATGTAAATTTTTAATATTTGTTTTTTTATTATATATAGTATTATTTAACCCTTCTGTGACTGCAAGGGTCAAAATCAGTCAGAATGTTGATATACTTTCCAAGGTATATATATCTAGTGCACTTAAAAGTCAAACACTTTCAAACCTTATGTGTAGTAAGTGGAGTGTAGTTTTGTGGAGTGTCGTGGCTGAGCGGTCTAGCTTACCGGACTCAAGTTCTGGTGTTAGCAGCAGAATGTGGGTTTGAATCCCGGTCATGACACAAGTTTTTTGTGTCCTTGAGCAAGACACTTAACCATATTTGCTTATAGGGGCAGAGGCAGTTTAACAATTGCCTTGTTCTGGACTAGTTACCCCTCCCAGTCCTATTCGCACTGTGAAGAGGCTGGTTATTAACTTGTCTTGTTTCGGTGTGAGGTGCTGGTTCTTCAGTGTGGAATTGTTGTAACAACTCAATGATTTACATGTACTATCCCCCACCTTGGATTGGCCATTGGCCTTGTGTGGAGTGACTTGCATAAAAAAAAAAAAAAAAAAAAAAAAAAAAGACTTAAGTGTTTGTTATATTACAAACACATAGGTGTTCGGGTTTTGTCAGGGCAGTGATGATGACATCAGAATGTTTTTAAAGAAACTTTGCATTATTATTTTTTTTCATATTAAATAGTACCCTGTAAAATATGATGTGGTTACCAACGATGATTTGTTTGAAGTTCATTTCAATGATTTGAAATTAATCACATTAGGCCCTACACTAAATTTAAACTTCATTTCAAATGCAATATTGGTATAATAAAAGAATGATAATGATCGAATAAAACTTCTCTTCCGACTACACCTAGAAGATCCTCAACAAGGTTACAAGGGAATTTCAAGACCAACAGATGTTAATTACCCTGAAATTTCAAAAAAATTCTGATTTTTTTTTTTTTTTTTTTTTAAACTGGCCACGGAATCTTTATTGTTCACCGGATGGTTTTACATCGATCATAAATATTAAACTTTGACTTCCGGTTTGGACAGGAAGTAAGGTCAAATTGGGGTCACCTTTGTGTAAATATTTTTCCACAATTAACAATCTATACAATGGTACAAAAAATGTCAATTTACCTCTTGTGGTTGTTGAGATATGATTTTTTTTAAATATTTACAGGTCAAAATTAGTTGACTGTTTTAGACAGGTAAATGCCTTGTCTGGTGTTGTTCAGGGTGGTCAAAATGAAAGTAAAAACTAGTCAAAAACGCCCCTGTGTGCACATTTGGGTCAACATTCAAAACTGCCAGTTGACTGATTTTAACCACTATAGCTACTTGCCACTGAAGTGCAGCTATAGTAGGAGGGTTAAAAAAAAATGAAGTTACATGTATGATTGCATCGGGATGGTCAGGTGCTCAGTGCTCCCCAGACCCCCTCAGTCACAACCTGATCCCCAGACCCTCAGTCACAACCTGCTTCCCAGACCCTCAGTCACAACATGATGCCTTCTGTACATTTGGTTTTATGACTCACGATTCACCGATCTATCAAGTCTCTCCCATTAGGCTTGACACTTACATGTAAGTTCATTCCACTCTCTCTTATGTGTGTAAGTAAAGGCATGCTGAAAGGTTTACACAGTAAATGTCTGTCCGCCAGAAAATGCATTGAATATTACTTCTCACAGTTTTTGTTATTTAACAGGCGTGTGCAAAAAAAATAAAAAAATCAAGAGAAAATGATTGAAAAAACTCTTGGAGTATGTATTTCACACAATTGCAAGAGCAAAGGAAAGTTTTAGTTGCAAACATTTGCTGCAAATTACAGTGTATGAACATTTTGAATTGTGTTAAATATCCGTAAATCATTCCAGGAAATGTTGGCTTTGATGTCACGATCCGTTTCATATAAATTTGTATTCCTGTAAAGTGCCTGTGATGACACCAGCCCATAGAGCCAACCTTGACATTGTCCATATTTAGAGTCCAGTATGGATGGCCGCACAATATGAAATACAAACATTTGACAGCTGTGATATGCTGTATATACATGTAGGTGCAATTTTGGTTCACTCAAGCATGTATTTAAGCCAAACTCCATTAACCCTAACTCCCTAAGCATTTTTACTAGAAACCTTCCTCAACCTATCAAATCCCAACACCATGGTTGACTGTTGCTGGTTTACAGTACTCAACCCATCAAACTCCAACAGTCCACTTGCCATAACAGTACTCAACCCGTCAAACTCCAACAGGCCCTTAGCTGTTGGATTTTGATTGAGTGGGGACACATGGCCCAAAGTAAAGTTTGAACACTGGAGTCACACAGTACTCAACCCATCATAATCCAACAATTGTTTTCATGCTAAAAAAACTTAACTATACAAAAACTAAAACACCCTATGGAATAAATGGTAGGTTCTAGTTGTATAATGTTAGACACAATGCCAAGCATACCTAAGTACAATATTTGCCTTTATCAGTTGTTTATTACAGCAGGTTGCATACACACACTCTCTCCACTCAAAGTCTAACAATGTTGCATGCTAGTAGAACCACCGTCCTCACTCAATCAAAATCCAACACTGTTACTGCACACATTAGTGAGGTGGATTAAGGAAAAGATCGTTACACGGTGGACAAAAGCACCATTTTTTCACCAAAGTATCAGTTTGACCCATAGATTTCAAAAAAGTCATGCTCCAAAAAATCTGAGAATGGGATGACCTTGAATTACGTCATTATGACGTCATAACCTCTTTTTATGTAATAAAGCAATCGCAAATGCCATTTTTTGATTTCTACATGCCCAAAATTATGTTTCTGAGGTAAAGGAATTCAATGAGGGTGGTATTAGTTTGTAAAAATATTCTTTATGGTGACTATATTGATGTAATTATGACGTCATCATCGTCAATACTACAAAATAACACGAAATTTGAAAAAAAAGATTTTATTGCCGTGGTTTGCCAAAATGCTAATCTTTTTGTGTTCATATGGTAACAGTATAATTACCGTGGCACTGATCTATAAGATACCATGATGTCACTATGACATAATAAACAATAACTATCGACCAAAACAATAACACATTATTACAATGAAACACAATGATTCTGACCAGATACAGGTTATGACAGGAGATTATTTTATTAAGTTGAATAGCGCATATACCGATTGGTTTGTGTAGACGAGGGATTACAGTGTGTTACCATTTATTTGACTGCATCTTACAGTTACAGTTATTAGTTTTTTTTTTAGTTTATTACTATTAACCACCTACTTAAAGGGGCAGGATCGTCGCTCAAAAAATTGGCGTCCTCGGGAAACCTGTACCCAAGTCAATCAATGCTGGTCCATTTACTTGACGTTACAACCGTTAGTTTAAAGCGTTTATACCCAGTGAACTACAAAGATAGGTACATGTTGTTTGGCAAGTTAGGACATACTTCCTTCAATTATTGTTAAAATCATAGTAATCATGCCCCTTTAAAGTCCGTTTTGATTTTAAAGTTTGTTATCGTACAATAATGAACAGTCTCAATTTCTTGTATTAAAACATTTTAGATTAATGTTTTGATGAAGCTTTCGTAATTACTGTATCGTTTCAGATGACTGAATTAATTACAATGCCCAAACTGATTATTTTTGACAGTTGCAACTGCAAAGGTCGGTGCAGGGTAGTTTTTGCCTCTTCTTTGTATCTCTTCTTAGAATTGTGGAGGAACATCTGGGATATGGTCATGCAAGCCTGAGTGTCCACCACATCACTCTTCAGGTTGGGCCCATAGAGGATCATTGATGCAAGGAGGTTTGTGCTGGGAAGTATTTTCTGGCAATTAGAGGGGAAACTACCAGAAAATGTAATTGGCTCTTCTGTGAACATCTCTTCTCTGCATATTTTGGCCACTTTTGCAAACAAGAGGGCTTCTGATTCATAGTTGCGCTCAAGTAACGCATCCCGAAGCAACTTCTGCATGCCCTCTGGAAAAATCAGAACAACATTTCTTCCATCAGACTGCTCTTGCACACCACTATCAGCAAAATGTTCAAGCAGCCTGTTTTTGAGGCGGGTCTTGTTGATGGAAATATCCTGGCCAAGATCTTGAACACGACAATGATATAAAGTGTGGAGTTCAGACAGCTTGAAAATATAGATCCCATCTTCAACTGCAAACTCAACATAAGACACTAACTCCACAAAGGCTCTCGCTTTTACCATGTCTACTTCTACACTTGAGTGGTTGGTAGCTTGTCGCTGATGGGCCCGATGACTGTTTCTATACTGCGTCATGCAGCCGAGATGGTACTTACATACAGTACTCATCCAGCCATATTCCAACACTTTACACATGCTATATCAGAAGTACACAGTACTCAACCCATCAAACTCCAACAATCCCTGGTGTTGGAGTTTGGTTGGATGGGGATCGTTAGGGTTAATACAAGTAATGGTAGTGTGTTGTTTAGAGTGGGTGAACTCTTCACACAAGATTTTAATCCTCTTTGAAAAAGAGCTCTCCTATTTTTGAGGCATGTAATATGGCGCGGAGTGTACTTTCAGAGTGGATAAATCATGTGTATGGCCAGTGATTCACCCGACACGGTTTAGTTGTGTTTAGACCAAAGCTGGAAACTTATTTTTTATTTGCTTAATGTAATAAAGTCTTCATTTTGAAATGGAAAATGAGTCAAATGACCCCAGGAATCGGTGATTAATTATTTAAAAATATCACTTAACCACTTCCAGGATTTTGTTTCCTCTCTAAAATTCTACACTTTACTGCCAGTACACTTTTAGTGGGGTGCCATGGTCGAGCGGTTTAGTGCATCGGATTTGTGTTCTGATGGCTGAGTCGTCAGAGTGTGTGGGTTCGAAGCTTTGCCGCGACCATGGTGCTTGTGTCCTTGAGCAAGACACTTTACCATAATTGCTGCGAGGGCTGAATTGAACCCAGCCACTGGGGATGCACAAGCCAGTGCATGCTTAGTGCCGGTCCCAAGCCCGGATAAATGGAATGGTTGCGTCAGGAAGGGCATCTGGCGTAAAACCTATGCCAAATCAAATATGCAGATCATGATCCGCTGTGGCGACCCTTAACGGGAGCAGCCGAAAGAGGACAACAACTGCCAGTACACTTTTAAGTGAGCATGGAGGAAGGAAAATATGTTTTCCTGCCTTCCCATGAAGTGAGCAAATGTGAATTTCAAGGTAGTTTTAGGGGTCGTCCAAGACACAACATTTTCAAGGTACTACATGTACTTTTCAAGGACACTGCCCGGGCAAACGTTCATTATGGGGTGCCATGGTTTAGTGCATCTGACTTGTGCTCTGATGGCCGAGTCATCACAATGTGGGTTCGAATCCTGGCCGCGAATGTGGTGCTTGTGTCCCTGAGCATGACACTTAACTATAATTGCTTCTCTTCACCCAGGAGTATAAATGGGGACCTTTGAGGGCAGCGATGGTAATTGTGTTTGATTAAGCTCGTTGTGCTACACATTTAGCACATGGGCTGCATACTCCCCAGGGAGTTGAGATGGTTCTAAGAATGATATAACTGGCCCGATGACAGGGGTAATAATGTTCATGCGCCATGAGCATCAAACTTGGCGGATACGGGCGCAATATAAGTGTCCATTATTATTATTCATACCCCTATGTGAAAAAGTCATTTAAAACACCACGGCAGTTTCCAATGAATCCAGCAATTTTGTCTGCCATTGGACATCGTTTCATAGCAAAAAAGAAGAAAGAAAACTAATAAAATGTTGATGCACGGGTCTGATGTGACGAGCACAGAGACCAGAATATGGAGACTTTTTTTGGCCTAAAACAAATGTTTTTAATACGTGTATGCAGGAGGATACTAAAGGATCCATGAATTACGGGGTGTGTTTGTTTCACTTGGGATCTCGGATCAGGATTGTGTGATATTGCGCAGTCCGAAAACAAACGGAAACTTTTTGGGATCAAATCCATGTCACAGCTCAGCCACTAGATAATGCCTGTTGTATACGGCTGAGTACCAGACTACGGCTGAACCGTGCCCGCTGGCAGAATCCATCTGCTAAATGTAGGTTTTTGTTTTGACAAACTGTTTTAGATATCATTTGATAGCAATGATAATTTATTTTGGCCTTCAAATATATTGTTTCAAAAAGGTTTTAAGATTATTCATGATGATTGAATGAAGTCTGTAATGATTTTCGTCTTGTTATTTTCGTTTGCGACATCTTGAATCTAGCACGTATCCACTGTGCCTTATTTTGGCCTTCAAATAAATTGTTTCAAAAAGTTTTTAAGATTATTCATGATGATTGAATGAAGTCTGTAATGATTTTCGTCTTGTTATTTTCGTTTGCGACATCTTGAATCTAGCACGTATCCACTGTGCCTTATTTTGGCCTTCAAATAAATTGTTTCAAAAAGTTTTTAAAATTATTCATGATGATTGAATGAATTCTGTAATGATCTTGGATCTATCACGTATCCACTGCGCGAGCAGGATCAGTAAAATAGGATCCAGATCAGTGAACTGTCTAAACCATACGGACTGTCTGGTGATCGAGATCCGGATATGTGCGAAACGAAGAGACCCTAACATAAATGTGACAATAATCATGTAAAGTGGGCATAAACACTTACACAGTTAATATGGAATCCTGTGAGTGTGACATTCCACATAGGCGTTGAGATATTAATTGTTGCTAATGGATTCTCGTTAGTAGGCAAAGTGTCCAGAGGTAATTGCGTAAATATCAAAAGGATAACTGCCGCTACATTTGGACCGTGTGTGGCAAAGTGGAAAAAGAAATGTGGTTTTGTAGACTTTGTGATATTTGTGATTGCATTTATTTCAGTAAAAGTGTTTCCTATGCACAGACTAAGGTACATGTTCATCTGTATGTGTGTACTGATATTCTTTGTATTTTGGGCCTGTGATTTCTAAACATTTTTTTCCTGATTTCAGGATTTTTTTTATTTTTATTTTTTAAAATAATTTTTTTAATTTTTTTGTTTTTTTTACAAATCTCCCTTTGCCTGCAAATTTTCTTGAAAGAAGAGAAGTAGCCACCAAGGAAAGTAAGAAGTAGCCTGTATTGTGTCAAAATCTCTAGTTTGTGGGGATGTGCAGAGTCTGTAAATCCTCCAAAATTAAACAATCAGGAGGTTGAGGGAGATCGAGGCCCGCTATGCAATCCTCAGAATTTTTTTTTTTTTTACTTTTGTCAAATCACACATGTAGCCCCCTCGCGTTTCCCTTCTGTGGAGGACCTGGGTTTGAATCCCACAAAGCCCTGAGCTGACATGTCGATTGGGTTTTCAGTCCTTACCTGATTACGTGGTATTTTCCTAGTGAATTTCTCTGGGGTTTTCCCTCCCACATCTAAAACTGAACATTCCTTTGTCGTCTTCTCTTCACAGGTTTCTTCAGGCTTATGAGCTATTTCAAGACTAGATGTACTAGTAATTATAATAAATATCAAGTTGAATTACACCTGTACGGTATTATTTGAAACACTTTGTATAAAAACCTTTTAACCCTCCTACTTTAGCTGAACTTTAGTGGCGAATAGCTACATGTATAGTGGTCAAAAACGGTCAACTGCCTGTTTTGACTGTTGACCCAAATGTGCACACAGGGGCATTTTTGACTGTTCTGTTTTTTTTACTGTCACTTTGACCGCCCTCAATAAATACAAGACAATGCTTTTACCAGTCAAAAACAGTTGACTCATTTTGGCCTGTAAATGTACTCACTACATACAAGGTTTGACAGTGTTCCACTTTTAAGTGCACTAGATATACCTTGGCAAGTCACCATTTTGACGGATTTTGACCCTTTCAGTCATAGGGTTAATGATTATTTATTTATTTTTCATTTAAAGGGATAGCCCCCATAGTTTATTTTAAGTGTAAAACTGTGCCGCAAACAAGATGTTTTTCTTTTGCGGTTGTGGTTCATTTTCCACACACTGGCAGTGAGTTTAAACTGCTGTGACCTGCCAAATTGAATTACCTGTAATAGTTGAAATTGCCAACATCTGTAAGGTAACAGGTCATTGTAAACGCATTAGTATGGAGGAACAAAGGCTCATGCACATTTAGTAGCGTTGATGTGCAATGAATGCAGATAGCGATATTCTGATTTAATGTATAGATACTGTAGGGTTGCCCGCTGGATAAAAACGTGATCTGGCTTCACAAAAAGAGCTGAAAGTAGTCAAGAGTAATTTGCCATCCAGATGTGGGGTACATGTATTCATATTCAGAATTAATTTTCATTTTTTGTCGGGAAAACATTTGCCAGAGTTTTTACAGGTAGTCAGGAAATCTTTTGAATAGTATGCGTTCAAATGTACAAAAAATAACTAAACATATTGTACATGTATACATGAACAGTGACTGTATTCAAATGTGAATTATCATTTCAAATACTTTGCAGACATTTTCCCTTAAAACATTTCACAGGGGGATGTACATGTACATTGTATGTTGTCTTTCCATTCTCCTTACTGTATGTGCAAATGCTTTTGTAGACTTTCACGAATTATACAGGATGCCTAAATACAGGGTGCCACAGGAATTTTTCATCTGTTGATTACAAAATATAAATTATAGTATATATATTTTTGTTCAAACAAATGTAAAGTTGGAGCAAATATGTTTCAAATTGACATTTAACATGTTGTAAAACTAAGATTAAATAAATCCCCTTCTTTGGGGATAATAATAGTAGGATAAGACATTTATATATAGTGCCAACTCCGTCACAATGGCATTTTCACATTTATTCGTATCCCTGTCTTAGGGCTACTGCCTGGATCATTCTCAACTTCCTGGGAAGTATACAGCCCCGGCAGCCTGTTAGGCGCTCATTAGCTAATCAAACACAATCACCATCTCTGCCCTCACTGGTCCTCATTTATACTCCTGTGTGAAGAGAAGCAATTCATGGTTAAGTGTTTTAATCCAAGGACGCAAGAGTTGCAACCGGGATAGGGGAACGATTCGTGAAAAAGGATGAGGAAAGAAGAATCCTCCTTGATGTCATTTCAGTATTTATTCATCTTATAAATTCATGAGTTATCCATGATCTTATGTCTCATTACCTGAATACAAGAGGTTGTGTATCTGTACACGTACATGATTATTATAGTAACCTGCCTAATTTTGTCTGTTTGCAGGGGCAACCTCGCTTTCAAATGTCATTGAACTTTAAGTAAATTTAACCCTGCTACACATGGAGACCACTCCCAACCACTAAATGTCCAATATGTTGTACACACATCATTTGTGCATATAAGCCACACTAACCCTTTTAAGTAATCTTGTACAGTGTATGTAAAACTCTGAGGCCACTGGAGACCACTGTAAAAAAAACTATCATTGGGATTTTCAGCAGTTATTTTGTAAACACAGACTCTCAATAGTAAGCCACCACCAGCCACTGAGACTGGAACATAATACTATAACCCTGCAATACGTCAATCACAAACCACTAAAACCAACAGACATAATGAGGTATTATGTTACTATGCAATATAGCCATTAGGAGCCACTGCCTTCCATAGCAATGGCTTGGATTGGCCTCAATGGTTTGTTCATAAATTTGCACTGATAGTAGGAGGGTTAATGGAAATAGCTACATCCATTTATTTATTCCTTAAGTCAGGAATGAACTTTTCTTTGGAACTATCAGATTATTGGGCCTTCTCGCTGGTGCATGCAGCATGTAAGCTGCAGATTGTGGTTGTAAGAATTACAGCCTCACTTTCGTATTTATCGTAAATAAGGTGAATAGCACATTCGTGATGTTAGTACTTGACTACATATTGGCACCAACAGACTTCTCAATCGTCATCGATATCCTCCACAGATGAAATAACTCCAATTACTGCGGCATTCCGTGCATCAGCTGTGTCGCTCATGACTGTGCACTTCAACAATTTGAAGGGTGTTCCAATACTTTGTTCCCATGGTTACTGTTGATGTGAGCTGACTTGAACTTCCGTTGTATGTGTGTATGTATTTTTTCAACTGCATGTATTAATGTTGGATGTTTCTCCTGGGAGATTTTTAAGGGCCTAAAGCATTTGATAATTATCCACACTTTTTTTTGAAAGAGGTAACGTGAGTTCGTGCAACTGATGAAATTCACAAGGATCTCATTGAGGCTGCGAATTGGATTGCCGGGCATTCCTGCGAGTGTGGGGTGTATTTTGCTGAATGGATGGATGACGTGAGACGGTAAAATATTGGTGCGTGAAATTCCTCTGGCTGAGCTTTATTAAGTCTGGACTGGGGATAGGCTCGGCCCTCGAGGGATGTCTGTTTGCAGATGATGGAAAGCGCTTAAAGTTATTTTCAAGAAATATGCACTAATTGAAATAATGTGTGTGTACATGTGTACTTCCAGAAAAGTGTGTTCGTGTCACAACAAAATCCCATGGACTTATTCAACTTACATTGTACACAATATGTACACAATATGTACACATACAGTGTACATGTACAGCTACTTGTGTACTTATCTCTAATTAGGTGTTCGGGTATGTACTCGAAAGACCTATTGTTTTTGTTCGTTTTTTTTTTTTTTTTTTTTTTTTTTTACTTCTTCATCTTCTTCTCCCCCATCTTGTCCGCAAACAAAAACATACTTGCAAACTTCACATGAACTTAGAACTTAACAAGTAGATGAAACTCCAGTTGTGAGTGACTCCGATTTGACCTTACTTCCTGTCCAAACCGGAAGTCAAAGTTTAATATTTAAAAAAATCATATCTCAACAACCACAACAGGTAAATGGACATTTTTTGCACTATTGTATAGATTGTTAATTGTCGAAAAATATTTACAAAAACATGACCCCAATTTGACCTTACTTCCTGTCCAAACCGGAAGTCAAAGTTAACATTTAAAAAAAATCATATCTCAACAACCACAAGAGGTAAATTCACAATTTTTGTACCATTATACAGATTGTTAATTGTCGAAAAATATTTACACAAAGGTGACCCCAATTTGACCTTACTTCCTGTCCAAACCGGAAGTCAAAGTTTAACATTTAAAAAAATCATATCTCAACAACCACAAGAGATAAATTCACAATTTTTGTACCATTGTACAGATCGTTAATTGTCAAAATATATTTACAAAAAGGTGACCCCAATTTGACCTTACTTCCTGTCCAAACCGGAAGTCAAAGTTTAATATTAAAAAATAATATCTCAACAACCACAAGAGGTAAATTCACAATTTTTGTACCATTATACAGATTGTTAATTGTCGAAAAATATTTACACAAAGGTGACCCCAATTTGACCTTACTTCCTGTCCAAACCGGAAGTCAAATTTTAATATTAAAAAAAAATCATATCTCAACAACCACAAGAGGTAAATTCACAATTTTTGTACCATTATACAGATTGTTAATTGTCGAAAAATATTTACACAAAGGTGACCCCAATTTGACATTACTTCCTGTCCAAACCGGAAGTCAAAGTTTAATATTAAAAAACGAATTGATGACGTAACCATTTTAACTTCAACCGAACACCTTGTTTTTGTTGTGACAAAAACTTATATCTAGTTTACCTGTGATTTTTTTTTTAACCCTCCTACACATGGAGGCCACTCCGATCCACAAAATTCTGCTCTTGAGCAACCTTCAGTACATACATGTACAAGACTGCTGTCCTTTCCAAGTAATCTTACAAAATCAACTGTGTGCCACCCAAGGCCACTGTAAATGTTTGAACATATTAGTATGGCCTGCAATGTACCAATGGGAGACCACTTTACCCTGTAATCTCAGTGGTGTGACAGTGCACAGAAAGGGTAACCATAGGAGGCCACTGGCAACAGCTAATGGCTTGGAGTGGCCTGAATGGGTTGTTTCAAAAATTGCACTGATTGTAGGAGGGTTTTAATTAGGGCTGTGCCGGGTATCCGGGTATCCGGATACCCGACCGAAACTGTCATTACCCGGTTCCGTTTTTCGGTTCCGAATACCCGTAAACGACTTTTTAAAATTGGGACTTACCATTTCAGCGGTGTGAACAGAAATTTTTGACTATTGAACAATGTACTGTTTACACTCTTAGGAGCAATTTTTTCCCATACACTTTTGTCCAACCGATACATTGTATCCAATCATTAAGACTCAAATAGCCTGGCTGCTGCATGCTACAAACAAGTATCAAACCATGGAGGAAGGAACTTCCTCCATGATCAAACTAGCTGCTCAGGATGGAATGTTTGCCTATTGTTCACAGTAATTGGATTAGTGGGACAATAACTGCTGGTTTATGTCTGCACTGGAGTGTGCACCATGATGTGTTAATAGAGGGGATTTAATTATCGGGGACGTCCACATTAATTGTTGTCGTAATAAAAAAAGTAGTGTTAAAATTGGTTTTGTTGTGTAATTATTTTGATGTGCCACTGACCATCCCTCAGCATATCACCAACATTTACATTTATTTACCCGCCGATACCGAGCTCTCGTGTATTACATTTGCTGACAAGGTGACAGTTTGTTTCAAAAGAAAGACATAAAAACTGGAGGTGTTAAGTCGGTCATTAGGCCGTATTCATAAAAATAAGTAATTACTTACTAGTAAATGCTATAAGTAAAAGCAACAGCTAGGTAAGTAAAAGGTCTAGTCTAAGCAATTGCTAAAAATCTTATTCATAACCATTTGCTAAATGATTACAGTTGTTACTTGCCACGGCTAGTAAGTTCTCAAGTAGTTGCTATTGTACTACAGTACCATCCACGAGTCTCGGTATTTGGTGGTATGAAGGTGTTTGCAAGCCATTCCACATTTTCTTTGTCAAACCTAAATAAAGTTCTGTAAGTGGTAGGGTTGACTTCATCACGATTAAGCCTGATGTTATACACCTTAGGTTGTGGTCTTGGACGTAAAAACATGGCAGAAAATGTGATATGTCTGTATTGACTAAACAGCAAGCCAAAAATTAGGTGCTTGTACAATCACTAGTAAATGCTAGTCGAAGGTCATTTTTATGAATACAAATTGAAGTAGGTGCTAATTTCTCTAGCATTTACTTATAAGTAAAAAGCAATTACTAATGCTTAAAATTTGTAGCTTTTACTTGAAAGTCATTGCTTATTTCTATGAATACACATTTAAGTAAAAGGTTAGTAAAAGGGGGTTGTTACTTTAGTAAAAGCAATTACTTATTTTTATGAATACGGCCTATTGTCTTTGAAACCAACAGTAGGATCCATAATCAGTTGGATTTGAAAGGTATTATTGGTTGCGGGTTTGATCCTTTCAATTGGCCAGCATATTTTTACAATCACCTAATCTCCTATCAGTTGAAAAGACGTTTATGAGGGACGAAATGCGGTTGCTTATGATGAGCTGCGAATTATGGATCATCAAACATTGATGGAGGGGACAAATTGGCTGAATACTAATTAAAAAGTAGACAAAACTTACACCGATACGTTTTGTTTTTATTTTTTGATGAGTGCGCATCCTAAATTTTAGACTCATTTCTGACTGATCAACACGATGCCACGTTCAACAGGGAATAGTCAAGTTTGGTCCCATTTTGAGAAAAAGGGGCCCAAATTGGTAAAAATTCATTCTTTCAAGAAACAATGTTTATTGACAGGTTTATTGACATTTAACTAAAGTTCATTGTGATACAAACATATTAATATTCAAGTTCTGATTTTAGATTCGTAAATTTTTTGCAGTTTGTTAGTTTAATAATATCAAATATTATTTTAGTACGCAAAATCATGTCCTTATCCAAAGCCAACATGGCGTACGGGATATCCTTATTTAGAAGGCAGGGGCGCGGCAAGGCGCAAGCACATGAATCGTTTTCCCATAACGGGTTACTTCCGCCCACATCGCGCCTTTGACCAATGACATTATTCAACACGTGTTTTGTGACATGAACATTAAAGTCAACTTGCTATACGCATGCACTCTGATCACGCACGCACCAGTGATTATTGTCTTCTGATATGGTAGTCACTCCCTGACACAGTCACGTGCGAGGCCGCTGTAGCTGTGTGATGCACTGGCCATGCGTGCACGCGTGTGATCAATTTTTACGGTTTTATTTCAGAAATAACTTTCCGTAAATTAATACAATATTTTGTCACCAAGATGTTATACTTTAATAAAGATTTAATTAAATACGGTATGCTCTGTATTATAAAGGTCAATTTTGTTAACGTTTACATGTATTTGTACACCAAAGGAGGCATGTTTTCAACAAAAATGAAAACGGGTATCTGGGTATCCGAACTTTCCTGATTTCGGGTATCCGGTTCCAAAAATATCCGAAAACGCACAGCCCTAGTTTTAATCCATGTTTTTTATTTAAAAAACTGCAATGTACATGTATGTACATTTGCTACTACTTTATCACTTGCAGTGTGCATACATGTATACCAACAGTCTTGGTTTTTTTTTAAATTAAAAAAACCCAATTAATTACCTTTTTTTTATGCATGCATATTCGCCCCGAAAAAGGCTGAAAGCCACTCAAGGTACAGGGCTACAATTGAAGATAAATAAAAAAATAAATACATGTAGACTCAGAGGAGCTGAAGGTGGCGGTTGAGATTCCTCTTGAAGTAGGATGAAGGGAAACATGCACCAGGCAAGGAATACCAAAGAGATGAAGCATGTGGGAGAAAAAGCTATTGTATAGCTAGGGTGTATGGGTGAGAACAGATGGAAAACCGAGTTTCGCGCTCAAACACCCTATCAGGAGGAAGCAAGTTGGATAGACCCGTGGAACATTTACCATGAAAATATCTGTAGAACAAACTAAGGGTGGCAACAGACCTATGTTGGGAAAGTGATTGTAATGAAGAGCCCAACTCATCACAAGTCTATGAGAGATGGAATGAGGCCCAAAAATCCAAAATAGTCTATCGTGGAGTGACACTCTTCATATTAACCCTAACCATCCCAAATCCTTCAAAATCCTCTTTGCTGAAGTGAAGGATTTTGAAGGATTGAGGTTACATGCTCTTTGCTAAAGTGAAGGATTTTGGAGGATTGATGTTATTAGGCATACTTGCCTTTCCATGGTACATGTACATCCATGTTTGTTGTAGTGATTGCAAGGTCAGTGCTTGGGTCAGTGGACACTGTTTATTGCTCCATGCATGCAGGGAGGGTGCCTGGCCATGTACATGTACCACAGATTAGAAACACATGTGTGTATACACGTCATGTGCTTGCTTTACTACTGAAGGATTTTGGAGGATTCAGGTTATAGCAAATGGGCCTAGGGAGTTAGAGTTAATCTTCATCATAGCCTAACTAATAATAATTGCTGCAGTGTTCAAAGATTCTGCTCATGGAATAGTTGTCATACTGGTGAGTCTGACACACCCCTAGTGTGTTGTTCTTTAAGAGTGTTATTTCAACCTTCAGTGATGTTGGGACGATGCCTTCCGATGGTAAATAGTTTATAAGTCTGGTTTGCCTTGGTTAAATCTGTATTGTGATTAATATAACACAGGCTTGATTAGTATGAAATAACTTTGGCACTAACACCATGAAGAGGTAAATGCACTGTGCATTTTTCACACCGTTGATGTAAGTAAAAAGAGCGCTCACATTTTGTTTGAGATACATATACTGTACATATATGTACATGTACATGTATCTGTATCTGTATTGTCTAGGAATATTAAAATTTTGATTTAAAACAAATATTTGCCACACATCCTGCTTGTACAGTGTGTATCAACTTTAAAATATACTACTCAAAACAATTTAGCGAATACCGGAATAATCTCAGTTAAAGCAAGATCATTTATTTCAGATAAACACAATGTTTCACAGAAATGATGAGAAACAACTGCACAATGAAACAGGTGATAAAGGATGCATGTAGTGATTACACATTTCATGACATGACTACTGAAAGAGAGAGGGGGTTGCAAATGAAAATCCCGGTTCATGGAACATTTCAAACCTATTTGATGTTAAAAATCCGGTGTTCCCTAAATTGTTTTGAGTAGTATATTTAAACCCTAATGATGCTCGATGCAGCAAGATGCAACAAATGTAAACAGTTGACATTGCATCTTGTTGCCCTCAGCAGAAAACAAAAGAACCATTGTTCTAGAATCTTGTTGCATTGAGCAGCCTGCACACTTTTCTGCTGTTGCATTGTCTTGCATTGTCTTGCATTGTCTTGCATTCAGCAGGGTGTCTGTGAAATGCCTGTAAGCTTTGCATGGTGGAAGTACAGCAGGAGTAAGGTTTGCGGTAACCCCATGTAAACAATCTCTTAGGAGTTGTAATAATTGTTGATTCTGAGTAGAACCGGTGGTGAGACACTCAACGTTTGGATCAGTATACTATGATTGTCTTCAGGAGAATGCAGAACTCTAGGTATAGGAACTGCTTAAGTAGCTGGGAGGATCCTGATTTGTATTAATATTTACCCATTTTGCATTTCCTTTTTCTCTCTCCACAATTTCAGGTCTCATCCCAATAAAAACGTCCAGAAGCCCCTAGATTCCTCTGACGAAGAGGAACAACAAGACAACAGTTACTACCGAGAGGATGGGGATGACAGGGATGGGAGAGATGAGAGATATCGTGAGGAGGAGGAGGATGAGCCGCTAGGATCAGATGATGATGAGCAGGAAGACCCTAAAGATTACTGCAAAGGTATGTATCTCTCTACAGAAACGCCATTTGTCATTTTGGAGTGAACAATGAAAAATTAACTGAAATGGGACTTGAACCTGCAACTTCCATATTACATGTACCATACCTGTGCTCTACCGAGCTATCCAGATCTTAAGTTGGCGGTCTCCCAGTACAACATTCAGTCTGTGAATCATATGGCTCGTACTAAGTACATGTAATGGGGTCTTAACTTTCTATGACAATTGTAACTACGTGTTTGTCGGTCATACACTTTGCTTTTATACAGGTGCCTGACTGGGTTTTCCGGGGGAAGGGTGGGGAGGGGGAAGGGTGGGGAGGGGGAAGGTGGGGAGGGGGAAGGGTGAGGAGGGGGAAGGGTGGGGAGGGGGGAGGGGGGGAAGGGAAACTACATGTACCTGTATGGCCAAATCTAGATTGGTGTATTGGTGTATTCTGTTTGAAATCCATAAAATAAAAATAGTAAATAAAGGTGTAAACTGGTCCGGGGTGACCAGTTTGGCTTGAGATGGCTTCTTTACGAGTATAAGGGTAATGACTTTGCTAAATTTTGTCAGAATCGATGACGATGATGGGAAAAAGTGTGTTGAATTGTTGTGGAATCACCCTCATTGTCAATGTCTTTGTTATTGGGACACTAGTAACAAGCCATAAACCCTGTCACGGTAATACATGTATGCGGCATGTTTTTGACGGGGCAACATTGTTCATTTTGAACACTCGCTCAAACTTTCACGCGCCCTTCAGATGCGTGCGTGAAGTTCGAGCGATGGGTCGAAGACGGCAACGAGTGTTGGAAATAAAACAATTTTGACCCGTCATATTAACCGTGAAAGTGTTTATTGAACCCATACATGATGTGGGGACCACAAGCCCAAGCTACGTATGATAATTAGCCCTGGGAAGCAGCAGTCAGGGGATCACTCAGTGAGGTTGCTTTCGTAGTCATCAGACGTCAGAAGCTTGCAGTCATCAGGCAAGTCTGGGTGGTGAGCCTGTACAGTAAGTGCCACCCTTCATCAAGGCTGTGAATAGCACACTCCTCCACTAGGCGGTTAAGCCGTCTCGTGTCTCACCATGATCACAGATTTGGCAATGATTCAGAGGGCACCACTGCTCTTGCACGGTAGTCTGCTACTAGTGAAATCTGGCAGGATTTGTCCAAATTTGTCAGCAGGCAGTTTCCTTCTCTACTTAATCAGGGTACTACTGTTTTCAGACCTGCTTGTTTGCTAGACTGTATGATGGGGCTGAGCTGCTGTGATAATGGTTTTGCGGCTGTTGAGTCACAGAATTCTGCCAAATCTCTGAATTGTTCCGGCCCGTTAAAAGCCGATTCAGCTGACAGTTGTTGCTGAAATGTTCCTCAAAAAGCGGTTATATTTGCTCCTGGCGGTGTCATCAAGAAACCCAATTATTCAACTTTGGAATATTGGAGTTTTGTTGATGAAAGAGGAAGTTTCTGTTTCTGGATTGTTGCTGCGGAGGTTAATCATTTAACTGAAGATGACAGATGTGATAGCAGCCGGATTCTATAAGCCTCCAAGAGAGATTCAGAGCAGGGGTCCATTCCAAAGAGATGCTTAGCAGAAAAATTTGTTAAACAGAATTTGTTGGCTACCAGCCAAACTTTCATACAAAGCTTATGTACTTTTTGGCTGGTCATCAGTTTTATTATGCTGAGCAAAATTATCGTCATTCAGGAAAATTCTCTGCTTGTTAGCTCTATGAAATTGGCCCCAGAGCAGTCGTGGGAGCAGCTGTTGTGACACAGCGGCAGATTCCATGATGAATGGAATTATTTGCTTGCTGTTAGACCGGCCAGAAATAGCCACTACAGGAAAGTCACGTTGATGGAAGGCCACAGACCATGACGTAATGGGCAGTTCAGACTGTGTCGGCCAGAGGGTAACAGGGTGTTTGTTTATAGGATGCCTTGCTTTTCAGTGCATAAAAAAATCGGACATATTGAAAACCTCTGTTTGAATATAATGTACATGTACAAAAAGTATATGAAGTTTTAAGCAGAAAAAGACTGCATACACGTATGTCCATTGTAACTTACGTGTACATGTAACTTAAACTTTTGATATATGATACAATGTTTGATACATGTACTGCATTGTACATGTATATACAGATTTATTTTGTACACATACTGTACAATGCAACTGCCATGTACATACGTAAATCAACGATTGAGGGCGCTGTCTTCATAGGAGAGTGCTCTGAGTCTGTGTTTTTATTCTTATTGTTCTAATTGTTTCTTTTTTTCACCTGTTACCGGCTCAACTTTAGGGGGAAAAAAATTCCATAATCCAATTTATTAAAACAAAATGGCATTATCTAGACTGAGTACACAAGAGAATATGGTGCTAAAAAGGAGTGCAGGAAAAAAAATAATAAAAAAAACAATAAAAAAAAACCAGGCAGGCATACTGCACAAAAGCAGGAATAGATGACATCATATGGTAAATTTACAAGCATTGATCTCCCTGGATAGGTACGGCACACGTACGCACAATATCAAGATGGGTCCATCTGTGATCCAGCTGCTATGTGTCACTGCAGGACAAATCGTTCACACCAAAACATCATGCAAACTGTATCTGTGGATCTACATGTCAAATCTGTCAAATTTCCATGCATTCTCTTGCCTAGTGGGTGTCACATTGATATGGCATGAATGTACATAGTGTGCACAACATGTATTTATCCTCCATGCAGTGACCATTCCATAAACAAACACTTGCAAAAGCCCGAGATTTATCAGGATTTTCATAATTTCATGACCTTTTTTCCCCCTTCAAATCGCACTTTACCCTCTGGATTTTCTGGAGAGTGGCAAAGCATAGCTAGAGTGTAAAGAAAAGAATAGTTCAATTTGTGCTAACTGTCTGATTCATATGTGACCGGCTCCACAAAAATGGGTATTATGGGACAAAATTTTAAAATTGAGTTACATACATAGCTGAATTGGTTACATTATAAGCTTTAATTTGGTGTAGGTTTGAACCCTGTGGCATTTTGCATTCTGGAGATATACTGATTTTTGCATATTCATATTGTACAAATTAACGGAAGTGCCTTCAGAGATACAGCCCTTTAAACACAGCAAGTGGAAAAAGAAATGAGCTAAGAAGAAACTCTCTTGAATGCCCATAGCAACAGTTATGTTCCTTTTGAGCTCCTTTAGGAATGCTTGTGCAATATAAATTTGAATTATCAAGCATCTTGAAGTATTTTTTCTAAATATTTTTGCTAATTTGCATAATGTGTAAAATTTTAACTTGTTTTTTCATCTTTACTCATCAATAATAATATTTCTGTAAATAAATTATGAAAGTATTGATATAATAGAAGCCAATAAACCAACCAAAAAAAATCACGTTGTGAATTTTGTTCCACCCTCTCCACATAGAACAGCCCTTTATGGGTAATAGCATAGCGTCCCTTAATACCCTTTTTCGCAGAGCGGGTCACATATATAGTATGGTGTACATGTATACCCTCATTTAAAGCCTGTGAAATATTACCCATCGGGCCATTCCATATGTATGATTTTTTTCTGAAAAATTACCACGGAAACATTCATCTTGTTGGTAGTCAGCACAATTTGTAACAGACAGTTCAAGTCAGTGACAGTACAATGCAATGTCAATGAGCATGTACATGTACATGTACCTGTACTACACATACAATGTCCAAAGTGCATAAAACTCAATTCATAAAACCCAGGAAACAACAAACAGATTATTATTATTTCGAGCTGTAAAAGTCAACAAATCTGCAAAAGTAACATCTGGCATTTACCAGGGGCCAATTTCATAGAGCTGCTTTGCCGATAAAATTGCTTACCAGAATTTTTTTTTGCTGACTGGAGTTCTTTGGTTACCAGCCAAACTTTCATACAAAATTGGTGCATTTTGGCCGGTAGTCTGTTTTATATTGCTTAGCAAACATATTTGCTAAGCAGAATTCTCTGCTTAGCAGCTCTATGAAATTGATCCCAGGTTGAAAACAGCGGCGGAATCATAAACATTGTAGGCACCATTTTGTTTGACTTCCAGCAAACATTTCAGAAGTTCAATTTGCTAGTAACCCTAACCTTTCCAAATCCTCCAAAATCCTCTTTGCTAAAGTGAAGGATTTTGAAGGATTGAGGTTACATGCTACATGTACATGCTCTTTGCTAAAGTGTAGGATTTTGAAGGATTGAGGTTACATGCTACATGCTCTTTGCTAAAGTGAAGGATTTTGGAGGATTGAGGTTATTAGGCATACTTGTCTTTCCATGGTACATGTACATCCATGTTTGTGTTAGTGATTGCAAGGTCAGTGCTTGGGTTAGTGGACACTGTTTACTGCTCCGTGCATGCAGGGAGGGTCCCTGGCCATGTACATGTATCACAGATTAGAAACACATGTGTGCATACATGTCATGTGCTTGCTTTACTACTGAAGGATTTTGGAGGATTCAGGTTATGTGTACACTACATGTAGTGTAATGTACATGTAGTGTACATGTAGTGTACATGTAGTGTACATGTACACCACATGTACACTACATGTAGTGTACATGTAGTGTACATGTAGTGTACATGTAGTGTACATGTAGTGTACATGTACACTACATGTACATGTATGCATGTATATCTGCATTCATGCTGGTACTGTACATGTGTTACATGTACATTAGTACACAGGTCAGCACACTGTACATGTACATGTACGCCTCTCAATCTCATGCTCATATTAAGGCTCCTTTACAGTTTTTTTTTTTTACATGGACTCTCTACACAATGTGTTCTCTGAACAGAATCCCAATGAATCTGAGTCAATTATAATTTATGTACTGGTATAAATTGATAAAAAAGAATGCATACATAGTATGTATCTCCCAGCTTTTTATCTTTCTTGAAAAATACATGTATATGTGCATGTCTGCTTACAGTTAAAAATAACAACTTTTTCATACAAAATTTGAAAAGCGAATTTTATAATAATAATAATAATAATAATAATAATAATAATAAAAAGGACGCATACCAAAGAAAACACAATTCTACAAGTACAAAATAAACTGTCACCAGAAGGGCTTAATTTACAAATGAATACAGTTAATTATTGGATGATACGTGTAGTAGACTGTACAATTTCATCATTGCACTGTTAAATAGAATTTATTACATGTTTATAACCTAATATACATGTAGTAACATGTGTGTATAAATTTGTGTACATTTCTCTTTCAATATCCTGCTGGGGCATTGAAAGTGAGGAAATTGAGACATATTTTATGTTGAAAAATTACTTGAGGCAAATGATTTTACATGAAGCTGTCACCATTAATTTATTTCAGTTTGACAATGATATAAAACATTGCATTCTCATTTGTCTTCACGTCTTCATTTGAAATCTTCTTTTAATTTTATTTATTTATTTTATTATTATTATTATTATTATTATTATTTTTTTTTTTTTTTAACTCTCTGATGATTGTGTTCCCTTTTTAAAAGGGACAGTATCATCATAATCAGAGCAGACATTTGACAAGGCATGGAAACGGTATCCTTGTTTTAGATGAACTGGGGGGGGGGACGAAGTAATACCCCATGAGCACGCATTGGTCTAGATAATTGGGTAGGATAAGATCATATTACTGTAACTGATTCATAAATAATGAGGGCTCATGGGGCTGAATAATACTGATATAATAAGCACTACTCAGCCACAGTAATAATGATCTTATCACTCCCTGTTAATATATTACTCAAAACAATTTAGGGAACACCGGAATAATCTCAGTTAAAGCAAAATCATTTATTTCAATGTTTCACAGAATTGATGAGAAACAACTGCACAATGAAACAGATGATAAAGGATGCATGTAGTGATTACACATTTCATGACATGACTACTGAAAGAGAGAGGGGGTTGCAAATGAAAATCCCGGTTCATGGAACATTTCAAACCTATTTGATGTTAAAAATCCGGTGTTCCCTAAATTGTTTTGAGTAGTATATACATGTATATAGACCTGCGCTTGTGGGGTATTTTCAGTCACTGTGTTCATCTAAAACTAGGACACCGATTCCATGCCCAATCGGAAGTCTGCTCTGATCGTGATGATATTGTTCCTATAATGCATAGTGTTAGCCAGAGGGGTGTCTGGGTGTCTTTTGGACACCCTGTTTCAATTTTGGACACCCTATTCTATCTGTCATCTCCATGTAAAAGTACATGTATTGCAAGTGAACAGTTTGGAAATTTCCAGCAAATTTGGACACCCTATTTCTAAATCCTGGCTAATACATGTACCTAGGCCCATTTGCTTACACATAACCTGAATCCTTCCTAATTCCCTAGGCCCATTTGCTTACACATAACCTGAATCCTTCCTAACTCCCTAGGCCCATTTGCTTACACATAACCTGAATCCTTCCTAACTCCCTAGGCCCATTTGCTTACACATAACCTGAATCCTTCCTAACTCCCTAGGCCCATTTGCTTACATAACCTGAATCCTTCCTGAGGCCCATTTGCTTACACATAACCTGAATACTTCCTAACTCCCTAGGCCCATTTGCTTACACATAACCTGAATCCTTCCTAATTCCCTAGGCCCATTTGCTTACACATAACCTGAATCCTTCCTAACTCCCTAGGCCCATTTGCTTACACATAACCTGAATCCTTCCTAACTCCCTAGGCCCATTTGCTTACACATAACCTGAATCCTTCCTACATTGTAACTCCCTAGGGCCATTTGCTTACACATAACCTGAATCCTTCCTAACTCCCTAGGCCCATTTGCTTACACATAACCTGAATCCTTCCTAACTCCCTAGGCCCATTTGCTTACACATAACCTGAATCTTCCCTAACTCCCTAGGCCCATTTGCTTTCACATTTAACCTGAATCCTCCAAAATCCTTCAGTAGTTAAACAAGCACATGACATGTATGCACACACGTGTTTCTAATCTGTGATACATGTACATGGCCAGGGACCCTCCCTGCATGCATGGAGCAATAAACAGTGTCCACTGACCCAAGCACTGACCTTGCAATCACTACAACAAACATGGATGTACATGTACCATGGAAAGGCAAGTATGCCTAATAACCTCAATCCTCCAAAATCATTCACTTTAGCAAAGAGCATGTAGCATGTAACTTCAATCCTTCAAAATCCTTCACTTCAGCAAAGAGGATTTTGGAGGATTTGGGAAGGTTTGGGTTAATGGGGGAGTATACAACTTTTGGTCCATGTAATTACCTGATTACAAAATGACTGAATTATAATCTACTATCTTCCTTGCTAAAAACTCAGTTGGTGACAATACATGTACCAAACATCCTGACAGATGTTTGTTTTCTCTGACATGCTGTGAATTTTGAGGAAACATGAAATGTAGAGTATGTATTACAAATTTGAAATGGTTCCCGGACATGATTGATTTTTCTGCATGAGAACGAATGTAAACAAACACCAGAATGCATAGATCTGAGACTGTCATATAAGTAGATTGGTTTCTTTACGTTTCTCTTTTACCAACCGTTTTACCAGCGGTGTACAATTCCTTTAAAATGTTAACTGATATTCTGGTAATTGCCCAATAAAAGAAGTACACTGTATGGAAACATAATTGGACATGGTTTGATATCAAATACACTGATAAATGTGTATCACTTTGTGGAGGTGCTAGCATTTTAGAAGAAAAACTAATTATGTATTTCAAATTTCTGATATATTAACCCGTAGACATTCAATGTCTGTCGCAAATGTTTGCTGTCTCCTTGCATGTACATACAGTCATACACGGCTTGAATTTCAGGATAAAATATACTAGATGTACATGCATGCAACAGGGCCAGTAATTCAGTAACCCTAACCCCCTACACTGTAGGTATTCTGGCTAGGAACCTTCCTGAATCCTCCAAAATCCATCAGTGCACTTTTGGAAACATGCCCATATCTTCAATATGCCCTTACCTTCATACAGCACTTACGGCCTGTACTACTTGTCAGGTAGTAATTTTGTCCCATTTGAAGAGGTGAAAGTACCAATTTCCAACAGTGCTAAATTTTTCCCCAAAAGTGCTCTTTGGAGGATTTTGCAGGATTCGGGGTGGTTAGGGCTAATTTTGCTTGACCTGGAATATTTGTATAATACTTGATCATCCCCCTCCACCCCCCCCAAAAAAAAAATATATATAAATAAATTTAAAAAAATTAAAAAAAGAGATACATGTATTTGTTTTATATCTTATGAAAACCACTAGAAAGTCGGACTAGTTCAGTCAGAGTGCACTGGAGTGCTTGAGACACTGGACTGTGGTCTTTTCCATCAGATATTTCAGACTCTGGTAAATATCATTACTATTCATTTACTGGTACATGTATGTACATTGTACACAACATAATCTTTAACATCACTATCAGTTACACATGATAACCGATAGCCAGTGTAATGCGGTACACTAACACCATATTGAAATCTACCGAGGTTTAGTTCCACATGACGTGCGCACGCACGTAATATAATATATGCTCTGTTGGACGCATCGTATTGATGGCGGCTTCCTGCACTTGTCTCATGAATAAAACATGGTATTGAAGGCGCGTACAATCTTACATGTGTATGTGTCTGCACACTTGATCCTGAAATTGCCTGTGGTTTATTTCGTGCTGTGTTTGTGTTCCCAGTCATCGGATGCCGATGGTACAAGCCGTCTGGCATTTTGTACTCATTCAAAATGGAATGTAGAACTAAAGTATGTGTACGTAGTGACATTATGTACATTGTAAATACAATTAAGAGTGCATGTTACTTTAAGAATAACATACATGTACATGTATAGTTTTGTACTTTTTATTTCTCTAAGTGTTAAAAATTGTTGACCAACTGGAATATTTATTATAAAAGTATTTAGAGAAAATAATATTTTTTATTTATTTATTTTTTGGTGGGCAAACATTTGTGTTACGAGCCAAACTTTACAATTTATTTGATAATTTTATTTTATTTATTTGATAATTTATAATTTATTTATTAAAACATTTCGTTCTTGGAAATTTTCTGCTAAAAGTAGAAGCTCTTTTAGCCTTTTTTGAAGTATTGCAGTTTCAATAGGAGAGCACTGTCATTTGTCATACTGCGGACATCTTTGTCAGATTCCCTGCATACACAATGACAATGACAGTACTAATTTTCATTTTATAAGAAGGTGCCGGACTATTTTTCCTTCCAGCCTCAGTTTGGTTATTGATTTGTATGGAAGAACAACAAGATGGCTATACCATGATAAAAGGTCTATTGTGTCTGCAAAAGGCGAATGAACTTGGCCTTTTGATTTGTGAAAAAAGATGCACCGACATAACAACCCGACAAGAACAAGTTGATGTACATGAAGAAGATGTTTATTCAAAGGCTATCTACAGAAATGATTACGCACAAAAAAACATTGTATGTAAAGTACAGCTGCACTACTGTACCCGGTCTGTACTATTGGCAAAAATGGTTTGCTTGTTTGTTGTACTGAGGTAAAACACACAAACCTCAATCATTCTATCCTTGAGTTTGCAATAATAATACATGTAAGGTCTGAGCATCAGGCACTCTAACATGGGCATCAATAATGCATACATTTATTGTTTTTTTTTGCTTGATACAGTTACCGCACCGGTGGCCGCTGCACTCAGCTTGTGTAATGTACGCAGTCAAGTCACCCGATTTATTGTTTGTCTATATATACATTGTACACGTAACACACTCATGGGCATAAATAATGCATACATATTTTTGTTCTAATTTAGAGTTTTTGTTTTTGTTTGGCTTAAGTGATATGATATAATAATAATAATAATAATGTGGACTTATATAGCGCACGTATCCACCAAACTGGTGCTCAAGGCGCATTATATTATTACCCCTGCTCATCAGGCTCATAAATCATTCCTGAAACCATCTCAGCTCCCTGGGAATATACAGCTCAATTGCTGCCATTACAGCGCATATAGGGCTAATCAAACACAACAACCAACTCTGCCCTCACAGGTACCCATTTACCCCTGGGTGGAGAGAAGCAATTATGGTAAAGTGTCTTGCTCAAGGACACAAGCACCATGGTCGCGGTTGGGATTCGAACCCACATTCTGACGACTCAGCCATCAGAACACAAATCCGACGCACTAAACCGCTCGACCATGGCACGCCATTAGCCTCTGCAGCCAGCTTGTGTAATGTACGCAATCAAGTCACCCGTGTTAATTCCACTTTATTGTTTGTCTGGGCCCTTTAAATCTTGCCCCTTTGAGCAGCTGTGTAGGCCAGTGCAATTATCGCATTATACCTTGTTGAAAACTTGGTTTTTATCTTTGATTCTCTCTTTAGGCGGCTATCACTTAGTGAAGATAGGTGACCTTTTCAACAATCGGTACCATGTAGTCCGCAAGCTAGGATGGGGACACTTTTCCACTGTGTGGCTTGCATGGGATCTGAAGTAAGTGTGTGTGCTTATTTTTAGTAGTATGAATCAAAAAGGTAAATTTTATTTCAGATGCAAAATCAAAATGAACGATTTCGCACATGTAGCAAACATACTTCATAAGATTCAGTAATCAGGCACTATAAGTCCTGAGGACTATTTGTGTTTGCGATGGCTATAGAGCCCAATTCTGGAGTGACACTGCCGACCACAATCACACGGGAACATGGCTTCAGGTGGTCCAGGTTCCTGGCTGTTCTGTCTCCTTCCGCTTTCTCTCCTCTCTTTTCTCCTCTCGATGCTGCATCCAGTCATCTTGGTGTAGTCAACCGCCATGGTGTAAGGAACTGCGCCGTTCGTTCCTGCTTTCCGCAAGGCTTTCCCAGTCCTCTGTTTGAACGTGGAAGCTCTTGAGATCTCTACTTCATAAGATTCACAATTGCTAATCAGAATTAAAGATTTGCTATTTGAAATTAGCATTACATACATACCTGCATATTTCTGACAAAATTTTGTATAAAATAGTTTCGTGAAAGGGGTTGGCTCAAGCAGCTCTTATAGACACATGTACGTGTAGGTTTGATTTGAAATCACACAGTGCAGTATTGATGGGCAATGACAAATAACATTTGAACACGCGATTATTATGTTGTGTGCAAGGAAAGCACAGATGTACATGTTGGTAAGACTTGTAGCTTTGCTTGGTGAAAAGGTAAAAAAAAAATAATAAAAAAATAAAAATTACCCTGTAACCAACCGGTTCTTTTCAGAACTATTTAGTACTCAAAAGAGAATGTTTACATGGTGTCACCGCAAACGGTCTTTACTGAAAGCACAGATGTTTCATCATGGTCGGTAGAGCTTTTTTACTTCATAAAAAATGAGAATGCTTTGACCCAGCTGTAAGCAAAATTGAAGTTGCTTGTACAGTTGACTGGATCTACATGTATTGCAGCCTATCTTGTCTATATATAGACAAGATAGATACAATGATTATAGGCCGCCCACTTTCCTTCTCACGTTTGTGTAGAACAAAGAAAAGGAAGGTAGAATGAAAGACATTTTTGAGAAATATTTTGAAACTGAAATCCTCCCACACACACAGTGCGATATTGAAAGTATAATTGCTGTGCGATATTGAAAGTATAATTACTCGATCAATATATGTTCATGTAGCAGTTACACAGCAGAAAGTGCATGTGAAATGTGTCTGGGTTAGGCAAGATAAAAACCCATCTCTTAGGTCATGTGGGGGGGGGGGGAATATCACGATAGAGTATCAGCGTTGAATACATGTAGGCTAATCATGGACATAGGCTGTGTGAATGGTAGAGTCAGTGATATGTGTTTGTAGACTTGGAGGGAAAACTCATCACACTAGAGCCAGTAACCTTTATGTAGAACACAAGTACAGGCTTCCACATTCAATAAATTGGTTGATATTTTTTGTGTATATTTGTTGCAGAGGTCGTAAGTATGTTGCTTTAAAGGTGGTAAAAAGTGCACAGCACTACACAGAAACAGCCATCGATGAAATCAAGCTTCTTAAAGCCGTAAGTATTGAATTAAAAAAATAAAATAAATAAATAAAAAATAATTATTATTTATTTACTGTCAGTCACCCTAAACAAGGCCAATAGCCACTAGAGTGTAAGGGGTTACATATGCGATATGTCATCCACCATTTAAGCAAGATTACATTTGTTGATGTTTTTCTTAAACTTAAATAGATTGTAAGTTGGTGGAAAGCAATCAGCTGGAAGGGCATTCCATTGTAATGCTGTTCTAGGGAAGAAGCTATCCAAATGGAACTTACTCTTGATTTTGGGGAGTCGAAGATAGTGAGGGTGTTCACCTGCTTGTTTAACAAAGTTAAATCACTTCCTTTTGTTGTTGGATGTCTGTAAGAAGGAAACAAATGCTCCAAGAGTTTTGAACTCTTTCCTTTTAAAGTAGTTCACTCAGCACTGTAGGTAAAAAAAACAAAAACAGAAGCCATTCAGAGATGCAAGTACTTCCTTGAACTACTGCTGAACCCTACAGGGATTTCCAACACGCCATCATTTAATCATGGGTGGATAACGAACAGCTAGAGGTCTTTCTCATTATGCATTGCTCAAGTTAATGTGGAATAAATTAATGATGCAATGTCTGGATATTTTCAAAATGAATCATTTTGCCTCCGACTTCATTTGGATGAAGAGATTCCAAAAGCATCTGTCTCATAAATTCTGATATAATTTGTTGTCCACAGGTCCGAGAGAGTGACACATCCGATCCAAACAGAGAGCGAGTGGTACAGCTCCTTGATGACTTCAAGGTGTCTGGGGTCAATGGGACTCGTATCCTTTTGTTATGCAGTCTTAAATTACCATAAATTATCATGAATTATCATAAATTATCATAAGTATGATAATGTAATATTTTAATATTGTGCATTTTCATAACCAAAGGGAATCCCATTGCGCTTTTTTAAATATTATCCCTTGTAATTGGGCGTGCTAAAATCATTCCTGGAACTTCAGTTTCCAGGCAGCAAGTTAAGCTCAAGTGGCTAATTAATAACTAATAACATGGATACCATCCTCAGTCTCTCCCAATGTCTAATACTACTTTGTGTAAGTGAAGATAAGTAATCGAGGGCAAGCACCATGACCTGCCTGGCTAGGATTTGAACACACTTTCTGATGAATCAGCTACCACAACTAGAATCAAGGCCCAATTTCATAGAGCCGCTAAGCAGCTGATTTTTTGCTTACTGTACGTTTTTCATTTTATAGCATTGCTTACCCTTAAGCATAGAGAAATGCACGCAAAATTGCCGGCTGTTATTGCTAGCAAATGAGTGATGCAACATTACAAATCCATAATGAACGTGCACGTACCACTCGGAATTTTCTTGCTAGCCTGTGAAATACGCTTATGCTTAAGCAGGTTTTTGTGCTATAAGTTAGCACGAAAATTTGCTTAGCGGTAAGAAATTGGACCCTGATGCGCAAGAAGGCACCATGCTGAAGTGCAACAACAGAAAAGTGTGCGGGCTGCTCGGGGCAACAAGATTCACCAGCTAGAACAATGGTTCTTTTGTTCTTTTTTTTATTTATTTTTTTACGTTTGTTGCGTCTTGTTGCATTGAGCATGATTAGGGTTAAGGGTGATAACCTCTGGTATGATGACCCATCCAGTATAATCCAGGCATGATATTCTTCCTACATTTGTAGGAAATCCTACCTTTTGATTTTGAAAATTCTTCCATGAAACCAGGTTCCGACTAACTTCAGACCATGGAAACTTTCCTTGTGTATCATTTTATTGTAAATACCAATATAAAAAACAGTTTCCTTGCTTATATATGGCTATAGAGGTAAACTGCTATAGGCTAGTATATAATGATAATGGCAAACATTTTTTCTACCTTTTCATTTTTTCACAGTATCATCCCTGTTTATGATCGTAATTACTGACATTTTTTTCTTAACGGTGCCTCGTCACAGACATATGCATGGTATTTGAGGTTCTGGGTAACAATCTGCTCAAGCCGATTATCAAGTCCAAGTATATGGGTCTTCCTCTACCACAGGTTAAGAGCATTATCACACAGGTACGTACCTGGGCCTGATCAAAGTAAAGCAGGCCTGTGATTTTTCAGGATTTTCTTTTACAAATCTCCCTTTGCCTCCCATTTTTTTTTTTTTTTGGGGGGGGGGGGGGGGGGTAGGGGGTTTGTTGGAAAGAAGAGAAGTAAGAAGTAGAAGAAGTAGCTTGAAGAAGTAGAAGTAGAAGTAGAAGTACATGTATCCACCAAAAGAAAGAAGTAGCTTGTATTGTGTCCAAACATCTAGTTTCTTGTCTTGGGGGAAGAGTCTAATCCTCCAAAAATGAAATATCCAGGAGGTTCAGGGAGGCTTTGTCGTCAAGACCAAAGGGAGACCCAAATAAGGTGGGCCAGATATGTTTCATGTTTTATCAAAAAACATCATGGAGTACTTTCTCAGGATGTTTGGTATTGTCATCAAGTAACTCATGTTAAGCCAGCTTGTATGTGGACACCAGGGCGGGATAGTACAATCAGTTTGGATATCTAGTCAATGGATCATTAGATTCATATGGTGCCAAGCCACTGATGGTGGTGACTGGTCCTGATGTATTTCCAATACAAGCTTGATTGAACCTGGGACCTGAATTGCTAAGGAAATATTTTTGCTTGAAGTGTTTTTAAAATGGACTACAGGCCAAAGAAAGCATAATTCGCATGAAAGTTATACTTGAAATAAAATCTGCCAAAAAAAATGTTTTTCTGGTAAGTGAATTTTTCTGTTAAGTAAATTTTTTTTCTTCTGGAAACCAGCTTCATGAAATTGGTCCCTGAACATTGTGGAGATCTGTTAAATATGGAGTATCGTGGCCGAGCGGTCCAGCTTACCGGACTCAAGTTCTGGTGTTAGCAGCAGAATGTGGGTTCGAATCCCGGCCGTGACACTTGTGTCCTTGAGCAAGACACTTAACCATAATTGCTTCTCTCCACCCAGGGGTTAAATGGGTACCTGTGAGGGCAGAGTTGGTTGTTTAGCCCTATATGCGCTGTAATGGCAGCAATTGAGCTGTATACTCCCCAGGGAGCTGAGATGGTTTCAGGAATGATTTATGAGCCTTATGAGCAGGGGTAATGATATAATGCGCCTTGAGCACCACTTAGTTGGTGGATACGTGCACTGTATAAGTCCACACATTATTATTATTATTATTATTATGCATTTCGTTTGTCCCCTGGGTGTCCAAAATGCACAGATACGACTGCGTATCCAACTTTGTTTCACTTGCAATAATGAATTCCTCCACGTTTCTTTGTGTGTTTATTTAGGTTCTGGAAGGTCTAGATTATATGCACACTAAATGTCACATCATCCACACAGACATTAAACCAGAGAACATCCTGATGTGTGTGGATGACGACTACATCAAGAAACTTGCCCACGAGGCCAAGGATTGGGTGCAGGGTAACGCAAAACCACCGGTATCATCAGGTAGGCTAGTCCCAAACCCTGTTCATTCACAAATAACCCTCCCATTCTCGCGGTGCAATTTTCTAGGGAGATGACTGACCACACAACTATCTGACTGTTTATGAATGGCAGATAAGCTGTGTAGATTTACAGTACCATGTGCACTTGAGATGCATTCACTACACAGTACCATTTGGCAAGCATTACACACGCTGGCAGAGTACCTTTTTATCTTTCAAAACAATTTTCTAGTAACTTGATTGACTATTCAAAACTAGACAACTGTCTGTTTATGAATGATGGATTAGCTGTGTAGATAACAGTACCATGTACAGTTTAGATGCATTCACCACACAGTATCATTTGACAACTGTCTGTTTATGAATGATGGATAAGATGTGTAGATAACAGTACCATGTACAGTTTAGATGCATTCACCACACAGTATCATTTGACAACTGTCTGTTTATGAATGGTGGATAAGCTGTGTAGATAACAGTACCATGTACAGTTTAGATGCATTCACCACACAGTACCATTTGACAACTGTCTGTTTATGAATGATGGATAAGCTGTGTAGGTAACAGTACCATGTACAGTTTAGATGCATTCATCACACAGTACCATTTGACAACTGTCTGTTTATGAATGATGGATAAGCTGTGTAGATAACAGTACCATGTACATTTTAGATACATTAACCACACTGAGATATGTAGTTCTGAGGAGAACCTGTGGGTTAACTCAATGTTTCGATCATTGTGCTCTAACTGTCTTCAGAAGTCTTATTTAATTTTAAGACATTTTTACTTTTTCTTAAAGGGGCAGTATCATCGCGATCAACAAGGCATGGAATCGGAGTGCTATTTTTGGATTAACTGAGTGACTGCCATAATACCCCACATGATAAGGTCATATTACCGTTGCTGCTGCATCAATGAGCCAGTAATTTTCAGTCACTGTGTTCATCTTAAACTAGGACACCGATTCCATGCCCTGTTGAAAGTCTGCCTTGATCGAGACGATATTGCCCCTTTAAGTTCCCTGTTATTGACGTTTCCTTCATACAGTGAGCACAGCTCCCATTGACAAGAAACCAGAAAAGCTGTCCAAAAACAAAAAGAGAAGGTTGAAGCTGAAACAGAAGAAGCAGATTGCCCTACTGGAAAAACAAGAGCAACAGTTGATGGAACTGGAAAAAGAAAGACATTCAAGATTATCAGGTAAAAAATGGCTGTTGACTTGCCATAGGGAAGGTAGGCCAACTCCCTGAGCAAATCATAAGAATTTTGTTAGACAAATTTGACAAGTTGATGAAAATTCATGCTGAAACACTTATAAAGATATCATGCTTACCTCAAAAATGTTCTCACCGTCTACCATCGTGACAGCCGACTCCGTAAACTACATGATACAACACCACTTACCACACCCGTCTGTAACAAATTGGTCGGTCAGGGTGCCTTGGTTACAGTGGCCCCCATCTATGGAACATGCTCCCCCCAGAAATCTGTCAGTCTCAGTCTCCAAAACTTTTGAAGACGGAACTATTTAGAGCTCATTAATTTATATTTGTTTCTTCTTTATTGTCAAGCGCCTTGATCTAATTTTGTTTAGGATATGTGCACTTTATAAGAACCTTCTGTTATTATTATGCCGCACACAGCATCCAAAGTTCTGTAACACCAACCTGTAGGAAACAAAAAATCTCTTTTTAAAATGGTCATTAAGACTTGTAGCTTTGCATGGTGAAAAAAAAGATAAGTAAAGACTGTTTGCGGTGACACCATGTAGAAATTCTCTTTTGAGTAGTAATTGGTTCTGAAAAGAACTGGTTGGTTACAACTCGGCGTTTCGATCAGTATTGTCTGATGGAGACGTCTTCTCCTGAAGACGATCAGAGCATACTGATCGAAACATCGAGTTGTTACCACCAGTTCTTTTCAGAACTCATTAACCCTAACTCCCTAAGCATTGTTACTGAACAATAAAAATCCTTCAAAATCCTCCAACTGCCTTTGTTGTCTAGGGAGTTAGGGTTAATACTACTCAATAATAATAATAATAATAATAATAATGTGTGGACTTATATAGCGCACGTATCCACCAACTAAGTGGTGCTCAAGGCGCATTCTTTTTACGTGCATTACACAACACAAGTGAGATTTTGACATGGTGTCCCTGCAGTCTTTACTTAAACTGGTCATGGTACGCACTTTTTAGTGCTCTGTGTGACCTTTTAGTGCTCTGTGTGACCTTTTGGTGCTCTGTGTGACCTTTTGGTGCTCTGTGTGACCTTTTGGTGCTCTGTGTGACCTTTTGGTGCTCTGTGTGACCTTTTGGTGCTCTGTGTGACCTTCTGGTGCTCTGTGTGACCTTCTGGTGCTCTGTGTGACCTTCTGGTGCTCTGTGTGACCTTCTGGTGCTCTGTGTGACCTTTTGGTGCTCTGTGTGACCTTCTGGTGCTCTGTGTGACCTGGTGCTCTGTGTGACCTTCTGGTGCTCTGTGTGACCTTCTGGTGCTCTGTGTGACCTTTTGGTGCTCTGTGTGACCTTTTGGTGTTCTGTGTGACCTTTTGGTGTTCTGTGTGACCTTTTGGTGTTCTGTGTGACCTTTTGGTGTTCTGTGTGACCTTTTAGTGTTCTGTGTGACCTTTTAGTGTTCTTTTAGTGTTCTGTGTGACCTTGGTTGACTAAAATCACCAATGGTAAGCAACAGGGGGTATGTGTGTTGTTGACAAAAGGTGCAAATGGTAATTGAAAGGGTTAAAAAGTTGTTCAAGCTAATTTTGATGAAAATTGCTTTGAACCCTGAACAAAAAAATCAAAAAAGTTTTTTATTAACTTTTGTTATGATCTGTATGATTGTAGTCACGCCAGAAAAAGACCAACCAAATACCATGGAAACAGAACGGCAACACACTGGAAGTAGCAGCAGCGGCGCCAGCACCAACGGCAACCAGACACCACTCAGTGAGGCAGCAACCACCCCCGGCAGTGACTTTACAACGACCCCGAGCAGCGAGTACGCCACAACGCCGGGCAGCGAGGTGGCCCCAGCCATGATGGGGATTGAGACGGCCATGCAGGGAGTCCAGGAGGAGTCCGAGGAGGAGAAGAACACAAGATTAGGGGAAGATCAAACAGAACACGAAGACGGTGAGAGTTATTTGACACCCATTGGCAAAGAAAAAGTCTCTGTTTTCTGGTCTCCGGACGCGTCAAATCAGTCAGTGTGTTGTACAGGATTGTTTTTATCATTTGAGAACTGCTCTCACAAAACCAGGACAAAGTCGCCAGAAATACTTGGTTTTTTAGTATTTTTTGAGTGTTGGAAGGATTTTTATCACCTAGTCCCATCCCCAGTGGGTGGTACATTTGGGTCTCATTTGTGGAGTGTCGTGGCCGAGCGGTCTAGCGCACCGAACTCAAGTTCTGGTGTTGCCAGCAGCAGGGTGTGGGTTCGAGCCCCGGTCGTGACACTTGTGTCCTTGAGCAAGGTACTTAACCATAATTGCTTCGGATGGGACGTAAAGCCGTAGGTCCCGTGTGTTGTGTAATGCACGTAAAAGAACCCAGGATACTTATTGTGAAAGTGTTTCTGGTTTAGCGCCTCGGAATAGGCAACTAGATTGATGGCGCTTTACAAATGCAGATTCGATTGGATAGGTTCAGAATTCCAAGGTTCAGAATTCTGAAACATGTATTTGTGTGTAATCAGAACTTGTTTTCCTTCCCTCAGTTTTTTTTCTCCCTACTTCTGAAACTAGTTATTCTTTGAGTTATCCTTGTACATATTTTATTTCATTTTCACAGAGCCAACAACCAACGGCAATGGCAATGCAACAGAGACCAAAATCCTCATCCAGGACTCACCGGAATCACCCGAAACGTCAGAAACGCAAGAAGAATGCCTGCAGATATTAAAACAGCAGCCATTGCCGGAGATTGACCCCATGGGGGACGGGCCCTGGCTAGGAGAGCCGGAGACCAAGGAACTCTGTAATGGTTACGTCGGGGATGGAGGGGACGGGGAGAAGATTGACAATGAAGAGGATGCGGAGATTGGGAGGAAGAACGTAAGCTTACAGAACGGGAGGACAGGACACGACGGGGTGAACGGAGAGAACAGTGAGGGTAACGGTAAGGGACGCAGAATGTCTTTCAAGTAGGATTCAGTTGGTCTGTGTTGTTGTATTCATTTATTAAAGGGGCATTATCGTCACGATCAACAGTACATTGAATCGGAGTGCTTGTTTTAGATTAACTCAGTGATTTCCCACATGATAAGCTCATATTATCGTTGCTGCTGCATAAATGAGCCAGTAATTTTCAGATACTGTGTTCATCTTATTCTTAAACTGTGTTCATCTTAAACACTGATTTAGATGAATACTGGTTTTAGATTAACTCAGTGACTGAAAATAATACCCCAGACGATAAGGTCGTATTACCGTTGCTGCTGCATATATGAGCCACTTAATGTTCAGTCACTGATGTTCATCTTAAAATAGGACACCGATTCCATGCCCTGTTGAAAAGTCTGCTCTGATCGTGACGATACTGCCCCTTTAATTGTATTACCCATAAATAAGAACCGAAACTTTGCATTGGCGGAAGAAAAGACCAATTGATTAAGCCCCGCCCCATCATGTATTGACCAATCACAGCTGCGATTATGCATCCAAAAGTCTGCCATGTTAAAACGGCTGTATCGCGTCGATGAAACAAGCCACCATTATGTATGTAATGTTGAGTGCGCATGGTGCGTGTTGACGGCTCAACGATGGAGTGGAGTGTCGTGGCCGAGCGGTCTAGCTTGCCGGGCTCAAGTTCTGGTGTTATCAGCAGAATGTGGGTTCGGGTCCCGGCCGTGACACTTGTGTTCTTGAGCAAGACACTTAACCATAATTGCTTCTCTCCACCCAGGGGTTAAATGGGTACCTGTGAGGGCAGAATTGGTTGATTAGCCCTATATGCGCTGTAATGGCAGCAATTGAGCTGTATACTCCCCAGGGAGCTGAGATGGCTTCAGGAATGATTTATGAGCCTTATGAGCAGGGGTAATAATATAATGCGCCTTGAGCGCCACTCAGTTGGTGGATACGTGCGCTATATAAGTCCACACATTATTATTATTATTAACGATCGAGGGGCGAGGCTCATGTGTTGTACCCACGTGTGCCGTTGTTAGGCAGTTACTATGGTGGGTGGGGCTTAATGGATCAGTCTATTAAAAAGGTAACTTTTGGTGACACCTCGTGAATAAACAAATTTTTATCTGGTTCTTCCCGGTCAACTCAACGTTTCATCTTTTGGAGGAAAAACATCCTTCCAGCAATGTGCCAGATTGTCCATTGGTTTGATAAATAAAACAAATTTAAAATAACTAATTACATTTATTATTAAATTATTAGCGTTGAGTGTTTTCCCAACTTTTATCCTTAGAAAACAAACAAAAAACATCCAAGAAGTTTTTTCTTTTTGTATTGCCCAATATTTCACTCTATATTTTCCAGTTGTATCCCATTCAATTTATTCCAGAGTACGTTATTTTCAATACTTTGATTAAAATTAATCGCGCTACTTACATGCCAAATCTTGCTTTTTCCTAATCTTAAAGCTCCTTGTAAAAATATTGGAGAAAAGAACCTTTCACTATTCTTAAAATGCAATTTTCCTCCCATCATAGATGATCTTGTGAAAGACAGAAGTCCCGAGGTGTTGACGCAGGAGGAGAACAAGCTTAATGAGGGTTTGTCGTCAGGGAAAGAGGTGGAGCTGACTAGCCTGGGGGATGAAGAGACGAGGCCAGATGTAGCGGAGGAAGAGCAGGGGAAACAGAAGAGAGAAGGGGCGGACAGACATGAGAAGCGAGAGCTGGAGGGGAAGGAGGATGAGGAGCGAGATGAGACACAAGGGACGGGAGAGGATAACAAAGAGGATGTGATCGAAGAGGACAACGAAACAGAAGGTGACAGTTCTCATCCAAAACATTGGTTGTTAGATCTGATTCCCAGCATCCAAACATTATTATTATACGTTTCTGGTAATGAAACCAAGGATGCCTGAATAGCACACTTAAGCACTGTAGCCTGAGGAAACGCTTTTTTTCCACGTGCTGCATCTCTTTGGAATTCTTTGCCTGGTGCATGTTTCCCTTCATCCTATGATCTATCCTGTTTCAAGAGGAATCTCAATTCCCACATTCAGCTCCTCCGAGTCTATTTACTTTTTTATTTTTCTTCTATTGTAGCCCTGTACTCTGAGTGGCTTTTAGCCTTTTTCAGGGCAAATATGCATAACAAAAATTTAAAAAAAAACTGTAAACAATGGCACTTGTTATGTGAATCAGAAACACAGGTAAACCCCTATTTGTCCACAATAAGTGTTCTGGGTTCTTTTACGTGCATTACTTTAATAATCTAGTACACAGGACCTACGGCTTAACATCCTATCCAAAGGACGAAACAATTATGGTTAAGTGTGTTGCTCAAGGACACAAGCGCCACAACTGGCCAGGCCGGGATTCGAACCCCCATGCAAGTACGCTTGCATAAAATTACATATGCACAACAAATATTTCCACCATTTCCTGATTTATTTTATTTTTTATTTTTTTTTCTTATTTAATTATTGTTGCTACAGGTGCTCAGAGCCGATTGGCTAATGATGGGAGTGAACTCAAAGTGAAGCTTGCTGATTTGGGAAATGCATGTTGGACGGTAAGCCGTTGTACTATAGCTCTACAACAGGCCTGCGATTCACCCACATTTTTCCTGATTTTTTTTTACAAATCTCCCTTTCCCCAAAAAATTTCTTGAAAGAAGAGAAGTAGCCACCAAGGAGAGAATGAAGTAGTCTGTATTGTGGCCAAGATTCTATTTTCTTGTTTGTGGGGACGTGGAGAGTCTGTAAATCCTCCAAAATTAAACATCCAAGAGGTTCAGGGGGTTTGGCCTCTAGACCAAAGGGAGACCCAGTCATGCTACCCATTTTTTAGGATTTTTTACTTTTGTCAAATCGCAGCCCTGGTGTAATTGATGACTTCACTTATCAATTATTATTTGCAAGATCATTAATTATTATTCATAAATGCGCCAGACGGTTAAGACCAGGTTTAGACATTTGTATTGGTTGAGATGTGATCAGGTGCTTGTGTTAATCTGAACATTGCTAATTTTCTTTAACCCTCCTGCTTTTGGTGCCTTTTTCAGACAAGTTGATGCACCATTTGAAACCATTCGTTTTGTGAAACACACCAAGGTGTAGTGTATCCACCATTCAAAACCATTTGAATGATAAGCCACTGTGTAGTACATTCACCATTTGAAACCATTCGGCTATGGAAACACACCAAGGTGTAGTGTATCCACCATTCAAAAACCATTTGAATGGATTTGAATGGTAGTAAAGCTTGCTACCAACACTGTTCAAACGGTATCACCATGTGTGTACAAAACCAATGGCCATTTTGGTAAGTGGAAATTTTGAATGGTTTCAAATGGTCAAACACTAGGAGGGTTAAGAAAAGCAAATAATACCTTTTAAAAGTAGATATTTCATAAAATTTTGGCCAGAAGCTTAAGTCAACAGTGCCCAAATGAATTTATGACGGGACCTATGATAAATTCATTTTGGGACATATGTACTATAAAAACCATGCTTCTCGTCATTATTTTGAGAAATGTATATTTTGAAAGCATTTGTTTTCCTTATCAATAAAGCAGTGTTCTGATGAAAAAAAATTTCCGAAAGTTGGTGGTCAAATAACAAAAAACCTGTGTGGTACATCCTTAAACCTGTGTGATACATCCTTAAACCTGTGTGATACATCCTTAAACCTGTATATTCACATTTATTACCTGTTCAGTTTGCGGTAATACCATTTGATTTGGATATCAGCTATCGTGAAATGAGATTGATTGTGCTCTGGTCATCATCAGGATGACTGAATTAATTTAAATTCTATTTCATCTCTTCACTGAAATTTAAAAAAATTGTTGCTAAAATATATTTAAAAAACAGTTGATACATCTTTTGTCATAAGTAAGAGTAATTACGGTGACACCATGTGAAATGCTCAATTGAGTAGTAATTAGTTCTGAAAAGAACTGGAGGTACAACTCGACGTTTCGATCAGTATGCTCTGATCGTCCTCAGGAGAATGCCGGTCTCTGGAAAAAGCTGCTGCTTAAGTAGACTGCTGCACAGTGGTTTAAGACCCAGACATCGGGTCCGATTTTTTTTTCCGAGATAAATTAAAATAATTGTTTACTTGATTATGAAGATCCAGTTTTAAGAACCAAAATTGCTTTTTTGAAATTTATTACCCTGTTTTTAAGAAATTTTAGTTAGCTTGTATAGAATGACATGAGTTAAACAGACAAAAAACACACATCCTAATATTTTAAAAAGCATTTGCTAAGGCATATTTCAAATGGTTTGAGAAAAAAATACTGCTTGTTAATTTTGCTTATTAAATAGTCTTTCGAACTGTAAAAGTATAATGCGGACCGATAATTGTATGATAGTGCAAAAATGCTTTGAAATCTTTAACTAAAATGGCCCAAAAATGTTATTATTTTACAAATTTAGGGCCACACATTTTCAAAATAAGCCAGAAAAGGCCTGGATGGAATGCCATAACTTTGTTATATATTGGTAAAACTTGTAGCTTTGCATGGTGAGGATGATAAGTAAGACTAATTGCGGTGACACCATGTGGAATCTCAATTGAGTAGTAATTAGTTCTGAAAAGAACTGGGGGTACAACTCGACGTTTCGATCAGTATGCTCTGATCGTCCTCAGGAGAATGCCGGACTCTGGAAAATGCTGCTGCTTAAGTAGGCTGCTGGAGGATCATCCCCTGCTGGAGGATTAGTTCGTTGGGGCGCGCAGGCGGGAAACTGTGAGACTATGAGACTAGGATCCTAGGGGTTGGGGGAGAGGAGTGTGTTATATATTGATAGAGTAACTATCCGTTGTGACTAGAAATTTACGGCAAATTAGCGCAAATGAAATTTTACACCCCAAAATACGATTTTTCAGGACGCTGTTTTCAACAAAAAACGTTGTTTTACGCGACGGGTTTACGCGAAATGTAATTCATCGTAGCGAGAGAGCGCACTACAATTTTCAATTGAATTGCGCCCTCTCTTGAAAGTGAACTTATTTTTATACAAAATTATCGGTAAAATTTCATGAATGAAGTTTCTGCTGATGTTAAAATACATTTCCTTAGTCCAGAAGAGGTATGTGCAAATTCTTGGTAATTTTTATAAATGTTTTGACCGTTTTTTGTACTGAAGTGAACTGATGTCTGGGTCATGGTGGGTTTTAAACCACTGTGTGCTGGAGGATCATCCCATGAATGGATGCTGGAGGATTAGTTCGTTGAGGCGCGCAGGCGGCAACTGTTGAGACTAGGATCCTAGGGGTTGGGGGAGAGGAGTGTGTGCTCACTTTTGTCATGTCTTAATTGATTTGGTTTCATTTACAGCATCATCATTTCACTGAGGACATCCAAACAAGGCAATACAGGGCACTAGAGGTGATCGTCGGTGCTAGTTATGATACACCCAGTGATATATGGAGCACAGCTTGTATGGTAAGTCAACCTCATTAACCCTCTCGGCCCATTTTGCCAGCGGATTGATGACTGACCCGCCAAAGCCCTCTGGGCAATTCCATGGTTACTCACGTTACATTTTTGAGGTATTGGGCCCACTCTTAGTGCCATAATTTCCTTATTTGTATATTTCACTCATCATTTTTTTTTCACTGAAGTTGCATTATACCAGGACTGTACTTAGCAGGAAAAAAAATCATTTCAGAAATTTGTTACATGTACGCTATATAAGAGAGAAATGCTGGTTACTCGCGTTACATTTTTCAGACATGCATAAAATGCTGTTTTTTCTCTTATATAGCATACATATAACAAATTTCTGAAATTATTATTTTGTGCTGAGTAAGGTCTGGGTGTAATGCAACTACTGTGAAAAAACTAATGAGTGGAATATATATTATGACATTAAGAGTGAGCCCCAAAACTTCAAAAATGTAACGTGAGTAACCATGGAATTGTCACTCTATGTGTAGAACATATCGAGTGCTTGGAACACAAACATGTTAAGTGCTTTTTTTGAGTTTTGAGAAAAACGTGATTCAAGATTTGGACCATTGTCAAAAATCAGGTGTCTGTTCATGTCTAAATGGAAATATGCAATTTTTTTCTCATCCAATTAAAAAAAAAAAAAATCTACGAGGTTCAGGGGACTTGGTCCTCTAGACTAAAGGGAGGCCCGCTACCCATTTTCAGGATTTTTTTTGGTCAAATCATACCCCTGAACAAATTATATTGGTTGTTCAGGATGTAAGAATATCAAAACATTTTGTCAGATGTGCCGATTACAAATGTGTTTATTATTGTTTGACTTCAGGCATTTGAGTTGGCCTGTGGTGACTACTTATTTGAGCCTCATTCTGGTGAGAACTACAGCAGGGATGAAGGTGAGTAAATTTATTAAATCCACCTTCCCCCCTCTCCAATAACTGGTTAGGTACACTGATCTCTACTATACTGACTGGATATAAGATCATGTGCTTCCATTGAAAGCCAGTGGATGCCATGTTGGTCCTCACACGAACCACATTTAACAATGTGAATTCCTCTGTTAGGCACCAATAGGCAACCCTCTATCCAGTCGTAATAATAGAGATACAGGGAGTACCAACATGGCTCTGCAGTGGATGCCTTTATTTGTTAGGCACCAATAGGCAACCCTCTATCCAGTCATAATAAGAGATATAGTGGAGTACCAACATGGCTCTGCAGTGGATGCCTGTATTTGTTAGGCACCAGTAGGCAACCCTCTATCCAGTCATAATAATAGAGATATAGTGGAGTACCAACATGGCCCTGTGGTGGATGCCTGTATTTGTTAGGCACCAATAGGCAACCCTCTATCCAGTCACAATAGTAGTGATCAGTGACTAGATACCCTGCTTTATGCAACAACAGCCATCAATTGACCAAGTGTGAGGCCTGCTTAGTGCAACAAGATCCATCAGATTTATTTGTTGCATTCTGTTGGATGGTTAGAATTAAGGCCATGTAAGAATAAAATGGCGATCGCAGTCGGGATAGGGGTTATTGACTGAAAAATACTTGAAATTTGGCTTCAGTATTTGCCTTCCTTTTGGGATTAGTTCTGTAGTGCTGCCAAGCAGAGACAAAGAAAAGGTTTGCACTGTGATTTTTTTCTGCTGAGCAGCTCTGTGAAATTCCTCTTGAAGGCAATATACAGTAGTCATTAACAGAAACTCATCCCAAAAACATGCACGGGAGGGGTGCAAATGCATTTGAACAGTTCTCACTGCCAATTTGTGAGTTCACTTTTTCAAAGAAGTTCCACTTTGCCAAATAGGGACCCCCGCTTTCAAACCAGCCTACGGGCCGGAATATATACTTCAGATTTTGGTAAGTGATCAGTGTTTATGCACCGACCTCTGTAGTGCAGAGAAGTCAACAGAATTCTGTTGGGTAAAACTTGTAGCTTTGCATGGTGAAGAGGATAAGTAATACTAAATTGCGGTGACACCATGTGAAATTCCCTTTTGAGTAGTAATTAGTTCTGAAAAGAACTGGAGGTTACAACTCGATGTTTCGATCAGTATGCTCTGATCATCCTCAGGAGAATGCAGGACTCTGGGAAATGCTGCTGCTTAAGTAGGCTGCTGGAGGATCACACGATGGCTGGATGCTGGAGGATTAGTGTTGCTTTTTTTGTTGCTGAAACCAGTGGCTTTATGAGTGAATTAATGATAACTTGTGTTCTTTTTCATACTCCAGATCACATAGCACATGTCAGTGAGCTGTTGGGCACAATACCAAAACATATCGCCCTCGGTGGAAAGTTCTCACGAGAGTTTTTCAACAGAAAAGGTGAGATTCTTCAATACCCTCAATGGGAAGCCTTATTTTAAAACGTTATTAACACGACTGGTTTTGCCTGATTTTGATGGATTCAGTACTCCACAGTATAGCCCAGTGAATAGAGCATGTACATACACGTACACATGTACCAAATCCATCAAACTCCACCAGCTGCCTGTAATTGGTTGGATTCAGGACTGTGTAATAGCCAAGCCATGGATGCTTTGCATTTGCTACTGTACCAATTCCATCAAAGTCCAACAATTGGGGTATGTTTTTACTGCATGTTGATGGATTTTGGAGGATTTGGGATGGTTTCTAGCCAAAATACCTAGGGAATTTAATAAGGAAAATGCAGTGATTAAATATTATTACATTTTCTTTTTCTTTGGGATCAATTATTTTAATTTTGCCGGTCATCTTTTAATTCGCTGGACAAACGATAACAACTGTACAATCTTGTCTTTTGCGTACCTCATAGCGAGACTGCTTCTATGAGTATGCTTACTCTCTTTGAATCAAGATATACATTGAAGGGAAGGTACAACATTGGTCATGTTGGCCAAACTGTTTCTATGAGTATGCTTTACTCTCTTTGAATCAAGATATACATTGAAGGGAAGGTACAACATCGGTCATGTTGGCTACACTGTTTCTATGAGTATGCTTACTCTCTTTGAATCAAGATATACATTGAAGGGAAGGTACAACATCGGTCATGTTGGCTACACTGTTTCTATGAGTATGCTTACTCTCTTTGAATCAAGATATACATTGAAGGGAAGGTACAACATCGGTCATGTTGGCTAAACTGTTTCTATGAGTATGCTTACTCACTTTGAATCAAGATATACATTAAAGGGAAGGTACAACATCGGTCATGTTGGCTAAACTGCTTCTATGAGTATGCTTACTCTCTTTGAATCAAGATATACATTGAAGGGAAGGTACAACATCGGTCATGTTGGCCAAACTGTTTCTATGAGTATGCTTACTCTCTTTGAATCAAGATATACATTGAAGGGAAGGTACAGCATCGGTCTTGTTGGCCAAACTGCTTCTATGAGTATGCTTACTCACTTTGAATCAAGATATACATTAAAGGGAAGGTACAACATCGGTCATGTTGGCCAAACTGCTTCTATGAGTATGCTTACTCTCTTTGAATCAAGATATACATTGAAGGGAAGGTACAACATCGGTCATGTTGGCCAAACTGTTTCTATGAGTATGCTTACTCTCTTTGAATCAAGATATACATTGAAGGGAAGGTACAGCATTGGTAATGTTGGCCAAACTGCTTCTATGAGTATGCTTACTCTCTTTGAATCAAGATATACATTGAAGGGAAGGTACAGCATTGGTAATGTTGGCCAAACTGCTTCTATGAGCATGCTTACTCTCTTTGAATCAAGATATACATTGAAGGGAAGGTACAGCATTGGTAATGTTGGCCAAACTGCTTCTATGAGCATGCTTACTCTCTTTGAATCAAGATATACATTGAAGGGAAGGTACAGCATCGGTCATGTTGGCTAAACTGCTTCTATGAGTATGCTTACTCTCTTTGAATCAAGATATACATTGAAGGGAATATACAGCATCGGTCATGTTGGCCAAACTGCTTCTATGAGTATGCTTACTCTCTTTGAATCAAGATATACATTGAAGGGAAGGTACAGCATTGGTAATGTTGGCCAAACTGCTTCTATGAGTATGCTTACTCTCTTTGAATCAAGAAATATATTAAACAACCTTTGAAAGTTTTATCTAACAACTGAGTTGTGGCGTCAACAACAGTAAAAAAAAAATTCATAAAGATTTGGCATATATATTTGGCATATATTCAAATGTGGAATTTAGGAAAGAATACTCTATCCTAAAATCAGACTGAAAATTGTTTCATTTTGCTCAAAAGTGGCAACACCTAAGATAACATTATTTTATAAATAGAGAATTAGCTGTTGCAAACTGCTTACCAACCTAAAGGACCTGTAGTATAAATGCAAAATAGTAGTTGTTGGCCTTACGTTTCGAAATTGGCAAAATTATTCCTAGGTAAGATTGATACCATCATCAGCTTTTACACCAAGAAAGTTTCACAAAACAACTCGACCATGAGGTTATTTTTTAATTCCAAATCCTATATCTTAGAAATAAAATGTGACCCGCTCTGTGAAAATGAGTCACAAGTCACAAATTTGACAAATTGAGATTTCTATGTGGCTTTAATATTGACGTCAATTTCAATCAATAATATATTAAAATCAATGATTTTTTTGTGAGTAGATTGTTTCATTTCTGTCATTTGTTTTCCTTTTGAATGCTTGTTTTCCTAAGAATTCAATTGTGTTAATTATGCAAATTATTGATTATTAAAAATGGCATATCTCCATAATGCAATACGTCACACACCTCTAACATATATCAAATTACAGCTGATGATGTACTCTTTCCATCCACATAAGAAATCTCAATTTTTCAAATTTGCGACTTGTGACTCATTTTCACAGACCAGGTCACAAATGATAATGATAAACATAAATTTATAAAGTGTAACATTTATTATTTCAAGGTGAATTACGTCATATCACCAAGCTGAAGCCGTGGGGTCTCTTCTATGTTCTGACGGAAAAGTATGACTGGTCCCCTCGTGACGCCGTGGACTTTGCCTCCTTCCTGGAACCCATGCTCGAGTTTGATCCCAACAAGCGGGCGAAGGCCTCCGAGTGCCTCAAGCATCCTTGGCTGAGTTCGTTATGACGACGGGTCACCACGGCGACGCATGTGTAGCATAAACGGCAGTCGGTGTACAGTACGTGACAACAGGAAATTGTTCTTCCGTAATTGAAATGTGATTTATTCAACTGAAGTACTATAAGGGTGATACGAGTGGCATGATGATGTCATAACAAATGATGGGGGTATTGACCAATTCTACATGTTATGGTTCTACTGCCCGCTTGGTGGTTATTTTTTGTTAAATTGTTGGGATTTGTTTAAAATAAAAAAGTAGTTCGTAACAGCATTTTCACAGATAGACGAGTCACAGATATTTCACCAGGGTAACATTTGGTAGATGCACATTTTTGGAATTTGTTGTTGACTTGCCGAATTGCCACCATTCCCATGCACATCTTTTCTTGTAAACATCTCCTTATAGTAAGGAACCTGGAAATAAACTTCAGAAGACCAGTGTAGAGGGGTAAACTCCCAGGCACAGTTTTTCCCCTGGATTTTTGAAAAGGGGGGGGTGGCGGCCACTCTGCTAAAAGGGGAACATTGAGAACGTATGGTAAATTTGACTTGACTGATGAACAAAAAGGAGAGGGGTGCATATGTGACCCCTTCCCCCCACAGATCGGCATATACTGATGGTGGTTAGCGGGCCAGTGGATACAGTTCTAGATCCCTATTATAGCAGCAGGTACTGCCAGTCAATCAAGGAACAATGTCATAGGGCAAGTTTGTTACATAGGACAAGTGTATTTAACTAAAGTTGCACATGCTTGACCCGAACGTTGATGGGTTGACTAAGCATTCATATGACATAAAACACAATAAAGGGGGCCACTTTGCATCCGTCACGTTAGCAGTTTTTCCAATGGTTGTTATTTATTTTTAAGTACCTGAAACCGACCAAAAAGTGTTTCAACATGTGAATGGACATGCAGGCTTATACTAGAACTAATTTGAGTTGATTTATTTTATTTTTTTATTTATTTATTTTTTTTACCCTCAAATTTCCCAAAAAATTGGACGGAAAAAGTTACCTCACTTTTCCATCCATTTGTTGATGGAAATTTTAGGGTAATTAAAAAAATAATAGCAATAATCAACTCAAATTATCTTTAGGATAAGCATGCATGTCTATTCAAATGTTGAAATTCTTTTTGGGTGGTTTCAGATATTTAAAAAAAAATTACAACCATTAGAAAAACTGCTAACATGACGGTAGGAAAGTGGCCCCCTTTATTGTGTTTTATGTCATATACAATTTTGAACCAGTCTGCACGGTATGGTTGCTTTAATAGTTTCATGTTTGGCCACAATCTTAAGCAAAGCACAACAGGAAACCGTTGATGATTTGCTGTTTTTTGGTTTTTTTTTAACCATGGTCGAACGAGCGATCATGAGGGACTGAGCATGTACGTTCTTAAATATTGATTGACCATTTGTCTCAAGTGGCAAGCAATAGTCAGCCCCTGAACATACCCATAATGGTGACCTGTAGAATTCTGCCAAATGTCAATATGGGGGACAGTGTTTATTATTCACATATTGATGAACTGAACAAAAAATGGTCTAATAAAGAATAGTGCAGTTTCCTATAGTTTTATCAGGATAATAAGATGTCAAACATTGAAAGCAAAGTGTGAAGTTTTTTTTTTTCACTTAATATCCATTCAGGTTAGGATCCATACATGTAGGTCCACATACATATAAAGAAGATATTGGCATTAGTTTCTACCTTCTCATTTTACACTAGTAGATCTGATTGCATTTACAGGGAAGATACAACATTGACAATGTTGGTCAAACTGCTTTTACGAGTATGCTTTACCCTCATTGAATCGAGATGTATTTTTAACAATTAACCTGTGAAAGTTTCAGCATATTATGAGGAAAATATTGAAAATTTGTTTAGTATTTTCGTATTTATTCTAACGTGGAATTTCTAAATTCCTTAAATGTCTAAATTCAATCAGGAAATAATCTCACTGTGCTTAAAAGTGAAGGCCTGTGATTTCTCATGATATTTGATATTTCTTCAATATATTTCGAAAGAAGAGAAGTATCCACCAAGGAAAAAAAAGAATCGGCCTGTATTGTGTCCAAACCTCTAGTTTCTTGTTTGTGGGGATGTGGAGAGTCTGTAAATCCTCTAAAATTAAACATCCAGGAGGTTCAGGGGGCTTTGTCCTCTAGAGCTTAGGGAGACCCAGGCCTGCTACCCACAGGAGGTTCAGGGGGCTTTGTCCTCTAGACCAAAGGGAGACCCAGGCCTGCTACCCACAGGAGGTTCAGGGGGCTTTGTCCTCTAGAGCTTAGGGAGACCCAGGCTTGCTACCCATTTTTCAGGATTTTTTACTTTTGTCAAATCACACCACTGAAAAGTGACAGCACCTCAGACAAATTTCTTTCTTCTGAAGATTGAAGTCATCTTTACACCAAGTACGTTTCACATTACAATTTGACAGTTTGGTTATACTAAAATTTACAATTCTATACTTTTAACCTTAAAAGGTTTCATCCTGTAACCAGTTCGCGTCGGGAATAAAAAAGTTTTTCTGGGCCCCTGTGCGGGTTTCTTTTTCCCACACAAACACGTTAATGGAAGCTTGCACAGCACGTGGCCACGTCTACCGAGCATGTCACTGTACGATCGGCTCGTTGCCACGTCAACCGAGCATGCATACAAATATTCCGGAGTTTCCTATGGCGTGTTTAGACGCTCTCCGATCCGTGGTGCAAAAAAAAATTGCGTGTATACACGGCCTCCGACGCGAACTGGTTTTAAACTTGTGATTTTTTTAACAAGTGTACAAAACATACTGATTATGATAATACCTTCAATATCCCTCCCAGAGCGTGTGTGTACAAAAAAAGATAACATTATAAACTTTGAAAGAGGCACACAGGTGGGCCTGACCCTTTATGTCCACCATGTCCACCATGTCAAATGTCAAATGTCAAACGTCAAATGAAAGATTAAAGCCGTGTTCGCACTGGACTTTTTTTGGGGAAGGTTTTACTGAGACGATGGTAAATTGAAAAATGGTCAAATGTAACCTCTGTCCGCACTTGGACTTTCGACACAGGAAAATTTTACCGAGACTGTGGTAGAAGTAACCGAGCTGTCAGTATAATGACTCATGAGGGCGCTTTGCGTGACCTTTCTACGTTGACCCGATTGACCCAACAACGCACAGAAAACTTGCTACACATGCACATGCATTAAATGCACCCGGCCTGCCCCACCGCGCCGTGAAACAATGCAAAGCGCATGCGTGGTGTCCCTGTGTAGCACGACCTTGCGCTCGGGCCGGATGTACGCTTTCCTGAGCCACTTTTACTGACTCGCACTGTCCGCACTAGACTTATCGTCTCGGGAAAAGTTACCTGGTTAGTTTTCCTGGGCAGCAGTTGGCCAGTAGAAGTAACCGCTGGACTCAGGAAAAGTAACCGAGAGGAAAATGTCCCAGGCTGTCCACACTGGACTTAAAATGGGAAAAGTACCCATCGTCTCGGTATGTTTTACCAAAAAAAGTCCAGTGCGACTCACCATTTTTCATGCTTTGAAGAAAGAGTGAAATAGTGTATCAAGCAGAAAGTAATGCTTTATCTGTGCATTTAGCGTTTTACCTCGGTTCTTCATTAAACATGTACCAATAATTTTAGGCACAAAATCGGCATTGACCAACAATTCTTTAAGTAGTTTCTTATCATTAATCTAACATAAAATTCTTTGATATTTTCCCATCATTGTATGTACTCACCAAAATGAAGCAATAATTACAAGTAAATCAAGTATTAAAGCTTCATTAATTAAAAAAAAAAAAAAAATGATTGTGGTAGCTTATTTCATACATGCAATCCTCCATGTAATGTAAATAGGTCTATTTATTAACAGCAAGTTTAGAGATTGCTGTATTGTATATTTCAACAATATTCCAACGTTGGTGTTGTACATCTAACTGTACATTGTCATTTTTTGATATTTCATAGTTAGCTGTATTATTATTAAAGTTGTGTGTTTATATTAAAACCATCGTCTGTAGTGACGACAGACCCAATCATTTAATCGAGACACGATGTATAAGTTATTTCCGTGAGGTATTTTTACCAGGTTTCTCAACCATTTTTATAATAACATAGATTTGTCAATTTCAATAGTTGGTTGTAATTCTATCTAAATTGTTGACTATTATTAAAGAACACACTATGTCTACTCGGCATGGTGGAAAGTAGATGCTGTTTTAGCAACACTGCGTGAATTTGATCTCTTTTGAGTTACATGTTTCTGAGAGGAAGAACCGATTTTTATCAATATGTTCTGATCCTTTTCATGAGATGATAGTGTGCTTCTCAGTAAGATGGTCAAAGCACACTCATCGAAACATAAACCGACAATCGGTTCTTCTCAGAACCACAGGTTCTTCTCAGAACCATAAACCAAAGGAGGAAAGTAATCACACAGGGTTGTTTTTACCACTTACCTAGATATAACATAAATGCTAACCTGCTTCATGCATTAGTGTTTGGGTGTTCCTGCTAGAATCCATCTTGGAGTCCGGTTTATCATGTTAATTCAGTGATGGTGCTTATTAACACACACACTGAAGAGGAACTAAAACAGCTAGTGAGAACCCTCATTTATATCAATTCAACAGAAATCTAATATTTTTCGAATTTGTTGAGATTTGAAATGATCTATTTAAGTGATTTCTGAAGTCTCAAATTCTTAAAATCTTAAAATTCAGTTAGAGAAGATGTTCAAGTTAAAAGTTATCTAATTGGTATGGGACTTGAACATTGTTTGGTACTTAATAAATATAAAATAAAATGATTTTAAAATAACCTTTGGCTCAATTGTTCCACACATTTCTGAGACAAGTGAAAAAAGTTTCAATACAATTCTCACATTGGTCAAATGTAGATTCGGTCGTGGAATTCAGATCAGCCTTCAGATTTTAACTCACTTTTGATTAAAGTTATTCAAACTATAGCTCTTCAGACAGGAAGATTTCAAGGGAATACCGTCGTTAACTTGACACCAAATACAATATTGGTAAAATTTTGGTAAATTTTGGGTAAATTTTGTTGTAAAAGTTACCAATGCTTGCACAGTGGATTTACTTAGAATAATCTTCTGCTTGCCACTGGATAACAAATGTGATAGACAATCTATAACATGCAGCAGATGTATTTGTGTTAACCTTAAACTGATTATTGAATTCTATTTTAGTAAGGTCAGTTGGTCAAACTAGTATATGGTGGGCCACTTCTAAAAAAAAGTCTACATTATTAGGTTAAACAGTTGGCATACAATTTATTTGGACCAAATCCTTGTATGGTTTGAACTGACAAAAGCCTGCGAATGTTTTTAAATGTGAAACGTGTAACTGTTTTCTGCACTGTTCACAACTATAAAAAACTTATGGCTGTCTGGTTTTGTCTGGTCTTGTCTGATCAGTCAACTCACTACAGAAAGTAGAAGGCCATAATTGACTAGGGTTCAAAGTAGCAGGCTTGATTGTAGTTTACTCCCGTTTCTTATTTCTGACCAAAAACGAATACATTTTTGTACCAGTTGTAATTATGTAATAATAATAATAATAATAATATGATGACATGATTTGAGATCTCACTTTGAAGATCATGTTCTGTAAATTCCTTTCTGTGGAAGTTTGCCGTCTGTATTCAGCAAAACAAGTTTGGGCCCAATTTCATTAGAATTGAGTTTTGATGAGAAGGAAATATAAATCTTATTAATGTTATGCTAACATGTGAATATAATTATGTGAACGAGTGGTATAATACAGTTATATCATATTTGTATAGATTCTAAAAAAGTAGGTTTGCGGTGACACTTCATTTTATAACTTTAGCGGCCAATTTCATAGAGCTGATAAGCAGATAATTTTGCTTTACAAATATTTTTTGCTAAGCAGTGTAAAACAGACTACCAGCAATAATGCACACATTTTGTATGAAAGTTTGGCAGGTTACACAAATAAATATTTTAAGCAAATCTTTCTGGTAAGCATTTCCCCCTGCTTAGCAGCATGTTTAAATTTGGCCCTGAACGAGCAAAATGTTAATATTTAACTCTCCTACTATAAGCTGCACTTTAGTGGGAAGTAGCTATAGAGGTCAAAACCGGTCAACTGCCTGTTTTGACTGTTGACCCAAATGTGCACACAGGGCCATTTTGACTGGCTTTTACTGTCATTTTGACCACCCTGAACAATACCAGACAATGCTTTTACCAGTCAAAAACGGTCGACTCATTTTGACCTGTAAATGTACTTACTATACACGTAATGTTTGACAGTGTTTGACTTTTAAGTGCACTAGATATACCTTGGCAAGTCATGTAAAAATGTTGACTGTTTTTAACCCTTGTAGTAGTAGGAGGGTTAATGTCTTGAACATTGTTCTCTACAGGGGCTAAATATTCCAACATTATTTAGCAGATGAATTTCTGAGCAGTAAAATTGGTCAGTAAAATTGTTTGTTTGGGCCATGAAACTATATGCCATTTCATAGGGGGCCAATTTAATACTGCTCAGTAGTATATTTTGTTTAAGCAATATAAAACAGACTACCAGCCAACCTGCATACATTTTGTATGAAAGTTTTGCTGGTAACCAATGAAATCTGCTTAGCAAAACTTTCTGGTAAGCGATTTTTGTTCCTGCTTAGCATCTCTATGAAATTGGCGCCAGCTCTCTGTCATTGAGCTGCATGCTCAGCAGAGAATAAAACGGTTAAGACCAGCCAAAATACACTCATTTTGTGTTAAGGTTTGACTGTTCACGAGCAAAATCCGGTAAGCAAATATTTCTGGCAAGCAATTGTTTCAGCTTAGCTAACTCTATGACATTGGGTTCCTTATGTCGTCTTTATGAGAAGAATTAACACCGTGAAGAGGCTGGTTATTAACTTGTCTTGTTTCGGTGCGAGGGGCTGGTTTCTTCAGTGTGGAGTCGTTGTTTTCTTCAGTGTGGAGTCGTTGTAACAACTCAATGACTTAGTAGCCCCCACCTTAGAGTGGCCATTGGCCTTGTGTGGGGCGATTTGCATAAAAAAATATAAAAAAATACCGGATACTTGGATCTTATTTTCCAGCAGATTCTGTGTGTGAGAAAGAGACAACTTCGTCAGATGCCCTGTGTGCATTTATGATTATATGGCTGATTCTGAATACAAATGAGGAACCAGTCTTTTTTTTTCATTCCAGCCTCGTTTGATCACAGATTCAAAATCTCTTTCTAGTGTTTGCCCGTCATCTGCAGATGTCCACAACGGGCTGAAATTATTTCAACTTCAACAATCGGTTATTATTAGAACTACAGAGGAAAAGAGGGGTTTTAAGGCAGCCAAGCATGCTCTTTTCAAGCAGTTACATCACCCCATCAGTGCAAAACGATTTGTAGCTACAAAAAACTAAAAGGCTATAGACTAAAACAGCCACCAGTTCACTGGGGGCCGCCATAACTGCTGCGGTATACCTATGCTGTCCAATGCTTTTCAAGTGCACTCGATTTGACAAATCGGTAGCGTGTGTGGTACAATCACAGTAATGTGGAAAACGGTGGTTGCCGGATTAGTCTAAAACTTTTTAGCTGTTTGTATGAATTTAAGAACAAGGAAGATTCACAATAGGTTTTGCCCCGCTTATTCTGGAAACTTGTACAGTTATGACTTTGGTGTTCCCAAAAGTGAGTAAAAACGAAAATAAGATCTGCTCTTTTTTGCATTATTTACTTTTTTGCATTATTAACTTTTACCACCCATGGTTCTCCTAATAGAAATATGTAAATGAACCCATGTACATGAATGTAATATAATTATGAATGTTTTTCACTTCAATATGTTCATCTTCCATAAAATAACAGTGATTTTTACGATTGGAATGTAGTAATGTGCAGAGTGGATGAAATTGGGCCTGGATTATAAGTATTACATTAAGTATGAGCTTTTTAAAGTCAGCTGGCTAGATAGAGCTTATGTCTCTGTGAATTGGATATGCAAAATATAAATAACACGAAGGTGTAGTGATGTGCACTACGATTTTTTTATATGCAGATAATAATAGTCGTACAGTTACAGTACTTGAAATGTAATTGATCACCCACCTAATGGGTGTGAACACATTATAAACGGGGCCGGTCTTGTGAAGAAATAAATCATACAACATGTTGGTGTCGAAGAATCAATATAATGCAAATAAAACATAACATTAATATTGTGATTAAAAAAACTCTTGTGTGTGTGTTTTTGGAGTTATTTTCAATTAACAAATCAAGAAATGCCCGAGTTGTTTTAACATTGTGGGCATAAAGTTCAATCGGGGTCGAAATCGTCATTAAATATTATTCATGAGTCATCAGAGAAAATTGCTTCAATGAGTACTCTATCTTACTTTCTTTGAATCAATATATGCATTAAATAATCAACCTAGGTCTAGAGGTAGTGAAAATGATTTATCTGATTGTTGTATTCATTCTTATACGTTAAATTTAGGAAAGAGTCAAATTTACAGGACCTCCGTCATCAAATTCAAGGGGAGCTTCACACTACGTAGGTTTTAGGTTGAAATTCAACCATTCGTTTATTTTATGAATAAACAATTTTATACCTAATTATTTGTAACGATTAATTAAAACGTGACATTAAAATAAAATAAGATCTTCAAATGTAGACAAGTTGATCAAGTTCGTTTATAGTCCATATATCCCGTGCCATCTCGATACAAACATTGTCCACATAATTGTCTATTTTCGAACTAAATGAATTTTATGAAGTGGCGCAAATAGAGCAGGTCAAACAATCCTAGTTTATCGTATTAAGTTATGCATTGGTTAGTCTTGATGGATTGTTGCGAACGGAATACACGTGGTAAATCCACATAGGCAATAATCATACTGATTGTAAGTCATACTGATTCATTAATATCGCGCATCCTCTGTGTGCAACATTCTCTATATTATAAAGCGTGTGGGTTGCAAACTCGTCCCAGGTTCTACCTCGTTCTCAATACAAGATACTGATGGGAAAAAAAAATTCCGCAACAACATAAATAAATAAATAAATACAAATATACTACTCAAAACAATTTAGGGAACACCGGAATAATCTCAGTTAAAGCAAGATCATTTATTTCAGATAAACACAATGTTTCACAGAATTGATGAGAAACAACTGCACAATGAAACAGATGATAAAGGATGCATGTAGTGATTACACATTTCATGACGTGACTACTGAAAGAGAGAGGGGGCTGCAAATGAAAATCCCGGTTTATGGAACATTTCAATAACGGGTGTGACCACCTGATGTTAAAAATCCGGTGTTCCCTAAATTGTTTGAGGAGTATATACTATGTCGAGGAAACAAAATCTTTACATTTAAAAAAATTCATAATACCATGCCCTCCTGGACAAAGATGGCAAAGGAAAGAGCATCATGGAGGAGTCTGACAGAGGGCTTCATCCAGGAGTGGATGGACAATGCCTAGGTACAAGGTACATGCCTTTATTACATTGTTTAACTCGTAAAAAATAATGTTTCTATGGGTGGCGTAGTGCGTTAAGCGCTCGCCTCTCACCACTGTGACCCTGGTTCGAATCCCCGCTAGGGCCACATGTGAGTAGAGTTGAGCATTGGTTCTCTCCTGTGCCACGAGGGTTTTTCTCCGGGCCCTCCGGTTTTTCTCCCTCCTGAAAAACCAAACACTTTCGATCTCAGGCTGTGCTCAGTGGTCATGTATGGGTCGATATGGCTGGCTGCTCAGAGCGCCCTTGTATGCCAGCGGCTCGACCACTTTGTAGCCGCGTCCTTCGCAATTCAGCTCCTCAGCTGCGAGTAAGGATGATTAGCCTCCCCAATTATTAGGTGTTCGGGTATATGCCCGAAACACCTCTTGTTTTTGTTCGGTTTTTTATTTATTTTTATTTATTTTTTTACTTCTTCTTCTTCTTCTTCTTCTTCTTCTTCTTCTTCTTCTTCTTCTTCTTCTTCTTCTTCTTCTTCTTCTTCTTCTTCTTCTTCTTCTTCTTCTTCTTCTTCTTCTTCTTCTTCTTCTTCTTCTTCTTCTTCTTCTTCTTCTTATTCTTCTCCCCATCTTGTCCGCAAATATAAACATACTTCCCAAGTTTAAAAAACCTTCAAACTTCACACATAGTTAGACCTTAACTTGTAGATGAAACTTAGTGACGTCATGATAATCAGGAAACCGCAACAGTGACGTCATGATGACGTCAAGCCAACATACATAATGACCCACATTCGTGCGTTAGAAATGCTAACTATAGAGGGCGCTATACAGCTTTAGTGGTCTTTACACAAAAATAGATTGTCTACAAAAAACACATAATTTGCAAACTTCACATGAACTTGAAACTTGGCATGTACACTACTTAGAACTTAACAAGTAGATGAAACACGAGTTGTGAGTGACCCCAATTTGACCTTACTTCCTGTCCAAACCGGAAGTCAAAGTTTAATAATTAAAAAAAATTATATCTCAACAACCAGAAGAGGTAAATTCACAATTTTTGTACTATTGTACAGATCGTTAATTGTCAAAAAATATTTACAAAACGGTGACCCCAATTTGACCTTACTTCCTGTCCAAACCGGAAGTCAAATTTTACTATTTAAAAAAATAATATCAACAACCAGAAGAGGTAAATTCACAATTTTTGTACCATTGTACAGATCGTTAATTGTCAAAAAAATTTACAAAACGGTGACCCCAATTTGACCTTACTTCCTGTCCAAACCGGAAGTCAAAGTTTAATATTTAAAAAAATCATATCTCAACAACCACAGGAGGTAAATTGACATTTGTTGCACCATTGTATAGATTGTTAATTGTTGAAAAATATTTACAAAAAGGTGACCCCAATTTGACCTTACTTCCTGTCCAAACCGGAAGTCAAAGTTTAATATTTAAAAACAATCATATCTCAACAACCACAAGAGGTAAATGCACAATCTTTGCACTATTGTACAGTTCGTTATTTGTCAAAACAATTTTACACAAAGATGACCCCAATTTGACCTTACTTCCTGTGCAAACCGGAAGTCAAAGTTTAATATTTAAAAACAATCGTATCTCAACAACCACAAGAGGTAAATTCACAATCTTTGCACTATTGTACAGATCGTTATTTGTCAAAACAATTTTACAAAAAGATGACCCCAATTTGACCTTACTTCCTGTCCACACCGGAAGTCAAAGTTTAATATAAAAAAAATCATATCTCAACAACCACAAGAGGTAAATTGACAATTTTTGTACCATTGTACTTAATTGTCAAAAAATATTTATACCCCAATTTGACCTTACTTCCTGTCCAAACCGGAAGTGAAAGTTTAATATTTAAAAAAAATCATATCTCAACAACCACAGGAGGTAAATTGACATTTTTGTACCATTGTACAGATTGTTAATTGTCAAAAGTATTTACACAAAGGTGACCCCAATTTGACCTTACTTCCTGTCCAAACCGGAAGTCAAAGTTTAATATTAAAATAATTTCTAAATTCAGTATTGTATTGTATTCACATAAACTTCTCGCGAGAACTTCAACAGACGTTAACATTTGACTTCTCCAACACTTCGAATTGATGACGTAACCATTTTAACTTCAACCGAACACCTTGTTTTTGTTGTGACAAAAACTTATATCTAGTTATTATTATTATTATTAACTTTGTAAAAAAATTGTATAAATAAATACCTACCTGTAATGCATAGTATTTGAAAGTTGGATGACCTTAAAACCGTGTACCAGATTATAACCCAGAACACATCGGCTGCAAGAACTTAATTAAAACATCCACGATTGTAGTTTTTTTTAATCGAAATCGTCCCATTCCAGGGAGAGAGAGCATTGTTGTCGAATAATACAGATACTGCGCGAAAGCAGGTTGTAATAATGCCTCCAATCGCTCATTGAAAATCATACATGAAGGCGAACAATATCATTACGTAATTTCCCGCCACTTTGAGTTTCTTTTGTTCGTCTGGTAAATGAGAATAACTGTTTTTAGTCCAATCCCAATTCTCCATTACACTTCTGACCAATGGGAATCATCCGAAGTGACGTAATGCACTGGTAGGCATGTCTCAAATACTTTGGACTGTGCGCAATGCAAACCGCAGTAAAACAAACAAATGCAAATAAGGAAAATAGTGCAGCAGGCAAAGTAAACATTATCATTATCAAACAGATGAATGTTGTACACCTGTACGTTTTAGTAGAAATTAATTAATTGAAAAGAATCTTGTATCAAACTTCACACGAAAGAAATAAAGCTGGAAAATGTTGTACGCGGATTAATTTCGAGTCCTATAGATTGGGCATATTTACTACGTCACAAGTCATCTGTGGGTTGAACTAGTCTCAACACCTTTCTGATCTTCATTATGTAACTGAAACTCAACTGGAGCGGGAGGACAATATTCTTTATACGACTTACAGGACGCGTTTTTCGATCGGGGAAACCAGCCTTAACTAAAATCTTCGGATATAATTCGAAGTATTTAATATACATCAGCATCATGTATTTTAAATTTCTTTGGAATGATTCTCTTCCCAAATCACACTTCTCGGTCGGTACAGTCGGATGGAACTTAACGTAAATATGAAGCCGTCCAGGGTCTCGCGGTGGCTTGCTACCAGGGGAACTGCGGCTTTCAAAGACAGATCTACTTAAAACACCACTATCGGCGCAGCTCGTGTGTAGATTGAAGGCCTTCAATAAATCCGAGGAGTAGAAATTTAACAAACTTAGTCGAATGTGGCCATCTTTCTCATTCCATTCAGTCCACGGAGCCTGCGCCCGGGAAATCGGAGGAAACTGACGGTACACCGGGGAGCGGCTGCATACTTTCTTGGGAAATGACGGGGATGGATTGACCGAGTGACGGCGACAAACCAAGGATGAAAACACTTCAAGATTACTGATCTGAATGACGAGTTTGGAGGGGTTGTGATTTGTCGAATGATCTGTATGACGATTTTGGAGGTGTTGTGTTTTGTCGAATGATCTGAATGACGATTATAAGGAGTCTGCAAGGGATCAACCTGAAGAGGTCGTCATCGGTAAGTCAAAAAACCGTTCCTGATAAGGTAAGTGAACACTAACAAAACAGTTTTTCTCTAAAATATAGGCTTTCGTCGTTGTCGACAGGATGTCTACAGAGCTTTGTCTACATGGTTTGATGGTAGCCATTCGTAGCCAAAATTACATTAATTTGTAACCAACAGGGGGGAGGGCTGTAGCCAACCTTATTATGTGATGTATGTTATTTTGGAAAGAATGTCGAACCCAACCGCCACTTGTGCACAATGTCTAAGCATGCGTTCATAGCAGACGACAAAATGGCCAACATCTCATTGCTTAAATTCGTTTCCAATCCCCACTTGACAACCATTTCCTCTATCATCTTTTAAAGCTAAACCTGTGATATTTGTCATATTTGGATAGAAAGGTGGCGGTTGTATTTTCTTTCCCTTTTTTTTCTTTGACATAACCAACGTGAACAATTTGCATACGAGTACGGCCTGTGTGAAAAGTCGCGCTCTTGCCGAATATACTTCACATTTGTTGGAAGTATTTGAGTTCGACACGGCAGAAGCACCACGTTTGCCGCAGGTCTTAATAGTTTGCGCGAAACATTCTTAATCTTATTCATGATTAAGATACTATGGAATGTGCGCAATGCGCACTGGTCGTCTGTACTGAGCTATTGTGTTATTTCCCAGATAGGACAATGCTGCAAGGTATTTTGTACCCAATGAATTTAAATGAATATGACCACGTCCAAGTCCCAACCGAGATAGGCTCTGACGACCCCACTGGTGTCTGCATTTCATTTTCCACGGGGATTTAGGCCTAATAGGCATTTTTACAGATTTTTTTCTTCTGGTAAGCGGTAGTTATCCTTAGTTTGTGAAATATTAGCTCTCAACCCCCCTCCTTGTATTATGTAGTCTATACGAAGGAAGAAGTTCATAGAGCTAGTGAAATATCAACATTTTCTGCTGTTTCTTTACTATCACATTATATGCGAAGTCTTCACATCACGGAATAATATGCAAAGCCCCCTACATCATGAACTCCCGATGGTACCACCAGAGTTGTATAAGCATGGCTGCCCATATATGGCAAATAAGGGTGTAGTTCAGGACTCGGTTCAATTCAAGTAAAACTTTATGCATAAATTAGGGCTACACCCGCCACTCTCCACATAAGTGGGCGGGGTCATCTGCAATCAGCCGGTACTTTTTAACGTATAGAATGTGTTCATTAGCTTCAATGAAATATACAGGTGCAACAATGTGATCAAATAGACTTTAGAATGATGTGATTAGGCTTGGAAGTACTTGACCTAGATAATTATGCAATAGGTCGATGGTGTGATGTGTTTCTATAGTTTTACATCTTGTATTACTGTTCGTCTTAGCTCAGTGTAGAGCACTGTTCGTGTTAGTTAATAGCTGTAGGGAACTGATGAAATATTTTTTTTTCAAATACAAATTAGTGCCGAATTAAGTCTCGAATTTATTAATATAAGAACAGCGACTTAGATTGATTTTTGTATTTTCATTAGAGAACGAGATGCACAATCGATTCGATTTAAACTTTTTAATTGTTAATTTTGTAATTAATTTATATTTATTTATTTTTTACTTAATTATTAAATTTTTTTGGGGGGTGGTCGAGATGAAATATCTAGATGAAATGTTAAATGGGGAAAATTAAACAGAATTACATTTATTTTCTTTGAATAAATATTTGTAGGAACATAGATTTAAGTTACATGAGAATTAATAAGAACTAAATAAACAAAATAGAAAATACATATGCAATTGCACTTTACTGACATTTGCATGAAAACTGCATGAGAACCCCTACAAGTTATTTCCTTAATGTAAATAAATTGTGCAATATAAAAATTAAGGATAACATGAAAGAGAGAAAATGGGCCATGATATAATTTCACATCAGGAATGATTCTTGAAATATATATATAGGTTGATTACTAAAATTAACATCACGATCAAAGGAATTTGTAGGTTCGCATTAACGAAAATAAATAAAAACGGGTGACCAAACACTTTATTTCTTTTTATTTTTTAAATCTGGGTAGATGCAAACACACTCGGAATAGATTAATGGACACAAAGGGACGCTGATGGAACAGTAGTCGAACTGCCAATACTAATATTGAAACAAATAACACAGGAGAGAAAACACCTTTCCAAAAAACTTCCAATGAAATGAAAATTACCAATCAATGTGATAATTAATATTAATCTACTCAGAATAGTATAGGATTCATACTCCCCAGGGAGTTAAGATGGCGTCTAGGAATGATATAACTGGCCCGATGGCAGGGGTAATAATGCGCCATGAGCGTCAAACCTGGCGGATACCGGCACAATATAAGTGTGCATTATTATTAATATAGCTCATTTTAGATCAAGACATTTACGAAATAACGAAATAAACGATTCACACAAAAATAGCACTATCAGAATGGATAACAATAGTGTTCCATTGAAGCACTTTATAATAAACAAAGCCTAAATTTTAACAGTAACATTGAATACAATTATGACAATAAATACAATTATTACCATTAATCACTGAATTGATACATTTAATACATAATATAACAAGAGATTTGAAAATCAGATGTTAAAAGGACCATGAGATAATGATTCAACGAAATTTATCGATTTATTATTTACAAGGGAGTGGGTTATGGGTCTGAGATTGTTCACATACGCTTAGAGGCCGATAGTGCGTACTCGAAAAGCGTGTCATGCAGCAAGCTTGGATGCGGCGAGTTGGTGTGTGTCCGTGTGTCCGTGAGTGAAGTTTGGAAGTGCGCATACAAGAATTAAAAACCAAAATCAACGTGCAACACTTGATGCAGGTTTCTTGGTACAACTTTCTCAAAATGAAATTTGGTGAACTACCTATCTAGTTGCTTAATGCGGGGTAATTGGGTAACGGTAACTAATAAATGATGAAAGTTTGTATAATGTTACACGTGTAATACAGTAACTTTCTATAAACTTACCTAACTACCTGTTTACCGCGGGGTAACTGGGTAGTTGGCAAGGGTAAGTTTGCATTAAGAAAGTGTAAGTTGCACGTGTAATACAATAACTTTCTTTAAACTTACCTAACTACCTGTTTACCGCGGGGTAACTGGGTAGTTGGCAAGGGTAAGTTTGCATTGAGAAAGTTCATAAGTTGCACGTGTAATACAATAACTTTCTTTAAACTTACCCGACTACCTGTTTACCGCGGGGTAACTGGGTAGTTGGCAAGGGTAAGTTTGCATTGAGAAAGTTCATAAGTTGCACGTGTAATACAATAACTTTCTATAAACTTACCTAACTTCCTGTTTACCGCGGGGTAACTGGGTAGTTGGCAAGGATAAGTTTGCATTGGGAAAGTGTAAGTTGCACGTGTAATACAATAACTTTCTTTAAACTTACCCGACTGCCTGTTTACCACTGGGTAGTTGGCAAGGGTAAGTTTGCATTAAGAAAGTTCATAAGTTGCACGTGTAATACAATAACTTTCTATAAACTTACCTGACTTCCTGTTTACCGCGGGGTAACTGGGTAGTTGGCAAGGGTAAGTTTGCATTGGGAAAGTGTAAGGTGCACGTGTAATACAATAACTTTATTTAAACTTACCTGACTATCTGTTTACCGCGGGGTAACTGGGTAGTTGGCAAGGGTAAGTTTCTATTAAGGAAGTTCATAAGTTGCACGTGTAATACAGTAACTTTCTTTAAACTTACCCGTTACCTAACTACTCACTTATGTGGGGGTAAAGTAGTTAGGGGTAAGTTTGGGAAAGTTAATTATTTGCACGTGTATATATAACACATACTTTCTTAAAAGTTACCTATACCTTCTTAATGCGAGGCTAACTAGATAGTTAAAATTGAAAAGTTTGTATTAAGAAAGTTGATGTAAAGTGAGATGCATATTTGAAGTACACGTAGGTCTAGCATGTGAGTAACTAGAGCAGTGATTGAATGAGCAAGCAAGCAACGTGCGAACAGGCTGGCGAGCAAATCAGGGGGTTGGGTACAAAATATTATAGCTATTCAAACTTCGAACTATTTGGAAATTAACAAGGGATTGTTTAACTTAATTAGATTTTTTTTTCGTATGCAATTACAAATAAATTAAATTTAAAGACTATTCACATCACAAATAAAATACAGTAAAATAAAAGGTCGTATAAGTGATAACATGAATATTAAAATTAAAAACAAAATCAATAGATACAAATAAGACTTTGAATGATTGAATCCAGAGATCCTTAATTTGCACATAACGATTGGCAAGGGCGCCCTCTGTAAAAATAATCAATTGAAGCATAGGAATAATTCTTAATAAAATAATTACAAAAAACATAAACAAATGTCGGTGTAAACATTTAATAGGAGTGAAAAATACCTCAGAATAAAAATTATACATTCACATGGGACTGCGTAAAACATCAGCTCACAAAATAAAAAGGATAAATTTGTTAGTCTACTCACAGAAATGCAACGATTTATATAGAAAACCCATCTCAGAAGAAAAGATTGAAGTACATTCTAAAATAATTAGAAGATGGAAGAAATAATAATGGCGGCATTTTAAAGCGCTCTTACACAAGGTATCACAGCGCTGTACATTATTACCCCTACTCATCGGGCGCATAAATCATTCCTGAAACCATCTCGGCTCCCTGGGAAGTATACAGCTCAATTGCTGCCATTTCGGCGCATATGGGCTAATCAAATACAACCAATTCTGCCCTCACAGGTACCCATTTACTCCTGGGTGGAGAGAAGCAATTATGGTAAAGTGTCTTGCTCAAGGACACAAGCACCGCGGTCGGGATTCGAACCCACATTCTGACGACTCGGCCATCAGAACACAAATCCGATGCACTAAACCGATGCACTAAACCGCTTAACAGATAAAGCAGTTAGTAATGGACATTACGAAATAAAACAATAGGCCTACATGCATGTGATTATAGCCACACTCAATAAGGGTGTCAAACCCTCAAATGCATAAAGTAACGATGCCTGCCCAGAAATTTTAATGTGAATGCATCAATTTATTTACACCTATTCCAAAAAGTGCTCCCTTTTGTGTCCTTTGGGGGGGGGGGGGCGGCGGGGTGGGGGCGGGAGAGGAGAGAGATAGGGTCAATACAATTCATTAGAATATATTTCAATAAAATATAATCAGAGAGATTAGTTTTGATGTTTGCATAGGGTTAACTCTTCATTGCTTTGCACTGGGGCCAAGAGTGCCCTCTGTGTGCGGTAGCGTTTAGGGACATGGTTTAAGTTTTAAGGAGGTGCAGTGGGGGAAAGGCACTGAATTCAATGTGGCCTTGGGGCGAACACATTATGTGCATGGCCGCACTGAATGCAATGGAAATACCTCATACAGAATAGTTGATAGTAAACCTATCGTAGGCAGTTATTTTGATTGTTAGCTCATAGGTTGATGCACCGGGTCTTAATACTTATTATAATAGGGACTGATGTGAACATCAGCGTTTAGACAATACAGTAGTTTAGGACACTGCTTACAATGGAAATAATTCAGTGGAAATGACAGATTTCAACAATAATAGAAAGTAAACTTAGATGTAGGCTGTGATTTGGAGGGTGGAGGGTTAAATTATCAGTGTATAGGACCGACTCACAAATGGTCCCCCTTGTATTTAAATAAGAATAATCGAAAACTTGGAGAAAAACTGTGATTTACTTTTTTCTATATATGGAGGGTGAAATCTGCGGTGCATTGTACGGTGCCGAAAGGGTAATGAATCTATAGGGGACATCGTTTAAGTTTGGGGATGGAGATATGTTCTGTGGATCAAAATAACTTTTTAAAATCGAACCTGTGCATTACAAAAGGGTTGCCCATGTGTTATAGGCATAAACCATTGTCCAACATTATGAAGTACACGTTACAAATCTAACCTACGATGTCCAAGAGCCCATGATTGATACCATGGATGTTGTGAACGTCTGACCCTCATATAGGACATGTATGTTTTTGTTTGCAACGTTTCTGAGCTATTTGGAAATGAAACTTTTAGGTTCCCAAAAGGGGTTGCCCATGATAAGTGGTGAACAACATCATCAAATACAAACTTCCGAGAGGGTTTCCCCCATGATGAATAAAGGCATGAACCCTGGACGAAGTGATGAACATATAACAATTCTTGACTCAATTCTTTGTAAACCAACTAAAGCCAAGCCTACAAAAAGTTACCTGTAAATCGTGAACTTGGAGATTACCATGATTAATTTACCTGTACAGTGGAACGTTATTCAAACGTGTAAATTCCGACAGGGAGTGCCCCATGATTAATAAACGCACCCTGGACGAAGTGGTAAACGTACAACATAATGATTCTTATCTCAGTTCTTTTGTAAAAACTACGGAAGCCAAGCCTATGAAAATCTGCATGTACATTCCAAGAGGGTTGCCCATAATTAATAAAGGCGTGAACCCTAGTCGAGTGGTAACGTTATAACATCATTCTTGTCTTTTTTTTCTGTGTAAAATGTCTTCAGAATTCAGCCAAGCCTATGTAAATACATAATGTACATTCTAGAAGGGGTTGCCCTGGTCAAAGCAAAGAGGTCGACATCATCATAAGACCCTAACAATATTCTTTGTGTGGGAGCATTTGAAAAAAACAAAAAACCGGTACATTCCAAGAGGGTTGCCCATGGATTAATAAAGGCATGAACCCTGGTCAAAGAGGTGAACATCAACATATGACTTTAACAATAGTTTTTGTGAGAGCATTTGAAAAAAAATTAAGAACCTGTACATTCCAAGAGGGTTGCCATGAATAATAAAGGCATGAATCCTTGGGTACAGTGGTCTGAGTACAGTGTCTTATTTAGCGTCTCTTAAAAAACCTAATTCTGTGTAACACTATTTCCAGCTTACCGTTGAAAATCAAACCAAAGTAGTGTTGCCAAGGAGGGTTGCCAGTGATTAATAAAGGCAGAAACCCTGATAAACATTTTGTTCTATAGGTGATCCATACTGTTATATGTGAAACGCTATCAGCCAAGCTCATTTTGCAAGTCAAATGTCTAAACAAAGGGTTGCCCTATGATGAATAAAGGCATGAACCCTGGTCGAAGTGGTTGAACGTTAACATTATTTTGTCTTAATTCTGCATGAAACTCCTTATATTTAAGCCTTTGAAAAGTCATGTAATTTTCAAGAGGGTTGCCCATGATGAATAAAGGCATGAACCCTTGTCGATGTGGTAAACACCACTAAAGTCTAGTCTTTAGCTTAAAAATAGAATTCCGACGGAAAAGCTATTATAGCAAAGCTCGCCATTAGAAATCAAACATGTAAATTCCAAGAGGGTTGCCCATGGTTAATAAAGGCATTATTTTCAACCCCTGGAATCGTTAATTTCATTCCTTCACAAATTCGATGCTTTTGCGGATTTTGTTAGATTTCTCACTTATTGATCGTCGTGCCGCTTGTAATATTAGGGACCATTATATTAGAAGATGGAACGTGAAAGTGTACATATACGAATGTGACATCACACGTATTGTGTTTAAAGTAGAAAACAATACATGTGACGTCACATTCGTATATGTTCACGTTCACGTTCTATCTTCTAATGGTACCTATATACTAGCATTGAATTAAATAATTTTGGGCAAACTGCGCCCACGGTGAGACGGGCAGCTTCTGTTATAGTCATTTGCGCTGCGGACATCACCGGCGCTTCGTCATCGGTGCAGCTCTTAAAGACGATTCGATGAGGGATATGGTAGTATTTGCCTTGGGGTAAGTTATAAACCAGGTAAGATGAACATAGCTAGACTATTGGAATAGGTCTAATTTAACTATAACCTGACCTAGCATGGCTAGGCCACCTTTTCTTCCTCCCACAGCCGAGTTCCTCCCATGGTAAGCTGATGAACTTGTTCATGTGTGCCCATCAGTTGGGTGGTAAGTAATACAAGGTAAGGTAAACTAACTATAACCTGACCTAGCGAGGCTAGGCCACCTTTGCTTTCTCCTGATCCTATAGGTTTAGAGCCGAGTTCATCCCAGATGGTAAACCGATGCTCTGTTCATCTTGATGTGTGCCCATCAGTTGGGTGGTAAGTAATACAAGGTAAGCTAAACTAACTAAAATCTGACCTAGCGAGGCTAGGCCACCTTTGCTTTCTCCTGATCCTATAGGTCTAGAGCTGAATTCATCCCAGATGGTAAACCGATACCCTGTTCATCTTGATGTGTGCCCATCAGTTGGTGGTAAGTTATTATAAGGTAAGGTAAACCACGGAGGGAAGAATACCATGGGTTAACTAAAATCTGACTTTATTCCTCCCTTTATAGATGAGTTCATCCCCAGATGTGTGAAGCCCATCAACCTGTTCATCTTGTGCCCATCAGTTCGGTGGTAAGTAATACAAGGTAAGGTAAACTAACTATAACCTGACCTAGCGAGGCTAGGTCACCTTTACTTTCTCCTGATCCAATAGGTCTAGAACCGATTTCATCTCAGATGGTAAACCGATACCCTGTTAATCTTGATGTGTGCCCATCAGTTGGTGGTAAGTTATTATAAGGTAAGGTAAACCACGGAGGGAGGAATACCATGGGTTAACTAACTAAAGTCTGACTTTTTCTTCCTCCCTTTCTAGATGAGTTAATCCCAGATGTGTGAAGCCCATCAACCTGTTCATCTTGTGCCCATCATTTGGGTGGTAAGTAATACCAAGGTAAGGTAAACTAACTAAAATCTGACCTAGCGAGTCTAGGCCACCTTTGCTTTCTCCTGATCCTATAGGTCTAGAGCTCACTTCATCCCAGATGGTAAACCGACAACCTGTTCATCTTGATATGTGCCCATCAGTTTGAGGTAAACTAACTATAAACACTGATCTAACTTTCTTTCATTCACAGCTACCGAGGATGAGAACTGTCTGCCATCTCTGATGTCGATGTTCAGACGACAGAAGATACGATGGAAGTAGGAAAGAGATAATTACCCGAGATGACCCCTTGGCAGTGAATGCTCTACTCTGATTATATGCCAGGAGCCATTGAGAGGTCAGTCACCGTAAACACCCCCGATGAAGACGATGACATTGACGAAGAAATGACAACACAGATCAACAACCAAACTTAATGACTATTTATAGGCCTGAACCATACCGAGTTGACTGTTTTCTTGTATGCTCATTCGATAATTTGCATGAGTTTCATGAGGGGGAAGATACAACATTGGTATTTAGAAACGTAAATTCATTTTAACCCGGTAGAAATATACCATAAAACAAACACGAAAGTTTCATCACAAATAGGTGCTCTTGTTTTTGAGAACGAAAAAATCTTATTTCCAATATTGTACCTTCCCTTTATAGGCATATTATTTCTACTTAGGAGATAAGTTACTTTCATTTTAAATTGTTGTTTGCTCCTTTTGTTACTCCAGAAATGGACATGAAACTTGCTCAAGCTTAGGCTTCCAGAACAGTGTGGGTTTGCGACAACATGGTGCCGTCTATGCCGTAGTCCCTGCAACAGATAGATTACCAGCCGTAAACATGATAGAGAACGCTACTTAACCCATATGTATCTCCAAAATGTATTTAATTAATATTAAAGTCCTCTGAACCGAATAGAGCAAATTATAATAGTAATATTGATATTTGTAACTGTAAATTTAAGCATACTTAATAAGCTTCTCATTATACACCGAGTTTTCAAAAATTCTGTTGGTGTTTTGGTCAGTTAGTAAATTGTCAAAATATCACTTCATGCAATGAATATAACTTGAAATATTTCAGATATACATTGGTAAATAATTACAGAATTATTAATTCGAAAGCTCACATGATATTAAGTTGGTAAAAGATAAAATCCTCATTACAGAGAGAACAAACACAAATGCATATTTTCAAAACGTTACCAGACGGATCCAATTGTTTTTTATAAAAATTAATATTTATAACTAAATTTAACCATACCTTATGTACGTAATGTTAAGCTTATTTTTTGGTAAAAACATTTGGATTTTGGTCAGTTACCAAATACTCACTAAATACAATGGATATAACTTCTAATAATTCAGATAGACATTGGTAAATAATTACAGAATTATTCATTCGAAAGCTCACATGATATTAAGTTGGTAAAAGATAAAATCCTCATTACAGAGAGAACAAACACAAATGCATATTTTCAAAACGTTACCAGACGGATCCAATTGTTTTTTATAAAAATTAATATTTATAACTGTAAATTTAACCATACCTTATGTACGTAATGTTAAGCTTATTTTTTGGTAAAAACATTTGGATTTTGGTCAGTTACCAAATACTCACTAAATACAATGGATATAACTTCTAATAATTCAGATAGACATTGGAAAGTAATTACTGAATTATTATCCAAAAATAATTAAACCTCCACTTCTTTTCAGAACTAATTACGACTCAATTTGAGAATTTTACAGTCTTTACCTATTATCCCAAAGCTCACACTGTTGGTAAAGTTGGTAAAGATGAAGTGCTCCCATTTCAGAGAAAAAAAATGCACATTTTCATAAAGTTGCCAGGCAGATCCAAGTGTTTTCTGTAACAATTGTAATTTTTTTTATAGTCTTTTTCTCTTGACGTAGACTGTACACTGAAATGAATTGCTCACTGGTTAGTTTCACTTGTCGAATGTAGCCTATATCTTAATGTATATACCTTACCTTGTAATTAGGCATTAAGAAAATCTAATGGGTAGTATTTTTAAGAGGTTTATTTTTATGAGTTTGAATAAAATGATTTGTCATAAACCTTGTAATAATACCTACCTTAGACCCCCCAAAAAAGTCTACGGTTTCTGGTCTCCGACCGCGCGTCAGCATTTTATTTATTTATTTATTTATTTATTTATTTATTTATTTATTTATTTATTTATTTATTTATTTATTTATTTATTTATTTATTTATTTATTTATTTATTTATTTATTTATTTATTTATTTATTTATTTATTTATTTATTTATTTATTTATTTATTTATTTATTTATTTATTTATTTATTTATTTATTTATTTATTTATTTATTTATTTATTTATTTATTTATTTATTTATTTATTTATTTATTTATTTATTTATTTATTTATTTATTTATTTATTTATATGAAACTAGGTCCAATTGCAGCCAAAATTGCTGGCCGATTTGTGAGGCCTCTTAGCCACCATACTTTGGAAATTTGGTCGCCTCGTATTTTCCTGTTGGCCCCCGGCCTTCCCCCCCAAAAAAAAAACGCGTCACCGCACCGTTTTTGAAGCCGACCGATGACCAGAAATCGGAGACTTTTTTTGGCCTTAGCATTGCTGGAGAACTTGGTCACACCACATCCTGCATTAGCCAGGCGTACATAGCAACAACTAATATGGAAAGGTTTACTCTTATTGGTTAATCCATGATTGCTTAATTGACGGTAACCCAATGATAACTGTTTTTAACATTAGATCAATTGCAATATAGTTTTTTAACTCCTTTGCATTGGCGGAATTGACTGTGAAGGGCATGTGCGTTTGCCTCCTTTCTGACGAACATATAATTACAAAAAGGAAAATACTAGGATTTTCCTAATTTGGGTAAAATACGTCATCTTCCCTCTTGATTGTTTCACCTAATTTATTCACCTTGAATCCGCCTCTGCTCCGTGGTTAACGGTTTTAAGGGAGTGTACAACTATACTGTAATATTGTTTGAGCACGTTCTAGCACTAATCAATTTCATTCTCTCACGATTATTCAAAAACGGGCTATTAGAATTTGCACCCTTTCACATCCTCGGGATCATACTGCACCTCTCTTCGCCAGACTCAATACATTAACACTTTCTGACATTAACAAGCTACACACAGGTATTTTCATGTATAAGTATACTAATTTCTTCTTCCTCGGGCCTTTTTAAATTTTTTGTTTACTGCAGTTCATGATATTCAGTTATTGCACCAGAACACATCGCAATCTCTTTCAGCCTTTCACTCGCACATCCTACTCCATTAACACATTACGGTTCCATGGGCCTCGTCTTTGGAATAGTATTGATGAAACAGTTAAAAACCAACCGTCTGTGGGTAGTTTTAAGAACTCCTTTAAACATCATTTAGTCTCCTTACTTAGGATAGTTGCTTCTCTTTATATTATGAGTCTTTTCTTTCCAATGTATGTTAGCTTTAAGTGTTGTAATTTATTGTATTCCCTATAGATGTTTTAAACATTCGCTTATTAGTCTGTCCTGTTTATTTTACTTGAACACTCCTTTGTTTGTCTTTGTATTGTCCACGTAAGCATTTCTGTAGAAGCCTTGGCTTTTGAATATGCCTCCATATTTGCTTCGGTCTCATATAATTTGGGTTTTTTCTCAATAATTTATTTATTTTTGTACAAACTTTCAAATTGTTTTTGCCCATTAGGCCTATTTATCTTGTATGTTGCAATGTGGGAAATAAATATGAAATTGAATTGAAAACTTATCTAAAATCTTATTTTTGATGTGAAGTTTTGTGATGGTACAAATCATGCTGAGAATGTGAAATGTAGCCAATTACAAATTTGAAATGCATCACGGCCGTGGTCCATTTTCCCACATTTGTATATTCAAACAAAAATATTGAATGCTTGTTCACGATTTTCTCTCATATAACGACACTGATTAATAACCTGAAACTTTCGTATGTTGGATTCTATACAGTCATATAATTATCTTCAGTCATATAAAATATAGATGCATTTACAGACATCTATGGTAGTACAAATTGATGCCGCTTCTGGAACACACCACAGGCCTTAAGCTTTCATGTTCCACGATACCGGTAGCTTAACTTATTTAATGACAAATTTCCGATGGTGGCAAATCGATTGATTATGCCAAGATTATACAATTTTACTCGTCTATTGAAAGTGCATACATTATGCATACATATTACGTTATAATCGGAGCACGGTTTAGCATTAGTTATATAGTAAGTATTGTATAATCTTTAACGTTAAATATTAAGCTTAATAAAAATGGAAAATAGAACCATTTGAACACTAGAGTAAAATAAAACAATAACAAATCTCAATAAATGTATCCCAAGTTTCAATCTGTATGTCTGTTTTTATTTCCTAATTAAGAAAATTGTATATTCAGTTATATCGAGAATTGGTCAATATTATTTCACGCCAACTTGGGAAAAATGCTTTGAATTTTTTTCATCTCGTGGGCCATCCCAAATTACTGTTTGTCATTTCTAATACGATTAACATATTGTTGGAAAAAGATAATTGTGGCCAATTCTGGTTGTATACCATACTGAAATTTACGAAAGATAAAATTAATAATAATCTGAAAATCTTAAGTATTGAGCTGAAAAATGCATCAGTTTTATCATAAATTGATGGAATTTTTGCGACGGAGAAATTGAACCATTGAGTTTTGTCCTTCACTGACGTATTTTAAAGGACACTGTATACACATTGCTTGCCAATGGGAAAGACATCCACAGGCGACTCTGATGGGACTCGAACCCACGGCATCCTGTTTATACAGACGTAACCGCAACATGGATGTCTTTCCGCAGACACTCGGCCACTGAGTACACAGTGCTTTGTATACCCATACAGTGGTGTAAAGAGCAAAAATCTAATTTAAAAAAAAAACTTTTAATGTTGTCTTTTTGAATGAGATCTCATCGAGCCGCATCTTTCACTGGTAATTTGTTTCATTCTACAAAGATGTACCACCAATGTTTTTCGTTCTTTTACCGGAAATTTTTGTTCCTAATTTCTTTAGAACAGAAAATAAGTAATTTGAAAGTCATTTCACAAAACATAAGTAAGAGTAATTGCGGTGACACCATGTGAAATGCTCAATTGAGTAGTAATTAGTTCTGAAAAGAACTGGAGGTACAACTCGACGTTTCGATCAGTATGCTCTGATCGTCCTGAGGACGATCAGAGCATACTGATCGAAACGTCGAGTTGTACCTCCAGTCCTTTTCAGAACTAATTACTACTCAAATGAGCATTTCACATGGTGTCACCGCAATTACTCTTACTTATCCTCCTCACCATGCAAAGCTACAAGTTCTAACAAAACAAAACATTGGGTTATTATTAGTTAAGTGCCAAAAAATGATTTTATGACGGAACCCAATTGAAATTAATTTCGGGACATACTGCAAACGCATTGATTTGGTTACATAGGACTATTGTCATCTTGTGTTCCTTTCCTCAAGTCAAATGTTCCGATGACAAAAGAAAATCTCCGTAAATCACCGGTAAAATAGCGAAAACACGGGCGATAGGCCTACATCTTTATTTCTTTAAAAATGATGCGTTTCCCAAAATAATCATGAGAAGCATTTTTTTCAGTAAAATGTACGAAATTAATTTATGGTGGCTCCCGTCACATTCAAATAAAGTTGATGACGCCTGTTTTGTGAAATATATAATTTTAAAGAGGAAATGATTAGATTTTTAATGAGAAACGACGTAGTAATTGTCGGTAAAACGCGGGCGATGCATCTTTAAATTTGTGACAAATGAAAGCTGAAAACTTTGATTGATTGTACAGTCCCTCTCCAGCCCTTTTTTGGTATAAAATATTGACGATCCAACCCGAGAAAGTGGGTCCAGCCCCAATTTGCGTTTCTTCTTCTGCAGACAGGAATTGCCATTACCATTGCTGTTACCTTTTACAAGCTGTTAACAAGGTACTTCTGTAATTAAAGGGATAATATCGTCATGATCAGAACAGACTTTTTCAACAGGGCATGGAATCGGTGTCCTAGTTTAAGATGAACACTGTGATGAAAATTACTGGTTCATTTACACAGCAGCAACGGTAATACGACTTTATATCATGTTGGGGTACTATTTTCAGTCACTGAGCTAATATTAAACTAGCACTCCGATTCCATGCCCTGTTAATCGTGACGATATTGCCCCTTTAATTCACTGCCGTTTTCGAGTTGCTTGGTAGCGGGCCTATACCGTTTATACACGCTTGTCTCTCATTCAAAATAATAGACCGAGTTCGATTCCATGTCAGAAGCAAAACTGGAAAATGTTTGAGATGTAAAAAGTCCAAAATCCGTTTTCAGCATACGAATGCATTTTATCAGCGAGTGCACAACGTCAATCCTTGTCTGTAGAAAACAATATTGTGTCCAGAGCAAGTGAAAACTAACCAGCAGGCCAGCCGAAAGAGCTTACAGACGAGTCCCCCTCATCCAGTCCCCTACACCTGTTCCGTCCGTGCAAAACTGATTTGATGAAACAGATTTAAAACGAGAAACCTATAACCACCCCAGCGATCGACAAGACTGAATGGTGTATGGACAGGAAGTAATTTCTCCATCTTCATCCCGTGGGAGATCAATAATCTCTTTTACATTGACTGGATATAGCCCATGGGCGGATCCAGAACATTTTTAGGGGAGGGGGGCTGAGAATCAAACAATTATTTTTCAGTACTACAAAGGGTGCCGCCACTTCCTATGCGCAACGGTTAGTTCAGTACTAAGTAGGTCACCTCCTTATGTTTATCCCGCACACTGTGGGAAATGGGAGTGCGTTCTCCCCTCCCCTCCCCTCTCTTTTTCTCTCCCTTAAAAAAAATGTTTTTTAACGATTTTAGGGGGGGCTACAGCCCCCCCCTTAGCGCCCCCCCCCCCGGATCCGCCAATGAAAGCTGACCTGTTGCAATGGCTGCTCTAATTAATATACCCTCTAAAAACTTCCGGGTCAGATTTGACCCGGAAAAGGGTCCCAGCATGGGACCAGACCCATTTCTTGGGCAGACTGCAGGCTGAAATGTTTAACTGGTTCTGAATCCAAGTACGTCTGACCCAAATTCCGTGTCAGCCTGATCTGGATTCTGGGTAAGTCTGACCCAAAAATGGGTTTCGCTCCATGGGACACCCTTTTCCCGAGTCAATGTGACCCGGGAGTTTTAAGAGCGTATTAGGCACCAATCGTTGTTTTTCTCAATCATAGGAAGTGCTCATAGATTGAGGGAAAACAGTTCTTTCAGCTTACATTCATCCAAACTGCTGCTAGCCATTATTTGGTTTGACGAAATCGGGAGGCATGGAGGCTGAAGCCACCCTCAACCCCCTTCCTTAATAGTACTAGGCCTATACTATAATAGAAACTAACGGTGTCTTAATATTGAAAATGAAGCCAACATATCGCAATATCTTAATAGCAGCAAATCTCGAATTTGTTATTCATAAATTCCACTCAACGCCCTAAAAGCTGCACCTAGGGTTCAGTTAAGTCCCTGCTTAGGCCTACAAAATGATGATTTCTGAAAATTGCGAGAATCACTCGCGGAGTCATAGACAATCTGAACAGAGCCTGCAGCGCAAAAATGCGTATTTTTTCTAAGATTTGAGGCCGCAAGGTAGATACATTTTTTGTTGAATATAAAAAGGACAATTTTCACGACTATATCAACAGCAGTATAATCAGCATAAGCAGTAGCAATAACAGCGCAAACACCAAATAAAGCAAATATATAATTCGCAAATTAATACAGAGTATTCAAAATCGCAGTTCATCGGAAAATGTTGCCAATATAGGCCTATCTTCAGAACATTGTATTGACAAGTAAGCCATGAGAATAGACACATATATAGGCCCTACACAACAATATACATGTATATTTTTACATAATTATTTTAAATATAATTTATGAAAACTGCCCACAAAATATTCTACCTATAGTGTGAAATAAAACTTGCTTGGTGTATGGTCTAAAGCTGCTGATGGTATAATTCTTCATTGCTACAAATATTTTTGTCTGAGGGGCCATCACTTTCAAGAAAATTAAATTAAAAAAATCCACTTCAAATTTAGGAAAGATTATTTTTTCCTGAATTCTGTGTTAGAATGAATACGTAAAATGTTGATGCATTTCGAATATTGTCTTGTTGACGACACATCGTAATATAGTGAAACTTTCTCAGGTTGGTGTTTAATGTATTAAACTTGATCCAAAAATTTAAGAATACTCAAACAATGCTATACCGTATACCATCCCTTTAATTAAGGCTATTAAAATTCGTGTTTTTTTGTCTCTTCAATAATGACCCATGATGATCCTAGATTTCGTTCAACTCGCACACATTATCATCTGAATAATAGTTAAAGGAATGGCACCATTTGTAACTGCCGCATCGTGATGCACAGATTACAACGTTGCGGGCGTTGCTTCTTTTGCTCACGTGATTTCGCAAACACGCTCCTTCTTTTTGGCGCCATACAAGCGGAGATGTGACACGTGCAGGGATTGGTGACTTGACGTAATGGCTGCAGCTGTCATGTTCATCTGCAGGAGGAAATACAACATATTACCAATAATCCCAACAAGCAAGAGTTATTGGGGAACAATAAATTAAATAAAAAATTTACTGCATTGTGACGGACCATGGATTTTGCCTGGAATTTAATCGACTGCGCATGATCGGCGTAGTGCCGCTAAAATTATACCCCAAAAATCTACTGGCTCCTTTGCCCGTCTTTGCTAGGCTACATAGAGCGTGTTTGTAAAAAATATTGGAGCCGACGAAAAAGACGCACGTTTCTCCCTAGATTTGGCGAACCATAGGATCAGCGGCGTAGCCAGGACTTTTTCAGTGGGGGGGCCCATGGGTTTTTTCCCCTTTACTTTTTCTTTTCTGTTTTTTGGGGCACTATGAGGATTTTTCGGGGGCACTGGAAATTTGTGGGGGGCACGTGCCCCAGGCCCCGTTCCTCCCCCCCCCGTGGCTACGCTGCTGCATAGGATTAAGCACTAGGCATTGTTTCAGTTACCTGACGGGGATTGCATTGTCGTAACGTCAGTTGCGGAAACTTTAGCGGCCCTTGCCATAGTGGGCGCTGTTGTCTTAATGATCGTTTGCGGTTCGGTAGGCTCTGCTGTTGGTGAAGCACTGGCCTCTAGTTCATCCGTTTGTGCAGTAACGTAAGTTGCAGCAACTTCATCCCTTGCCATTGGGGGTGCTGTTTTCTTAATCGTTTGCAGTGTGGTAGGTTCTGCTGTTGGTGAAGCACTTGCCTCGAGTTCGTCCGTTTGTGCAGTAACGTAAGTTGCAGCAACTTCATCCCTTGCCATTGGGGGTGCTGTTGTCTTAATCGTTTGCAGTTCGGTAGGTTTTGTTGGTGGGGGAGCACTGGTATCTTGTTCCGTCGTTTGTGTTTCATCTGGATATGCCACGTCTAGATATGCCACGTCTAGATATGGATATTCCATGTCTGGATATGGATATCCCCGGGCCCCGTCTAGATATACCATATCCTCTATCTTTAGTTGTTGAACTGAGCCTGTGGTCTCTGCAACCGTCTGTGAGGCATCTTTTGTTGATGGCACTATTGAATCTGTTTCAACTTTTAACGATGTCTTTGTTGTTCCTACGACCTTCGTGGTAGGCACAGTTGGACTTTCCACGGTCAGCGCCTTCTCACAAATGACCGGACTCGCAGTCAACGTGCAATCATCATCGTACATGGCGGACAAAGCCACATCTTTCTTGTCTAGAAGCATCAAGGCGCACATTTCACCCGTAGAAGCGATATTTGGGAAGTTTGGCGCCCATTCTGTAATAGAACGACACCAAATGGATTCATTGAATGTTTAATATCCTGCTTTAGATTACAAAAAATCTCCGGTCTCCGCGCGTGTCGTCTCAGACCCCGCGCATCGACTTTTTTAGTTTTCTGGGTTTTGTTTTACTATAAAACGATGTACAATTGCAACCAATATTGCTGGATCGATTTGAATTCACATAAGGGTATGGCCGTTTGCCCGATTTGTGAGGCCTCTCTATCTCTATGACCAGAAGCCGGAGACTTTTTTGACCTCATGCGGTCTCATGAAGGAAATTTATTCGTGTCTTATCTAATTGAAGGTTTGGTATCAGTGGCGTAGCCAAGGGGGGGGGGGGGGGGGCAAGGCGGAGTGAAAAAAGGAGAAGAAAAACTAATATTTTTAAATGAAATACTTCACAAAATAATTGTAAAAACGTTTTAACATAATGACAAATGATGACGGGCCAATCATAAATTCACATTGGAACTTTATTACAGGTGTTACCCAGCTTCACCTACAATGTAAAAAAATATGTAAATTTACAGCAAAACGTAGGCAACTCTATTTCCAACAATTTGCTGTATTACAATTTTACATAACAAGTGTGTTGTGTAAATCAGTTTAACACACTTGTTATGTAAAATTGTAATACAGCAAATAGAGTTGCCTATATTTTGCTGTAAATTTACTTTTTTTTTTTTTTTTTAACTTTTTTTTTTTAACAGTGTAGCATATAAACTTGCTTCGGGCCATTCCAATATCTGAATTGTGTCATTTTAAATATTTTAAAGTTCCGTCTGGAAAAAACCCACTTGATTGTACTTATGGCCTTTTTAAATATAAATAATAGAAAGGACTTCATAATAATTGTTGTAGCAAGCACGTTTCAGATTCTGAATAATACCTCTAGCTCTGACCGAAATGAGAGGGATTTGGTAAAAAAGATATATCAATAATAATTGAAAAACAATTTTAACCTAAATGCCATTTTAGTTGATTGTTTATTACTTACTCCAGTAACCTCCAAAGCTTGTCTCTCCGTAATAGTACGCACTTCTTTTATTTACGTTATTTACGCATGTATACTGTGCACCCGAGGGAGAGGTGCACCCCAGCCACGTGACGAATTCATTTGCCCCTTTGGAAATCATGAACGACAGCACGTCATTGAATTCCTGCTCCGTGTTGATGACCAGGATGTTCGCGCCCATAAGTCGACATATTTCGGCTGCGTCTGTGTATATGGTTCCAGTGATTTGCATGGACATGCAGCTCTCGCCGACCAATTGGAAAGAGGCATCTGTACACAGCGGAAATTCTGAAAAGAGGGAGTTTTAAGACAGTTATTCTTTATCAGAAAAATATGATAGACTTGTGTAAGGCCTAACACTAGTATGTCCATGCCTGGAGTATGGTGGGTCCATATGGGATCCTCATCCAAAATAACTCACACTGAAGTTGTAAGCTGTACAAAATAGAAGTGCTCACTTCGTCATTGGGGACTACGGGAGATATAGCAGCGTAACGGCAATGAAAGATCAACTGGGTTGGGAACCTTTGGAGATTAGAAGGAAAGTAGCAAGAGTCACCATCTTCCATGAAGCCCTCCTGGGTCGCCTCGCCATACCGCTTCAAACGATCTTACGCCCGGTCCTACGCTCATCTCGTCACTGTAAATTTACCCAAATCTCATCCAGTAAAAACTGTCTCAAGTATTCATTTATACTCCGGACTCTGAAAGATTGGAATCTCTTACCACATCATATCACACAAATTGAAGATAAACAGAAATTCAAAGCAGAAGCAAGGAAGTACGTCACACAAGTCGACAAGAAATAAGCAACCAACCAAATCAAACCATCAACTACATCTGTGCACCATACCCTGCCCGTGTTGCTCCTTTTAGGGGTGTTGGGCAGTATTTGATCCAGATCCAGATCCAGAAATTCACCGGTTCCTGGTCTCCGAGCGCGCGTCGCCTCAGACCTTGCTATGAAATGATCTCCAGTTGCAACCAAAATTGCTGAAGTGTGGCCTCTCTTAGCCACCATACTTGTATGGGAATAATAATATGAACTGGTTCCAGTTACTGCGTATACATGTATCACGTATTTCATTGGTGGGAAAAAAGTGGGAAAAGATTACCCCAAAAATCGCTTTATGTTGATACTGGGGCAATTCTAATGACGTTATTAAATGGGTAAAATGTGATATTTGTATGAGTAAAACGTGATATTTCACGTGGAAAAAGTTTTCAATTCCTGAAGTCAACAATTATTTTATTAATTATAGCGCTTCAGTCATAAAGATTTCAAGGATGGCAAATTCGACTCCTGGAAAGGAGTAATTGTCAGAAGATATAGGAACCCATCATAAAATTAATGTTGGGACATTTATACAGTAAAGCTATGCTTCTCACAATAATTATGTGAAATAGGGCCTATTTAAAAGAAATTGCAGGAAAATATCAGAAAATAGAAAAACAAATCACAGACGATACGATCTATAAGAACTTGGTTAGAAATTATTATACATTGAAAAAATAAACATTAATACAAATAAGTTGCATAATGTAGGCCCTATAAATTCATGAAATGAAACATCGTGAAAAAATGTAACAATGTAACTATAATATGTAACTAATCGTTCTCCTGAGGACGATCAGAGCATAATGATCGAAACGTCGAGTTGATACATCCAGTAGTTCTTTTCAGAACTAATTAGGCTTACTACTCAATAGAGAATTTCACATGGTTTCACCGCAATTCGTCTTACTTAATGTAACTAATATGCCTATTTCTTTGAGTGTTTGAAATAAAATAATTGCCAATTGAGGGTAAACCTCATTTTATCAGAATTCTAACCGTGCTTGCATCTGCGAATTCAAAGCTATTATGGTTTTGCTTTCCAGGATTCTCTAAAATTAAATTGGCAGTTGGAACAATTAATCATACAACTGGGCAATGAGTCTTCGGAACACCAGAATAATTGAAATCATAATATAATAATAGCCTAAGCTGTCTGGGCCGTCGAGACTATTTTGACTATTTTCCGACAAATTTCTTACGATTTTTTAATTTTTATCGCGGTGAAGAATGCTTCGTGAGAATATTTGGCTGTCGTAATATCGAGCAGTCTTGAAGTAGTTTTAGCTGAAGTTGTTAGTAGCCCGCTCAAACGCACCAAGCTTTACAGCATCAATTTCGTCTCCATGGTGATCGACACAACGGTCGTAGCTTTGGGAATGAGCGTGCACATGGGGGACGAGGTTGACACGGCATGTCATTGCATTTGGCGACAACGAGGCGCCACTGAAAAAGCGGTTGACTTTGTGTCTATTCTGTGTCCTTTCTCTATGGTCTATTTATGTCTGTAAGTTCATTTTTCAGCTTCAACTACTTTTAAAATGGACACCAGACGTTAATTCTCCATCTTTATGAATAGGACACGATTGTGATCACAAGACGCCATCTTAAAAGGCCATTATCGTCATGACTAGAGCAGACTTACAACAGGGCATGGAATATTGGTGTCCTAGTTTAAGATGAACACAGTGACTGCAAATTAATATCTCATTTTTTATGCAGCAACAACGGTGATATGACTTTGTCATGTGGGGTATTATTATTTTCAGTTACTGATTTAATCTAAAACTAGCACTCACGATTCCATGCCCTGTTGATCGCGACGATATCTTCCCTTTAATTATATTAAAGGCTGCTATATGGGATTCTAGCCGGCCAATTGTCATCGGGCAAGCTCGGTGGTCGAGAGGTTAAGACGTCTGCACTAGTAAGCAGGAGGTCGTGGGTTCGAATCCCGCCCGAGTCGCCTGTGTATTTTTTTTCACAGACACCCGGAAAGCACTGAGTATACAGTGCTATACACACGTCGGTGTAGGGCAAAATTAAATCAATTGTTTATCTCCCGACACAAGAATTTCACCAACCTATATATATCAATATTGTTTATCACCCGATGCAACCTATATATACCTTCTTGATCAACCTATAATATTATGTGACCCCGCACGGCGAAACCCGCAAAAAGTCGCTGAACCCCAATCCATGATACAGCCAATTTTCGACCAATGGGATGTTATACGGCCTTTTGGGGTTTTACCGATTATAGTTCCCGGATGTTTATTTCACAATTTCCTGCAAACAAAATTACTGAAATCGATTTATAAGTGTGCGAAAAAGCGAAATTCCGAGCACCATTTTGCGGTTGTTAGTGCGTTTTTTTTTTCAAAACATCCTGTATTTCTCGAAATCGTAATTTCATTGTTTTTCGACTTTCAAAGTCCATAACATTCCAACAGAATGCATGATGGATATAATTTTTTCACCATTGAAAAGCTAAAGAGTTGCCCTTTCATATGATACCAATAACTCATTTTTTTATATTTCTGGGACGTTTTTGTGGGTTTTGTCATGCTGGGTCACATATATTTGTTCTTTTTCATACTGTAATGCCTATAATTTGTATGATTTTGTTTTATTGCATCAAATATTTGAATGAAAAGTGTTCTCATCTGTTTTACAGTCTATATATAGAATTGATTGAAAATAGGGTAGAATAACTTGTAACTAGTTGGGAAAATATTGGGGAGGGGATGATTGGTTTGGTCAACACAATATTTTGGAGGGACGGGGTATGCATCACCCCATCCCGCCCAAGATCGATTTACTTACCGGGCTGAGCTGTTGTTACCGTCTGGGGCCTTGCGGCGTCAGATGAAAGTGATGTACACAGTGTCAGAAGTGTTAGGATTATATATCTCTCCATTGTGTTCCCGTGTGCGCTACTCCATGAAGCTAGGTCTTTCCGCTGTTTTTTGTATTTTGTCGAAATCTGAAAGAAAGAATGCGGGAAATTTGTAAGAAATATTTTTCATAACAAATGTCAAGGCTTTGGTGTTAATTAAAGAAGCTTCACTATAGAGCCATATTACAGGATAGGTTTCCTTTTTAAACAACCCAAAGAGATTGAAAAAGGAACCAATGCATTACTGGTACATTATTCTATCGTCTATCAAAGTGTGATTGTTCATGATAAATGTTTGCATGTTAATATTTTTAAAGGATAAAAGCCTTCGTTTCAGGTTGGAAATGCAAAATTACAAATGAACCAATAATGAAAAATCAATGTTGGCTTACCTGTGTGTCTCTGCGTCACTGGGCAGTCCTCTGAATATTTAGTTCTCGGTATCACGAACGAAATTCCTTTGATTTCTATTTGAATATCAGAAAGATGAGTGAAAGAAAAACATTATTCTTAGAACAGTATTCACTTTCAGTTAATATTCACTTGCAATTTTTGTATGAAAACACCGCTTTCGAAAGTTATCTTTTCCTTACTTCCTGGAAATTATCACTCAATTCATAATCACGCAGGTCTGAAGAGGCATGTACAGTCCTGTAAATCCTTGTTTTTCTCGGTACATGCTCAATAATAATTTTCGCACACGTTTCAAAATCTGCAAAATCAACACTGCGAAAGTATTAAATAAAAGACCTGTCACATTTTTATCATCTCCCCCAAGAGTCGGTGCGCGCATGACATTAGTCCAAACCGCATTGCTTCACGTTGTCATGGTAACATTTGTAGCGCAAAGTTCTCGCTTCCTTTGTTCCTCACTCAACCAGTGTTATATTAAACAAAAACGGTCAATCAATAATTTTCCTGCCAGAAAAACAAATGCAGGAAAACAAAACCACCCTGCTGGAAACAATTCGATACAAGGACAACTACAAAAAATAATTGATTCACCAACCGAAAATAGTTTCACGTTGTCATGGTAATATTTCTAGCGCGAAGTTCTCGCTTCCCTTGCCACCCAACCAACGTTATATAAGAAAAAAAGTAAATGTAAATCAATAATTTTCCTGCCAGAAAACAAAGACACTCTGCCGGAAGCACTTTGCTACACAATGACGTGGCCGAGCGGTCTAGCGCACCGAACTCAAGTTCTGGTGTTGCCAGCAGCAGGGTGTGGGTTCGAGCCCCGGTCGTGACACTTGTGTCCTTGAGCAAGGTACTTAACCATAATTGCTTCGTCCTTCGGATGGGACGTAAAGCCGTAGGTCCCGTGTGTTGTATAATGCACGTAAAGTGGATTGTCGTGCGGTCTAGCGCACTGAACTCAAGTTCTGGTGTTGCCAGCAGCAGAGTGTGGGTTCGAGCCCCGGCCGTGACACCTGTGTCCTTGAGCAAGACACTTAACCATAATTGCTTCTCTCCACCCAGGGGTTAAATGGGTACCTGTGAAGGCAGAGATGGTTTGCTCTATATGCGCTAGAAATGGCAGCAATTGAGCTGTATACTCCCCAGGGAGCTGAGATGGTTTCAGGAATGATTTATGAGCCTGATGAGCCTCATGAGCAGGGGTAATAATATAATGCGCCTTGAGCGCCACTTAGTTGGTGGATACGTGCGCTATATAAATCTATACATTATTATTATTATTATGAAAGATAATTGATTCAACAACCATGGGCGTCAACAGGTGGGGGACGGGGGGGACATGTCCCCCCCCACTTTTGAAAGTGGGGGGGGGGGATATCAATCGTTTGTGTCCCCCACTTTTCAGAACAATAATATAAAAAAATGGCAGGCATATGTTCGATTTTTTGTATCAATTGCTGACTCAAATAGAATCAAACTCGATATTAGTGAAAACAGCCATTTTTCGACTCATTATCAAAATCATCAAAAATTAGAGGCAGACGAACCGTTGCCGCCGTGTATGCCTAGGCCTACTAGGTAGACCTATAACGTTACTCATGGAGACAGAGGAGGTGGACGCTTAATATTCCTGTACCGTACAGTAGGAACATATTAGAAGCCAGCCGCGCAGGCATGTTTTCCAACACTGCTCACTATGCACAAACGGCGTGCGGTGCAGAATGCCAGCGACACTTTTTTGAGACATGCGCACTGAAAGCCAAAGATCGCATTGCGTGCGTATGTATTTTCGCCCCCAGTTCATAGCGTTATACGGGGCGAGCAGGCGATTCGACGTCGCTTGTTTCTAACGTTACTCACGCATCGTGTACGCGCAAAGTGCACTGGTGCAGTGCGGATTGCCAGCGACACATTTCTCATTTCTGACGCGTATACGGGGTCGGAGGCTCCCCTAGCGCTGGTTTTCGCAAGTTCAGGAGCGGATGATCGCGGATCCAGGGGGGGGGGGGGTCAGTTTTTTGTAGCATGATTAGTTTGAACAAATAGTATAAATTTCAATATTTTTTCTTCAAGAAATATACAATTATTTAACAAAATATAGCACCATTTAGCACCTAAGCACCCTTAATTATGCAAACAATCTCTAAGGGCAAGGGGACACCCCCTCCCCTTAGATAACTCCCCAGGACACAGATCACTAATTGGGGCTCATGTCCCCCCCACTTTTCATAAGCTGTTGACGCCCATGTCAACAACCATTGGTGCGGCACGATCAGAAAATGAGTGCTGCTTTGACCTGGTTGCTGATGTGACGTGGAAAGCAAATAAAAACGGGCATGAGTGAATCGACTCGTACACAATATTAGGCGATACATATCTCATGGTACACTGTTTTCACCAACGAGGCCGGTTTTATGAGTATAATTGTGCAAAATATTAAGAAAGGCGTGTGATTTCTTCGCTCTGAACATGGAGCTATAAAAAAGATAGCTCCATGCTCTGAATTACTTTCTGTTTGAGGAGAAAAGGTCAGGAGCTTGAGCACCCATGCACTCAGTTACTATACGTACTTCGCGACGTGCGTTACCTGACCGTAGGGGGCGCCCTTTCCATAAATTTTGGATGAGTTTATGTTCAAAATGGCTGAATAGAAACAGTACACAACCTTTCGTCAACATGCCTTTGGGAGCCGAAATGTTGCAGGTTTCTCAGAAATTAATCCCTATCGACCCGCGTTAACCTTTGGAGTAGCCCCGCATTCTACAGTTGTACCTTCAATGATAATCTGGTAGGCCTACGTACACCTTGAAATGTTGAAATATTTCTGGGTAGAATGTCGTATCCCATGATCCGATCCGACCGGCACTTTTTCTCATTAAATATAACCAATATTCAATAATGTAATCTTACCTACCTAGTAATAGTATTAGTACTATTATTTAATAAATAGTAAGGTGGAGAACATGATGGACATATACTTCAAATTATTCCAGGATATTTATTTCATGAAAAATCAGGCATTTTTGGTATACGATGACTTCCTCAGTGAGTCATGTCAGTCTGATCATGCTGATCTTGTCGATCTTGTCAACTCCTTTCCCCACCAGTGTGGCATGGAGGATACAGATCTGTGCCACACTGGTGGGGCAAGTCAACTCCCCCATAAGTGACGAACACGGTCATTGTAACGTTACATGCGCAGTGGCAACTATAATAGGATCCTTCTATTTTCTGAAGGGGAGGATTTTTTAGAAGGGAAATCAAGTCCGAAAACCATCATAAAAGTGGATTTTAAAGATAGTTTTCGCTTTCTGTACCCCAAAAAATTGATGGAATCATTTTTTAACTGGTTAGTGGTTGTAAAAAAAATTCCAAAAAACCTTAAAAAGTGGCGGTCGGATACGACATTCTTTCCGATCCTATTATAGTTGCTAAATATCACTAAGTTTCCTGCAAAATATGATAGAGGACAAACTAAGTAAAGGAGAGGAAAATGTAGTCAAGTGAGGCTTGGAATCAATTATTGCTGGAGATTTTGAGCAATGAATTTGTGCATATCTTTAGAGATGTAGGTATGTGAAGATACGCATCGATCGCGGCCGATATTTTCTGCCCGATTTCTGTTCCGCATCGCGTCATGCACGCTGGGGAAATCCCCATAAATTCGCATTCTGATTGGCTGTAGACGATGATGACGTAGTGGAAAATCCCCTCTTACATCCGCCATGTTTGATTTTTTTATTTTTGGAATGTTTTGACCTTCGCTGGAAAAGTTTAAGAAATCACTGTTTTGACGGCACAAATACCACTCTAAGGCCCAATCCTACATTATTGAAAGGTTAGTCTACATTATTGTTGTTATTTCATCTTTAAAATCCCAAAGTTTCATTGTATTTTATGGGTCCCCAAAAAAATTGACTTACCCGGAGTCTGACGCGGCCGGGTCGACGCGACCCGGTCGCAGCTGATTAACGAAGGAATCACAAGCGTTTTTGTTCAAACCACAATCGTTTTCGGTCACAAAATTCTAATCAAGTACCTGTCAGAGAAATGACGCTAATAATGAGCTCCAAATGCGTGTAATTTCCTTATCAATTAAGATATCTCAATAACTTTGGTACCACTGTGTAGGATTTTTCAAACTCTTTCCAGTGGTACTAATTGCATTGGTATTGGTTCACTTTGAATATTTTCTTCACATACCTAAGAGATGTTGGCCATTTTGTCGTCCGCTAAAACTATATACTTTGTGCACAACTGGTGGCCGGATTTGTACATGTATCACAGATTAGAAACACGTGTGCGTACATGTCATGTGCTTGCTTTACTACTGAAAGATTTTAGAGGATTCAGGTTATTAGGCATACTTGCCTTTTCATGGTACATGTACATCCATGTTTGTTGTAGTGATTGCAAGGTCAGTGCTTGGGTCAGTGGACACTGTTTATTACTCCATGCATGCAGGGAGGGTCCCTGGCCATGTACATGTATCACAGATTAGAAACACATGTGTGCATACATATCATGTGCTTGCTTTACTACTGAAAGATTTTGTGGGAAGGTTATGTGTAAGCAAATGGACCTAGGGAGTTAGGAAGGATTCAGGTTATGTGTAAGCAATTGGGCCTAGGGAGTTAGGGAGGATTCAGGTTATGTGTAAGCAAATGGGCCTAGGGAGTTAGGAAGGATTCAGGTTATGTGTAACCAAATGGGCCTAGGGAGTTAGGAAGGATTCAGGTTATGTGTAAGCAATTGGGCCTAGGGAGTTAGGGAGGATTCAGGTTATGTGTAAGCAAATGGGCCTAGGGAGTTAGGGTTAATCGATGTAATGGAAATGAATGCCACTGATTTGTGCTGCAGTGTGCCTATGGTGCAAGGAATTATCAAGCACTGTGGCATGTGGTGGAAAATCTGGTACCCGGTTCCAAAATTACCCATGGATGCACAGCACTAATAGGTCTATGGTATTGGTCCTAAGTATTACCTTTCAAAATATTGTCAGTGATTGTACATATGTTTGCAATAACCAAAACTGGTTTTGTCCACCTTTTCAGGTTACAACTGACAGCAAACAGTGCGGCCTTGATTAACCCATAATCTAAACATTAGTGCTAGGACGTAGGTTGGTTTGGCATGTTACAGACAAATTGAATATTCAGTAATCATGCCCCCAGACTCCGGTCACACAAACTGACGAGCTAAATACCTCCAACGCCCCCCAGTGAGCCCCTACTGCAATGTTTAAGAATGAATTTCAGGTGAGTTGTAAATAAAAAATGACGATCTTTTGTCACATTGGACAGAATATGAAAACGATTTTATTTTGAAATGTCCTAATTGAGATGTCTTTTTAAAGTAAAAGGAAATTAAAAGGGTACATTTCGAAAGTTTTTGTATTAAGGATGAGTGTTTGTCATTTCATTGATTTTCAGGAAAACGTTTAGTGTTTTACAATACATGTATGTTTAAGGTCATGAATACATTTTCCAGGGAATTGGTGGAGGGCGGGGGGGGGGGGGAGATAATTAGGTCTGTGAAAGTGTTAAAGTTTCAGCTTACTTCATGGAGATGTTAACCCTCCTACACATAGAGGCCACTGTAAACCACTAAATGTCCAATGTGTTGTACACACATTGTTTGCGCATATAAGCCACACTGCCCCTTTGAAGTAATCTCCAATGTACATACATGCATATAAAGACACATGTATACCACAGTTGACCTTATTTTCAGCAGGTTATACTGTAAACAAACTCCCAATAATAAATCGCCATCAGCCACTGAGACCAATAAACCATACCAAGCCTCCATCATCCATTGGGATTTTCAGCAGTTATTTTGTAAACACAGACTCTCCATAGTAACCTACATGTACCACCAGCCACTGAGTCTGTAACAAAGTAATATGCCCTGCAATACGTCAATCACAAACCACTAAAACCAACAGACATATGAGGCATTATGCAGTATAGCTATGAGGAGCCACTGCCTACCATAGCAATGGCTTGGAGTGGCCTCAATAGGTTGTTTCAAAAATTTCACTGATTGTAGGAGGGTTAAGCAACAAGATTGTATAGATCTAGTTATACATGGTTATTGCAGTGATGTGATGACTGATGATCCAACAGATACTTGACTTTCTTTGTCGTTAGGGCGGGGCCTTTGTGGAAGTCTTCAGTTGCCAAGGCAAGGAGCCATTGGCTAAATGGAAGCTCACCGGCTCGGCATCAATTCACAAGGTATGTCACTATAAGAGAATCCACTCACAGAGCTGCTAATAAGCAGAGAATTTTTGCTTAGAAAATATTTTTGCTTAGCAATATAAAACAGACTAATGGCCAAAATACACACATTCTATATGAATGTTTGGATGATAACCAACAAAGTCTGCTAAGCAAATTTTTCTGGTAAGCGACTTGTTTTACTTAGCATCTCTGCGAAATTGGGCCCCAGGGGCTTAGCAGAGAATATTACTAATCAGGACCCAATTTCATGGCACTGCTTACTGCGGAATTCTGCGCATAGAATCACACGCTTTTTATGGTGCCATAAGCGCAGAATTCTGTGGTAAACAGCGCCATGAAATTGGGCCCAGGTTGTATTCATAATGTATTATGTCTCTTTATGCATATATACTAGCAAGTTCTTAAATGTATTAAAGCTAAAACATTGTAAATGTTGGCAAAAATGGCCTCTATGAATATGCTTACTTTCATTAACCCTCCTACTACAAGGGTCAAAATGTTGATATACTTGCCAAGGTATATCTAGTGCACTTAAAAGTCAAACACTGTCAAACCTTACGTGTAGTAAGTACATTTGCAGGTCAAAATGAGTCGACCGTTTTTGACTGGTAAAAGCATTGTCTGGTATAGTCAAAATGACAGTATAAAACCAGTCAAAAATGCCCCTGTGTGCACATTTGGGTCAACAGTCAAAACGGGCAGTTGACTGATTTTGGCCATAGCAACTTCCCATTAAAGTGCAGCTATAATAGGAGGATTAAATCAAGATATAGACTAATCCCACGACCACTGCTTTCCGCCATTACTGCAGTGGGACCACCACTGCAGGCATCTGTCACACGCATTCTCAAATACGCAGTACGCTAGTGTTTCATCAAGTAGAGTGCTTAGATTGGTCAAAGAAGCACCGGACTGTAGAAAACGATTACTTGACGCAGAATACAGGTACCACTGCAGTTATGGCGGCGCCCAGTGAAATGATTGACGGATTAGTCTAAAAAATTAAACAACCAATCTGTGAAAGTTTCAGCTAAATTCAGGTGTCTTAAGTCATGTAAAAAGCATTCACAACTCTTTGTAAATGTGCATATTTTGTTAGCGTGTTCTCTGAACTGAGAGCACTTATATTTGTCATGATGATTCGTACCTTTAGCCAACTTTACATCAAGTTAGCTTTGGGTTAATAAATTAAGTTATTTTGGGTGTGTTCGGTTAGCATCCCCCGGGTTGACCCGGGTCTGACTCTGATGCATTCGAGTAGGCCTGATGTCATGGCCTGAAAGTCTCCTCAGATCGTGACGATAATGGAGTGCCATGGTCGAGCGGTTTAGTGCATCGAATTTGTGTTCTGATTGCTGAGTCATCAGAATGTGGGTTCGAATCCCAACCGCGACCGGGGTGCTTGTGTCCTTGAGCAAGACACTTTACCATAATTGCTTCTCTCCACCCAGGGGTCAATGGGTACCTGTGATGTCAGAGTTGGTTGTTGTGTTTGATTAGCCCATATGCGCTGAAATGGCAGCAAATGAGCTGTATACTCCCCAGGGAGCTGAGATGGTTTCAGGAATGATTTATGCGCCTGATGAGCAGGGGTAATAATGTAATGTGCCTTGAGCACCAGTTTGGTGGATACGTGCGCCATATAAGTCCACATTTATTATTATTATTATTATTATTATTATTATTATTATTATTATTATTATTATACTGCCCCTTAGTACAAACTGCAATAGTACAAACATCCTGAGAAGTCATTCTGTCTAATTTGCTGTCATTTGTGAGAAAAACATAACAAAATTAAATAAACCTGTATTCACATCACATGTATTCACATCACATGTATTCACATCACATGTATTCACATCACCTGTATTTACATCACCTGTATTCACATCACATGTATTCACATCACCTGTATTCACATCACATGTATTCACATCGCACGTATTCATATGACATGTATTCACATGACATGTATTCACATCACCTGTATTCACATCACATGTATTCACATCGCATGTATTCACATCGCATGTATTCACATCACATGTATTCACATCGCATGTATTCACATCACATGTATTCACATCACATGTATTCACATCGCATGTATTCACATCACATGTATTCACATCGCATGTATTCACATCGCATGTATTCACATCACATGTATTCACAACAACACAAAACTACATGCTTTTTAAAGCTTGTATGCTCTGCAAAAAGTTGACGTCTGGCAAAACATTTTTTAAATTCAACTTAACAAATTCAGATGGAATAATTTCTCAGGATGATGGATACGTGTACCAAATGTACCAAGCCAGTTTTAAGATAACAATCCTCTAATTTGATTAGTTTCCAATGTTGTATCTTTCCTTTAAGTAACAAAACCCATCAAAGTGGTGTTGTGACATGGGCGGATCCAGAATACTTATTGGGGGGGCTGAGAATCAAGAACGATTTTTCAGTACTACAAAAATTACAATGAAATAATCAAAGGGAGAGGAAAACAAAGCACAATGAGGGGGAAATGAGGGGAAACATGAGGGGGAATACCTTAACGTTTGTATCTGATTCTGTTTTATTTTAATTTTAAATTACGATTTTAGGGGGGGGCTACATCCCCCTTAGCCCCCCCTGGATCTGCCAATGGGTGATACTCTTTTGACACTGTCTATCCGTAGGTCTATGAAAAAGAGGCCAAGAGTTTTGTGCATGTCTTGGAAGGGGCTGGCACCAGCACTAAGATGCAGCTACCCAAAGATCCCAAGCAAACCTGTAAGTACTTGGGGAAAAGAAATATCACCTTGCCAGATCCATGGGAGGGGGAGAAATGAGTTAATGACGCGACCTACCTTAAATATTTCAGGGGTGTGATTTGTCCGGATTTTTACAAATTGCAATGTTGTGATCCTCCGGATTTTAAAGATTTAAGCAATAAAGAAAAGCAAAGCAAATGCTCAGAACTATAGATTTCACCCCAGCGCTGTTCACAACAGTGGTCCCAATACCCCTAGCAAAATTTACATGGATTTTTCAAAACTGCCCAATCATACTCCTGATATTTGCCGTAAAACCATGCTTCTTATATACAGAAATGTGTAATTTTAAAGGATTTGTTTTCACTTCCTCAAGTATAATAGCAATGTTCTGATGATAAAGACATTTTTCAGAAATTGCCATTAAAAAAAAGTGAAAAACACAGACAGTATATCTTTAAGGATAATATATTTTTAAAGTGAATTGAGACATTTTGTAGAACTCAAGTTCTGGTGTTGCCAGCAGCAGGGTGTGAGTTCGAGCCCCGGTCGTGACACTTGTGTCCTTGAGCAAGGTACTTAACCATAATTGCTTCGTCCTTCGGAGGAGACGTAAAGCCGTAGGTCCCGTGTGTTGTGTAATGCACGTAAAAGAATGCGCCTTGAGCACCACTTAGTTGGTGGATACGTGCGCTATATAAGTCCACACATTATTATTATTATTATTATTATTATTATTATTATTAATATTACATTGCTTGATTTTTCTGTACACCTCCTTGTCTGACAGTGGCTTTGGTCCAGCGATTTCTGATCATTCAGGTGTACGTTCCTATGGGACAAGATTTCTCCATTGAACTGGGGTAAGTCAATCTAAAGCCAGTAAAAGCCATATTATGTCCTATACAGACACCAGGAGATCTGCCACAATTGGTTGTAGAAGTTATGTAATGGAAAATTCACAGTGCAGGGACAATATCGTTGAAAACTGTTTCCTCGCAACAAATTTAGGAAGCTTTTTTTGTGTTTTTAATGCTAATTTTGAAAAGCAATTCTTGAAATATTTGTAGCAAATTTTGTGCTGCATTTTTTTTGTGATGACCGATGACCCAATATTAAAGTACTCGGAGCACACCTGTCCAGAGACAAGAACTTATAATCAGTCAAATTAATCCAAGGTCAAAAATCGGGTACTAAAGAAATTCCAGTAATTACATCAATTTTAGATCTAATGCCAAATAATACTGCTTGAATCTTTGTTTTTCATATAAATTTAAATTGATAAATACACCTAAGTTAATTCTAAGGATATTAAGTGTTAGGTTAGCAGACATGGGACAGCTCTGCCAAGTATAAAAAACTCACCTAATATTTCTTCAAATCAAGAAGTTCTTAAACAGTTTACCACCGCTAAAATGTGTTTCCAGATTACCACATTTGCACTGGTTGACCACAGTTGAAATAGTTTTATTCAATATTACTTTTAACTCAGTTTATGAATAATAAATGCACAAGACTATTTAGGATTTTTGTTTCCTGTGACCTAATTGATTATTATTTGTTTTCCTACAGAGTAAGCGACATGGGAAATAACAAGCGAAGACTGCTATTCTCTACGGCCCAGAAAGAAATCACAGTAACTCCACTTCATGCTAAGATACCACTCACTATAATGAAGAGAGCCATGGTAAGTTCCACAATACATGGTTACTTGGGTGCTGACTCCATGAAGGCTAGTTCAACATTTTTTTACCGGGCTAGACAACCTTTCAATGATTCTAGTCAAGTTAGTGTAACTATCTACTCCGTGCATGACCTGTTGAGGGCGCCCATTACGTCTAGCTTGCCTTACTGAGGTTCTGGTGTTAGCAGCGGAATGTGGGTTCGGATCCCGGCCGTGACACTTGTGTCCTTGAGCAAGACACTTAACTATAATTGCTTATAGGGGCAGAGGCAGTTTAACAACTGCCTTGTTCTGGACTAGTTACCCCTCCCAGTCCTATTCGCACCGTGAAGAGGCTGGTTATTAACTTGTCTTGTTTCGGTGCGAGGGGCTGGTTTCTTCAGTGTGGAGTCGTTGTAACAACTCAATGACTTAGTAGCCCCCACCATGGAGTGGCCATTGGCCTTGTGTGGGGCGAATTGCATAAAAAAAAATACTAAAAAACAGTGGCTGTCAGTAGGGTATATCAGTATATTGCTGGTTAAGTGTACGTTATTAACTCCATTTACATGCAAGTGTTACCAAGCGTTGTACACAATGCAGTAATGGCGCTGCGAAGTGCCTTAGACTCGGAGACTGAATGAATATTCACTGATAGAGGGCTATGATGTGTACAGACTGAATATTTCAAAATAGTTTTCACCTGAACTTATCCCCTCCTAGTGCTGAGGCAAATCAGCCCTTAGTCAGCCACTTGACAATGTATTGGACCTAGTGCCCTGCTTCCCTTAAGACTGCATGAAGCTCATGCTTAAAGGGACAATATCGTCATGATCAACAGGGCATGGAATCGGAGTGCTAGTTTTAGATTAACTCGGTGACTGAAAATAATACCCACATGATAAGGACATATTACCGTTGCTGCTGCATAAATGAGCCAGTAATTTTGTCTCATTCGTATGCTTACTTGTGCCTTCGTTTCAAGAACCCAAATTTCTTCGAAATTCTACATTTTCTGCATCTTAAACTAGGACACCGATTCCATGCCCTGTTGAAGGTCCACTCTGATCGTGATGATATTGTCCCTTTAATGCATAAACCTGTTAGTAAGGTGTGCCAAAAATATGACAATTATGATCAACCTTTCCTCCATCCAGTGGATGAACTTGTGTATCGACCTAGTGTCGCTGGTGAGTGAGGGCTTCCGTGGCCAGACGTATAAGACGTTGGATAGTCTTATTGTTTGCGCCAATTGTCATCTCCGAAAGATCTTCACGATGAAGATTCAGCCACCAGATAACACGGATGATGATGGTGAGGATAATATAGATGCCATGACAATATATTTTCAGCATACTCCTTTAACCCTCCTACTATCAGTGTTGTTCTTAACAAAGTCGACCCATACTTCAAAATGTCACAACCAACAAAATACACTGTACATATAGCAGGAGTTAACCACAAAATACCATGTGGTACCCTGGGGCACCCTGGGGCACACTCGGTTTGTGTGAAGGTCAGAACACTGTTTTTGTCCCAGGGGCATTTTGGGGTATCCATGTACCACTCTTGTGTACAGTATGCAATATTTTAAGGCATGTATAGAAAAAGCATTGTGTACTTAGCAGACACAAGTTTTTGTGGCATTTTGGAGACTGCATGTATACAAGATAACACGGATGATGATGGTGAGGATAATATGGATGCCATGACAATATATTTTCAACATACTCCTTTAAATGATGTATCTTGTCCTGGAAAACTAGCGTTGAGAAACTTAATTGTTTGGTGAAAGCGAAGGGTTTGTATTCAAGAAAAACAAACCCAGTAGAATACAGGGATTTTATAGTGTTGTGCTGCTTTAACCCTAACCATACTCAATGCAACAAGATGGAATCTTGTTGCCCTCAGCTGAGAACAAAAGAACCATCGTTGTGGTTGGTGGATCTTGCACACTTTTCTGTTACATTGTGTTGCATTCAGCAGGGTGTTAGGGTTAATGGACATTATGGGGTGAAAGCTAAATACTACAGTGGTCGTTCGCTATAGTGATTCATGGCTGCATTACTGTTATACAAAAAATGGGGGAAAAGAGTCAACTTTGGTAGAACCAAATGTTTGGTTTAGCCTCATATTTTACTTATTGTGGTGTTTGTTCAAGTGGTTTTATACTGCGATTACAAAATTGTACTACAATTTTACTACAACTCTTCTTGTCCAGTGCAAAAAGTAAATAAAACCTACATTTTTATTCCCATTTGTTGAATCATTTCTAGATCAATATGACTGCAGTCCTCCCACAAACAACGTTGAGCTGGACAGCATCCCGAGAGCTTGCCAATTCAGTTCTGACGTGACATTCCAGACACAGATCCTCAACATGAATAAACTCAGACATGCAGAGGTCAAGTCCAAACCGGACAGTCGGCCCTGCTCATCAACAGAACCTGGTATTATTATAACTTATTATTGTACAACATTCACAGCATATCGATTTAGTCGCAAGCCAAATTTATAATAAGGGAAGAAAAGTTTGTCATGCAGTCTTTGCCATAGGTTAAAAATCTGTTTTGTCCATTCATAAATGCCCATATCGATTCCGTTTTAAAAATGTAAACAGAAGTGTAATTTTTGTTGAATAAAGCCAAATAGAAATGGGCAAAGACACGTGTTGGGGACACATGAAACACTTTAAAAGAACATGAGTCAGCGTAATGCAAAACAATCTTCATCACTCTGATTGGTTCAAATGCACGTTGCGCATCGTACGCCGGCTAAAAAGAACAGGTGGCGAACAGCTGGCATATACACGTTGCTCTGATTTTGATAAGATATGTCTTTACCATCCGTTAATACACACCACGTGATTAAGTTTGTCCAGTCAGGTTGTCTAAACGGTCTTGGGCATTTATGAATACGATTTATATAGACATTGTCTTGTTGTCTTTTATTGTGAACAAATATTTTCTAAGCTACATTTTCTGTTTGTCAGCCCTTTCAAGTTGACCTTTTAGGTATTTAAAATTAAAAAAATGTTAATCATTGTACACCAGCTTTATAGATAATGTAAAACATTGATCACTGACTTGACATCTTTGTCTGTCTCTTATGAGTTTGTGTTGGTTTGTCCAGTGCCTGTCCCATTGTCTGTTTTTGACTTGTGTGTGCCTCTCAAGTACATGTATTGTATTTAGTTATTTAATACCAAAACAATTCAAAGGCAATCCGCTACAATCCTCCAGCTTAACCCTAACTCCCTAGGCCCATTTGCTTACACATAACCTGACTCCTCCAAAATCCTTCAGTAGTAAAGCAAGCACATGACATGTATGCACACATGTGTTTCTAATCTGTGATACATGTACATGGCCAGAGACCCTCCCTGCATGCATGGAGCAATAAACAGTGTCCATGAAATTGGCCCCTGTATATAATGTTATAAGCGTATGGAAATAAATGTGCACTGGCAATGAATTGAATTGAATTGAATTGAATTGAATTTTGGTCTCCATTCTGCAGTGGATCTGAATTCTAGTTTGAAGGGACGCAAGGACAGGCCCATGCACATAGCATTCGGCAGTAAGGTACCAGTCCCATCGACATCGGCAGGCAGGAAGCCGGTATCAGCCGAAAGCCAGAGAGAGGTGAGCTTGTCCCGTGTTATTTCATATTGTAATTTCATCTTAGCCATGCGAATCTCTTAATCACTTAAAAGGGTAGGCATAACTTTGTGAATGTTGGTAAAACCGCTTCTATGAGTATGTTTACTTTCTTTGAATCAATACATTAAACAACCAACTTGTGCAAGTTTCACAAGAAAATAGTTCACAAGAAAATGATGAAATTCATTTATATTTTTAATATTTATTCTTATGTGGAATTTAGGAAAAAATACTCTTTCCTAATTTGGGATCAGGCTTTGGGTTTACCCTATATAGAAATCCAGAATGCTGGCAGGGGAAACAGTTGAGTTGATAAGCCAAATAGTATTCGATATTAAAGTAATTGTTTTAAATTAAATTAAATTTAATAGAGTAATAAAGTGACAGTACGCTAAAAGACAAATCAGACTTCAAGGTTAACATTTGAACATTTTAAATATCAGATTAAGGAAAAAACACTAGACTGCCGAACTTGATTGCATAAGACCAAATCTTAAATCACTGGACTTGGTGCAGTTATCCATTGGGTATTATGAGTGTCACAACTACCCCTATGTGACTGAAAGACACAATAGCAAACTGATAATAATTGTTCGCAAACTCAAAGGAATATATTTACAAATTATTTATAGATTTAATTTACAACTCTTCTTTCATCATATTTTCAAACAACTCTCAATCATTATGCTTCATTATGATTATTAATTCTCCTATAGGTTTAACACTCAAAGACACTCAAAATTTGTATGTCTCTCGATCTTAACCCATTGACTTTGTGCAGTGCACTCAAATACATGCAAGCACATATGGCTGTGATAGGAGGTCAAACCCAAAGACACTCAAAATTTGTATGTAACTCCCAACCCATTGACTTTGTGCAGTGCACTCATACACAGCTCTGTGTGACTCTGTGGTTTGATCTACCAATTGGCAATGCAACCAAAAATACTCAAGTGACTGTCTGTGAGTGCCGTGCTGACTGGGCCAAATTTCAGCCTGGGCATAGGAGGGTTAATGCAGAAATACCCTGACGTCAATTTTGTAAAGGACTACTAAATTCTAAATACAAAGATACACCGTAAACTGAGATGAATTTTGAAAATGAGCCCTGTTCAGATGGTTGTCTGCATTCATAATGGAAACCAGGCTTTGTAGATAGTACCTGTATCAAGTAACATTTATCAACATTTAGCAATTTGACACATATTGTTTTTACAGAGTGGTAGTGCTGGAAATATCAGCAGTAGGTCCTCACACTCCAGAACCCAGAAACAGGATGGTAAATACAGGGACATTGGTGTATTCAGATTCCTCGATATCAGTTTTTTTAAATAAATTTGTTGATTATTAAAGATTTACTCTGTAAAGCATACATTCATTTTCCTGTAATAAACTTAGTCTGTGTCCGTATGTTGAAGACTATATATAATACTCAAAACAATTTAGGGAACACCGGATTTTTAACATCAAATAGGTTTGAAATGTTCCATGAACCGGGATTTTCATTTGCAACCCCCTCTCTCTTTCACTAGTCATGTCACGAAATGTGTAATCACTACATTTGTACATGCATCCTTTATCATCTATTTCATTGTGCAGTTGTTTCTCATCAATTCTGTGAAACATTGTGTTTATCTGAAATAAATGATCTTGCTTTAACTGAGATTATTCCGGTGTTCCCTAAATTGTTTTGAGTAGTATAATTGATGTAAAAACCATGGACTAAAGTATGACTGGTTACATATCTTGAAGTGTTAAAGGCAAGTTATGTATCAGGGAGATCAATGATTGACGTATGGCGTCTGAATCATGGAACGTAGCTAATGGAACAATGCCTTACAGTCACTTATATAAAACATGCTAAAGACAACTAAGAAAAAACTTAAAGGGACATTATCGTCACGACCAGAGCAGATTTTCAACAGGGCATGGAATCGGTGTCCTAGTTTAAGATGAACACAGTGACTGTATATTTCTGGCTCATTTGTGCAGCAGCAATAGTAATGTGACCTTATCATGTGGGGTAACATTGTTAGTCACTGAGTTAATCTAAAAGTAGAACTCTGATTCCATGCCCTGTTGATCGTGATGACATTGTCCCTTTAAGACAATACATATAGGTTGTCTTTTGGACATGGCTAAGTCCTCAACAGTTTTAGGGTTTCAAACTTGACAAAATTTCTTCTGACATTATTTTGACTGATATCAGGGGATCCGCTAGTGAGTGACAGGAGCATATCTTCCAAGAATGGAGCAGACACCCTGGTGCTACACGGCCGCCAGCGACAGTCCTCTGACCCTGGGACTAATGTGGCTGACCTAGAAAGAAAAGTTGACAAAGGTAGTCAAATGACTTGATTAAAGATATATGCATGTTCAGCAGTAAATTACTTCAAAATGACACATTTCAAACAAAATATTGGAAGGATTATGGTATTAAAATAATTACGAAGTACCCAAATAAACTTAAATCATATTGAAATAATTGACTGCCTTTAACAAGGAAAATAGTAAAAAAATTTGAAATTCTTTGATGTAATTATTAATTCTACATCTGTGAATCGACATATTCTTAGTCACACATCTGTAGGGTTATTTACCAGTTGTTTTAATTTTTATTTTGCATTTGTTTTAATGTTTCTTCCTTTCGGTACTTTGAAAGGAAGCAACACATGGTCTGCAGGTTCCGCTGAAAATAGCAAGGAGGACAATTTTGTTCAACCCCACCCACCCCGTCAAAAATCCGGAGAGAAATCCCGTCGTATCGTCAAAGTCCGTCCAAACAGTGGGAAGCGAGAGAGAGGTGATAGTCAATCAGCTGGTAGTGACACCAGCACATCAGGGAGGAGTGGGTATGATCGGAGTAGGTATGTCGACAACGGTGCTCAGAAGAAGGACTCGGAAGAATCCAGCGATGCTGATAGGACTGGGAGGGTTTCAGATGCTGCCATCTTGAAATATGCCTCGTCACGGATCAGAGTGGACAGCCAGTCTGATAGAGACGAGGAGATCCACAGGGAGTCACCCATCTCGGAGAGGCCCCTCAACTTAGCGGTTGTTGCGAACAACCAATCAAGACCTCGGGTCGAGAGCCCCTCAGAGAGTGATGATCTCACCGGACGCAACGCCCAGAAAGGACGGACGCAGAGGAGAAAGAAGAAAGGAGAGAGGCCGACGTTGAACCGGATGGACAGCTTGTCGGAGAGCGAGGAAGTGCAGAGACAGAGAGGGAAGGGACGGGGAGATGGAGGGATGCCTAAGAGTGGACGTAAGGAGAAGAAAGATGCAGGGCTGTCATCAAGAACAGAACGGTCATCAGGTAGGACTTAACAGACAACTGCCATGCTCATGGAGTTATGGAACTGTAACTTTAGAGAGAGAGAAAGAGAGATGATGACAGCCTCTTTCTTCATGTGGATGTTAAAAGATACATTTTATTTATTTTCCTGCAGTGTTCATATTTGCTGCGAACAACAAATACGTTCTTTCAAACTGTTATGTGACCATTTAAACAACTTTTTTTGTGGAGGTAGGATTTTTTTATTTTATTGGTCACACCCTTTCTAGCATTCTCCACCGATTCTCTTTTAGTTAAATGGATCAATATGAAATTTGGTTGCAGGTCTGTCGACGGTAGACTCGGGAATCACGGATGTGAGCTCAGTAGGAATGTCCAGGAAGGCAGATGCAAACCACAGCCAGGTTAAACCAGGTCAGCCCAACACGTCCAGGCGTAATAACAAACAGACAAGGTGAGAGTAAGCAAGAGCTGGTGGCAGTCGGTGCTTGGAGGGAAGACCGCACTGAGAAGTGACCGTAACTCGTGACTGGCTTTGATTTTTAATGAGTATACTTGTTTGGTACAGGGGAGGACTCCTGTGCATAATATTTTGCCAGGGTGGCATCTATCTAGGGCCCAATTTCATGGCTCAGCTTAGCGTAAGCAAAAACAAATGGCTATTTACTATAGCAGAAAATGTTGTGCTTGACGTGACCGTATTTCATGAATTAGTAAGGAATTTTGGCTTGTGCTCATGCGTTCTTTGCATAACTAAGGATTCTGCACTAAAAAAATGTTTGCGCTAAACCTGTAAGCAGAATATGTTGATTGTAAGCTAAGGCTGTATCCGGGTATACCGGATACCCAGCTGGAACAGTCATTACCCGGTTCTATTTTTCGGTTCCAATCACCCGTAAATGACTTGAAAATTTTGACTGATTATGTAAGCCACACAAATGGAAGTCTCAGATTTTGGGGATGCTATGAGTTGTTTTTAATATAGAGGCGGGAAATTATTAGAGTAAGTCCACATTAATTATGACTCTAATAAAACAACAGAATCTTGTGTTCATGTTGGTTATTTTATACATTCGGGAGTATTTGTGTTTTTACAAAATTGTTTACGGGTACCCGGATATACGAAGATTTCCAATGTCAGGTATCCAGTTCCTGAAATAACCGAAAATGCACAGCCTTATTGTAAGCGTGGAATTCTGTGTTTAGCAGAGCCATGAAATCGGGCCCTGAGTAGGAGGTTCCCTGCACATGGGGCTTATTTCAATGAGCTGCAAAGGAGAACAATTTGTTTAGCAGATTTTGTAGGTCACCAGCCAATTGTTTATATAAAATATATACAGACTTTGGCTGGTTGGCTGTTTTATATTGCTTAGCAAAAACAATTTGCACGAAATATGTTTGTGCTAAGCAGCTGTGTGAAATTGTCTCCTGCCCAATTTCATACAGCCCAATTTCATAGATCTCAATTTCATAGATCTCACTTTAATAGATGCCCAATTTCACAGATCCCAATTTCATAGATGCCCAATTTCATACAGCCCCCAAATAAGCAGAAAAGATTGCTTAGCAAATTTATCTGCTAAGCAAAATTGGGCTGAGAACCAGCTAGAAGCAATATACCTTACATGACAATTTAGCTGGTAATCTATACTACTCAAAACAATTTAGGGAACATCGGATTTTTAACATCAAATACATGTAGGTTTGAAATGTTCCATGAACCGGGATTTTCATTTGCAACCCCCTCTCTCTTTCAGTAGTCATGTCATGAAATGTGTGATCACTACATGCATCCTTTATCATCTGTTTCATTGTGCAGTTGTTTCTCATCAATTCTGTGAAACATTGTGTTTATCTGAAATAAATGATCTTGCTTTAACCCATATCCGCCTAACCATGTAAACACACAAAAGACTGTATGTGCCTAAGCCCCCGCACAGAGATACATTGTTTTTGCACACAATCAGAAAGATTCCTTATTTAGAGAATATTACAATCACTGACACAGACACATTATATACTGATGGAAAGAGGAGAACATGCACTTTATTATGATGTCAGACTTGTCTAATTTCATATCTATAATCATGAAATACAGTCATCGGAAAAACGTAGTAAATTGTAATTGGACAAATACGGTACGGAAAATCACGTAGGTCGGCGTTTGTAGCGTTTTACATATCTACGGGTTATCACGTAGATCGGCGGATATGGGTTAACTTTGATTATTCCGGTGTTCCCTAAATTGTTTTGAGTAGTATATTTTTGCTATTAAGCATGGAATTGGCCCCTGATTAGTTCCCCTAAAGCCAATGCGTATGTCACATCTGATACACAGGCAGTAGACAGGGGGACAGAAAGGGAGTAATCCTCACCTAAAAAAACATAAACATAAAACAAACTTGGTTTTGTTGACCATTATGAATGTATTAAACCCTAACCCCCTAGGTATTCTGGCTAGGAACCTTCCTGAATCCTCCAAAATCCATCAGTGCACTTTTGGAAACATGCCCTTATCTTCAAAATGCACCATGCATTTTCGTTGATCTTTCATATTCAGCACTTATGGCCTGTACTTCTTGCCAGGTAGTAATTTTGCCCCATTTGAAGAGGTGAAAGTACCAGTTTCCAACAGTGCTGAATTTTCCCCAAAAAGTGCCCCTTGGAGGATTTTGAAGTATTTGGGGTGGTTATGGTTATAAAGGGAAATTCCATTGAGACGTATTTGCAATACCTAAAAAAAAACTTTAAAAACCAACAGAGCTGATAAGGGCTCCCCTCCTGCCCCACATTGTAAGGCTGGCATATTCACTTGTTGAGTTTCACTTTGTCAAAAAACTTCTATAACCAATGGGACGTACAATTTTGAAACAGGGGCGAGGCAGGCAGATCCTCTGGTGATCAACAACAGAAGGGTGAGGGGAAGATCTATACCTTCATGTCTCCACCCAGGTTAGCCCCCATCAGGCAGGTGGAGAGAAGTAGGCATTTGGAACCAAAGAAACTACAGGTATTATTCATTTGATCTTTGCATCAGTGTTGGAGCAAAGGCTTTGATCCTCAAGGCCAAGGCCAAGGCCCTCTAGTATAAAATTACTACTAATATAAAACATGTCACATCATAACGAATCGCTCAAAGTAAGAATAAAAACTTAACGTACAAATATATGACTGAGTAGAAATTCAGGTCTTCGTGGATACCATTTAAATATAACAAAAAGAATGGTTTGCTTCCATACTGATGCACATTAATCTAAACCGAGTATAACAAAAGGGGATCTAAGAACGGCTGTTTTTAACTGATGTTACCTCGTTATTATGTAACATGGAAGTAATTTAATTTTCTGGACCATCATGGTTAGAAATATTAGCATTACCTAAAACAGACCAGACTATATTCACCCAGAATTTGTCAAAAATCTTCGACCAAAATCCACTGAATGGCTTCGAGATTACTTCAGCACCTGTATCAAAGTTCAGAAAATCTCAAACCGGACAAGGCCGCCGAAGATCCGGGCAGCTACCGTCCAATAAGCCTACTGTGCATAATCTACAAAGTGATGGAGAGACTAATATACAATCGTATCCAACCCATTGTGGATCCTCAACTCCCACCTGAGCAGGCCGTCTTCCGTACAGGACGCTGTACAACAGACCAAGTAACACTCCTCACAGAAGACATAGAGGACAACTTCCAAAAAGGTCTCAAGAACGGTGCTGTACTGGTCGATCTATCAGCAGCATATGACACGGTATGGCATAAAGGTCTTGCCCTAAAGCTACACAAAATCATACCTGATAAAACCTTAGTAAACTTTCTCATGACAATGATCACCTGCAGAAGCTTTACAATGACGTTTGGCGAAGAAACCAGTAAAAAATGCTTCCTGAAAAACGGGATCCCGCAGGGCTCAGTGCTCGCACCGATTTAATTCAACATTTACACTGCTGACCTACCAACCACTGTCTCAAAGAAATACATCTACGCAGATGACAAAGCACTCCTAACCTCTGCCAACAACACTTGGCACCGATATGGAATCTTTAAGCCGTTACTTCAAAAACTGGAGACTCCGACTTAACATCACCAAAACTGTTTAGCAACTAGACTGTCTAACTACAAAATCAAAGTCGTTTGCAATGGCACAACCATCCCGTATGATGATTTCCCCAAGTATCTTGGTGTTACTTTGGACAGATCTCTAACATACAAAAGCCATATCACACAGCTCGCAACTGTCTCATTAGACAACTAGCAGGCCTTTCCTGGGGTGCAGACGACAACGTTCTTTGAATCTCAGCAATAGCTTTAGTATACTCTGTTGCAGAGTACTGTGCACCGGTATGGGCAAGGAGCACCCACACCAGCAAGATTGACGTAGCCCTTAACAACACCATGCGCATCATCTCAGGATGTATCAGATCAACTCTCACTCAGTACCTTCCAGTAGTCAGTGGAATTGCTCGTTATGAAGTGAGACGACAGCAGCAACACCTTGCTCTTGTGCGACGTGCCGCTGGGTGTGACTCCCATCTGCTTCATCAACTATTGACAAACACCAATCAAAAACCCCCACCACAACTGCGACTGCCATCAAGAAATCCTTTCCATCAACAAGCACACAAACTGCTAGAAATTAGCACCGGATCGCACCCAAAGACTTGGGCACTAAACACGTGGCGGAATATGTGGCAAGAATCAGAATCCAAGACGTGGATATTTAACTACATTTCGCCACTGCTGGGTCAAACTTAACAGACTAAGAACTGGCCATGGCCGATTTGGACATAACATGCTCCGCATGGGACTAATTAAGTGACAACGCTAAATGTACCTGTGGTCATGATGACCAGACTGTACATCACATCGTTCATGACTATTATTTACAGATGTGATGGAAATTTAACTGAACTCGACCAGTCTGCATTAAACTGGATCCATAACCTTGTCATGTTAACTTTGTATGAACCATACGATAAATAAATAAATAAAGCAGTCCACAGCACAAATCAGATGATGTTCTATCTACCCCATATAACTGTATGCAAGTTAAGTATAATTATATCTCCCTGGCCCCACAAGTACAAGTATACAGAAAATTATTATAGCTTTGTTTTTTTGGAAGCAGCAAAATGTACTATCATGGTAACAAAATGTGATGCTGTAAAAGTGAAAGTGTGTCAACACACAAATGTAGGGTGTTTTCCCTCCTCCATGGTAAAACATGATTAAATTAGATACTGCAGACTTTGCAGACAGCTGACTCCAAGTTGTATGTTTGTAGAAAAGCAAAATTTCAAACAAATTTACCTGAAAAATTCAAAAATCGATGGGCCTTGAAGAGCAAGGCCCTAAAGTTGCAAGGCTTTGACCCTCAAGGCCAAGGCCAAGGCCCTAAAATCAAGCCTTAAGGCCAAGGCTCAGCATCAAGGCACTACATCACTGCTTTGCATTCAGTATAGACCATATGAGTGGTTACTACACCGGAACAATTCCAAACTAATCAAATGTTGGTGCTTTACCATGTCAGTGATGTTTTCAACTACCTTTAAGGCCCCCCTCAAAAAAAGTCTCTGTTTTCTGGTCATCCGTCAGTTTAAAAATCGGTGCGGTGACATGCTTTTTTTGTGCCAGCAGGGAAATGCCTGATACATTATATACAAAGTATGGTGGCTAAGAGAGGCTGCACAAATCGGGCAAATGTTCATACCCCTATGTGAAAAAGTCATTTAAAACACAGCATGGCAGAATTCCAATCAATCCAGCAATTTTGGCTGTAATTGGACATCATTTCATAGCAAAATAAAAAATTAAACTAAAAATGCTGACGTGAGGGTCTGAGGCGACACGCACGGAGACCAGAAACCGGAGACTTTTTTTTTTTGGTCTAAAACCATGTCAACTTAAAATGGTTGTCAGTTCCAACCATACATGTGCAAATACATGGAGGACTACATGTACATGCAGAAGTGACTGTTATTTAATTTGTCATTTGTGACCGGCTCCACAAAAATGGGTATTATGGGACAAAATTAAAAAATTGAGTTACAAACATAGCTGAATTGGTTACATTATAAGCTTTAATTTGGTGTAGGTTTGAACCCTGTGGCTTTTTGCATATTCATATTGTACAAATTAATGGAAGTGCCTTCAGAGATACAGCCCTTTAAACACAGCAAGTGGAAAAAGAAATGAGCTAAGAAGAAACTCTCTTGAATGCCCATAGCAACAGTTATGTTCCTTTTGAGCTATCTTTCTAAAAATTTCAGGTCTCCTTTAGGAATGCTTGTGCCGTATCACTACGAAAGCGTAACTTTGGAGGTTTTTCTTTCCTAAAACTGACAGAGTCACACAGAAGACGAACACAAGGGACACAAAAACGTTTGTTTTTTCATCTTTACTCATCAATAATAATATTTCAGTAAATAAATTATAAAAGTATTGATATAATAGAAGCCAATAAACCAACAACAAAAAAATCACGTGAATTTTTTTTCCACCCTCTCCACATAGAACAGCCTTTTACGTTAATAGCATAGTGTCCCTTAATACCCTTTTTCGCAGAGCGGGTCACATTTATTGTCAACTTATCAGAGAGTTAGAACAGTTTCTAAAGAATGTGTTCTGTAAACACATTTTTCAGAAATACTATCAGCAGTCAGTTTATTTTGTGTCATTTTTAATGCAAGCCTCCCTTCCCTCAGTTACAGAAAATTACTGAGACATCATCACACTCTCCTACGCCTGATGAGGATGGCTCTCCCATTCCTGCATTAGAGTGCCCTCACCGGTCGCGTGCTAGAAATGATAACCACGAGAATGGCCAGGATGGGAGTAGTCGATATGATGTCATCATCAGGGAAACGCCAAGCCCCGATCTGGTCCAGTCACTACAGCCAATCTCCTCGGGTATGTTTGGGATTTGTGATGAGATTGTCTGTTTGTTGAAATTATGTACACATGTAATTTGAGCTTATTTGTGTGGAATGGCCTTTGATTCTCAGTTAATCGTAGAAACCCTAACTCCCTAGGCCCATTTGCTTACACATAACCTGAATCCTCCAAAATCCTTCAGTAGTAAAGCAAGCACATGACATGTATGCACACATGTGTTTCTAATCTGTGATACATGTACATGGCCAGGGACCTTCCCTGCATGCATGGAGCAACAAACAGTGTCCACTGACCCAAGCACTGACCTTGCAATCACTACAACAAACATGGATGTACATGTACCATGGAAAGGCAAGTATGCCTAATAACCTCAATCCTCCAAAATCCTTCACTTTCGCAAAGAGGATTTTGGAGGATTTGGGAAGGTTAGGGATAATCTCAGTAGAATGTCCTTGCATTAATTAATCGCTGCAAGATGGCCTTATTCCTTTTCAAATCTGTGCAGAATTTTCGCTGGCGGCCATGTACATGTAGCATCAGGGTGTCTGCTTAATTCTTGGAATGTTTATCCTGACTTAATAATAATCTTAACCCTCCAACTTTTGCTGCATTTTAATAGAAGTCAAAACCAGTCAACTGCCTGTTTTGACTGTTGACCCAAATGTGCACACAGGGGCATTTTTGACCACCCTGAACAATACAATACAATGCTTTTACCAGTCAAAAACGGTCAACTCATTTTGACCTGTAAATGTACTTACTACACGTAAGGTTTGACAGTGTTTGACTTTTAAGTGCACTAGATATACCTTGGCAAGTATATCAACATTTTGTCTGATTTTGACTCTTGTAGTAGCAGGAGGGTTAATAAAATGTTCTTCTGAATCCTCTACCGCTCCCCCCAAAAAAGATATGAAAACAAAATTAGGTAATTTTATTTCCATGTATCAGCAAAATCTGTTTCACTTTTTTTAGGAGACTACTCAGAAAGAGGAAACCTAGACTCACCAAAGCCCACAGAAAGCCTCTCCCCTCAGTGGACCAGGAAATCTCTCCTCACAACAAGTGCTCTGGAGTCTCACACGAGGGAGTCAGCAGTGTCACCGGTCATGGGTTCCATGTCAAGACTGAGTATTCACTCCAAGCGACTCAAGGAGATTCCAAAGGATGACCCCAGATTGTCAGATGTGAGTTGACTTAAAAAGGGGCAGTATCATCACAATCAGAGTAGACTTTCAACAGGGCATGGAATCGATGTCTTAGTTTAAGATGAACACGGTGACTGAAAATAACTGGCTCATTTATGTAGCAGCAATGGTAATATGACCTTATCATGTGTGGAATTATGTTCAGTCACTGAGTCAATATAAAACGAGCACTCCGATTCCATGCCCTGTTGATCGTGACGATATTGTCCCTTTAAGCTCGGTTAATAATTAACGTGAATGCAAAGCAAATATTGACTTCATTAATTTGCAGTGAATGATTCACATAAGTTGGAATCTGTTCAACGTGTGTGAACCATTTGCACGAATGTCTGGTTTCGGCGTCACAATTTGGTGAATTATGAACGCGAATGGTATTCTGATATGACACTCAAAATGCTTAACATTGTTATCCCTGGTCATCATCAGTGAGCCAATATGCAATCCTTAAAACTATGTCAACCTCCCTGGGGGAGTGTATGTACAGTTAAGACTGGGTGTTGGGTTCTCACCACTTAACCTTTGTATAGTTTGATCCCTCAAAACCCTATGAAAAACGAATGGTTTTGAGAATAGGAGGGTTAATCAAACACAATAACCAACTGTGCTCTCACAGGTCCCCATTTGGTTGGAGAGAAGCAATTTATGGTTCATCAGTTGTTTTGCTCAAGGACACAATCCTGGCCATGACTCGGCCACCAGAACACAAGGCACAATAACATAATAAAGCACTTTGAACATCACTTTGTTCGTGGGTTTATTCTCTTCACTGGAGGCTAACATACTGGCTAGTCTCCGCATGCAGAGATGTAACGGCTTTCATTAGTAACATTTTTGTCTCTTGATCATGACAGGATTATGACTGGAGGAGGGTAGTGAAGGGCCACAGGCAAATAACAACTTTCATTAGTAACAATTATGTCAACTCCTCCTTAGCCTCTTCACTGGAGGCTAACATGCTGACTAGTCTCCGCATGCAGCAGCTTGAAGAGGTTTATGAAGAGGAGGGTAGTGAGGGCCCACAGGCAAATAACAACTTTCATTAGTAACAATTATGTCAACTCCTCCTTAGCCTCTTCACTGGAGGCTAACATGCTGGCTAGTCTCCGCATGCAGCAGCTTGAAGAGGAGGGTAGTGAGGGCCCACAGGCAAATAACAACTTTCATTAGGCACCTTCTCAAAACTATTCCAGGATAACTTGCGCAGAGATTTATCCGCAGTTGATTTTTCAATGCTCAAAATATCCCCAAGCAGTCCAAATATATTGCGAATATGTTTGCGGAGCAAGTATTGAAACAAGTCCAGGCAATTTGTTTACAAACCGCAGACATTGAGATCGTTATCTACTGGAAGCCAGCGGGTGGTCCCTGCTGGGTGGATTTGCCGTTTGGTCACTCGCCCAGTGAGCAACAGTAAACATGTGCACTGATTTACCTATGTGCATCCGTATATATATGCAACTTTATTTCCCAGCAATCTGTAAGGATTTTATCCACAATGCCTAAAATTATATATGCATGCAATGTTTTTTCTGCTGATGAATTAACTACGGGTGAAATTCCCGAAATGGAAAAACATGCAACAACCACCCAATTTGTTTTAGCTTCGCACGTGTTTATTTTTTTCTTCTCCTGAGTTTGGGGGTTGGAACATTAAGCAATTGAGCCACCCCCTATATATATACACACAATAGCACTGTGTTCAGTTCAAACGTGCGCTTTCATACAATCACTACGGCCGTAATCAAAGGAACTCTAGAAACGTTACTAACTTCGTTTTATAATACAAGTTTTTGAAAATTAACAAAATGAGCATTCATTTATATATGTAGTGGTGAGATTTAGAATCATTTCAGCACACAGTGAGCTACTCATTTTCCTGATGATTTTTAATAATCAAAATCAAGCTTGATCATACCACAAAGTAACGTTACACTCTGCGAAATTCACTTTGAAAAGCACCCGAACATGTCGTAGTCAGAAATTTGTTTTCGTGATATTGCCTCTGTTATAGCGATCGATATAACAATGTAAACACAAAAGAAAATAAACAAAGGACTAACATTCATGAATGACTGCAATTTGGCGAAAATAATGAAGAAAATTGGCCTAGAAGAAAAAAAACACGAATTTTTTTACCGCCTGTGGTAATTTCTGGACACTAAAGATTATTATTTCTGGTAAAATTTGGACATTCATATTATGAACCAAACGACAGTAAAGCCTTAAAAAACAACACCTTTACATAATATGCGCACTATACATACAGTAATTTTTAAGGATTTTTAAATTTGCTGTACAAAATTCACAGATTGCTATACAAAACGAAATCGTTCCCTGAGCCCTTTAGTTGAAAACAAGGTTTAAATACAATAACAGTTAAATCTCACTGACTGTAACCATTGTGCTGTTACTATATTGCCGAAGAACATTCACTTCTTAAAATCTTCATGGTATTGAAGAATTTCAGATCTGTATAACTTTTTATTTAAAAGTAAACCGATGTGTTCTGTTGCTGAAGATAGGGCTCTTTCATTCACCTCAAGTAAGCCTAGATCGTCCTTCATGAATACTCGGTATGTTTACATTTTGTAAACAATGCCTCCCTAATCAAAACCGCAAAGGGTTGTGAGATCTTATCAGTTGGCCAAACCACAGAGTGAAGTCTATAAACATATAGAGGATAAATGTGTGTTTTGTATAGAGGAAAAATCTATCTAGTAAAAGAATCTGACCTCAACGTTTTCGCAGTTATATACCCTTTGCGGAAAAACTTTTCTGCAACTTATCCTGGAATAGTTTTGAGAGGTAACAATCATGTCAACTCCTCCTTCGCCTCTTCACTGGAGGCTAACATGGTGGCTAGCCTCCGCATGCAGAGATGTAACGGCTTTAATTAGTAACATTTTTGTCTCTTGATCATGACAGGATTAGGTACCAGTCCAACAACTCTTGCTTAGCCTCTTCACTGGAGGCTAACCTCTGCATGCAGAGCTGTAACAGCTTTCATTAGTAACATTTTTGTCTCTTGATCATGACAGGATTAGGTACCAGTCCAACAACTCTTGCTTAGCCTCTTCACTGGAGGCTAACCTCTGCATGCAGAGCTGTAACAGCTTTCATTAGTAACATTTTTGTCTTTTGATCATGACAGGATTATGACTGGAGGAGGTACCAGTCCAACAACTCTTCCTTAGCCTCTTCACTGGAGGCTAACATGCTGGCTAGCCTCCGTAGGCAGCAACTTGAAGAGATGTACGAAGAGGAAGGTAGTGAGGGTCACCATGCCAATAACAGCTTTGATATCCACAATTATGGTGACGATGACCTGAGTAGCTCCAGCGATGATACGGCCACAACATACAGCACCTGGAAACCACCAGTGAGTCATTAGGGCAAAAAGTGAAAAAGTGCCTCTTGATTTACGTTTTAATTTGGTGATATTTCCAAAAGTGAATAATCTTTGAATTAACATTCTAAGATTTCCTGATCGCATGGACTGCTAAAAATATTGAATACAAAAACTTGTCAGAATCTAGCATAAGCTTTTAACTTATTCATGGAATCTTATCAAAATTTGAAGATGAAGCCAATATGATTTTACATATAAACTTTAATATAATAATGAATATCTTTTATATTGATTGAATTCGGTAAAATTTTCCCTGAAGTTGTTGACATTTATTTGTTTTTTGGTTTACATCAGGAGGCTCATCAAGTCCACCGTTACCAAGATGAGATGCATTTTCCCTCCAACAGCAATCCCCTAATGCAGTCCAACCCAAGGTAACATTATTGGCATTATACATTTCTGGTAATGAAACCAAGGTTTCCCCTCAGAAGAGCCTATCGAACTGTAGCTCATAAGCCTGAAAAGAAAACCTGTCATGAGATGACGATTTGAAGTACATGTGATGTCAAGTATTAGATGTAGTCGGAAAACCCTAGACAAATATCCTATTCACTCGGTGCACATCTTAGCCCTCTAGCGGTGCATTTGCACCCAGTGTCTTGATGATAGCCACTTTGGCGACGTGTGAGCGTTGTGCGCGTGTACTTCTACTTCTACCAGCCAATGATCGCTAGAGATATTCCGTGCGTACGCACATCAAATGCAAAATACGCCAAACGTGACGCACTTTCGCTGCCCTTTCGCCTACACTGATCTAACAACATGAGCCCTCAACGGTTCATGCATGATACGAATATAAAAACCCATGTGTAAATCAGTCTGGAACTGAAAACGCAAGCCACATGTTGGTCTGTGTTGCATCACAGAATAGATAACAGGTTTGTTTGAAATAAAGATATAGCATTCCAGAATCAATCAATTAATCAATCATCAGGCATTTGTAGAGCGCCGTCATTCTAGTTGCCTATTCCGAGGCGCTTGGAGAAGTGAAGAAAAATAAAAAATGAGAATTCACAGAATTTCATGAGGAGATGAGATGTGATGTGCAACGGACTAATTGTAAGCAGATTTGAAGTTCTGCATGGAGTCAATGGGGGAGATCATTCTATAGTTTTGGTGCACAAGAAATGAAACTTCTGTGACCGGATGAACTGGACCTTAACTTTATTTTACTCAAGCCAGCCGGGCAGGTAACTAAAAAAAACACTTAGCAGTTCAACAGGTGTTTTACCAGCCTGAAGTTGTGTATGTGACAAGCTGCTAGTGTGATTTTTACCTGTCCAAAAGTAAATTTCGCCCGAACCTCTTTAAAAATGTTTTACCAGCCCGACAGTACATTTTACCCACCTGTGGCAGGCATGCAGGTTTTTAGGTCTGTCCCTTTGGCGTACTGTTGGTAAATTACGAGCATACCGATTGACCTGTGAAAGTTTCAAATTTGTTGCATGCTGAATTCAAAATCAGTGGCGTAGCCAGGATTTTCAGAGGGGGGGATATGGATGGATGGATGGTTGGTGGCTGCCCCCCCCCCCCCCTACCCCCGTTCAAAATTAAATTAGCTCAGTTATTTTAATGTAAACATATAATCCTTGAATGAGCACAAGTAAACCCTTCATCTTTGTAGGGACTGGTCAAATCTCTTCAGTCCGCCCATTGTGCTTCCCAGTGAGAGGATCAAGGCGGATCATGAGGCTGCCATACTGTCCCCAGGGAAAGACTTGCCAACAGGTATGAATTCTATATATACACTATATGGTATACCAAATCCATCAAACTCCACCGGCTGCTTTGCATTTGCTACTGTACCAATTCCACCAAAATCCAACAATTGGTACCTTTTTACTGCATGTTGATGGATTTGGGATGGTTCTGAGCCAAAATGCCCAGGGAGTTAATCATTATACATAGAGCAACTAGGGCTAGTCTCCCATTCATAGGCCGATTGGCCATTCTTAAGGTCACTTCATACTTTGCATGAACGTGAATGCAAAATGAATCATAAATTTGCGGGGAATGATTGGCGTAAGTTGTGTTTGTCTTTTGTGAATCATTCGTATGGGAAAGATTTCAAATCATCATATCAAGTATAAACTGGCCTTAAGGCGCACATTGCCTCAGACCCACACATCAGCATTTTTAGTTTTCTGGGCTCTGAAACGATGTCCAATTGCAGCCAAAATTGCTGGATCGATTGGAATTTTGCCGTGCTGTGTTGTAAATGACTTTTTTAGATAGGGGTACGAAAGTTGGACTGATTTGTAAGGCCTTTCTCATTAACCATGTATCACGTTGGCCAAAAAAAAAAAGTGTGTCATCGTAATGATCTTGAAGCCGATCTATGACCAGAAACCGGGGACTTGGGCCTAAATAGTCTGCTGAGTTACTTTACAAATCTTGTCTTTTTTTCCCAACAGCATTAAGGACAGACGTAGTCCGGACCAAGTCAACAAGTAGTGATGACCACGGCAAAGTCACAGAGAGCGAAGAAGATGAAGAACTTGATTTACTCTATGACCCCTGTCTCAACTGTTACTTTGATCCTAAAACAGGCAAATATTATGAGCTTAAATGAGAAAACAAGCGTCATTAGAACTATTCAACAGTTTTCTTTTAAACAGTTCTGAACTTGTTTGATAATTGTAAAAATGTTGCTATGAAAAGCCTGTGCTAGCATCTTTCAACTCATTGAAAACATGCTATGATTCCAGGGTACATATATGCTTTCATATTTGTTTCTTCAACTGTCAGGTCGATCAATACTTTGTGTTACATTCCAATATTTTACCATTTCTTCCACAAGTGTCACAATGAATACTGTTAATTACATGATTGCATTATAAAAACTTACTCAATGTGAAGTTGGTACCAAATATCCTGATAGTTATTCCGTCTAAAATGCTGATTTTTTTAAATTTTTGTTTTAAAGAAAACGTGAAATTTATCTCAGCCATGATCCATTTGTCACTATTTACAGCAATATAGATAGGTCACATTGATGAGCATTATTGGTTGGTGAAGCATTTTATATTACTGGACAAAAAAAATATGTTTTAAGTCAAATCATAGATAACTTCAATTAAAATATATATTTATAATTTCAAGTGATATCATTTAAAGAAAAGACCAACAACCAATGGGTTTAATCAGTCAAAGCTGCACAACACTAAAAGCAATATATTCCTGTTGATAATTCCATTTTAAATTACAAGATGAAACAAAATTGGTTCTTGTATATACCTGCTGTGTGTGTACAAAGATATATAAAAGTATTTATTATAAAAATGTAAATCATATCTCCGTTCCTGCCATCTTCATGTGTTTTTTCCCTTTCCAATTTAAAGACTGAGTTTTGTGCAAATGAAGCAGGAAAGGATATGGGCATTTAATTTGATATTCAACTAATTGTTGATTGTATTATAAGGTTTAATTTCAAAGAGCTCATAGGATAAACAATTTGCTTGTACTTTTTCTTATTTAATAAATGAGGGTATGCTTATACATAGATTTTGATAAGTTGCAGAATAAGCCAACACTTTAATGTGTTGGTTTCTATACCCGCTTTATAAGAATTGTGTATTATTAATTTAACCTAAATTGCTTGATTTTAATTCGTTACAACACATACGTTAAATGCAAGTCCAAAGTTTTTGTGTAAATCCTTATAGAAAAGTGGTCAGTGCATTTCCATTGGGCTTCTGATGATCGTTGGACCTATATCACACTTACGAACAGTGTATTGTAGTATCGAGCCAATGAAAATTGTACGTTTTATTTGATTACTGAAAGCTACATATTTAAGTGGGATCTAGACTTTTCACGTTAACTATGTGTACTCAAAACAAATCTAATCTTTCCATCCATATACTGAAAATGTTTGCCTTTTTTTGGTAAATGTTAGCTGCAAAGTGTCTTGTATAAAATCTTGTATTAAATAATTGCACATTTGGAAGATTTTTGTTTGTATTTTATGTGTAAAAAAAAATCCGATTGTGGACTGTTAGGGATGAAGATGAGCCCTATAGGAAGTTATAAATTATCTATTTGTTTCAATGACAAAAACAAATGGATTCAAAAAACAACCAATGTAACAGACATTCTTTGATTTATTTATTTGTCAAAAGGAATTTATCTGAAATAAATAATATACCAAATGCTATAATAAATCCTTCATATGCAAACGAGGCATGTAGTCAGGAAAACACAAATATTTGAAGAAACGTTTTGTTGCATTGCTGGACCATTATATAAATACACCCAACAGTAAGCTTCTTGTGAGTTTCATTTTTAATAATGCCCCATACATTGTTACTGGTTTATCTTATACTTGATACACATGTGCATGGCACAAAGGTACCAGACATTCTTGAGCTGGAGATTACTATGCAAAAGCTTGCACTGAATCATGTCTGGTCTGGAAATTTTAATTTAACCCTAATTATCCAAAGGCCATCAAACTCCACCAGCTGCTTTTGTTGGATTAAGGACTACATGTGTATAGCCAAGCCATGAATGCTTTGCATAATTGCTACTGTACCAATTCCTCAAACAATTGGGATGGTTCCTGGGGAGTTAGGGTTAATACAGACTTGCCACTGACTTGAGTCAGTGTACAAGAACATCCATATGAAACTCACAAAGGACTTACTGTTAGTCCCCATCCACTCTTGTCAATGCTGCACCAACATCTGATTTCTAAATACTGCAGTTCAACCATTCAGATTAGAAAATTTAATTTCCTGTGCATAACAACTATAGGGGAAATAGCACAGGAGGGATAAATAAGGGAATAAAAGTCTGTCAAACTTTTCTTTCCATTCATAAAATGCCCTTGTTTTCAAAAAGAAACTAACATTTTTAACATTTGAGAATGGATGATATTCCAACTTGGCCCAAGTCAGCATGTTGCGAATACAAGCTTCTACACTCTGATTGGTTCTTTCATGGTGTGTCTAAAAACAGCTTGCAGTCAATGCACAGGCAAGCTGGTCTTTACCAGCCGTTAATACAACCCCACGTGATCAGATTGTCTTAATGAATATTCATAAATGCCCAATACAGTTAACAGTTAAAGATGTATATTTTGTGTGTTACACTTCTATTTTCCTCACAAAAAAAATAAATGCTTAAAAGGCAGAACTGCTAAATCATATGAATGTATCATGCTGTGTGTCATAAATTAACTTATTTGAAAGTTATTCACTTTCTTTCTACTTGGAAAAGAGGAATGTACGGATTAAACCATAGAATAAAAATCAATATGAATATTTAAACAAAACCCCACAAATTCTAAATACGGTGTTTCACACCTCACTTGAATGATTCTTTTAAGGATACAAAAATTACCTAAGCATTTGTGCGTTTTGGTTTGAATTGCTGGAATGGGTAATACATTAAACAAATAAGAATTGTTACAAGGCTGGTCTCGAAATACTACGTGTATGCTTTCTGTTTTACATAACATTGCCCGGTAAAGCGTGCGCTTAACCTCATCTGTCTTTACATCCTTCTTCCGTGCACACAACGATACAGATTCAGCTATGTCACCTGCGTGACTTAGTACCAGTTGTCATGGAAAAGCTTAATTTAATCCATGCTGTTTGATTGATCGGTGTAGTGTAGGAAACCTATGTTATTTGTATCAAACATGACATGTGGGAATTTCCTGAGAGACTACTTTTTCACTTCCCCCGTCGTTGTGGTCAAGACCTTGTACATATCCTCCCAGCTGCTATTGATGCACTCAACAAAGTTTTCAACACTGTGCGATGCGGGGTAACTCGTGATATTCACACCAAGGTTGTCATCGGCAACGTTATACCCGATCCCGAAGCCGTTGGGTGTGACCGGGGCAAATCCGCCGATGAGAACTGCCGGGCTGGACAGCGTGCTGGTGGACAGAATGATATGGTTGATGTCGGCGTAGGTGGGATCGGTGAAAATATCGGGCTTTATGATGCTGATGCTGTTGTCTGTGATTTTCCGTAATCCGAAGAGGTGACGATCCCAGCCATTTCCTACAGATGTTAAGAGAAAAAACAAATACTTCAAAAATTCCCTTACTCCCCATTTGTATGTACTCTTGCCAACAGATAATGGAGACTTTGCATAGGAGGACTTTGCAATAACATCATATGATTTTAACTTGTGTTCTCATCAGAAGTTAACTCAATCCGGCCCGTCATTTAAAGACGGCTACAACCTACCCATAAGAGCTTCTTTCGTCAGATTGTAGTGTGTATTGGAGCATGCCTTGATCAGAGCTCGCTTCTCCTGTGCACTAACCCCAGAGTCCTTCTGGAATGCTTCTGAGCACCGCTTAGTGTCCATGGTGGCTGACCGGAGCGTCTCTGTGCGGCCATGCTTGAAGGCTGATGTACTAGCCGATTCGTACGTCGGAGCTGTTTGCCCTGTTAGTCTGTAGTATGCCATCTGTGAGAAGCATAAACATTTTTTTATAAGTTAATGCTTTAAGACAGTTCAGCAATTTCTATCATGATTAACTAGATGGTGGAGTGTTAAAGTTACACTCTTGGTATCAATGGGTGGAAAAAATATTTAATGTTAACATACTGTGAGCCAAGATTTGCACAACTGTTTGATTTTTTTATATACATTTACAAAGTCTATCACAACTTTATGACTTTCTTTTGATTTTTGAGGACCTGAAATTTTTTTTTTTCAAATTCAAAATTCCCAGATTCTTCAGTAATACCGAGGAATGCAGGAACCTGCTTTAATCTTACAAGAAACTAAAACACTCCACAAACAAGCAATTAGTCAAATTTTCACATGGTGTCACCGCAAATAGTCTTTACTTATCCTCTTCACCATGCAAAGCTACAAGTTTTAATTATTTAAACTGACAAAAAATTCTCCTGAAGACGATCAGAGCATACTGATCGAAATGTCGAGTTGTAACCTCCAATTCTTTTCAGAACCAATTACTACTCAATTGAGATTTTGACATGGTGTCACAACAAATTTTACTTATTTAAATTGACAAAAAACCAAAACAAAACAACAAATAAAGTGGATTGATCAACACCTGGAAAGAAAGCTGCATCAGTGCATCAGGGCCGATGTCAACTGTCTTGAGGAAGTCTCGACCGTACAGAAAGTTCTGCTTAGCGCAGACATTTAGCCGGTTTGTCATGGTGACAAAATTATCCTTAGCCGTCTTGATTCCCTGGATGACTTCAGGGTCCAGATCAAAGCTTATCTGTAGCCAGAAAAAGACACAAGATGATGATTTACAGAGTTACTGGCCTTGTCTACTTCTCAAGGAAACTAACGGGGTGGATCCAGCGTCTCTAAAAGGGGGACACATGCAACTTTCATGGCAGTGCATAAATCGTCACATTTTATATTTAGTGTAAAATTGATGATGGTATCAAACGTCCCTTGAAATCATGGCTGTGTTCTGTTTGCACGAACGTTTGGTGACGGATGGGTCAAAGTGGAACCGATTGTGAGCGCAACGTTCGAACACCTCAAAACTATGTTCGCCAACATTGGCGGCACACAATTGGTTCCACTCGAAATTGTGTGCAAACGTTGGCGAAAACGTTCGTGCAAGCGGAACGCACAGCATGCTGTCTGAGGCACTATCATCTTTAAGAACAGTCAAATGTTATTCCTCAAGTCAGACCTTGAGTGATAACGAACTGAACCAATATTTAACATTAGAATGAACAAAAAGTTTGTTTGTCAATGAATTTCCACAATTTTTTTGTGAAAACTTTCAGAGGTCAATTGTTTCAGATACATCTTTGTTCACATTTAGTGAGACACAGAAAATGTTTACAAATGGTTATATACTTTTCCTTTAAACAAACAGTGTATGAGATAACAGCTTTAATCTACAAAACCAAAACCTCATAAATGTAAAAACCATAGAAAGAGAGAATGACAGTCAAACTGTCAATAGAAATCCATACCCTGTGGATATTCTCTGAGGCATCTATGCTACTACTCGGCTGGGACTCTGGTCCGACAGCAGGCTTTTCCGAGTTGTCCTTAAACACCTCGTTGAAGAATCTCATGACGGCCACCCCGTCCCCCCAGGCGTGCTCAAAGTTGACTCCCATCATGCCGTTCTTGCACAGAATGACCTGGATGGACTTATCAAACCACCTGGCCAATAAGCACACAACAAAAAACACTAGGGTAACAATATTGATCAAACGTCATGAAGGGACTACAATTCCTGAAGAGTATAAAGAAATGCATATCAAAATTTATTGGTGACAATTTCAACACTGTGAATTCTATCATTTTTGAGTGACTTATGAAATCAGTTTCAGATTTTATATATATGCAAATTAAAGTACAATATTGTCACAATCAACAGGGCATGGAATCATAGTGCTAGTTTTAGATTAACTCCGTGGCAGAAAATAACACCCCACATAATAAAGTTATACCGTGATCATCTTAAACTGGGACACCAATTCCATGCCCTATTGAAAAAGTCTGCCCTGATTGTGACGATACTGTTGCTTTAAACATACTGGTTTTGTCTGGTAGAGCAACTTTGTCCATGGGGATAATCACTTATCTAATGGACTGATTTTGATGTGTGTGATTTGACTATGTTGACCTTCCTAGTGCTTAATGTATGGTGGCTGCATGAACTTTATTTTTACTCAATTTGACAATTTTGGGAACAAGAGGATTTATTTAAATGATCACCAAGAAGTGGCTAGGAAAAAGTGGATGCATTTGGGCACCATTTCTTTACTACGACCCTCCCCCATGACAGATATCCTCTTGCTTACTTCACTTTAAAAAAAAAAAAAAAAAAAATGCAAAATCAAATGAAACTACCAAAAGATTTCCTCCAAAGACACTAACCTGTTACTTGCATCGCCGTACAGCATCAACTTTGACATGCTTTCGGGTGTGTCCGGCGACGCCTCGTCCAAACACACACACAGCATGGCAGTGTCGATCAGCCTCAGTGACTCCACATTGCCGGCGCTGCAACCGGCGAGATGATGTCGTAGTGTGGCCCATGTATCGCGATTCTCGCTGGTCAGGTAGCCAAGGGAGCGATCGGAGGGCGGGGAGGTATCCTCTAAGATGTATCGGATGTTGGCATGGATTACAGACGGTGGTAAGATGCTTCCTGCAGAATTAGGGTAATTACTTTCTGGTAATGTTTTAGACGTCAAGGTGGTGACAATATTATGCTGTCTTATGTTAAACATCTAATATCCAGGAGCAAATTTCATTGCTCTTAATCATAAAATTCTTTATTCCTTGTAAAGGGAAGTAGTAAATCAACTCAGATGTCACAAAATATTTGACCGAAACATTCATGTTTGTAATTATTTGATAGCAATAAAATACACATTATCCTACCTGTCAAACAAACGGCACGGATTAACCAACAGGGTCACACCTTTTCATGTCTTGCTCAAGAACACAAGTATCACTGTCGCAGCCAGGATTCAAACCCACATTCTGATGAATTATAAACTGGTCAGATTAACACAGAAAGGATTTACACAGAATTTCCATCTTTAACCCTAACCCCTAGGCGTTTTCACTAGAAACCCTCCTGAATCCACCAAAATCAATCGACATGCACTAAAAAGTCACCCAGTTGTTGGACTTTGATGGAATTGGTACAGTGGCAAATTCAAAGCTTCCATGGCTTGGCTATAACACAGTCCTGAATCCAACAAAAGTAACTGGTGGAGTTTGATACACATATGGCTACGTGCTCTATTTGCTGGGCTATAATGGAATTGGGGTAGTTAGGGTTAAAATACCCACAGATGATGCTTACCATCCCTATCCAAGACATCAAACGTATAGAAGTGGCCATTCCGAACAACAAGCACGTGCTTGGCGCTGGGATCTGTGACGAAGTCGTCTCTCTCTGGTAGCGGGATTCTGGATGAATTGAAGAGTCTGAAGTACTGACTCATGTCTAGAGGGAATGCCTTGTTAATAATGGCATAGTAGGATGCTATTGACTGGGGCATCCAACTATTTGGGGAGAGGGAAAACAAATCAAGGAAATTACAAAAATTAGTTGAATAATCATACAGGAACATGCAATTATGTTAAACAATTTAGTGTTAAAACCACTATACACTAGCAACTGGTTTTCTCAAAACAAAACGTGTGAAGTTGACAATAGTTTCAACGACAGGCTTTAACTACAATAATAATAATGTGGACTTATATGGCGCATGTATCCACCAAATTGGTGCTCAAGGCGCATTACATTATTACCCCTGCTCATCAGGCTCATAAATCATTCCTGAAACTATCAGCTCCCTGGGGAGTATACAGCTCAATTGCTGCCATTTCAGCGCATATGGGCTATTCAAACACAACAACCAAAACTGCCCTCACAGGTACCCATTTACCCCTGGGTGGAGAGAAGCAATTATGGTAAAGTGTCTTGCTCAAGTACACAAGCACCCTGGTCACATGCCTGGGATTCGAACCCACATTCTGACGACTCAGCCATCAGAATACAAATCCGATGCACTAAACCGCTCGACAAACAGTGGTTTGTGTATGTAAATACGGTACACATGAAAATGCTTGGTGAACCCTTATGACATTGTACTGGTTAAAATTCCTACATGTTTCCTTTATGTTTGGAAACAAAATTTTCCGCTGAAACTTCTAATAAATGAGTAACACATCTACGGCAGCATCCCCCTACTGAGCGAGAAAGTAAAGGCGCGGCGGTTCAGCTTCGCTGGGCACTGCCTCCGACACCCAGAGCTGCCGACCAACAAGGTCATCGTGTGGGAGCCCACTCACGGCAGGCACAACAAGGAGGAGCTAGTTAACTGCATGCGGGACAGAGTTGTGTGGCGTGTCAGACATCGAGCCCGACTCAAGCCTGTGGCAACGAGATTACTTAGGTCGACGAAGTGAGTGAGTGAGTGACATCAACTTGCCTTCAGCATTTCATGGTGGCTAAGGTCAGTTTTTCGAACCAGCACATTGTAGTCAAGCACTTGATTTATAATTCTTGCTTTCACCATAAACTTGTATTGTGTACTTCAGGGGTATGAGGGGTAAGTTAAAAAAGCCTGAAAATGAGTCATAAGCCTGGATCTCCCTTTGGTCTAGAGGACAAAGCCCCCTGAACCTCCTGGATGTTTAATTTTGGAGGATTTACAGACTCTCCACATCCCCACTAAAAAGAAACTAGAGGTATAGACACAATACAAGCTTCTACATTCAAGAAAATTTTGAGGCAAAGGAAGATTTGTGAAAAATCCTGAGAAATCACAGTCCTGGTACGTTTTGTTTCAAGGATAATAGTAATAATAACTGGATTTATAGAATGCCAAATCGCCTAAATTGTCAAGGCACTATAACACAGAAAGGAAAAAGGAAAGAATACAAAAGAAAGATCTTGAAAGCCTTTCTGAAGTGGCAATGGAAAAGCATGTTTTATCATGTTGGGTCACTGTCATATAATATCTGTGTTCTGAGCTTACCCAGCCGTTCTTTTGAAGCGGTCTGTATCTGTCTTCTTGGGGTTGAGATGAAAGACTTCTGGCTCTAGTTTACCTGCTCGAAGGGTCTTCATCAATCTGGTAGCGGAAACTACCATGTTAGTTGCCCTTATTAGCTGAACAAAAAAAAAAGAAATATTTAACAGTGAAGATGAACAGCCAATATTTTTCCATTAGGAAATTCAATTTTAGCCACTGGAGTAAAGCCATTTTGTTCAGTATTGTAACAGACATTTAAAATTTTTTTTATACCAGTGAAATATGCAATACCAGACCAAAATTCCCAGACACAGTATGGTGGCTAAGAGAGGCCACACAAATCGGGCAAATGTTCATACCCCTATGTGAAAAAGTTGTTTAAAACACAGCACAGCAGAATACCAATCAATCCAGCAATTTTGGATGCAATTGGACTTTGTTTCATAACAAAAAACTACAAATGCCGACGCGTGGTTCTGAGGCAATGTGGGTGGAGACCACAGACTTTAAAAAAATTTTTCCCTTATTTTTCAGAACTTGTACCTCACTTAGCGATAGTTGAGATAAACACATGGTGTTACCGCAAACCAAAACAATATCGATATTCCACCATGCAAAGCCTCAAATCTTATACCTCAGCTTATAGATATTAATTATCTGCTTTTGTCGAGGAAGTTACTAATAATGTACAATCCCTTTAAAAAAAATGGTATATTATTTCAATAATATGGGCAATTCCATGGTTACTCACGTTACATTTTTAAGGTTTTGGGCCCACTCTTAATACCATGATATATATTTTACTCATCAGTTTTTCACAGTAGTTGCATTATACCCAGACTTTACTCATCACAAAATAATAATGTCAGAAATTTGTTATATGTACGCTATATAAGAGAAAACGTAACATTTTATGCATGTCTGAAAAATGTAACGTGAGTAACCAGCATTTTTCTCTTATATAGCGTACATGTAACAAATTTCTGAAATGTTTTTTGTACTGAGTATGGTCTGCAGATAATGCAATTACTTTGAACGGATGAGTGAAATATATAAGGAAATTATGGCATTGAGAGTGGGCCAATACCTCAAAAATGTAACGTGAGTAACCATGGAATTACCCATATATAACAGTCTTCAAAATGTTCTTGTACCTGGTCCATATTCTCTGGTTTGGGATCACTGTTGTATGTAATGAATGGATTGTAATTGAGTACGATGGACTCTCTGGCTTTCAGGTACATATCAAACCATGCATCTGTGAGAATCAATAGTGAAGGAATAAAATGAAGAATGATTTTTAAGATCACTCAGTATAATTCACCATGATGTGATTCTGAAAAAGAAAATAAATAAATAAAATCTTGTTTTGGCCATGAAAAAAAAAACCAGACTGACTCAAAATGTGTTTTTATTTAAACAAAAATAATGGAAACAAGAAGTAGGATCCTAGAAGTGATAATAAAGACAAGTTAAATCAGCTTCTTTCTGATCTTTGGAATGAGCCACAATATGTGAAATCTGCTGCATCAACCAATAAATTAAAAAGATTTCCTTAACAATGCGCAAAGCCAAGGGAAATGGCAACCCCACCTTTGGCCTTTTTTTTATAAAAAAAAATTGAAACAACAAATTTGCCCTACAGCGAAATATATGACCTTATTTTTAAAGGGTCTATGAAATAGACTGTTTTAACAGTGTAAACGATAAAGTATACCTATTGGAGAATATATTTTAAGGGTAAACATTTTCTGTAGGCTATATTTTTCAAAATAAAGTTTGCCGTCTCTCCCTTGACAAATATCTGGTTACACGCCTGTCCTTAATGCTGGTGATCTACCATAAACCCTTCTTTATTTATTTATTAGGCAGTGGGTATATTTCTAACACAAAGTGGACATTAAAGGGACAATATGGCATGGAATCAGTGTCCTAGTTTAAGGTGGTCACCGTGACTGAAAATTATCATTTCGGTTTGCGGTAACACCATGTGTTTATCTCAACTAACGCGAAGCTGAGGTACAGGTTCTGAAAAGAACCTTATCGCACAACTCGTATCTCAACCTTCATTAAGTGAGAAAGGTTCAAGGGAGAACCAATGTCGGGCAACTCGTTTTTTTCTCTACTGTCGCTAAGTGAGAAATATGGTTCAGGGAGAACCATGGGGACTTCACGGGTTATTCTCAACGTTTCGATTAGCCTGCTCTAATCTTCGTCAGGAGAATGAAGAGGTTTGCCGAAGCAGCTCCTTAACCCTAACTCCCTAGGCATTGTATTAAAACAATAAAAATCCTTCAAAATCCTCCAACTGGCTTTGTTGTCTAGGGAGTTAGGGTTAAGTAGTATTTGCTGGGATTATGTGTAGAATGGGAAGTGTTCCGATTGGTGCCACCGTGGTATTGTTCTTGTTGTGTGTGTTTCCTGCTGTGTGTGAAAACGATATCGATATTCCACCATGCAAAGCCTCTAAACTTATGTGACGGAAAACTACTGGCTTATATATGCAGCAGCAACGGCAATATGACCTTATCATGTGGGGTATTATTTTCAGTCACTGAATTAATCTAAAACTAGCACTCTGATTCCATGCCCTGTTGATCGTGATGATACTGTCCCTTTGAGAAGTGGTTATCCACAATCTTTGACCATTTTACCTGAGATGTAGTTGGTGTGTTTGTTCTGCTTGTCTTGCATCTTCAGTGCAACATTCAAATCTGAAAATTCACAACAAAAGTGAAACTGAACAAATTATTATCATCTTTGATTTAAACAATGAAATCTACCTAAAAGAAAGGATTGTATATGAAAATATCATAAAGGAAGAACTGGAAAAAAATTCCCTTGAAGGAGGATACCGGATAAACATATTTTATGAGGAAATTATCTTGCCTTTGAGAAAGAACCTGCTAAGTTTGAAACGTAGGGCCAATAACTACTATTTTGCAAGGATATTAGAGGACGCATTTTCTAGATCTGGGAAAACGTTTAACAAATTTTTTTCCCACTAATTTGACTATAAAACCGAAAGCAACTGAGACAGAAATATTTCAAGGGATATTTGATACCATCATCAACTTTACACTAAGTTGTATGTAAAACTGTGATCATTTATGTTTTTCTAGATCGGCAATTTAAAAACAATTTTTTTAAAATGCACATTTGCCCTGAACAAGGCTAAAAGCCACTCAAGGTACAGGGCTATGAGGAGCTGAAGGTGGGAATTGAGATTCCTCTTGAAACATGATAGATAGCAATAGCATATAGTGGATTTAATAACTAGGAAGAGTATCTAAAAGGAAAGGGGTAGGAGTATATCCAGAGCTGCCAACTCTTCCGGATTCTGAGGAAGACTTCGCGTATTTGACGGTAATTTACTTACTTAAAATATATGCAAGGAGGCCTCTCCTTTTAGCCTCTCCTTTTGGTGCCAAAAGGAGAGGCCTCCTTGCATATATTTTAAGTAAGTAAATTACCGTCAAATACGCGAAGTCTTCCTCAGAATCCGGAAGAGTTGGCAGCTCTGGTATATCTATTGCATCATGAAGACATCCTCCATTCAAAGAAAAATAATGAATGATTTATACTAAGGAACCAAGCATGAGCCTATGTACCCATTCTGTTCACATCATAGCCCTCTAAGTGGTGAATTTTCACCCAGTGTCTTGATGATAGCCACTTTGGCATCAAGTGAGCGTTGTGCATACACTTTTATGCGTGTATGTTAATGGTACTACACGCACGTGCGCACATCAACTGCAAAATATGCCAAACGCAGCGTACTATCGCTGCCCTATCAACCAACAGTGATCTACCAACATGTGCCCTCAATGGCACATGCACGGTGCGAATCACTTACCAGGTCCTTCTGTCTTCTGGAAAGCTTCCACGATGGCCTTGGTGCGGGCAAATTGCTCCTCTGTGAGAAGAGGCTTCTGGGAGGCTAGATACCGCCTGCAGGTATTGTGTAATTTGGGTATCGGCAACCGAGGTAAGCTGTTCTGGAAGTGCATCGTTGGGATGATGCACTCATGCAGGTAGTTATCGGATGACGAGCTGTGGTTTTAAAAGAAAATTTATGAGGGGAAAGAGAAACTGAGAAACAAGACCTGCCTAGGCCGGTTATAACCTTGTTCACCTGTTCCTGATGACAGCTACATACAATAGTTGATTTCTACAGCAATGCTACTCGGATCACGGCTATTTTTTTTTATGTAGTATCAGAAGTCTACATAAAGTGTGCCAGTCTGGTATATCCTGCTCCACAGCAATGTACTCTTAATGTATGCTTTAAATGCGCACAGCACAGCACAGATTGCACAATTTGAAGCACACTGTGTACACCGGGTATAAAAGCCTCCCAGACTGCCTTTCTTCTGAAACCTTGCTCGTCAGTCTGTGGAACAATACATGTATGTCATGAATAGCCCAAATGCATTGATGTGTTATGCCATGGACTACAATCCCGGCCAAAATAGGACACGTGACAATAAACATACCCTCCCCGTCCCCGCTCCCCGCTCCCCCCACCAATGTTGTTATCTCCAGCCGGAGAACAGACCGCGCAATGAGAGCCAACATTGTCAGGGGGCCGGGGGGGCCCAGCGAGATTTGGCCCGGAATGGAGGTTATTACATGAATGGCAGACTTCATGTAAGTAATATGTGACCCGCTCTGTGAAAAAGTCGCATATTTGAAAAATTGAGAATTCTATGTGGCTTTAATATTTTATTGATTAAAATTTACGTAAATTTCAATCAATAAAATATTACAATCAATGATTTTTTGTGAGTAGGTTGTTTCATTTCTGTCATGTTTTCCTTTCGAATGCTTGTTTTTCTAAGAATTCAATTGTGTTAATTTTGAATTGCACAAAAGAATGGAAACATAAAATGAGGATTGCCCATAAAAGTTGAAAGTTGACACATCTAAAATTGCACATCAACAACAGGGAAAATCAAGACTAAACATACTTTACCTGTAACATTTTCTGCCATTCCAAACTCCTAAACATGACTTCAGTTGTAGCTGTGTTATATAGATCAGAAACCAACAAAGAAATTAACTTCCTGTAGTCTTGTAGTTGTGTTGAGGTCATGTACATGTATATCCCTTAACCCTCCTACTGTTTGACCATTTGAAACCATTCAAAATTTCCACTTAACAAAATGCCCATTGGTTTTGTACACACATGGTGATACCATTTGAACAGTGTTGGTAGTGTAACACTCGATTTGGATGGGTTACTGGAGCTGGCCGTTGTTTAAAAGATGATGATGAACGCATATAAGAAGACAGGCTGAGACAAAGTATCTTTGGGCTTATAACAGATTCATTTTATTGTACTGTGGCTTAACAAAGATAATTCTCATACTCAATACTGACTGTAGGGTCATAAGACTAGCAGTACAGCAGAGAGAGAGGGGTGAGTTGTCAGACAAGAGAGAGCAAGAGACGAACTGCCCTTTTCTAATCTAACAACATGTATATTAACCCTAACTCCCTAGACAACAAAGCCAGTTGGAGGATTTTGAAGGATTTTTATTGTTTTAGTACAATGCCTAGGGAGTTAGGGTTAATAATGGGATCTGGTCACTTACAACTGTGGAGGTATTTTGTTTATACTATAATTTAGGGGAGGTCTAAGTGATAATTAAATGGGTCTAGGGGATGTCAGTCTGGAGAAGGAAATTATTTATGACCCACATGTGGTCAGTGGCCCTTAGTGTACAAGATGTCAGCTTACATTAGCAAGCTTTACTACCATTCAAATCCATTCAAATGCATAGAGGGTCCATTGATTCACCACTTAGAAGTATCCAAACAAGGTTTTGTATTAGCTGTACTACCATTTGGAAAGATCCAAGCAAGGTTTTGTATTAGCTGACCTACCATTCAAAACCATTTGGGGGAATCAACACTGTACACAGTTATTTCACCATTCAAAACCATAAAAGCGAATGGTTTCAAATGGTGCATCAACTTGTATGAAAAAGGTACCAGAAGTAGGAGGGTTAATTTGTATCGGAAAGAATGTTGTATCCAATACTACTTTTTCTCGTCCATTATAACTTATAATGTAATCTTATCTGATCGGTAAGGTGGAGAACATATAGATGATTATGGACATATACTTCAAATTATTCCAGAATATTTGTTTAATGAAAAATCAGGCATTTTTTGGTATACGATGACTTCCTCAGTCATCATCAGTCTGATCTTGTCAATTCTCTTGTCAACTAGTGACCATCACGATCATAGTACATGTGCAGTGGCAACTATAATAGGTTTCTTCTATTTTCTGAATGGGAGGATTTTTTTAGAAGTGAAATAAAGTCCGAAAACTATCATAAAAATGGATTTTACAGATAGTTTTTACTTTCTGTACCCTCTAAAATTGATAAAAATCACTTTTTAACTGGTTAGTGGTTGCAAAAAAAATTCAAAAAATTCCTTAAAAGTGGCAGTTGTATAGGCCCTACCAGTAATTTTTTGAAATTTGAAGAAAAAAAAATAATACTAAAATTACCAATCTCACCTAATCACCGAATTTTAGATTGTAATAATTAGGAGATCAAAAGTTGAAAAATTTCCCCTTTTTTGTACATGTGGGGTTAGGGCCAAGGACACGGAGGGAGTCCAGTGCGTTGGCCCTAACGTTAGAATGGGGCTATTCCAAGGAGTACATACAATAAAATCATCCGTATTAAAAAATGGTCCTAATAAGTCAAGTGTTTGTTCTTGTTCTGAGATTTCAGACTTTATCAAAATTTGACAGGTACCCCGCCCCCTTGAAATATGGATCCACCCACCCACCCACCCCTCCCTCCCTGCCCCTTTTTTGTACATGCAGGGTTGGGGCCAATGATACCGGGGGGATGGGGGGAGTTGTACTGGCCCTAAAATGGGGCTAATGTGGGGTTCACAGGGCTATCCCTGTCCCTGCATGACTCATTGACTGTCAGTGCATGGAGGTAGAATTCTACCTCCATGGTCAGTCACTCATGTTGCAAATCATTAAAATAACACTAAATTATAGGCCCTACTACTAGTACTAGGCTACTAGTAATACTTAATAATAGTACCAAAAAAAATCACCTTATTTCTCATTAGAAGCACATCTCTGTGACACGTTTTTGATACATCGATTGCTGAGCGAAAAAGGTGGATACCAGCCATTTCTGAGTAAAAGCAGGCCAAGCGCCTTGAAGAAAAAGTAATTTGAAGAGACATGTATGTAACGTACAAATTGTACCTACCGCCCTCTACTACTCTACGACTGATAGCCTGAGACTTCACCCGTACCGTACCCAAACGCTTACGGGGCTCTTGAATTGCTCCATCAGGCCCGTGTACTGGCCAAGGCCGCCATGTTTTTCCCAAGATTCAACTTTGACCTTGGTTGGTAGCTAGCGCGCGAGTCTCGAAGCGTGACGTCAGATCTTTAGCACAATGTATCCAATAAAATCGCTTGAGTGGTACACCATGAGCTTGTCTATCCTATCAAGGATAAAGACTGGCAAGGGGACCAGTCTATACTACTGATTCCTAGAGGGCGCTAGATCAAATAGTCAGTGGTTTTCCCCCGGCCCCGGTCGCTAGCGCTCGCTAGGTCTAGGACTAGACTGCACGTGCACACACACCAGACTGATGTTCGCAGTTGGCACGTCCACATCATAGAGTTATTATATTAATTATAACTCTACCTTGGAAAGCAGTGTTTTTCACTGAATGGTGCTACCCTGAATAAAGAAAGCTGAAATAAATAAATAAATAAATATGTGGTCCATATGGAGTTATATTAGAACTTTACATATAACTCTATCATGTTAGCAATAAATCGGGCCTGAATTCCGGCGCGGCCAGCTAGATTTTCGTGTTGACACGAAATGTCCATTTTGGCTGTATTTCAATACGGTGGTCCAGAACGGACAAACTAATGAAATTCATAAACCACTTTCAGTGGATTTTTTAAAAGACCGTCCCATTAATTAATGGCAACAGTTTCTTGGTATATTATAAGTAGTGCACAAAAGGACACTTTCAATGTTTTCTTTTGTTGTATTTTTAAAAATTGATTTCCCCCTTATTTGGTATAAATGCATTTGCCGTTTTCTCCAAAATATTTAAATATTATTATATAACATCCCCTTTATGCAGACTTAATTTCTGCGACAACAATTTCTGACATTATAGTTATAGTGAGCCTAACAAATCTTTTAACAAATTCCAATTTTGGTCACAAATTTGAAAGCCCTACCTTTCTTTCTTTTCCAAAATAACATCCCTTTAGGCAGACTACAGTAATATTGATCTGACATTAGGCCTATATAAATAATGTACGAAAGCCTTTTTTCTCGTTCAAAAATCTAAATATTGTTATGCTAAAACATCCCTTTAGACAAACTTAATTAACAAACTATATAAAACAAAACTTGCTGAAGTTCTTTTTCTAAACGATTTTGTCAAATAATTATAAATGATATTATATCATCCCTTAAACAAAATGAATATAATCCTATATTAACAACTCGCTGAAGTCCTTTTCATACAGCCATGGACGGGGCCAATTACACTGAGTGATGCAAAAAAGAATTCATATTTAACTTAATAAACATTTACCACAAATTTGATACACATTGGATACAAATTAAAATTATTTAAATCACATTTGAGAAACATTTTTCGAGCATATTTTTTAGACAAATAATAACATTACCGTTTATTTCTTTGGATGTTTCGAGAGAATGTACAACAATGTGTAATTATACAAAATTATCAAAATATTAATAAAAATATAGTATCTGTCGTTTTTGTCAAAAAAGAAAAACTTTCATAGGTTATGATAATTGTTTTTGAAAACTAAAAATCTATATACGAGCAAATAATTTCCAAATACCCTTCTTTTAATATTATACAATTAAATATTTTGATTGTGTGCATGAAACCATTATTTGCTTTTAACTTTGTGATTGTTTATAATAACCTCATATCATCAGTTGGAAATGAATGTTGTTATCCTAGGACCCTGATGAGATAATGTTCGAATGATATTCATCTTCTATCTTAGTCGGACTATTTATTCAAATTAAACTGGTTATGATGAACTAAATCTATTTGGGCTTTACACTTCTTTTATTAAAGAGATTATTTAACTAATTTCATTTCATAAATCATTTCCAAAAAAATGATGAACCAAAAAATTATAAACATGTAACATTATATAATTATAATTGCTGTAAAGCATAGATCAATGTTTTCCCTATACATTTAAGGCCATAAAAATCAGTAAATCAGTATTATTGCCTGCAAAAAACATACATTTATACGACACGCGATGACATAAACCCCAATGATGATGTTACGAGGTATAAGATCTGGTCGTGAAACTATTTTTTAGGAATGTGTTATTTTGAGACTTTGTTGTTCTATTACAGGGTGGAGAGATTTGGGATGCAAGTCACATCTTTTCTGTTAGATTTAAGTGCAAATTTTTCTGTTTTTCATCCTAGAAAAATATGTATGCAATTTAGTTTTTTTTTCGTAGGATCAAAGCGTGAATTTTTCTTTTGTTTTTCCTGCTAAAATAAATTATGCAAATTTCTTTTGTTTTTCATCCTAGAAAAAAACGTATGCAATTTAGTTTTTTTTTCCGTAGGATCGAAGCGTGAATTTTTCTTTTGTTTTTCCTGCTAAAATAAATTATGCAAATTTCTTTTGTTTTTCATCCTAGAAAAAAATGTATGCAATTTAGTTTTTTTTTTCGTAGGATCGAAGCATGAATTTTTCTTTTCTGCAGATTTAAGCGCAAATTTTTCTGTTTTTCATCCTAGCAAAAAATGTATGCAATTTAGTTTTTTTTTTCGTAGGATCGAAGCGTGAATTTTTCTTGTTTTTCCTGCTAAAATAAATTATGCAAATTTCTGTTGTTTTTCATCCTAGAAAAAAACATATGCAATTTAGTTTTTTTTTTGTAGCATCGAAGCGCGAATCTTTCTTTTGTTTTTGCTGCTAAAATAAATTATGCAAATTTCTTTTGTTTTTCATCCTAGAAAAAAACATATGCAATTTAGTTTTTTTTTTCGTAGGATCGATTTCATCTTTTCTGTTAGATTTAAGCGCAAATTTTTCTGTTTTTCATCCTAGCAAAAAATGTATGCAATTTAGGTCTTTTTTTCGTAGGATCGATGCGTGAATTTTTCTTGTTTTTCCTGCTAAAATAAATTATTCAATTTCTTTTGTTTTTTATCCTACAAAAAAACGTATGCAATTTAGTTTTTTTTTCGTAGGATCGATTTCATCTTTTCTGTTAGATTTAAGCGCAAATGTTTCTGTTTTTCATCCTAGCAAAAAATGTATGCAATTTAGGTCTTTTTTTCGTAGGATCGATGCGTGAATTTTTCTTGTTTTTCCTGCTAAAATAAATTATGCAAATTTCTGTTGTTTTTCATCCTAGAAAAAAACATATGCAATTTAGTTTTTTTTTTCGTAGCATCGAAGCGCGAATCTTTTGTTTTTTATTTGTATGCAAATCACATCTTTATGTTGTTGTTTTTCATCCTAGAAAAAAACATATGCAATTTAGTTTTTTTTTTCGTAGCATCGAAGCGCGAATCTTTCTTTTGTTTTTGCTGCTAAAATAAATTATGTAAATTTCTTTTGTTTTTCATCCTAGAAAAAAACATATGCAATTTAGTTTTTTTTTTCGTAGGATCGATTTCATCTTTTCTGTTAGATTTAAGCGCAAATTTTTGTTTTTCATCCGAGCAAAAAATGTATGCAATTTAGTTTTTTTTTCGTAGGATCGAAGCATGAATTTTTCTTTTGTTTTTCCTGCTAAAATAAATTATACAAATTTCTTTTGTTTTTTATTTGTATGCAAATCACATCTTTATTGTTAGATTTAAGTGCAAATTTTTCTGTTTTTCATCCGAGCAAAAAATGTATGCAATTTAGGTCTTTTTTTCGTAGGATCGATGCGTGAATTTTTCTTGTTTTTCCTGCTAAAATAAATTATGCAAATTTCTGTTTTTCATCCTAGAAAAAAACATATGCAATTTAGTTTTTTTTTTCGTAGCATCGAAGCGCGAATCTTTCTTTTGTTTTTGCTGCTAAAATAAATTATGCAAATTTCTTTTGTTTTTCATCCTAGAAAAAAACATATGCAATTTAGTTTTTTTTTTCGTAGGATCGATTTCATCTTTTCTGTTAGATTTAAGCGCAAATTTTTGTTTTTCATCCGAGCAAAAAATGTATGCAATTTAGTTTTTTTTTCGTAGGATCGAAGCATGAATTTTTCTTTTGTTTTTCCTGCTAAAATAAATTATACAAATTTCTTTTGTTTTTTATTTGTATGCAAATCACATCTTTATTGTTAGATTTAAGTCCAAATTTTTCTGTTTTTCATCCTAGCAGAAAATGTATGCAATTTATTATTTTTTTTCGTAGGATCGAAGCGTGAATTTTTCTTGTTTTTCCTGCTAAAATAAATTATGCAATTTCTATTGTTTTTTATCCTACAAAAAAACGTATGCAATTTAGTTTTTTTTTCTTCATAGGATCGATTTCATCTTTTCTGTTAGATTTAAGCGCAAATTTTTCTGTTTTTCATCCGAGCAAAAAATGTATGCAATTTAGTTTTTTTTCTTCGTAAGATCGAAGCGTGAATTTTTCTTGTTTTTCCTGCTAAAATAAATTATACAAATTTCTTTTGTTTTTCATCCTAGAAAAAAACATATGCAATTTAGTTTTTTTTTCGTAGCATCGAAGCGCGAATCTTTCTTTTGTTTTTGCTGCTAAAATAAATTATGCAAATTTCTTTTGTTTTTCATCCTACAAAAAAACGTATTCAATTTAGTTTTTTTTTCCGTAGGATCGAAGCGTGAATTTTTCTTTTGTTTTTGCTGCTAATATAAATTATGTAAATTTCTTTTGTTTTTGATTTGTTATGCAAGTCACATTTTTTCTGTTAGATTTAAGCGCAAATTTTGTTTGGTTTTTCCTGCTAAAATAATGTATGCAAATTTCTTTTGTTTTTCATAGCATAAAATGTCTGCAAATCCCTTTTTTTCGTAGGATTGAAGCGTGAATTTTTCTTTTGTTTTTCCTGCTAAAATAAATTATGGAAATTTCTTTTGTTTTTGATTTGTATGCAAATCACATCTTTTCTGTTAGATTTAAGTGCGAATTTTCTGTTTTTCATCCTAGAAAAAAATGTATGCAATTTAGGGTTTTTTATCGTAGGATCAAATTTTTCTTTTGTTTTTCCTCGTAGAAAAAATGTATGTAAATCACGTTTTCGCTTCGTAAGATTGAAGTGCAAATTTTTCTTTAAGATTTTTTCTGTAGGATTTAAGCGTAAATTTTTTCATAGGATTGAAATTTTTGTTTGTTTTCATCCTAGAAAAAATTTACGTCACTGAATCAGACTTTCTAATGCTTTCCACAACAATGTCGGTTCACACTGCCTAGGCAGATTCATACAACAGCTTTATTGTCACCAGCCATCATATCTAATTAATGTTTACCTTAACACAGCAAAACGAAGCAAAACACTTAGTTCAGCACGAAGCTGATTGCTAAGTTAACCAAATATTTCTATAAATTTATTATGAACATTCAAAAGACATAGAAAATCTAAGTTTAATTTTCAAAATTGGTACAAAATAATGAATATGAGCAAGATGCCAACAATAATGTTTGCCACACAATAGTTCCTCAGCTGTAACTTTTGATGAAGTCAGGATGAAGTCATGCAGGATGCCTATGACTGGGTGATCAGACCAATCATCTGAACTGTCTTTACTGACAGACTCAATGCCATTGATAAAATTAATCATACTGCCTATATAAGTAGATTTATACAAATCATCAAATAAATGGATGTTGTGCCACTATTTATCTGGCCAATTTCCTAGATATGTTGCATCTTTTCTCCAGTCAATTAAAACAGACTAAATGTTTGTAAATTATGATTAGTTTGAAAGTTATGGACCTGAATCTCTTAAATGGTGTAAGTGTTAAACAAAACAATACAAATATACAAACTCTAATTACTGTCTTTAGCAGTTTCTTGAAAGTGGTTGGCAAAGAACAACACGATGTTGTGTTACTATTTATCTGGTTAATTCCATAAACATATTTACTCCCTAGAACTGATGGATTTTGTGTTGGCATTATTATATGGTGAACCGGCATCATGATGTGGGGAATGGACTTAACTTATTTATAAGGCACATAATCATTTTAGCATCACAATTTGTGTACTTTATTATTCATTTTTGCTAATTAATTAAATTATTTGACTTTTGTTTAGCAAATGGTGGTATAGTTCATACTGTTCTGCTCCTTCTGTAAGGTCTTTCTTTTGTCTAATCTGTTTTGTCTGTGATGTCTGCCATGGGAAAAACAAACCCATCGTGTGACAAAGGCATACCCCTAGATTTAGCCCTTGTTCCAATCCATTCTCTAATGAACTTAATGCAATGCTGTGAAAGTGGTCATGGTATAAATGGTTCTTTGAAAATGTAAAGCAAGTTGCACAGCGCAAAAGCACTTAAATAACCGACTTGGCTTGAGGCCACATTACATAATTCCGAGCAGGCAATAAGTGGAGAAAACATAACTTTACACACTCAATGTGGATGCAGGCACGTACTTGAAGTATCCAACAAACAAGTACTGACAGCAGCATTTAAACATGGAGTAAGGATTCATCATAAACTGGTCATGTTGGATGTTGTTCATGCAACATGGATAAAAAAGACCCCCTGGAAAGCTTGACAGAGATAATAGTATATAACAACAGTTGTAGTCCATTAGTTCTATAGCTGCTGGTGAATTTGTGCTGTTTGATTGACAGGCTGGATTGATAACCCCTAATGCCTATACATAACTACAAGTATGTTTGTACATTTAAAACAATTGGCCATTTAGGTATACTTAAAAGGGACAATATCATCAATTTTCAGTCACTGTGTCCATCTTAAATTAGGCCTGTTCCAAGTCTGCTCTGATCGTGATGATACTGTCACTTTAAATAAAACATTACTTAAATAAATTTCTAGTCAGATAACCTCTTGACCTAAATATGAAATATCATGATCATGCATAGCATATAATTATTTCTATTCATTTTTTTCTTTCTTTTTTGTTGGGATTTGTTGTTTTAGTTTTTTTTGTGGAAATTAATTTTAAAAAAAATTTGGGGGTGTGGTAATTTTTTAGGTTTCTTTTCCTTCTTTTTTATATTAATTTTCTTTTTTTCATTATATATATATATATATATATATATATATATAGGCCTATATATATTTTAGGGGGGTTTATAATTCAAGCCAGTGAACCCTTTCAATTCAATTGATCTGATGAGCACAGTGCATGTCACAAAAGCTTATTTTTACTTAAAAACATACGGCATGCCATTCAATTACATACATTGTGGGTACATACGAGTAAGTAGGCCTATACTGCTTATTGACAGATTTTATATTTGTAATGAGCAAGCCAATGTAGTTTTAATAAATCATTACTATATAGTGCATATATATATATATATCTATAAATAATGTCTCAATGAACTTTACATCATTCATATAATCTTTCTCAGCTCTCTGGGGAGTATACAGCCCAATATGTGCAACCTTTTTCAATCTGTGAAGATATCCTGCTGATACGCAATCACATAGCCATCAACTAATCACATTCTTGATGCAGAATGAGGGTAGACAAACTTGAGACATCTCATCACCAGAGACAAATGACGTAACAGCCAATGAGCAGTGAAATAGAGGCTTAGCAGAGACAGTGCTGTTTCCCCACAGAGTAGGTATTTGATTCACAAGCACCATTGCCTCATTCAAGTCTCTTTCTGCATCATGACCAGAAACTAGCATCTCTGAAGTTGTTCACAGCATGCAGAAGTTATTTACAGGAATGCAAATGTTTGTCTCTGGATTGTAAATTTGCTTCACCATTTCAAGCACTATAGCACATTTTTGCTGGTACACTGTAGACAGTAGTCCTGCATATTTTACAGTCGTATAATAAATGCATTTGTGTTAAAAATTGTACGCCAGTGTCACTCCAACCTTCTTGATGACCCTTCTTGGGAATTTAGAATAATTTTGATAATTGCCTACAATTATATAATAAAACTATTAAATTTACAAAATAGTGCTCTTTTTTCTAATTATTGTTGATGCTAAGCAATTCTACTATTAGTGTCCTATGAAACACAGCAATGGAACAGCTTCTCAGGACACACAATATGGTTTATTCTCGGTGCCAAAATTTCCCTGGATTCTTTCAGATTCTGTATGAAGAACAAAACAATTTAATAGCTGATAGCTTTGTTTAACTGAGCATCCTGAAGCAGATGGAGAAGAGAGTGAACCAGATGGAGATGCCTTTGCTTATTACTGAGCATCCTGAAGAATCATACCGAAGAAGATGTAGAAGATGAGGGTGAGCGCTAGTACACAGCCTTGTTTGACACATTTAATTATTTCTTTGGAGAAGGTCAAACAGACTTCCCTCAGTCTGGAACAGGATGAAGATGCCTTTGTTTATTACAGAGCATCCTGAAGCGCTATACTGAAGAAGATGGAGAAGATGCGGGTGAGCACTAGTACACACACAGCCTTGTTTGACACTTGTATCTTTGACTTTGGCTTGGAGAAGGTCAAACAGACTTCCATCAGTCTGGAACAGGATGAAAATGCCTTTGTTTATTTGTTTATTTTTGATTTTTTTAAGCAAATCGCCCCACACAAGGCCAATAGCCAATCCAAGGTGGGGCTACTGTAAGTCATTGAGTTGTTACAACAACTCCACACTGAAGAAACCAACCCCTCACACCAAAAACAAGACAAGTTAATAACCAGCCTCTTCACGGTGCGAATAGTATACTGGGAGAGGTAACTAGTCCAGAACAAGGCAGTTGTTATACTGCCTCTGTCCCTATAAGCAATTATGGTTAAGTGTCTTGCTCAAGGACACAAGTGTCACAGCTGGTATTCGAACCCACATTCTACTGCTAACACCAGAACTTGAGTTCGATAATCTAGACCGCTCGGCCACGACACTCCACTGACAAGTTAATAACCTGCCTCTTCACAGTGCGAATAGTACTGGGAGGGGTAACTAGTCCAGAACAAGGCAGTTGTTATACTGCCTCATGGTTAAGTGTCTTGCTCAAGGACACAAGTGTCACGGCTGGTATTCGAACCCACATTCTGCTGCTAACACCAGAACTTGAGTTCGATAAGCTAGACCACTCGGCCACGACACTCCACTGATTTATTATATTATAATATTATAATATTACAGAGCATCCTGAAGCGCTATACTGAAGAAGATGGAGAAGATGTGTGTGAGCACTAGTAAACAGCCTTGTTTGACACCTTTACTTGTATCTTTGACTTTGGTTTGGAGGTCAAACAGACTTCCATCAGTCATAAAGATGCTTTTGCAGGTGTTTTTTACTGAGCAAGATGAAGATGAGGGTGAGCACTAGTATATACAGCCATGTTTGACACCTTTACTTGTTTTTTTTACTTGGCTTGGAGAAGGTCAAACAGACTTCCATCTGTCTAGATCAGGATGAAGATGCCTTTGTCTAACTGAACATCCTGAACCATCATACTGAAGAAGATGCAGAAGAGGGTGAATATGCCAAGTTCCATCGTGCGATGAAGATGTTCACTCAGAATCTGCTCTGATTCTCTGAGGAGGTTTCTTTGGCAATAGTTGACACATCAATTGACTATAATAATGGAGGCCTTTTAATTCATGCCTTTAGTAGAATTGCTTTGCGTAAACAAAATTTGCACATGATAAATTGTTTGAGCACTTCAATAGTAACTTATTGTGTCAAAGGATGGCACATCTGAGAAATTTAATGTGACCCAATGCAAAATGAGTGGAATTTAGCTGTGCATGTCCAACATTTTATATAGCAGAAAATATCTTACTGTTGATAAATGTTTTAAGTCTGCCATGTTCCCGGCCTAGGTATAAGAAACCTGAGACAAGGCAAATTCAACATTACATGCAGAACATCCTGCCTCTAGTGGCTATAAATGAAATGGCAACTGTAAACATTTGTAAAAATTTCCACTCATTTTCAGATGGCATGTCACAAATATTATTTATAAAAACAATTTCTTCATTGGAGATTAACAACGAGTTGTAAATAGTAGTGGTTCTGAAACCAAATAAAATGTATTCGGTTGATAAATACACCCCTGCTGCCTGTCAATCAAACAATACAGTAATACCTATAGCACCTACAAGATGACAAAACAGAACATTTGGATAAGTATGAAAATTGGATGTACAGTCTGCCATGTCAGCTAAATAGTACAATGTGTGGGTACATGCCATTTTAATTCAAGCACTATAATGATCTAATTTCAGTAAGTTTAACTCAATTGATTAGATTATTATCCTACATCTGTTGCTATGTCCCACTAACATTGTCATACATTGCAAGGGATATGTGTATTGATCTATCAAGGTCTACATAACATTTTTATAGGTAAAATATTTAATGGATACCAAGTTATGGGGGAAAAATTGCTCTATGGTTAAATGCATGCTGTAGATGTTTGTCACACCCGTTGGTCTGACACACGATACCCACATCAAGTTGAGATAAATTTGCAAAGCGCAAAAACATAAGCAGCTGATAACAGAACGTTTGCATGTAGCCTGCAATCCGATGCATTGTCTACCACATGCATCTTTAACATACAGCTAAATGATTTGCAGCGCATGTATGTTTCTATGATAAATTCTATTTTCAGTGTGATGTAGTTAGTGTAAGCTGAGACTTGGGCCAAATCCAAAGATATGCACATTTTGTTTCTCTATGCATAATTTAAGTTGAATTTCAGTTTCTCATCAACATAAAAGTTATAAACAGAAATTAACTGCTATTGTGAGTTTGATACCGATGACCACTATTTTACCACCTATACTTATCAAGACACCGATTCAGACATATTAACAAGTGGACAAGTGAACACTTTGTTAAATTAGAAATGACCCTTTAAACTGAATGGAGGAATTCTATCATTATAATTGTTCTCTAGCTAATAGAATTTCAATTGATATAATTGTGCCCTTCACTAACATAGTTCAGCACTACATACTTAGTGCTTCCCAGTGTCTACAGGCGACTCAGGTGGGACTCGAACCCACAACCTTCTGCATAGTAGTGCAGATGTCTTACCTCTAGACCACAGAGTTTACCAGTGGACACTCGAAAGTATACAGACTATACAGTGCTGAGTTATATCAGTGAAGGCACAATCATATCTATTTAACTTATATTATCAGAGAACATTTAAAAAAAAAAAAGTACTTGAAATGTCAATCCAATCTTAAACTTAAAGGAAAACAATACCATACTAGCTTGCCAAAGTTGCCAAACACTTTCAAGAAACTGCTCATAAGACAGAACTATTATGTGCTTATATTCATTTGTATTGCTTGTTTCTTATGTTGATTTCCTTGATCTTGACTTTAGGATATGCGCACTTTATAATAACTGGATGAATAACAAAGAAGATGGTACAAATCCATAGATGATAACATTATTAATGATATATATCATTTGTAGGTAGAAAGAACTAGAAACACTTGGCATCTTCTTACCATCTAACATCATGACATCATACTCCAATTGACACTTCAGCGCTCCACTGCATCTTCTTACCATCTAGCATCATGACATCACGCTCCAAGACACTTCAACACTCCTCTGCGTCTTTTAACCATTTCATGACACTCCAAGACAATCATCACATCAAATCAGTTGGTCAAGGGGTGGCACCCCTCATCTGTAGAAAAGCTCCATCTGGGAAAACTGTCAATCCCAGACGCCACCACTATCAAGAAATTACTCAAGAAAGAACTATTTAGAGTTAAACAATTTGTTTTGTTTGTTCCTTTGTGCAATGACACAACAATTTGTGCAAAGGATAAAAGTTATTAAACATACACATTCAATGAAGTTCTTAATTTCGCAAATGTTGCTGCTGTGGAGTTTTGTAAGCTTGAATAAAAAAAAGGTTTTCTGGTTTGATAAACACATTTATAAAAGCATAAACAGCCTTCTTTTCCATTAAAATGCATAGGTTAACATGTACACTTGTATTTTGGTACAAACACAACACGGTTTCTTGAGGATTTGAATTGGAATAGTATTTAAACATCATCTATAACTGGTATGCCAATTCCCTTTGAATATAAGAAATATTACTTATTTCACTTAGATCCCGTACAGATAACAACTATTTATTGCCAAGATTTGAACAAAATTTGGCATAGCATGAGAGATTTGTGGTGGCAAGAGAGAGAGATTTGTGGTGGCAAGAGAGATTTGTGGTGGCAAGAGAGATTTGTGGTGGCAAGAGAGATTTGGCATGGCAAGAGAGATTTGGCGTGGCAAGATTTGGCGTGGCAAGATTTGGAGTGGCAAGATTTGGCGAGGCAAGATTTGGCGTGGCAAGATTTGGCGTGGCAAGATTTGGCGTGGCAAGATTTGGCGTGGCAAGATTTGGCGAGATCCCTATGACTGGGTGTACTAAATGCCAACATAGGCTCCTCTTGAATGACATGAGCAGGACATGTACAAGATGTTGTATGTACAGTAGAGAGAGGGGTGATAGGCAGAGACTTAACCTTCTTGATGGCTAGAGGAACAACTTACAAGCTGTGACCTGTGGACACGTGGTGTTCCTGTAAATGGTAAGTAGGAGTCATTATCACACATCAGGCAAAGTCTGAAAGTCTGTCTGCATGTTATGCCAGATTTTCAGTGCCGGGGAAGGCAACTGATAGAGTGAAGCTCTTGGTGTTTGTCTGCAGCTTCAACACAGGGATCAGTGGTTCAACCGTTGCCTTACTATCAACATCCAGAGATGGGTCTCTCTAAATGAGTCTTTGGAGGTGACTCGGATGATTCTGTGGAAGGAATTCATGGGAAAGGCGGCACTGAGGCTGTCTTCATCACCAGTCCAGATGAAGAAGATATCATCGATGTACCACCACCAGCCCAAGGCCCATGGAGCGGAGGTCAACATGCATCCTACTAGTTTACTCCTAAAGAGAACGGCAAAAGATGGTGTCCTCACTGCCCGACTGACCTGAATGTTAAGACCATAGATTGAGTGAAGTGAAGACACTTGATCCACATCTTCTCTCTGCTGAGATGGTCAAGCTCTCTACAGTTCTCAGGTGACCCATAGCCCTGCATAATCATGCCAGAAATAGAGTAGATGGACACACAGAAGTGGTGGTCAACAGGTGTGTCTAGCTTACGGGTATTGACTGTGGATCTGTGGCCACAAAACCCTCTTTTGAGGGGTTTTTGTCTCACCAATGTACAGTACCACACAGACCCTGCAGGATATGAGATAGATGGAATTGGTGATGATAAAGATAATGTGGCCTTTGGTCTTATATATAGCTATGGTGACATGACTTTTGAAGGAATCTGACTCCTTGACATGTCCTCAACAAGCAATGCAACGGGAAGTACACCTGAAAGTACCCCATTGAATATGAGGATGAACAGTATCATGAATAGAGGGACCTCAGCCCAAACAATGATTTCCCTTACGCTGGGTGAATGTCTAAATGGCAACATATAGGCTCCCCTGAAATGGCATGATGAAGGCAATCTAAAGTAAGCAGGATATGATGGTTTTACAGTACTAGTTATTTCATATATGGGAAGGAGAGAGAGGGGTGATAAGTGGCAATAAGGGGAACTTTCCAATTGGTACAATCTTGACGTCTGGGCTTCTCAGCAAAAACCAAGGCCCTGGGCAGAGACTTGACCTTCTTGATGACGAGACGAACAGCTTACGAGCTCTGCCCTCTGGACATAAGGTGTTTCTTTAGTTCTTGTGAATGATGAACAAAGTAGGGGTCAATAGAACATACCCAGTGAAATCTGAGGGTCTGGCTGTACATTATACCAACTTTGCAATGCCGGGGTAGGCAACTGTTGGAGTGAAACTATTGGTGTTTGTCTGTGGGTTCAACATAGCTACCGGTGGTTAAGCCATTGTATTCCTTTCACACAGTAACATCCATAAAACAGGTCTCTGTGAATGGGTGCTCAATTGACGATTCTGTGGAAGGAATTCATGTGGATTTACAATGAAGGCAATCGAGCCTCTTTTCATCACTGATTTAGATGAGAAGGCATCAACGATATAGCGCCACTAGACTCGAGGTTCGACATGGAACTGAGGCAAACATGCATTCTTCTAGCTAACTTCAAAGAGAAAACACCATTGATGGCATCTTCAATAGGTTTTCGCTTAGAGGTTATGCACTAAAAGAACACATGTTGATGCCATATGCCTCAGTTCTATGGAGCCTTGGGTCTAGCAGGGCTATATTGATGATGTCTCCTTCATCTGTACCAATGATGAAAAGAGCTTCATTGCCTACAAAGACCACATTAAATTCCTTCCACATAACCATCAACCGAGTACCCATCCAGAGAGACCCATTTTTCAAATGTTACTGCGCATAAGGAAGACAACGGCCGAACCACTGATCTCTATGTTAAACTCACAGTCAAACCCCAATAGCTTCCCTCCTCCAGTTGTCATCCCGACACCGCAAAACCAGCATAACATACAGTCAGGCCCCCAGATTTCACCAGATATCTTCCAATGACTCCGACTTTGAACACCATGCACAGGAATTTAAAAAATACCTTTCGTCCAGAGGTCACAACTCGCAAGTAGTTCGTCTGGCTATCAAGAAGGTCAAGTGTCTGTCCAAGGTCTCAGTTTTTGCTGAAAAGTCCGAACATCAAGACAGTGCCAACAAGAAAGATCCCCTCATTGTCATTTATCACCCCTCTTTCTCCGTCCTATACATAAAATAACTAGTACTTACCACCATATTCTGCTCACTAAAGATCGCCTTTAACATGCCATTCCAGAAGAGCCAATGCTGACATCTAGACATCCATCCAGTGAAGGGATCTCATCGTTCAAGCTGAGGTCCCCCTATTCCTGACACTGTTAGTCCTCACATCCAACAGAGTACTTTTAGGTATATTTCCTGGTGCACTGCTTGTTGAGAACATGTCCAGGAGTGGGATTCCTTCAAAAGCTATGCCATCAGAGTCATATACATGACCAAAGGTCATATCACCTGTACCACCACCAATCTCATCCGTCTCATGTCTTGCAAGGTCTGTGGTGTACCGTGCATTGGTGAGACAAAGACCACCCTCAAAAGACAGTTTCATGACCAAAGGTCCACGGTCAACGTCCGTAAATCAGACACGCCTGTAGGCCATCACTTCGATCTGCCTAACTACTCGATTCCTGACATGATTCTACAGGGTATTGAGCCATCAGGAACAACAGAGAGCCTGTCCATGTCAGTAGAAAGAAGATGCATTGATCAAATGGCCTCGCTCCATTCAACCCATGGCCTGAACATCCGGTCATAACGGGTCAGTGCAGGGCAGCATCGATTGCTCGTCTCTTTAGAGCAACTAGTGGTGCATGTTGCCTCTAGCTCCATGTCCGCCAAGGGTCTGGTGGTTTGATACATCGATGACGTCTTCTCCATTTGGACCAGTAATGAAGAAAGCTTCAGTACCTCCCTTCCCATGAATTCCTTTCACAGAACTAACCAAGTCACCTCAGAGTACTCATCCAGAGAGACCAGTTCTCTGGATGTTGCTGTTCGTAAGACAACAGATCACCAAAGATCTCTAATGTTAAACCCACAGCCAAACATCAAATGCCTCATTCCAGCAGTTGTCATCTCCGACACCTCAAACCAGCATAGCATACAGCCAGGCCATCAGATTTTTGCCGGATATGTTCCAATGACTCTAACCACCATCCACAGGAACTTGTGCCCAGAGGCACAAACTTGCAAGTCGTTTACTAGCCAACAATTAGGTCGAGCCTCTGCCATCATCCCTCTCTTCCCCTACCTGCTCAAATGACAAACAAGAGCAGCCAAGGTTAGCATAAAGTACACCCAGTCACCCCAACCACCCACCCCCAGGATCTCATACTGTTGGCGAGATTTGTTTGGCAAGAAGATTTGGCTTGAAAGACATTTGGGTGGCAAGACACTTGGACTGGCAAGAGATTTGGCAAGATATTTGGCTCAGAAAGACTTATGAACTGGCAAGAAATTTGGCTTGGCAAGAGATTTGGCTTGGCAAGAGATTTGGTTCAACACAGAAATAAATTGTTGTTAAAATGTATAAAAGGATCTCAAATTGTTTGGCAAGAAAATTTGGCTTCCAAGACACTTGGTCTGGCAAGGTTTGGGTGGCAAGACACTTGGACTGACAAGAGATTTGGCAAGAGGGTTTGGCAAGAAGATTTGGCTTGCAAGACTCTTGGAATGCCCAGCAAGAAGGTTTGGGTGCCAAGATATTCAGCTCAGAAAGACTTGTGAACTGGCAAGAAATTTGGCTTGGCAAGAGATTTGGGCTAACCCAGAAATAAATTGTTGTTAAAATGTGTAAAAAAGTAAAAAAGTAAAAAAGTAAATATTTTTGTAAACTTAAAAACTTTTTTATGGTACAATTTAAATACGCCATGTTAGATGACCTTCCACTGAGGTCATAAAATCCTTCTGGGTTTTAAAAAAGCAAACATTTCACCGAACAAGTTTCACTCCTGTAAAACATGAAAGAAGTTATTCATGCCAAAGAAGTCAAACTTGCCCCAACATTGGGAAAAAAACATGACCAAGGCTGGTGACTGTCAAGATAAAATAATGTCACATAATCTGAGGTCTGTAAGATGATGCAAAGATTTCGAATATCTTCTGTGGTTAATGAGATATAATTTTTTGAAATATTAAACCTCTATTTGATATCAAATTATTATATAACTACAACTACTAGTAGAACTCATGCAATTATTTAAAATGATTTTCTGATTTTTCTCTTAAACAAATTCGAACTTCCCATTTTAGGTACATGTATGTGATGAAGCACACAGTTCACGTTATTTACGATCATTAAAAAAGAAAGGATTTATTTCTTTTGGTTCAAGAGATATGATTTTTTCATGTTATTTGAAACCTGGTGATGCAACTATTTAAAAACATCATCTACATGGTTGGTAAGGTCATTGCATGCTGTAAAGTATCCAGTCTCATTTGAGGTTCACTTGTATGGTTAAATCTCTAATCCTTAAATTAAATTTTCATGTCATCTGTGTGTTAATTATAAGCATTCATTAGTAGTGGGTACGAGGCTGGTCATAAGCCCTGGGAATGAGGATATGGGAGGTTCTTATATACTTTGCTCATAAACTTCTCTATGTGCTTCATGGTTACAATTTGTTTTTAAGATTTGCCTCTTCTTGAAGAATCCGCAACTTTTCCATACCTGAAAAATTGCCAATGAAACATCTTAAGTTTACTAGGTATTTTTAAGGTATTTTGCAAATGTGGGAATTATGCAAGCTTGTTTGTTTTCGAAAAAACTTTTAGACGATAAGAGAATGTGTATTCAGCTTTGTAGACAATGTACCGTACATGAACAGTGCAGTGAATGTAATGTGTGCATACAATACAGATAAACAGTACACTTGTGGCACATGTGCATGACCGTTGTGTCTGCATGATCTAAGACATTGAGGGCGCAATGTATGTATTAAAATTAATTACTAATAATTAAATAGAAAAACAAGTAGTGTTGAAATTCTTACGTCATCATTATTAGAGTAATGTGATGTCATTCTGAACTTGACAAGAATGAGCATTTTCAGGAAAATTAGGTTCACCGAGGAGAAGAAAAGAAAAAAAACGTACAGTTTCAAGGAGGTGTTCGCACGAACACTTAATAATCAATCCTTACTTTACGTCAAAAATAAACTTCCTTGTATGTTTAAAATATAATATAAAATATGTTATCTACCCTTTAAGTTCATTTATTCATTGTGCCTAGTGGAGTTATAATTATATACGAGAGTTGATAAAGGTTTTAGTCATGAGCTGTACTGTATAACGATAACATTATGATAACATTATCATATAACTACAACTACTAGTAGAACTCATGCAATTATTTTAAACGATTTTCTGATTTTTCTCTTAAACAAATTTGAACTTGTGCAAAAACATATGTTTTAAAACAAGGATTTCCCTTGAATATTTACACCAGCATATTTTGGAGATACTGTTGGTCTGAGACTGAGGCCAAGACTGGTCTCGAGACCTACAGCACTGGTACACATGTGGTTACAAATGGCACAGTTGCTACACACATAGCCAATCTTCACTATAATTTACTCAAAAGCAATCCAAACACACTTTCCAATATGAAATTAAAACTACAAAATCTTAAATATGACTGGATATTCTTAACGTATAAGTTTAGTTCATCCAACACTGATTTTCAAGAAACACACCGGTTTAAAAAAACAAAACACCCGTGTTGTAGTTGAGACTAGGGCTGTGCCGGGTATCTGGGTATCCGGATACCCGACCGAAACTGTCATTACCCGGTTCCATTTTTCGGTTCCGAGTACCCGTAAATGACTTTTTAAAATTGGGACTTACCATTTCAGAAATCTTTGACTATTGAACAATGTATTTTTTACACTTTTAGGAGCAATTTTATTCAAGAAATTACACTCTGATAACGCCTTTGTAGTATTTTACGGACATTTTCCATACATTTTTGTCAAACTGTGTGTGATACATTGTATCCAATCATTAAGACTCAAATAGACTGGCTGTGGCACACTACAAACAAGTATCAAACTAGCTGCTCAGGATGGAATGTTTGCCTATTGTTCACAGTAATTGGATTAGTGGGACAATAACTGCTGCTTTGTGTCTGCGCTGGAGCGTGCACCATGATGTGTTAATAGAGGGGATTTTATTATAGGGGACGTCCTAATAAAAAAAGTGGTGTTTAAATTGGTTTTGTTGTGTAATTATTTTGATGTGCCACCGACCATCCATCAGCGTATCACCAACTTTTACATTTAGCAGGAGGTCGTGGGTTCGAATCCCGCCCGAGTCGCCTGTGTAGTTTTTTCACAGACACTTGGAAAGCACTGAGCATACAGTGCTATACACATGTCGGTGTAGGGCAAAATTAAATCAATTGTTTATCTCCCGACGCAAGAATTTCACCAACTTTTACATTTATTTACCCACCGATACCGAGCTCTCTTGTGTATTACATTTTTCCGACAAGGTGACAGTTTGTTTCAAAAGAAAGACGTAAAAAGGGAGGTGTTAAGTTGGTCATTGTCTTTGAAACCAAACCAGCCGGGCTCAGTGATGATCCACGTCATTGGTTGCGGTCAAATGCAGTTCGGTTTCCATCAGTCGCAAGGATCGCCAAGAAGTATCTTGATATTCCGGCGTCAGTACCCTAGATCAGAACGAGTGTCTCCGCGGGAAATATCGTCACGGCAAAGCGGCTCAATGCCCGATAACGTGAACATGCTGGTATTCCTGGCAATGAACGCCCGCATAAATGCCACCCAACCAAAGTGAACATGATTTATAACTTATCAATAAGTAACAATCAGTACACCGCAACCGATTTTGAAAGAGAAATATTGAGTTCTGAAAATAATCTTAATTCTTAAAATCGTTGTTTGTAAGTAGTAGTAGTAGTAGTTGTTTTTAATTATTCCTAGCTAGGTCTCTTATAAATTCATTCTTTCAGAAAACAAGGTTTACTGACAGGTTTATTGACATTTAACTGAAGTTCATTGTGATAGAAATAAATTAATATTCAAGTTCTGATTTTAGATTCATAATATTTTGCAGTTTGTTAGTTTCATAATATTAAATATTATTTTAGTATGCAAAATCATGTCCTTATCCAAAGCCAACATAACGTACAGGATATCCTTATTTAGAAGGCAGGGGCACGGCAAGGCGCAAGCACATGGATCGTTTTCCCACAACGGGTTAGTTCCGCCCATACCGCCCTTTGATCGACCAATGACATTATTCAACACGTGTTTTGTGACATGAACATCCAAGTCAACTTGATATACACATGCGCTCTGATCACGCCCACACCAGTGATCATTGTCTTCTGATGATATGATAGTCACACCTGGCACAGTCAGGTGTAGCTGCATGATGGCCGGGCCAGGGTGTGCGCGGGTGTGATCAATTGGGCTTTCTTAGTGTATATGTACGTTGTAACTAAGCAATTTTTACGGTTTTATTTCAGAAATAACTTTCAGTAAATACAATATATTGTCACCAAGATGTTATACTTCGATAAAGATCGAATTAAATATGGTATCCTCTGTATTATAAAGGTAAATTTTGTTAACATTTACATGTATTTGTACACCAAAGGAGGCATGTTTTAAACAATATCCGAAAACGCACATCCCTAGTTGAGACCACATAAGCCCTTTTCACACTACATATTTTATCTTACAAATTTCGAGACCCTATGCTCCAAGACTGAGATGAGACCAAGGCCATAGGGAGTTGAAACCAAGAGCAAAAAAAAGTGGTCTCAAGAATGGTCTTGAGACCTATAACACTGAAAAACACCGCTTTAAAATGCTACTTAATTACAATTCCCCCAACCATACCATCCCGTGTGATGGTGTACAAGTAGGCATGACTTCCGATAAGATAATGACATGAATGTTTATTAATCATTTCAATATCATTTAAAAACTCAATGTGAATCAATGTGAATAACAGGTTTATGAAGACTTGAAATGTGTACTTTAAATATGCATTCTCCCAACCGCAACTTCTGATTCAATCTTATTACAGCATATAATTATAGTCTTTACTGTGCCATTTAAAAAAAAAAAAAGGTCCATGACCAAATATGGTCCATATATGAGGGTGCCATCACATATGATACAATGCAGATGGCATTTTGTATTGTAAGCATTAAGCAGTATTTTATATGGTCATCAGTGAGCAAAAATTTTAAACATGGTTAGCAAGAGATTCTGCCCACCACAATTAAATATTTTACACCGGAGGTATTTAAGAGGAATATATCTTGGTAAAGTATGTCGATTTTTATCAGTGTTTTTCATTAATTATGGTATTTAAAACAAACACTGAAATTTCTGGTTTTATTTTGCACTGGAAGCCGCCCATAGTTTAGCAACCGTAACTATGGTTGTGACGTGGAAAGTTAGCATCACTGGTTAACTGTTCGCATGCGCTACTGGCTCCATTCTAGTATTAACGGTTACCAGGGAAGTTTTCACTTCTAACAAAATGGCCACCGAGATCTCCTTTTTTCAGGTAGAAAAAATCTTCATACTTAATGATAAGTGCAGCCAGAGGTTAAAAAACATAGGAAAAGGTGTGAGATTTGGAAAGTAATGGATGAGAGGGTGAAATTCAGCAGTGAGAATTTCCAGTTTGCATATAAAATGTCTTTATTTAATCATTCAAGTGATGCCGTCGTGACCGTACTGTCATGATATACGTTTGTACTGTAAAGACACTGTAAATGGAACCGCGTAAAGCCCGGAGCTCGCAGCTGAAGTACATTTCACCGCTAGAGGGCTACGATATGCACGAGGCGAATACTGATGGCAAGTTAAATGTCATAGTTCTCTGTTTGACACATAGACCATTCTCCCTCTCTCTGCTTGATGTAGTTCAGTTATTACCTTGGGTCTTTGGCTCACACTGTCTAGATCTTCTCTCCCCTCTCTCTGCTTGATGAAGTTCAGTATGGCTCACACTGTCTAGATTATTCTCCCACTCTCTGCTTGTTGTAGTTCAGTGAATACCTTGGGTCTTTGGCTGACACTGTCTAGATCATTCTCCCTCTCTCTGCTTGATGAAGTTGCGTCTCTGGCTGACACTGTCTAGATCTTCTCTCTCTCTGCTTGATGTAGTTCAGTGATTACCTTGGGTCTCTGGCTAACACTGTATAGATCATTAGACTGGGGGTAGAAAAACAAAGTTTATTATAACGAAGATGGGTTAAGTTGCACAAATAAACCCAAAATGTTTAAATTTATACCATTTGAAAAGGGATATATTAAGTAATGTTTTTCCATTTGGAGCTATAGTTTGTAAGATAAAGGGTTGGGAGTTTAAAAACATGTACCTAAATCCCCGTTTTTAAGGAAATTTGTACACTGCATTGCAGAGTGCATAAAACTTGACATGACAAATTAATATGAACAGTGAAAACCTCTAAATGCTATTGGTATTGTTTCAATTTTTTATATTTGTGTCTGAGGTGCTAATTGAAATGATCACTATTAGATTTAGTTTCTAACCAATAACCATATTACTTGATCTTAAACATATCTGGGGGTTTAAAATGGTCCTCATACACTGCATCCCATTTCATGCAAATCAAGGCCCACAAGTATTCACATGTCAAATATTGGGATACCATATTTATTATTGTGCATTTGACTTTAAGAAAGACACTGCTAGGGTTGAAGTATAAGACATATAAAGGGAATCTAGGGATGTGCGTTTTCGGATATTTTTGGAACCGGATACCCGAAATCAGGAAACTTCGGATACCCGGATACCCGTTTTCATTTTTGTTGAAAACATGCCGAGTCCAGTGGTGTACAATACATGTACTGTAAATGGTAACAAATTGACTTTTATAATAGAGGATACCATACTTAAATCGATCTTTAAGATAATTGTCTGTAAAAGTGTAAACATTACATTGTTCAAGAGTCACAGATTTCTGTTTGCACCGCTCAAATGTTAAGCGGCGAATTTTAGAAAGTCGTTTACGGGTAATTGGAACCGAAAAATGGAACCGGGTAATGACCGTTTCGGTCAGGTATCCGGATACCCGGATACCCGGCACAGCCCTAGGGGAATCACCCACCACCCTCAACCATATTACTTGATCTTCAAATCCTAACCATGCTGAACACAACATGATGCAACAAATGTAACAATTCTGTTCAGGGCAATTCCATGATAAAGTGGACATGACCATCAAAAATTTAAATCTGAATTTAAAGGCAATCACTCATCTTATTTTGTTGTTTATACCTCAAAGTTTGTAGAACAAGTGAAAATTCTTCATTTCTATTTGTATCTTTTGTGAAATGATCATTTGAAGTGGAATGATGTGCAGACTCAAATATTTTTCCAAAAAATGTGTTGATTTGGTATTTGTCCTCTTAGTTAATTGATAGCTAGGTGATAGCCCATTGACATTTTGATTTCCTAAATGCATATGGCACCAACACTTATATTTAAAAAAAACTTTATGCATATCTAGTCAAGATATCAGAAACTTGAGGGTAATGTAACGTGAGTAACCAAAAACATGATTTTTTTATACGCCTAGTTGAACTTTTCCTGTGATTCAAAATCTGACAACTGGAATTTTCTTCCTACTCATGATCTCTAATATGAAAACAGTTTAATAAATTATCTTTATACAAACACTTTAAGAATATGAGGAAATGAAAATGGTAACGTGAGTAACTATGTAACGTGAGTAACCGGTTTTGTAACGTGAGTAACCATGATAATTGTGTCAATAAAGTGGTAAACATAAGTTTTACATGTATGTAAATGAATGAAAGTGTGGTAATGACTGGGTGAATATCATTTTACAATATAAAGGCTAGTTTTAAGGAATTTACCCATCATGCATTGCACTTTCTTCTTAAACACATGGTATTATCTACATGCGCACATATGCAATAAATTTTTGTAAAGTCTGTATTGATTTTAGCTAGTCTATCTTTACCAGTAAATCATTTAGGTATAATTGAATATTATTTTGTCTGCATTCTTTATGTTTTTCTTTATGACAGTAATTAAACTAAAAAAGTTAAAGAAAAGTGAGGCAAAGATACATGTACATATGTATAATGCAGAAGGTTCATACAAATATGTATGTACATGCATATACAGTGCGTATCAAAAAAAAGGTAATCCGAATTCAGGGCGTTAATATGCCAAGGTTATTTAGTTTGACAATTTACATGTAGTGTACCAAAGAAGAGGAACTCCTCAGCTTTCCATTGATACCTGTATCGATCCATTGCTGTCACACATGGCCGAGTACATTGTTATTGAAAATGGCAAATTCAAATCGCATTTTTGCAAGTTTGGGTAATCAGTTCAAGGCAGTCTGAAATGGACGCATCACTTGACTGCCTAGATGATTATGTAAGATTTTTAAGCTGGTGCGGTAATCGTCTGTTACGACATCCTTTTCTTCAAGTTGGGTATTTAAGAAGGGCCTGGGTTTAGGGACAGGTAGTTGGAAAGATGGTACAACTAACGACTGAACAGCGAGTTTTCGTGATTACAACATTTCACCAAACTCACAGTTTGCAGCAAACTCGCGATGCTTTCAGGGAACGTTTCCCAGAACGGGAGCCCCCAGCAGCCAAAACCATCTGGGCGAATGTTAGAAAATATCAAGAGTATGGCACTAGCCTCAACCGCAACAAGGGAAATTCTGGCAGGAGGCGCACCGGGCGATCAGAAGGGAACATTGCAGCAGTAAGGCAGCAACTTTTGGAGCATCCTAGGGACACCAGCGCAAGGCGAAATGGGCTGAGATTGCCTTCGGCGACATTCAACAGAATCACGAGATTGGACCTCCACCAGCATCCATATCGGATTCACATCCGACATCAACTTACGCTAGGAGATTTTGCTAGAAGGCTGGCGTTTTCCAGATGGTTGATAGCCCGTACCGTGAGAGATGTCAATTTTCTGCGGAATCTCGTAATCGGCGACGAAGCTGCTTTCTCCATGAACGGCAAGGTCAATACGCATAATGTTCTTGAATATGCACCAGCAAGACACCCCCCAGAATTCAATTTTGAGGTTAACATGAGTCGACAAAAGTGGACTGTTTGGTTAGGACTTTGTGGAAGTGGTCAGCTGATCGGACCGTTTTTCTTTCAAAGGAATGTCAATGGTAACATGTATCTGCAGATGCTCAATGATAACGTTTTACCGCAGCTGCAGGAACACTTTGAGCGACAGGTTCGTGGGGTCTTCAGACAACTCTGGTGGGCCCAAGATGGCGCCCCAGCACATCGCCTTATCGCTGTCCGAGATCGTCTGAGGGAACTCTTTGGCGAACGAGTCATCGCCGTCAACCATGAGGTGGAATGGCCACCAAGATCACCTGACCTCACACCATGTGACTATTTCCTTTGGGGACATTTGAAGAACAATTGTTTGCAACTCCTCCCCGTGATCTTGATGAATTGCAGGGCCGTATTCGAAATGAAGTGGATGCTTTACGCAATAATCCGGCTATGGTGAGACGAGCAGTGCAGGACATGCTCCGTCGCTGTCAGCTTTGTGTCGAAAGGGGAGGTGGACATGTTGAAGGTGTGGGTGCATAAAAGGGCAATGTTAGAAGAGATTCTTCTTGAATAATGTCCAGTCATTCCTAAAGAAAATCTGGTTTATCATACTGACTTTCACTAATTATCCTGCCTTGCACTGATTACCCAAACTTGCAAAAATGCGATTTGAATTTGTCATTTTCAATAACAATGTACTCGGTCATGTGTGACAGCAATGGGTCAATAAAGGTATCAATGGAAAGCTGAGGAGTTCCTCTTCTTTGGTACACTACATGTAAATTGTCAAACTAAATAACCTTGGCATATTAACCCCCTGAATTCGGATTACCTTTTTTTTGATACGCACTGTATACATACATGTACATATACGTGTACATCAGTCCAACCCTTTTTTCATCATCTAGTCAAAAAGTGTTTTGGCTGTTCTTTTGGATGTTTTCTTTAATGAAGCTACATATAAGAGGAAAGCATCTCTTAGCTGGTACATGTAGGCCTATGTGATGCAAATGTCCATAACATAACTTACACATATGTACACGTGTACACATGTCTATTAACACAGATCTACAGTGTATGCACCTGCAGTTGCTTATAACCGTGGCCACTTCAAATGTTCCATGAAGCTTTAGGAAATGGACATGAAGCAATCTGAGAATAATTTTTTTTATTCTTGGACTGTGTTAATCAACTCTGATTTCCAAGTACATTTACTTAGTTGCACTGTTGCAGTAACCGACATGGATGCAGTTTTTAACTAAAACAGAAATTGACTTTAACATATTTCCAATAATTTATGGATTTGAACTGAAAAAGTAAGTAAGTTTACTTTTAAATAAGTATACTTTGTTAATTGTTTCCAGTAGACAAAGGAAGTGGAACAATTCTTGTTTGAGAAATTGAAAGGAAATAATCTTCACTTGACTACATTGCAACATTTTGCATTGTTAGTGTTATGTAATTAATCTAAAAGTGAAAAACTAACTAATTTTACCAAAACATAAAGTTTTGGGGCCATAATTGACATAAAAAGTAAGCATTATATGCTAGAATTGTTTGATAAACACATTTAAGCTAAAATTTAGTGAGCACCATTGTGGATTTATGGTCTTCTTACACAGGGACAAACTGTAACGTGAGTAACCATTTATTTTGTGAATTCCCTAAAAATCTTCAATAATAAAATATTTTGTTCACACCTAATATGTGTACCACTAGGTAAGGTATATCAACCATATAACACTTAGTTCCAAGAATACTTGGTATGAGGACACTTTTTGAATAAAGCCAGTTGACGTTTTATGCATGTCCGAAAAATGTAACGTGAGTAACCAGCGCTTTTTCTCATATGTAGGGTACCTATAACAATTTTTTTAAATTATTATTTTGTGCTGAGTAAGGTCTGGGCATAAAGCAACTACTGTGAAAAAACTGATGAGTGAAATTTATAAGTAAGGAAATTATGGCATTAAGAGTGGACCCAATACCTACAATGTAACGTGAGTAACTGTGGAATTGCCCTTCAAGGTGTTAACCAGGATTTAGTTTTAGTTGCCAAGCTCAGAATGACTTCATATTTTGCACTTACAATCCTTGGATTTCCTAGATTGCTCTAATAATGATGACGCAAGAATATCATAACTAATTAATTTTCTATTTAATTATTAGTAATTAAATACATTGCGCCATCAATGCCTCAGACTGAACGGACGTTATTCATGTGTTCCATACGTGTACGTGTACACGTGTATTGAGTTTAATATTTAAAGAAATCATATCTCATGAACCACAAAAGATTAAATCTACTTCAAAATCAGTGGTTTTGGAACCTGATCAATTCTCTCAAAATTATAAAGTGAAATATGTTTCCTTTGATATTTGGTTTCTATAAAATACAACAAAACTTTATAAATACTTGAATACAAATCTGTAAAAACAAATGCCTTGAACATAGACTGCGCAATTTATTTAGCACACATTTCCTGACCTCTACTGTTTATCTTGTTGACCTTTCACAGTTTGTTTACGTGATCTGTCTGCTACGTAAACTGGGGTAAGCACAACCCACTTTTGTTTCCCACTAGCTGTGACTTCCCGGGGTTTTACTGCTCACCCCTACTCCAGAGCAGGGGTGGCTATTCCCTGGGGAAGCCCATTCACTGAGGCAAGCCCATTCACTGAGGCAAGCCCATTCACTGAGGCAAGCCCATTCACTGAGGCAAGCCCATTTGATGAGGCAAGCCCATTCACTGATGAGGCAAGCCCATTCACTGATGAGGCAAGCCCATTCACTGGGGCAAGCCCATTTACTGGGGCAAGCCCATTTACTGGGGCAAGCCCATTTACCGAGGCAGACCAGAGGTAAAGCGCTCCAAGTGTGTGCAAACACCGACCATAATTCCCCAGGGCTAAAGTCCGAGACCAACATTAAATAACAATTTGTGTACAACGAGTATCATTTCTAGCTGCTTGAATATGATGTAACATTATTAAACATGACCTTAAACATGACATTATTAAACATACTCACTGCATGTACTTATGACATAACAGAACATAGCTCAGATTTTTTTGGGAGTCATAATACGCAGTGATGTCACTGTTAAAATGCAGAATTTGCAATGACAATTGGAAATCGGCACAAGCAAATTTTATAAATCAAAGTTACACGTCGAATAAGCTTAAATGAAATGTAAACTAACTTTAATTAATTGACAAATGAACTAACTTTACTGTACAAGTCACGATTTTTTTCAATACCTACAAATTTCAAGACCCCATGGTCCAAGACTGAGATGAGACCAAGACCATAGGGAGTTGAAACCAAGACCAAGAAAATGTGGTCTCAAGAATGGTCTTGAGACCTATAACACTGAAAAACACAGCTTTAAAATGCTACTTAATTACAACTCTCCCAACCATACCATCCCGTGTGATGGTGTACAAGTAGGCATGACTTCCGATAAGATAATGACCTGAATGTGCAATGAACTTCTCATGTTTATTCATCATTTCAATATCATACAAATCGGAAAAACTCAATGTGAATCAATGGCGCAAATAACAGGGTTATCAAGACTTGAAATTGGTACTTTAAATCTGCATTCTCCCAACCGCAACTTACGGTTCAATCTTATGACAGCGTATTTATAGTCTTTACTGTGTATGTGCCACTTTAAAAAAAATTCATCTCAGGTTTTTATACTGAGATAGAGGGTACCATCAGAACTGATGATGTCACTAAATGTAATAGTTCTCTGGCTGACACTGTATATAGACCATTCTCTGTCTCTGCTTGATGTAGTTCAGTGATTACCTTGGTTTTCTGGCTGACACTGTTTAGATAATTCTCTCTCTAGCTCTCTCTCTCTGCTTGGTGTAGTTCAGTGATTACATTGGGTCTCTGGCTAACAATGTATAGATCATTAGACTGTGGGTAGAAAAACAAAGTGTTATTATTATAACGAAAATGGGTTAAGTTGCACAAATTGTTTAAATTTATACCATTTGAAAAGGCATATATTAAGTAATGTTTTTCCATTTGCAACTAGTTTGTAAGATAAAGGGTTGGGAGTTATGATTAAAAACATGTACCTAAATCCCTGTTTTTAAGAAAATTTGTACACAGCAATGCACAGCACATAAAACTTGACATGACATGACAAATTAATATGAACAGTGAAACCTCAAAATTTCTGTCTGAATTTAGTTTCAACAAACACTTTAGCTCTAGTTTTTTTCCTTTTTTTTCTCGTTTTTTTTTTTTTTGGGGTGACACCCTGTATGTATTGCACCTTTAAAAGTTGTAGTTCAACAATTGCTCGGATTAATCAGAAAATTGTGAAGTTTTCTTGCCACCAAAACCATTGTATGTCTTGACTAAGATGGACAAATCACCCCGTGGTATTTGTTTCTTTGATTCTACTGCAAGTTCTCTTTGCTACCTTGATATTGACGATTCACAGGGTGTTTCTGTTTTAATACTTTATGTGGATATTGTTGGCAGCTATTATGACATAACAGGAAACGATGCAACATCATGTTCGTTTTTGCATAAAAATTGAACAAGTTCCTTGTCTAAACTTTTTTCACAAGTAAGTTTCTATGAAATTGTTGTTATTGATTTTTTTGGGGTACACTTTCACTGCTGTGACACTAATTTTCTTTAGCCTATACTGACTAAATCTTAACTGTTTGTCAAACAAAAAGTCTTGTCTTTTTGATAAAACTCTCCATGCAAAAATGGCACAATTTGTAAATACATTATATCTGTTTAATGAATCCATATTTTATAAGAATCAAGAGATAGGACTATGTATAAAAACTAACCTGTGAAAGTTTAAGTTTATTTTATTTTAACATATTCATTTGCTTGTAATTTGATCATTTTGTTGCAGTTTTTAGTGGTACAATCGCGTTGCGAGATATTCGCGATTAAAGTTGGTAAGTATTAAAATTGCAGTTTCGATGTCATTTTAATCTAGAAGATCATTAATTTTTCCTTTGATAGAAAGCTGAAATCTCAAATGACATGTTATTGTATGCTTTTTGTAGAGGAAAAAACTATAAATGAGTAACATACTTGTAGACTAAACTGTCACTTTGTGAAAACTAAAAAAAATCAGTACACGCTGTTGTCAGGTTTTCACAAAGTGATGTTTCCTTCATGAAAACTTGAACATCGTTTGTGTCGCTTAAAATACATGCAGTAATACATGCACATGGCTGCAATCTGTCAGTCACCTTGTGAAAACGAAAAACTCAAGTTACTATAATTAGGAACCCATGATATTTCAAGACTATACTTGGCAGAATGAAATGAATCAGTAAATACCTTCTTAATATCTGAAATTCATGAGAAATTTAGTTTTCAAGCAGTGAAAACTGCAATGTTTTGTACTAATGTTATAGCAACTTTGATAGAAACATTCTTTGATCATCAACTATTATGCACCAACTATTTGTCATTTAAATCTGTAATCATTTGTGGTTTTTGACTTCACTACATTTTCCGTTGTCTAGGTATGTCCATTGTCATCTTTTAAAGGAAAATCTGTGATATTTGTCATTTTTGGATAGAAAAAGTGTCAGTTGTATTCTACATTCTTACCTATAAAGTTGTATATTTGCTGGCAAGGATGGATGGATATCCATATCATGGATATCCAGTGATCGGCCGCTATTAGTATTATAGTGTCATGGGCAGATCCAGAACATTTTTAGGGGGGGCTGAGAATCAAAAACAATTATTTTTCAGTACTACAAAGGGTGCCGCCACTTCCTATGCGCAACGGTTAGTACAGTACTAAGTAGGTCACCTCATGTTTATCCCGCACACTGTGGGAATGGGAGTGCGTTCTCCCCTCCCCTCCCCCTCTCTCTCTCTCTTTTTCTCTTCCTTTTTTTATTTAATTTTTTTTTTTTAAATTTAATTTTTTTAAAACAATTTTAGGGGGGGCTACAGCCCCCTTAGCCCCCCCCCCCCTGGATCCGCCAATGAGTGTGGCTTGAACCGTTCTGAATCCATAGCAACAAGTCAGCCACTGCCTGAAATATAGGCCAAGATTTTTGGTCCCACATCAGTGAAATATGTAAGTATGATAACCCATATAGAGTTTACAAGATAGCAAACATGTCATAGAAAGTATTCCAGTGTAACATTGTTGGTAAGTTCATACTCGTAGGTTTACTCGATGTTTTATTAATGATCCAGCAGGTCTGTGCCACATAACTTGCCGCTAAATAAGAGTATGAGTGAAATAAATGGAGATTAGATTAAAAACAACGGCATACCATCAAGTGAAGCAAAGACAGAAGTCGGTTTAGAAGTTGTGTCATCCACATGCAGCTATAGCTGATTCAGCGGCCATGATCATACTTTTCCTTCCTCCATGATCATAATGACACTTTCGACCATGTTGACTGGCGTGCATTGAAATAGACACTTGCGAACTCAGAAAGTGCATGCTGATGATACGTAAACAACTGCAATGCAAGATGACAGTGGAACAAAAAGCCTCTCTTTTGTGTCACTGCTCAGGTGTTTTGGCGCGCCAACTAACGAGTTTACAAAAACAAAACTTTGTACACGTGGGAATGTAGGCCCCTACTTAAGTCTTGAGTACAATGTGTTGCATTGTGACCCAGCTGATCTCTATATCAGCCTTATCGGAATTGAGCGCACAATGAATTATGGGAGTTCGATTTTGGAAAAACGTTGTCAACAAACGCACTATGTTTGTGCACAAAGTCAATGGAGGAGAAAGGTGGTCGGCCAGAAAATGGAAGTTTTACGTTTTATAGCAAAATTATGGAGAAAATCTTTAAGAAATCAGTCAAATTATAAACAGAACATTTTTGTAATTAAGAAAAGAATTGATTTTCCCCCGAAAACTACGCAAATGGAGGAATTCTCAGCTAATTTCTCGGATCCCCGGGTGCGATGTTATTTCAGTCTCTTAGGCCTATGCATTTTTTCTTCTAAAAAAGGGGTAAATTGCAGATAATTTCATCGTTTTTAAAAAACAAATTAAGCATTATGGTCAAACCTTATTAAACCCACAACAGATTAAAAATAACGATGATTATAAATCTGGGGTGTCAGTCGAGCGTAAAATTAAAAACATTAAAAATATAATAAATAAAATAAATAAATAAAAAAAAATAACTTTAAAAATTAATGAATGAATGAATGAATCAATCTAAAATCTAAAATCTAAAATGAGACTTGCCTGTTTTAATCCCCTCGGATGAAATATTGTATTATTTATAGCTTTTGACAAACGCTAACGCTAATCAGATTGTATACAAAATAATATCAGTTGAATATCAGGAACATATAAAAAAGGCAAGTGGCACAAGGCACTGTTTTCTCCTTTTTAACATCCTTTAATTTGGTGTTCGGCTTTTCAGCCGAACAACTATTGTTATTGTTCCGTTTTTTTTAGTTTTTTTTTTACTTCTCCTTCTTCTCCTTAACTCTTCTCTACATCGAAAGTGCAAGTTAACAATTTCACACAACCTTGAAACTTCACACATATAAAGACATTATCATGTAGATGAATCTAGAAGTTGTTACGTAACGTCATCAGGTATCAAATTACAAGCCATTTAAGTTTTAAAAATGACCATTTGCTATCGACTGTATATCAAAATATACTAAAGCTATGATGTTCATAATCTGGGATAGATCAAGGCTTAGCCAACATTTGAAAAGTTAACGTCAAAATTTGCTTCCGGTCGTACCGGAAGGTCAAAGTTTTGATTTTTTTTCTTTTCTTCAAAATTCCTTTTCTGGTCCAAAATCCCATTGACTTAACACACACCAGACACTCGTGGTTCTGGGGCCCATTGTTTACAAACCGCAGAGACTGAGATCGTTATCTACTGGAAAACAGCTGGCGGTCTTCACGGGGACGTTTGCGGTGTTACAGGCTAAAGCTCTTGCAGGATAAAATATATTTTATAGATGTGTGGTTGGGCGTTTAAGCCAATAACGGATGCGCTACAATATTTCTAAAACCATAGATCGTATTAACTTAATACTGCAGTGTCATTTTTGTACGAATGGAAAGGGCTGTTGAAAAAGCCAACACCGAAAAGCTATTTCTTTGAAATGAGTAAGGCAACTTACTTTTGAAAACAATCTTAAGTCACATTTTAACAATGATCCCAATTGATGAGGACATCAATTACCGTCACTTCCGAACACCTTGAGTTTGTTCACAAACTCTGAATTTCTAGTTTATATACTATATTTGTTATCGATGGGGATAATATTTCTAAAAGAACTTATGTTGCGAATACGAAATGAAGAGCTTCTTGGCCGTTAGTAGTGGGTTTGCCTAACCGTTGCAAATTAGTAAATTAGAATAAAAAACAGTCCAGAAATCATAATGTCAAGTGCGTGAACTACTCGGGCGCGGCCTATAGACCGCCCATGCGCAAGATTAAGAGTAGCTCTAAGAGATCTGACGTCCCGCTTCGAGAGGGTCACCAAAGATTCCTCTGCTGTTCGCGCAAGCGTCATTTTCTTTTCCAGGACGAACGCGGGCAATTTCGATGAAATTTCCAATTTTAAAAACTTGTTGTCTTTTAATTTTTTTTAAATAATTGTTTTCAAAAATTGCTCACGTTCGTACCTGTCCTGGAAAAAATAACACTGCGCGCTAATATAATCTCTATATAGAGATCCTCTGCACATCGTAGCCTTCTAGCGGCAGCGGCGTAGCCACGGGGGGGGGGGGGGCTGGGGAAACGTGCCCCCCACAAATTTCCACTTCCCCCAGGTGCCCCCCCCCCCACGAAAAATCCCGATAGTGCCCCAAATCCCGATAGTGCGGTGAACTTCAGTTCCGAGTTTGGAGCATTCTTAATTTGTTTACCGATCTCCTTCCAAATACCATTTTTCTATAGGCAGCACTCCTTGCTGGACATCAAGGCGCAGATTCAGAGTCTCAAAGGGAGGTAGAGACACATGGTAAAAAAAAAGGGGGGGGGGCACATTATAAATTAACAAAAAATTAACAGGAGGGCCACATACCCCTGTGATCCGCGTAACCGTATTACCGTGAATTTAATTCGAACCTAAGACCAGTGAGGAAGCGAAACAGGTATGGTGTGGGGGTTTCGGCCCCACAAACCTCTCACCACCCTCCCTGGATTTGCCTCTCCCATCCCCACCCCATCCCATTTTCAGTTATTTTCTGAATTTCAGTTACACTCTCTTCAACAAGTTTCACATTTAAATATTTTGGACGAGAAAAATGCAAAAAATGGTTTGAAAATGTGCTTTCGTACACTATAGGCGAACAATTATGTACCAAATTTCTTACATTTTTATAATAAAATTCCAAGCTCTTTTATTTGACCAAAGCTTTGATTTCTTTTTAAAAAATGAATGGGGCTAACCTTATTTAATGGCTGAACTTGTCACTGAATTAAAGTCTACCTAGCCTGAAGGTAGGGATCTGTGATAAACTTACCTGTTTGCTTCAGTGTGATTTATTTTAAAGTAGTATTCAAATAATGTTTTCCAAAATCGGTGTTTTTATCAAAGTAATTGGGCTGGCTTTAATAATGGCGTAAATTGTCGTCGCGGAAATCAAGTCTGCCTGAAGGAGACGATATAAAAATATTTTGAAATGATTTCAGGATTTGTTTAGTTTGTCCGTTCTAGGCCACCGTATTGAAATACATAGCGTGGAAATTTTGTACCAACATGAACTGGTAACATACATGTACATGTACATGTACATCATCAGGCGAGGCCAGGCTGGCCGGATTTCGGGCACGATTTTATAGAATAAGAACTTATCTAAACTCTAGTGGCCAACATCAGTATGGTGGTACATGTATACACGTCACATCCCATCACACACTGATCTCCATTTCCTACACTAACGTTACATCACACATAAAGTTCAATAAACGTAAGATTAAGAAGATGACCAAAAATACGTCGAATATTATTGTGGGAGTTTACAGCAGAACTTGAAGTATCCTCAATTAAGTAGTAGCCTAGTACTAGTAGTACTTATGCAGACATTTGGTAAGCCTAATCTGTATTTTTTTGGGTATCGTCCATGTACGTAATTCGCCGCACTCGTGAAATGACGCACTTACCTTTGGCTTAGCATTTCTCGGAAAACTTACAAAACTATGGCGTAACGTTATTACTGGTTGCATACACTTATCTAAGTCGTGCTTGTTACAAAAATACAAATCATAGTGAAATTGTATGATTTACTGGAAAGTTAGTGCTTGTGAAAGTGGACAAATTTGTTTAATCACAGATTTTACTAAATAGAATACAAATAGAATATTGATTAAAAGTTTTGAGAGCTCCAAATTATACCATTTTATTTTTAAAATCTAAAACAATATTTTTATTTTCAAGATTAAAAACAATTTTACAACCATCTAGAATAAGATGAAACATGATTCAACTGTTTTTATTCTTGGGTACATTTTCTGTGCCCCTATCAACTTTAACAGTTTGGGGGTGAGTCATTATAGGCCCTACCAACATCAATTTTTTGATGACCACAATTCTATGCATCTCAAAAAACGACGCTCAAGATGTCCACCCATATCACCCCATATGCATTGAAATTCAGCATTTTACAAGAGAATCCTTCACTGAAACAAACTGAAACACCAAACTGCTACTTTCATTTGTAAGTTACTGTCCAGTTGATGATATATCCTTAGGTGCGTCATTTAGCATGTTTAGGGTAAATTGAGGAACTGTTAGAATGCAGGGCCACACCGAAGGTTACTTATTATAAATTTATGTAATCTGACTTAAAAATACATAATTGCGGTTCCTAGGTCAAATTCAGAAAAAGGGAAAAAAGGTGTTGAATTTGGCCCTACATTCTATACCTAGTGGAGTGTCGTGGCCGAGCGGTCTAGCTTACCGGACTCGAGTTCTGGTGTTAGCAGCAGAATGTGGGTTCGAATCCCGGCCGTGACACTTGTGTCCTTGAGCAAGACACTTAACCATAATTGCTTCTTTCCACCCAGGGGTTAAATGGGTACCTGTGAGGGCAGAGTTGGTTGATTAGCCCTATATGCGCTGTAATGGCAGCAATTGAGCTGTATACTCCCCAGGTAGCTGAGATGGTTTCAGGAATGATTTATGAGCCTTATGAGCAGGGGTAATAATATAATGCGCCTTGAGCACCACTCAGTTGGTGGATACGTGCGCTATATAAGTCCACACATTATTATTATTATTAGTTACTCCTTTTTTGGTAAGTTACGTTAGTTCTAATGTTAACCTTTCGTTTGTTTTAACGTTAGCCCAAATTCACTGCAAACTAACGTTAGGCCTAACAGTTAATAATAAGTTACATGTAACTTAGCCAGTCAGTGTGCAACTTCTGAGTGAAAAGTGCTTCTGTTTAATTGCAAATATGCACGGCACGCAATATTGATATTTGCATATATATATATAATGAGCTGTGAGTGTCAATTTAAAAAATTATGTCACATATGAACCTTTCTTTTAAAAAATATTTCAGTTGATAGGCCTATTATTAAACCCAACAAGTGTATTTTTCGATCCCAATTATTGAAAAAGGGAATAAATACAATTGTATTTCGAGAGATTTTATTTTAAACACATTCACGTTTATTTATGGAAATTTCGGTTTTAGAAAAAGTTGCCTTTTAACATGTTATTGAATTACTGCAGTAGATTTGAACATATGTATAGATAGCCAGGTTAGTCGTCTTTCAAAAAAACTTATTTACCTTTTCCAAGTGATGGGAAACAGTCAGGGGTGTGGCTAACATTTCACTTGGGCGATCTTCAATTTATTCAACGTTGAGAAAAGTAATCCGATCATAGATAAAAATATTACATTGAAGAGCAACTGTAATTGGTTGAAACAAAAAGCATCACATGTTGCCAAAAACTAACCAATCACAGGCTAGAACACTAAAAACAGTAATGTTCCGACGTGCACCATGCACGCACTAAGCCATGCGTATATGCTTCCTTTGAATCTTGCAGTAAACCAATAGATATAGTGTGCAGTAAACCAATAGGGAAAGAATGTCGTATCCGACCGCCACTTTTTAAGGGCTTTTTTGGAATTTTTTTGCAACCACTAACCAGTTAAAAAATGATTCTATCGATTTTTGGTGGTACAGAAAGTGAAAACTATCTTTAAAATCCACTTTTATGATGGTTTTCGGACTTTATTTCCCTAAATAAAAAATCCTCCCCTTCAGAAAATAGAAGGATCCTATTATAGTTGCCACTGCGCATGTACAATGACTGTGTTGGTCACTAATTGTGGAGTTTACAAGATTAGACTGACATGACTGAGGAAGTCATCTTATATCAAAAATGCCTGATTTTTCATGAAATAAATATCCTGGAATAATTTAAAGTATATGTCCATCATCATCCATATGTTCTCCACCTTACTAGGTAGGTAAGATTACATTATTGGTTATATTTAATAAGAAAAAGTGGCGGTCGGATACGACATTCTACCCACCAATAGATATAGAACATAGTAACAATGACACGTTGTGCGACAAGCACGTATTTACCTTTCTCTGCAAGCTTGACGTCATAAGCGTGTCTTAACTTTTAACAAAAACAAGTAAATGTACAGTTTTTAAGGAAAGAAAAAAGGTTTATTCTGTTGAACTGCAGTGAATTTGTTTTTACATTATGATAGTGTAATACTTAAAGATACTATATTTAACCTTTTTAAGTCCCCAACCCATGGGAAACAGTTAGGGGTGCAGATAACACGAAGGGATGGGCAAAAATATGTTGAATTTATACCAATGTTAAGAAGAGTTTTCTCCCAAATAATATCGTCAAAGCGATTATTTTATTTTTAATTTAGTGAGAACATTTCAAGATAATGTTCCATCCTATAGTGGAAACATTTGTTACTTTCCAAAAAATGGTTTGAGAGCGCATTTTCAGTCCCAGTTTTGCAAATAAACGTTGTGTGTCTGCTTCATTAATTTGGATGTTGCACACTGACTGTAGCCCCATTCTAACATAAGGCTATTAGGGCCAATTAGGGGTGTGCGTTTTCGGATATTTTTGAAACCGGATACCCGAAATCAGGAAACTTCGGATACCCGGATACCCGTTTTAATTTTTGTTGAAAACATGCCTCCGGTGGTGTACAAATACATGTACTGTAAATGGTAACAAATTGACTTTTATAATACAGAGGATACCATATTTAAATTGATCTTTTCTTTATTGGAGTGCAATCTCTTGAATTTAAAGATAATTGTCTGTAAAAGTGTAAACATTACATTGTTCAAGAGTCACAGATTTCTGTTCGCACCGCTCAAATGTTAAGTCCGAATTTTAAAAAGTCGTTTACGGGTAATTGGAACCGAAAAATGGAACCGGGTAATGACCGTTTCGGTCGGGTATCCGGATACCCGGATATCCGGCACAGCCCTAGGGCCAATCATGGGTGAATACACTAGACTCCCTCCGTATCGACCTTGGACCTTGATTTTTCTATTTTTTCAACTTTTGTTCTGCTAATTATTAAGTTTACAACCTAAAATTTAGTAAATATCCTCCATTTACCCCATTTGATACACCTAGGCTAAGGTTATATACTCAACTGGATGGTAACTTACAAATGAAAATAGAAGTTTGGTGTTTCAGTTTGTTTCAGTGAAGAATTCTCTTGTAAAATGCTGAATCTCATAACGCCTCATGGACGCGCTGAAAAGTCACTTAGGGCAATGCGCAAAGGTAGCACTGTTGTACAAAATAAACCATCATGGTAATCTCACTTATCGGAGGCATTTCTTGTCAAATTATTGAAATGGGGTGTCGTGGCCGAGCGGTCTAGCTTACCGGATTCAAGTTCTGGTGTTAGCAACATAATGTGGGTTCGAATCACGGCCGTGACACTTGTGTCCTTGAGCAAGACACTTAATCATAATTGCTTCTCTCCACCCAGGGGTTAAATGGGTACCTGTGAAGGCAGAGTTGGTTTGCTCTATATGCGCTAGAAATGGCAGCAATTGAGCTGTATACTCCCCAGGGAGCTGAGATGGTTTCAGGAATGATTTATGAGCCTTATGAGCCTTATGAGCAGGGATAATAATATAATGCGCCTTGAGCACCACTTAGTTGGTGGATACGTGCGCTATATAAATCCACACATTATTATTATTATTATTATTAATGGAAAATGAATAGTATTGTCCTGTTAGTGATACCACCGCAGTAATGGCGGAGTAATGGTAACAGTGGTCGCTGGATTATTCTATAGCCGTGCGTACAGACGGTAGTTTTAATCCATTTATTAACATATTACTACGATTTAGTCAAGCAATATTAGAGATAAATGGTGTACTTCTTGACGTCTTTCCTGTAGATCATTGTGAGCAACTGGGAAAGTTTTCCGCACTGCACTTAATTTGCCAAAAAACCTTTAAAAAAATCATAATCAATATGTTTACTCCAGTAGTTTGTTTTTGCGATAAAATTAGAGTAGTTGTAGTTCAAATTTTTCAATTTATTGCTAGGCCCTGTATGCAATTTGTGTACAGTTGCAGGTATTTGTTTTAGAATAAACAAGTATATTGTATAAAACAACAGGTCTTCATTATAAAGCTGCCATATTTATCTATTGTATGTCAATCATCACAATCATCACCCATGAAATTCAAGCATACTGTCTTTTTGCAATTCTGTGCTACATGTATATTATAAAAATTGTTTTATAAAAATTATAAAAACAGTTGCTGGAATTTGTTCTATAGGAATAAATAAGCAAAGTATATACAACAAAATTTCCTTGTAATATACAAATACATGTAAAAACAAAAAACATTTTTATTCATATTGGATGATTTTGAACGATTGACATCATTATGATGAAGGATTGAGGCAGTAGAGATCCTGCAAAAACTCATATTGGATGATTTTGATTTTGATTGAGGCTGTTACCCGCAAAGAATATCAAGGGGGTAGGTTTAATATCTAGTAAAATCAGTTGTTAACCAGTTCGCGTCGGAGGCCGTGTATACACGCAATTTTTTTTTGCACCACGGATTGGAGAGCGTCTAAACACGCCATAGGAAACTCCGGAATATTTGTATGCATGCTCGGTTGAGCCACGCGTGTACGGTGACATGCTCGGAAGTGCCGGCCACCCGCTGTGGAAGCTTCCATTAACGTGTGTGTGGGAAAAAGAAACCCGCCACAGGGGCCCAGAAAAACTTTTTTATTCCCGACGCGAACAGGTTAAACAACTTTTTTCCACTTTCACAAGCATTAACTTTTTAGATACAATTTCAATTTCAAATGGACTAACAAGCAAAACAAATGTAAAACAAATGTCTGTGAAATGTCTGTGGATAAAGAAACAATTAGTTGTTTTATATGAAAATTCTTGAATAAGAATTACGTGTGAACACAACATTTATGGAAGTTTAAATTTTTTTTTAATGAAAGGTTGCCAAAACACAAGGCTCTTAAATGCCACTCAAAGTGCAGGCTAGAACTAAAGGAGGGAGGGGGGGGAGGGGAGAATAAAAAAACCAACAAAATAATGTGAGCGACTGGGCATCTGGAAATTGCTTCATCAATGCTATTTGATATGGTGTCAAGAATGGCACAAGAATATGTTGCAGGGGACCTATAGAGAAAGAACATGTATGTAGTGGAGTTGAGAAGTGAAAGTCTGAAAACCATAAACTGTTTATCTGGAGTGTTTTTGTTTTCAATCATCAGGAAACACATCAGTGTGGGGTTACCACCATCAAGCCTCACTTGGGTGTAACAATTGTTTGAAGTTAACTTTTTTGCATCGGTAATTTCTTAATGCAGATTTTGGTACAACCAATTAGAAGGGGACATAATCATCATGCCGATTCATACGGACCATGACAGTAACCATGCCAGACGGCGGAGACATATACGTAGCATCAATATGAAAGTCTCTCGTCCCGTATACACTGAACATGAGTTTCAGCAGGGCTACGAACAGAACAACCTCGACCAACCCGTGTCCACAAGAGTCCGGAAGTTCGTCCAGCAACGGCGATGCACGTTGCAGGGAGTAAAGAGATATGTGATTGGTCGGTTTCCCATTTTAAAGTGGTTGCCGTCCTATGAGGTTCGTAGTAATTTGCTGAGTGACATCATCTCGGGTTTAACTGTGGGAACAATGAGGATACCACAAGGTATGTAAAGATTGACTTTCACCCAAAAGGACCTGTAGTTAAAACTTGAAAATGATATATGTAGACCGTGGCCTCAAATTTCAACCATAGCCTGATCTTTGCTACTACTACTACTACTCATTGGGGGCACCACTGATGACTGTGCAACCAGCTCTCTCCACCTTTCTCGGTTCTCCACTGCCCTCTGGGAATCAGCAAACCCCAAACCTGTCCACTCTTTGATGTTACAGTGTATCTTCCCACCTTTTCTTTTTGCCTGTCTCGTTTTGTTCTTCCTCTCACTGTGCCCTGCAAGATAGTCTTTGCTGGATGATTGAAAGGCAAGATAATAATGATTCTACTACTGCCTTGGTAGAAACTTGAGTCCACTCTACCATAGACAAATTACTATCCACTAATACATGTATGCATTAGCTTTCTCGGTTCTCCACTGCCCTCTAGGAATCAGCAAACGCCAGACCTGTCCACTCTATGATGTTATCTTCCCACCTTTTCTTTTGCCTGTCTCGTTTTCTTCCTCCTCTCACTGTGCCCTGCAAGATGGTGTTTGCCAGGCTGGATGATTGAAAGGCAATAGTGATTCTGCTACTGCCTTGGTAGAAACTTGAGTCCACTCTACCATAGACAAATTACTATCCACTACATGATATGTATGCATTAGCTCTGGTGGAACTCCTATTCCACTAGTCTCCATAGGGTTCTGGGGATTGAATATCTAAAATCGGATGAACATGAGACAAAACATTTTTTACCTTTCATTGGAGTGTCTAGTTTTTTCCCTTATTCTTAACTTTCAGCTGGCAATATTGTGGTTGCTCAAATATGGTTAAAAATGTTTTTTGTGGGTAGTAAATACCTGGTGACTGGTATGTGTACAACTTTTACATTTCTGGTCCAGAAGACCACTGTTAATTTCAAACCCTGGTATTAAAGGGGGACTGACATCCTTTATTGTGTGTGTACTTAAGGCGTTTTGTAATAAAATATTGTATTTGAGACCCATCTGTGTCTATTTAATCATTGATTTCTGAGTACAAGTATTTTAAAACAATGTTTGAAGTGTTTGGGGGAGGCAACCCCGCCCATGGTGGAAGCTTCATTTGCATAAGATATGTGACGTAAGGTCGGGAAGATCCGATGTGTACATGATGTACATGTACATACAAACGTTTCACACACGTAGCGTCAATTTAATTTCTTCCGTGATTTTTGTTTCCGGAACTAATAAAATGCCGGGAAGATGTGTTTCTGCAGGATGCAACAACACCACCAAAGACGGTGTTAGCCTTCATCTGTTCCCAAGTGACCCAAAAATCGCCGTATTTGGACGAACAAAGTTCGACTGACAAGAGTGAAGTGGTCAGGTCCATCGGCTCACATAGTTTTGTGCAGCGATCATTTTGAGCCGAGTTTCTCTTCCCGACATGACGTCACGAACAGCTCCTCCGTGCAGGGCGTAAAAGTGGGGGGCATTTTTACAATGGTAAATAACACTCTCAAAAACAATAAAAACACAAAACAAAAATTTTACTGATATTTTACTGATATAAAAGAATAAAACGATCACATATTTAACTGTTTGATTTAAATCCATGTCAGTCCCCCTTTAAGTGGGGATTGTTGATGAAGTCATGACTCAACCATTTGTTCCTCTCTTCCAGCCATGGCTTATGCACTACTGGCTGCACTCCCTCCAGTGTACGGTCTGTATGTGGCTTTCTTCTCAGTTCTGTGTTACACCATTATGGGAACGTCACGCCACATATCAATGGGTAAGTTCTAGAGGAGTGAAGGGGGGGGGGGGGGGAGTGTCAGATTAATAAAAACAAAAATTCTCTGGTTTCTGTCTCCACACGCATCGCCTCAGACGACCTCATTTTTTAATTTCTTTTTTGTTGCTATGAAACGATGTCCAATTGCAGCCAAAATTGCTGGATCAATTGGAATTCTGCCATGCTGTGTTTTAAACGACTTTTTCACATAGGGGTATGAACCTTTGCCTGACTTTTGAGGCTTCTCTTAGCCACCATACTTTGTGTATGGAAAATTTGGTCTGGTTCCAATAACTGTGTATATTTGTATCACATAATTTCACTGGCTGGCCCCCCCCCCTGCCCCAAAAAAAAGATAACCAAAAAAATTTTGATTTAGATTTTTGGGCCTGAAATGGAAGGGTGATTATATATACATGTAATCTGTAGTTCATTGTACAGATAATAGCTTAAAAGTTAGCTTTTGGATAATATTTTTTAAATTTGTAATCGTACAATGGTGTACCTTCCCTTTAATAGTATGATCATTCATGGTAAAATCAATTTAAATTTCAATTCACGATTTGTTCTGAAACAAAACTACGGAATTGAAATATCCAACTTGTTGATAGTCAAATACAGCACAATTTGTAATGTAGAGTCAATAACAGCACAATGCTATGCTAATAAGAATGTACGACGTGTACAATATCAATAGGTAAAAAAACCTAACTCCCAGAAGCACTTTGTATAATTTTGGGCTGTAAAAACACATACATCGTGCCGTCATTTTTGATTGACTTCCAGCAAATTTTGTCAGAAGTTGGGCACATGATTAATATGCAAATTAGGCTTACAAAGATTACCGAGTGCTGTGTGAAATGGCATTTTCAATCGAACTCACCAATTTGGAATCCAAACCAGTTTGGAATCCATTGTTACCTACCTTCAAATTGATTGTGTACCACTCTGATCGACACTTTAAAAACAAAAATATAAAATATGCACATACAGGAACATTTGCAATTGTATGTATCATGACGGGAGATGCAGTGGACCGTGTACTGAGTGACTCATCCGGCAGCACAGCATCAGTGCCTTCAGTTGACGACAATGACTTACAAAGGGTGTATGTTGCCTCTGCATTGGCTTTAGTGGTTGGAATAGTCCAGGTATGAAATAATAAGGGAATAAAAGTTTGTCGCACTGTCTTTTACCTCAGGATAACGACCAGGTTATTATCCTGCGGTAAAGACTAATCATAAGATTTTATTCCCATTCATAAATGCCCATATCGACTTCGTTTTCAAAGTGTAAACAATTTTTCTTCAATAAAGCCAAATAGAAATGGGCAAATTCACGTTTTGATTACAAATGAAATGCTTTCAAAATATTTGTTTCAGCATGATGCGAAACAATCTTCATCACTTTGACTGGTTCAAATCCATGTCACGCGTCGCACGCCGGGTAAATAGAACAGCTGGTGAACAGCTGGAACATATGTACAAGCCAAGTCTTTACCATTCATTAACCCTAACCCCCTAGGTATTCTGGCTAGGAACCTTCCTAAATCCTCCAGTGCCCTTAGCTTTAAAATGCACCATGCATTTTTGTTGATCTTTCATAATGTACTTCTTGCCAGGTACATGTAGGAATTTTGTCCCATTTGAAGAGGTGAAAGTACATGTATCAGTTTCCAACAGTGCTGAATTTCCCCCAAAAAGTGCCCCTTGGAGGATTTTGCAGGATATGGGGTGGTTGGGGTTAATACACCCCATGTGATTATGTTTTATCCAGTCAAATTGTTTAAACTGTCTCGGATATTTATGAATAGACCTGTGTGTGCATAACAGTTTAAGCACTGATTCTTATTACATAAAAGGTGCCAGACTAATTTTCCTTCCAGCCTCGGTTTGGACACATGGATTTGTATGGAAGAAAGACAAGATGGCTACCCCATGATAAAGGTCTATACTGGATTGGGGGGGGGGGGGGGGTAGGGGTTGGGAGACAGACATTGGAATGGAGTATAGTAATGTCAATTCATTTCTTGGTTGTTTGCATGACCTTGTTGCTTAATTACTAAAAGGTCTTTGAGACCATAATTATTTATAATTACAATAACGATTTTACAGCAATGAGCAACCATTTAGTATTAAAGAATAATATTAACCCTCCTACTTTTGGTGCCTTTTTCATACAAGTTGATGCACCATTTGAAACCATTCGGCTATGGAAACACACCAAGGTGTAGTGTATCCACCATTCAAAACCATTTGAATGATTTATAAGCCACTGTGTAGTAAATTCACCATTTGAAACTATTCGGCTATGGAAACACACCAAGGTGTAGTGTATCCACCATTCAAAAACCATTTGAATGAATTTGAATGGTAGTAAAGCTTGCTACCAACACTGTTCAAATGGTATCACCATGTGTGTACAAAACCAATGGGCATTTTTGAAAGTGGAAATTTTGAATGGTTTCAAATGGTCTATCAGTAGGAGGGTTAATAATAATAATAGACACTAATACAGTGTCGGTATCCACCAAGCATAATGCTCATTGTCGATAAACACAAATACCCCCGATCATCGGGCCAGTTTACATCATACTTCTATCAGCTCCCTAGGGAGTATGCTTACATCATTCTTCTATCAGCTCCCTAGGGAGTATGCTTACATCATTCTTCTATCAGCTCCCTAGGGAGTATGCAGCCCATGTTGCAAAGTGTGTAGCGCCACAAACAAAACCAATCACAAGAACCATTTCTTCCCATGTAGCCCACCATTTATACTCCTGGGTGTGTGTGAGAAGCAATATTTGAAAAATGTCCTGCTCATGGACAAGAGAATCAGGACTCGGACACACATTCTGAAAACTTGTACAAACACTAATCGGACGCACTCAACTACTTTGCCATGGCACCTGACCCAGGTCACGAATAATTACCATTTAATATAGCAATGAATATATGCTGCCAAAGAGCATCAGAGTATACTTTGGAACCAAACGTAGATTTATCTCACCACCGGTTCTTCTCAGAACCAACACTTATTACAATTCTTAAGAGATTATAACATAGTGCTACCACAAATATTACTCCTGCTGTACTTGCCACCATGCAAAGCTTCTTAATAGCAATGAACTAATGACCTGTCTAACTGTTGGCTCTCCAATACAAATTTTAAAAAAATTCTAATAATTTCTGTGCAAAACATTTGGCGGTTTTGATAATAGTGTATTGATATCTTTCAGCTGTTGATGGGTGTTTTCAGACTGGGCTTCGTCACAATCTACCTGTCTGAACCACTTGTTAGAGGGTTCACCACAGGGGCAGCAGTCCATGTCTTCACAAGCCAGTTCAGACATCTCTTTGGGATCAGAGTGCAGAGGTCAACAGGCCCATTTTCCCTTGTTTGGGTCAGTTAAAAGTCCAACTTTAAAGAATAACATTTTATTTCCCTAGAGTGCAGTTCTTGGACAACCTTTGTGACTCTTGATTCCCGCTTCCCATTACAAGGACTCCTGACACAGTTACAAGAACTCCTGACACAGTTACAAGGACTCATGATGCAGTTACAAGGACTCATGGCGCAGTTACAAGGACTCCTGACACAGTTACAAGGACTCATGACACAGTTACAAGGGCTCCTGACACAGTTACACGGACTCATGATGCAGTTACAAGGACTCATGACGCAGTTACAAGGACTCATGACACAGTTACAAGGGCTCCTGACACAGTTACACGGACTCCTGACACAGTTACAAGGACTCATGATGCAGTTACAAGGACTCATGGCGCAGTTACAAGGACTCATGACACAGTTACAAGGACTCATGACACAGTTACAAGGACTCATGACACAGTTACAAGGGCTCCTGACACAGTTACAAGGACTCCTGACACAGTTACAAGGACTCATGACACAGTTACAAGGACTCATGACACAGTTACAAGGACTCATGACACAGTTACAAGGGCTCCTGACACAGTTACAAGGACTCCTGACACAGTTACAAGGACTCATGACACAGTTACAAGGGCTCATGACACAGTTACAAGGACTCATGACACAGTTACAAGGGCTCCTGACACAGTTACAAGGACTCCTGACACAGTTACAAGGACTCCTGACACAGTTACAAGGACTCATGACACAGTTACAAGGGCTCCTGACACAGTTACAAGGACTCCTGACACAGTTACAAGGACTCCTGACACAGTTACAAGGGCTCCTGACACAGTTACAAGGGCTCCTGACACAGTTACAAGGACTCATGACGCAGTTACAAGGACTCCTGACACAGTTACAAGGACTCCTGACACAGTTACAAGGGCTCCTGACACAGTTACAAGGACTCATGACGCAGTTACAAGGACTCCTGACACAGTTACAAGGACTCCTGACACAGTTACAAGGACTCCTGACACAGTTACAAGGACTCCTGACACAGTTACAAGGACTCCTGACACAGTTACAAGGACTCCTGACACAGTTACAAGGGCTCCTGACACAGTTACAAGGGCTCCTGACACAGTTACAAGGACTCATGACGCAGTTACAAGGACTCATGACACAGTTACAAGGACTCCTGACACAGTTACAAGGGCTCATGACGCAGTTACAAGGACTCCTGACACAGTTACAAGGACTCCTGACACAGTTACAAGGACTCCTGACACAGTTACAAGGACTCATATGACTCGGTCACAACGACTCATGACTTGTTCATAGCGACTCATGACTCGGTTATACGGACTCATGACTCAGTTACAAAGACTCATGATTTGGTTACACGGACAGTTTTAATGACGCTGGTAAACTTTGTAAATAAAATCTCAAAACCATTATAAAGCTATAATTTATTTATTTCAATCTGTAGAGTTACATTGAATTCTTCAGCAAGTTATCCCAGGTCAATGTCACGGCTGTCATTACCTCTGTCATCACCATCGCATTCCTGGTAGCAGTCAATGAGACACAAGACTTCATTCGACACAAGGGGACACACAGGGTGATAGATGGGGTGAGACAACGGGTCAGAGAACCAAGGAAGAAGATTCCCATCCCCTCAGAGCTCATCGTGGTAGGTTAACTCATGAAAATGGATTTCTTTGAGTTATTTCAATGATCGAAATGGAAAGGAACTTTTTAACGTGGAGTTTCTGAATATGGATTGGAGAATCTGTAACAGAAATTAGGGCACAATTTTTGTGACTGATTATCCGTGCACAAAGGACAAGGCCTTTTTGGGAATTGGCACAGCCCCTTTTCACCCCATTGGAGACAACTGGGGCCAATTTCATAGAGCTGCTAATCAGAGAATTTTGCTAAGCAAATATTTTTCCTACTACCACCGTAAATGCATACATTTGTATGAAAGTTTGGCTGGTAGCCAAAGAAAATCTGCTTAGCAAATATTTCTGGTAAGCATTTTTTATCTGCCAAGCAGCTCAGTGAAATTGGCCTCTGTTCACCGATCACACTTACAAGCCTTGCTCATTATCTCATATTGCTAAATTGGACGTACACTTGCTGCTCACGCTTGCTTGCTTCTGTCTCACCTCCATGTATCATTGCAGATTATTGTGGCAACGGTCATCTCATACTTAGGACATTTTGCTGACAATTTTGGCGTGGCAGTTGTAGGGAACATTCCTACAGGGTAAACTCACTCTCATTTTTCATTCTGAATGTAGTAATAAACTATATACCGTAATTTCCTGCGTATAAGACGCTCGGTGTATAAGGCGCATTACCCCAGAATCGGGGGAATGTGATTAAAGTGTCAACGTACAAGGCGCACCGCCGTATAAGGCGCACCATGACCGCTGACACAGAGGCCAGCTGGGTGCCACTCATTGTCGGTACATCGCCACAAAGGGGTCATTGTGTTGCGCCACTCCCTGAACTGGTCTGTGTGCCACAATAAAAACTATTCAATTGGACGAAGGCCGAGTTTAGTGTTTAGCAGAAAATGTTCCCAGAAAAATGTAGCCCTGTCGATCCAATTGTATTGATTTTTTAATCGGTTAGCTAACGTGCGGGGCTAGAGATCGGATTGGTTTCAAAAGTATAATTCTCAATATAGTTTGTTTCAAATGAACTATAGCCATCAACAAACACAAATTAATAATTATCGTGTCATGTGCAATGCATCGGAAACGATGTTATTGGTATACACGTTAAATTATTTGCTTACCTCCATGCTTGCATAAACAAGCCATTTTCGCGACGTGATCCCGCGAGTCGCATCCTGCTCATTTCATTCATAAAAGTGGCAACCATAAATTGTCCAATAAGCATGCAATACGTGCGTGCGTGCTTCTCTCCATTGCTCAGCCGGATTCCCCTTAATATGCAACTTTCCCAACAAACCTTGTTCTAACGTTTACCTGAAGGTCTCGAATGTGGATTCAAGACCCATGGGGACGAGCTTGGTCATGACCTGCAGGGACACGTGGACGATGATGACATCATAATTCCAGTGCGGTCCAATCAGGTGCCGGAAAGACTGGCCACACACTGCCCGATGGCTTATTTTTCAGACACGCTGGCTATGGAGTCAACAGTAAAGGGATAGGAAGAACTCTCTATCCCTTAACTGTTGACTCCATAGCCAGCGTGTGGTACGAAAAAATAAATTGCGTCCTGCTGCCCGATGTGATGGCACTTTCCGAATTAAAACACACTGAACAGATCTCGAAGACATCGTGAATTTGTATTCACGGTTTGGGTATTAAATTGTTTTTCAACTATTTTGCTGTTGTTTGAAAATGAATAAAACATGGCTTCTTCCTTTTCCCCATATATTAAAATCAATTTATTTTCATTCCTGGTTTAAAAAGTTTTTGTTTAGATATCGCTTGTGCTTTAGATATCGCTTGTGGTACGGCTTTGTCGGAAAGCAAGGCAACGCAATAAGGTGAATTGAATGCATGATACATGTGCGCCAACAAAGGTTGTTATGGGCATTGTCGGAAACCACAGCACGGCCGTAAAGGTGAATGAATGCATGAAAATCTTGCGCTAACGACCTTCATTGGAAAACACGGCCGCTTTGTTAGGTTGAGGTCCACCGAAAGTTACACAAGCGGTAATCATCACTTTGATCTCAAGCGACACCAGATAAGGCGCACCGTTAGATAAGACGCAGTGACGTTTTCGTACCTTTGAAAGTCAGATAAGCCGCGTCTTATACGCAGGAAATTACGGTATATATATATAAACTGAGCATCAATAGGTTCAGTAATCTTTACTAAGCACATGTCAATAAACAAGATTACTGAAGTTTACCCGTGTTCAAATATTTTTCCTTTTTCCGTGGAGGATTTTAATGAGTGTCCTTCCAAAGATTTGATAAGTTTCTTTTGATGCTCAGTATATATTGTTTTAATAGGATTAATTAAGGTACGAATGTGTGTTTTTGATGAAACTTGTTTCTTTCTGTTTCAGTTAAAATTTTGTTTTCCATTGTACAACAAAAAATTTAAAATGTTTCAGTAGGTGAAGGAATTTTATTTTTTTCCCCCCTTGAATCGCAGAGTCATTTATTGTTCTTAAGTCTCCCTCATAAATGCACTCACAGACTGTACAAGTTGCTCCCTAATTTGTAACACTTAATATAACAATATATGCAGAAATTAGAAATTTTGAACAAATTGAAGATTCATGAAAAGTTACCAACTAAATGGAAAAGATTGTATCCTTTTTTTTGGCCCACCTTGATATTTTTTTATCTATTTAAAAAATTTTTTTTTCAGAATGTCAATCCATTTATGCTCTTTGTAAGCTGTCAACTGTGCTTTATGAATAAATACAAGAGTGATATATAGTACTATTATATGTACCCAAAACTTCTCGGCATTTACCATAATGCGTAACTTACCCCAAAAACTTGCCCCAGGGACCAGTTTGAGGGAGCAGTTTTCATGTCACCATATAGAGCATTTTCTCTAGATTTTGATGGAAAAAGAAAAATCCTGAAACGTTGTTGGGAACATTGTTAATTTTCACGATAAATTTGCGAGGTCACTTTTGAAAATTGGGTCCAAGTTTAGGGTTTTGCCAGAGCCAGTCACATATGGACTTACTGTTACTATGTCTTTCATTGATGGCAGTTGATTTGATAATTTATTTGAGAGGTGACAAAATTCTGTTGTGTTTAAGTAATAACGTTACACACATGGCACATCTGGGTTTTTGTTTTTCCTCCATTTCCATAACAGATGATGGATAGGCGATATGTGGAACATCAAATTGATGTGGAAATATGTTATATTTTCACCTATTTTTCTCCCATACCAACAAATTCCAGTTTAGTCTATCTTTAACCCTCCTACACACCGATCCACAATATTCTGTTCTTGAGCAACCTTCAGTACATACATGTACAAGCCTGCTGTCCTTTCCAAGTAATCTTACAAAATCAACTGTGTGCCACCCAAGGCCACTGTAAATGTTTGAACATATTAGTATGGCCCGCAATGTATCAATGGGAGACCACCTTACCCTGCAATCTCAGTGGTGTGACAGTGCACAGAAGGGTAACCATAGGAGGTCACTGGCAACAGCTAATGGCTTGGAGTGGCCTGAATGGGTTGTTTCAAAAATTGCACTGATTGTAGGAGGGTTAATTATTTGTTCCCGGCGTTTTCTACCATGTATCCATCAATTATTTTGTTGTTAAATTTGATAATAATTGGATTTTTTTTCACAGACACTCAGAAAGCACTGAGTATACAGTGCTTGATACATTACGTCGGTATAAGGGCAAAATCAAATCAATTGTTCATCACCCAAAGCAAGAATTTCATCAATCTATAAATATCACGGAACCTGCTGCTATATATGATTCTAGCCGGCCGATTATCATCGGGCAAGCTCAGTGGTCGAGACATTAAGACATCTGCACTAGTAAGCAGGAGTTCGTCGGTTTGAATCCCGCCCGAGTCGCCTGTGGATTTTTTCCACAGACACTCGGAAAGCACTGAGTATACAGTGTTTTATACATTACATCGGTATAAGGGCAAAATCCAATCAATTGTTTATCACCAGACGCAAGAATTTCATCAATCTGAATGAGAGCTGTCCAAAATTTGTAACATTTTCATGAACATCAGCTGTTTATACAATGCCCCTCCCATTGTCATCTCGCACCCCTCATCCTATTTCTGGCCAACACCCCCATTGCTGGGGGATTTTCCATTGTTATGAATCTCAAGTCTTTCATTAAGTAAAGACCGTTATGTTTGTGGTGATACCATGAAATAATTCTCTTTTGAGTAGTATGTGAAAAGAACCAGTTGGTTACAAATCAAGATAATTTTTACATGGTGTGACCGCAAACAGTCTTTACTTATCCTTTTCACCATGCAAAGCTGCAAGTCTTTCTTTAAATCTTTCATTGTTTTTCTCTACAGTATTCCCCCTCCAAGGCTGCCACAGTTCAGCTATTTTGGCAAGCTCATCAGCGATGCCATAGCCATCGCTATCGTTGGCTTTGCTGTGTCTGTATCAATGGCTAAGATCTTTGCCAAGCAGCATAAGTATGATATAGATGCCAATCAGGTAGGTTTTGTTCTTACACTTATAAGAAACGTATTAAGAAATGTATGATTATTTCAACTACCTGTAAAAGTAAAGGTACAACAAAATTCCATTTTTTTAAATGGAATTAAATTTGTATTGGTAATAATTTTGCATAGCTGCCAAATATTACAAATTTTTAGTAATTATTATGAATTTTTCCAGGAATTACGAAAGTACTTATTGCTCTTTACAAATTATGAATTTCAAGTTTTCCACCCAATGAAAAAAAAAAAGGCCCTTGATAAAGTACCATTTTATGAGCATTCGGGTAAAATCATGTATAACGATTGTAAAAATCAGAATCTGTACCTATACTGAATATTTTCATACGTGTAGTGTGCTAGAAGTTCTGAATTACCGAAAAGTATTAAGGATGTCGGTTAGCATAGTAATATGTAATAAACAGGAACCAGCAAAGTGCTTTTGGTTTCATCATGGCGCCCGCCACTGTGCTATCGGAAGTGAGAAAAGTTTCATTACTAATTTGAATTTTGAAATGTTGGCAGCTATTATTTTGTTTTTATTTTTTAAAATGATATATTCAAAGGTACAACATGGGTATACCTGATTATAAAATTACCAAATTTGTTATTATCCAAAATAATTAGCCACATTTGAGGATGGATGAAATTCCAGCTTAGCCTGTGAGTGACGCAAATACAAACTACACTCTGATTGGTTAATTCCTGCATCGTGCACCAAAAACAGCTTGACGACGGGCATAAAACTTGCTGCTTGGTTATTATCAGCCGGAGTCTGTACGACTCTTTAATTCCACTTCATGTGATCATGTTTTGTCCAATCAGATTGTCTCAACTGTATTGGGCAGTTACGAAAATAATAATAATAATAATAATAATAATAATAATAATAATAATAATAATAATAATAATGTGGACTTATATAGCACACGTATCCACCAAACTGGTGCTCAAGGCGCATTATATTATTACCCCTGCTCATCAGGCTCATAAATCATTCCTGAAACCATCTCAGCTCCCTGGGGAGTATACAGCTTAATTGCTGCCATTACAGCGCATACAGGGCTAATCAAACATAACAACCAACTCTGCTCTCACAGGTACCCATTTACCCCTGGGTGGAGAGAAGCAATTATGGTAAAGTGTCTTGCTCAAGGACACAAGCACCCCGGTCGTGGTTGGGATTCGAACCCACATTCTGACGACTCAGCCATCAGAACACAAATCCGATGCACTAAACCGCTCGACCATGGCACTCCATATCTGGTAATTACAAATATTGTACCTGCCCTGCCCAACTTTAGGAACTTGTTGCCTTTCAATTCAGCGGCCAATTTCTAAGCAGAAAACTTTGCTAAGCAAATATTTTGACTGAGCAATATTTAAAAAAAAGACTACCAGCCAAATCCATACATTTTGTATGAAAGTTTGGCTGGTAACCAAAGAAATCTGCTCAGCAATTTCTTTTTCTGGTAAGCAATTTTTTCTACTTAGCAGCTCTATGTAACTGGACCCTATTGCTTGTGTTTGGCAATGTTGCAGGAGTTACTGGCCTATGGTAGTTGTCAGATCTTTGGCTCATTCTTCAACTGTTTCCCAGTTTCAGCATCTTTGTCACGGTCACTTGTGCAGAATATGTCAGGTAAAACACAGGTAAGTGACTGGTCAATGTGATGTTGTCTAGTGAATGGCCCAGTGGTCTTACATTGCATTCCTACGCTTCAACCCGTGAGGTTCATTTACACTTGCATTGCATTCCTACTCTGTGTAAACGTTTCAACCCATGAGGTTCATTTACCCTTACGTTGCATTCCTACTCTGTGTAAACGTTTCAACCCATGAGGTTCATTTACCCTTACGTTGCATTCCTACTCTGTGTAAACGTTTCAACCCATGAGGTTCATTTACACTTACGTTGCATTCCTACTCTGTGTAAACGTTTCAACCCGTGAGGTTCATTTACACTTACGTTGCATTCCTACTCTGTGTAAACGTTTCAACCCATGAGGTTCATTTACCCTTACATTGCATTCCTACTCTGTGTAAACGCTTCAACCCGTGAGGTTCATTTACACTTACATTGCATTCCTACTCTGTGTAAACGTTTCAACCCATGAGGTTCATTTACCCTTACATTGCATTCCTACTCTGTGTAAACGTTTCAACCCGTGAGGTTCATTTACACTTACATTGCATTCCTACTCTGTGTAAACGTTTCAACCCATAATAATAATAATAATAATGTGTGGATTTATATAGCGCACGTATCCACCAACTAAGTGGTGCTCAAGGCGCATTATATTATTATCCCTGCTCATAAGGCTCATAAGGCTCATAAATCGTTCCTGAAACCATCTCAGCTCCCTGGGGAGTATACAGCTCAATTGCTGCCATTTCTAGCGCATATAGAGCAAACCAACTCTGCCTTCACAGGTACCCATTTAACCCCTGGGTGGAGAGAAGCAATTATGATTAAGTGTCTTGCTCAAGGACACAAGTGTCACGGCCGTGATTCGAACCCACATTATGTTGCTAACACCAGAACTTGAATCCGGTAAGCTAGACCGCTCGGCCACGACACCTCATGAGGTTCATTTACACTTACGTTGCATTCCTACTCTGTGTAAACGTTTCAACCCATGAGGTTCATTTACACTTACGTTGCATTCCTACTCTGTGTAAACGTTTCAACCCGTGAGGTTCATTTACACTTACATTGCATTCCTACTCTGTGTAAACGTTTCAACCCATGAGGTTAATTTACCCTTACGTTGCATTCATACTCTGTGTAAACGTTTCAACCCGTGAGGTTCATTTACACTTACGTTGCATTCTTTCTCTGTGTAAACGTTTCAACCTATGAGATTCATTTACACTTTAAAAACAAATGCATACATAATCATTTCAATCTCAGTGATCACAATAATTTCTTAAAGTTTTTCCAATTTTCTAAATTTAATAGTATAAATTTCAAAAATTATTGGTGTAGTTTTTAATCTTTTTGTGCAGTATATACATGTATTCTTAATTAACTTTATTTCAGCAATTTATAAGGAATTGTTTGTAAATTTTTTCTGGTGTTTGTATTTTTATCCAATTTGATCTTTTTTCTTATGAATGCTAATAATAATAATTATAGTATAACTAAAAATGGAGTGCATTTCAGAAATAATAATAGCACTTAGCATGAAAGAGACAAAAATTACATTATTAAGACATCAAAAGTCAATAACGACAATGTAATTTTCATAAACCCTAACTCCCTAGGCCCATTTGCTTACACATAACCTGAATCCTCCAAAATCCTTCAGTAGTAAAGCAAGCACATGACATGTATGCATACATGTGTTTCTAATCTGTGATACATGTACATGGCCAGGGACCCTCCCTGCATGCATGGAGCAATAAGCAGTGTCCACTGACCCAAGCACTGACCTTGCAATCACAACAACAAATGTGGATGTACATGTACCATGGAAAGGCAAGTATGCCTAATAACCTCAATCCTCCAAAATCCTTCACTTTAGCAAAGAGCATGAAGCATGTAACATCAATCTTTCAAAATCATTCACTTTAATAATAATAATAATAATGTGTGGACTTATATAGTGCACGTATCCACCAACTAAGTGGTGCTCAAGGCACATTATATTATTACCCCTGCTCATAAGGCTCATAAATAATTCCTGAAACCATCTCAGCTCCCTGGGGAGTATACAGCTCAATTACTGCCATTACAGCGCATATAGGGCTAATCAACCAACTCTGCCCTCACAGGTACTGTACCCATTTAACCCCTGGGTGGGGAGAAGCAATTATGGTTAAGTGTCTTGCTCAAGGACACAAGTGTCACGGCTGGGATTCGAACCCACATTCTGCTGCTAACACCAGAACTTGGGTCCAGTAAGCTAGACCGCTCGGCCACGACACTCCACACTTTAGCAAAGAGCATGTAGCATGTAACCTCAATCCTTCAAAATCCTTCACTTTAGCAAAGAGGATTTTGGAGGATTTGGGAAGGTTAGGGCTAGAGAGCACTTCAGAAGAAATAAGTTTGTAGGATAATTTGAGTCATAACAACCTTTCTACAAAATATACTTCCAGTATATATTTAGGGAATTTAACATTTTGAGCAATTTGCAAAAGCGGTAAAGTTCACTCCATACCATTACAACTTTGAAAAAGTTTATCACTCATTTTTTAATGGTTTTTATTTTTTCAGCTTGCTGGCCTGCTATCAAGCATTGTTGTGTTACTTGTCTTAATTGTGATTGGCCCTCTATTTAAATATTTACCCAAGGTAAGAAAAGCTACGTTTTTCAGTATAATGGCTCTGCAGACAAATTCTCAGTTGGTTTAAAGGGAAGGTACATCATTGGTAATCACATTGCTTCTATGAGTATGCTTACCGTCTTTGAAACATTAAACAACCAACCATATAATTACTCTCTTTGAATCAAAATGTCCATTAACCCTCTTACTATTGGTGCACTTTAGTGGAAAGTTGCTGTAGAGGTCAACTGCCTGTTTTGACTGTTGACCCAAATGTGCACACTGGTTTTTACTGTCATTTTGACCACCATCAACAATACCAGACAATGCTTTTACCAGTCACCAGTCAACAGTCAACAGTCAACTCATTTTGACCTGTAAATGTACTTACTGCATGTAAGGTTTGACAGTGTTTGACTTTTAAGTGCACTAGATATACCTTGGGAAGTATTTCAACATTTTGACTGATTTTGACCCTTGTAGTAGTAGGAGGGTTAATAATTTCAGCTCATAACGTGTTAAAAACGAGAAATTAATGAAAACTAATTCAAACTGGATATTATTGACAATATTTTTCACTTTTCTAAAAATAATGACACCCCAGACAAAATCATTTCTAGGGTAGATTGATACAATCATCAGCTTTAATACACCAAGTAAGTTTTAATTTTTAAAAATCTGACTATTTGGTTATTGATGAAGTATTGATTCTATACCTAAATCCACCTTGTTGTTGCTATCTACTGTAGTACTGGGAGTCACCGGTTAGTTTAACCCTTTCATTACCGATTTGTTTCAACAGGATATCCCACTGGTTACTGAATTCCCTGCCCAGTCATGCATGAATTCACACATTATTGCACAACAGTATGCATCCATTTACAGGCACTTTTTCTAAACTCGTTTTTCATCATGAAGAATTTGTTGGAGAAAGATACATTCAATGAAATGATCGTTGCTCATGAAATTCCCTTTCATATGATACCAAAATCAATGGGATTGAGTTATCTATTTTACTTTCCTTGACCTTGTTTCACAAACACAGAGCATTTTGTTCACAAGTGTATGGCGTTCCATAGCACAAATGGCTATTGAAAGGATTGACTTGCATTATATCTGATTTCTATAATAGCAACATGTAGGTTGGGCTATACCATTAGAAAGATAAGGAATCAGTCTTTCCAACCAAATATAGAATGGGTATGGACTGTGAAGAAGGGAAAAAATACAGCTGTTTTAAAAGCTGGTCATGATACTTCCAATTAAGTGCGTGTGTGTGTGTGTGTGTGGTGACCTTGATTGACTAAAGTCGCCAATGGTAAGCAACCGGGGGTATGTGTGTTGTCGACTAAAGTCGCCAATGGTAATGAAAGGGTTAACCGAATCTTTCAATGTCGGTTAACCAAAAGTCTGCACATGACGGCCGAACGAACTAGATTGTCGGCAAATGGAACAATGTTTATAAATTTTCAATCAAAAAGCATCAATAAACTTCCCACAATGATTGTTTAATAACATCCCAAAACTAATGTACTGGTATGCACAGAGTTCTGACTATCAACATTCCTGAATCTCTGGTCATCTCACATACACAATGTCTTATTCAATGAATATAAAAAAGCACCTAAAGAAACAGATATCATGTTATATTTATTTATCAGCCCCATCTTCACATCAGTGAATTTTCAAGTTACGTTTCAAATTTTGGGAAAATGACACAAAAATGAATCACATTCTTAAACATTTATGACAAGCTTAACCTATTAAACCTAACTCCCTAGGCCCATTTGCTTACACATAACCTGAATCCTCCAAAATCCTTCAGTGGTAAAGCAAGCACATGACATGTATGCACACGTGTTTCTAATCTGTGATACATGTACATGGCCAGGGACCCTCCCTGCATGCATTGAGTAATAAAGAGTGTCCACTGACCCAAGCACTGACCTTGCAATCACTACAACAAACATGGATGTATATGTACCATGGAAAGGCAAGTATGCCTAATAACCTCAATCCTCCAAAATCCTTCACTCCAAAGATGATTTTGGAGGATTTGGGAAGGTTAGGGTTAAGCTGATATATACTTTAGCAGTTGAGTTTACATCAAAGAAATAGTGAGATTCAAGCATATGTTTGGTCTTTAAATTCAGATCACTTTGGGGTAAAAATACTATTTGGATCTCACAGACCGATGATCTTCTATATCCAAAGTCCACAACCCACCCCAGCCTAAGGGATCTCATACATCCTTAGTCAACCACCCTCCCTCCCCCTGGGCTTGTTAACAACTGATTGAGTTCAGTGAGCACACACTCCTCTCTCCCCTACTCCAAGGATCCCAGTCCCACCAGTTTCCCGCCTGCATGCTTCAACGCACTAATTCTCCAGTGTTCAAACTTGCTATGATCCTCCAGCAGTCTACTTAAGCAGAAGCATCTCCCAGAGTCCAGCATTCTCCTGAAGACGATCAGAGCTTAATGATCGAAATGTCGAGATGTACATGTAACCTCCAGTTCTTTTCAGAACTATTTTCAGAACTATTTGAGAATTTCACATGGTGTCACTGCAAACAGACTTTACTTATCCTTTTCACCATGCAAAGCTGCAAATATTACTTATTTGGATCTCAGTGGCATTAAAGATTTTGCCAATCAAATGTTTTAAAACAATTTTGGCTATGAGAAGTATTGTAGATATTCCTTTTTTATGTAATCACTCATCTTATCCATTTGGCAAAATCAAAATCATCAAAATCTGGGTTTCCAACAGAAATGACATTAATACAGAAATAGAATGGTATTCCTTTGTTGCTGTTTATAGTGCTGTCTGGCCGCCATCATTGTGGTAGCTCTAACTGGGATGTTTCGTCAAGTCAAGGATCTTACTCTGCTCTGGCAGGTCTCAACCTATGACTTTGTAAGTAGTCCTGTTTGGATTGGTCATTTGAATTCAGGGACCAATTTCATAGAGCTCTTAAGCAGAGAATTTTACTAAGCAATATAAACAGGACTGTGATTTCTCAGGATTTTTCCTGATTTCAGGATTTTTTTTTACAAATCTCCCTTTGCCTCAAAATGTTCTTGAAAGAAGAGAAGTAGCCACCAAGGAAAGAAAGAAGTAGCCTGCATTGTGTCCATACCTCTAGTTTCTTGTTTGTGGGGATGTGGAGAGTCCGTAAATGTCTTCCACAATTAAACATCCAGGAGGCCGAGGCCCAGGCCCGCTACCCACTTCTCAGGATTTTTGAGTTTTGTCATATCACACCCCTGTATAAAACACACTACTAGCCAAAATTTGTATATTTTGTATGGAAGTTTGGCCGGGAACCAAAGAAATCTTCTATTAACCCTCCTAGTGTTTGACCATTTGAAACCATTCAAAATTTCCACTTAACAAAATGGCCATTGGTTTTGTACACACATGGTGATACCATTTGAACAGTGTTGGTAGCAAGCTTTACTACCATTCAAATCCATTCAAATGGTTTTTGAATGGTGGATACAATACACCATTTCCATAGCCGAATGGTTTCAAATGGTGAATGTACTACACAGTGGCTTATAAATCATTCAAATGGTTTTGAATGGTGGATACACTACACCTTGGTGTGTTTCACAAAACGAATGGTTTCAAATATATGGAGTGTCATGGCCGAGCGGTCTAGCTTACCGGACTCAAGTTCTGGTGTTAGCAGCAGAATGTGGGTTCGAATCCCGGCCGTGACACTTGTGTCCTTGAGCAAGACACTTAACCATAATTGCTTCTCTCCACCCAGGGGTTAAATGGGTACCTGTGAGGGCAGAGTTGGTTGATTAGCCCTGTTTGCGCTGTAATGGCAGCAGTTGAGCTGTATTCTTCCCAGGGAGCTGAGATGGTTTCAGGAATGATTTATGAGCCTTATGAGCAGGGGTAATGATATAATGCGCCTTGAGCACCACTTAGTTGGTGGATACGTGCGCTATATAAGGCCACACATTATTATTATTATTAAATGGTGCATCAACTTGTCTGAAAAAGGCACCCGAACTAGGAGGGTTAAAGCAAATATTTCTGGTAAGCATTTTTTTTTTTCTGCTTAGGGGCTTGTTGAAATTGGCCCCTGGTCAAATGGTTTCCAAATGTGGTTATTTTTAACTTCACATTATTACCCCTGGATATAAAGTTGCTTCTATTCAAACTGTCTGGTCTCATTGCGTACATATTTAGTTGTTTCAAATCTGGCTGTGATTGGTCAAATGATTTGCAATACAACTGACCTATCGTGGCAGAATCACATGAATGCATTAAATGAAACAATATCCAATCCAATCACTAAGGCCCCCAAAAAAGTCTCTGGTTTCTGGTCATAGGTCGGCTTCAAAATCGGTGTGTTGACGCTTTTTTGCGGGAGGGGGTAATTTATTTATTTATTTTTTTGGCCAACATGTATACGCAGTTATTGGATTCAGACCAAATTTTCCATACACAAAGTATGGTAGCTAAGAGAGGCCTCACAAATCGGGCAAACGTTCATATCCCTATGTGAAAAAGTCATTTAAAACACAGCACGGCAGAATTCCAATCGATCCGGCAATTTTGGCTGCAATTGGACATCGTTTCATAGCAAAAAGAAAGAAAACTAAAAATGCCGACGCGCAGGCCTAAGGCGATGCGTGTGGAATGTCCAGAGACTTTTTTTTTTGGGCCTAAAAAGAAAAACTAAGAAATAAAATAAAATTGCCCAAACATTAGTATGGGTTGTCTAAGGGCGTGGTCTATCGATGCCACGCCTTCTGGACAAAGCCAAAGTGTGCATATGTATAAAATATGTACAAAAAGAGGCAGAGAAAGTCCATTTTTTTTGGTCGTTTTCCAGAGCAGGATAGTCCATAGGATCATTCCTCACCACTTTTTGTCCTATTTAGGGCTAGAATTTTTCCCAAATTGGTTCAAGACTTTGCTTGCAAAAAATTCCCCAAATTTAACAAATCAAATTGCTACAATTGAACATCCAGAAGAATATAGAAAAATTCCTTAAACATTCCTCAATATGTCAAAGTTTTTTCACTGAATATTTCAGTCCAAATATTTTGAGATTTTGAATAATTCCTGCCTCACCTTTGACAACAAATTTACCCCATTGCTTTTTTTCCCCATCCAGCTTATATGGACAGTAACGTTCCTGTCCACAGTCTTACTGGGTGTTGACATTGGTCTGGCTGTGGGTGTGGTATTCTCCCTCATGACTGTCATCATACGTACACAGCAGCCCCACGGCGCCATCATGGGACGTATTCCTGGAACAGATATCTATAGAGATATCAACTACTATGAGGCTGTATGTGAATATATAATGGGAGACTTTTGAGATGCTAGATGGCAGCAAACAATACCAGGGCTGCGTTTCGCTTGCGCGAATGTTTGGGGACGGATGGGGCAAAGTGGAACCAATTGTGAGTGCAATGTTCGCACAACCGCGAACACCTCAAAACTACGTTCGCCGTCTGTTGCTAACGTTCGCCAACGTTGGTGGCGCACAATTGTTTGCAAACGTTGTTTGCAAACGAAATTGTTTGCAAACGTTGGCGAATGTTTGCAACGTTCGCACAAGTGGAATGCACCCCAGTTCTTTTCCATTGTTCTCGATATCATGCACATATTGTGCACAGAATGTCGTAAACAATGTGAAAAGAACTGGTATGTCTAATGCCACCAACATCTCAAAATTGGGTTTGTAGTGGCTGCCACAAATGATGTCATATTAACAGTAGACCATATAAAATTTTCACCTTAATTTGCAGAAATGATATTATTAGTTTGATATTTTGAGCCTCCAAATTTCAAAAAGTCAAAAATAAATGCTTTGCTTCCTCTTCAAATTCTCTTTATTTTCCCGCCTCCAACAGGCCGAACAGATTCCAGGCATCAAAATCTTCCGATCTCACTCCTGCTTGTGCTTTGTCAATGCCGAATATTTCAAGAACTCTCTCTATTCCAAAGTCTTCAAGAAGCATCGCCACAGAGAAGTCACTTACAATGATAATGGAAATATTGTAACCAGCGGGGGTCAACCTGTGAGTTTTCATTAGTGTTTGTACTAAAGCATGTTGTTCAATTCAATTTAGTATTACTGAGGGAATAAAAGTTTGTTGCGCGTTCTTTACCGCAGGTTAACGATCAGTTTTGGGCATGTACATGAGTCAGGCGTGTGATGCGAAACAATCTTTGTGACTCTGATTGGTTGAAATCCGCGTCGCACAAAACTGCTGGTGAACAGCTGGCACATACGCGCGCTGTTCTGATTTTGACAAGCCATGTCTTTACCATCCATTAATACACCCCCATGTGACTACGTTTTGTCCAATCAGATTGTCTAAACTGTCATGGGCATTTATGAATTTTAGTTACATACAAGCAAAAAGTGGTACAATCACAAATACAGACATTAAATATGGAGATACAATCCAAAAGGTTCATATTGGAGTGACTTTAACAAAATGACAACATTGAAAACATAAAGAAAATTACTTAAAAACACAATAGACATAACTTAGGACAGAAAAACAAGCACAGACAACCAGGTAGACATTGAAATGAAATGTCAGATGAGTAATACCAAAAAAAAACACATTTACCCATTTGTGTACTTACTTTTTATAAATCAATAGCAACAAACCATTGATGTTCCGTCAACCTCAGAAACCTCCACAGACATCTCCAGCCTTTCTGCAGGGCTAGCATCCTCCGATACCCCTCTCCATACCATCATCTTGGATTGCAGCATGTTCAGTTTCGTTGACATGGTTGGTCTTAAGACACTGCATTCTATTGTTGACCATTGCTCCAAGAAAGATATCCATGTGGTATTTTCAAGTTGTAAAGGTAAGATCAAGCTGACAGTATAGATTATATGCAACACAGTGGTATCGTTTCAGTTTGTGGCAACACCATGTGTTTATCTCAACTATTGCGAAGCTGAGGTACAGGTTCTGAAAAGAACCTTATCGCACAACTCGTATCTCGACTGTCGCTAAGTGAGATTATGGTTCAGGGAGAACCACTATCAGGCAACTCCTTTCTCAGCTATCGCTAAGTGAGATTATGGTCCAGGGGAGAACCAATATGTGGCAACTCGCTTCTCAACTATCGCTAAGTGAGATTATGGTTCAGGGGAGAACCAATATCGGGCAACTTGCTTCTCAACTATCGCTATTAGTGAGAATGTGGTTCAGGGAGAACCATGGGGACTTCACGGGTTATTCTCTACGTTTTGATGAGCGTGCTCTAATCGAAACGTAGAGAAGAACCCGTGAAGTCCCCATGGTTCTCCCTGAACCATATTTTCTCACTTTGCGACAGTCGAGATACGAGTTGTGCGATTAGGTTCTTTTCAGAACCTGTACCTCAGCTTCGCGATAGTTGAGATAAACACATAGTGTTAACGCATACCGAAACGATATTGATATTCCACCATGCAAAGCCTCAATCTTATAACAACACAATGGTATTCCCTTCATTGTTAAGTTGATCCAAACATTTCTGGGTTGTTGCATTGAAACAAAGCTGTTAATGCTTTTACTTTTCACAATTAGACCATTTGAGGGTGCAATTTTCTTGTTTCCCTGCTTGATTGAATGTGTACTGTGCATATAATGAGTGTGGGAGTGATTTCTCTCGTTACCTTCCATTATCAGCAGGAAATGTGCGCAAAGTGCACACGCACACCAAATGTGCACACAACGTTTCCTCATCAGTGCAGTGACGTACTGTAGCAGCCAGAACTGGAATCTGCCACCAATGGCTGGGCACAGAGCAAATACTGCAGATTAAACATACTAATTAAAAATTGCAACTTTAGCTTGGATATCCATCATGCTTCTTGTTCTCATTGGCAGGGTTAAACTTTTAAAACAAAATAAAACTTAATTTCTGTGACAGTAAATATCCCGTATGTATTTGATGATATTTCAGCTGGTATGAGAGAAGCTCTACTCAAGTACTTTGAGCGTTTAAACGACCGTACCATCGGGTTGGATCACATGTATCTTACTCTACATGATGCCGTACTCCATGCACAGCAACCTCCAATCACACCGGTAATGAAGAATAATCCTTGGAATTTGACTAAAGTTACCCACTGTGCGCAGTAGTAAAAAAAAACTTATCAGATTTAAAATCTGGACTGTTCCATTTCATACGGGGGTGTACTTGTGCGTGCCTTACCACTTCCCTAGCAAGCAGGAATGAGAATTTTCAGTGAATCAGCTGAATTTGGTTATTTTTGAATGTACATATGTAATGTCATTTTGAAAAATCCAAAATGGTACCAAGACGGTAATCTAAGACGGGCTTGGGGTTTGCTCCTGCTCCCTACTTTCCCCCACCCTGCCCTGCCCCCTACATCCCCCATCCCGCCCCTGCCCCGCCCTGCCCCGCCCTGCCCCGCCCCTGCCCCCCAAAAAACAAAACATCACTGCTACAGTACTCGGCAATGATGAGAACACGAGCCCTCTCCAAATAGAAAAAAAGTCTCCGGTTTCTGATCATAGATTGGCTTCGAAATTGGTGTGGCGACCTGCTTTTTTTAATTTTATTTTTAGTGATACATTTTTACGTGGTTATTAGAATCGGACCAGATTTTCAATACAGAGTATGGTAGCTAAGAGAGGCCACACAAATCAAGCAAACGTTCATACCCCTGTGTGAAAAAGTCGTTTAAAACACAACGTGGCAGCATTCCAATCGAAAAAAACCCCCCAAAAACTAAACATGTTGACGTGTGGTTCTGAGATGACGCGCGTAGTGACCAGAAACCAGAAATATTTTTGTTCCATTATATGAACCATATGTGACATTCTATTGAACTCATGGTCAAAGGTCTCATTGTTGTTTTATTTTACTTCCATCATTTTCACAGACAAATTCCCCAACAGAAGTAAACTTCCCAGACAAAGTGACCTCCATTACAGCCCATACCAGTTCAGCATCCGCCACAAATGGCAGAGTTGACCAATCAGTGACATCGGTATGACAGGGTATGCTGCCGCTATAAGTCTGTTACCTACATGAAGTATGCCAGCCCTGCTGTAATCCATACCACGGCATTGTACTCCATATGCGCGCACACACAACAAGCTTGGTTACGGGTTTTGCTCCCACTGCCCAGCCTGCCGTGGGGCATCATTGGACAGGTGTTTCCACGCAAAGCTAGTTCCTAGAGAAATAGCCGCAATCTTAAACTAGACGCAGGTGAACCATCAGCTGTGGGGAGAATGCGCTAAACGCTAAGGTGCGTGCGTGAGATACAGTTCTCTCACACGATGGGTAAGTCTCCCAGACTGCACTGATTTTTTTTTTAGATCTTGCGCGTCAGTCTGTGGAACAAATTGCCATAAATGGGCGAAATCCAGTGTTCTTGGAGTACTGTGCCATGGGACTAAGTTAGTACACGTGTGGAACACTTCATGTAGGTAATAGACTTCTGTTGCCGTTTAATAGGGAGACACACATAGTATGTATATTTTCTAAGGTCCTGGTACTTAAAGTAAGGTATTTGGTATTTATTAATGTATCTCAACCCTCTAGTTTTCAAGAAAATATTTCGTAGAAGTGTAGATTCTCAAGGTATAGAATTGGTAATTCAAAATTGTTAAATGGGAGACTTTTGAGACATTGGTGGCAGCAGATATACAAGTTCTTGTCCCTTTCCTTTTAACATCAGTTGGAAACAGCACTGTTGATTTTCCTGTCATGTTGTAATCTATACTAATTGTTTTTTCCCGCATGTTGCATGCTTCCCTTCATCCTATGATCTATCCTGTTGCAAGAGGAATCTCAATTCCCACATTCAGCTCCTCTGAGTCTATTTACTTTTTTTTTCTATTGTAACCCTGTACCTTGAGTGGCGTTTAGCCTTGTTCGAGACGAATATGCATAAAATAAAAAATCTGCCATTAACAGGTATCTGGAACTGGGTAAAAATTTTTACATCGTTTATCGAAATTACTCATCTGACAGGTGGGTAACATGGTATGGCACTGGTGGCTGTATAGCATTAGAAAGCACTGACAGTAAACTACAGAAAGCACTACAGTAAACCACTGTAGGGGCTGCCCAAAACCTGACAAAATGTGACAGCCAGCTTTCATTGGACAAGTACAAATTTCTTTAGAACTGGTGAATTCGTTTGAATTACCTGCCCGACTAGCCTGGCTGTGTCAAAAAGAAAAGAAAAAAAACATGTTAAGATCCAAGGCTGGTCATTAGTAGTGTCCCCGAACAACATAAGCTTGAAGAAATTTAAAGTTAAATTTGATTAACCGTAACTCCCAAGTGTAATTTACTAGGAACCATACCCATCCTTGCAAATTCCAACACCATATGTCAAACTGTACACACAAACTGTTGGACTCTGATTCTGGAGGTATGCCTAACCCAGTGTAACAGACAATCAGTTTAGGGGTCCAGTACCCATCCTAACAGATTCCAACAAAACCTGATGTTGGAGTTTGACTGGATGGGGATTGTTAGGGTTAATTATGTTTTCTTGTTATGTTTTCTTTATTGTATACAAATCAGTTCAACAGATACCAGTACGTGAAGTCATGGGTTGGTGGTCATTAGTCGTTACACATTACCCATTTACAGAGTTTAGGAGAAACAAATTTGATAAATTTATATTTGGGTATTAAAATCAATGTGAAAGTGAAAACCACTTGTTACATGATATTCTAGAGGTTTGGCAGATAGAGGAAGGGTTTAAAATGATACAAATGTTTGAAACAAATATATATAAAAATGAGGTCAGATGGTTATGATGAAAAATCACTTGCCACTTTATTTTGGAATTTACCAAGTTGTGATATATAATAATTTGGTATTCCATATTTACACAGATTATTTTTCATATTTACATAGTGTGTATGTTTTACTGTTTGAGCAATTGTACCCATGTCCAAAACAATTTTACACCAAACCAAACGTTTAATTCAACATTAATCCCATATTGGAATGAATAAGTGGATGTATTTATACCAGTACTTTCAATACATACAACATAAGATATAATTGAATATAATAGTTAAGCAAATATGGAGCCATATTCAAAAGATTGTGTTGAAATGCCTGTGAAAAAAAATGAAAACTGGACTAACAATTCTTAGGGACATATAAAACAAGCAGACAGTTGATAAAAGTAGGGATGCAATGACTAATGAGAGGCTAAAAACAAACATTTATATAAACTCTTTAGAGTTCAGGCCTATTTATCTGATATTTTTGCCAACAGTATATTGATATTATTGAGTTCTTGCAGGTACACCATGGAATAATCTCTTCTCGGAAGAAGTGGTGGCTCTGAGAAGAGACTGTTGGTAGAGCTAGAGCACGCTAGTTGAAACGTTGAGAACAAACCAACCGGCTCTTCTCAAAGCCATCACTTCTTCCGAGAAGAGATTATTATACGGTGTACCCAAAAGAACTCAATAATATGTCCACCATGCAAAGCCTCAAATCCTACAGTATATCGATAGTATAAAGGATTGTTTTAAGTATCCCGTTTTTTTAAACCCATGTATAATCATAATTTGCAGTGTCAAAACACAAACAATAACGAGCATTTCCTTTCCTTGCCAGGGAAATTTGAAAAACCCTATTAATTGTTTTTCTCTCAAAGGAGATCACCGTTGGCAGAAATTACATCAACATTTAAAGTATTGTGACCCAGCATGACAAAACCCACAAAAACGTCCCAGAAATAAAAAATGAGTTATTGGTATCATATGAAAGGGCAACTCTTTAGCTTTTCAATGGTGAAAAAATTATATCCATTATGCATTCTGTTGGAAAGTTATGGACTTTGAAAGTTGAAAAACAATGAAATTACGATTTCGAGAAATACAGGATGTTTTGAAAAAAAAACGCGCTAACAACCGCAAAATGGTGCTCGGAATTTCGCTTTTTCACACACTTAATCGATTTCAGTAATTTTGTTTGCAGGAAATTGTGAAATAAACATCCGGGAACTATAATCAGTAAAAACCCCAAAAGGCTGTATAACACCCCATTGGTCGAAAATTGGCTGTATCTTGGATTGGGGTTCAGCGACTTTTTGTGGGTTTCGCCGTGCGGGGTCACATTTTGTTTCTCGCTATTAAAAATAAAAGTACTTCAGAAAGAAGGTTTTGAGATAACAAGTAAAACAATTAGCATTATACAATGAAGCCTTTGGTAAATTTTACTTAAAAAAATACCAGAAGTGTTAAAGGTTATACTACCATAATATTTACACCAAGTAAGTTTTGTGTAAAACTGTGATAATTTATGATTTTTGGGAATACCATAAGCTATACATTGCCTTTTATTAAAATTCCTACAGTATACTTTGATTATAAAGAATTTTGTTTTCTGTCTTTTGTTTATTTTCGTTTTTGTGATTATTTCTACAAACCAGTAAACAGTCTGCATGGATAAAACTTGTAGCTTTGCATGGTGAGGATGATAAGTAAGACTAATTGCGGTGACACCATGTGGAATCTTAATTGAGTAGTAATTAGTTCTGAAAAGAACTGGAGGTACAACTCGACGTTTCGATCTGTATGCTCTGATCGATCAGATCGATGAGGACGATCAGAGCATACTGATCGAAACGTCGAGTTGTACCTCCAGTTCTTTTCAGAACTAATTACTACTCAATTGAGATTCCACATGGTGTCACCGCAATTAGTCTTACTTAGTCTGCATGGAAATATAGGAACAATACTAGGCAGGCCAGTATTGAACAAATAACGTGTGTGCCTTCATAAGCCAGACCAACAGACTCAAAAAAGACACAAGTAATTAACTATACAGATCCACCCCCACACTTTAGAGAACACAAACACTTTTTGGGGTATGGTGGAATGGTGGTTAAACAGTAGTCATTGGAGTTGTCATCACCCCACTTTTGATATAAAAATGCTACTGGTGTTAGTATATAAATTAATTTGCAATTTCTCACTTCAGCAGAGGAAAGTTCTTGTGCCCAATAATAGTGGGTATTGAAACACATCCAACAGTTGCTATAGTGACGACATTTGAAATTGAAAAAGTTTTTTCTAAAATGACGGAAACTCTCCGACACAAGAATTACATGATCCATGATCTCATCACAAAGTTACACTCACCTCACACCAAGTATGTTATTATATCAGATAGTTTTTGGTAATAAATTGTAGTGTTGGACTGTAGTTACTAGCTTTTTAAAGTCTATTATGTCTGCAGTATTTGCAATATAAAGAATGTAATGTTTCAAATGTTTACTTAAAAAGAGTGTTGAAAAGACACCAGTGTCCATTAAAATACTTCTTGCCATGATGGGATTACAGGAGGTAAAATCCCAGGGTATGGGTATATACATTTACCCTCAATAATTTTAGAGGGAAATTTTGCAATCATCCCCCAGTATTATTTCAATCACTTATTACACAATTCTGCTGAATGCTTGCATCATTTCTCTATACCTGCTAAAATAGTTTTTGTACACATAACGATTGTTCATGATTTTATATTTGAAAATATGCCCCAGCAGATTGGATCACAGAGCATGTAGAACTCAGAAGCTTCCGAGGTTCTTGGGCTTTGCCCCCAAGGTGAACAACTAATTTGAGTATTTTATATTTTAATATTTTATCTTTTTACTCATTATCTCAAATGTAGGACATTCTAACAAAAATGTGAAAATAAATACTTAAAATGAAACTAACGAATTTAAAAAATAACACCCATGCATTCCACACCATAAAATTTATTTTGTCTAGCTGCTCGTTTTGCCATGTCATGATTATTTTTGAGAGGAAAAGTTTTGACGAGACTTGATAGTTAAAAATAATGGAAAACCTTTTATAATACAGTGTACATTAATTAATTAGTTATTGATTCCAAGCTTCTGATTGGTTTGAAGTTGGCGTGTATATTCCATTCGATCAACTGGTGTTAGCGCCCTCTATTTATGTTCCATGGCGTTTCGAAGGCCGGCAGTGCACTGCGCTAGCACGCTAAACCCGCTACTGGTGTACATTCCTACACCCACCACCACACCATGGTAAATAGTCCATTCGTGCATACACGCACACCCACTATATTGCGTGGATAACGGGTGTAAACACGAAGTGCAAATCCTGAATTGATAATATAGTACGCGCGGCCCCTCAAATGAGTGGCATTATTTCATGCTAAATAACGACCTCTTATCTCATCACTTGTTGACTTGATTGAACGAATGGCACAAATGTAATTCGATATGCAGTACATTTAACAAACTGAAATGTGAAACCAAGTTTGTGAGGATGATTGAATACCTGGTCATCACGTCTGAAAAATTCCACTGGTCTTACGGGGTTTGTGTGGCAGAAAGCGGGCTGGAAGATTTCGTCGTTGAACGGTAGGCGAGCAAGGTTCCACCGCATGTATGGCGCGGAATGGGGCTGACCTCACGAGCTGCAAACGTGATTCCAAATTGGAGATTTTTCTCAAGCAGAAACTGGGTGAGAATGTCTACGAGAGAATCCAGGCATACGAGGCCTGTATTGCTCAGTCTCGTAAGGTGAAGAGGAATTTCAAGTTTGTGGTGTTAAGCAATGAGAAGATTTACATCACTGACAATCCACCGAAGGCGATCAAGGATGAGCAGTCGGTGAACCTGGGAGATGTCACATCCATTCAACTTGTAAGATTTTACTTTTTCCTTTTCACTGTGCAAAGTCTTACATTTGTAAAATTTTAACGCATCTTACCTTTAGGCCCACTGCATGCTGTGTCATGGGCAGGGGCTGTGTGTGTGAGGGCAGGAAGTTGAGACATAAAGAATTTGTTGACTTGCACAAATAATAAACAATAAAAAAATAAATAATAAAAAAAAACATTTGAAATTTTGAAATAAATCTATTAAAACTGAAGTGTATCATGAGAAATTTTACTTTGAGAATGTGTTTCTGTGCACAACCTATTGCCAGTATTTATAATTTGGTCACCATTTTGTCTTTCACAGTTTCAGTCTTTGTTACTTTTATTTCAAGTTAATTGCATTAATTTCCACAACTTATTCAAGACGGCTAAATGACAAAGATCATTTTAAAAATATGACATATGTGTATTATATACATTTTGTACAAAACACAGGTAGGTACTGTGCAAAACAGATGCCCCTTTTTGTATCCCTGTATGCTTTGCGGCAGTTGCTTCAGTGCTATTAGCGATAAGGCTTATTCAGAGTCCCTAGCATGTAGCTAGCAGGGCTAATATTTAAGAAAAAACAGGACTAGTAGTAACTCAATAATTTTACTACAATATTAGACAAAAATTATTATAACAAGACCAGTGCTAAATAGGGGTGTGCATTTTCGGATATTTTTGAAAAAGTTTTTTTCAGTGAGTCCAGACGTCTAATGGGTATTATGAGCCCTGGTTAGGATAACTGTCTTTGAAACTTATCTTTAAATTGTTGATTACTGTAGACGATGTGATCTATAACATCACATGTTTACAAAAGAGCCCCAAAAGACAAACTGTGCCAGGCAAAAAAAAGTACGCTTGTCTATGACAAGAAACCATAAATTCTGATAAAATTAGATCAAGGGTGTATTACCAATGTCATTCATACACTGTCTTAAAGGTAAGGAAATGATACATAATATTGGTATTTGGTAGCGTTTGTTCATTTCAACCCTCTGGTTTTCAAGAAATATGTAGGTGCTCACATTTTTGAGAAAACAGTGAAACAGTGAAGTTTTTTTTTTAAACTGATTTTTGTATGTATATCGATATTACGATTCCTGTTTCCTCTATAATAAAAGCACTTTATCAGGATGATTGACATATTTCTGTACTAACTTTACACCAAGTAAATTTTTCGATGATAATTCATTAAATTGATAATCTGGTAGTTGTACCTTCCCTTGAAAACTCTTTTTAAAGATTTTGATTTAGATTATTTGTGTATTAAATCCTGGCTTTATGAGTTACTTTTGAGCTTGTTAATGTACATTTTGGCGGATTTTGGCGCATCAATTACATTTACATCATTCTCCTGAAGACGGTCAGAGCATACGGTCGAGTTGTAACCTCCAGTTCAACTAATTACTACTCAATTGAGAATGTTACATGGTGTTTTTAAAAATAGATGTTAGATCTGCTGTATGTATTGTTTAATGAGTTATCAGATACGTAACTTTTAGGTACAATAATTGTGTTTTTATCGGACAGTACATGTTGTACATTTTGTAACCAGGGTCCAATTTCATAGAGCTGCTAAGCACAGGAAAATTTTGCTTAGCAAAAACAGGTTACCAGCCAATATGTCATGTGAATTATATGGTTCATGACTGATTCCCTGCTATTTTTTTGCTTCGTAAATAAATTTGTTAAGCAGTATTTTCTGCTTAGCAGTAGGTACTATACTTTTAAATTGGGCCCCAGGAAAAGAATAGGCCTATTTGTGTCCAAAGCCTGTGATGTTTTCTGTTTAAATTGAAGAATATGGCACCCATACTCGTATTTTATCTATGATGTACTGACTGATTAACCCTCCTACACATGTCCTTTCCAAGTAATCTTACAAAATCAATTGTGTGCTACCCAAGGTCACTGTAAATGTTTGAACAAATGGCCTACAATGTATCCTACTGATAGGAGATAACTTGACCCTGTAATCTCAGTGGTGTGACAGTGCACAGAAGGGTAACCATAGGAGACCACTGGCAATGGCTTGGAGTGGCCTGAATGGGTTGTTTAAAAAATGACACTGATTGTAGGAGGGTTTTAATTGATTAATTACATTTAAAAATACGTCTTCAGCTGAATCACTTTGCTGTTCATTTGTTATTTCAGACATTGGCAGGGAACAAATTAATTTGAAAGTTTTGCATAGCTAAATTTGGAGGCAGAATTTTTTGTTTGTGTACATATGTATACATCTGTAGATGATTATTTTGAATGGTAATTCTTGGATTTGAATTCAAAAAGCAAGATGTGAATTGTGCGGAGCATTGACTGGTTGGTGTGCTTTCCATTTTTGTTTGTTGATATATTCCAGCAGTTAGGGTCAAGGGCATTGACTGGATCCGCAATCATCCTCCATGTGCTGGCAGTCTATTGGAAATAAATCACAATGGTTTACCGTCGTCTTAGGGAAAAAGTCACCTCATCATTGCGCAGTGATAGACACAGACTGAGTGGCGCAGAAAGCAGTCAATAATGTGCCCGGGCAATTGCTTGTGTACTGTCGCCATGGTGATGATGGTGGACCGGATGCAACGTGGAGCTGCTGCGGAGCCTGTTGCTGATGAATGCTCATTGTCATTGTACGTTGTGTCTAGAGCACTTACGTGTGTGTGTGTGTGTGTGTGTGTGTATAAGGAATGGAGATAATCATTCAAATTGTTTATTCATTTTGTTTAAATGTATCATAGTTAATTAGGTTGTTACCGCGCAGCATTCCTTTAGAATAATGTGTGCAGTCAACCCAACCACGAGTATACCTGCACTGCATACAATTCTCTTGGAAATTCAGGAGAGCATTTTGTATTAAGAATTGAAAAATGCTCATTACTTTAAATTAACATGCATGTAGTAGGGCAAGTTAATTGACCAGAAATTTTGTCGTTTGAATACCAGTAATTGTTCACAAAAGAGCGATTTTTACATACTTTTAATAATAATTTCTTTGTTGCAATTTAGCCTACTGTACATGTATAATTTTGTTTCAAATCGGATCATATTTTACTGTCCCACAATATGCCAAGTATGAGGCACTGCCAATATTTAAATAGAAAAATTGTGCTGAAATTTTTTGTTTGTTTAAGTTGATAGTTCAGAATATTACAAAACACAAACACTTATTTATTATTATTGGACCTGGGTGTTTTGATCCCGTTGTGAATTAATTACATATTAAACATTTATGTACATGTACATGTACATGTATTTGGATAATTATAATTATTAATACAGAACACACATCTCACTGTACGTAAATTTCTAAAATAGATCATCATGGGTATTTCATTTCATTTCATTTCATTTATTGATTTCTCAGGTAGAAAAACAAATAAACACAAATTTACATTAAATTAACAGAAACAGAAACAAAGGTAGCACCCCTGTAGGATTACAAAAAAAGTAAACTAAATTACTGTCGAGTTGATCTCCTTACTTAGGAAGTAAACAAACATTGAATCACACAAAGAACGATAAACATGACTTTAGGCACACTTTGAGATATAAAAATAATATTAAAATAAAAATATAAAAACTTAATACTACACAGTTTGAGTTAGGGTATCTCCTAGGCCAGGGACTAATAAATGTTTTCTAAGTGAATTAACAAATAAAGATAAACTATAAATAACTGTTTCTTTAACATTTGTAAATTTGTTGCCTGAAGTAAACCGTGAATGTAATTCATACTATGCTAATAAGGTACATGTACAAGTATATATTGGGAACATCAGCCAACTGTGAAGTTTTCTGTGTTGTATTTCGTTATATAGCTCAAATGTACTACTCCTTTCAAAAACATCACTGATTTCCAGTTCCTAGATCTTTGTCCAAGTAAATCCTGTTGAATTCATTGTGTTCACATACATAGTACATGTATGTGTACTGTACGGATGCTGTACAATTTGTTTTGTGCAATGGGAAAAGTTGTATTGTGTACATGTACACAATAGAGCAATAAAAAAAACTGCATTTAACTGTTTTCTTTGGTAACCATAACAGCTTTAGTGATAAAGAAAGGTCTTAGTGATAATGCAGGTATTCACAAGCAAATTTCTCACTGCCTGCTGTACAGCAAACCTTACTGCTACTGTACATGTACTTCCACCATGCAAAGATTGTGTGAAATGTGCACATAGATTTGCACACATGTACATAGTGTATAGGGGTGTGCGTTTTCGGATATTTTTAGAACCGGATACCGTAAATCAGGAAACTTTGGATGGATATACCCGGATACCTGTTTTCATTTTTGTTGAAAACATGCCTTCGGTGGTGCACAAATACATGTATTGTAAATGGTAAAATATTGACCTTTATAATGCAGAGGATACCATACTTACATTTTTGTAAATCGATCTTTTCTTTACTGTGTTGTTTTTATTAAAGTAAAACAATTAGGCAAACATTCCCTCCTATGCTGCTTGTTTGAAGCAGCCACTGCCAGGCCCTTTGCAGTCTTAACGATTCAATACAATGTATCACCAACAGTTGGAGAAAAAGCGTATGGAAAAAGCCAGTGAAATACTACAATAGGCTTTATTGAAGTGTAATCTCTTGAATAAAAGATAATTGTCTGTAAAAGTGTAAACATTACATTGTTGAAGAGTGACAGATTTATGTTCACTCCGCTCAAATGTTAAGTCCGAATTTTAAAAAGTCGTTTACAGGTAATTGGAACTGAAAAATGGAACCGGGTAATGACAGTTTCGGTCGGGTATCTGGATACCCGGATACCTGGCACAGCCGGTGTACACTGAATTGTAATGTGGACCAGTAAAAAAATGTTGTACATGTACCTGATATATGTGTTTGATCAAATTATGAATACTGCTACTGCTGTGCTACTGATACTGAACAAAACAAGGAAAACCAACCCCAGGGCCCCGACTTAACAAAACCCCTCTCATCTTTAGTTGCTGAGTGTGTGTGTGATTGCCCTGTGCGTTTGTATCATTGTGTCCTCATTGTTTGCTTAACATCTAAGACTGCTTATTACATGCCATTAACCAGTTCGCGTCAGAGGTCGTGTATACACGCAATTTTTTTTTGCACCGTGTATCGGAGAGCATCTAAACACGCCACAGGAAACTCCGGAATATTTGTATGCATGCTTGGTTCAGCCATGCGTGCATGGTGACATGCTCGGAAGTGCCGGCCACCCGCTGTGGAAGCTTCCATTAACGTGTGTGTGGGAAAAAGAAACCCGCCACAGGGGCCCAGAAAAACTTTTTTATTCCCGACGCGAACTGGTTAAGACACGTCGTCGTCCGTTATGGACAGCACTTTGTGAAAAACTTTGTGAAAAACCTATTTTTCCCCCTAACTTATTCATAAATTATCAAAATCTGGTAAAAGCAGGCCTGTGATTTATCAGGATTGTTCCTGATTTCAGGATTTTTTTACAAATCTCCCTTTGCCTCTTGAAAGAAGAGAAGTATCCACCAAGGAAAGAAAGAAGTAGCCTGTATTGTGTCCAAACCTCTAGTTTCTTGTTTGTGGGGATGTGGAGAGTCTGTAAATCCTCCAAAATTAAACATCCAGGAGGTTCAGGGGGGCTTTGTCGAAGAAAACAAATTCCCCCAACCGCTCAGTGAATCTTACATTGTAATTCTGTTATGGAGATTCTGTACTTGATATACACAGTACTGTCACTAAAATGAAAGGTTTGTTTTCATACAAATTGAATAAATGTTTCCTCCCTGTGAATCTTGATTCTCTTAAGGATTCTGTGAACTTGATGAGCACAGTGCTACCACTAAAAATGTTTCATATTACATGTATATATACGTATATGAAAACCCATAGGACACCTATGCCTAAAACCTGTTGGGATTACTATAACTGTTAGGCATGTGCACAGGTAGACTTGATGTTTGCACAATGAATGCATATCACACAGTGTAACTGTACTTTCCTCATAGCCAGCCGATCAATATGAGACAACTAAATGTTTTTGTCACTGACATGGTACCCATTGTTCCCTCCTGAATACGACTGAATAAGTCCTTTCACCTATTGTGTGACAACTCGAGGAGAATAATTGCCGACAATCCCTCTTCCAGGTTTTGCATTAATATCAACACCTTTGTGAATTGGTATGGAGCTTTATGAAAAGAAACTGAAGGCGAGTATAGGTCTGTGTTTTCTGAGAAATTTTGATCGGCTGGTCCATTCAAAAGGGTAATTTATTAAATGATATTTAATTTATTAAATGGAAATGACATTTTGTATTTATAACTGATGGAATAGGACCTCCAAAAAAGTCTCTGGATTCTGGTCTCTGTATCCGTCATCTCAGACCTACATGTATGCGTTGGCATTTTAAGGTTTTTTTGTGGTATGAAACGATGTTAAATTGCAGCAAAAATTGCTGGATTGATTGGAATTCTGCTGCGCTGTGTTTTAAATGACTTTTTTTTCACATAATTACAATGTACATGTATAGGGGTATGAACGTTTGTGCAGAAAAAGAAAATGTAAAATGTAAATTACAAATGGAGGAAATTCATAGACTATTTCTGACATGTAATGTAATCATGTAATTTGTCAGTACAGGACAGTGTTCACATGCAAATTATGTGATCCAATCTAACAAATTGAGTCTGCTAAACAAAACGGCTACTTTTGTGTTTAATACAAGCCCATATGGGACAATATCGTCGTGATCAGAGCAGACTTTCAACAGGGCATGGAATGGAATCGGTTAAGATGAACACAGTGTCTTAATTCATGTGATAATGAATTACAGTGTACAGTGTAACAAATCAGAGATGTTTTACTGACCTGAAAAAAAATTAAAAAGTAAAAGAATCCAGTAACGGGGACTTTCTTTTCCACCCCTGAAGGATCGACAAACAATTAAGAAATTCTGATCAAAATTTGGATTTGTTTTTCTTAAAAATGCTTGATGTTTACAGTTTACTTGTCACATTCTATATACATACATGGACATGTATAAATGCATAGTATAGAAGTCCCCAGAAACCTGTGCATATTGATTTCTTATAATGTTATAAACTTTCACAGGTGTGATGGGCAATTCTATGATACTTAAATGTTATTACAGAGTGACATTTGACTCGAAGCAAAAATGATTTTAAAAGCTCACAGTTCACTGCTCACCCGTTTCTTTTTTTAAATATTAAAAAAAAAAAATCTACATTTACATTGTAGTATTACCATGCACTACCATGGATTACATGTAAAATTACAGGGACAAGATCGGGATGATAAACCGGGCATGGAATCAGAGTGCTAGCTTTACATTAACTCAGTGACTGAAAATAATACCCCACATGATGAGGTCACATTACTGTTGCTGCTGCATAAATGAGCCAGTAATTTCCAGTCACTGTGTTCATCTAACTCTAGGACACTGATTCCATGCCCTGTTGACAATCTGCTCTGATCGTGACGATAATGTCCCTTTAAGTGAACAAATGTTTCCATAATTAACTAATTCATTTCCTGTTACGGAGTGACTCTGACTTTTATCTTTTTTTCAGACAAAAAGAAGATAAAATGGAAACATGTCTGTCCTAAAGATTATATACTCACGGAATTTAAAAACGCATCATCCCAATATTTCACATTTTTTTCAACAGCAGATATTTATGATATTTTAATCAATACTTTCTCAGTCAAGCATGAGCGCAAATTTTCACATCATACTTACACAATAAAAGTGCTATGTACAATTATGGCTTCAATTTATCACTGCATATATTCGTGGCCGAGCGGTCTAGCGCACCGAACTCAAGTTCTGGTGTTGCCAGCAGCAGGGTGTGGGTTCGAGCCCCGGTCGTGACACTTGTGTCCTTGAGCAAGGTACTTAACCATAATTGCTTCGTCCTTCAGATGGGACGTAAAGCCGTAGGTCCCGTGTGTTGTGTAATGCACGTAAAAGAATGCGCCTTGAGCACCACTTAGTTGGTGGATACGTGCGCTATATAAGTCCACACATTATTATTATTATTATTATTACATATTTATTGAGAAATATAAGTTGATGCGTTTTTAAATTCCGTGAGTGTACATGTACATGTGGATGCGCTTTCTAAGATAATGTGCTTTCTACAGTGACATTAACATGTTACAATTAGGAATTACATAGTACATGTACATGACGCGCCTTAAGGAATGACGTTCCTTAAGGAATGACGCGCCTTAAGGAATGACACGCCTTAAGGAATGACACGCCTTAAGGAATGACACGCCTTAAGGAATGACACGCCTTAAGGAATGACAGTCACTTACTCAGGCAATATACCTTAGACAAATATTTCACAGGGTTATATTTTAAATGTTACCAACAGGTTTTACAAAAAAGTTTAAAAAAATACTCTGCTTCCATCTAGAGTGACTTTGTTAGGTATTGATATTGTGCAGGATTATTTGAAATGATACGTTAACCCTAACTCCCTAGGCCCATTTGCTTACACATAGCCTGAATCCTCCAAAATCATTCAGTACTAAAGCAAGCACATGACATGTATGCACACATGTGTTTCTAATCTGTGATACGTGTACATGGCCAGAGACCCTCCCTGCATGCATGGAGCAATGGTATCTACTGACCCGAGCACTGACCTTGCAATCACTACAAGAAACATGGATGTACATGTACCATGGAAAGGCAAGTATGCCTAATAACTTCAATCCTCCAAAATCATTCACTTTAGCAAAGAGCATGTAGCATGTAACCTCAATCCTTCAAAATCCTTCACTTTAGCAAAGAGCATGTAGCATGTAACCTCAATCCTTCAAAATCCTTCATTTTAGCAAAGAGGATTTTGGAGGATTTGGGAAGGTTAGGGTTAACGTTTGAGCTTATTATTAGTCTGTATAAAGATATTATGACAATGATAGACAGATCTAGATTACAGTGTTGCACAGACACACATAAGGACCATTGAAAGTATAACAAATGCATTTCCAATATTGAAGATAAGCTACATGTATAGCATTGGTAATTAAAAAAACAACCAAATATGGTCAAATTTAATATAAAAATTACATTATGTAGAGGCGATGATTTAATCAATCATCCTTAAGAAATTTGTTTTGTCTGAGGTGTCATAATTTTTAAGAAAAGCAAAATAAGATCACAAATGCACTCGGGGAGCTTCATGGATTTCATGGGGCCCTTTAGAGCACCTCAGACCCCTCGTCGTGAGTTCACCTTGCTCGCTGGTTTGGATATATGCCCTCCACTTTCAAAATCATTCTGCCACCATTTTTGACAAAATTAAGTGCAGAGACGGCCTAATAAGTATATATTGCCAATATGTTTTGAAAAGAGTGATAACTCTTTCCTATTTTCTTGTTAACGGCACAACAAATAAGCTGATTGGTTGTTTGAAAATGTACATCTTGATTCAAAGAAAATTTAAGCATACTTGTAGTAAAGCAGTTTGGCTAACATAACCAATGCTGTACCTTTCCTTAGGAGAAACAGCACACTTTGTACTGTACATATTATGAAGACTACATTACACGGATAGAGTGGGTCCGTAGTTACAATATTGACATGTTCTTTTATTCATGCTGCATTCGGTCTCCATGGTGCAGCTTTCCCACTGAGTGCATTGTCATCTCAATTACAGTCCAAAGGTCTTCCCAAAAATGTAAGAATAATAAATCGTGGGTGAAGTGCTTCAGTGCATTCTCAGGTGTTCTTTTGGGTAAGCATTGGGTTTCAATATGGATGACTGTAGCTTGGTCAGTGTCCATAAAAAAACGGGAGTAACAAAAACGTAAATCAAATTAACAAGCTACGGAAGTTAATAGTTTGACTCTTCACCCAAATTTGAGAGAAATAAAAACATTTTATAATTTATGCAACCCTTTTTGGGACTTTTTAATCCAAAATAGTGAAAAAATATAATATAAAATAAAACTCTTTTGCCAATATCCTACCCTTTTTAGTCACATATATTTATTATGTTTTTTTTCTGTGAAGATTTAATTTGAAATTATAAGGCTGATACAAAAAAAATAGACATTCTGGCTAGGATTGACCCTGGCAAGCATTGGATTAAGAATTAAGACTGATGAAGAATTTACTTTTCTGGACTCCTAGTTGAGTGAAAAATTCAGCCCATTATACGTTTTTCCATTTGAAAAGTTACAAGAATCTGTGGCAAAGCTATTGAGACTGATGTCATTTGCCTCCATTTTACAGAATAATTAAATTTATCTTTTTCTACTTTTTGTTTTTCTTTCAGGTCAATGAATTTCCCGAATTTCTCAGCGGAGAAGTCAGAGACAACTCCCAGCACATCCTTGTCAAGTACAAAGCCGCTGTGCCAGTTACTCGCGGCAGGAAGAATCTATTGAACAAGCTCGGAGGCGGAGGGAAGCAGGAGAAAAAGAATGGGGCTGAGGGAGACAGGTTTAAGAGCAACAACAACAACAGTAGAACCAGCTCGCCAAGCCTTCGGGTGACCTCACTAAAAGGGGAAACTGGCCATATCCATGAGGTCGAAGGGCAGAATAGTGGCAATGGACACTTGAATGGGGAAGCCGCTAGTTTGAGGCTCAATCGCAGTCTGGATGAGATGCATATGAATTTCTTGCGGAGTGGCATGTTAGACAGCGACGAGGAGGATGAGCCCGACCAGTTGTCCATATCGCTGCCCACCAGCGCTCTGAAGAGGCTTGCAGCAGCTGGCAACTCAAGGAACAGTCTAGATGAACAGGAAGAGTCTTCACCAGAAATATTGAACAACAACAAGGTCACTGCTGTGGAAACATGTCGCCCGCTTCCCAAGAGACCCCCAAGTAATCCAGGGGAGTCCATCCAGAATATAGACATTCCAGATACCCTCACCACACACTTCGCAACAACTCTAGCCCTACCTGATCAAACCTCACGGAGAAGTACCCTGACCTCACACCGCACTCTTCCGTCCCCCGATGTCCCAGACCGGAACAAATCTGAACCATTCCAGTTTCCTGTCTCTAAGGCGGATGGAAAAACGGAAACTCCCAAGAGATCCATTTCAGCAGATCAAAACAGTTATGGGAGGGAGAAACTGAGAATCACTAAGTCCAAAAGTCTGGACTCGTCCTCATCAAGGAGTGACAGCAGCAGTGTAGGAGACGAAGGGGATCAAGAGAACAGGATGGAGGAGATTGAGGAGGACCTCCATCTCTACTTGCTGACTCTCTCTTCACCTTTCTTGATGCATCTAAGGAGCTCCTGGAACAACTACATTGTTGTAAGTGTTACAAAACACAAAAAACGATGTACTGTACAGTACAGCAACATGTACAGTATGTGCACAATTATTTTGTGGGCACCATGCCACTACTGTGAAGCCACTTTTGGCTGGAATGCTTTAAACATGACCCCTGGTTATGATTTGTTCGTTTTTATAGAGTTGCAGCATATGTATCACTAACCCCTATTACCTTCCCAAATCCTCCAAAATCCTCTTTGCTAAAGTGAAGGATATTGAAGGATTGAGGTTATTATTAGGCATACTTGACTTTCCATGGTACATGTACATCCATGTTTGTTGTAGTGATTGCAGTGTCAGTGCTTGTGTCAGTGGACACTGTTTATTGCTCCATGCATGCAGGGAGGGTCCCTGGCCATGTACATGTATCACAGATTAGAAACACATGTGTGCATACATGTCATGTGCTTGCTTTACTACTGAAGGATTTTGGTGGATTCAGGTTATGTGTAAGCAAATGGGCATAGGGAGTTAGGGTTTAGACACTTTCACGGTAATATGCGCCATGTTTTTCACAGAGCAAAATTGATAATTTAGAACATGCGTTGCCATCTACGACCCTGCGCTCAAACTTCACACGCACTTCTGGAGAGCGCATGAAGTCTGATCTACAGGTCGCATATGGCAATGCATGTTCTAAAAAAAAAATGTTGTGCTGTGAAAAACATGGCGCATATTACTGTGATAGGGTTTATTGCTCAGTGCACATCGTAGCCCTCTAGTGGTAAATTGCACCCACCATCGTGATGCGTTGTGTGAGCGTTGTTCGAGCGTTGTTCGCACACTTTATGCACGTGTGTTAAGGTATTACATCCGCAGATACTTTTCTGCCAGACAATGATCGCAAGAGATCTTCGCATAATGCTCATCAACTGCCAAAATATGGCTACCATATTGATCAACAGTGATCTAACAATGTGCCCTCAACAACTCATGCACAGTGGAAATAGCAGTTATGTTTTATGTTTTATGCTGTTCACCTGATGAAATGCTCAGATTTCACTTTGGATGAATAGAATGCATTTGACATTATGTGAGGGTACACTTTGGCAATGTCTGGCACCATGCAGTCCACTTGATGAGCCTGTCATGAATGCTTAAGTGGCTTAAAACCCTAATGCGAGCTGATGTGCCGTTTGACAGACACATGTAACCACTCAAGCAACGGTGACAAAAAAGTAACTTAAGGCACATGCATTCGAATGTCTAGACTTACATGACCTATGTATGTGAATAGAGTCTGGAAGATGTTCATGTAGAATCATTAATGAGTATTTTGAGTGGCCAGGACATTCATGTGCTGTGCATTATTTCAAAGCAGTATGCATTATGTGTTAAAGGTGCCCACTCATTGTGCATTTTGTGAGGTTATAATGTACATATGGTATATTTGAACCAATATTTGATACTTCTATTAAGCACTCCCACTCGCAAGCATTATAGGAGGGGTGTAATTGGACAAAAGTAACCATCCTAAAAAATAGTTAACGGGCCTGGGTCTCCCTTTAGTCATGGAGGACAAAACCCCCTGAACCCTGATGGATGTTTAATTTGGAAGGATTTACAGACTCTCCACATCCCCACATACAGGTACAAGAATCTAGAGGTTTTGAAACAATACAGGCTACTTCTATCTTTCCTTGGCGGCTACGTCTCTTCTTTCAAGAAAATTTTGAGGCAAAGGAAAATGTGTAAAAAGTCCTGAGAAATTATCACAGGCCTGTTATAGGCATGCCCAAATTCACTGTATAATTCTCAGAGAAAGGTCAGAGAACCTGAAGTTAAAATGTTCCATGTAAATTATGAGCTCATGAAAAGCACTACAGGAGTGCATCTTTAATCTTTAATCAAATATATTTAGCATATACATGTACATGTACATGTAGGCTTATAGCGATCAATTGTAAATTCATGTTTATCTGATCTTCCAGGATTGGAAAGTATTCACATGCCTGTAATTTCATTCTTATATTAACCCTAACCCTGCCAGATGCAGCAAAGTGCATAAGGTGGAAAAGTCTGGTGCACTTTGATGGATTCAGCTGTCAACACCAGTGCATAAGCAGCCAAGTCTGTTTCTATTGAGAGCTGGTCCCATTGAACAATGCCAGAGTTGTATCCTGCTGCGTTTGGTGACCACAGACTCTGAGGCAGTTCGGCCTTGAGATTTGTGACCTGATGGATTTTGCTGCACTGGGCAGTCAAGTCACTTTGACAAGTGATGCAATCTGTTGCGTCTGGCAGGGTTTCTAGCCAAAATACCCTGGAGGGTTAGGGTTAAAGGCCACTTTTCCTGAATAAAAGGCACTTTCATTAGAATATCAGAATATTGGATCATTTCATGGGACACCAAGGCCATGACCAGGGCAATGGAGGCCATGGCCTCTGTAGCACCTGTGAAAGTCCATGCCTGTATTCATCTTGGAGGTTGTGCCTTTTTGTCAGATATTAAAAATGTTCCAATTTTTCAGTGTATTTTCGTTTCTAAACATAGTATTACTATTAAGGAGCATTTTTGGAGTTTGGGTTTATATTTAGCCTAAAGGGAACAGTTCAGATAGCTTGTTGAATGTCAAATTTAGCCAGTTAACTAATGGTGTGGAATTAGTCACAAAACACTACATGTACTTCATCGTGTTGATGCAACATGCAGATAATCTTGTGCAGACAATCGTGAACCTCACACTCAAGGATTTCACCAAGGGATATGGCAAATGTTCGTGGGTACCCTTAATGTAGTTCGTTGACCCCTTGAAATGTTCCCATTGGTATTGTTCATTGGAGGTGCTCCTTATTGCCTTACTTAACCCTATTATAGGGCCAATGCACTGGACTCCCTCCATATCCTTGGCCCTAGTCCCCACGTATACAAAAATGGAGCGATTATTATTATTATTATTATTATTATTATTATTATTTTTTTTCAACTTTTGATCTGATCCTAAAACTTTGTAATTAGGTAACCTTGCCCAAGCAGACACTTTTGGCATAAAATCTATTATTCTGGGATATCTCACTTTCATGAAATTGTTGAAACATTTGTGAAATAAAATAAAAAAAAAAATTAAAATTTCACCAAAATTACTAATCTCACAACAGTAAACTTTATGCAAAAAGCGTCTGCTTGGGCAAGCTTACCCAATCACTAAATTTTAGATCATAATAATTAGCAGATCAAAAGTGGAAATATCGCTCCATTTTTGTACATGTGACGCTAGGGCCAAGGGTACGGAGGGAGTCCAGTGCATTGGCCCTAGAATGGGACCATGCGTAACCCTCCTTTGCACCTATCAGGGCTCTCAAAGTTTAGAGGAGTAGGAGGGTACAAGAAAAAAGTAATAGGGTGCAGACAAATGGGCAAACCATTTGCTGAGCGCCGAAGGCGCGAGGCGTTCTGGGAAAGGAGGGGTCCGGCGGCCCTCCCCCGGAAAAAATTGAAAATTGTACTCTCTGAGGTGCATGTTTGCGGCCCACGTATACGTGACTGTGTACGTGTCAGAAGTACAGGTATGTGTGTGATCAGAGCGCATGCATATAGCTAGCAAGTTGACATGGACGTTCATGTCACAAAACACGTGTTGAAGAATGTCATTGGTCGATCAAAGGCGATGTGGGCGGAACTAACTCGTTGTGCATGCCGCGCCCCTGCCTTCTAAATAAGGATATCCCGTAAGTTATGTTGGCTTTGGATAAGGACATGACTTTGAGTAGTAATTCTTTTTTAATATTACGAAACTAACAAACTGCAAAATATTACAAATATAAAACCAGAACTTGAATGTTAATTTGTTTCTATCACAATGAACTTTAGTTAAATTTCAATAAACCTTGTTTCCTGAAAGAATGAATTTATAAGAGACCTAGCTAGGAATAATTAAAAACAACAACTGCTACTACTAAACAACGATTTTAAGAATTAAGATTATTTTCAGAACCCAATATTTCTCGTTCAAAATCGGTTGCGGTGTACTGATTGTTACTTAATGATAAGTTATAAATCGTGTTCACTTTGGTGGGGTGGGAGTTTTGCGAGCATTCATTGCCAGAGGAATACCAACAGTCATGTTCATGTTACCAGGCCGTAAGCGGCTCCGCTTTGCCGTGACGACATTTCCCGCGGTGCGGAAAACCGCGTTTGTACGGCACTGACATTGCCGGAATATCAAGATATTTCTTGCCGATCCTTGCGACTGAACCGATCGGAAATTGACAGCCACCAATGACATGATCATTACTGAACTCGACAATGACCGACTTAACACCTCCCTTTTTATGTATTTCTTTTGAAACAAACTGTCACCTTGTCGGCAAATTTATGTAATACACAAGAAAGCTTGGTATCGGTGGGTAAATAAATGTTAATGTTGGCGATATGCTGAGGGATAGTCGGTGGCACATCAAAATAATTACACAACAAAACCAATTTCAATAACACTTTTTTATTAGGACAACAATTAATGTGGACATCCCCTATAAATAAAATCTTCTTTTTTTTACACATCGTGTTGCACACTCCAGCGCAGACATAAAGCAGCCTTTAAGGTCTCACTAATCCAATTACTGTGAACAATAGGCAAACATTCCATCCTGAACAGCTAGTTTGATACTTGTTTGTAGCATATGTGCCGCAGCCGGCCTATTTGAGTCTTTAATAATGAATGGATACAATGTATCACAAACAATTTGACAAAAGTGTATGGAATCACAGTACAGGAAACATCGTTAACCAATCAGGATACAGCTTACACAAAGCGTAAGGGAGCGTATACGACATAAAACACAATAAAGGGGGCCACTTTCCTACCGTCACGTTAGCAGTTTTTCTAATGGTTGTAATTTTTGTTTTAATTATCTGAAACCACCCAAAAAGAATTTCAACATTTGAATAGACATGCATGCTTATCCTAAAGATAATTTGAGTTATTACTATTATTTTTTTAATTACCCTAAAATTTCCATCAACAAATGGACGGAAAAGTGAGGTAACTTTTTCCATCCAATTTTTATGGAAATTTAAGGGTAAAAAAATTAATATAAAAATAAAATAAATAAAATAAATCAACTCAAATTAGTTCTAGTATAAGCCTGCATGTCCATTCACATGTTGAAACACGTTTTGGTCGGTTTCAGGTACTTAAAAATAAATAACAACCATTGGAAAAACTGCTAACGTGACGGATGAAAATTGGCCCCGTTTATTGTGTTTTATGTCATACATAATGGCTGCGGCCGTGTCGCTGAGAAAACTGACTAGTTTTGACGTGATTTCAGGTAAATAAAACTTCGTATCGCACCGCGTGCGAATCAGTTTTTTGCAGAGAAGTTCACAGAAAGGTGAAAAAAATATTTTTGGTCATCCGGTGAAAAGTAGCCGGCGGCAAAACCTGCCGCAGGCGGCGATTTGCCGCCGGTGACCGGCTACTTTTGAGAGCCCTGACCTATCCAAATTCAATGCATTCACCCCTGATAACAATTGAAATTGTAGTTGCATTATTTGAGTTGTTGTCCAATTTAAAAGGCTCTTTATATAGCTTAGCCTCACTTGGGGATTCTTGTCAAATCAGCCAGACAGGTGTGTATCTGTAGATGATGAGATTGAATTCTAGCATTTTCTTAAGTAATTCTCTACATGTCTGCTTGGCTTCTCATGAATACTTAACTGTTATAAAAAAAAATATTAAAAATGGCATGATGACATTGTTCACACAATGTTTCCTTCCTAGTTAACAAATATTAATTCACAATTTTTTTTTATCATAAATAATATCTGCCTGTGAAAATGATGGCTTGAAGAATGAGGCCAGTCCTATAGTGCCCTTTACTGCATGGTGAGGCAATTAAAAAAAAAAGGAATCATACTTCTCAGTTAGTTCACATTCACCATGGATTTGTGTTTATGCTGTTTTATACTGATATGCAGACCGTACATTGTATAGCAGTGTAGAGCCAACCATTATAAAGCATGGGCCCCTTCTAATCTACATTTAAGCTTAAAGGCAATGTAAGTGTACACTGTTGGTTAGCCCAGGTTTGACTTTCACCTTCGTGTACTATGGCGACATCCAGGATTTAACAAAAAAATTGCCAATACGGAAAAAAAATATTTTGTGTAAATTCACAAATTGCATAATTTGCTGTGAAGCTGTTGAAACTCAGCAGTAGAATCCCATGACCAAATACAACGCATCGCAGCAAGGTTTGAATTTCAAAATATCATTTTCACTAAGTGTTTTTAATGAAATAATCCCAAGATTTAACATTAAAGAATTTAAGAATTTAAAGCAGTTTAAATTCTCTATTTGTTAAAGAATTACTTTAGTTTAGATGGCAGTTCATTACTCGAGTGTTACGACAAAAAATATGCCAGTGTTGGTACAATGCGTCGGCGTACATGTGAGCGTGACAAGCACGCATAAAACCTGCTGCATAGAATATTTTATGCGTACCGCACATACGCAGCCATTTCGTACCTACATGTACACGCGCATACACTAAAATGACTGTAAAATGATGAACAACCATCGAAACTCAGGGATTTCTTCAATGTTACATCTGGATTTTCTTTCAATAAAATGACTTAGTAAAAATGATATTTTGAAATTCAAACCTTAGCACTTGTCATTATAGTTCTTCATGGAATTTTAGTACCAAGTTTCAGCCTCCCCACACAGGTAAGATTTAAACATTGTCACAAAAGACGTTTTCTGTGCGGCGACTGACCTGCTGGCTGATTGGACCCCATTTCGGTGTATACAGCGATGGAGTCCATATTTGGGCTAATTATTGGTAATACGTCTGTACATGCATCTATAAGAACCAAGAGATTTACAGAAACCAACCTGTGAAAGTTTCAGCATTATATTGTGGTTAACCCTTCTATGACTGTAAGGGTTAAAATCAGTCAAAATGTTGATCTAGTGCACTTAGAAGTCAAACACTGTCAAACCTTACGTGTAGTACATTTACAGGTCAAAGTGAGTCAACTGTTTTTGACTGGTAAAAGCATTGTCTTGCATTATTTAGGGTGGTCAAAATGACAGTCAAAACCAGTCACAAATGCCCCTGTGTGCACATTTGGGTCATACGGTCAAAACAGGCAGTTGGCTGGTTTTGACCTCTATACATGTAGCTACTTTTGCCACCAAAGTTCAGCTAAAGTAGGAAGGTTTTAACCCTAACCTCACTGAATACTACAAAATACTACTTGAGTAAACTGCAGTATGGAGTACTTTTACTACACTGGTCTATGAGAATTGAGTAGTATTTTGTAGTAAAGTGTACTGGACCCCAAATGAATGCCTAGGACGTTAGGGTTAATGAGAATTTAGTGAAAGTGCATTCAGATTATTTGTATTTGGCATTCTAATATGGAAATGGATCATTTTTGGATCACCAACCAGTGATCTATTTCAGAATGTGGTGGCATTATTATTTTAAAATCAAGTAAGCTTTAAGATAATAATTCGCTCAATTTTCTTTTTCGGTAACTACCAACGGTATACAACCCCTTTAAAAGTGGTTTATATTATTGGTTTCTCAGCTCAGTACATGAAAAATGCCTCCCAAGCACTGATAACAATCAGCTCAGATCATTATTGGAAACTGCATGTATGCTTATTTTTAATCTTTGACAGCGATCAACATTATTGAAAGACCCGAAGGTGGCCAGTCGTATGAGAACTCGCAAGAGTACCGGCAAGCAACGCCTCCCGTCAAGGTATTTATGTCATCATGCTCTATTCCAACTTTGCTTATTAAAAGCTAGTATTATTATTATATTTCTTTTCTTAAAGATGTATCAACCATGTTTTCTTTCTCGCAATTCAAGAAATGTTGGTACTATGTAAAAAAAACATTATTATTGTTATTATTATTAAATTAATTCATCTCTGGACATATTTACATAAAGTATGCTTTTTTGCATGGTTAATTTTAGAAATGTATAATTTTAAAGCATTTGTTTTCCTTTCCTCAAGTAAAATAAAAATGTTTCTATGAAAAAGTAAATTTGCCAGTGAAATAGTGTTCAAATAAAAATGGGTAGGACTTCTTTTAACCAGTTCACGTCGGGAATATATATTTTTTCCGGTCCCCCGTGCGGGTTTATTTTCAGTGAAAAATCAGAAAAAATTTCTAGCCATTAATAATTTTTTTTGTCAATGACTTCCCAAATGACACCCAAATAAACACCTTTACTCATTGACATTTCGAGAATTAAATGGCTAGTTTTTTAATTACGGTTGTGTTTGTTCAGCACAATTAGACCGTTGGCAAGCTCTGAAGCAACGGCCTATTAGTGACCAGCGCCTGGTCGAACAGACGGCATACCAGGAGAGAGAGGAAAGGCCTCGTAAACAATGGATATAAATCCGTCTTTACAAATTTTTGGCTGGTACATGTACGTCAAAGGAACAGGTCTTGGATAAAGGGGTTACGCAAAAATCAACAAAAAGAGGGAACTCGTTCATTGTTTGCAGTGCCTTTTGTCCGGGGCCACCGAACCGTGACCCCATGGACTCCGAGAAACGATTGCGTGTATACAAGTCAGGCGCCACGATGGCACGCCACGTGTGGCGTGTTGACAAGTCTCCCGGTAACACACACAAAAATCGGAATGCGTGTTTAGACGCTCTCCGATCTGCGGTTCAAAAAACAAAATGCATGTATACACGGCCTCCGACGCGAACTGGTTAATAAACACATATGCCACTTGAAGTGCATGTCATCCATCGATCACTGGTAACACACAGTATGTATACACTAGGCCTAATGTACACATCACTGGTATTCTCAAAAATTGGCATCTACAGAAATGCGATCTTCCGATGTGTACGTGACTAGAAGTGTTGGGGCAGTATACTTATCAGTATGTGAGGGGGAGGGGGGTGGCACGAATGCTGTAGATTTAACCCTGCAAAGAGCATGTATTTGTCAGAAATGTACTTTGTTTGTTCTTGGTGAAAAGATTCATTTAAAAAAAAACAATTATATGTAGTCCCTTGTGTGCATGATCGGCCTTTCTTGTAAATTCCAATAATATATTCTTGGTGTTAATTCATCCATACGCTGTAAGAATTATATACAGAAACCAACCTGATGAAACTAAAAGTTTTTTTTATTATATTCATTCTAACAAGGAATTTGGTCCCATAATGGTAAGCTTGAAAACTATTTCACCAATTTTATTAAAATGATAGCACCTCAGACAAAAAGAATGTAAGGAATGTTTTATACTATTCGTCAACTTTACACCAAGGAATTTCTTTTTTGTAAAACTGTTTTGTTGGATTACCAATTGTGGATTTAGTGGCTTTAAATACCTGTTTTTATGTGACATCCGGGATTGGTGCGCTGTAAAAAAAATTGCACGAAGTACAGGTTAAACACAAGCAGGTGTATGAGTGCCACAATTCTAATATTACTTGTCTCCTGAGAATCAATACTGCCCATCCGTCGTTGAATTATTTAAAAAAATCAGCATCAGAATGTTATGCAGAGAACACACTTTACAAAATTATGTCACGAATGCATCCATTGATCATATTCTTAAACAGGACCCATGAGTTATTTTTTTTTTCATTCCTCGTCGATCGCCACCTGTCTTAATCCCCGTAGGAAAGCTCAGCATGTGTGTGCCATAATTTCCCTGTGGATGGAGTTCTGCGCTCACCATTCAAAGCCAATGAAAGTGGTTGTTGGCAGAAGCTGAACATTTTGACAAATTCCCCCCACAGCTACATGTATTGTGTACACATGTATGTACTTGGCTTATAGCTATAGTTGTAAGGGGGAAAAAACAAAGCCATTCTGCCGAGCTGGCTCCCCGAGGCTTTCTGGAAATTCTTATGTGATTTTCATCTTTTTCTGTTTTGTACCTGAGCAAGCTCAATTCTCGCTCTTTTTTAAGTAAGTTCTATCAAGTGCCATCCCTCGAGCCGATTGCTTGGCAGTAATACAATTTCGTTCCACACAGCTCGGTTATTTTTGTATATATATTGCAGCAATGTACATGTACACCTTCATTGCATGGCATTATCCAACCTGACAATCAACACGCACGTACTAAGTAGTGGGGCCAGAATGAAGTCCACTTTGATAGGCCACCATCATTATGCCAATATCTGTATTCTCATTTTGGTTTTGATTCGTGATTAATTCTTTGCAACGAGGGGGGCTGGTCGATGTGTAACTGCTATGATGGGTTCAGTCTCGCTGACCGCATTCCCCAGTTTCTGATGAGTGAAAAAAGCTCAGTCTTTAAAGAGTCTGGTATTGATTTTTCTCGTTAAAGCGACGTCACTCATGTGCATTTTGTGAATTAAAACAAGACAGAATGCATCGATGTTAGCCTACAATTGTTCACAATGAATGACCGAGTACTCGTATTTCTGATTTTTTGTTAAGTGGTAATTAACAAAAAATATTTACATCCTAAAATCAGAATGAATGTTTCCAAATTTAATAATTATAAGATTTCAAGCAATTAGATCACCAATGATAAATTGCCCTTTTTCTTTCAAAAGGATTTTTATTTATTTATTAATTTTTTTAAATTTATTCACATGTATTTGTATACATGTTACATGTACATGTTATGTACACATGTACATTTTTGCATTTGCATTCAGTTAATATGTATTATTTTAATTTTAAAGTTGCCTCATTACCAATGGTGTTAAATGTATTTAAAATAATAAAACGATCACTTTCTCCCCCAGTACAGTTTGTACATATATACATTTTTTAGAAATTGTTTACATTATTTCATAGCTGGCTGATCACAGTTTGGTTTGTATTTCTAGATTCAAGTGCCTGCATATGGTGACATTTTCTGCCAATGGATTGGCATGATGTGAATTTATAAAGTGCACCTTTCTTGCTTCTTGGCCATCGCATTCTTGAGCAAACAACTCTGGAATAGTGTTGAATTTTGAATTTATTTGTCTAGAAAGCAGAGGACAATTTATCATGGTGATCTAAGTAAGACTAATTGCGGTGACACCATGTGGAATCTCAATTGAGTAGTAATTAGTTCTGAAAAGAACTGGAGGTACAACTCGACGTTTCGATCAGTATGCTCTAATCGTCCTCAGAGCATACTGATCGAAACGTCGAGTTGTACCTCCAGTTCTTTTCAGAACTAATTACTACTCAATTGAGATTCCACATGGTGTCACCGCAATTAGTCTTACTTTATGCAAAGCTACAAGTTTTACCATGGTGATCTCATTGCAAAAATATTTGCTTAGCAAAATTCTCTGCTTAGCAGCTCTATGAAAATGGCACCTGAGCATACTGATCGAAATGCCGAGTTGTAACCAACCAGTTCTTTTCAGAACTAATTAGTACTCAAAGGAGAATTTCTACATGGTGTCACCACAAACAATCTTTACTTGAGGAATACATGAGGAATACAAATGTTTTACCTATTGGGAATAAATTGACAAAGAATGAAAGACATTAAAGGAAACCAGTCTGGAATGTTACAGAGTTAATTCTGTCTCTATTCCTCAAAAATGGAAGCAAACCAACCCAAAATGAGACACCTCACAAGGCAATTCACAGACCATAAAGTCCACATGCTCGACTAGCTGTGTTAATGCATTACCTCAATAAAATGTCACTGAAACCCAGTATTTTCTTCAGCCGTATCTCCCTAAGGTCTGCCTTAGGACGGAGGATGCACTCTTCCTGTATTTGTTCAATTTCACCTGTTTACATTGGGCTGTGTTTCAGCACTCCCTGATTAACAAAGACTGTGGGTCTTGTTTAAAGACGCTTTCTGATGTAGCTGCTGAATAGCATACTGTGCATTTGTAAATATTCTCCCCAAAAAAGAAAGAAAAAAATAGAAAAAAATAAGAAAAAAGGACAAGTATATTCTATAGCTCTTGTAAACGGTTAAATTTGATGCAGATCTGTTGCTATGATATGTAAATATGATACTGCATGGATTTCTATTTTTAATTTGTCAAATTGTAAAACAAGCCAAAAAAAATTAACTTTAAATAACAATTTACCTGATTATTCATAGTTTTAAAATATTATAAACATATACATTCATTGAAACAGCAATTGATTTTTGCTCACCTAGTTATTTTTCATTTGCACTTTTGTTGTCTGTTCCATGTTACAAGTTGGCACTAGATATTGCCTTTAAAGTGCTTATTCAATTCAATTCAATTCAATTCAATTCAATTCAAATTCATTTGATTCAATTTGGTTCAATTTGGTTCAGTTCAGTCTTTCTCTATGGTTCAGTTCATATTGGTTAATAATTTAGTTCAGTTCAGTTCAGCTGAGTTGACTTCCTAAATAATTGGAACTGGAAATAATTAAACTTTCTTAGAAATGACAGCACCTCAGTTAAGATTTATATCATCATTAGATTTATACTAAGGCCCCCCCCCCCCAAACAAGCTTTCTGGTTTCTGGTCTCCATGCATGTTACCTCAGACCAGCACATCTGCAGTTTTAGTTTTTGAAGCCAATGTATGACTTTTTTAGCTTAACCCTCCTACTATTGCTGCACTTTAGTGGGAAGTTGCTGTAGAGGTCAAAATCAGTCAACTGCCTGTTTTGAACGGTTGACCCAGATGTGCACATAGGGGCATTTTGACTCGTTTTTACTGTCATTTTGACCACCCTGAACAATACCAGACAATGCTTTTACTAGTCAAAAACGGTTGACTCATTTTGACCTGCAAATGTACTTACTACACATAAGGTTTGACAGTGTTTGACTTTTAAGTGCACAAGATATACCTTGGCAAGTACATCAACATTTTCACTGATTTTGACCCCTGTAGTGTTAATCAAAGTTTACGTTAAAATTCAATTACTTGGTTATTTTTGAATGACTATTGAATGCAGTAAAATGTCCGTTAAGCAAAACACAGTGTTTTCCTTTTAGTTCCACTAGACCACATTAAAACTGAGGACGATCAGAGCATACTGATCGAAACGTCGAGTTGTACCCCCAGTTCTTTTCAGAACTAATTACTACTCAATTGAGATTCCACATGGTGTCACCGCAATTAGTCTTACTTACATTAAAACTCGTCGGTCACAATATTCAGTAACCAGCAGCCACAAGTGCCACTTACTTTTCCCAGTTCTCTGTTCAAACACAATTAGCACGCTCACTCATGTGTCAACGTACAGCGTCAGGTGGGTGGCCCATCGCTATCGAATACATGATTTCATGGAGAACTCATTTTGTTTCCTGCCTGGGGATGGATTGGATTGAACAGTGTACAGGATTTACACACGTTATTATTTTCTTGTATTACGTTGTGTTTTTATGTACAACTGTTTGCTTTCAGTTGAACCCCAGATTGTTTATTTTTTATTTTTTATTATTATTTAGAAATAGTAATTTGTGTAAAAGAGGTGTGATATGTAATGCTTCTCTACCTGTTTGGGATTGAGTTTTGAGGTAATCTGTATTTTAAATTTGGAAATTGCTGAACTAGTACAAAACATTTAAATGTGTACAGAATATACAGAATTTTTTATTTTTAAAAGTGACAGCTGAAAAAAGTACATAAAGTACAAATAAGATCAGTGAACGACTTCCGATGCTCTTTTAAACATTTTTTGTTGTAATTTTTTTTTTTTTTTGCCAACCAGTGAAATATGTGATACATGTATACACGGTTATTGGAACCAGACCAAATTTCCCATACACAAAGTATGGTGGCTAAGAGAGGCCTCACAAATCGGGCAGACGTTCATACCCCTACATGTATGTGAAAAAGTCATTTAAAACACAGCACAGCAGAATTCTATTCAATCCACCATTTTGCACATCGTTTCATAGCAACAAAAAAAAGAAAACTAAAAATGCTGATGCACGTGTCTTGAGGTGATCACGTGCGGAGACCAGAAACCGGAGACTTTATATATTTTTTGCCTTATGTACATATTAATTATTATGACTACAAACTATAATTCCATGAGAGATTATCAAGTAACTCTCTCTGTCTATGTGCCATCTCCTGCCAGGAGGTCGGCTGCCATGGTTTTCCATAGGGCGCGGTCCTGTGACGTCCTCACACACTCCCTGTATTTCATCCCTATCCATTCCTTGATATTTGTGATCCACTTTAGTCGTTGTAACTTCAGTTGTCAAGTAACTATATGTATGTGTGGACACCTCGCCATTTTGTTCATTATTGAACTAGTTCACCCCCTGAGAAAAACCAGGTCCCCATGGATTCGAAGGAAGGCCTGTGCCCCTCCCCTTGGACTTGCTTATAACCACTATAACCAGACAGAGATTTATAAAGAATTTAAAAGAAACTCTGCTGCCTCTTGCTCTGGATCCAGCTTTGAGTCTTTTTGAATAGCTCCAAAATGCTAATAACTAATGTAGTTTGCAAACAAAGTATTATCGCATAGCTAATTGTGACCCGCTCCATCGCAATGAGGAATGTCCCCCAACACATGTTTCCGTGTAATGGACTTCCAAAGTTCTCAAAACGTGCATGACTGCATTATTACATTATCAATTTATCACATCCTAACACAGGAATGACATGAACAAAAAATGAATGTTTGGCATCGTCAGGAAAGCTCTTTAAGTTGATATCCGTATCTCAAAACTGTGAAATTTGGGGGACATTCCTGTGACAATTTTGTGTTTGTGATTTGTTTTCTTTTGCAGAGAGGTACTCGAGCGTCAGTTCCAGCAGTTGAAGCTTGAGATAACCAATTCAGCCAACTCAATGCCGGACCTCTATCAGCTAGTCCAGGAGCTTTGTAATGCTGCTGAGAAGTACTTTGTGCTGAAAAAACTCTTCTGGAAGGTTTGTCTCTATCCTTTTAATAGTCCAAGGATAAAATTCTGCTTGGATTCTGATGCTTATATGGCTTCTATCTCTATCAGAAATGTAAACAGTGTTCTATCCTTCAGAAAGTCTCTCACGATCTTTCTTTTCTCCCCAAATCGCAGCTGGTTGTCCCTCTTTCTTTTGTCTTCTTTCCTTTTTCCTTTCTTTGTCATAGCGTCTTGTATCCTTTGGCAATTTAGCGCTCTTTAAATCCAGTTATTATTATCAGGGCCATAGCGAGCGTGGGGGGGGGGGGGGGGTGTTTGGGGTGTGGTGTGACATCCCCAATAATTGTTCTCAGTCGGCATTTAGAGCCTCAGTCGGCAAATGAAGCATCAAAGGTACTAGAACAAGGGTTGGTCCAGAATAAATTTGCAGTCGGCAAACCTAGAGCTATGGGTTTGCCGACTGTAAATGTATCATGTTTCTAAGCACAGAAGATTTGCAGAGTTGTTTGTTATCAGTTGAAAGAGCTGCGGTTTCAGGTGGCAGTTCCCTACCCCTCGAACACCTTTAGAGATTGTCCATTTTTGGGGAAAAATCTAGTACATTTGTCTGGTCATATTAGTATTGCGTCGGTAAATTTACCAAAAAATGTTTGCCACTGATGTCAGTCAGCAAATTGGCTTCCACACCCCGCCCCCAAGAAAATGCCTTCGCAATGCCCCTGATTATTATTAGTAGTAGTAGTAGTACTCACAAATTAGCTTTGAAGCAAAAAAAAAGTGTTGAAATTTCTGTATTGATTCTTAATCCATGGCAAACTCATGCTGTTCAAAGGTTTTGGCAAGTAATAGACAGTTGCTCATTACCAGTAAAATTATGAAAGGGTGAAAGATTTGAAGATACTTTCACCTGTATTTTCTGACAATTTCTGAAATTTTTTGTTTTGAACAGAACATATGATTATAAGGAAAACAAAAGTGAGATATTTTACAAAAGTTGTAAAATGTTTTGAGTTCACAATATTTAAAGGGACAATATCGTCACAATCAACAGGGCATGGAATTGGAATGCTAGTTTTAGATTAACTCAGTGACTGTAAATAATACCCTACATGATAAGGTCATATTACTGTTGCTGCTGCATAAATGGGCCAGTAATTTTCAGTCACTGTGTTCATCTTCGACTAGGACACCGATTCCATGGCATGTTGAAAGTCTGCTCTGATCATGACAATACTGTCCCTTTAAGAGGCCAATTCATATTGGGACATTGTTTAAAACTGGTACAATAAATGTGTCATTTTAAATAATTTGTTTTCCTTTCTCCATGTTAATAAGCAGTGTTCCGATGAACAAGAAAATATCCAGAAATTGCTGATAAAATAGCGAAAAACATAGGCCAATACATTTTTACTCAATTTCTACAATTTATGCAAGAGGTGTTTTCCATTGACACTGCAAAACAAGTAAAATACTGAACATTGATTGCCCACAGAGCGAGGATCTGTTTGAGTTTGTTATTGCGCAGCTGAATCGCTATCTGCCAAAGTCTGAGTTGAACCTGCAGAACAATGAGAGGGGAAGACACCACAGAGCTGATGAGTTGCAGTGAGTTTATGTTTTAAATAATTGCTTTTCCCTTTATTCTTAATTTCACATGAACACATAAAATCTTCAAAAAATCTAAATGCGTCATTCCATTTTTCTCAAGAATTACACTAATACGTAAAAAGCTGAATTTTTTTACGAGTTGGTTGTTTAATGTATATCTTGTGATTCAAAAAAGTGATGTTAAGCAATATACCCAAAAAGCAGTTTGCCACATTACACATCTATGTATTGGCAAAATCAAATCAAAATTACCATTGATATACCTCCCTTTAACGTACATGGTATTTACTTTAGTAATTATTAAAAACTAATGGAGAATCTAGCTAGGGAGAATATTTCCATAAAATACAACTTGTCTATTGTGGCTGGCTGTTGTCCTCTGGTTAGTCTCACAGGTCGACTGGTAGTAGCCGGGGTCAATTGGCTGGATTCAGTGATCCCAACCAAATCCACCAATCCTAGCCTCAACATGTTGCTTTCCCAGTAAATTTGTTGTTGTTAATGACAAAACTATGTAAATCTTTATTTGGTGTGACGTACATGTACACCTTTACAATTCAATTGCATTCACATTTATTTCCATTTCACCTTTCGATCAAACTGTTTCTCTCTGGTTGTAGATTGGCTATCCTGTTGATTGAGAGTCTTGGGTTGATGTTCCGGGAAACCGAGATGGCACCAGGTAGACTGAGCACAGTCAAGGCAAACAAGTGAGTACCAGTACACGATATGTATACCAGTGAAAAATACTTTGAATCATATTCATCTTTGAGTACCATGCATTGCTGTACTCTTACTCAAATTGGGCAAAAATTACTCTTAAATTGCAACTGACCTGGGGGCCAATTTCATAGAACTGCTTAGGAGAAAAAAATTGCTTAATAGATTTCTTTGGTAACCAGTGAAACTTTTCATACAAAATGTGTGAATTTTTGGCTGGTGGTCAGTTTTATATTGCTTAGCAAAAATATTTGCTTAGCAAAATTCTCTGCTTAGCAGCTCTGTGAAATTGGCCCCAGGGCCACCATGATATTTGGCCCGATCGGTACTCTGGTGTAAAGTACTGTACTAGACAAAAAGTACTATAGTATTCATACTGTGGCATTTTGCATGTTTTGTGACGACTATGTTTTGCCGGGACTCGGAACTTTACAGGCACCCTGGAGTTGTTAGTACTCGCAGTAATTGTAATTTGGCTTGTATTTTGAGTCCTGCTTATGCACGCTTTGTTAAAACTTGTACCTGCACATTTTCCCTCCTAGTATTCACAGTTTTATTCATCAAAATATGAGTATCAATGAACACTTTTCACTTTGTTGTATCCATGTTTAGCGGTAAGGCAGTGCTTGACCTAGTGGTGGTGCTAACCTGTTTACCTGAGGTGCCTCAAAGGTGGCGGCCACCCAGAACCAAAGCCCACTCATTACTGCTGGAGACAGATGCAGATAGCTGGGAAACGTATGGAGATGCAGAGGTTAGATTAGGAAGATATTTAGGGTTATTGTTCCTCTCACTGTACCTATTTACTCCCAAATTAAGCCAATAGCATTGATCGTTATTAGCCTAATTGCAAATAATATTTCCATAAATATTGTTGGCTAGTTGTAATTGCAGCTGTGTGAAAATGCAATGTTTGTAATTTCCGTCCTGATCGTTTAGAGATGTTAAATTTTATAGTTTTATCTTTGCTTGCTTTTTATAGGTTTTTAATTTTTTTAAAGAGGATTGTTGAGTAATTTGTTGTAGACTCAAAGTTACAAACTTTTAGTATTCTAGTCCATATAAATACTGTGTACTTTTTTGAAAAGATGACTGAAAGTGCATTTAATCAATTGTTTCAGCCAAATGTCATTTGCAGAGTTGTAGCATTCATACTCGTACTCATACAATTTTCTGTACTCGTATTCATACTCGTACTCAAGAAAAAGTACTTGACTACAACTATAGAGTTGGTGTACGCGTACTCATACTCAAGTATATTTTTCTGTACTCGGTCTCAAGAAAAAGTACTTGACTAAAACTCCAAAAACAGTATGTGTCTGGATTGTTCTACAGAGAAATTACTTACAGGAAGCTTAGGATTGTATTTCAAAACAGAGACCTCAAACATAAAAATTTAAAATGTTTCATCCATCAAATAGTTTAAAATTTCAGATTGTTATTTCAGGGAGATACACTGTACATGTGTTCTGCTGTTCGCACTTTCTTCCAAATTGTAACGATTTATCATTTCCTCTCTCTCCGTTCCGTTTGCCGTCTTGTCGTGAAATCACCCAAACTGTTACCTCATCAGCGAAGGGAGGTAATGTTACAAAGACAACACTGTTTGTTGTGCGTTGCTCAACTGGTGAAGCCACACAGTTGTGCAGGAGAAACAGGCTGGACTCATGTATTAAGTGATATTTGTATGCATACCTGGTTCACTGATCATTTTCCATACACTTTATTACATGTTATGTACTACATTTTTAAGTAAGACTAATTGCGGTGACACCATGTGGAATCTCAATTGAGTAGTAATTAGTTCTGAAAAGAACTGGAGGTACAACTCGACGTTTCGATCAGTATGCTCTGATTGTCCTCAGGAGAATCTCCTGAGGATGATCAGAGCATACTGATTGAAACGTCGAGTTGTACCTCCCAGTTCTTTTCAGAACTAATTACTACTCAATTGAGATTCCACATGGTGTCACCGCAATTAGTCTTACTTATCATCCTCACCATGCAAAGCTACAAGTTTTACCTACTACATTTTTTGTACTACATGTACATGTACATCTGAAAGGTACTCAGGGAATGATTTTGTTTAAAATATTTGCATAGCAAAACATATTGGCAGAAATAATTTTGTGTTTAAGTAATGCTAATTTTGAATAGCAAAGCTTGAATTTAATTAGCAAATTGTGAATTTGTTTTTTAATGGAATTTTGCTATGCAATATAAGTGAAATCTTTCACTGGGTACACATCAACTTTGTCAGACAAAACAAATGGGCGATAAAAGCGGCAGTCATTTCAGTGCACCAGATGTTCATGGCTGGATATATCAGAACTCCCCCTCCTACAGGCACATTCTTATTGGACACGGTGGTTATTTTCTTCTACACCATCTTTTTAAAGTTGGCCACATTGGACTAGTTTCCCAATTAGTGGCCATTAATGTTATAACACTACTGGTTTGGGTGTTGAAGGGTTTCACTCCAAACAGGACTTCTTGTGCCTCATTACGGGTATCATCATTAAGATAAAGGAGTATTTTGGGGAGGGATTTTGTGCTTTGCGGTGGTATTAAAATGCAAGTAGTTTCCTCCGGGTAATAATATAATTAGGACTGTCTGTTTCATTTGGCCTTCGTGGAAGCTCCTGTATATTTGAACAAGTACATTTTTTAAATGTAGTGTATTTTTGTCCTTCACCATTGTCTTCGATACTGGCCAAACAGTTAGTGCTTGGGCGATATCGGGTTTTTTTCATCCACGATATATCGGCAAACATATATCGCGATTTTCGATAGTATCATGATTATTTTTTTCATTCATGCATGATTGCTTTAGTGCCGATAACCATGAGTATATACCCCTCTACAAGCATTACAATAAATCGTAAATTCGTTTGCACAGCGTGTATACTTATGAAGTAGTTCGCTTCTAAAAGCTGAAAAGACCATCCTAATTTTGTTTCCGTGGAATTTCTGACTTGATTCACAATGGCGATTTTATTTAATCACAATGTATTTTTTAATCGCGATTTGCCGATATCTCGATAACTTAAAAAGGTTCTTGTTATCGAATAAAAAAAATGTGATATTCGATATTATCGTGGTATTGTCCAAGCTTACTTTTACATGCACATGCCTTATGGAAAAATTCCATTCATAAACATGTTTTAGTTCCTGAAGAGAATTTACATTTAAGCCTTTAATATTAATTGTCATTTTGAAGTATGAAAAACAAAACCAACAGTGGAAATTGATGATAGTCTCTTTCACAAATGTGTGTGTGTGCATGTTGCATGTTACTAGCCATCACTGTTCACATTCCACCATATCTTATTGTATAGTTAAATCGAAACACTCTACGTACATATTTGCATTATTAAACTGTACAAATGATAAAAAATAAAAGCATGGCTAACTGTTGATAGAAAATATCTGGGGAGGTACTTGGATGATTTTTGCAGTATTTTGATCATGCACTTGTGAACTGAGTTATTGGGAAGAAAACTCTACTACCATCTCTTTACAATGTATCTTTTTTTAATCTGTCTTGTGTATCATAAAACAACTCACATGCAGACAATTGTATACACTTTGTAAATACATCACCATCGTAAACTGGCACTTTCACGACGACATCGAACATTGGACGCTGTCAGCAGTGTAAAATTTGGATGGCATTAAATGTGTCTCATAACCAGTTGGTCTAATGTTACGACGCATCTAGACTCATAATGACTCCATTTCTGTAACCATGGCTGCATATAGTATGGCTTTCAGTAACCATGACTGCATTATCTTTCTCGTAATCATAGCAATATCACCTGATGAGCATACTAATCAAAATGTAGAGAAGACATCAAGAAGTCCCCATGGTTCTCCCTGAACTACACTCTCACTTAGCGATAGCTGAGAAACAAGTTTCCTGAAAAAAAAGTTCTTTTCAGAACTCTGTACATCCCTTAATAGCGATAGTTACGTGGTAATGTGGCTGCGCATCCTGGTTTTTGTAACAATGGCTGTGTGGCCAACAGACCCTGGTTTTTTTTAGGGAAATATATATATACATTAACTCTCCTACTACTACAAGGGTCAAAATCAGTCAAAATGTTGATATACTTGCCAAGGACACTGTCAAACCTTACGGCTAGAATGTGCTGTAATAATTATAACAGAACCTCAAGCGTCACAACTATGCTCCAAGATCTTGGTTGGCCACTCCTTGAATCAAGAAGAGTCATGACACGTCTAGTCATGCTCTACAAGATTTCACATGGTTTGGTGGATGTAGACTCAAAACCAAATCTCACCATCCAAACAAGAACTCTCAGACGATCCCATCAATTCTCATATCATCGTGTTCATGCAAAAAGTAAGATCTACAGCACTAGTTTCTTCCCATCCATGATTCCACATTGGAACAATCTGCCCCCCTCAGTCATCAATGCTCCTAATTTAAGTCTGTTTAAAAGTGCTGCAGCCGATTTTCTGTTCAATACCAATGTCCCCTCATAGCTCCTCTAGCCCCGTGCCACGCCACTCTAGCGGGATGCGGCTGTAGCCGTTTTGCTGGAGGAAGAATACAGATACAGATAGTAAGTACATTTACAGGTCAAAATGAGTCGACCGTTGTTGACTGGTAAAAGCATTGTCTGGTATTGTTCAGAGTGGTCAAAATGACAGTAAAATCCTGTCAAAAATGTCCCTGTGTGCACATTTGGGTCAACAGTCAAAACAGGCAGTTGACTGATTTTGACCTCTGTAGCAACTTGCCACTAAAGTGCAGCTATAGTAGGAGGGTTAATAGTCTTTCCTTACGGAACGTTGAAAAAACAATTCTTGTTTAATTCACAGGTTTTTAATCTGGTGAAGGAGTTGACTGATGCGTCTACAGCAGTTTTGTTTGAGTTGATTCTCATCGCCCACCAGGCCAACTGGGGAAATGCCGAGGGGCGGTTCTTCAATATCTGCTGGCTGATCAAGGTGCTGGAGTCACTCCAGACGACAACGGTGAGGAACAGTTTTCAGTTGTTTCTGAATATTTGTATCAAATAATTCACAAGGGAAAATTGACAACAGCTAACTAGCTGGTTCTTTTCAGAACCACGTACATGTACTACTCAAAAAAAGGAATTTTTTCAGGTGTCACTTACAACAGTCTTTGGTTATTTGTGGAGTGTCGTGGCCGAGCGGTCTAGCTTACCGGACTCAAGTTCTGGTGTTAGCAGCAGAATGTGGGTTCGAATCCCGGCCGTGACACTTGTGTCCTTGAGCAAGACACTTAACCATAATTGCTTATAGGGGCAGAGGCAGTTTAACAACTGCCTTGTTCTGGACTAGTTACCCCTCCCAGTCCTATTCGCACCGTGAAGAGGCTGGTTATTAACTTGTCTTGTTTCGTTGCGAGGGGCTGGTTTCTTCAGTGTGGAGTCGTTGTAACAACTCAATGACTGAGTAGCCCCCACCTTGGAGTGGCCATTGGCCTTGTGTGGGGCGAATTGCATAAAAATAAAAATAAAAAATTTGATAACAGGTTAATTAATCTTTTTTATGGTAAGGTAGAGGATTGGTAATTCAAAAACTAAAAAAAACTAAAAAAAACTAATAAAATGGTTGAATTCTAATATAAAGACTTAATTTTTTGAAAGAGTACTCTTTCCTAAATTTCAAAAGAATAAATACAAGGCATATGAATGGATTTTCAATGTGTTAACGACACAAAGTTATTAGCTGGACCCTGTGTCAGGTTGGTTATAATAATAATATTGGGGGACTTGTACAGAACGATCTATCACGACGTGATAATCTAAGCACTTTACATTATTACTCCTGGTCATTATGGCAGAATCAGATCCCTGGTGAGTATACAGTGCTGTGTAGCTGTACTCCTGGGTGGAGAAAACCAAGTACAGAAAAGTGTTAGTAGGCATATTCATAGATGCAGTTTTGCAGACATTGTCACTGCTGGGTCATTCCACGTCCAATCACACACTTTCCGAGGTCAATCTCACAGATTTAGTTTTTTACTTTCTAGGTTTGTTTGATTGTATGAGAAAACTCCAAAACTGAAATTTGACCATTTTTGGTCATGTGGTTTGTGAGTTACAGGTCGTTGAACTTTTTTCTGTTTGACCTCTACAACTTTGGAAATCTGTAACTCCGGTTAAGAATATCGTAAGAAAGTGATTTTTATGTTAAATGAAAAGGTCTTATCATCACAAATTATCCACTTTGCAATTTGGAAAATTAAAAAAAAAAAAAAATTAAGCAAGTGGCCAAGCAAAGTGTACTTTGACCTTTGACCCCGCACGGGCCGCAAAATTAAAATTCATGAAATTCTGTCAAACAAAGGCCCAAAGTATACTCATTGTGTATACCAAATATAAAAATGGGCTCTCAAGTAATTAAGATAGGGTGTACTTTTAAAGATGGGCAGGGCACTCCAATGCTGATGTACAATGTTCATTGCAATATACAGTACGTGTAGTACACGCATGTGCACTATACTGTACATGATGTACATTGTATGCATCATTTCATGTATAGCTACACTCAGCAGTGTGACTGGGGTTGGTTCAGATTTACTTGGGGGATGGGAGCACAGACCTTGCATGGGCGGATCCAGAACATTTTTTAGGGGGGGCTGAGAATCAAAAACAATTTTTTTTCAGTACTACAAAAATTACAATGAAATAATCAAAGGGAGAGAAAAACAAAGCACACTGTGGGAATGGGAGTGCGTGCATTCTCCCCTCCCCTCCCCCTCTCTCTTTAAAAAAAAAAAAAATGTTTTTAAACGATTTGGGGGGGGGGGGGGGGCCTACAGCCTGCTAGAAAGCCAACTTATTAAGGTCAACTTCTTGCACTCACATGGCCCTGCGCCATCATACTATTATCCAGTTAATCAAGACATCTTTGAAATTGATGCTTTTGATGTGTTGACATCAGCCACCCCATTGACGGCAATAGGGAAGACCTACATGTACAAAAAAGATTCACTTGCAGCTAATTACGCATTGGAGTGAGTACTTCAGAATAGAAAAGGTTTATGGTGAACTATGAGTGAACTACATGTAATGTATACATTTGAAACATTTCCTTGCGTGGTCTATATTTACACATTTATGGTAGAATTCTGTGTTTTATTAGGTGTTTCGTGTTTACCATATTATTCCTCAGGGTACATACCGAGTTATATTGAGAAAAAACTATTTGAAAAATGTACAATAGAAGTAAAATAATTATTTAAGTAATTATGGAAGTGTATACACTACATGACCCCCCCTCCCCGTGGACCAAGGTCTGTGCCCCCACTCCCCCAAGTAAATCATCATTCCCCTACTCACACTGCTGAACCACCCCCAGCCGTACTGCTGAGTGTAGCTATACATCAAATGATGCATATAATGTACATTATATGCATACTTAATGTGCACTGTACATGTACATCAGCAATGGAGTGCCCTGCCCATCTTTAAATGTACACCCTACCTTAATTACTTGAGAGCCCATTTGGTATACACAATGAGTATAACTTTGGGCCTTTGTTTGACAGAATTTCATGACTTTGAACTTTACGGCCCGCGTGGGGTCAAAGGTCAAAGTACACTTTGCTTGACCACTTGCTTATTTTTTTTTTTTAATTTCCAAATTGAAAAGTGGATAATTTGTGATAAGAGCTTTCAGTTAACACAAAAATCACTTTCTTACGATATTCTTAACCGGAGTTACAGATTTCCAAAGTTGTAGAGGTCAAACGAAAGGTAAAAAGTTCAACGACCTGTAACTCACAAGCCACATGACTAAAAAATGCTCAAATTTCAGTTTTGGAGTTTTCTCATACAACCAAACAAACCTAGAAAGTAAAAAATTTGACGTGGAATAACCCTGCTGTACCTTGACAATATCTGGCTATGCGTCTTGATGTACCTTCCCTTCCCTTACTGAAACATAATTGCAGGTTCATATTTAACACTACTTAATTTGTCCTAACAAAAAAAAAAGAAGATAAAATGAGCCCTCTTTATGCTTCCATGAACAATTTAAGGAGAAACAGCCAAGTGTGTACAACCAGCAGCATTATTTAATCTGGCTGAAACATGTTTTGACAGAAATTGTCATCAGTAAATTGCCTTCTGTCATCATGACTATGTCTCAGTGAGGCTCAGAGAGGCACACTTCCTCTCTACCAAGCTTGGCTTTGTGTTATTCAGAACAGTAGCTGATTATTTTGTATTATTTATGTGTTGGTAACTTGAACATCCAAGAACTACGCATGGTCTTGGATGTTTCCTTGGAAACTCAGATCAGTTCGACAATAAAACAGTCTATGGCCATTTTCATAGCAAGAATAATTCTGATGCAAAATGAATGCAGTACTCTTTCTTGAAAGATGTATTGCCCGTGTTACTGGCAATTTCAGAACTCTTTGTTTTCATTGGAACATTGATAGTTTCCTTTAAGAAGGGAAAACAAATGGAATATGTCACAAAATAGTTGTCAGATGTTTGGTTTTACAGTAAAACAGTGCCATCATTATTTTATGACTTTAAAAACGTGCTTCTCACGATTATTTTGAAATATATGTAATATTAAAGCATTTGTTTTCCCTTCTTCAAGTAAAAAAAAAAAGTGATGTTCCGATGAGAAATAACATTTTTGGAAATAAAACCAAAAGCATGGGCGATGGATACATTTTTAATTCAAGGTTAAAAACTTCTGAATGCATTTGCACTATTTTCTCATTAACAACACAACCAAATACAATGCATGCTGGAAATTTCATAGGTTGCTTGTTATGTTTAACCCTAACTCCCTAAGCATTTTTACTAGAAACCTTCCTCAACCTATCAAATCCCAACACCATGGTTGACTGTTGCTGGTTTACAGTACTCAACCCATCAAACTCCAACAGTCCACTTGCCATAACAGTACTCAACCCGTCAAACTCCAACAGGCCCTTATTAGCTGTTGGATTTTGATTGAGTGGGGACACATGGCCCAAAGTAAAGTTTGAACACTGGAGTCACACAGTACTCAACCCATCATAATCCAACAATTGTTTTCATGCTAAAACAACTTAACTATACAAAAACTAAAACACCCTATGGAATAAATGGTAGGTTCTAGTTGTATGATGTTAGACACAATGCCAAACATGCCTAAGTACAATATTTGCCTTTATCAGTTGTTTATTACAGCAGGTTGCATACACACACTCTCTCCACTCAAAGTCTAACAATGTTGCATGCTAGTAGAACCACCGTCCTCACTCAATCAAAATCCAACACTGTTACTGCACACCTACAGTACTCATCCAGCCATATTCCAACACTTTACACATGCCATATCAGAAGTACACAGTACTCAACCCATCAAACTCCAACAATACCTGGTGTTGGAGTTTGGCTGGATGGGGATCATTAGGGTTAATGTAAATCTTGATTCAAAGAGGGTGAGCGCATACTCATAGAAGCAGTTTTGTCAACATGACCGATGTTATACTTCCCTTCAATGTATATCTTGATTCAAAGAGAGTAAGCATACCCACAGGCAGTTTTGCCAACATGACCAATGTTGTACCTTCCCTTCAATGTATATCTCGATTCAAAGAGAGTAAGCATACTCATAGAAGCAGTTTGGTCAACATTACCAATGCTAATTGATTTAATTTTGCCCTACACCGACGTGTGTATAGCACTGCATGCACAGTGCTTTCCGAGTGTCTGTGAAAAAACTACACAGGTGACTCGGGCGGGATTCGAACCCACGACCTCCTGCTTACTAGTGCAGATGTCTTAACCTCTCGACCACCGAGCTTGCCCGATGACGATTGGCCGGCTAGAATCCTATATAGCAGCGGGTTCCGCGATATAGATTGGTGAAATTCTTGCGTCGGGAGATAAACAATTGATTTAATTTTGCCCTACACCGACGTGTGTATAGCACTGCATGCTCAGTGCTTTCCGAGTGTCTGTGAAAAAAATACACAGGTGACTCGGGCGGGATTTGAACCCACGACCTCCTGCTTACTAGTGCAGATGTCTTAACCTCTCGACCACCGAGCTTGCCCGATGACGATTGGCCGGCTAGAATCCTATATAGCAGCGGGTTCCGCGATATATAGATTGGTGAAATTCTTGCGTCGGGAGATACCAATGCTGTACCTTCCCTTTAATGTATATCTTGAGTCAAAGAGAGTAAGCATACTCATAGAAGCAGTTTGACCAGCATTCCCTTAAAAAAAAGAAGTGAACTGAAATAACTCTGAAAGTTTCAGCCGAATAAATTGGTGCACATTTTATATACATACTGTACATGTTTACCTGAGAAAGTGGAATAGTTTAATTTACATTTTGACACTGGTCAATAACATCGATTGCCAGAGTCAATGCATACACTGCAGACACTGATACAGCCATTATAAACGTACACTTTTCAAGCAAAGGTTCAGCTGAATTACCACCTATTTTTAGCGTGAGGCTAAAAGTGATCAATGGTTCAGCTTGAGGCTCGTGATATTTTGCAATTCAATTCGTTTCTCATTTTGCAACATACATGTAGTAAGCGTGCTCCCAGTTCCAACCGAATAATTTAGAAGGTTGTTCACAAACCAAGTGAGCTTTGAGACATTGCTTTAATAATTTTGAGTTGGGATAATTAACAATGGTGTACGCTATGTGTTATATAATTGTCTCCGCCATTTTGTGACTTAGCCACGCCCCTCTGACAACTTGTACATTGTATACAACAAGAAGATAACATAAAGATGACATAAAGCTGACAGGTGTTGCAGTTTGCGTAGGTGGCATATTTTGCTTGTTGTCTCAAACTCACCCACACAATTGACCTCACATGCTACTAAATATTTCTTGTGTTTATCTTGGATTGGTGGGACTTGTGATGTGTATTATTTTCTGTGAAAGGTCAATACTCCTATCATTTAAAATTTTGGCCTAACTATCAATACAATACGGGAATACAATTTCTACACTCTGTCTTTCTCTCAGGATAAAGACCGATGGGGTGGTGACCATTTGCGATTCCCATAAATACCCTCCTGATTTTGTCGTCAAAAAACAAACATTTAGTTATTTTTGGTGTAAAAAAAAAGTGAATCATGTCAACACAAGAGCATGCACGCATGTGCGTGAGAATACTAAGTGCTTGCACGTGAACTTCTTCACTCTGATTGACACAGAGCAGCTTGCACCTGACGCCCTTAAACATCCAGCTTAAATAACTGTAAGACCGCACGCCTGTGATTTCTCAGGGTTTTTCCTGATTTCAGAAAAAAACAAATCTCCTTTTGCCTCAAAAATGTTCTTGAAAGAAACCTCTAGTTTCTTGTTTGTGGGGATGTGGAAAGTCTGTAAATCCTCCACAATTAAACATCCGGGAAGTTCAGGGAGCTTTGTCGTCAAGACCAAAGGGAAACCCAGGCCCATTTTTCATGATTTTATACTTTTGTCCAGTCACACCCCTGAAGACTGAACTTACCCGCAAGATGGGTTCTCAACCAATCAGAATGTCTAAATTGTCTTGAGCATTTATGAATATGGCATATTCTATGTAGTTAATTTCACCAGATTAAAAAAAAAAAATCTGAATTCTGTTTAAGAATTAAACACACTTATCGCACATTATTCTTGTTTATTGGCTCACAGTTCAAATTTGTGGAGAGGTTAATATCTCGTGCAATGCGTTTCCTCATGCCGTCCAGTACCGAGACATTAACGCCAGCCCAGGCGGTCCTTCTGTTCCAACAGTTCTTTGTGCTGCAGACGTTCATTCAGTACAGCAGCTCAATAGCTGCTCATGTTCGCAATAACTACACAGAAGAATTCAGGTGGGTTTTCTTTACTTGTGTTTCCTCTGGGATCAAATACCTTCTTTGACAATTCTGGAAATTTGATTCCATCATATTTGTGTAGCATTTTCATAAGAATTGTCCTTTTCATCAGAGCATTGCTTTTTTTTGCTTTTGGACAGTGTCATCATGATCAGAGCAGACTTTCAACAGGGCATGGAATCGGTGTCCTAAGTTTAAGATGAACACAGTAACTGAGCATTACTGGCTCATTTATGCAGCAGCAATAGTATTATGATCTTATCATGCACTGGCGTAAATCCGTGATGAAAAGTGGGGCGATGATTTTGAAATTTGGGTGCACGATATAGCTTGAAGTTCTGTAGTCGGCAACTATTCAGAATCTTGCGGCTACAGTACAGATTACACATATATTTTGTTCAATGCATGGAATATTCTGGGGAGGGGCGATGATCCTTTGGACCATTTCCCCGGTCCAAAAAGTGGGGGGATATATCCGCCCATCCCCCCCCCCCTACCCCCGGTATTTACACCCGTGTTATCATGTGGGGTATTATTTTCAGTCACTGAGTTTATCTAAAAATATGCCCTGTCGATTGTGACGATATTTTCCCTTTAAATGTCACATTGTGCAAAATAATAAGTAAGCATGGTTTTACATTTGTTCAGCTGTGATCATGTTGCCATGACATTTCATCATCAGTCATCATCATCATCATCATCATTATCAGTCAATATCAGCCCACTGCAAGGCGAAGGCCTCTCCCAAATCTCTCCATCTCTCTCTATTTCTTGTGTGTCTCCTTCCAGTTCCTGTTGTCTCCACTAAACTCATCTCCACCTTGCCCGAGGGTCTTAATGTTATCACTCAAAATAAAAATCATGGAAAATGTTTTCATTTCTTGTGACTGCTGTGGTTACGATAGGACTGTCTTAACCCTAACTCCCTAGGCCCATTTGCTAACACATAACCTGAATCCTCCCAAATCCTTCACTTAGTAAATCAAGCACATGCACACATGTGTTTCTAATCTGTGATACATGTACATGGCCAGGGACTCTCCCTGCGTGCATGGAGCAATAAACAGTGTCCACTGACCCAAGCACTGACCTTGCAATCACTACAACAAACATGGATGTACATGTACCATGGAAAGGCAAGTATGCCTAATAAACTCAATCCTCCAAAATCCTTCACTTTAGCAAAGAGCATGTAGCATGTAACTATGTGCTTTACTAGCTAACATACAATGAGTCTGTAATAAAATACTCTGCTCATGAGATGAGAGCCTTCCAGTGTCAAATCTAAAGTCACCCTCTGGATTGAAGTTTAAAGATGCATCACTTGTTTTATGATCACCTATATTTTACTGAAAATTTGTCCTTTGAATCATTGCATTGCTCTTTTGCACAAAATATAAACCAAACATGTTTTTACAGTCAATACTTCACACGAACGCGAACAAGAAGCGAAATTTGACATCATAAATTTGCTGCGAATGATTTGCGCAAGTTGACTTGTGTTTAACTTTTGCATATCATTCATGTAAATATCAGCTTTTGACGTCGCATTCACATGAAGTATGAAATATATAAATATTTTTAAGTTTTCTCCAGTTTCCACAAGTTTTCTATAGCAGTCTTCCGTTGCTGGTTGCTTATAAAAAAAAGAATGAAATCTTTAATTTACAAAATCTTAAATTTTACAAAATGTGCTTACATGGTAAAAATATTACTTATTATTAGGTTGTTAAAAGAAAAGGTACAACATTGGTAATCACCTGATAAGAAAATTCCTAAATTATAATCTGAAAGCTAATTTGATGTCAACTTGGTAAAGGTAATGTACCAATCATCCTATCTAAAGTGCCGTCATTTCAGAAAAAAATAAATACAATATGTGACGTGTTCTCCCGAAATCAGACACTTTTGGGCAGAGCTTGGAACTGAGAAACGGGCAAAAATATGCTTGGGGGTGTTTTTGTGGAATTTGAGTTTCTTGTAAATTATCAATATTTATAATGTTTATAACAGAACAGACGTATCTTTGTAAGAAGTTAATTACTTAAAATTAATTAATTACCAAATGAAACTTGTAACTTTAAAGTCGTTTATCTCTGTTTGTAATTTTCGTAAAGACAAACCTAAAAATTACGTAACTCTGCTTTGGGGAGTCCAGTTAAAAAAAAAAAAAGTATCATTGTAAAGCTGAGGATCTCTACTTTCATAATCAATAACTAACTCAATTTTGATAACCTGCCCAAAAGTGTCTGATTTCGGGAGAACACGTCACATATATGCCCATTTTTTAAAATCTTGTAAATACTGTGTCACTCTCATGGCATAGTCTCCAATTTTAGCTGAATCTTTCACCAACATTTACCAATGTTTTAACTTCCCTTTAATTTAAGGAGCAATGATATGAGAGCCAAATTAAGTATCCAAATTAAGCTGAATCCTTCACTAACATTCCCAATGTTTTAACTTCCCTTTAATTTAAGAGCCATATTCATCATAATATACCTTTCTCTAATCTGTAATTTTAGCTTCTCCATCATACCTAAGATTGATTGCCTCCCCCACCCCCTGGGTTATTGTGTCTTGTTAGTGGATGGGTGATTACATATTATTTGTACTAGGGTCATTGTACAGGTAATAGCTTGAAGGATGCAAACAAAACTGAACCTGTGTTCACTTGGGACTGTCTTCCGTACTGCTTCACAATGTCTGAGGGTACCATGCTTAATAATCACTAACATCTACAGCAGGCAAATTTGTGTTGAACCCCTCTGCAGATGTCTTTGGGTTGGATTTAAACATATTTAGTATATTTCAAAGACATTCTTCCGTCTGATTGCCCTTTTAACTCGGCCATGAGTGTAATAATTGACCGAATTATTCAAGTCTGCACTTTTTCATGCCTTGGAGACTGGTGTAAATTGAGTATAAGCTTCTCGCTCATTCATTTCAACCAAAAAAAATTTTTTGGGGGGTTCAACACCGAACTAGATTTTATTAAAAATCTGTATCTTTGAAGTAAGGAAATAATATACATGTATAAGATACAGCATAGATATTTTGTTAAATTGTGAGGTTTTCAACTATTTTATTTCTTAATCAATTGGTATTAATGATTTATTTTCTTGTTGGTTTTTCCTTATTTGAAAGACACCCTATTCTCATTCCAGCATTTTTTCTTATTCTCATTATCATTTGTCTTCCTATTTCATTTTCATATCCATTTCGTTGTTTGGTTTTAATTTCTTTGTTATCATTTTGTTTTATTTCATTCCTTTATTTCTATTTTGGTTTGTGTTCGTTATGATATTTGAGTTTGTTTAAAATTGTGTTTCTGAATAAAGGGGAAACACCGTCACGATCTACATGGCATGGAATCAGAGTGCTAGTTTTAGATTAACTCAGTGACTGAAAATAATACCCCACATGATGAAGTCGTATTACCGTTGCTGCTGCATAAATGAGCCAGTCATTTTCAGTCATTGTGTTCATCTTAAACTAGTACACCAATTCCATGCCCTGTTGTAAGTCTGCTCTGATTGTGATGATACTGTCCCTTTTAAGTTGTTAATATTCAACCTTGCATATGTAGGGTTTAGAATAGGACATTTATATTAATAATCCTCCTACTATAGCTGCGCTTTAGTGGCAAGTTGCTATAGATGTCAAAATCAGTCAACTGCCTGTTTGACTGTTGACCCAAATGTGCACACAGGGGCATTTTCGACTGGTTTTTACTGTTATTTTGGTCACCCAAACAATGCTTTTACCAGTCAAAAACGGTCAACTCATTTTGACCTGTAAATGTACTTATTACATGTAAGGTTTTGACAGTGTTTGACTTTTAAGCGCACTTGATATACCTTGGCAATATCAACATTTTGAATGATTTTGACCCTTGCAGTCATAGGAGGGTTAATAGATCAATCGCTGCCACTAACTCTTGAGTTTTAATCAGACAACTATAAATCTTCTAGCTACTGATCGATTACATGTATGTCTTCCATAAAACAAAACACACAATTTAATTGGCTACTCCTGGAGGTGTCTCTAGTATATTTTACATTGGGCCAACAAAAAAAGTCTCCGGTTGCCGGTGTCCGCACACCAATTGCAGCCGAAATTGCTGAATTGATTGGAATTTTGTCTTGCTGTGTTTTAAGCATTTTTTTCACATAGGGGTATATTTTTTTCAGCGGTATGAACATTTGCCCCATTTGTGCGTATAGATGTATATGTATAATTTAAAAAAAAAAAAAAAAGACTACAAAAAAAAACCCCAAAAAACGCGTCGCTGCTCTGATTTTGAAGCCTACCTAGGACCAGAAACCAGCGACTTGTTTATAGCCTTATTATTATTATTTTTGTTATAATGAGGGCATGGAATAGTCGTGGTACATGTAAACACTTACCAACAGTAGTTGATTGAAATGGTAGAATAGATTTCAGCTTATTTCTGAGTTATTACAGGTAGTTTGGGTTTGGATGTACTCATTGGTAACTGGAAATGTACGTTCAGTTCAGTCCTCTTGTTTTCAAGAAATATATCAACAACAAACAAAATAAAAAACCTATGAAACTTTCATCACTGTTAGGTGGTCACATTTGTGAGAAAACAATCGAAATATTGCTACCAGATGCATTTTGAAATTTTACAAATCAATTCCTTTTTCCTCTAAGATGAAATCACTTCAAATGAATTAATATCTTATTGATACTTTTACCATCTTTACATCAAGTGTTCTTTAAGATAATAATTCCTCTATTTGGTAATCTGATAATTACAAATGTTGTACCTTCCCTTTAAAATTGAGCCATTCTTTAAAAAAATGTATTTATTTTTATTTATAATTTCCTACATTGAGAAGATTTCCCGCTATAGGCCTATACAGAGAATTCCCCCTTCCCCCAATGAATGTGACATTTCACGTCGCCCTCCCCTAATTGTGTTTAACATATTGTTAAATCCACCTCAGTGGCTTTAACAATCTTCCAAATTGCCGCAATTTATCCACACCTCCCTCAGGAGATGTGCAATTGCCGTTGTGTAATTTAAATGAATTGCATAAACAATCATGCCATGGCATAATCAAATTATTTGGTCTAAACTTTTCATCCTTTAGATATCTCTTTTTTTTCTTCAGTTTTCAGTAAAAAGCTTTTACACAGTACTCTATGGCAGACACCATCAAATATGTTGAGTTGTTGCCAACAGAAGTCTATTTATGTTTTTGTTGTTGTTGGTTTTTTGTATTTTTTATGTAAGGCACTACATCTCAAATTTTAATCATCTAAAATCTTTTTTATCTTTTTCTTTTGTGTTCATTTTACACCTGACTAACTTCTGCTCACTTTTTATGTTGTTTGTATCCTGTCCCATTTTGCCTTTGAGAAAGAACCTGCTAGGTTCGAAACGTAAGGCCAATAACTACTATTTTGCATCTAAAATTTTGGGAGTTGCCAGCTGAAGTATTGTATTTTTTTTTGGGGGGGGGGGAGGGGGAGTTAGGGAGGAGGGGAGGGGAGGGAGGGGGAGTTAGGGAGGAGGAGTTAGGGAGGAGGAGTTAGGGAGGAGGGGGAGGGAGGGGAGATATTTTTAAGTAAAGCACTAAATCTGAAATTTTATTTATCTGTATTTTGTAACAATACTTGATGTAATGTGTGGATTGAAAGTAAATAATAGCACATATGTGACTGGATCCTTCAAAATAATTTTAAAGGAGAATTGTGTATTAAACAAGCACATTGTCATCTTAAATTTACTACCAAACACATCTTGTATTGGCTGTGTGTTTTCGGTTATTTCCGCAACGAGAAACCCGAAATTGGAAATCTTCGGATACCCGGGCACCCGTAAACAATTTTGTTTAAGATGACCACTATGAAGACAACTTTCTCTTGTTTTATTCGAGTCATAATAAATGTGGACTTAATGTAATAATTTCCTGCCTCGATTAAAAACGACTTGTAGCATCCCTATTCACCACACACATTTTGTTAACAAAAATCAGAGACTTCCTTTTGTGTAGATTAAATGTTCAGTCAAAATTTTCAAAAATTGTTTACGGGTAATTGGAACTGAAAAATGGAACCGGGTAATGGCAGTTTCGGTCGGGTATCCGGGTACCTGGCACAGCCTTAGTATCTTGTGAATAAACACTTGACTTGAATTCATTAACATTTTCTATTGATTCACATTGTGAAAAGTCTTGTTCTTTGACTTGTAACACAGAAGCAGCTTTTATAAGATTCGGTCTCATTAAAACATGTATACTGGACTTTCTTTCAAAATGTAAACATGAAATGGTCTATGGAGAATACTTTAATATCAGTGGGTTGTGTGTGTAAATAGCAGCTGTTGTTGACGTTTTGAGTATCTAATGAATTATTTGCACAAAGTAAACAATTTCACTTGTATCACAAAGCAAAATGCTACATAAAACGCACAATTTGCAAATCAAATTTCAAGAATTGCTATTCAAACTTAGCATTACATACATGTAAAAAAAAAAATGCTTTAAATTTGTTTTCTGACTGTTCCCCAGTGTTCATTTCAAGTCACTGCTGGTATGTAGAATGCAAATTGTTCATCAGTTGTACAGTGTATAATACAATGTATAAATCAGATTAATTCTGTTGAAACTGAAGGGATTGAGTGAACATTTGTTTTTAATCTTTTTTAAATGTCATTTGGTTTTATTTATTGTTCATGTTTTATTGATTATTTTCTGTGGAAGCAATGTCAAGTCTTTTTTCTATTGGCATGTTTTAATTTTTTTTAATTTGATTAAATTTTTATTTATTTATTAGGTGTTCGTGCGACAGCGTGAACACCTTGTTATTGTTCATTTTTTTTGTTGTTTCTTCCTCGCGAAACTTATCGAACAAAAAAAGCATAATTGCAAAGTTCACAGATCCTTTAAACTTGACACATACTTAGACCATAAATGTAGTTGTCAATAAAGTTGTGACATATAGTTTCAAGTAAAGTTGTGACGTCATGGTGACGTCATCAGATATCAAATTACACTAAATCAAATTTTAATATTTCAAAAAATCATATCTAATGAACCACAAAAGATATTTACACAATCTTTGCATCATCTTAAAGATCTTGAATTATGTGACATTTCGTACACAAACATGACCCCAATCTCACCTTTCCTTCCGGTCGAAACCGGAAGTTTAACAGAAAAAAATATTCTGAAGCACTTTAATAGGGTCTGCAGCCAACATGATATGGTGTTTGGGCGTGCCTTCCATGGATGAAATTAGTATTGACATGTGACCTTTTCAAAAATGTGACTGATGAAGTCATCTTTCACAGTGCGCTCTGGTGGCGGGTTTAGAAAAATAATAATTTTCTATCTCAAAAACCATAGGAAATTTGAATATGACTTCTGTGAATTAAGTGATTAGTGACATCTTATCTTGAAAAAAAATGTTTGATGATGCAAAATTGATTGGTCTTTTGAATATGAAATTGATATTGTTATAATAAAAGATGATACACCTTTGCAAAATATGATTGACATCATCGATGATAATTTGATTGAACCGGAAGTTGACACGAACACCGTGTGTTTGTTCTAACAAACACTTGAGCTCTAGTTTATTTTTTTTATTGTTCATATTCCTGTTGTGATAAATGTAACTTAAAGGGAAATACAGCCTTTGGGTGTTGACATGTTAACAACTTGACAAACTGGAACCATTATGAACCAAGATGAGCCAGAGCAACATGATCAATAATAATAATAATAATGTGTGGATTTATATAGTGCACGTATCCACCAACTAAGTGGTGCTCAAGGCGCATTATATTATTATCCCTGCTCATAAGGCTCATAAGGCTCATAAATCATTCCTGAAACCATCTCAGCTCCCTGGGGAGTATACAGCTCAATTGCTGCCATTTCTAGCGCATATATAGCAAACCAACTCTGCCTTCATAGGTACCCATTTAACTCCTGGGTGGAGAGAAGCAATTATGATTAAGTGTCTTGCTCAAGGACACAAGTGTCACGGCCGTGATTCGAACCCACATTATGTTGCTAACACCAGAACTTGAATCCGGTAAGCTAGACCGCTCGGCCACGACACCCCATCAAGGCTAGAAACAAAATGTATTAAAATAATGATACATCTATGTATAAATGTGATCAAATATATACTTGGATTCTTTCTAATTGTATAATTTGAGGCATATGCTGACATTAGCCGAAAATATGGACTCCATCTCTGTATACACTGAAATGAAGGTGATCTAGGTTAATGCTGGAGGTAATGCTGACCTGGGTTTATGCTGACATGTGTTTTACAGCATATGTACATGGAGGAATATTGTTTAAAGGGCCACCATGTACTTACTTGATGCTGCACAGTGACACGTTAACACTCCTTGCACATTCACAAAAATTCGCATAATTTGGAAATAGTCCGGAGAAAGTGCCCTAGCTGTTGTTAGGAAAAAAATCCATCATGGGACTTTTTCATCATCAAATTTGTTTGCCAGAGAGATGGGTGTACCCTACTTCTAGGGCATTCATTGTGTGAAGTTCACTCATGCACTGGTGATGTTTTCATTGCTTCTTACAAGTTTCCATCTAACTGGAGATTGTCATTAATTGTTGGTGCTTCTATCTTTACTTCTTGACCTCAGGTACTACGTACGTTCGCCACACATCGTGAACAAACTCCCTGCCGAGTATCCAATCACAAGGATAACCCTACAACTGATCAGTGAGGTTCTTACTCATGTACTTCAAGAACGCACCTCACTCCAAGCTGTTAAATAAAACCAAGCAACCGTGACTCCCTCTTACCCCCTCCTCCCAGCTTCATTGTAAAACAATTCAAGAACGCACCTCACTCCAAGCTGTTAAATAAAACCAAGCAACCATGACTCCCTCTTACCCCCTCCTCCCAGCTTCATTGTAAAACAATTTAAGAACACACCTCACTCCAAGCTGCTGCATAAAACCAAGCAACCCTCTAACCTCCCCCTCCCCGCTTCCTCTTCCCTCCTCCCCCTCTTCCCACCTCCCCCTCTTCCCACCTCCCCCTCTTCCCACCTCCTCCCCCTCTTCCCACCTCCTCCCCCTCTTCCCTCCTCCCCCTCTTCCCTCCTCCTCCCCTCTTCCTCCCTCTTCCCTCCTCTCCCCCTCCCCTCTCTCTCCCACTCCTCCCCTCTCCTTTCACTCCCCTCCCTCCCCTCCTCCCTCCCCTCCCCACTCCCACTCCCACTCCCACTCCCCCACCCCCTCCCACTCCCACTCCCACTCCCACTCCCACTCCCCTTCCCACTCCCCTTCCCACTCCCCTTCCCACATCATACGGGTATTAACATAACAAATGTCATCGTTTATCACTGTCTGATGAAAGTTAATGCGTTCGACTGACAAACCTTTCCGACCCTTTGTATATTTGGTGATGAAAAGCCAAAGATGCCTGTTGCACAGTTGCAAGGCATGTAGGATGTTGTACATAAGGAACTATTTGTATGCAACAAAAATTAGTCTATAAAATAAAAATGACTCTTCCACAAGATGAGACATTAAGTGGCCTTTTACAACCCTAACCCACCTGTGATTCTGTCATAACTGTAGTGCCTAATTTATATTAATAGTCATAAACAAGCCCTCACCGAATACCGACAGTTTTAGAACTGTCACATAACTTAATTGTATATCTCTCATTGTTTGTATTTTACTAGTATTTTCTGGTAATTTTTTTTTTCTGAATATTTATGGTGTACATGTAGGCTTTATAATGAGTCATTTCACTGAATACTTGTCAAAAAATGATTCAGTAATTATTTATTGGTTTCAACATGGATTCGTCAACTTTGTAATGGAATATTTCTCCTCCCTTCTACAAGGAAATTATCGATTATCTGACTGAAAAGGAAATTGCCAGAAATTTACAGTATTAACTAGACGAAAAACATAGGTGATTTCAAGGTGATTTGATGCATTATGTGAGGGGTACAAACTCGTTTAGAGTGAAAGAGAGTAGCTGTAAATGTAAATTTTTAGAATTTTAGAAATAATATATATGGACGTTTTGTATACAGTGATTTTCGTCTACTTAATGGATTCAGAATTTTTTTTAAAGTTTGTAAATATCTATTTGAAAAAAAGGTATATTTTTTAGAACCAATTCGAGACCAATGAATAAAAGAGCAATACATATATCAAAATGAAATAAATGTTTGTTATGGATCAGACGAAATGTGTTTGTTGACAAAAGTATGTGTTAATTTTGCTGTGCCTTCACAAGTAAAAACATGTTAATTGTAAACATTTTGTTTTACATGATTTGTGCCTCGATCAAAATCGCTATTAGTATTGCAAATAATTGACTGTTTTGTGCCTGATTGCATTATGACAACGTTTCGAGTCGAAAGATTGTCAATTTAATATTTTCTTGATTTAATACATAAAAGCAGATTTTTTGTTATAATGTCTGTTAATTTAATCCATATACTTTGCAAGAAAAAAAAGGTATGTACAGAAACCGAGATTTCAGCTTATTTAATTGTGTCGTTAACAGTGGAAATGCTGGTTTTGGTTTGGGTAAGAAGTTGTCGAGTTTTATCTATTGCCGCTGAGTAGATTGGGAGACGGGGGCGGCAGCAGAAACGAACCAATATTTTAATACTCCACCATGCAAAGCCTCAAATCTTTCAAGTGGAAATGCATTCAAAAATGTTCGCATTCAACGTGGAATTTACGTCTCTAGAAGACAGAAAAAATCATCTTCGAAATAATTTGATCCACCAATAATGATAGTACCTCTGACAGAGAGGAAATGTTTGATAACAGCATCAACTTAAGTTTTATGTAAAACTATGATCATTTATACCTTTTCAGAATACACTGCCTTCTATGTATTATCTATCACTTTAGTGCCTCAAATTAACAGCCGCTTTGTTTGTTTCAAATCAATATATATCATCTTTAAATATTAACTGTTTGCCTTTGATAAAGATTCTTCTACGTTCGAAACTTATTTTACATTTAGTTTTTTGGTTGGTAAGCAGTTAGCAACAGCTAATTCTTCATTTATACATATAAATTCAGCTATAAATTTATCAAATGGGTTACTCAATTATCTATTAACCCTAACCACCCCAAATCCTGCAAAATCCTCCAAGGGGCACTTTTTTGGGAAAATTCAGCACTGTTGGAAACTGGCACTTTCACCTCTTCAAATGGGGCAAAATTACTACCTGGGAAGAAGTACAGGTCATAAGTGCAGAATATGAAAGATCAACGGAAATGCATGGTGCATTTTGAAGATAAGGGCATGTTTCCAAAAGTGCACCTGATGGATTTTGGAGGATTCGGGAAGGTTCCGAGCCAGAATGCCTCAGGGTTAGGGTTAATAAAAGAAATTTACTATTATATGGATACAAAATGTACCGTCTCATTGTGTAATGTTGTACCGTCAGCGGCGGCACCAGACCTGTTAAACTGGGGGGGAAAGACGAGGGCAAACATTAATCTTTAATGTAATTTTGTACTGTTGAAAAAGCATTGACTTACCATCGGGGAAAAAATTGGGGGGAAAATTGGGGGAGGGGGGGGGGGCGGCAAAGAAAGTAACCGGGGGAATTTTCCCCCCGTAGCGCCGCCGCTGTGTACCGTACTTTATGAATATTGTTCTCAATCTTCATATTTTGGTATAATTAGTAGTCATTTCACAATAATAACATTTGTACCAAATTCTACTCTCAAATAATTAATTATTCCAGATATGACTGAAATTTACTTACGTATTTAAAGTATTAGTGTGTACCTTATTATAAACGTGTATTTAATGAGATAAATATATGTAGATAAAGTGTGTGTTTGTATTTATTATTGAAGTGTCCATCCACAACATTCGAAAAATAATATGGATTTGTTTAACATAACTTTCATAAAATATATTATCAAAAATGGATGGAATATGTATATATTGGTGTGTGTTGGCTGTACATACTGTTTAATCACATTGCTTTTCGGGAAATGCTGTCAATAAATTTCTACATTTTTTGTCAAAATGGTTTTATTTGTTGTGACATAATATGTCGGTTGTCTATTGTTGACGGTAATTTTTTACGAGAGTTACCGTACCAAACTGCAGGAAGAATTTTACATGTAGGGCCTATAGCGATAAAAAGGGCACCCGTAGTTTTGACAAATTATCAATACTGAAGACGATCAGAGTATACTGATCGAAACGTCGAATTGTAACCCAGTTCTTTTCAGAATTAATTACTACTCAATTGAGAATTTCACATGGTGTCACCGCAAATAGTCTTTACTTAATACTGTAGTACACAACATTAGGAGGCCTATTTGGAAACGTCCATTCGTTATTCAACTCTCTAGTTTAAAAAAGTATCAAACTTCTAAAGGTGTGTTATATGTTTGATTTTTTAACCAGAATTTGCCGGACGGTAATCTTTAATTTGATTACAACTCCTTTTTGTTTCCTTCCCTATGAGATGAATATACTTCACGGAATAATTTTAGAGGATGATTGATACTTTGAAATAACAACCTTTCCTTTAAAGTAATCAAATTGATATTGATTATTTTGAAAATTAAGATCATTTGAAAATAAAAATCATCACTGATAAAATGTTTGTTGTTTGTGGTGTTTCTGCGTAGGTTCAACATTAAATGACTTTCTGGGGGAAACATCCAATATATGTCCAGCTGTTTTAACATAATTCATCTCATATTCTTTGTCATAAGTTAAGTTATATTTTAGGACTCAATTCGTCCCTAATTTGCCATAGTGACCAATCCGACTTTTTTTCAATTTTAAGTTTTCCCGCCCAATTAGTACATTCAGGAAGAGACCTACCATTGTATCTAATCCACGTGCATGTATTCCTTATAGTTTTGGAGATAGTGCATGCATACATTCAAATGACGAATGCTCTAACTTGCTATTTTTGTAATTTGGCAAAGTGACCAATACCGCATTGGTTACTATGCCAACTTAACTCGGGATTGATCACTATGGCAAATTAGGGACGAATTTAGCCTTGGTGGTTTTAAAGGGATAGTATCGTCACAATCAACAGGGCATGGAATCAGAGTGCTAGTTTTAGATTAACTCGGTGAATGAAAATAATACCCACATTACCATTGCTGCTGCATAAACGAGCTAGTAATATTTTCATTCCACTGTGTTCATCTTAAACTGGGACACTGATTCCATGCCCTGTTGAATTTGAAAGTCTGCTCTGATCGTGATAATACTGTCCCTTTAATCCTTGAGTTTTGGAGCAGAGACTCGAGTAAAGTCGAGACTTCTTGCGCTGTAAGGGACATGAATAAAACAAATCAAGCATAATTTATGAGAGAAAAAAATCCGTTCTCTATGAGTCAAGTAATTTTGCGGCAACATAATTAATCAAATCGAGTCGATTCTTCGCCAAAAAGTCACTGATAGTTACAGGGTCACTTGAGTGACTTGAGTGAGTTAGAATCTGACTCAAGTTGAGATTTGGACCCATCTGATGTAATTTGTTGAATGCAATGAAACCCAAAAGTGACAGATCCCAGGTCATAAAAAATTCACATTTTCCAGCCCTGTGGAGCTCACCGTGCAAACCGTCCTTGTGTATTTACTGAACAAACTCAATCAATATTCAAAGCAGACGCACAAAGGGTTATGTACATGTATGCTGTGTGAGGTGTATACCGCATTGTGGTCTTCGAGGGTGATCTTTTGCCCCGCAGTTGTCACACACTGATCAGTGGTATGGTGTCACACTATAGGTCTGCTTTACATGTATGTGTTGACGTGACTATGCACAAGCATGGCTTCCAAGTTCCAAGTACCGCAGATTGTCAAAATGTATAGACCGACTAAATTAGATTAACACTGTGTGGATTATCAACAACATATGTTGATGGTAGTGTGTTGATAACGTGGGTAGGGTGATTTTGAAATGATATGGAGAGAGTGAATACCCAGACATACACTGCTAAACTTAATTTCTATGTTTGATGATTCATTCATCCATTCATGTTATTTTATTTCGAGCCACTACGAGGATCGAACCACTACGCAATTACATTGTATGAATATCGTCTTTACTACTTTGACGTGAGTATATGTTGCACTGAAATGTTTATATTCGTTGCCAGGGAAACTGTCTGTCTGTAAAACAAGTTCTGATCCATAGTCTGGTCAGTGACAGTGTGTTCCTTCCTCCATACGAGCCGGTGTCCATGACTGACTGACTTACTGACTCACTGACTCCCTGACTCCAAGTCAATTAGCGTTCCAATGGGGGACATCACCCCACTTAAGTGTTTTGTTGGTACATTCCCGTACAGGCCCATGTTAACGGCTGATAATGCTAACGGAACTTCTTCTATATCGTTTCGGTTTGCGGTAACACCATGTGTTTATCTCAACTAACGTGAAGCTGAGGTACAGGTTCTGAAAAGAACCGTATCGTACAACTCGTATCTCAACCTTCGTTAAGTGAGAAAGGTTCAAGGGAGAACCAATTTCGGGCAACTCGTTTTTCTCTACTGTCGCTAAGTGAGAAATATGGTTCAGGGAGAACCATGGGGACTTCATGGGAACTTCTTCTGTAGGCCTAGTGAAAAGGGTGTCTTTTAAGGTGGATTATTTAAACAAGTATTGCTTGTACTGTGTTTGGGCAAAAACAAAAAAAATAGATTTAATCATTGCTGAATTGATATATTTTTCTGGGATTAAGGAAGTTATAAGCTTTCATTTGAGACTTTGAACAAAGAAATTCAGCAAGGATTAGTACCAGTAAATTAAAAACTGAAAGTAATAAAAGGCGGGACACCGCATTTTGGGGCCGGCAGTCTCCCGCTTATTGGCCAAAATGGCCAGCACGATTGTCAAACGGCAGAATCAAGCGCGTTTCATATCGCTTTTATTTACAGTTTTAACAGTTTTGTGTTCGTTTAACAACGATATTATTCGTTCGCTTTATAATTTCTATTTGGTGTGTCATCTTAGCCAAACACGGGCGATAATTCTTTAATAATTTAAATGTTTTTATTCTTTCTACAGCTAAACTGACACCGACCGTCACTCTAACAGTCACTCTAAAACGGTCAGTGAAATCTGTATCCATATTTCGAGAGTTAGAAGTAAAAGTGTGTGCTGTCAAAGCGACAATGACCTTTGTCGGTTGAAAGCTAATCTAACAAACCCCTTGCAACACGGAGAGCCATGGCGGTGGGAGGACTCCAAAGCTCTCTGCAGGCTCTTGGTATATCGCCCTATCGCGGCAACGCCTATGACCTTCGCGTTGACCTCAACTATCGCAACCTGCAGAAGCTCCCAGATGATCTGTTCAACATCGGCGAGCTCCAATGGCTGAATCTCAACGTGAACAAGATGAAGGACCTCCCCGCCGAGTTGGCCCGACTGAACAAACTGAAGTGGTTGTATCTGGAGAACAACGCCTTTGAGAGGTGTCCAGATGTGGTCTGCCAACTCACGGACCTCGTCAGGCTCTATTTCAGCTGCAATTCGTTGTCCTACCTCCCGGGCGAGATCAGGAACTTGAGTCAACTGAGGTGGATAGACATCTCTGACAACCAGTTCACCGAGTTCCCCTCGGTGCTTTGTAGCGGTTCGCTAGAGTACCTGGAGAAACTCTTCCTCGACAGTAACAAGATAACGAACCTACCGGCTGAGATCGCTTCCATGAAAAACCTGAAACTTTTATGGCTCAACGACAACAACCTGGAGTGGCTACCCCAATGTATTTGCGAGATGACCGGGCTGGAGGAGCTACAGGTGAAGAACAACCCCTTGCGAAATCTCCCCATGTTTTTGGCCAGCAAACTAACCGCTCTGAAAGTGTTCGAGTGGGAAGGCTGCCCGCTAATTCAACAAGTCAACGACGCTTGCAAGAAGGGTCTTCCGGGTCTAGCAGACCACCAAAACCAAATCCACGAGAAGGCAGAGCAGAAGAACGTTGTGCATATCAGAACAGATGTTGACGGAGGGAGCAAGCGATTTTGCTATCGAATGAGGTTTAGACCCAGGGGCGTGGCAGTCATTATTGATAACTTTTGTACCCTGGAGGCGGGGGAATTCTTGAATGGAGTAGAGTCGAGGTGTTCATCCAGTGACGGAGGAAAGTTTACCAAAGGGGAAGACAGCACAGGTACATGTTACTCGATCGCATGTATAAAAAAGAAAATAGTGTTTTTGCATGATTTAACAACAAATTGCTGCAGTATTTTGTAGCGATTTATCGATAATTTATTTTGTGCAGCGTCTGAAAGGTTTTCACTTGCATATTCATCATCTCATAAAATAACTGACGGAGAAATTGAAAACAAAACCTAGGCCAAATCGCAAATTTTTAAAAGCCTATGCAATGAGTAATACAAGCATCAATAAATCCATAATTCTAAACTATAGTTTATAATCTCTTATGAAATCATTAAAAATGCAACGTCGAATGTTGCAGGCTATAAATAATAGCCATATGCTATTGGAAACTAGACGTATTTATATTAAAATATTAATTTATATATTTTTGACAGACCGTTTACGTAGTGTCCTGATCAAGCTGGGCTTTAATGTCCGCATCATGCGAGGCCTGATGTCTCTCGACATCATCTCGGCTCTGCGCTTCCTTAGCCTGGAAGATCACTCCTACTTCGACTGCGTTATCGTCTGCATCCTCTCCCACGGGGCTAAGGGAAAGATAATTGGCCCAGATGGTATCGCTGTGGACGTACAGCAGCTCACCGATATATTCTCCCGTGCGAATTGCCCAACGCTGGCAGACAAACCTAAGCTTTTCTTCTTGCAGATTCTAGAGAGCGATTCCAAGGGAGGGCGCTCACCGAGAGGTGACGTCACAACGAGTAAAGAAGTCCACAGTACCACAATGATTCCCGATGACTATGACTTCTTGTTGACTTTTGCCCTGATTCCCAAGGGAGCGATGAGCGAGACCCTAAGGAGTATCTACCATCTCTACGTTGGTGTGCTTTTTAATATGCTGGAGACTTTCGCCAGGAAGCTGAACCTTCTGGACGTGATGACCACGGTTCACGGGGAAGTCAAGAAACGGAGAATACGTAGGGATGATTCCAAGGAATCCTGGGTCCAAATCTCCCCGGAGATACAGACAACATTGAGATACAATCTGTACTTGAGTATTGGTTAACCTGCGACACCACTGCCGTCTTCACCACCATGTAGCACAGTTTATGATCCGGTTTATGAAAACAGTTTATGAAAACCATGTGTTCCTTCCGCCATGGAACTTGGAAGCAATTTAACATTATAAAACATTGAGTTATAATAATTTTGGAGGTGAACAGAACAAATTGAATAAATGGCATGGGATTCGAACCTGCTACCTCCAGTTTACAGTAACTGAGCTCTACCATCAAAGCTATTGACCTTTATCATGCTGCTGCCATCTTTGTCATGTTCCATTTCATGCAATAGTAATGATGAATACTGATTCCCATTGGACCCTATACAAAAAAGGGGCCAGACTATTTGTCCTTCCAGCCTCAGTTTAGTTACATTGATTTAAATGCAAAACATGATGGCTACACCATGATAAAGGTCTATACCCAACATATCTCTTTAATTTACAGTTTTCTATATTCTCACTGAGAAATAATTTAGATTCAGACCGTATACAATTGTACTGATCTGAAGTGTTATTTGACACGGCAGAAGCACTGCATTTATTCTGTTGACAAGCGCTGTGTAACGGATTGGCCTAAGGCTAGCCTTAATGCACTTTTGGTAAATGCGACTTTATTCGTGCATATGTTGTGACAGTTTCAATTTGTTGTTGACTTTCTGAAACAGCTTGTAAAAAATTATTCATTATTTTTTACCCAAAATTATGCGATAAAATGGACGGTTGGAACAGCAAGGTCCTGCACAAAATGATAGAATTTTTGCATGCTTTAGATAATTATAATTTGAAATTTAGGAAAACATTTACTGAGAAAACCCTATTATTCAAAATAAAATATTACCAAAGGTGTATTGGGTTTTATGAGCGCGATTTTAACTCAGTGCAATAATGGTAAACGTAAATTTTCTTTGTTTTGTTTATTTTTACTTTAATTTCAGTATAATTATTCATAATGCACTGAAAACCCAATTAGTCATGTTTTTTTTATCAAACTTGATTTGGAAAACAAAACCCTACTTGTTTGCAGTTAAATTAACAGAAAATCAATAAACTGACATGAATATCAGTGCCAGATTCCAAACTGGGAGGGGTGGGAACCTCAGGCATGGGATTTACTACAGTAAATATAATAATCACGTTAAGATCACTTTCAAATGGGAAGGGCTCAAATATTATTGGAATGTATAACTTTCTGCAAACCAAAGTTTATCTTACATTTTATCGGAAATATTGTGTGCAATTGATATCATTTAAAATATTTTTTAGTGAAGCCCCTATCAAATCAAATTTTCAAGTTATGCCCCAGTCACATTTCCGCCGGGCGCCGAGCGGAGAGGGGGTATCGGGCGGTCACCCGATGTCCCGGCCATCGGAGACAAATCCCGGATGTCTCAAATTGCACTTGGTCACGGTCACATTAGATACGGGCGCCGCACGGCAACAAATTAGATTTCCGCCGATTAAGTCGAACGGACATCGTCCGGGCGGAGCTCGCCAGGTGAACGGGGGGAGGCCGGACGTATCCCGCACGATACCCGCGCGGGCGCCGGACGGGCGCCGTCCTGAGAGCCGGGGGGCCGCTCGGGCGCCGGCCTGGCGCCGGTGACTAATCGGTAGGCGCCCGCACGGTTACTTGATACCACTTGGGCGCCGTACGATTACCCTTCGGCGCCCATAAGGCCATCGGGAGGACCCCCCGGACACCGTACGGTCCAGGTGGCCCCCGAGCCTTTCCTAATCTCTTAATTAATCCTTTGATGACCGTACGATGCCGCCGGGTGTCGTGGGGTGGCCGTTAGGCTATCGGACGGCTCCCTTACGGGTCCCCTGCGGTTCATTTGCGATGAGTTAGGTCGATAAAAAGTCTGCCGGCCATCGGAAAATTATAACTCCGCGTTAAAAGTTGGCGGCGGCCCGTGCGGCGTGTTTTAATCGGCCGATAGCTCCGATTGATCCGCCGGTGACCATAAGATTTCCCCGATTCCTGTGCGATTTTAGGCAAAAAGCTCGCCGGGCGGGCGCCTTTCCTACAATCGGCGTAAATGTGACTGGGGCATTAAATAAAAATGTTTTGAAAAAAAGAAGACAAAACCAAAGCCACTTTGAAATGTTATGTTCTTTTTCGCTGGTTTGCTGGCATGTATTTGTTTTAAAGTGCCGGAGTTTAGCATATTGATCCCTACACAAATTTAAGAAATAACAAAGCCACCTATGTAAAGTGGTAGTGATCTCTTGTGACGAGTGGACCGGAGGATAAGACTGCTCCTTCGTACACAGAGAGACGGAGTAAATATTTGGGCTGGAATTCTGGTAACTATTCTCAAACATTTAGGTCGATATATGTACTTTATGGTCAAATTAACTTTTAAGTCTGCTATAAATAAATAACAATAATAATAACAAATTACTCAAATAAAGTGATGAAATTAACATGTAAATTAATTCTAAATTGTTAAATACAAAAATAAGAAATCACACTTTTCAAAGAATTTTCAGAGACTTGCATGATTCGTGACTCGGACTCGAGTCCGACTCGAGACACATTTTTGGTGATTCGGACTCGACCCTTCGGACATGGATTTGGGACTCGGAATCGATGTTTGTGGCTCGGACTCTGTGGTAAAATGCCCAATATCAACTATTTTCAGAATAGCTGACGCTGCGGCCGCATGAAAACAAAGTGCGGCTTCCAGAAATCGATCACAGATTAGGTTCCCAAGCTTCAGCGTACAACATTGAGGGAATAGAAACCCTATACCAGACTTATTACACCATCCCATCTCCCAATCATGATTCCCTTAATTTTTGCGTCGTTTGCTCGTCCAATCCATTCCATTTTTTCCAGCAAACCGTCAAGGTTCAAAGTTAAGTGAACAAAATATTCGACATCATCTAATTCTAAACTGGACATAAGTTCTGCTTTTACACCAAATAATTATAACATTAAAATTTGACCAGTTAGTTTTTTTATTTAACAATCTTACCTTTAATGTCAATAATGAGTTTTCATACAAATCCCTATGACAAATATTCCCCTTTTAATTTATGACTAATTCACAATCTTCCATTGACGCAAACCCTGCAATTCAAAACTTCCATTGCAACAACCCTGGCCTGCATGCAATTACTTTCTCCAAATTGCTGGCGTTTCTGCCAGTCCCGCGTATGAGAAGTTAAATACCGCCCTCTTTTTTCAGAATATTGAAAACTCTTTAGTATGGTATCCTGTCACAATTACTGCAATTTAAACATACTATAGTCTGGTGATGACCTAGATTGTGGAGAACATTAATTGACCGTTTGCTCGAAGAGGTATTTTCTTGTTTTCTCTAGTTATTTATTCATATGATTTTATGAAGTCATTCATTAGGGAAAGAATGTAGAATACAACCGCCACTTTTTCTATCCAAATATGACAAATTTCACAGATTTTCCTTTGAAAGGTGATAGAGGATTCACTTAATTAAGGATAGGAAAGTGTAAAAACTAATACTAGGCCTACTATTATTTGTATTAATTAGTAAAATCTCCCAGAATATTGTTTCCAATCCTCACTTTGACTATAGTAATAGTCAAAGTGAGGATTGGAAACAATATTCTGGGAGATTTTGAGCAATGAATGTATTTTATGCACATCCATTGAGCTGTTGTCCATTTTGTCGTCTGCTAAAACACATGTAATACTAATAGAATAGACATTGTCCAATTAATAAGAGGACATTTCACCCTCTCTAGTCTAGGACAGCAGTAGCCCTGATACTATAGGAACCCTATCTACAGTGCAAAGTACAAGTTCCGATAAGGTCCTGACGGTCCTGACCAAGAGTACTTTCTGTTCGTATACCTGTAAAGTTTGCACTGAATTTTCTCCTTTTTTTATCTGTGGCTGTGTTTGTTGCATGTTGGCTGAACCAAGGAAATGCAGGCACTGTAACTTCTTACACAGATTGGCCGTCGCTCTGAGAAATGTTGGGGAAATCCTCTTTTTTTAGACATCTTTCAGCAAAAATCATTTCTCTAAGTAGGGTTTTCAGGTGAAAAATTATTCCTAAACCAATATGCTCAATATTTATATCAAATTAAAGGTCTTGATGAAAGAAATACAATGGTTTTTAAATCAAGAAAATCGGACGAGTAGTTTAGGAGGAATCCTGTTTTATTTAATCAAGTATACAGCATTCGATGAAGCGCGACTGTCCATACACTGTGTACATCCCTAATGGCAACAAAACCATTGAATCAGCCTACACACACCGTGATACACACGCACAGCGTTCGTGCTCGTTTCCCTCATTTAAGAGCTTTTGAAAGGGTGTAAAAAATACACCCTCCGCTCAAAACTAAACAAAATTACGGCTCAAACTTTCACATATGATAGAAAAGAGGTGTAAAATTAATTCAGACACCGCTCTTACCTTTCAACTTGAAGATTTCACCTCGAAAAAACGGTGTTTACTTTTTATCTCTTCGTAACTCCGGTTGTAGAGTAGCTATGGATATCGAGCAAGCATGGGTATGTAAAGGAGCCCTTTGACTCAATAGGGAAACCCGTTTTCATGTCAATCACACTGTACTCGGGCGCGGGGACAGCTCCGAAGTGGATGCCCTCAGAAGAGCGCAGCAAATTTTACGGGTTGAATGCGCCCGATCTCGTAACACTTCGTGAAAGGCTGGGCGGGACGAGAGTGGTTCATTCATAAAAACCTAGGCTTTCGCACGTACTTCCGATTGCTATTTTATGTACATTGTTGGATAGCTGAAACTGAGCTATTACATGTAAGATTTCGACAGGTAAAAGTAGTAAAAAAATTTGATTTAAAATTTTGATGTTTTTTGTTGCGGGCGATGCGCTGTGCGTGTGGAGGGCTTCGGTCAAGCACGTACGAACTGAAAACCCTACTCTAAGAGGCAGTTAAGTGCCTGCATTTCCTCGGTTCAGCCAACAAACATGGGTAAAAAAGGAGAAAATTCAGTGCAAACTTTATACGAATGGAAAGTGCTCTTGGTCCGGACCATATCGGAAGTGTACTTGGCACTGTAGATATGGTCCTATCAGGGCTAGGACAGCAGCAATGCATTTAGGAGAGTAAAACATCCAAGATCCCGGGGAACTGTAGTCCGAATGCCTCTTCCATTCAAAGTCTCCTATTTTTAGAATAATGACGTAATTGTTGCTGTGAAAATTACATCATTATTCTAAAAATAGGAGACTGTGAAAGGAAGAGGCATTCGGACTAGGGGAGCTGGCCTCGGGTGTTTTTTTTTTTTAGGGGGGAGAGGGGGCTTTTGAATGATGCTTTGGTGTAAGCAGGCAGAGTGTATCCCAATTGGGGTCAATTGGCTATCTTCATTTTGGGACAATTTTTAAGTACCAGTCAAGCCAAAAGTGTCTCCCAATCAGGATAGTATAGTTGCAAATGATCCGAAATGAGTATTATTAAGTTGAATGATGACTTAACATATCAGTACCATTTACATTTTGCATTTGTGATGACAATTTGTGACAGCAATTCAGTGAAGGGAGCTGCTGCTGGGCAAATAATACGGTCATAGTAATGGCTTCCATAGAAGTTGCTATTAGTGATGGCAACTCGCAATTGGCTACATCACCCTCTGCAGTCGCTGAGGTAACAGGTACCTCAGAAGACAACGGAATGGTATCAAGTCATACAAGCAGTGAACAGGTACGTATTAATTTGTCATAAATCTTTGATGAAGATATTCAAGAAAAAGATTCACCCCACCCTAATAACCCCTCATCATTATCTCAGATTAACTATGAACTATTAAATTCCTTAATAATATGGCTGGGGCCAATACAGTGGTTATTGTTATTTTATGCCCAAATCCACCTAATCCCCTCCTCAAGACACAGATCCATGTCCCCTCCCCTATGGCAGATCCAGTGGGTGTGGGCGAATTAAGCACCCCATTTCTTGGCATTTGACACACTGGCTCCAAGTGCAACAAATTTCCCCTAAAGCCCACCTGGCATCCAATGATTTTTTCTGAAAGGCAAAAAAGAAGTCTCCGGTTTCTGGTCTACTCGCGCGTCGCGTCAGACCTGTACGTTGCCATTTTTAATTTTCTTTTTATTTGCTATGAAACGATGTCCAATTGCAACCAAAATTGCTGGATCGATTGGAATTCTGCCGTGCTGTGTTTTAAACGACTTTTTCACATAGGGGTATGAACGTTTGCCTGATTTGTGAGGCCTCTCTTAGCCACCATACTTTATATGGGAAATATGGTCCCCACGTATACAATGTATCACGTATTTCCCTGTTGGCAAAAAAAAAAGATGGCCAAAAAAACCCCAAAAAAAACGCATCACTGCACCGATTTTGAAGCTGCCCGATGACCAGAAACGTTTTTTTTTGGCCTAAAAGATTTGAATTTTCTTTCTTTGTTTTTTGGTACTGTAAAAGCTCGCAGCAGAAATTGTGAATATCAAACATGATGTACATGTACGTAATCAATACATAGAACAATACCGTAGGGTTAGATTTTTTACGTTGTTTTATAGAGTGATGAGTTATTTTGCTGTCTTGTTGACCTTTTCTATTTTCTTTCTTTTAAGGGCAAAGGCTGATTCATACTTGCAGACGTAGATTTGTACAGTTTTTGTACATTGATCTATTAATGTGAAAAATGAATCATGGCAGTGATCAATTTCAAATTCATAATACATTTCATGTTTTCTTTAAAAAAAAAATCAGAAATATTTATCGGGACGTTTGGTAGCATCACCAACTTTCATCAAGTAAGTTTTCAGATTATTATTCAGTAATTTTGTAATTGGGTAATTTCCAAAAGGTCAGACCTGGCATTTCATTGTTGTAGGGGCAAGGCCACTTTCCCTGAGGGCACTTCCATTAGAATACCAGAATGTTTTTGGGAATATTTTTAAGGGGCCCCAAGGCCAAGACCAGGGTTGGCCCCCCGTGAAAGTCCAGGGTTGGCCCCCTGCGAAAGTCCAGGTTTGGCCCCCCGCTAAAGTCCAGGGTTGGCCCCCCGTGAAAGTCCAGGGTTGGCCCCCTGTGAAAGACCAGGCCTGAAAGGTGTACCATATCTGTAATACCAGGCTTTTCATAATTCAGATTGAATGGCAGGGCACAGTACCCAACACCCATGACATCCAGCGGGAGAATGACGAATGGAGTGTTGCTCAGCAATGCTTGTCGGTGTTTCTCATTGAGGTTTACCAGTGTAGACTGTGCAACAGCTTCAATTCCACACAGAGGATAACAGTTACTGACCATCTTAAGGTATGCACAGACAGTGTCCGCCAAACACAATTTTGTATAAACACTAGTGCTTTTTGCAACATTCTATGTTTGAGAGTAATTTATTTTTGTATATAACTATTTAACCCTCCTATGACTGCAATGGTCAAAATCAGTAAAAATGTTGACATACTTGCCAAGGTATATCTAGTGCACTTAAAAGTCGAACACTGTCAAACCGTACGTGTAGTAAGTACATTTACAGGTCAAAGTGAGTCAACCATTTTCGACTGGTAAGAGCATTGTCTTGTATTGTTGAGGGTGGTAAAAATTACAGTAAAAACCAGTCAAAAATGCCTGTGTGCACATTTGGGTCAACACTCAAAATAGTCAATTGAATGATTTTGATCTCTATAGCTACTTCACACTATAGCAGGAGGGTTAAGCCATCTTTTAAGAGGGTGAACCATCCAGCATAGCTGATGATGGCCATAGAGTCACCCTCCCCCACCCTTAACACATCACTTCTTTGACCAACAACTCAGGCTGGATTAAAAATACGTCCAATTCATAATAATAATAATAATAATAATAATAATAATAATAATAATAATAATAATAATAATAATAATAATAATAATAATAATAATAATAATAATAATAATAATAATAATAATAATAATAATAATAATAATAATAATCATAATAATAATAATAATAATAATAATAATAATAATAATAATAATAATAATAATAATAATAATAATAATAATAATAATAATAATAATAATAATAATAATAATAATAATAATAATAATAATAATAATAATAATAATAATAATAATAATAATAATAATAATAATAACATAGACTTATATAGCGCTCGTATCCACCAAACCGGTGCTCAAGGCACAAGAACACAAATCCGATGCACTAAACCGCTCGACCATGGCACTCCACATGCTGGTTTCTCATTCACACCATGTAAATAACCACAGAGTGTGCCATTATATTCTGTATATGTTTGTCTAATTTAGAATGGCGCTTATAGCTCCAGCAGTACAAAATTTCCTTTGTTTTCAAAATCAGTGGACTGAGTCTGTTGAAATTTTCATTTAACAAGAAATAATTGAGTATTTAGTACATTTTGAGTTATGTGACCACAAAAAATAGACTTTTTTGGGATTAACCCAGTTTGAAACAAAACCTGTGTAGAACCCGTGTTTTTATTTTAATATTACATTTTTCTACTAATTAGCAGGACTTGGAATTCTTAAAAACTTTTCAGGAAATGTTTTCATCAATAAAATATTTGAAATAGTAAATGTTATTAACCCTAACTCCCTAGGCCCATTTGCTTACACATAACCTGAATCCTTCCTAACTCCCTAGGCCCATTTGCTTACACATAACCTGAATCCTTCCTAACTCCCTAGGCCCATTTGCTTACACATAACCTGAATCCTCCCAAATCCTTCAGTAGTAAAGCAAGCACATGACATGTATGCACACATGTTTCTAATCTGTGATACATGTACATGGCCAGGGACCCTCCCTGCATGCATGGAGCAATAAACAGTGTCCACTGACCCAAGCACTGACCTTGCAAACACAACAACAAACATGGATGTACATGTATCATGGAAAGGCAAGTATGCCTAATAACCTCAATCCTCCAAAATCCTTCACTTTAGCAAAGAGCATGTAGCATGTAACCTCAATCCTTCAAAATCCTTCACTATAGCAAAGAGGATTTTGGGGGATTTGGGAAGGTTAGGGTTAATGGTCTTTTAACCCTCCTATGGTTTGACCTTTCAAAACCTTTCAAAATCTGCTTACGGGCCAAAATGGCTATCAATTATTATGAACCCTTTAAAACCCTCCAGAATTTGTTGCTACTGAACAACCACACCTTTCAATACCCTTTGAAAGGTATTGAAACATTTCAACACCAGTTTGTTCAGAGAGTTGTTACACCTTTCGAAACCTTTCATAGGTCCCTTTTGTCAGACAGTTTTCTCACCTTTCAAAACCCTTCAGTACAGCAAACTTGAAAGGTTTTGAAAGGTCTGACAATTCTATGGCAACTGCACTGTATATAGGAGGGTTAAAGCAGAAGCCATTCAGTAGGTGAAGATGAATAAAAAAAATTCTTCTGATGGTCACATAAAAAAATACCATTAAAGTGTACTTTATAACCCTGTCTTTATTCCTGTCACAAAAGGAGAAACATCCTGCAGAATGGCTGATTCTTAAAGATGTTAACAATATTTCTTTGCTGGATGGAGGCAACAAGAGGAACGCAATCAACCAAGGGGACTTGGAACAGATGGTGGAGAGAGAGCTTACTGATGGCAAACATAAAAGAGCTGTGGATTCCTCAAAACAGGTACAAAATACATTAAATGTGAGTGGCAGAATTGGCGGGGGTGGGGGGGGCGGGAAGGTCCTGAATCCCACCTTTTCCCTTGAATGTGCAGATGGCGTCCACTTCATTCTCTTTGTGGTTAATTTATTCCATCAACACCTCACAAATAATTTTACCTAGGACATACTCTGTTTAATGTGTTGTTTGCAGGGCTTGATTTTCATTAAGGCACTTAATACCGCTGGCCACCTCCCAATTTAAACAATGGTGCACTAGTAAAAAGTAGTCCAGCAGGCCAGTCAAAATATGCTGCCAAAAGAATGAATGCAGAGCCATACTGGGGATGATAATGCATTTAATTTGTGCTGGACTATTCCAATTATATTTTTACAGAGAACAGGACGTAGTACTTCAGGAGTGGACAAAAATTATAGTTGTATAAAAAAAACATTGTTTATGATGCTTTCCACAATGCTAATTCAAGTTTTCTGACACAAAATGTATCAAACTAAGGGAAAATATTGTGGAGATGCCGACCAGTAAAAATGCTGACGGACTAATTATGATAACAGGTAATGGGAAACTCTGCATCGGTGCCCCTACCTATTGACTTTAGGCCTTTAGGATTCCATTTATAAATCAAATTTTCTAAGGGGGAAAATTGCTCTGCTGCCCCTGCCAATACATAGAACTAATTATATAAGGCACTGCTTTGAACATTTTGGGTAGGTTATCAAATAATTAACACAGAGGAGTCGATAATTTCATGAATTCATATGTGGAAACATCACTTCTGATAAATAATTTGCCCAGTACATTGGTATATTTTAGACTGATGAGTTACAAAAGTAACTAAATTAAACAGTGATTTTATTTTTTACAATTGAATTAAATGTTAGTTTTTTTCGTTTTTAATGTACTTTCAAATGTACTTTAACCCTAACTACCCCATATCCTCCAAAATCCTCAAAAGGACACTTTTTTTTAAAACTCATCACTTTTGGAAACTGGTACTTTCACCTCTTCAAATAGGACAAAATTACTACCTGGCAAGAAGCACAGGCCATAAGTGCTGAATGTGAAAGATCAATGAGAATGCATGATTTCCAAAAGTGCACTGGAGGATTTTGGAGGATTAAGGAAGGTTCCTAGCCAGAACACCTAGGGGATTAGGGTTAATTAACCACTATTTTTTCATTATCTTGTCTCAATTTGCAGGGTGCCATTGTTACATCCAAGGATTCGCCTGAAGTTAGCTCATCAAACATTGAGTTAGATAAAACAGACAAACCAACACCTGGAAGAAAATGTGACACAGCTGCTAAAATTATCTCTGAACAATCCTCTGATGAGATGAGCAATCACAGATCTGATGTTGTAGAACCACCTGGGGAGAATCCACAAAATGCTGAAATAAATGAATTGATACCAGTCGAAAATGTAAAGAGGAAGCGTGGCCGTCCAAGATCACGTCATTTATCTTCAAAAGCTGACAGTGCACCTATTAAAGAAACTTCAGCAGCTTCTGTTGTACAGAATGCACAACAATCTGTTTCTCTCTTAACGAAAGTAGACCCACAGATTCAGAGTTCATCCAGGCCAGGGCTCAGAGGGAACACTAACCGCAAACCCAAGGTGTTCGAGGACTATGTCGTGGGTGATACTCCTAAGATATTTTCCTCATCTGGAGACAAGCCTGATGGCGAAGAGCCAGATGAAGTAGAGATGTCAGAGGATGAACTTCTAGAGCCAAAGCAGGCTTTCCAATGTGACGAGTGTGATTTCCAAACCTCATCAGACTCCAGCCTAAAGGTCCATTTGAGGAAGAACCACAATGTTGTATTGAGAAAACACAAGTGTCCAATGTGCTTTCGTCGTTTTGTGAGTGATCGGGGCTTACAGAGGCATAGAAAGCTGAAGAGGTGCATGGGGACTCCTGAAGTCGACAAAACGGTAGAGGGAGAGGAACAATTAACATGTGATCAGTGCGAATATAAGGCATCAACAATAAGTGGCCTTAAAATACATAGCCACAAACACAAGAAGCGTCAAGGAAAGTTATTCACTTGTAATCTGTGCAGTAAGAAATTCACATCAGTACAGGGAGTTGATGCACACCAACGTCTAAGATGTTTATCCTTACATAAGAAAAACCCCAAGGTGCTGAAGGTTTATCACTGTGATGAGTGCGGAAGGCCCTGTAAAGATAAGAAGAGGCTTATGGACCACCTTGCTTCACATAGTCATATTCGCAGCCACAAATGTGACCTCTGCCCAAAGACTTACAAGACGATGGGGACACTTCTGAGGCATCGGAGAAAACATCAGGATAAATTCTACCACTGTAGTGAGTGTGACTTCAAGACACGTTGGTCGACAAGTCTAAAGGCTCACTTTACTACATTACACTCTGCAGACAACAGGGTGTTCTTAGACTGTCCAGACTGCCCCTACAAAACCAAAAACAAGTTCTATTTAAAACGACATGTAGAATTACATAGCGACGACCGCCCGTTCATTTGTGAGATCTGTGGTAAGGCTTCCAAATCAGAAGTTGTTCTCAAAGTCCACCTCGAGACACATCAGAACAGTGAATACCCATGCTCAAAATGTGACTACATCGGCAAGACGAGGATGGCAATCTACTCGCATAGACTTGTGCACCTCCCTCGGGAACAGATGAACTATAAGTGCGAACACTGCAACTGGGTAGGCAAGCGCAAGAGCGAATTACGCATGCATTATCGGAAACATTCCTCTCTGAAGTTGTTTCAGTGTGGCCATTGCGGCAAGTCTTACAAGCACAAGCACGCCTTGACCAGACACTTGAGAGAAAAGCACATTATTGCAAATTCAGAGCATCTCCCTGCTCTAGGGGAACTTGCATCTGAGGCAGAACATGATGTTGTCTTGAACAATGTTCAAGAAATCATAGACGGTGGACAAATCAGCATACAGGTCAACCCGCAACACCTGGAAGACTCCCAGCTCTTACACTCTTCACAAAACTCGGCACTGGACCAAGAATCACTGGAAGCTCAGTCCAGTATCTTAAATGGCATTTCGCACATCATCCAAAGCACTCAGGGCCAGATTACTCAGGTACCAGAAGATGGCCAACCTATACCGTTTATCCCTGTCATCCATAATTCTGCTGACATTGAGGGGTCCAAGGTGGTCTCTCAGATTGTTCAGCGGTATCAAATCATACAGGACTCACAGGTTATTGAACAAGGGGATGTTAATCCGGAGGACCGTGTGTTAACCCATCAGATTATCCAACATCCAAATGTCACAATGACCTCCCTGCCGGTGGCGCAATTCTTTGAGATTACCACAACTGATGGTACGGGCGAGAGTCGTATTTAAACTGCGCAGTAATGCTTGTGATTGGCTACAGGTACTGTTGGCCAGGGGTAGAAATGTCGAGATGTTTAATATCAAATCCGCTCCATGCATTAATATGATGATAATGCATCGTAAAACTTGTAGCTTTGCATGGTGAGGATGATAAGTAAGACTAATTGCGGTGACACCATGTGGAATCTCAATTGAGTAGTAATTAGTTCTGAAACGTCGAGTTGTACCTCCAGTTCTTTTCAGAACTAATTACTACTCAATTGAGATTCCACATGGTGTCACCGCAATTAGTCTTACTTATAATGCATCGTGTTAAAGACCATACAAAATGGCAATATTTGTCAACGCTATTTTAAGAAGTATGTATTTCTGAGTAGAAATAACCTAAAAGAAGAATTTCATCATTTTTCTTTACCCCCTCAAAAAACCTATGAAAATGTTATTCGCCACTTCCCGCGAACGGAGGAAAAAACAAAAGCCGTCGGGGACACCTTTCACTGAGCCTATTTTGATAAATAATAATAATAATGTATAGATTTTTTGATGATGTACATTTACGGGTAACGCAAACGAGCGACTGTCTACTGTGCCACGTTTTCCATTGCATACAGCTACAAACTTAATACGACGACTACAGGATATGCTTATTCTGACAATTTATTCAGAGATCATTGGCTGTCGGAAGTATATATTTTGTTGTGTATATATTTATTCATGAAGTACATGTAGTTTTCTTGGGATTACATTGCATGGTACATACATATGTATGTGTACATATTTGAAAACAAAACTAAGAACACTGCTAACTCGAGTAACATAAATGCCATTATTCTGTCATGGAAATGTTCATCTTTATGACTAAATGTTTATTTTACCTGAAACCGTAAG